>CM076958.1:8082500-9379166 GCA_039566865.1 Aurelia coerulea | reverse complement strand
TGTTATGATGGTATTGAATTTCTAACCGATTTATTTAAACAGGGGTTAGGATATAGTGCCATCAATACTGCTAGATCTGCATTATCTGCCATAATAGATGTATCAGATAAGTAAAAAACATTTGGAGAAGATCGTTTAGTAAAGCGATTCATGAAAGGGGTTTTTTAAATCCAGACATGCGTTACCAAAATACACTGATGTATGGGATATTTCACGTGTTTTAACATACCTAGATTCCCAAGGTATTACAACACAACTTAATTTGAAGACACTTACCTTACGACTAGTCATGCTCTTGTGTATTTTAACAGGACAACGTTGTCAGACGATTCATGCAATAGAACTTGGTGGAATATCATTTGGAGACACATGCAGAATTGTGATACCTTCGTTACTCAAACAATCTAGATCTGGACACCATTTGAAACCAATGGAATTCAAGCCTTACAGTCATAATGACAAACTGTGTGTTGTTGAAAATATGAAACAATATATTAAAGTGACTAAGAATGTAAGGAAAAAAGAAGAAAAACCATTTATCAGCTATCAAAAGCCACACAAAGCAGTTTCAACATCAACAGTGTCTAGATGGTGCAAACAGATCATGTCTGATGCAGGCATTAACGTGAAAAGATTTGGACCTCATAGTATTAGAGCTGCATCTACATCATCAGCAAGAAACAAGGGCGTGCCATTAGCCACTATTATGACAGCTGCAGGGTGGAGTAATGCGGCAACATTTAAAAAATTCTACTCCAAAAACGTTGAAGAAACATTAAATTATTCTGAGAAGATGTTAACATAATTTAAAATTATGTTGTATCCAAAGAAATTTGCGTTTTCAAATATAAACATATTGAATATTGTGTTTTGTCCAACGAAATGTTGTGTTTAGATATATAAACATATATGGCATGAAAATATGTTATAAAATGACAGAGTAGCTTTCCTGTCTTTGAAGTCTCATGTAATTACTGGTGACGTAATTGGAGATGACGTAGAATTGGAAAATTAAACGAGCACTTACCGAAGGGAAGTGTGAAGTTTGATTGAAATTCTGCGTCATCTTCAATGGAGGAGCAAGGAATTACATGCCCTCCCATATTATGACCTCACCCAAGCTACTATTTAATTTAACTTCATAGTAATTCGCTAATTTATTGGATAATAAATATGCCTTGCTGGATTATCAGGAAAGCTACCCTGCTTTGAAGACTGACCTTGACGCGCATGCACCGCATATCTCATGTAATTCCTTGCTCCTCCATTTAAGATGGCGCAGAATTTCAATCAAATTTCACACTTCCCTTTGGTAAGTGCTCGTTTAATTTTCCAATTTTACACCAGCCTTTTTAAAGATTCCGAACATATGCTAGCATATGTAGATTTGCAGATTACGTACTTCCGTTTGCACGGTATTGTATCATAACTTGTTGATTTTGGAATATTAATATGAATTATTGCAACTCAATCCGAGTCACACGTCAATCGTCTTCGCTCTCATAGATCTACTCACAGAACAGGGAACATTGTCTCCCAACTTCAAGCCCTGTTATAGCTGGCGGAGGCCCGGTGGATGCAATGTTGATGAAAACATGACACCATGCTCATCCGTGATTTCACTGAGAAAGGGGTATATTTGAAGCAGAATCCTAGGACCTAGAATCTCAGAAAAAACGGGGTATTTTTCTTCCGAAAACATCCAAACCCAAAAACAGTTAAATGCTGGTGAACTCGGGACCCTAGAATAAAAGTCACTTTCACCAGGCCCAAGTTTTATACCCCAAGTTTGATGAGATTCCACTCTTTACAACAGAGAGATGTCAGTAAAGTGAATGGTAAAAAATATAAAAATTCCAAACCTTTCTGTCAGAACCAGGTTTTGCACCAAACAGATTACTTTAGGGCTCAGTGAAGCTCCTTTAAGGAGGGGGAGGGGTTATCTTCAAAATTTTCAGTGATAAGGGGTCTTTTCACCAACTAGAAAGTCAGAGAAAAGGGTATCCTATGAAATGGCATGGACGAGCGTGGTGTACTTCTCACTAATGAATTGCACCCACCGGGGCGGAGGACCTGTTTAAAGGAAGTGAACTACCCAGACGGGGTAAAGTGAACTACCCAGAACATTAGCGCTTCTCTCAAAAAGTAAACATGCAATGATAACACATGATTTATGCCCAACGCTTTGTTATATATGCTCACAGAAAATCAAAATACTTTTTCAGAATGGTTCTTTCTGTTGTTGCAAAAAAATCCTCTTATCCGAGGCAGTAAAAGCAACCTCGGGAAATCATGGTTTCTAGTTCGGGCTCCTATCTTTGGTTTCAATGTTTGACCCGACGCCGAAGTTCATTTCTAGAATTGTTTTGATCGATTAGAAGCACATACCATGTGTTTACTTTTTTCAAAAGGAAAGGGCCAAGAAAGACTTTTTTTGTCAGCTAACATGATATTTCAAAAGATCTACTGTTCAGTCAATATTTTGCTTCGACCGGTGTAAAGTGAACTTCCTACGATGTTTTATTTGCTCGTGTGAACATGAAGTCAGATGAAGTGAAGAAGACCTCTTTAATCACATTTCCTTCACATTTCTGCTTTCAGAAAATCATAATATGCAGGATATGGTCTCGTTCTGATGATACAGAAAACTATTCTGATACCGTACCAGCTGCCTGAAAAACATCCAAAAATTTGATAAGCGAATGACCTTGATTCAAAAATGCGGTTACTAATCCAAGAATTTTATTGGGAATTGATGAAGCATGTACATCTATCGACATGGAAAGGATAAATGGCCATCACTGTGAAATTACAATAATGATAATTGTCATATATTTATAACTAGGTATTTTTAATTTTATATCTGGGTGGAGATCCAGGGCAAAGTGAGCTACCTTGAAAATAGTGTTTGTCTTTGTGGACATATGGTATTCATATGCAATATAGTATTGTTTCAAGTATATTCCCCTTATTTTTTATCAACTTGCATTCAGGCCTCGCAATCTGACTCGAATTGGTAACTTTAACAATAGATTTTGGTAAATAATTGATCTGCAAAGATCCTTATCAACATTAGGTGACCGTTTAATTTTTTCAAAATATTACTCTTATGAAATTCTTTGGTTTCTTTCGTTTTGGCATGCGAAGAACTCCTACGAGTTGCAAAATAAATAGCGTTTTCGGGTTCTGTTCTACCCGCAGCATTTTGGTTTTATCGAGCAATTTGCAAGTACTTCACTTTACCCCGGTCCGGGGTAAAGTGAACCAGGCAGAGTGGTCGCCAAAGAAAGCTCTTTTCTTAGACAATGTAAAACGATTTGAAAAATATTTTTGCTGGATATACTGACCCAAAGACATAATGTCAACACAACATTACAAAGTTTGCCCTCAGCTACAATCTCTTTGGGATATCGTTGAAAAACCTCCAAAATAGTTCACTTTACCCCGTCTTACCCTACACCTGGATGAATCTGCCCAAAATAAGGGCAGATTAGCAACCATTATGGATGTGCAGTCGGTGTGCAGTTTGCCAGGCAATGCTAATCGATGAAAAATGGCCGTTGCTCTAGCGCTAATTCTGAAGTAGATAAATATAGAAATTAAAAACAAACACTTTGAGGACCTTATTTAAACCCTTTTGAAGGTACTTGAACAATAATCTGGGGTTAGCCAGTGCGTTTAACGTGAAAATAAGAAGGATTTGTTTTGGGTGAAAGTGGGCCAAAGTTGAAAATTAGAGGTATGAGGAAAATTAGAGCAACGAACTGACTCTGGGGACGGGATTGCGAACCAAGAGCAAATCAACGTTAATTTGTTTTTTTTCTTGTTTTGTCTCAAGCCCGGCGGAGGTGGTACTAGGTTTACGAACATACACGAGACGGTGCAGATGGAAAATCAAAAAGTACCCTGTCCTGGAGTCAAATTCCCGCAAGTTATACCCTGTCCTTGAGTTTTTTCAAACAAAATTGTGGGCTGTCCTTAAAATTTGTTAGAAATCTATCAGAAAAAGCGAAAATATTGCTATCCAAGCATTATATCATATTTGTGAAGTATAATTGGCATATCACCATGTTACAGAGTCCATAATCAAAAGTATGGACCCTGTCATGGATCTGGCTATAAAAAGTGATACCCTCAGTAATCAGTTTTTCCTTGTGTATATAAATGACCTAGCTGTAGGCTTGAAGTGCAATGTTAAGTTATTTGCTGATGATACATCATTGTTTACACTTTACAGTGGTAGAAGATTCCAATACAGCTGCAAATGACATGAACCATGACTTGAACTTGATTAGTCGGTGGGCTCACGCTTGGAGAATGTCCTTTAATCCTGATCAGAAGAAACAAGCTGTTGAATTAACATTTTTTTTTCAAGGAAAAAAATCGAAATTGATCATCCAGTGATTCCTTTTAACAACATAACTGTCAAGAAAGTAAATGAACATAAACATTTAGGAATTATCCTGGACTCAAAGCTGTCTTTCTCAGCTCATATCAAATCAGCGATCTCTAAAACGAGAAAGGTCATTGGTTTGCTGAAATATCTCTCCAAATACTTGCCCAGGCATACCTTCAATGAATTATATAAGCTCTATGTTCGACCCCACCTAGACTATGGTGATGCCATTTACCATATTCCTGCCGAAGTATGTGAATTTAGTCAACATATTATTATACCAAATTTAATGGAAAAGCTAGAGTCCGTACAGTACTCTGCTGCCTAGCTGTGTCAGGTACATGGAGGGGAACATCTCCAGAGAAGCTGTACGCAGAGCTTGGTTGGGAGTCACTGAGTTCCCGAAGATGGAGTAGACGCCTTACCTTGTTCTACAAGTTTATAAATAATCTTAGTCCTGAGTATACAGTTGATCGAATTCCCCTTCTTCATCAGTCGCAGTACCGTCTTCACGGACAGGATGTCATTGGGCGATTTTTAAGGGCAAGGACAGAAAAATTCAAGTCTTCCTTCTATCCAAACTGTTTATGCGAATGGAATAAGCTTGAGCCTGAATAGAGACTTGCACCTTCTATTGCTGTTTTTAAGAAAAAGCTCTTATCAATAATCCGCCCCCTGCAAAATCTGTCTTTGGAATTCAAGATCCCATAGGATTATCCTACCTCACACAACTCAGGGTTGGTCTCAGCAAGTTAAATCTCCATAAATTCAAGCATAATTTCAGACATACCATAAACCCAATGTGCCCAACAAGCACGGAGCACTTTTTGTTGCTCTGCCCTTCTTTTGATGTTCAACGACAAAATATTCTCGCTGGAATTGTTGAATCATTACGACCATATGTACAAATCACCAATCTTTCAAATCATTCTTTGACGTAGTTTTTATCGTATGGTAATGAAGACCTTTCTAATGAGTTGAACAGAAATGTACTAGAAGTAACTTTACGCTTCATCCACGAAACTGGTCGGTTTGATTAAGATCTATTGAGAATTCAACCATGTACTCAGCAATCACCAAGTCCCGTATCGTTAGTGTTTCTTTTCCTTGTAAATTCTGTTTCACATCAGATGTTCAGGCATTTTACTTACCTAAACCTGCATCAAATGAGTTGCACTCGTTGCATCAGCAAATTAATCATAACACTGACCTGACGTCTGGAGTGAAACTGAATCTAGTATAGTATCTTTTAATTTATAAATGTTCGTAGTGTGACTGTATACGGTTTAACATTTCGTGTTTTTAGATATTGGCCATGGGGTAGTCATCGTCTTTCACTCCCCATGGTATCGTACCTGTAGTGTCGTATAGTGTAATTAGAATTAGGTATAGTAGAATGTAAAGTATCTTGTTAAATTTAATATTTGAATAAAAAAAGAAAAACAATCCTTCCCGTAAAAACAAAGTGGATACCAAACTAAAGTTCGTTGAGAAGAAGATCGAGGAAAAGATATTTCCAGAATATGGTTGAATGCAGCTGATGTTTAAGATTTAGAAGCCACAAGAACGCAGTTTGTTGGACTGGATTCAGAAAACAAAGGAAAAAGATAATTCAAGGAAAGCAACTTACTTTCCTGAAAGAATAATCTACAGCTTCACTACAGCATTCAAGGGGAGCCCGAGCAAGAGTGATAGCTCTTCTCACAGGGATAGGCCTGCCATATCAACAAAATGATTCAACTAACCAAAAGAAGGAATCAAAACAAGAAGGAGAGATCATAACAACACGTTAGTCATAAACAAACTAAGAAATTTCAACTAAAAGAGATCTGCAATTCGGAAGCTGTTTCCACGTTCCTCTATATATGCTCTTTCTCTTTATATCATTGATACGCCTTTCGGAGAAGAAAGGGATTTAGATGGGATCCCCACCTTCAACATATGGTGTGCTACTATTGCTGATAGGCTGAGATACATTTCTATACAGTCGAGAAAGTGATTCTATTCCTTTTATTGTTGAAATGTAACAATTATTTGAATGTCCATTTCAGAACGAACAAATATGATGTAACTAAAACGTTAACACAGTCAAGAAAATAACTCATTTTCCTTTGTTATTAAAAGTTTGTTAAAAGTCATTTTGGGGTCATCCTGAGTTCATTGAAGTCAACTGATTAATTACGATGTGTACCTCTCCTGTAGAGCGCCAACTGCAATCAAGGAATATGGTCAGATATAGTAAACGGTGTCCGCCGAAGCTAGGAATGTTCAAGTGCGAGCGAAGCGAGCGCTTCTACTTCCTAGTTTGAGGTAGGAAGACAGAAATAAGGGCAGAGGCATAATGAGTATGGAAAGCGTTCGTTGCATCTTTTGAATGAAGAATTATCAGGCCGATGATTCCTCATAGAGAGGATGACATGGGTTCGCCGTTCCCCGTTCCACACCCCTTGATTATAACGCTTTTTGTTTTCTACCTCGTATGTTTTTCTCGTTTACTACTTCTACTTGTTCTTAAGTCCATGACATTACAAAAATTTTACTCAACACTACACTGAAAACAGTACCATGCAACCAAAAAGATAGACAACTGCACCAAAGCTGACGCAACTGGAATCTCTTATCATGCGACTTAATGCATCACGCGATCAACGAGGAAGCTCACCAATCCATGAATCAGGGATTCAGGATTAGTGGGATCGATATGGTTAGAAGAACGAAGAAAAAAAGTCTTTGTACAATTTTCTTTGCTCCATCTCCAGTACAATCGACAAGACAAATCCAATAATCCTTACAAATGATATACCGGGCGTTTTATTATTATTACTAGTAGTAAATATTATTCATCAAATGCTGCTATTCCTATCTTACTTTTCAGGTACAGGTACTGTAGTTAATGTTCATAGTTCAAAAGTTCTTGTGAACTTTAGTTCACAAACAGTCATAATTTGCATCAATGGCTTTGATCAGTTCTTTGTAATTAGCTTTCACTTATTATTGTTCATTGTTTGCTCCATCCAACTGCATTGATAAGCATCAGCAGCAACAATGAAACAGCTGCATCATCACAACAAACTGTTCAATGTGTATTGTGTAATTCCAAAAATGTAGAAAAACGGGTGTTGTATGAGTGAATGAGTGAAAACAATCTTGGTGGAAAGAGTTCATAATGCGAAATGACTACTGTTCAATTATGGTCCATCCTGCAGCACATTCTTTTATTTAATGACTTCCCATTCCACTGTGTTTCAGTGTGGATGAATGCAAATCAGATCAGAATGCATTCATTACAGGAATTGGAACAGGCAGTCAAGTCTGCACGCAGGCTAGCAATTCTTTGTTCCTGCAACAAAAACAAAAAGTGAATAAGGCTTTAATGTAAATTCTGTACGACATATTGTGTCACGGAGTATTTCTATCAATATCATTTTTTTTTACATTTATTTTTTGTATCAAGTGTCAACACTGTACAAAACAGTATTACAACAGCATTGCACTAACACTTGAAACACTTAATAAGATGTCATTGGCCTAACCCAGCAATTCGTTGCAAACCTCCGGTGTCAGTTTTGAGCATTCCTCCCTCCCTCTCCCTCATCAATCCCCTGCCGCCGGTGGTACCTAGCATATATTTTGTTGTGCAGGTCAAAGGAATAACCTCAAGTTAGGCCCTGAAATCATTGCCTTGGTATAGGCTCCCATCGTCTTGTTCCCGTCTTTGAAACAGATAAGCTGTAGAAGTTATTCTGCTGATCCAGGTCCTGCCGGTGGCTAGCAATGCTTTCTGCTGTTTATGAGTGAAAGCGTAAACAACGTATATAGTAGGCCTAGATAGGCCCTCATTGCTGACATCTTCCTGAAATCTATCCGCTGTAAAACAGTGCATGGTCAAGAAAATCAGAGATGGGGCCAGGGAAGAAATGCTAGGGGGGCAAATACTGTCAGAGTGCCGACAGTGAGAAATTTTTTATGAACGAGTTCAATTCTAGTTCACTGAGATGACAACCCAGCAAAGAAAGCTGGAGGTGCAGGTTATGAAAATGCCGACAGTGCCTAGAAATTGTCGAAAATTTCAGTGCCGATGGGGGAGCTGAATGAAATTTTGGGGGGCTCCTGCCCCCCCTAGCCCCCCGCTCGCGCCATCCCTGAAGAAAATAAAGAGGATAAAAAGAAATCCCTTCATATTTGAAATTAAATTGGCTGTAAAAAACGATGTTATACGTACCAAAATGCGTGAAAATCCCCGTATTCTTCTGCCTCCTCCAAAACATAGTCACAAAAGCAAAGTCGTGGGCGTTCTCACAGCGCTGTAAAAAGGCATGTTGTTGTTGTTGTTCTTATTGTTTGGCTTTCCATTGAAAATAATCCACCCTACCAAACGAACTCGATTGAATCCCGTATAGTAAGCTGCTACTGGGTAGCAGCAATTATTATTATTATTAATGGTGAGCTTTCTCGATGTTCGGATGGTCAAAGAGGGCAATAAAATCATTACAGATTTGTTCACGAAACCGACAGACACTCATCAACTTTTGCACCGCACTTCCTGTCACCCTGGTCACACTAAAAAGGGGATTCCCTACAGCCAAGCGTCGAGAATAAGGAGAATCTGTTCGGAGGATCAATTTTTTGATAGGAGGGTGGGAGAACTTAAGGGGTGGCTGTTGAACTGTATAAGGAAAAAGAGGTCGATCAGCAGATTGATAGAGTTCGTTTTTTGGATCGCGTAAACCTTTTGAATAGACAAACGAATGACCAGTGTGACGGTAAGATACCGTTGGTGCTTACATACCATCCGGCCCTCAATAGGGTTTATGATATTCTTAAGGAGAGTTCTAATGTACTTTTGGTTGATCAGGAACACAAAGTGTTGTTCCAAAACAAAGTTCTTTTGTCTTTCCGGAGGGGCAAAAATCTTAAGGACCCAACTGGTGAGGGCGAAATTACCCAATTTCAGATGATGGGAGTGTGTCGGTTAAGGGCTGTTTTAAATGCAATGGCAGAAAAAGTTGTCAAATTTGTGGTTTAATCGAAGAGGGGGATAGTTTCAAAAATTCTGATGAAAACAGATCTTTTACGATTTTTTCGGGGAGGTACAACTGCAATTCAGAAAATGTCGTATATTTGTTGCAGTGTGAATGCTGCAACAAAAAATATGTGGGCAGCACTAAAACCAAATTCAGGCAACGATTTGATGTTTACAAATCGTACTTCAGGTCATACGCTCGCAAACATAATGAAGGCACGCTTGATAGGGGGAAAATGATTCCGCAGGCGAATTTTTTTAGCCATTTTTTCAAAACAGATCACCGCAGGAGATTTGATGTCATTATAAAAATTATTGATGGGGCAGAAAACGTTAGTTTGTTGCGCCGAAAGGAATTATTTTGGCAATATCGGTTGGGGACTTTCTTGCCAAGGGGCCAGAATGAAAGGGCTGCAGATGTGGAGCTGGACATGTTTGCGTGCGGGGTGGCCTGAAATCTGCAGTTGCATTTATATCCAGAAGATTTGGTGGGTGTGGCTTTGCGGCCTTCTCTTATTACTTCGTGTGCTTTTACACGTGGCGTTAGGGTGGAATCCCCTATCATGCTATCCTTGACTCAGCAGTTAGCGAGTCGTGGAAGGGTCATGGGGGAGGGCCGCGGGGTTTTCCGACTGAATCTTGTTGTTTGCCTTCTCAGTGCTTCCAGCCTCCTTGGAGACTGTGATGGGGGTCCATTCGAAGGGCGGGTGATTCTGGGTCTCTTGGGGGTTGGGTCAGTGATTGGTCTGGTCCACTGGGGTGGATTTTAGCTAACGCTTTAAACTATAATAATGCTTCAAACTTGTTTACTCCAAAAAGTTCGAACTTTAGCATCATTTTTATCCCCATTAGGGTCTTGTTTCAATGGTAGTCACGCTTACTTAGGATGGAATTTAAAGTTTTTGGCTTTCAAGTTTAATCTACCGGGTGCGCCAAAATAAACTATGCACGTTTGGCAGTCCACGATAAATCGTACACTGGACCGATTTTGAAGATTTATAACTTAATCTTTAGCAGAAAGACTGAATTAGATTCTTTGATTTTTTGGTTAATTTCCCGTTTTCAGTTTTTAGAGCTACAAGCGAGTTCCTTAAAATTTTCGTTTTCGAAAACACTGAAAACGATCAAAAAACGTTGATCAAATTTGCTAAAGACTCAACATGAATGGACAAAGAGAAAACGTTTTCAACGTGATTTGGGGATTTGAAAATTAATTGTTGTAAACTTCTGCACGAGAGTTATTTCAACGATTGGCCTGTTGCGAAATTCTGTAGTAGTTGCAATCAAGTGCCACCCCAAAAGCCGTCACAAAATAAAAACTGTAACAAGACTCCATGCCTGCTGGCCTCATGACGCTTCCTCGCTTGTCTTTTTAACCCCCTTGACACAGGAACACAACCTGCACCAAAGCATAAATTCAATGACATCACAAAAGAAAAGACAGTTCTTTGTATCCTTGAGAATATTATTACATTTCTCCCAAGATAGTACGAACTCTCGTACAGCAGCTTACAATTAATCGATTTCTAAATCTCAAATCACCATGAAAAAGTTTTCTCTTTGTCCATTCACGTCGATTCTTTAGAAAATTTGATCTACGCGTTTTGATCGTTTTCAGTGTTTTCGAAAACGAAAATTGTAAGAAACTCGCTTGTAGCTCTAAAACCTGAAAACAGAAAAATTTTCAAAAAATTTTAGAATCTAACTCAGGCTTTCTCAGGCGCGCAACTAGGAATTTTACAGGGCAGGGGTCCAAACCAGAAAAAGGGCACACTCCATATCATTTCAAGAAGTGGTGTCGCCTGGGATGTCAGTTTTTCAAGCTCAAAAAGCGAAGGCAGAAATCAGGGGATATTTTTCTAATGTTCACCTCTCTAAAGCATATCAATAAACAAATATGTCAACACATAAGAGAAGCAGTTAGAACACGGTAAAGGAAATGCGAACGAAACGAGCTGGGAGGGGATTCGGGGGCTTGCCCCCGAAAATTTTTAAAATCACGCTCTCTAGATCATCGGAGGAATGCCTATCTTAAAAGAGATCAAAACTAGAAGAGAATGAAAACACCCTCCTAGGACAGACAAGAAACACTGAAAAGGCTGCTCGTACACGCTTTTTACAAGAAACTGTGCTCTGAAGTTTGTTGTATGGTTTCTCAAGTTTGGGCCAATTTTTTTTAGGGATAAGAATTTGAAAGGCCACTGCTCCTTGGATAAGAGAACGAAAATATTGGCAAAAATATCATTCAATGGTGAACAGGTTCAAATCGTTTTGCGAATTTACCTGAATAAAGTCGGCCACTCCGCTCTAAAATTGTGAGGGATTTTCTGGAAAAGCCCCCTCAGGAAACCTTTAAAGCTGGCCTAAAATGACGATCAATTTTTCCTAATATTCCTGCTTCACAGCGATGACTTCAACAAGCATGAGCACCTGTTGTGTTATACTCTTGAGAGGACGAAGCCACCCGGAATTGTGCTGTAATGCTCTCAGAGAGAGAAATGACACTTCCATAATTCCAAAGAGATTAAACGTGCTAATAATGCATGCAAAAGCCATTGCTGCAAGGAAAAAAATTCGATCAAGATTTTCGGCCTGCTTTGAGGGTTTGTTGAAGGGGCTTTGTTTATTGAAAAAACTTTGGAATGAAGTTGCCGATTTCGGTCAGGCAAATGTAAAATGAATTTGAACATTAACAATGTCATTACCTTGATCTCCAGACAGCGCTGATCTTTCAAATGGGATTGTTTTTACTCACCCAGTCATAAAAGTTTCTTGCAACGGCTTCTTTTAACAAAATGAGTCTTGTCTTTGAGCATCTGATTTGTAGTGCTTTTTACATGTGCCATGTAAGACATCTCTTGACATTTTCAGCCGTATTTGCAAGTTTTTGAGCCTCAGCATTCAGAAAATCGCTGATGATTTCGGAAAAATAAGTCCAATTCAAGCATAGCGAATTCTCCAACTTTGTTCAAGATCTTGGTAATTCAAGAAAGCATTCAACAAATATTGACACTTCATCGCAAGAACCCGTACAATTACCGGTCAATAATACGTCAAATTAACATAATTTTCTCCCTAAAAAGGGCACTTTTTTGCCCTTTTGAAAAAAGGGCAGGGGTCTGGACCCCCAGGACCCCCCCCCGTAGTTGCGCCCCTGTTTCTGCTAAAGATTAAGTCATAAATCTTACAAATCGGTCCTGTGTACGATTTATCGTGGCCTGCCAAAAGTGCATAGTTTATTTTGGCGCACCCGGTAGGTTGTTTACCGTAGGATATAAAATGCTCGGTTGCTTTGTAAAGTTTAGCTGAAGAAGATTTTTAAATCGAAACGTACTAAATTTTTAACAGTGTTGTTTTTATATTATTATTATTATTATTATTATTATTAGTATTATTATTATTATTATTATTATTATTATTAATATTATTATTATTATTATTATTATCATTATTATTATCATCAATTTCTTTACCGTTGGATACATAAAAATATAGCTAAAAGTAATCAGCTAATTAATTCCAACGTTAGTTAAAATTTTAAAATACAAATGTTACATCAGAAAAAAGGGGATACAATATTTACAATTCATATAAAAGTGTATAAAAGCAGATATTCAAATATCATCATCACAAAAAGCCCAAGTTCGGAATAAAAACGCGGCATAATGTACATGGGCAATTTTCTCCGTTCCAATTTTTCATTTTTGTTTTAAACCGACAAAGAGATTCTGAATTTCATATAGTTGATGGTAACGTTTGCCACAGCTGTGGACCTTTAAATCGGATGCTTTCTGTCCCGTTGCTGACAGATCTCACCCTAGGTTGGAAGAATTCGTTGGAAGGCGTTCCAAAACAACGAATCAGATTTGATCTGGGCTAGGGATTGTTATGGACTCCCTATGGACACTATTATTCTAGTATTCTTATGTGATCCGGGCCATGAGGCAGTTGATAGTTATGCATGTTCTGTTCGGTTGAACCGGCATTATCTCTGATGTTTACACATACTTATTCTACGGATATGTACAAGATATAATAAAATGGCGACGAGAAAAAAGCGAATAACGAAGACTTGCAAAGAATATGGCTGCAAAACTTGACCTGTGTACGGAAATGTGCCGCACACAAATCACTAAATTCTAAGATTCGCCATCTTGTCTCGTGCTCTCGAAGATCTAACTAAAAATAACTAAACCTCGGTCCCAGTTTTCTACTGTCCTAAACTGTCCTAAAATGTCCACTACTAATCAACAAAACGAATGATAATAATAAAGTACCGTACACAAACTCCCCTAAAATTTGAGTAAAGTATCATACCTGAGTCAAATTTTATCAAACCTTTACGGTACGCAGTTGTCCTCTTCAATCTTCTTCCAAACAAAGTCTCGTCTTCACTTCTGCATCCACCGCAGCTCTTCTCTTCTCTCTTGTTGTCACATTGGCCTTGGCATCAATTGCTCCTTTGATTGTTTCAACTGTTATCACATTGACCTTGTCATCAGTTGCTCCTTTGATTGTTTCCACTGTCTGTGACTCCTTCGCTTGACAACCAATCTCCAATGGGCAGATAGCTTGAACTGGTCGCTCTATGAGATGTCCTTTGTGTCTCAAAAGCACTCCCCTTACTACGTCGTCTTTTCCTTTCACAAGCTCTTCTACTCTCGCTTTCTTCCACTGCCCTTTATTTCTTTCATCACCAACAACTAATACTACTTCTCCGATCTGTGGCAGACATGCACTCTTCTTTCTGTTAATACGATGCACTTCCATTAAACTGTTGACATACTCTTTGTTCCAACGTGACCACACGTGCTCTTTCGCATTCTTCAATCTCTTATACATCTTGGTCACTCTTTCTTCGTCTACTTCCACATCTTCAAATGTATGTGAATCCTTCCCCCACATGATTATGTTAGGTGTTAGCACTTGCTCCTCCCCACTTTCACTTTCTACATATGTCAATGGCCTGTTATTCAAATGCCTCTCTATGTCCATGATGACTGCTTCCAGTTGTTCAAATTGCAAATGCGTTCTTCCAAGGGTTTTGTACAATGTCTTCTTTAAATCCTTAATTAATCTTTCATACATCGCCCCCCACCAGGGACTTTTCGACAAGTTGAACCTCCAAGTGATGCCTAGAGTTGCCAAATAGTCTTGCAATTTTTCACTTTTTCGGATCAATTTTATCCACTCAGCTGTTGTCTTGAAAACACTTGCGTTGTCAGAGACTATGACCTCTGGTCTCATTTTCCTTGTAATGAACGCATTTAACTTCCTCTGAAATTCTTCAGCAGTTTGTGACCTTGTTACCTCTAAATGAACTGCTCTCATCACAGCACAAGTGAAAATTATCACGTAAACTTTGATCTCTTCTTTGCTTGTACTCCCCCTGCACTTGAGAGGCCCGGCAAAGTCAACACCTGTGTTCTGGAATGGCAGGCTCTGAACTGTACGAAACATTGGGAGCGCAGCTGTTGCTGGTGCTTCAAATGGTTTTGCAGAAAATACTTTGCACACATTGCAATTCCTGATTTCTCTCTTGACCAATGTTCTCATCTTTGGTATCCACCATGTCTCTCTCAGTGCTCCAATTGTATTTGCTACTCCCATATGCATAACTTTCCTGTGTGTGTGTCGAATCAGTTTCTCAGTAAAGAGACTCTTCTCCAAATAGATTGGTTGATACCCTTGAATCCTTCCCTGGCATCGAAGCAAAGCTGTTTTCTCGTCTCTTATCAATTTCCATCCAGGTGTTTCTTTCATCTCTATAATGTATCTTTGTTCTCTTACTACCCAATGATCTCTTGCACTCATAATTTCCTCTGTGGTCAGAGGTCCTCTTGTTACCTTCTCCTTTCTCTTCTTGGCAAGACAATTTTTGATAAATCTCAAACACCATGATGTGGTTCTAAGTGTTCTCCAATAGCTTTGACGCTCTAAAAGCTTATCCCACTCATCACTCTCTGTCTCTTTTGTGAATAAGATTGCCTCTTTAATTGGTCTTTGTTCTTCCAAGTTTCTTGTTGAACTCTTCAGCACTGGTTGTTCTGGCCATTCTTCTTCATTTAGCAGCCAGTCTGGCCCTTCAAGCCACTTCTTTTCTACCATTTTCTCTATGTTCGCACCCCGACTGCCTAGGTCTGCTAAATTTTCACTTGATGGGCAGTATTTCCACTCTATTCCAATTTCATTCCCTATCTCTGTAATCTTTCTCACCCTGTTGGCTACAAATGCTTTCCATTGTTTCCCTGGATTGTTTATCCAAAATAAGGCCACCATACTATCCATCCACACATTGATTGATGTTATTGGCCAATTCTTCAATGCTTTGCAAATGTTCTTGGCCATGTTTGCTGCCATTTGCCCCCCAACCAACTCAAGTCTGGCTATCGAAGTGTTTCTTTTTGAAATTCTTGACTTTGAAGTGAGTAAGCCCTTTACTTTGCTTGATCCTTGTTCCACTACTGCAATTGTCACAGCACAGCATGCCTTTTCACTTGCATCTGCAAATATGTGTAAATTCACTGCATCAACTGCTCTTATTTCTCTTACTAAAGTTCTTGGTATCTTTAATTCTCTCAGCTGTCTCATCCATCTCAAATAATCTTTCATAAGGGGTTCAGAAACTTCAGCATCCCCTCCCTTGTTCTCATCACAGGCCTCCCTGAAGATTCTCTTTCCTTCCACTAGAGTTGGTGAAATGATTCCCAAGGGGTCATAAATTCTGGCTAATTGACTCAATATGGTGTTCTTTGAGACCTTATCCTCTTCCCCTTTGTTTATGGGTACCATCAAAGTATCTTCTTCCTTGTTCCAAACATGCCCCAAAATCTTGCTTGGATTCTCCATATTTTCACTTTCTAGGCTTTCTATGTTGGATTCCCATTTATGAATTTGAAACTTTGCATCCTCTAGTATTTCAGATGCCTTTCCTTTAAATCTTTGAAGCTCTTCAATGCTCATTCCTGTACACATCAGATTGTCTACATATGTATTTTCCCTGAGCATTTCTAGGGTACTGGCTAGCTCTGGGTTAGTAAATTCCTCATAATGGTGCTGCAAGGTTCCCCCCAAAATAAATGGGCTGGCTTCCCCCCAAAAGGGACCCTTAGAAATCTTAGGTGTTCTTCCTTCCCACTCAGTGTGAATAAGAATCTGAATGCATCTCTATCCTCTGATTTAATTCCAATTTGTAAAAATGCCTTTTGTATGTCTCCTAGCAACAGATATGGTGTCATTCTTGCTCTGACCATAATGTCCCAAATATTTGGCTGCAACGCAGGTCCCTTGTACATGCAATCATTGATGCTGTTTGTTGTTGGCGTTGGGCGTGCACCAGCATCAAATACCATTCTCACCTTTGTGGTAGCAGCGCTCTCTCTTACAACTGGTTTGTGAGGCATGTAAAATATTCTTGTTCCAGATGGTTCACTTGGAACTCTCTCCACAACTCCCTCTCTTAACTGATTCTCAACAATTTCTGTGTATTCTTTCTGCAGTTTTTCATCATGGCTCAGTTTGCGCTCAACATTTTTCAATCTCTTTCTGCTCTGCATCTCATTGGTTTCTGCCAAATTGCTTCCTGGTATCCATGGAACATTAACTTCATACCTTCCATCATTTGGTCTGGAAATGTTCTCTTTGAACTCTTTGTAAACATCTAATTGGTCATCTTCTCCCCTGTCTTCAACCCCAAGTATGTCAAGGCTGTATAATCTCTCATATTCATTTCCAAGCTCTCTGGTAAACATGCAATTTGTGCTAGAAAATTCTCCTCCATGAATAATCCAACCAAATGATGTGCCTTCTACAATTGGTTCATCATCATTCCCCTGGAAGACTGTCTCTGTTCTCAGTTTGCTGTATGTTTTGTCTCCAATAATCATGTGAATTTTATGTTTCCCTGATGCTGTTAAGTAGAATTCTTTGTCTTTAGTGTGTCTAAACTGCTGTTTCAATTTCCTTAAATCTGGCCTTTTGACTGTTGTGAAATCATGCATTTCTACCCCTGCAACCTCAATATGTTCTCTGGCTTTCTTGTCTAATGATTCTATGGTCATCTGAAAGATTGGCATGGCTTTCTTGCTGTTCCATTGATAGTTGTTACATCTTTTGTTTCATATCTCTCAGGTTTTGATTTGAGCATCATTAACGCATCCTTAGAAATGAAACTCCTTCCTGAATCTGTGTCAAGGAATGCCCAAATAACCTTTCCATCTATTCTTACAGGCAAAATTGGTGGGAGTGTTTCCTCCACAGAAGGTGTGAATCCTGTTAAAATTGAACCTTTTTCACTTTCACCTTTCTGCTTTTCACATAGGCTGCTGTGGTGTTTAGCCTTACAAAAGTAGCACCCCCTACTTAGACACTTATCCCCCCTGTGTCCTTTTTTCCCACAGTTGAAGCATAGCTTATTTTCTCTGAAGAAGCTCCTCCTACTCTCTATAGTTTCCTGTGTTTGGCACTTATCACTCCAATGATCTTGATCACAATAAATACATTTTCTTGAATGTTTCTCCTTTGTTTCACCTGTATACCAGTGTTTTTCTCTTTTTCCACTGGCTTTCCTATTTCCTCTGTTTTGTTTCTTTTCAACCACTTTTGCAAATTATCAATAAGCTTTGACATCCCCCACACTCACAGAAAAAAGGTGGTCTTTAAAGTACCTTTTAGGGTACTTGAGCAAAATACATATTTGGGACCCCTAAAGGTACTTTGAAGTACCCCTACCGAGGGGTACTTTGAAGTACCCCAAGGTATGGTACTTCAGAATATCCCTAAAGGTACTTCAGAAAACCCCTGGTAGTATTGCTAATGGTACTTCAAAGAACCCCTGAAGGTATTTCAAAGTTCCTCCTAAAGGTACTTGAGAGTACTACTAAAGGTACTTGAAAATTATTCTAAAGGTACTTCAGAATATCCCTAAAGGTACTTGAGAGTGCGCTTAAAGGTACTTCAGATTTCTTCTAAAGGTAATTCAGAGAGCCCCTAGAGGTACTTCAGAGTACTACCAAAGGTACTTGAGAGAACTTCTAAAGGTACTTCCGAATACCCCTGAAGGTACTTGAGAAAGTGCCCTTAAAGGTACTTCAGAGAGCCCCTAAAGGTACTTGAGAGTATTCCTTTCAGAGTACTACTAAAGGTACTTCAGAGAACCCTTAAAGGTACTTCAGAGAGCCCCTAAAGGTACTTGAGAGTATTGCTTTCAGAGAACTACTAAAGGTACTTCAGAGAACCCTTAAAGGTACTTCAGAGAGCCCCTAAAGGTACTTGAGAGTATTCCTTTCAGAGTAGTACTAAAGGTACTTCAGAGAACCCTTAAAGGTACTTCACAGAGCCCCTAAAGGTACTTGAGAGTATTCCTTTCAGAGTACTACTAAAGGTACTTCAGAGAACCCCTAAAGGTACTTCAGAGAACTCTCAAAAGGTACTTCATAGTATTCCTTTCAGAGAACTACTAAAGGTACTTCATAGAGCCCCTGAAGGTACTTGAGAGTATTCCTTTCAGAGTACTACTAAAGGTACTTCAAAGAACCCCTGAAGGTACTTCAGAGTACTAATAAAGGTATTTCCAAGAACCCCTGAAGGTACTTCAGAGTACTACTAAAGGTATTTCACAGCAACTCTAAAGGTACTTTAGTGAACCCCTAAAGGTACTTCAAAATACCTCCAAAGGTACTTCAGAGTACTACTAAAGGTACTTCAGAGAACCCTTAAAGGTACTTCAGAGAGCCCCTAAAGGTACTTGAGAGTGTTCCTTTCAGAGAACTACTAAAGGTACTTCAGAGAACCCTTAAAGGTACTTCAGAGAGCCCCTGAAGGTACTTGAGAGTATTCCTTTCAGAGTACTACTAAAGGTACTTCAGAGAACCCTTAAAGGTACTTCAGAGAGCCCCTAAAGGTACTTGAGAGTATTCCTTTCAGAGTAGTACTAAAGGTACTTCAGAGAACCCTTAAATGTACTTCACAGAGCCCCTAAAGGTACTTAAGAGTATTCCTTTCAGAGTACTACTAAAGGTACTTCAGAGAACCCCTAAAGGTACTTCAGAGAACTCCCAAAAGGTACTTCATAGTATTCCTAAAGGTACTTCAAAGAACCCCTGAAGGTATTTCAGAGTACTGCTAAAGGTACTTCAAAGAACCCCTGAAGGTACTTCAGAGTACTACTAAAGGTATTTCACAGCAACTCTAAAGGTACTTTAGTGAACCCCTAAAGGTACTTCAAAATACCCCCAAAGGTACTTCAGAGTACTACTAAAGGTATTTCACAGCAACTCTAAAGGTACTTCAAAATACCTCCAAAGGTACTTCAGAGTACTACTAAATGTATTTCACGGCAACTCTAAAGGTACTTGAGATGAGAGTACCCCTTTGTGTTCCAGTTGGGGTTCCACCAACAAAAATTTATCTAAAAATTGAAATTTCGTCAAATTGGTTCAAAATTGGTACACAGCCCATTTCAAACATGCTGATTACGAATATGAATAAAGATTTTGAAAATGTTGTCATCAAAGTGGTCCAAATGGCAAACAAAGTGGCACACAAAGTGGCACAAATGATTGAAATTTTAAATTGCGTAGAATTAACTCAAAATTAGTAAAGAGCCTATTTCAAACATGCTGATTACGAATATGAACAAAGATTTTGAAAATGTTGTCCCCAAAGTGGTCCAAATGGCACACAAAGAGGCACAAATGACCCAAAATTTAAATTGCATAGAATTATCTCAAGATTAGGAAAGAGCCTATTTCAAACATGCTGATTACGAATATGAACAAAGATTTTGAAAATGTTGTCCCCAAAGTGGTCCAAATGGCACACAAAGAGGCACAAATGACCCAAAATTTAAATTGCATAGAATTATCTCAAGATTAGGAAAGAGCCTATTTCAAACATGCTGATTATGAGAATATGAACAAAGATTTTGAAAATATTGTCACCACAGTGGTCCAAATGGCACACAAAGTGGCACTAATGACAAAAAATTTAGATTGCATAGAATTGTCTCAAAATTGGTAAACAGCCTATTTCAAACATGCTGATTACGAATATGAACAAATATTTTGAAAATATTGTCCCCAAAATTGTCCAAATGGCACAAAAAGTGGCACAAATGACCAAAAATTTAAATGGCATGGAATTATCTTAAAATTAGTAACGAGCCTATTTCAAACATGCTGATTACGAATATGAACAAATATTTTGAAAATATTGTCCCCAAAATTGTCCAAATGGCACAAAAAGTGGCACAAATGATTGACATTTTAAATTGCGTAGAATTAACTCAAAATTAGTAAAGAGCCTATTTCAAACATGCTCATTACGAATATGAACAAGGTTTTTCAAAATATTGTCACCAAAGTGGTCCAACTGGCATCGAAAGTGACACAAATAACCATAACTGAACTTGCTTCCAAATGCCTGAATATTGGTACGCCTGCATATTTTGATTGCAAGTATTTTTATAAGAAACCGCTTTTAAGAAACTCGACACTCAGATCGCCAAAAAATAAGAAACTCCAGCACCGAGAAAATGTTTATTTACCGGGTGTGCTATTCACTTCGATAGGTTACGATAAAGTTTTTGAAGAGTTATGACTTAAACTGTTTGCAAAAAGCTCTTACTTTGCTTCTGGATTTTTTACACATTCGTGTCATTCCTGTGTTCAGAGCAAAATGTGAATTTCTTAATATTTTGTCAACGAGTTTTTCGTACTGACTTGGGATTTAGAAATCGATTGGATGTATTCTGCTGCACGAGCGTTGGCTCTATCCAGGGATGGCGCCTGGGGGGCACGGGGGCAGAAGCCCCCACGACTTCATCAATCCCCCCATTGGCACTTAAAATTTTGAAAATAGTGCCAGGAACTTGAAAGGCGTGGTTTCATAAATATTTTCTCGCTTCGCTCACTGTCGGCACTCTGACAGTATTTGCCCCCTAGCATTTCTTCCGTGGCGCCATCTCTGGTTCTATCTTGGCAGAAATTTAACATTACTACAGTCATAAAAGCAATGTCTTCCCTCGTGATTTTGAAAATAGGGCCCTTTTTGCTGGAAAAGGCCCCTTTTGCAAAATAAGAGAGTTTGTTTATCTGATTTTAATTTTCGAATGATGGAGATCCCTACAATTGAATCCTTCCGTGTTATTAAACTTAGTAAAAGAAATAATTACGATCGAGAGTGAACACTGATGGTGAACAAGGGGCAGCTTTGCAGCAATAGTAAAGGTTGCTTGCAATTACTGTTCAGCGTGTGCTTTGAGGCTTTTATCAAAATATCTACTCAACGATAGGACCTATGACAACCTACACTTTGCATAAATCTTGTATAATTTTAAAGGAAATCTATGCATATACAAGCCTTTGACAAAAATAACATTACCAAAAACAACAGGCCGTTACATGTGCCGTGCCATATTTGGGTAATTTACGTCAACATGAAATTTTGATATCTGATTGGCTAGACTTTGACCGCAAAGTGGCTTGAGCCACTTTCTTGTTTACATTCCCTCTGAAGTTTCAAATTTTTGTCTGGTAGATATGGGATGAAGAGAGGCATTCTGAGCCAAGAAAAGGAATTCACTCGAAAATTTCCTTGGGATGCTAGTTCATAAATTTATTATTACCGAGGGGTGTATTATTCTTCCGAAAAGGATTTTAAGGGATTTTTTATGGATTTATGTTGGAAAAAGGATTTTGACCGGCATTTTAGCAAAGCTGTACGATATTTTGACAGAGTGATTCGCCCCTTAGCTTTAAATGGTCAAGATTCTATTTTTAGTACATAAACGATCATGGGATCGGGGCAAAACTTGAAATTGCATTAAAAATGAAAAAAAAAGGAAAACTTTCTCTATCCTGTTCTATTATTTTTTTCAATCTTGTTTCACTTTTGAATTTATTGGCTCAGTACACTCTTCTCTTTTTATAAGAATAATGTTTATAAGAATATTCAGGCTCAGAATCATCCAATTTTTAAGAATATTATAAGAATATCTAGAGAATCGCACGACTGACATACTGTATCTCATTATCAAAAGCTAAGTTTCTATTCGGGGCGGCTATTTCCTTTGGAAGCTTTGAAAAAAATAAGAATACTTTCAGGCTCAAAAAGAAACTTTCTTAAGAATATCGAGGCTGGACAAAGTATAGGGTATTCTTATAAAAAAGAGTGTACCCAGCGTAGATTCAGGCGTCATTTCCCTTTCAGCAAAGAATGCTATTTCCTCCTTTGCAGTTTAAATCTACCTAAAGTGAAGATGTAAACTCAGTGTTAAAAGCAAGAACCTATCATTGATATTAGCCCGAACAAAGTTCTTGAATGAAGAACAAAATATTTTAACTTTCAGCCAGAAGAAATTTGGAACAATAAATTGTTTTTCGCGCCTTGTTTAATGTACTCAAAGTTTCTTGACGGTTTCTTATTGGTTTCATTAAATTCTTTCACAATGAAGTTTTATGACCTGGACAATACTTAAGTACTCCTTGCCCAGGTACCATCTAAGTAATACAATACAGTAAAGTAAAGTACGGCCTTCAAGAAAATTATTTTTATCTCCTATTGTTCTCCCAGAATGACCCCATTCTCCAGTAAATGGCTTCTTAACGGCGGCACTTTACTGTACAAGAGAAAAGAGAAAATGATTTTAATGAAGACAAAATTGTTGCTGGAATGTTTGAGCTCCTTTAAAAAATTGTTTCTCTTATCCATTCTTCTCGATCATTCATTTTCCACTTTCCATTGAACACTCCATTCATCATTCAGTTTCGTCATTCTGTCTTACAGTTTCATCCCTTCATTTCACCCTATCATTACATTCTACAATTTCATATCATCAGTCCAGCCTTTCATACCTCTCTGACCACAACTCCTACGTTTTTAATATATCGACAATACTCAGAGTTCTGTTGAGAAAATCTAACAGTCTTGTCTTCACTTTAAGCTTCGTGAAAAGCTAGTTTATCCTTAGGAGTGCAATTGCTTTGTTCCAATTTTCAAAACACAGAACGATATTTTGCTATTTTCATGTGATTGTCATGTGCCATCTTTCTGCTTGTCATGAGGTGCTTTTGATTTCTGCCTCACCAACTCTAGATAGTCCGTCACTGTCAGTTTCTTGAAAACAGCAAGATAAATTCAATATCCATAACATCACCACAGGTGCAAAACCTAGCAAGAAAGTTGAGGAAAATAGCATTCTCAGAAACACATTTGCTACAAAGTCCTTGGAAGATTCTTGGATCCAAAAGACATCATTACCAAAACATGAATTAGATGTGAATAGAAGATACTAAAAAATTCTCGAAAAAATTCAGAAAAACTTGCTTCTCAGAACTAAATTTGGATCTAGTCTAGAACTCAGGGGAAAATATAAAAGTTTGTCAACCTTTCAGCCCATCCATCATATCTGCAGATCTGCAAAATCTCTTCTTCGAAACAGTTTCTTACCAAAACATTGCTTGTAGGAAATGCTAGGCAGGCTCGCCTAATGTTGTTTCAAGAAATTAAAAACTAGGAAAGGCAAGATTGCAGTGTCATCATTGAATATCTTTGACAATGCAAAGAAGCAGGTCGAGAATACTATTTCCAAGACAAAAACGCACGAATTAGAAGTGTTTCTTGCTGCCTTAGGTCTATGTTTTGTACCCGAGATCCTGGCAATAGCATTCGGTCAACTGTCGATGTCTCTTCAGCCAGATAATGTTTTGAAAGAGACAGGACATAAACCAAAACCCAAGGTAAAAATTTCACAAAGATGAATTTTGCCCACTAGTCTCGAAAGACCCGTAGCTAACCTTCTCGGGACTTTCTCCCTATTTCAGATAAAGTTAATAAAACAATTCCGTTCAAATAGACTTCATCATCATACTCCTTAATCATATTTTGTTATTCGGTTGAAATAAATTCATTAAATCTTACCTTTTCCACAATACTGTAACTGCTTCTTTCTTTTCTTTCCTCCAAACCTTCGCCGCAGCAACAAAAACTTCAAAATTCAACCGTCGCAAAGAGAAGAAAAGAACGCGAATTGATTCCATTTTCGAGCGCTTTGCGTAAGTCACGTGATATTTGCAGTCGCAAGGGGGCTTTGAAGTACCTTTTTGACCTGAAGTACCCTAAGGTTTTCTAGAATACCCTCAAAGTACCCTATAGGGTACTTTAGAATACACTAGAATACCTCTTGGCCTTCAAATACCCTAGGGTACAATAAAGTACTTCTCAAAACCAGCTTATTTCTGTGAGTGCAGCTTTCCCAATCATCATCCAGCCTTACCAAATCAGACTTGACATTTGGCAGCTTGTTTAACGTTGTCATCACAAATCCTCTCAACATGTTTTCTTCATCAAGTGTCAGCAGGGCATCATAATTCTTTGTGAGCTTGTCATAAAATTCTTGAATTTTCTCATAATTTACTCCCTTTATGGTAGGTAGATTCACAATTTCATCAATGTATGTGTTTATCACAGCATTCCTTTGCCCATATTCCTTTTTGAGCCTTTCCCAGGCAGTTTCAAGCCCAACTTTTCCTGGTTTCAGGTTTGCAATTTTATCCCTTACTCTGGGGTTCACCATCTCTAACAAATATCCAAATTTAACTTCATCACTAAACCCCTTACTTAAAACTTGACTTGTGAACATGTTTTCAAATCTTATCCAGTCAGCTATTGTGCCTTTAAATGGTGTGACTCTCAGCTCTGGCAGTTTTGAAAAGGTTGCCTTAGCCCCACATTCCATTTCTAGCTTTTCTCTGCAAGTTCAATTTCAGCATGCATTCTTCCCTCCCATAAAGACTTCTCTTGTAAGTATCTCTCCCTTCTTATTTTCTCTTCATGGTCTGCTAATTGCTTTTGTCTTTCTAGCATTCTCTTATCTTCCCTTAGCTGCTCAATTTGCTTCCTTTCAAATTCCCTTCTCAGCCCTTCCTCTCTTGTTTGAGTTTCTATTTGTGTTAAAGCTCTCAGCATTTTCTCATTTTGCTCTAACATTCCTGTATATTTATCTTTCACATCCTTTTTCCACTGCCTAACTGACCTAGATGATTCCCCTTGTTCTAATTCCATCTCTTCAATTCTCCCTGTCAAATCAATTATCTTATTGTGGATTACCTTCACCCTATTTGTTGCTATCTCCATCTCTTCTGTGTCTCCAATTTCTATGAGCTCATCTGTCTGCTCTGTATAATAATTCAACTTTGCTATTTCCTTCTCGATATCAATCTCTGGGCCTAAATTTTGTCCATCTCCTGTTGCTGTTTCTGTTGATGGATTTGCCATGATTCTCCCGGTATGTGTCTCTTGCAGGATCGCCACGTATGTACGGAAATGTGCCGCACAAAAATCACTAAATTCTAAGATTCGCCATCTTGTCTCGTGCTCTCGAAGATCTAACTAAAAATAGCTAAACCTCGGTCCCAGTTCTCTACTGTCCTAAACTGTTCTAAAATGTCCACTACTAATCAACAAAACGAATGATAATAATAAAGTACCGTACACCTGGCACCATTACCGAGTTTCGATCCACACAGCGATCAAAGTAACCTTGCCGCACGATGGAAAACCTGGATTAAACGATTTCAAACATTCATCAAAGCAGCAAATATCTCGAACAAAACCCAGCAAAGAGCTTTGTTAATCTACCAAGCAGGCCCTGAAGTCCAGGACATATTCGAAACACTTGCTGATACGGGAAGAGATGACGATTTGGATACAGCAATCAAAAGTCTTACAGATTATTTCGCCTCGGCACAAAACACAGATTTCGAGATATTTCGTTTTCGTCAAGCAAAGCAACATGCCCAAGAAAATTTGGAAACTTTTCATACTCGTTTGAGGAAACTGGCTCAAACATGCTTATTTCCAGGGCCGCCGAGAGCGAGGGCGGGCCCCGGGGCAACTAGTGGATGCGGGCCCCTTGCTTGGCACTGGCAATAGGTCCCTCTATGGCCCTCTAACTTTTGTGTTATGTTGTTGTTGTTATCACTCCTTTTGTAGCAGCAAGTCAACAGAGGGAGGGGGTGAAACAAGAGACTTTTGGAATGAGTCTACTACGGGTGCACAGTTGGGAAAATTTCGCAAATTCCAAAACATGAAAATCGTGAATTTTCATGTCGGATTTTGTGACTAAAGTTCAATGCAATGTCTAATCCTCATCAATTTCTAGCAGCAAAATGATCCACGGTAAGAACTAGGCATGTCGGAATGAAATTCTATTTTGGGAGGCTAGAACTAGATGTGAGCGCAGCGAGCAAAAATGGGGTCCGGGGGCTCGCCCCCGGGAAAATTTTTCATGACCACGCCCTTTAGATCGCTGGAAAATGCATCATTTTTGTAAAATCTGCCATTTAAAGAGGCAAAGGATCATGACTGATGGAGGTTTTTCCGGGAAATTTTGAAAATAGGACCTCAATCAATTTCACGAGGATATACCGGGTCCGCCAAAATAAACTACGCACGTTTGACAGGCCAGAATAAATCGTACACTGGACCGATTTTGCAGATTTATGACTAAATCATTTGCAGAAAGCTTGAATGAAATACTGGGATTTTTTGCAAATTTTTCATTTTCAGTTTTTAGAGCTAGAAGCGAGTTTCCTAAAATGTTAGTTTTCGAAAACACTGAAAAACAATCAAAAATCATCGACCAATTTTTCTAAAGAATCGACATAAATGGGCAAAGAGAGAACTTGTTCGTGGTGAGTTGCGATTTGGAAATCGAATGATTGTAATTTGCTGTACGAAAGTTCGTACTAAACCCCACAATGCCCCTGAAAACGTTTTCTCTTTATTCATTCATGTTGAATCTTTTAAAATTTTATCAACGTTTTTTGATCGTTTTCAATGTTCTCGAAAACGAACATTTTAAGAAACTTGCTTCTAGCTCTAAAAATTGGAAACGGAAAAATTTGCAAAAAGTCCTAGGATCTAATCCAGGCTTTTTGCTAAAGATTAAGTAATAAATCTTCAAAATCGGTTTAGTGTACGATTTATTGTGGCCTGCCAAACGTGCATAGTTTATTTTCGCGCTCCCGGTAGATTATTTTTGAATTGCATAATATAAAAAAATTACAGATCTTCCGACGGGCCTGAAGAACGTAGATAGAAAAGTAATAAAATGAAAACACCAGTAATGGCATGAGCAATACTTTCAGTAGCGTATTCTCAATACGATTTAACGAAACAACGTTGATGGCAGCGAGGAGATGTAGACCCGTTCAATTTCTGTACATTTTTGTTGTTGTTCACATTCGGCCAGAGAAACTTACAACACAACACAAAGTTTATTGCAATTGAAATGAACTGAGGCCCGTGATATTATTTGAACTTGAAAGTGCAATGGACAAGCAGAAAATTTGATTTTGCCGGGGCCCCTTGCGGGGCCCAGCTAGATGATATAATTGCAACATACAATGGAAAAACAAAGCTTCATTTTTACGGGCCCCTGGCGGGGCCCGGGCCCCGGGGCAGTTGCCCCGGCTACCCCCCCCTCTCGGCGGTCCTGCTTATTTCCCACAGATTCAGTGGATAACGAAATAAAACAGCAAATCATCCAAGGCTGCTCAAGTTCTTCATTGCGGAAGTACGCCCTGAAAACAAAGGAGGTCAAATTACAAGATATTTTGGTGAAAGGCAAAACAGGTGAAATCAGTAAAGAACAGGCCAAAGAAATAGAAAAACAAACCACAGAGCCAACGGACAAATTGCAAGCTATGAAAATCGAGCACAAAAAGCACAGACCGAGTCGCAGAGGAATACCAAATCAACAACGAAATTCTGCAAATACACCCGCAAGGAAGCCAGCTCCTTGTTACAACTGTGGATTCGACTTCCCTCATCGTGATAAACCCTGCCCCGCCCAAGGAAAAACGTGCAGTTACTGCAAGAGACAAAATCATTTCACTCGCTGCTGCAAACAACGTCAGAAAAGCCAACAAAACCGCGAGAAAGTAAACAAAGTACAGGATAATACCAGCTCAGATGACACTGACAGCTCAGAGGAATATGTTTACTGCATGGATAAAGCCAACGCGCACACCAAGAAATTGGAGACTAAGCTTACAATCAATGGACAGGAAGTTTTATTTCTCATCGACACAGGAGCTAGTGTCAACATTCTGGATGAAAAATCTTTCGACAAAATCAATACCACAGAGAAACCAGTCGCAATCAAGAAGTCAAACACAAAAATCTTTGCCTACGGATCCAAAGCACCGCTCCAGCTGCTAGGAACTTTCGAAGAAACTGTCGAAACAAATAAAAAGATTTTTCTTACACGATTTCACGTTGCAAAGAATGTCGAAGGAAACTTGCTCAGTTCTCAAACGGCTCAAGAATTGCACCTTATCAAGATCAACATAAACAACGTGCAAACAGAAACAACAACAGCCAAACAAATAAATTCAGCCAAGCCTACGATTCATTCACCAGCTTACGTCAACCACTTATTGGAACAACACAAGAACGTTTTCAAAGGCGTTGGAAATTTGAAAGACTTTGAAGTCAAATTACATACAAATCCTGAAGTAAAACCAGTCATCCAAGCACAACGTCGTATACCTTTTCACATTCGAAAGAAAGTCGAGACAGAAATAGACCGACTCGAGGAAGATGACATAATCGAGCAAGTAGAAGGAGCTACACAATGGGTAAGCCCTTTAGTAATAGCCCCAAAGAAGAACAGTGAAGAAATCAGAATTTGCGTGGACAATGCGTCTGCCTAACACATCAATTTTACGCACAAGACACCCTATGCCCACAACGGATGAACTGATATCTGATCTAAACGGTGCGTGTCATTTTTCTATACTCGATTTAAAACAGGAATACCATCAGCTGACACTGGCAGAAGAATCGCGAAATTTGACAACATTCACAACGCACAAGGGACTCAGGAGATACAAACGACTTTGTTTTGGAGTAAACTCAGCAGCAGAAATTTTTCAGAACATTATTTCTCAGACAATCCAAGACATTAGCAATGCCAAAAACATGTCTGATGACGTCATAATCTGGAGAAAGACCCTGGAGGAGCACAATACTGCATTAGCCAAAATATTGCAACTTTTTGAGGAGAAGGGAATCACTCTCAATGAAGGGAAATGCCGTTTCAACAAAACACGTCTTCAATTCTACGGCCTAGTCTTCAGCAAAGAAGGAGTTAGCCCTGATCCAAGCCTCGCGTTACTGAAATCGGAAGTCTACTAGGAATGTCTCAATACTGCGCAAAATTCATTCAAGACTATGCATCAATCACAGAGCCCCTGCGAAGGCTGACACAGAAAAATGCACAATTTCAGTGGGGAAAAGCCAACAAGAAGCATTTGAGAAACTAAAGAAAACTCTCTTATCGGATCCAGTGATGGCCTACTTCGATATTGCTAAGCACACATCAGTCACTACAGATGCCAGTCCATACGGAATTAGCGCTATACTGTCCCAAACATCAACATCAGAAGCAGCGGATCATAAGATTGTAGCATATGTATCAAGATCTTTGACACCTGTCGAACAGTGGTATTCTCAGACGGAACGAGAAGCATTAGGACTAGTATGGGGAATTGAACGTCTTCACCTATTCCTATATGGAGCAGGAAACTTCGATGTATTTACAGACCACAAAGCGCTCGAAACAATCTACAACAATCCAGTTGCCAAACCACCAGCTCGCATCGAGAGGTGGCAACTACGACTGCAAAATTACAGCTTTACCGTGAAGTTCAAGAAAGGATCAGATAACCCGTCAGACTACATGTCGCGTCACCCAGCTTCACATCGCCCAGAGCAAGATACAATTGCCGAAGAATACGTAAACTTCATCACCAAGAATGCTGTTCCGAAATCCATGACATTACAAGAAATTGAAGAGGAAACGGAGAAAGATAAAACCCTCCAAGCCGCAATTGACCTAATTCGCAAAAATCGACGGCATGAAGTAGATAAGATTCAAGATCCTACCATCAACAAGCAAGATCTCAAAATCCTGCGTAGCATCAAACAAGATCTTACTGTCAAAGGAAACATGATTCTAAAGAGCACAAGATTCATCATACCACAGACACTATGTCACAAAGCGATAGAACTTGCTCACAAGCCAGGACATTCAGGTACAACTAAAACCAAATTGTTACTGCGTGGAAAAGTATGGTTTCCATATATTGACAAACTAGTGAAAGAATTCGTCGAGAAATGCACTGCTTGCCAAGCAACGGGACAAGAAAACAGCAAGGAACCAATGCAATCAACGGATTTACCACCAGCACCATGGCACACAGTCAAAGCAGATTTTTTGGACCAGTACCATCAGGAGAATATTTGCTCTCAGTCATCGACACTTACAGTCGATTCCCTGAAGTCGAAATTGTTAAATCAACAGCAGCAGGAAGTATCATTCCAAAACTTGATCGTATCTTCGGAACACACGGAATTCCAGTCAAATTTGTATGTGACAATGGTCCTCCATTTAACGGAATCAAAATCGAAGAATACATGAAAACATGGGGAATTGAATTCAAACCAGGAACACCGCTATGGCCCAGACAAAATGCAGAAGTAGAATCGTTCAATCGACCACTCAAGAAACTACTTCAAACGTCTAAAATTGAAGGAAACAATTGGAGAAAGGAACTCCATCTATTTCTACTAAACTATAGGTCGACACCGCATTGCACAACTCAAGTTGCACCCGCCGAACTTTTGTTCAATCGTGTGATAAGAACGAAAATTCCAGTCGTAAAGATTACGTCGAAACCATCAAACAATCACAAGCTTGTCCAACAAAAGGACAAAGATAGCAAGGCAAAAGCGAAAATATACTATGATAAACGTCAGCACACGAAACCATCTGACATCAGAAAGGGAGATCTCGTACTTGTAACGCAAAAGAGAAAGAACAAACTTACAAGCAAATTCGATCCAAAACCATATCGCGTCGTTGAGATTAGAGGAACTAAAGTCATCGCCGAGAGAGAAGATAATAAGATCACTCGAAACATTTCGTTCTTCAAACGATTTTACAACTCCTTTGATTCAACAACAGAGTCTGAAACTGATGATGATGATACAATTCAAACAGACAATAACATTCAAAATGATACTGAACCTGAAGCTGATGTTGTACGCCAATACCCAATGAGATTACGCACAATGCCTATGCACTATGGTCAAGTTGTAACACATTGAAAGTCACTTTATTAATAAACTGCTGAGTGTAATCAATGTTAGTAAATTTTATTCTGAAGAAGAGGAGAGATGTTATGGACTCCCTATGGACACTATCATTCTAGTATTCTTATGTAATCCGGGCCATGAGGCAGTTGATAGTTATGCATGTTCTGTTCGGTTGAACCGGCCTTATCTCTGATGTTTACACATACTTACTCTACGGATATGTACAAGATATAATAGGGACAAAAATTTAGGTCGAATCAATCCATGATAAGTTTTCAAACATAATGTTTAATGATATTTAATTTTTAAAAGTTCAGTTCATTAAAACATGCATTCTTAACTATTCTATGATTATAGTTTCATTGCTAAAAATTCAAGGAAAAATTCATTAAACTCGTTTCATATATTTACACTCTCAAATTCAAAGCCATGTCAAGACTTAGACTTTGCAATACATCTGAGATTAACTTTTTCCTTGACACAAGTGAAAGTTAAGAACATTTTCATGATTGCTGATATAATCAGATTTTAACTATTTTTCAAAAGGCTAAAGTTCTTCCCCCTCGGTATAACAGTTGTAGGAAATACATCAATCACGAATCTTCCATACCATTCGGTGAATGAAATACAAATAGAGAAACTTTTGTGCTAAACATGGAAGTTTTAAGGCTGATCCAAATTATATACGATATATAAAAACATGTAAACAGTTGTCTTCAAGCCTACCTTTATAAATTTAGGTAAAGAAGAAAACCAACTATCGGCAAACACAGCTTTCACCACAGCACAGTAAATTGTATGTTGTTTTTGTTTGGAAACATTCAAAATCTCAAATGAAAGGAAGCACCTGTTCTGTATTTCAAAGGTTTTAATGATGCATGGATTCAAGAATAACACACAGTTAGGCAATAAACAAATACCAGCATCGTAGTTGCTCTTACGATTCTGTGGCTGGTTGCAGTTGCTACCAATATCTTGATGTCACAGAGAAGTGATTTTCAAGAATGAACAAGTACCAACTAAACTGCGTTTTCCATATCATTCATAATATGTTGTGTTTTGATAGTAAATTTACTGCAAATAGTATATTCGCAGCCGATAATTTGACGGGAAGTACTTTTTACTTATCCGTCTGCTTTTATCCCTGTAAAATGCCAACCTTCTCAATTTTCTCTCTACGTCTCAACTCTACTATACTCTCACGTCTCTTCTCAAGCTCTCTACGCTACGACTCTACGATACGTCTATACGTCTACTGACTCTAAAAAACAAAACGTCAATAAAATGTCTCGCCCCAGTCTCTTTTTCTTTACTCTCCCCCCGCGAGAAATGCGAATTTACGCTAAAGGTCTTCAGAAAAATATCAAATATACGACTATACGGTCGAACAAAAATAATTCAGCAAAAAGCAAACATAGTAAAAAAATGTGAGACAATCAATGAATAATCTCACTTACATCATCGTCGTATACTATTATAATACCTGGTTCTGTTGTCTTCTCTTGTGCGAGTTCCTTCACTTCCTTTGTGTCTTCGACTGGTGATACAACAACTTGACTGGACGTCGTAGTTCTTTGACTTTTCCTTTGCTGTAAACTCTGACGACAGCACTGCGAATAAGTCCATCCTTTCCTTCGTTCAATTTAACAACTCGCCCGAGCCTCCACAACTGACGACGTTCCTTATCTTCTTGAACTGTTACGATGTGTCCTTCTTTAATAATTCTATTTCCGCTGGGCGATTTAGATGTATGAAACTCTCTCAGACTTGTTAAGTATTCCCGCCGAAAACGATTTCTAAAATGCTCCAACAATTGCTGCAAATATTTTGCACGTTTCGATAATTCCGCTTTGTATTCGACTTCCACAATTTGCGCATTTGGATTCAGTTTTGGTCTGTCTAACAATCTGCGCCCGCAAATAAGATGAGAAGGTGTCAAAGCTTCTCCGATTTCATCGTATACATAAGTCAAGGGCCTAGAATTAAGAACTCCTTCAACTTCTATCAAATGGGTTAACATTTCTTCGTACGTTAATTTCGCGTTTTTCAAAATCTTTTTCAAACATATCTTCGTCGACTGCACTAAACGCTCGTAAAAACCTCCGACCCAGGCTCCTCTCTCTATAATAAAGTTCCAAATCGTCCTATTGTCGAGTAAAAACGCAAGTAATTTCGAATTTTTGAAAGTTTTACCGTTGTCACTGATTATAAACGATGGAATTCCTCTTCCCGACTGAAAGCGTTTCAGTCCACGAATCAACGGTTCGACGTGTAAACTCGGTACAAGCTCCAAGTGTATAGCTCGACTAGAAGCGCAAGTATTGCAATGAGCAGTATGTAAGCTTTATACATAATTGCATCCGTTCCGTGCATGTTTTTCACATAAACTGGTCCTGCGAAGTCAATTCCAACCTTTGTAAACGCATGTCCGATATCTAGTCTAAAATTGGGTAAAGGTGGCTGTGGAGGAGCAGTATAACTTCTCCCTTCAACTTTCTTACAAACGCAAAATTTTGCAATGAACTTTTTAACCTTTTGTCTGCCCTGTACGATCCAATAATTGGTACGCAATTCTGTTAACGTGTCCTTTACACCGTTATGTTTTACATGTTCGTGGCATTGTTGCTGCTACGCAGTAGCAGCTTACTATACGGGATTCAATCGAGTTCGTTTGTTAGGGTGGATTATTTTCAATGGAAAGCCAAACAATAAGAACAACAACAACAACATGCCTTATTACAGCGCTGTGAGAACGCCCACGACTTTGCTTTTGTGACTATGTTTTGGAGGAGGGAGAAGAATACGGGGATTTTCACGCATTTTGGCACGTATAACATCGTTTTTTACAGCCAATTTCATTTCAAATATGAAGGGATTTCTTTTCATCCTCTTTATTTTCTTGACCATGCACTGTTTTACAGCGGATAGATTTCAGGAAGATGTCAGCAATGAGGGCCTATCTAGGCCTACTATATACGTTGTTTACGCTTTCACTCATAAACAGCAGAAAGCATTGCTAGCCACCGGCAGGACCTGGATCAGCAGAATAACTTCTACAGCTTATCTGTTTCAAAGACGGGAACAAGACGATGGGAGCCTATACCAAGGCAATGATTTCAGGGCCTAACTCAGGGGCGAAAATTGAGGGGGGTATGGAGGGGTGTGACACCCCCCCAATCTCAAATATTGCGGATTTCGCAGGGCAATGGAAGATTTTGCAGGGCGCCAAGAAGAATTTTATAACAGCGCAGCAACCGCGTAACAAGTCTTGCAGTCATGCTAAGCTGTCTTGAAATTTGCAATCGGTTGTCAATTTTGGAACTGTTTCAAACGCAAATGTTACCTGGCAAAACGCAAAACCCACCAATATTAAGGGCACATAACTGCCGGTTAGTCGTAGTGACTGACATCTCCAGCTTGGTAGAGAAGGTCTTTCAAAAATGCTGTGTGCAGGACTCATTTAACTATATTAACCAATCCTTTTTATTTGGCAAGAACCCTTTCGAGGCAATCGCTGTCTTTTGTGGCAACTTTGCTCAGTTGATCAATCTAATGTCCAGGCATTGTCCTACTTTGAAGGAATGGTTCGAACACAAACGTTTGAAGCCTTAGAGCACTAAATACACCAGCGCAGGATCTCAAAACGAGTTGATGCATTTGCTTGCTGAGGATGTCAGAAGGCAGAAGCAGGATAAAAACTGAAATCGCTGCGCCAGGAATCCACTCTGTGTCTGCCAATCAGGAATCAGGAACGTAGGAAGCATCTCAAACTGGGTGGGGGGCACGACACGTCAAGGGTACTTTTTTCATTAAGCCAAAGGGGCACTTGCTGAAAACAGAAAGGGCACTAAGATAAATTGATTGTAGCCTCAAGGTTCGTTGCCAATGACGGAGCTTCACGCGAGAGAGTTGTTGAAATGAAAGAATGCATTGATAAGCATGGAAAAGACACAACCAAAGATGTTCTTGCTTCACTTGAGGACAATGGCATTGGTATTGGTGGTTAATCTCTCCAAACCTATGATTTTGCTGCGTCGATGTCTGGACGGATCAAGGGTACTCAGCGTTGTTTACAGGACATGTTAGACAGATCAGTACCTTACATTCCCTGCCAGGGGCCTCGATCCAATACCATTAACGAGTACTGCTGCCAGCGGAGCGCCGTTGTGACCCAGGACTGGAAGATATTTGCGTATTTTTAAGTGGAAGCTGTAAACGATACAAAGTTTTTGGAAATACCATGAAAAAGGTAGAGAATTCCCTGAAACTGAGAATTTTTTCAAAAAAGTTTCTCTTGCGCACAATCAATTGATTCAGTCTGGCGAAGCTATGAATGCATCTCAAGAACGATTGATGAAGTAGTGAATGCAGATGTAGTAGACTTGAAAATTAAAGTAAAAGTTAAAGCTCATTGATGCAACTGTAGAGAATCTGGAGGAAATATGAAATGATGAAACGGCAATGAATTTGCAGCTGGCTTCTATGGTTGCCTTTGCTGAAAAGCAAGAAATCAACCCGATATCAGAATACTAACGTCACTACAGAGTGAGAAGTCCACCCAGACTAATTGACGAAAATCTAGCAACAACGGCTGTGTTGTCGTGCCAAGAATTTTACCAGAAGGAAATGTGCTTGGTCTTTGATTCTCTTATTGCTGAGTATTCTGAAAATATGAAAGCTTGCCTCTGCCACCAATGAAAAAGCCAAGCAAATAAACAGTTGAAGACATTTTTGCAAGTTATTTTCCTTCTGCCCATCACTGGCGGATTTAGGGGGGGAGCAAATGGGGGCAACTGCCCTTCCCTTCACGATGAACACTCAGCTTGGCACCTCTTTTTTGGCGAAAAAAGCGCCCCTCATCCCCTTCACCCCTCACCGCCTCTCATATATGACGCGAGATGTAAACTTTATTACAAAGCCAAATCAAAACTGACATCAAATAATTCATGTCCAGTATTGACAAATAGATATTGCACAGCAGTTAAGTTTCAAATATTTTTCTGTTGCTATTGCTTAGAGACTCATCCTTAAATGACAAATTTACATTGGTAAAGCCTTTACTAGCAACATATACAGTAGACGAACGTTTGCCTTGAGGTCTGCAGGGCACCACTCACTTTTGCAGGGCAAAAACCTTTTTCACCCCTCCGAAATTATTGGTCTAGTTACGCCCCTGGCCCTAACTTGAGGTTATTCCTTTGACCTGCACTAACAAAATATATGCTAGGTACCACCGGCGGCAGGGGATTGATGAGGGAGAGGGAGGGAGGAATGCTCAAAACTGACACCGGAGGTTTGCAACGAATTGCTGGGTTAGGCCAATGACATCTTATTAAGTGTTTCAAGTGTTAGTGCAATGCTGTTGTAATACTGTTTTGTACAGTGTTGATACTTGATACAAAAAATAAATGTAAAAAAAAATGATATTGATAGAAATACTCCGTGACACAATATGTCGTACAGAATTTACATTAAAGCCTTATTCACTTTTTGTTTTTGTTGCAGGACCAAAGAATTGCTAGCCTGCGTGCAGACTTGACTGCCTGTTCCAATTCCTGTAATGAATGCATTCTGATCTGATTTGCATTCATCCACACTGAAACACAGTGGAATGGGAAGTCATTAAATAAAAGAATGTGCTGCAGGATGGACCATAATTGAACAGTTGTCATTTCGCATTATGAACTCTTTCCACCAAGATTGTTTTCACTCATTCACTCATACAAAACCTGTTTTTCTACATTTTTGGAATTACACAATACACATTGAACAGTTTGTTGTGATGATGCAGCTGTTTCATTGTTGCTGCTGATGCTTATCAATGCAGTTGGATGGAGCAAACAATGAACAATAATAAGTGAAAGCTAATTACAAAGAACTGATCAAAGCCCAGGGGCGGATCTAGCCTAAAATCTGACCGTGGCTCGGGAGCGCGAAGCGCGACCAAAGGAAGGAAGGGCAGCGAGCGCGAAGCGCGAGCTACACGGGGGTCCGGGGGCATAGCCCCCGGAAAAATTTTTGGGGGCCACGCCCTTTAAATCGTCGGAAACGCCCTATCTGACAGTCTGTTGTCAAAAAGTTAGAGTATAACTGTAGTAAGTGAGTGCCACAAAACAGAGAGAAATAATCAAGAGGGAAAAGGAACGATGTATGAATCACCGGGGAGGGAGGGGCGGGTACTTTGCTGACGGGATGTGCACTTCTTTCCGGGTATCGTTTCGCCCTTTTTTAACGCCGGTTATCAAAAGAAGGCAATTTTCCTAAAGCCGGTTGTCAAGTGTCATCTCATTATTTTTTGACAAATTTTTACGTTTTGGAGTTTATTTTTCGCCAATTTTTTCTAATGCCGGCTATCGTTTAGAGGGAAAATTCTAAAGCCGGGTAAAAAGAATCTTTTCTGGAGGAGTGCACACCCCCTTACAACTGAAAGTCAAGTACGCCCCCTAGGATGACTCATTCATCCTAATCGTTCCCGTATAGGTAAACTATTTTATCCCAGATTAAATAGCAATGTTTTTATATGTGACGCACAAATGTACTCTAGGGACACGGGACCTGTTGTCCCCTGTGTATTAAATTTGGTTGTTTTTCATCTGTTAAGTTGTTTACGTCGTATAGTTGTTTTGTTCATTTGGTTCAGTAATATAGTGACACGTAGCATAGTTGTAAGCCTCGGTTCGATGCTCGTAGCTATAAAAGCGAAGCGCGCCTTGCTTTCGGGGCTTCTAGAGACAGTGAAGGTGAACATGATAGAAGACCGGGACACGAAGTAACTTTGGCAGCACGCGGTGGCATTTGCTTTGGATTTTGCTGAGCCTTTATAGCTACGAGGAAATAAAGTTTGTAAGTATAATTGACCCTGTTGTATTGTATTAATTTCTTCGTATTCTGTATTCTTCGTTATTCCTTGTGTATGCATTATTCGTTAGTTTCTTATTCGTTTTGATTATGCTTCGTTTATGCGTATATTTGGTCTATTTGAAGTTGATTTGAGTTTATTTTATTGTAGCAAACCGCATCATTTTAAGCCTAAAGCCAGTGGTTATTATTGCTTTGGTTCTTGGGTTTTGGGCTTTGGATGTGAGTTGGAAAATTCCCCTGTAGCGATGCTTTAGAGATTCGTGGCTACATCAGTTTGAAACTTTCATGATGGATGAGCAAGAAAACTTTGGAATATCAGATGAGTATTTGGTGATGTCAGATTCAGAGTCCCGTAACAGAAGACGAATAGATGCCGAAGAACGAAGAAGGCTGAAACAGACGAGAGCAAATGCGAAGCGTGGGTTTACGAGAGCACTGAACCGAGTGGCAGAAACCATGCTGGCCGAATCGTCCCTCTCTGAAGTGATCACGAGTGAAATCAACTTGAAAACAGCCTTTGACGAATTCTGTCGTGCATGTGAGCTCTATCGCGATTCTCTTGTCGAAGAAGACGATTTGGATGAAAGCCGTGCATATTTTCACGAAGCCGAAGTGAGATTTCTGGCGATGAAAGACCGTATAGCCCTACGTTTTGAGCAAATTCAGCAGCCTGGTCAAGCAGACAGAGAGCATGATATTACCCCTGAAGACTCGGTAAGCCAAATTCATTCTACTAATGATTCTTGTAAGTCTTCTAGATCATCGATGCGTTCCAGTGAGCGACTTCTACAGGAAACACGATTGACAAATGCTACAAGAAGGGCATCGTTGATGGCAGAGGCATCATTTTTGAAGATGAAACAGTCACTTGCAAATCGAGAGATACAGTTGCAACAACAAAGAGAGGATTTGGAAATGGAGATACAGTTGAGGAAACTTGAAGCAGAGGATGAAGTTTGCAATGATTTTGAGACCGTGATATCACATGCTCAGTCTGCAACTCTGTATGTTGGACGTGGACAAGTGAACCCCCATGTACACTCCGCTCCTCCACAGTTGCAGATGCCTGGTGTGTCGCGCAGTGTCATCTCACGCAGTGGCAGTCAAGGTCATGTGATTGGTGCTCCTCCTCAGTTGTCAGTGAGTCAGTCCTTTGGTGAGCCAGTGAATCCCCATGTCCAGTCCGCTCCTCCACAGTTGCAGATGCCTGGTGTGTCGCGCAGTGTCATCTCACGCAGTGGCGTTCAAGGTCATGTGATTGGTGCTCCTCCTCAGTTGTCAGTGAGTCAGTCCTTTGGTGAGCCAGTGAATCCCCATGTCCAGTCCGCTCCTCCACAGTTGCAGATGCCTGGTGTGTCGCGCAGTGTCATCTCACGCAGTGGCGTTCAAGGTCATGTGATTGGTGCTCCTCCTCAGTTGTCAGTGAGTCAGTCCTTTGGTGAGCCAGTGAATCCCCATGTCCAGTCCGCTCCTCCACAGTTGCAGATGCCTGGTGTGTCGCGCAGTGTCATCTCACGCAGTGGCGTTCAAGGTCATGTGATTGGTGCTCCTCCTCAGTTGTCAGTGAGTCAGTCCTTTGGTGAGCCAGTGAATCCCCATGTACACTCCGCTCCTCCACAGTTGCCAATGCCTGGTGTGTCGCACAGTGTCATCTCACGCAGTGGCGTTCAAGGTCATGTGATTGGTGCTCCTCCTCAGTTGTCAGTGAGTCAGTCCTTTGGTGAGCCATTGAATCCCCATGTACACTCTGCTCCTCCACAGTTGCAAATGCCTGGTGTGTCGCGCAGTGTCATCTCACGCAGTGGCGTTCCAGGTCATGTGATTGGTGCTCCTCCTCAGTTGTCAGTGAGTCAGTCCTTTGGTGAGCCAGTGAATCCCCATGTCCAGTCCGCTCCTCCACAGTTGCCCATGCCTGGTGTGTCGCGCAGTGGTGAACAAGATCATGATTTTGGTGCTCCTTCACAGTTACCATTTCCTTGCATGCAACAAGAATCACTGCAGCACCATGACATGAATGTTTCCCCAGAAGAAAGCATCTCCATGCAAAATGAAATAAATGACTCAGGTATTGAATATCTTGAAACTATGCGTAAATTAGCTGCTGCAACATTGCTACCAAAATCTGAACTGATGACATTTGATGGTGATCCTTTAAAATATTTCTCTTTCATAAAATCCTTTGAAAATAATGTGGAAAAAGATCTTTGTGATTCTAGCAGGCAGCTTCAACTTCTCATTCAATACTGTACTGGAAAGGCAAAGAAGGTGATAGAAAATTGCATTTTGCTGAGCCCATCAGAAGGATACAAGGAGGCCAAGAAGTTGCTGGCAGAAAGATTTGGAAATGTGTACAAAGTGACTAATTCTTGGATATGCAAAGTGACGAATGGACCAATGATAAAACCTGGTGATCGAGAAGCATTGATTGATCTGGCAGATGATTTACACAATTGTGAACTTACACTCAAGGCAACAGGGAGACTGAATCAAGTCAACAATGAAGACTGCTTATTGAAGATTCTGGAGAGATGTCCTGGCTTTGTCAAATCTCGCTGGCAATCAAGGGTTTATGAATTCCGAGAGCGTGGACACAACCCAAACATCGAAGATGTTGGAAAATTGGTGAGAATGGTAGCTGTTGAAAAGAACGACCCTGTATTTGGTGCACTCATGGAAAGGGATGGCAGTAAGCAGGCAACAAGGGACAAACGCATGAGACGACCTGGACATGTTGCTGATAAGTCAAGCCACAGCAGGCAGGTGAACTTCAACATCCAGACAAATGCTGACCAGAAACCAAATGACAATGGAGGCAATGCAAGATGCTATCTTTGTGAAGGCAAGCATAAACTAGAAGTATGTGAAGATTTCAAAGGCAAAACTGGCGTGGAACAACTCCAATTAATTCGTTCTCGCAAACTGTGTGACAACTGTTTGTCTTCGAGTCACTTCTCAGCTGGCTGCAAGCGTCGAAACGAATGCAAAGTGCCTGGTTGTCCTTTGAGAAGAAAACACATGACATCGTTACATGAAGCAGTTATGGCTTTCGAGAAGAAACGTCGAGAGACAACAATATCTGGAGCAGCTACAGATCAGCAGCAGTCCAGAAGAACAAATCAAAGTCAGTTTGTTGGATCGAATATGCACACTGGGGCCGGATATAGCAAAGGATTGACAATTGTGCCAGTAAAGATCAAAGGAAATGGACAGAGCAAGGTGATATGTACATATGCTATGCTAGATACTGGCTCAACTGCTTCATTCTGCACAGAGGACATCTTGAAGAAGCTTGGAATCTCTGGAACACGATGCAAAATGTCTTTGGCTACAGTTAACAATGAAGAGCAACATGAATGTGTCATGGTCAACTTGGATGTCATGGATCTGGACGAGAATGTCATGATTGAAGTCCCAAATGCCTTCTCTGTGAAGAAACTGAATGTGTCATTGGAGTCAATCACAAAGCAAGATGATGTAGACAATTGGCCCTACCTGCATGGTGTAACAGTCCCAAGGGCACTTGCGAATCAAGATGTTGGTCTCCTTATTGGTGTGGATGTGCCAGAGGCGTTGCAACCAGAAGAGATTAGAAGAGCACAAAATGGTGGACCTTATGCAGTGAAGACGAAATTCGGTTGGACGCTTAATGGACCACTTTGGAGATATGGTAAAAACCGTAAGCAATGCTATCTCATTTCTTCCTGCGAAAATGATGACACGTTAGAGAAACAATTCAAGCAGTACATCAATCGTGACTTTTGTGAATCAACTGCTGACAACAACTGCAAAGCGATGTCGATGGAAGATAAGAAGGCACTAGCAGTACTCGATGACACAGCCAAACTTATTGATGGGCATTATCAACTTGCTATACCGTGGAGAGACATCCAACCATGTCTGCCAAACAACAAATCAGTGGCGGAACACAGACTGAAACACCTGAAGAGGAAGTTGTCAAGGGATGTTGGCCTCTGTGAGAAGTATACCAACTTTATTGATGATCTCATGGTGAAAGACCACGCAAGAAAGGTTCCTCAAGGTCAGATCAGTAGAAATGATGGAGCGGTTTGGTATCTACCACATCACAATGTGCTCAATCCGAAGAAGCCCGAGAAAGTCAGAATAGTTTTCGACTGTGCAGCAACATACCGTGGGAAATCACTGAATGACAATGTACTGCAAGGCCCTGACTTCACGAATTCACTTGTTGGTGTTTTACTCCGATTCCGTCAAGAATCAGTGGCACTGATGGCAGATGTTGAATCCATGTTCCACCAGGTACGTGTTCACCCAAATGATGTTGATGCATTGCGCTTCCTTTGGTTTCCCCATGGTGATTTAAGCAAAGATCCAGAAGAGTATCAGATGCTCGTCCATTTGTTTGGTGGTGTATGGTCGCCATGCTGTGCAAGCTATGCTCTGAGGAAGACAGCTGTCGACAATGCAGACCGATATGCCTTTGAAGTCACTGAAACTGTGCGCAGAAATTTCTACGTGGATGACCTGTTGAAGTCAGTCAAGGATACACAATCTGCAATCAAAATGTACAAAGAAGTTACTGAGCTGCTATCTCATGGAGGATTCCATCTGACGAAGTGGACAAGTAACAAGCGAGAGGTATTGGAGGTCATTCCAGACTCTGAGTTATCAAAGGAACTGAAGAATGTAGATTTTGAAAAGGACACGCTCCCAACTGAAAGAGCCTTGGGTCTCCAATGGAATACAGAAAAAGATAAATTTCAATACAACATTGGTTTCAAGGACAAACCAGACACAAGACGAGGTATATTGAGCATCGTATCATCAGTGTATGACCCCCTTGGATTTGTCTCACCGTTTATCCTTCGAGCAAAGATGATTCTACATCAGTTATGTCGGAAGAAGCTTGCATGGGATGATCCTGCCCCAGAAGAAGAACTTCAATGTTGGAAGCAATGGCTTGCAGAACTACAAACACTTCAAGAATTATCTGTTGACAGATGCTTCAAGCCAGAAACATTTGGTGAACCAAACATGACAGAGCTACACCATTTCTCAGATGCTTCTGAAGCAGGTTATGGAGCAGTCTCATACATCAGAATGACTAACAACAAAGGCGCGGTTCACTGTGCATTCGTAACTGGAAAGTCACGACTATCCCCTTCGAAGTATATGAAAATTCCACGTCTTGAGTTATCAGCAGCTACAGTGGCAGTGAAATTGGACCAAATGATCAGAAAGGAGCTCGACTGCGAAATCAACAAATCATTCTTTTGGACTGATAGCCAAGCAGTTTTGAGGTACATTTACAATGAAAACAGAAGATTCCAGGCATTCGTTGCAAACAGGCTGACAATCATACATGATGGCTCTGACCCAGAACAGAAGCCTGGCCTGCAAAAGATGGCAGATATACCATCAGATCGAGTCAATCCTGGTATGCCTCCGTTTACGTATGTTGGATACGACTGTTTTGGACCGTTCACGGTGAAGAGAAGACGTTGTCAAGAAAAAAGGTATGGTGTACTTTTCACATGTTTGGCAGTTCGTGCTGTGCATATCGAAGTAATTCATGGTATGGATACAGATTCCTTCATTCATGCATTAAGACGCTTCATGTCAAGAAGAGGTAGACCACAAGAAATGAGATCTGACAATGGAACAAACTTTGTTGGTGGCAATCGTGAACTCAAGGAAGCAATAGATCAATGGAATAAAGACAAACTACATCAGCACTTTCTGCAGCAGGAAATCAAATGGATTCCAAACCCTCCAAAAGCTTCTCATATGGGTGGAGTATGGGAACGAATCATCAGATCAACAAGAAAGATAATGCAGGCACTTCTTCGAGAGCAGCTGCTGGATGACGAAGGACTTCAGACCCTCTTCTGCGAGATTGAGTCGATCATCAATGGAAGACCATTAACCAAAGTGTCCGATGACCCAAAAGATGCCAATGCCCTGACACCAAACCATCTTTTGCTTCTGAAATCAAATGAATGTTTTTCACCTGGCATTTTCGTGAAATCTGATAGCTATTCAAGAAGAAGATGGAGACAAGTGCAATATCTTGCTGACATTTTTTGGAGAAGATGGACGAGAGAGTACTTACCTATATTGCAGATGAGACAAAAATGGCAAACTGTCAAGCGAAACTTAGCCGTCGATGACATTGTTTTGGTGATGGATGAATCATTACCAAGAGGTTCTTGGCCTTTGGGAAGAGTGACTGAGGTGACAAAGGGAAGAGACGGTCTGGTTCGTTCTGTGAAGGTGAAGACAAGCAAATCAGAACTTTTGCGACCTATAGACAAGCTATGCCTTCTTGAAGCAGCGGAAGATAGAGAAAATAGATGAGAAGGATATTTGTGCTTGAGATCAAGAAAAGGAAACAGTTACCGTCTGGTCCACTGTTTGAGGCCGGATGTGACGCACAAATGTACTCTAGGGACACGGGACCTGTTGTCACCTGTGTATTAAATTTGGTTGTTTTTCATCTGTTAAGTTGTTTACGTCGTATAGTTGTTTTGTTCATTTGGTTCAGTAATATAGTGACACGTAGCATAGTTGTAAGCCTCGGTTCGATGCTCGTAGCTATAAAAGCGAAGCGCGCCTTGCTTTCGGGGCTTCTAGAGACAGTGAAGGTGAACATGATAGAAGACCGGGACACGAAGTAACTTTGGCAGCACGCGGTGGCATTTGCTTTGGATTTTGCTGAGCCTTTATAGCTACGAGGAAATAAAGTTTGTAAGTATAATTGACCCTGTTGTATTGTATTAATTTCTTCATATTCTGTATTCTTCGTTATTCCTTGTGTATGCATTATTCGTTAGTTTCTTATTCGTTTTGATTATGCTTCGTTTATGCGTATATTTGGTCTATTTGAAGTTGATTTGAGTTTATTTTATTGTAGCAAACCGCATCATTTTACGCCTAAAGCCAGTGGTTATTATTGCTTTGGTTCTTGGGTTTTGGGCTTTGGATGTGAGTTGGAAAATTCCCCTGTAGCGATGCTTTAGAGATTCGTGGCTACATTATATGTTTCAAAATTGCAGTTTCGTACACAGTTGTTAGCGGTTTCTTGTAAACAATGCTTGCAGCTTCCTCAAAATTTTGAAGGTGATTTTCCTTCCTCGATGGAAGATTTGATCTTACTATCTGTCTCAAAATTCAAGAAAAATCTTCTGATCGACAGATAATTCAATTATTTACTGTCTTGAAACTTCTACTTATAATAGATATTTGTTTAGGGCATAGAAATAAAATTCTATAGAATTCTCGAATGTAGAAAACAATACAGAGATACCTGCTGACTGCTTTTGACAAGCTCGTGCTCGTGCCTGGATTGTTCCGAAATATTTATCTTTTTAAAACCATAAAGCTCACAGGAAGTCCCAAGCTCTGATCAAAGATCAAACATGTCAAATGAAATACAGTTCTAACCGCAATTTTTGCCCTTGATGATATTTGATAATATACCGACTTAGATCAGTGATACCAACCTACTGCACTCGGGACTGAACTAGGCCATAGATAGCGTACGACGACACCGTCCAGCTTTGAGCCATCAAAAATGGCATTTTACTAAACTGGTACATTTTCAGGCAGCTGTTAGCATCTCCATGGTCTGCAGGCATTGTCGATGTAAACATTCGAGCTCTCCTTGTGACTTCCGTGTGCCTTTCTTCTAAGATACTCGGCAACTTTTGGCCAGACACTTTTACTGTGAGCCGCCATTATGCAGGACACGAGAGATCATAATTCTATCAGATTGTGCAGAACAAGTGAAGACTGGGAGACAGTTTCACTTGATTGGTAGATGGTTGGCTCATCTGAATTTCTATTGGCCTGCTCTGTTTTTCAAAATGAAGAGTGGCTGTCCGTGGCTCCCGCCATTTTTCACTTGAATTTGCTGCACGATGATTGGTTGAATCCTGAAGACCGTGGCTCAGATCTGCCAAGTGTGGCTCCCGCCAATATTCAAATCTTTTAAAAGTCATTCAGTGATTGGCTGTAAGGATCTTGCAGCTGCCGTATGAGTGGTTACGATTTTGGACTTAGTGGCCCTTATTCATTGAGTTGGATGAGGAAAATGCTTTCTTTTGAGCGCTGCCGAGACAATTCTAACGTCGATTTTGTTTTAGAATATCTTTTCGCGATTTTGATAGAATGTTGAAGAATAATTAAATCTTTGAAAATCTGACCGTGGCTTGAGCGACCTTCGCCACCCCCTAGATCCGCCCCTGAAGCCATTGATGCAAATTATGACTGTTTGTGAACTAAAGTTCACAAGAACTTTTGAACTATGAACATTAACTACAGTACCTGTACCTGAAAAGTAAGATAGGAATAGCAGCATTTGATGAATAATATTTACTACTAGTCTAATAATAAGATCTGTGATATGATCTTCCCTTGGTAAAATAATTGGACAGCGAGATTCTAGCCTGCGTGCAGCCTCAGCCTCAACTCCTCCTCAAAGGAAAAGTAGAGTCTGCGCAACAACGAAACAAAGCTCGTACTGCCTCGCTTGGATCATCGGTGGTAATTAATTTTGATTGTTTATTGATTGTGTATGATCCAATCAAATCCATCTGGCAACTTTCTGCCAGATTGGTTTGATTGTAGTTTATATTGTTGACATCGGCGTAGGGGAAGATAAAATTTGGGGGGGGGGGCTGCCCGACAAAAAATCCATTGTTTGAGAAAATTTTGCCCGACTTGAGGCGGATTTCCGCCCGATTATGGCTGATTTTTGCAAATTTTTCTGACGTTGGGGGGGCTGCAGCCCCCCGTTGCCCCCTGTCTCCTACGCCTATGATTGTTGATTGTTCACTGCCTTTCTGCATACAAATTTTGAATCGCGCGGTGCGAAAAAAAGCAATGAACGAACCTCACAGACTTTAAAATAGCCAAGAGTTTGCTCGTGTCAAATTGTCTGAATTGCAGTTGTCATCAAGGCCACAGCCTTCGTCTCTTGAAGTGAAACAACGTGAAATTTGCCTTGTTGGCGAGACGCAACAAAACCGATATTTGAATGTAAGAAATTCATAAATAGTAGGGGCAGTGTTTCTCCAAAAAAACTATTGTAAATTCAAATTACAAAAGAAAAGTGAATGTCGTTTATGGACGGCAAGAACATTTCAATGGGTGAATACCAAATTGATAAATTCTGTTTATATTTCATCATAATAGGCTTCCTTCAGGCAAGAGCGTCGAAGCAAATATATTTCAGTTTCATTTCATCAGGAAAATTATGTTCAAGCAATTACCAATCTTGGATCTCGTGGGATTTCCTGCGGTTTTATTCACAGATTTATGCGAGGATTTATGCATTCAATAGGTATCACGCGCTATGAAGCGGCTCACATCTGCTTTGCCGCGCGTCGAGAATATCAGACAGAGGCTTACCAGTTTTGCAGCGTCAGCGTAGTAGCTTTACTTCGTTGTTGCGCAGACTCTATTTTTCCTTTGAGGAGGAGTTGAGGCTGCACACAGGCTACGAGATTCAAAATCAAGAGGGGCATTTTCTAGCCTCCCTCGGCAACGCAATAACTTGTTTTCATCTTCTTAAACGTTCAAATTTGTTTTCAAGTTATCAAAGTTTTTGTCATCACGAATTTGTTGTTGAGCCGACAAAAGCAATTTTAGGGCTATCTGTAAAACATGGAGTGTGGAATGATGGAATGGAATGATAGAATGGAATAATGGAATAGAATGATGGAATCGAATGATGGAATGGAATGGTATATATGGAATAGTAGATATGGAATAGCCAAACTACTGGTCGCTTTGGGAAAAAATTACACCAATGTGTTCCTCAAGATCTTCTTAGTTTATTTTGCATATGTTTTCTTGAAAGTCTCATGAAATTCCCTTAAATTTCGACTAAAACAACAAGCATGATAACAGTCTGTGTGGGCAGACATCAGTTAAGTCGTTTAATGATGTGAGTTGTAGGGAAAAAATCTGTAAAACATGGAGTGATGGAATGGAATGGAATGGAATGGTCGACATGGAATAGCCAAACTATTGGTCGGTTTTGAATGAAATTACACCAATGTGTTCCTCTCGATCTCTTCAGTTCATTTAGCGCATATTTTCTTGAAAATATGCTGGAATTCCTTCAGATTTCAACTGAAACAAAATTGGATCTATGCTAGGCTCGCGTGAACACAGCTGTGGAATGTTGAGAAGTGACAGGGATCAATGACAGTTTTAATCCTTATCTTGTAATGGCGCCAAGATCATTTTTAACATAAACGGGGGTTCGTAAGAAACTTTAGACAACAGCAAATTGAGTTATTGCTGCCCTCATGCACTCACTCGCTATTGTTTGAAAACAATGCCCAGTTGTTCATCATTTGCACAGTTTGTGGTATTGTTTAGATTTCATTTCGCATTGTGCAACTGTGAACTGAACTGCGTCGATTTTTCAAAAGCTATGCTTCACCACGTTGTGACTTTCGTCGAAGAATCCATAGTTTTACGCCGCTATCATATTTTGTCTGTGCAGCAGGCTTCACCATGGTGGGTTTTACATACACGATTGTCATTTAGAGCATGAACACTGCCTTCAAAATGCTATGAAAATGGATAACTTTAACGCAGATTGTACCACAGATTGTTTGATCTTACTGGTTACGTTGGACGCCCTGTTTAGAAAACAGAATGATTCTGAAAAATAGTGCAAATTTGATAGACTCCAAGAAACTCTTAGTAGCAAGAAGCTTTTTTGAGCTCCAGAAAAATAAATTATATTTTCGTAATGGTCTGGAACACAGGCTATTTTGAGCCCCAAGTGCTTATTACTCAATCTTGGAGACTCCAGAGGGGGCTTTAAGAGAGAGGGTGCTTGTCAGCTAGAGAGGGGGTTTATTCTCAAATGAAAAGGATTTAAGGTTACTGTAACCGTTCAGGCGGCGATTAAGAAGCTCCGTTTACCACGGCCGTTCGTCAAAATATGCCAAACAAACTTATGCATCATTCGACGCAGAATTAAACGTAGAATATCATGAAAATATATTCAGTTGATTCAATAAAATCGCGAATGATTTGTTCAAGATTTTAGGCAAAATTGACCACCCTCGGGAAAAAATCTTTGTGTACCCCAATGATAATCGTTGGACCACAACTTTCTATTTACCAAAGACTTAAGGCCCTGAACTGCAAAACCGTGTCACGAATTTTTGATAAAGGTATTGCCTTGAAATGATATCATTTTAAATAAATGTAAATGTCTTAAATGTCTTTTTTAACTTTCAGAGCCTTGTAAAAATCGGACCAGTGGATCTACCACAAATCGCGGACACGGTTTCGTAGTTATATGCATTGTGGCTCTGTGTGCCAAGTTTCAAGCGATTCGATTGGCCTATTGGGTACAAAAAGATTTTTTATTACCCACCAGTACTCGGGAATCCTGTTTCGAGAAATCAGGCTTTTATCAAAATGAAACAAAAATTGCGGGAAATACGATTATGCATGAAAGGTCAAGCAATTAGGCTTAAGCGCGGTATTGGTAGAGCATTATGTCAATAACACAGCAGCACGGGATGTCATGAACATAGCTGCAAGGTCAAGTGAGTTTACTTTAATCCGCTTATGTATATTCCCGCAATTTTTGAGAAACAGGATTGCTCCTTTTAAAATGCTCAAATTTCCAAGTAATTGTGACTATTTCTGGAAGTGAGTTGGTTTAAACAGTCCTCAAATACTTATACCATCAGATTATGACAAAAACGAAAAATCGAGCATTTGTCGTCTGAACAGTTACAGTAACCTAAAATGAAAGCATCTTAGCTCTTTTATCCCCAATTTTGAGGAATGACATACAATATTACCGAATCAAATGAACAAATTCGACATATTTATCAAAGCAGTATCCAAATTAACCTGCACACTTTTTTAGCTAAATAAACTGAAATTTTGGCATTCTTTTTAATACAAATGAAGGAGGATAGAGAGTGGGGCTTCTTTAGAACATTTAGCTTAGAAGGGAGGGCTTACCAGAGAGGGAGGGGTTTATTAGAGAGGGGAGCTAGGGAGCTAAAAAAGAACTTTTCTTCAACCTCAGTCCCCAGAGTCTTTGTCATGTTTGGACTTCCCAAAATAAGAAATTGTAAGAAAAGTACGTCTAAACTAATTTTTTTTAAAAACTAAGGTCAAAGATTGCCAGACAGTCTCTTAACCCTAATCCACATGGGGGGGGGTTGATTGGACCAATTAGCAATTTTTTCAAGTTTTTTCGAGCTTTTTCAATGAAAAACACTCTAAGGATACATTTGTTATAGATAATCACCTATTTTCAGGTTCTTTTGTCTCTTTTTACATAGAATAAACTAATCGCACAAATGACGTCATAAGAATCGGCTAATTTCTGCCAAAATATCACTCCAAAATCGTTATTTTCAATAAAATAATATTTTATCACCAAATATGTTGACAAACTGAACCAAAAACTGCATAAAGTTCATGCAAAATCTTCATTAAACTTGAATTCAACTTGGAAGCCTGATTTTCACAGATTTTCGGCTTCGTGACGTCACTCAGGGGCGAAAATTGAGGGGGGTATGGAGGGGTGTGACACCCCCCCAATCTCAAATATTGCGGATTTCGCAGGGCAATGGAAGATTTTGCAGGGCGCCAAGAAGAATTTTATAACAGCGCAGCAACCGCGTAACAAGTCTTGCAGTCATGCTAAGCTGTCTTGAAATTTGCAATCGGTTGTCAATTTTGGAACTGTTTCAAACGCAAATGTTACCTGGCAAAACGCAAAACCCACCAATATTAAGGGCACATAACTGCCGGTTAGTCGTAGTGACTGACATCTCCAGCTTGGTAGAGAAGGTCTTTCAAAAATGCTGTGTGCAGGACTCATTTAACTATATTAACCAATCCTTTTTATTTGGCAAGAACCCTTTCGAGGCAATCGCTGTCTTTTGTGGCAACTTTGCTCAGTTGATCAATCTAATGTCCAGGCATTGTCCTACTTTGAAGGAATGGTTCGAACACAAACGTTTGAAGCCTTAGAGCACTAAATACACCAGCGCAGGATCTCAAAACGAGTTGATGCATTTGCTTGCTGAGGATGTCAGAAGGCAGAAGCAGGATAAAAACTGAAATCGCTGCGCCAGGAATCCACTCTGTGTCTGCCAATCAGGAATCAGGAACGTAGGAAGCATCTCAAACTGGGTGGGGGGCACGACACGTCAAGGGTACTTTTTTCATTAAGCCAAAGGGGCACTTGCTGAAAACAGAAAGGGCACTAAGATAAATTGATTGTAGCCTCAAGGTTCGTTGCCAATGACGGAGCTTCACGCGAGAGAGTTGTTGAAATGAAAGAATGCATTGATAAGCATGGAAAAGACACAACCAAAGATGTTCTTGCTTCACTTGAGGACAATGGCATTGGTATTGGTGGTTAATCTCTCCAAACCTATGATTTTGCTGCGTCGATGTCTGGACGGATCAAGGGTACTCAGCGTTGTTTACAGGACATGTTAGACAGATCAGTACCTTACATTCCCTGCCAGGGGCCTCGATCCAATACCATTAACGAGTACTGCTGCCAGCGGAGCGCCGTTGTGACCCAGGACTGGAAGATATTTGCGTATTTTTAAGTGGAAGCTGTAAACGATACAAAGTTTTTGGAAATACCATGAAAAAGGTAGAGAATTCCCTGAAACTGAGAATTTTTTCAAAAAAGTTTCTCTTGCGCACAATCAATTGATTCAGTCTGGCGAAGCTATGAATGCATCTCAAGAACGATTGATGAAGTAGTGAATGCAGATGTAGTAGACTTGAAAATTAAAGTAAAAGTTAAAGCTCATTGATGCAACTGTAGAGAATCTGGAGGAAATATGAAATGATGAAACGGCAATGAATTTGCAGCTGGCTTCTATGGTTGCCTTTGCTGAAAAGCAAGAAATCAACCCGATATCAGAATACTAACGTCACTACAGAGTGAGAAGTCCACCCAGACTAATTGACGAAAATCTAGCAACAACGGCTGTGTTGTCGTGCCAAGAATTTTACCAGAAGGAAATGTGCTTGGTCTTTGATTCTCTTATTGCTGAGTATTCTGAAAATATGAAAGCTTGCCTCTGCCACCAATGAAAAAGCCAAGCAAATAAACAGTTGAAGACATTTTTGCAAGTTATTTTCCTTCTGCCCATCACTGGCGGATTTAGGGGGGGAGCAAATGGGGGCAACTGCCCTTCCCTTCACGATGAAAACTCAGCTTGGCACCTCTTTTTTGGCGAAAAAAGCGCCCCTCATCCCCTTCACCCCTCACCGCCTCTCATATATGACGCGAGATGTAAACTTTATTACAAAGCCAAATCAAAACTGACATCAAATAATTCATGTCCAGTATTGACAAATAGATATTGCACAGCAGTTAAGTTTCAAATATTTTTCTGTTGCTATTGCTTAGAGACTCATCCTTAAATGACAAATTTACATTGGTAAAGCCTTTACTAGCAACATATACAGTAGACGAACGTTTGCCTTGAGGTCTGCAGGGCACCACTCACTTTTGCAGGGCAAAAACCTTTTTCACCCCTCCGAAATTATTGGTCTAGTTACGCCCCTGCGTCGGAGGTGCCACTGTGTCGTAAAATATCCTAATCAACACATTCAGAGGATATCTTTACGATAGAGAAAAACATTTGTGCGAGTGCAAGCCATCTTCACGCCCGACAACACCAAGCCTGATTTCTGACGTCACATCCGGCCTCTTTTGCAAGAAAGCTGTGGCACGAAAGTAAAATTTTGTGATAAATGGCGTCAGCAGGCGTCCCAAGTGTCCCAAAGCAAAATATCGAGATATAACGCAATAGCTGTATCTTTGCTCTTTCAAGTTCTTTGAGCATTTTGGACTCAGAGCTTCTTGGTTTTTCATATTTTTCAAAGGCCGTGGACAACTCTGTTTACAAACTTGGGATTCAGCACAGCAGGTAAGCAGACTTTATCATAAATTTAACGTTTTTCCTTTGTTTAATGGAAATCTTGTTGAAAGTTTTGGATTCCTCGATGTCGTTTTGTCCTATTTTGCCACCTTTTGCCAATTGTTGACGAAATAAACTTGTCTTTTTCTCTACTTGAACTTCGGCTTGCAGTTTCAAGAAAATGAACTTTTGTTGGCCTAAATTGAACCAAAATTTTTTCAAACTCCAATATTTTCTAAACTAAGACAGGAATTCTCTTTTTGGAGATATAACGCAATAGCTGTAAGCATCTAGTTTGTAGGAATGTTGCCTGGTTTGCTGTAGCCTTTGCCGGTTTCCCACAATTTTCAAGGGCAATTTTTCCGCGAGAGCCATGACCATCTAATCTTCGCTAACTTTACGTGCTTCCTTTCACAAACTTGTCTGCTTTTTAGTCAGAAAACAAACGTTAACCTTGGTTGAATGTATCACGTTCGAACTTAATCTGATGTTTTCAGAATTGAAAATATTTTAGAGTACTTGCTAGCTGTTTTGGCCACCAGAGCAATGAGAATAATAACAAAACTTTGAATTCGCTCTCAGAGAACTTTTCGTCGGGTTTGGCCTAACTGTAAACAAACATAAAGTTGCATTTTTGCTTATTTTCTTCAAGACTAATGGGGAAGCTCTGACCTAGAAATAGGAGATTTGCTTACTAAAACAATGTTATCAAGGCTACCTTGTACAAAAAATTATCAGCTTTGATTATTTTGCCTATAAAAACGATAGCTTACTGCAATTATTTGCCCTTAAATCTGCTTTCTTTTTCTTGAGCAGGGTATTGCTGCTATTTAAGTTTGCAAAGACATCTCCTATTTTGGTTTGCTGCTCTTTTTTGTACATGCAATTCTCTATGAGACAAAGTGAAATTTGCTATGCAGCAAACATTTTTAGAAGGAGGAAATAATATTGTCTCTGTTTTATTTTAGGACCCAAACAGAACAAGATTATCCTTTACCAATCAAGCCCTACCTTGAAGCAGCATTTGACAACAACCACAAAAGACTGCAATTCTTGCTTTTTCAATGCCTGAGGACTTATGCAAAACTGATGGAACATGACTGTTGCAAACAAAGCATTCAATGAAAAACAATATTATGATATATCAAAAAATTTGAGTAATCCAATAATTGATACTCTGATGATTTTACTCTGATGATAGGAAGATGGTAAGATAATAGCAATTGAATCATCACAAAATTGAAATTTTAATGCTTTCAATTCTGAAACAGTCTGAAACTTATTCTGAATTTGATCTGCAAAGACAATTGTTTGCAAAGACAAAGACAAAGCTTGCTCGTTTCACCCTGTAGGTGAAATGCCATGCTTATTCATGAGTTTCTGAAAATTACCAAAAAGCAGTTATTGCCGTTGTCCATTCAGAAATAGTCATTTAAATTTCAATAGACAGCATCCTTCCCTATCTTCCTTGTCTGTGAGTTTTTAGAGCCAACAAAAGAGAAGATTTCCAGACTGCATTGAGTTGCTCCATAATTGAGAGGAACTTGCTCAGTACAAATAACATATTTTCTATAATTTGCTATCCATTTGTCCATCAAAGACATCTGCCATCATAAACAAAACGGTTTTATTTCTTGATCCATAAATATCCGAGTTCTTTCGTTGGAAGCTGCTTCTTCTTGTCTCTTTCTTTCTGGCGGGTTGGAGAATTATTTGAAAACATGAAAGCATCTCTTGTCCTTCACTGGCAGTTAAAGGATCGCTAGTGCTCTGCATATTGGTTTATTGCTTCGTTTCCTATCAGAATTAAAAAGTTTTCTTGAAAGCAAGCAACAAGCAGACCACGCCGCTTCAAAACAATTTCTACGATCTACAGCATTTTCTAAATGTCATGGTTTTCAAGGCGCTGCTTACGTCACCAAAAACAATGAATTCGAAAAATTTGCCCACATACGGATGAAAATCTCTTAAAATAAGACCATCACTCCTGTCAAATTGCGTGGAGTTTACCGGGAAGTTTAAACCAAAACGATTTTAGTTTCAAACATTTCTTAGATAAATTCACTACCTTTTAAGATTAAATTCACGCGGAAAAATCACACCGCATCACTGCAAGAAACGTTCAAAGTCGACGAAAATATTCTCTTCTGGTCATTTTCCTATACATTTGTATAGGGGCATCAAAGCGAGGCTGAACTCCTAGAGAAAGGTGTTGTCGGGCGTGCATCTTGGATCAATAAAAAACTCGAAAAACAACAAAACGTGGTCTCTAATCTAAACGAGGCTATAACAAAATGGAGTCAGGGGTCCAAGCGATAATTCAGTACACATATGCTTGATAGTTATGTTATCGAGAATCTTTTCAAATCCCATTTGGTTGGCTCTGAAATAAACAAGAAACAAAAGGAACGACAGCCCATTGATGCTACTTTTACCATAAAGGCTATTTTGAGGCCTCTGGGTTCAGCCTTCGCATAAATTTGAGCTTCAAGAGCTCGTTGCTCCGAGAATATTCAGCGGATTTGCGATATTCTAGTGTCTTAAATTAATTTATGATCTCGAGAGAAGGTTTAACTAATTGTACAGCCCCTTGATTATATCGTTATTTCTTTATATTTAATCAAACGTTGAAATATTTTTCTGGGACAGTCTGTGATTCACAACAAGTTGTACATTGAAAGGTTTAACTCATATTACTAGCTGTTAACGAAGTGAGTGCAGCTCAGAACAGTAGCACAAGACAGTTATCCACCAAAGTTGAGGGGGAGGGGCTCACTACCATTCAACAGCAGTTATGAGCCCCAATAACTTTTTGGAAGGTTTGGGAAGGTTCCTCGTCATTTCTAAGAAAGTTTAGAAAGAATGGAAACAAAAGATACGTATCTTGGATGCTCAGGTAGGCCCAGTTAAATTTTCATCGCGTTCCAAGTTGTTTAAGAAGAGAAATCTTGCAAAATGTAGCGATAACCGAATAATATTGAAATCAAAAATTTCACGCGGCGTGGTCTCGAAAACTCGATTCGAATCCCCTGTTCGATTTGCTGTGAATGGGTCTATTAAGCGACTTAGCTGATGTCTGCCCACTGTCTGCGATCATGCTTGCTGTTTCAGTCGAAATTTAAGGCAATTCCATGAAACGCTCAAGAAAATATATGCAAAATAGACTAAGGAGACCTAGAGAAACACATTGGTGTATTTTTTCAAGAGCGACAAGTAGTTTGGCTATTCCATATCTACAATTCGATTCCATCATTCTATTCCATTTTTTTATTCCATCATTCCATTCCATTATTCTACTCCATCATTCCATTCCATCATTCCATTCCATCATTCCACATTCTATGTTTTACAAATAGCCAAGGAATGGAACGCTGCAGGTATGCAGGTGTAAATCTTTCGAATATATCTTGCATAATATCTTTCGAATGACGCATTGCAGTTTTTCTGTGTATAAAATACTCACACACACACAAATCTCGCTAAATTTCTTATGAATCTCGTATATTAGCTGCTACGCGCATGCGCTTCGCAGCAATAATCCTCTTGCCTACTTCTCAGCTTCTGAACAACATAGGGCTCAAATCTTTAAAGAGGTCGGTGTAAAATTCTATTGCCGTTTTCTTAGAAATAAATAGCTTGGAAGGAACTTAGGGTTTTTTGCTGCAAACCTGCCGTGGCAATTTATTGATATCTTCAATAGTTTCAGTATGGTGGCATTTATTAAATTTGAGGCTATGACGTCATCAATATTCTAAATCCTAAACTACAAAAGCTACAGATTTCTGCTTGCCACCATATTGTAGACCTCCATAAACGATGGTTTTCTTGAAGGCTATGTAATGTTTCCTCTATTGGTTTAGGATTTACTATGATTTGAATTTTTTCAAAATTTTCCATGAATATTTTCAAAAATTATTAAATTGCAGCCATTTTGAAAAAATAAAGATATCATAAAATTTCCACGGCAGATTTACAGCAAAGTACCATAAGTTCCTTTCGAGCAATCCAATTCAAAGAAAAAAATATTAGAATTTTAGACCGACCTTTTTAAAGATTTGAAAGATTTGAGCCCTATGCTCTTCTGAACAGAATATGTATCAGCCAATAAATTTGTCACCCAATCATCTGCCTATGTGAAAAGGTACTCCCTGAAATCTCGGAAAGGGATGTTCATTTTTGGATAATTCGTTTCTGCTTTCTTCACAAAAATGATATGAAGATTTACAGACCCAGTGACAGGTCAATTTTCTTCACAAATGATCAAAACCGGGACTATGTTACATTAATCACGCTAAAATTAATGCTGCTAACAATTCGAGGCGTGGGACTGTTTCTCCTGATATTGGCGCAATTATTGGCGCAAGCTAAAAAACAAAACGTCAATAAAATGTCTCACCCCAGTCTCTTTTCTTTACATAATACTTTTCACGGTTGCAGTTGCTACTATCATTTATTGCTTGCCCCTCAGGACCATTCTTAGAATTTTGAACAAGGATACATTCCTTATATACTTTAGCATATTTTGGGGTTTAAAATTCGATGCTTGTTACTGTAACATGAGGGTGGTAAAGGGGGGGGGGGGTCAGGATCACGAATCACGGAAATAAAATGTTCAATTTCACGTTTCACGTTTAAAAATATAACATTTTCACGTTTCACGGAAATATGTATTTTTACAAGGCTATGGGAGAATGCAGATGCACCGACCCCTCTAAAGATGTCTCGAACCAGTTAAAAACAACGGAAAACTCTTCAAAACAACAAGAGAGGCTGACTAGCATCTACAATCACCTACAAAAATTTTTGAGCCACCTTGAAAAATTACCCTATTGCCAACCCCCTTCCCCAATGTCAATGAGCTGACACGAGCGATTCGGCAACCTTTGTCTGGTATTGCAACATACTGCTTTGGGGGAAGGGGGAGCAGAGGCAAAAACCGACAGGGTGGCTCAACAATTGTTTAGCGATTTTAGGCAATTTTTAAGGGCTATGGTTGCAAGGGAGAAATTTGGCATGCAGATAATGCATTTCTGATTTAGATAGGAGAATTCAAATTGTTTCAAAGTTCTGCTTTCAAAAATCCCATACAAATGCCTTCAGATGCACAAGGCACTTCTTATATTTTAGCTAAATTCTGCCCAGAAAGTTGCGACATTGGAAAATGCCCAAATTCTCTGTCTCTGTTTTCATATTCTACATCATAAGTATGCTGTGCGAGCGCAGCGAGCAGAAAATTTTTGGCACAGAAGAGAAGGAAATGCCGGCTCCTTAGTAATGAAATCGATCTATTTGAGTGATTTGAGAAAAATTTGATTAAATTTAGGGCACAAATGCTGTTTTTATGGAAAATGGCAGGACTTTGGAAACCCCCCTACACATAGAAACACATAGAAACCCCCCTAAGGAACGCCCCTAAGGCACATTCCCTTCTTTCATAGCAAACTATTTTCAAGCCAGTCGGGATGATTTTCATATTGGGGGGGGGGGGGGTTGTACGTGGAGGAAGCAAATTTGGGGGTCTGGGGCTTGTCCTGGGAAAATTTTAAGACCATTCCTATTACAGTAGATCACGGGGAAAACGACCCTCATGTAAAACTTCTGTACTATTTGATTTATGAACATCCTCACTAACGAAAGTCTTTTTTTAGGGGCAGTTTAAAACTAGAACTTAAATATTGGCCAAAAAATCAATGCACTATTTAAGTTGCTTTCTCGTCTCGCAGCATTTCAAGAAACAAACATTTGAAAGCTATTAAGTGGTTAAAAGATCCCACCAAGCCCTCTGCACTGTGATCTATTAGCGAGGGGCATTTCACTCATTCGAAAGAGCGTACGAGATTTTTTCAGAACTAAAGGATTTTTACGGATTTTTTATGGATTTTTCTGGAAAACAAAAGGATTTTTGCCAAGGGTGTACGAGATTTTTTGGGAGTGAAATGCCGAGTGAAATGCCCCTCGTCTATTAGGCCCTTTTTATCTAATATTGCCAAAAAATAAAGTTCCGAATCCCAGCTAGATTTTGGGCTGTCGTCATGGAGCATAACCTAGAGGTTAATGTAAACATTTACTGCAAGCATTGTCAAAATCAGTCAACAGAAGGCAGAGATATTGATTTTAAAGTTGGGCCTAAATCAGACCGTCGTTTACATGACCTGTACAGGCATGGCACTGTTTTGATCGCAGTTTTGATTACAATTCCTTGTCTCTAGGCTCGGCGGACTTCACCGATCCTTTTCAGTCTAGTCTTATTCTGATTCTCTAAATGAGTGCTTCAAGGCAATGTTAAGCATGTTTGAATATTTTGTCTTTTTGTGACCGTTTTTACATAATTGAACAAAAGTGCTTTTCTGAAAATGTTTGTCCTCAAAAATCAATTGTAAAATTCAAAGCTAAAGACCAAAAAATATTTTTAATTTCGCAATGCTCTTCGAAACAATTTCAAAAATTAGAAGCAGCTTTGTTGCAAGTCTCTACCAAAGGGCTCGTGCCGATTCGTGGCAATAAAAAGTTCAGGGAAATTTTCATTTCACAAGTTGTGCACATGATTTTTACATTGTTGCAAATTTTTTTATGAAAAATTAGATAAAGTAAGACGGAAGCTTCCCCTTTGTTGAAAAACGATGCAAGGTCGATGGTTGGCCATTTCTTTCGCAATTAAGCCTGCTAAAGCAGCAAGTGAAAACTTTGTAGGGCGAAAATCGTATTTTGTTGCAATTTTGTCCCTTTTAAAGAATTCATGTAATTTGTAAATTTCACTAGAATTTTAACAAATAATGCCTTGCAAAATGTCTCAAATGTTCATTGTTGCATTGTTTTAGCATGTAAGTGAGGTCCAGTCACCTTAAGTCCTTTCATTGGAGGTCTGTTAAAAGTTAGTTGCTAAAGCATCTAAAATCTTAGAAATCAAAATCGAAACTTTTGAAATAAGATTAGTCATACAAACATTTGGGTACAAATTGGCACTATCCCTTTGGTAGAAACTTGCTACAAAGGTGTTTCTAAATTTTGAAGTTGTTTTGAAGAACACAGCGAAACATATATTTTTGTCTTAACTTTGAATATTACAATTGATTTTTGGAGGCAAACATTTTTCAGAAAAGTACCATTGTTCAATTGTCGAAAAACTGTCACATATATTCAAACTTGCTGGACATTGCCTTACAGCACACATTTAGGGGACTAGAAAAGACTAAAATGAAAAAGATCGGTGAAGTCTGAGCCTAGAAAAACAACGAAATGTAGGCCGCCATCAAAACAGTACCTTGCTTCTACAGGTTATTTAAACAGGTTATGTTCTGATTTAGGCCCAACTTTGAAAATCAATATCTCTGCTTTCTGTGGCCTAATCTTGAAACTGTTTGCAGCAAATTAACCCCTAGGTTATCGTGTATGGCTCAAGCCCAAGATCAATCAGGAGTCTAAAACTTCAAATTTTGGTATAACTTCGATGCCCTGGATCACAGACAGTGCTTTGGCTCCCGGGGGGGGGGGGTACTTCACATATTTTGGGTACAGGGACGTGCCATCGGGAAGGGTATCGATTTTCACGATTTTGGTATAAGGAACGGTATCGATTTTCGGGAGTCACTAATTCAAGATTCAAGAACCAAGAACCAGAACCAAGAACCAAGAACCAAAACACCCTAATTCAAGAACCGGAATTCAAGAACCAACTTTGGACACCCTAATTCAAGAACCGGAATTCAAGAACCAACTTTGGACACCCTAATTCAAGAACCGGAATTCAAGAACCAACTTTGGACACCCTAATTCAAGAACCGGAATTCAAGAACCAACTTTGGACACCCTAATTCAAGAACCGGAATTCAAGAACCAAAGTTAGACACCCTAATTCAAGAACCGGAATTCAAGAACCAAAGTTAGACACCCTAATTCAAGAACCGGAATTCAAGAACCAATTTTGGAATTCAAGAACCAAAGTTAGACACCCTAATTCAAGAACCGGAATTCAAGAACCAACCTTGGATACCCTAATTCAAGAACCGGAATTCAAGAACCAAAGTTAGACACCCCATATTTTATAATTCATTAGACACCCCATATTTTATAATATTTTGGCATTTACCAAAGAATCTTGCAGTGTAATGCATGGTTTACATCAATCAACCATGCATGATTGATGAAATTTAGTTTACTCATAAAGAAAATGTATGATTATTTACGGTGGAATAATGCCATTATTTAGCCTGATTCATTTGGTCGTTGAATCAGACTATCCATTATTGCTCTATGTTTTGAATTTCTATAAACTTGTGTGTTTGTGATACACTTCTTTGGAAAGAGTTACATCACTTACTTTGTGACCAACCATTGTCTATATATATGGCCTGATCCAGACAACATTGGCAAGTTTGTTAATTTCATACTAATTTTCCACCACTACTTGTACTTGTGACTGCAGACAGCAGCAGAGGGTGAATCTTTGTTTGGTATTTGCATATTTGTGATTACTTGGAATAGATAGTTGTCATTCACTATGAAATTTGTCAAAAGCAAAGAGTATAAAACATAGAAATGTATGTCGTATTGCTAAAAATCATCATAAAATATTGGCCACCACCACGCCACTGGCCGGCATCAGCAGAATGCTGCATATTCTAAGCCTGTTTTGAAATAAATGTGATTATGGCATAAATTATGTAATTTTGAATCATGAAAACAAGAGATTAAGCCGAAAATCTTTTGCACACAAAATTTCTAATTCTGAATTCTGGAATCTAAACTTCTTAAAGTTCTTGGTATTCACCCCCGGGATGAAATGGACGGTATAGAGACCGACTTTGATGTAAACCATGCATAACACCGCAGGGTCCGTTGGTAAATGCCAAAAATATTATAAAGTTTGGGGTGTTCTTGAATCCCGGTTCTTGAATTAGGGTGTCCAAAGTTGGTTCTTGAATTCTGGTTCTTGAATTCTGGTTCTTGAATTAGGGTGTCCAAAGTTGGTTCTTGAATCCCGGTTCTTGAATTAGGGTGCTCAAAGTTGGTTCTTGAATTCTGGTTCTTGAATTAGGGTGTCCAAAGTTGGTTCTTGAATTCCGGTTCTTGAATTAGGGTATCCAAGGTTGGTTCTTGAATTCTGGTTCTTGAATTAGGGTGTCCAAAGTTGGTTCTTGAATTCCGGTTCTTGAATTAGGGTATCCAAGGGATCCAAGGTTGGTTCTTGAATTCCGGTTCTTGAATTAGGGTGTCTAACTTTGGTTCTTGAATTCCGGTTCTTGAATTAGGGTGTCTAACTTTGGTTCTTGAATTCCGGTTCTTGAATTAGGGTGTCCAAAGTTGGTTCTTGAATTCCGGTTCTTGAATTAGGGTGTCTAACTTTGGTTCTTGAATTCCGGTTCTTGAATTAGGGTGTCCAAAGTTGGTTCTTGAATTCCGGTTCTGAATTAGGGTGTTTTGGTTCTGGGTTCTTGGTTCTGGTTCTTGGTTCTTGAATCTTGAATTAGTGACTCCCTCGATTTTCACGATTTTGGTATAAGGAACGGTATCGATTTTCGCAATTTTGGTTTAAAGAACGATTTTGGTATACTTTTTCGGAAAATTGGTATAAGGTCGGGTATACTTTTTCGCAAAATTGGTATAAAGTCAGGTATACTTTTTCGCAAAATTGGTATAAGGAACGGGTATGTTTTTGAAGCTTCGATGGCACGTCCCCAACCAAAACCTGGTCAAGTACCCCCCCCCCCGGGCTTTGGCTCTGACGGGCCTGCATTGAGCACCTAAAAAAATGAATAGGGCCTGAAGCAAAGTAACACCAATATGTCTATAGTATTTCCTGGGGTTCCAGAGCCCATGCCCAAATGACAATAGAGATAATTGCAGAAATCGTATAAGCCGCGTGGTGTGGAACCATGAACATTATGTTTTGCACAAAACTGCAATTTTTTGTTAAAACAAGAAAAACAGTAGCAACAACAACAGCAACGCAAAAACTGATCGAATTTTCGTGCAAAACTTTTTAGTTTCATAAGATTAGGCTAATCTATATATCGAAATCATTGCGAATCACGTTCCACGTAAATGGATATAGGCTTCACATTTCGCGTACAACGTTTGCACTTTCACGTTTCACGTCAATAAATAATGGCTTTTCACGTTTCACGAGAAAAAAATGTGGCTGATCACGTTTCACGAAATACCCTTTGCCACCCTCATTATTGAAATCAGTACAGGAAGCTTTGAGCAAAAATGTCAAAATTTCGCAAATTTTCTGTTGGTCAGATTCACAAATTACTTTATGGTAGATAGCAAGTGAAAATAAAGTTCTTAAAAGCTTTGTTGAAAACCGAGTTAGAGAAATTAGAAGCCTTGTACCTATAACACATTGGCGTTATTGTGCAACGAAATTAAACCCTGCAGATATTTTATCGCGCGGTGTGAAAGCATCGAAACTAGTGAAGAGCACCCTGTGGTGGAACGGACCTACATTTTTGACGCAAACGAAAGTTTTTTGGCCGCAGCATGAAAACTTTGCCGTTGAGAAATTTGATTCATTGGACAAAGAGGTTGCTTCAGTGAATGTAAATTTGATTTGCAATGCGCAGTATAATATCAGTGAAGTAATCTCTGTTGAAAGGTTCAGTGACGCGAACAACCTATTTCGAGTAACAGCCCTTGTTTTACGATTTGTTAACAATCTAAAGGCAAGAATTAGAGGAAATGATTTATTGCATGGTGATTTGAATCCTACAGAAGTAGATTAAAGGCCCCCATTAGCCATGTTTGAAGAATGAGATCATGCTAGTAACTTGCTTGATAAAGTGCTAAATTTTCATTTACAATTGAACCTTTGAATGTATGATTTAAAGCACATGGGTTGCTTATTTCCTTGACAACAGGCGTCCATATTGAAGATTTCTAGCAGTAAGGGAACTTTGCCAGGTCAAAAAGGTCAAATTTTGAGAATCGTTTTTGATTACAAAGTCCAACTTTGTAATCTAAGAGGGGGCTCCAGGTCAGTCAGAAAGAAAGAAAGAAAGAAAGAAAGTCCGTCACGCTCGTTAAAGCAATTGATTAACGTTTTATCTCTGCTAATTGGCACTGAAATAAAGAAAGCGCACAGAAATCGCATACAAGACAGAAGTTTCCCGCGATCCTATAGCAACATTTGACGTCGGCTTATTTCATGTTAGACAGATTTGACACCGTAAGATGGATAAATCAATAAATCACCATGATGTTTACCCTGGCACAACAACAAATTTACTCAGAATTGGCATGTTCTTGACTTCATTAGCAGCTTAATGATGTTAAAACAATCGTTTTCTAGAACGAACGCATCATTAGCCATTTATTGATAGTACTCATTATGCAAATAACTCAACCTTGGAGGATGATGTAACCGGCGGCCTGCACAGAGGCTAGCATTCGCAGCATCACCGAAGGTAGAAGGACCGTCCTCCTACACAGCTACGGATGCAAACGTTGCAGGTGAAGTTGAGAGGAAAGGTGCAGAATTCCAGCAAACAATGGCCCCATTGACTGGGGGAAGGCACGTGATCACACTGAACCAAAACATCTTCATGCATACGATTCTGCACAGAGGTTATTTTCGTGACTACTTGTCTCAAACTAGATGCCCGCGAATAGAAACGTTCTGCAGGGTTCTGCATAAACATAAGTAATTTTGCATTATCGTAAATCTCACATGACATTAAATTTGAGACATACAAGGCGCTTGATTTTCTATTGAAGGTGACTTTAGCAGCAACACTCGTCCCTCTGACTGTAGCTAAAAACAGCATCACAACGATCATTTGAGGTTATGAAGAAATCAATTTTCAGATTTTCTTATGCTTGCTTAGCTCAGGACCGACTTTGTAATCATCCAAAAGGATCTTACGTTTGATTACAAAGTACTTTGTAATCTAAGAGGGCTCCAGGTCAGTAAGAAAGAAGGAAAGTCCGTCACGGTCGTTAAAGCAATTGATTAACGTTTTATCTCTGCTAATTGGCACTGAAATAAAGAAAGCGCACAGAAATCGCATACAAGACAGAAGTTTCCCGCGATCCTATAGCAACATTTGACGTCGGCTTACTTCATGTTAGACAGATTTGACACCGTAAGATGGATAAATCACCATGATGTTTACCCTGGCACAACAACAAATTTACCCAGAATTGGCACGTTCTTGACTTCATTAGCAGCTTAATTATGTTGAAACAATCCTTTTCTAGAACGAACGCATCATTAGCCACTTATTGATAGTATTCATTATGCAAATAAGTCAAGTTTAGAGGATGATGTAACCGGCGGCCTGCACAGAGGCTAGCATTCGCAGCATCACCGAAGGTAGGAATGGATGGATGAGGAAGTCCTTGAAGGAATCAGGATTCGTGACAAGCTGCTTTCTAAATTTAAAAGGACTAAAAGTCACACTGATCATGCTAATTTTAGAAAAGCCCGAAACAATGTTTTATCTCTGATAAAAAAGAAAAAGAAAAATTATGTAGTTGGCAAACTAAATGAAAATATTGGCAAGCCAAAAGAATTATGGAAGAGCCTAAAATCACTTGGACTTCCATCCAAGCAAGATAAAGCTTCAAAGATCTGCCTGAAGAAAGATGGACAACATTGTTTCGATGATAAGATTAATTCCAACATTTTTAAGAACTTCTTTTCAAATTTGGCTTCAGAGCTTGTAAAGAAGCTACCAAATCCGCCCTGTAAATTCGGCATAGAAAGTGTCAAAGAATACTAAAGAACCTTAATCTCAAAACTGACAATTTTACACTTCACCGTGCAAAACGTGATAACGTCCTCAAACTTTTGGAGGGAATAAATCCTTCAAAAGCTGCAGGACCTGATAATCTTGAAGGAAAATTCCTTAAAGATGGTGCACCAATTTTAGCTACACCATTGACGGAGCTATGCAATCTTTCAATTTCCTTGGCACGCTTTCCCGATGATTGTAAACAAGCCAAAATGAAACCTCTTTTTAAAAAGGGAAGCAAAGATGATCCAAAAAATTATCGACCTATCTCACTTTTGCCGCAGATCTCTAAAGTAATTGAAAAAATTGTCCATGAGCAGATACAAGAGTATCTAGATAAAAACAAAAATTCTTTATCGGTACCAGTCTGGCTTTCGTCCATTCCACTCAACGGACACATGCTTATCATATCTAAGCGACAAAATCATACAGGGATTGGAAAATAGTATGTCTACGGGCATGATATTGATCGATCTCCAAAAAGCATTTGACACAATCGACCATGAGATTTTCCTAGAAAAAATGAAATATCTTGGCTTTGCTGACTCAGTAATATTCTGGTTTCGATCATACCTAACAAAACGAACTTTCTATGTAAACATAGGCAAAGATTCCTCGTCGCCCGGAGAATTATCATGTGGTGTTCCACAAGGCTCTATTTTGGGCCTACTCATCTTTCTCTTATATGTAAATGACATGCCACAAGCAGTGGACTGTGATTTACTTTTGTATGCAGATGATTCCTGTCTTGTATTTGGAGACAATGACGTCAACGAAATAGAAAAACAACTGAACAGAAATTTTAATTCTCTCTGCGATTGGTTTGTTGACAACAAACTAAGCATACATTTTGGGGAGGATAAAACAAAATCGATACTTTTTGGTAGGAAAAATAAACGAACCGGCAGTAAAAAACTAGACATTAGAAGAGGTGACATTGGGATCAAACAACACACATCAGTCACATACCTTGGCTGTGTCCTTGATGGGGACCTGTCTGGCGAGTCAATGGCAACCAGGACCCTTGGTAAAATCAATGGCAGGCTCAGATTCCTTTAAAGAAAGCAAAATTTTCTTGACCTTTCCCTTCGAAGATTACTGGCAAATGCACTAATTCAACCCCACTTTGACTTTGCATGCAGCGCTTGGCTTCCAATGTTGAATAAAAGATTAACTAAAAAAATTCAGACGGCTCAAAATAAATGTATCAGATTCTGCTTGAATCTGAGTAACAGAGCACATATAGGAGTAAAAGAATTCAAAACTGTAAACTGGCTCCCCACTAAAGAAAGGTTTGAGCAATGCACTGCTGCAAAGGTTTTCAATTTTTTTGATAATGCAGCCCCATCATATATGTCAGAGATGTTCTTACCAGTTGGCCAGAGCCGAGTAACTCGAAGATCTAAAAACAAACTAATTCAACCTTTCCGAAAAAGCAACACAGGACAAAATGGTCTCTCATATTTAGGACCTAGAATATGGAACAGTTTACCCTCAGAACTAAAATCTGCAACAAACAACAACAGTTTCAAACATAAAATCAAAGATCAATTCTTTAAAAATTTCCAAAGTCTTGATGATAGTCCCTACATATATTATTAGAAATCTAAAAACAGCCTACAGACATGCTTACTTATCATCCTTAAGAAAGGCTTTATTTCAGGTCTAGATGAATTTCTGTTTTTCATGAAAACTTTCTCTGTTTATCTCGCTAATTTTTCCTTTTCTTAATTTCAAAGGGCACTCCTGGAGGGACCATTATGGAAACAAGGTCGCATTGACCTTTTAATGCTATCCCTGCCATCTTTAACCATGGGGTGTTATTATTAAATTAGATTTTAAATTAGATATGTAACTTTTGCCTGTAATTTTTTCAAACTTGTAAATATTGTAATTAGAGTTTTTTTTTCTGAATCTGTTATTTTTCATTTTATTTTGATGGCGAAATTTTACATACATACATACATACATACACATAGAAGGGCCCCCCTCCTACACAGCTACAGATGCAAACGTCGCAGGTGAAGTTGAGAGGAAAGGTGCAGAATTACAGCAAACAATGGCGCATTGACTGGGGGAAGGCACGTGGTCACACTGAACCAAAAGATCTCCATGCATATGATTCTGCACAAAGGTTATCTTCGTGACTGCTTGCCTCAAATTAGAAGCCCGCGAATAGAAACATTCTGCAGGGTTCCGCATAAGCAATTTTGCGTTATCGTAAATCTCACATGACATCTAATTTGAGACAGATGCACCAATAGTTTCATGCACGAACTAAGCAAACTGGGGGTAATGACTTTTGATTTTTTGCGTATCATCCTCGTTTGACATAAAGATCAAAATATTGCTTTCAAACGATTCATGTCCTCATACAAGGCGCTTGATTTTCTATTGAAGGCAACTTTGGCAGCAACACTCATCTCTCTGACTGTAGCAGCATCAATGATCATTTGCCAGAGAAATCAATATTCAGTTTTCTTATGCTTGCTTAGCTCAGGTCGTACTTCGTAATCATCCAAAAGGATCTTATGTTTTAAGGAGCTGGCAGCTCGATTGATGAAGTCATTAACAGCTAGAGTTTGTTAGGTGAACCCAGTAATTAACCATAACGAGGAAATGTCAATTGGCAGCTCACCCAAATTCGATTGTTAGCCAAGATATCTATAAATTATTGTTTCTATTGTGTGCATAAAGAATGCCTGTTGCAACAATCCTGATTCCTATCTATCTAGATTGGTGAGTATATGGGTCTATTCTTTCCGGTTTGATCGAGACCCCTTCCATGATGTGATGTTTTCGTTCTTCAAAGATAAGCTGAAATAGGTGAAGGTGAAGGTGAAGTTGCGTGAAGTTGAAGTTGCCAAGCGCTGGGGTCGCAGAAATAGAGCAGACCTAATCGAGTCCGCGCGACCCCTTGTCATGACGCTGAATGGTGGAGTCCTACCGGGTATCGAACCCACTCCGCCTGACTATTCTGGCTGCAAAGTCAGAGGATTACACCACTGCGCCACACAAATACAGTTGCAACTTTTGATCCACATTTGAATGTTTCTCTCTTTTCATTTATTAGCAATTAGCTTATCTTTGTTCAAAGTTTTCAATCATATAGCATGATATGCAAATGTCACAGGGGCGTCGTGGCCGGGGGAGAAGGGGGGGCCATGGCCCACCCTAAAATTCAAATCGTTAGATTTTTCGGAAATTTTAACGTTTTCGTCGGAAAACAACTGACTTTGGGTTCTGCAACACGTGCCCTTTTCGTTGCATTCCGGTAGAAATTTTCCACATATCTGTTCTCGTCTGTTCTGGTTTTAGCAAAGCAGAGTTACATACAATGCGTATCACTTATCATAGGGTAGCAGAGCCTTAAAAATTCAAAACAAGACTTTTTGTAAGTTTTGTATGAAGACATTTTAGAAAGAGCTCATCTATCGCTTCGGAAGATTGAAAATTTCCAAGGAGCCTTCCGTCAGTAAAGTTCTGCTGCTCCTTTCAGCGGCGACTTCTTTGCAAAAAGGGGCACTTTCTAATGATGTAAACAGTGTCGTCGTAAAACATTTGCCCAGGGGCGAGCCCCTGGACCCCATTTTTGCTCGCTTCGCTCGCATTCGAGTTCAGCAAACCCGAATATCAATTTCGTTCCGACGGGCCTAACCTTTGGGTTTCATCCCAGTAGGATTGGCCTCTTCGTCGCGGTTCATATGGTTTTATTCCTAGCATAACAGCCTGTGGCGTGGGTATAGGTTGGGTAAGAATTTTCGGAGAAATGTTAAATCTTCCATTTTAGCACTGGCAATAATGATATTGGGAGATGCATTCTAAGCCAAAGTAAAGGATCTTTCTTCAAAAATGTTCCTCGTCCTCTGATTCATAGGATAACTGTTCACGAAACTATCAAAGTTCTCTTGTAGCTAATGGCAAGCATGATATTGGGAGATGCATTCTAAGCCAAAGTAAATGGCGTTGCGCCAAAACATTTTCCTGGGGGCTTCGCCCCCAGACCCCCTCATTTAGATTCCCCCCACTTAATTGACCCTGGCCACGCCGCTGATAACAGCAACAAACCCAACAATTTTTCGTTAGCCACTGCAAGCGTCTCGCAAACGGAGAAAGAGGCGAAGTTAAAGAATTTATTTTTCGGAAATTTTGTGACCTTGGCCCCCCCTAATATACAGGCCCCACGACGCCCCTGAAATGTCAGAATCGTTAATAGCAAGCACAGATCAACGACATGTTGAAATGCCGTATTCTTCGGAAAAATCGGGCAAAAAGCGAAACCCTTTGTACACCTCAACATCGACACTGACACAAAATATGTTCGATGGTCTCAAGACAAGAGTTCTTTCCCTAGCATTTCCTGGCTGTACCATATTCTGATGACATTTATTTTCCAACGTCATGCTTTTCCTACGAATTTACGAGCATGGGTGTTTTATTAAGCAATCAGTTACCGCCACCAGATTTATATACTCGATTTGTGCACTCTGTGCCCGTTCTCGATCGTTCTTGCAGAGCAAGCTGGATTACCCGTTCTCGATAGTTCTTGCAGAGCAAGCTGGATAGATCAGGCACCTTGCCAGATTACCAGGATCAAATTTAATGAGTTGGTGGCTAGCTTAAAAGGTCCATTAGCATTCTAAGCTAGTTAGGACATTTAGTATATTGCCCTTGAAAATCAGCACACGTCAGCAGAGAGGACCAGCAACGCATGCTCTTGGCCAAGACAGCTAAATCAGTAATTGAATGAACAAAAATTCACATAGGACGCATGCGTGCATAATCTCTACATTAGCATTTAATGGCATTCCATCTTTTGTTACAAAAATTCCTTAGTTTTCCAGGGGACTTTACGGAGGGTAACTATGCCAAAAAATTTAATCGCCGTACTGAATCTCACAAAGTTGACCCCACAACACAAATTTGCTGGCAAATGTCGATCATAACGGTCTTAAGCATAGAGAATTGCTCGAAAATTGATCAAAGTTTGTCAGCCACGGAGGTAATGTTGTCTGCTCAAACACCCCTCCATAATGTTTTCATTCTTCAAACATAATTAAAGGCCCCCATTAGCCATGTTTGAAGAATGAGATCATGCACATAGCTTGCCTCAAAGTAATAGAATATCTATTTGCAATTGCAATGCGTGATTTAGTTCATATCGAAATGGATGTAGCCTAATAACGAGCCCACTTGATGAAGCAGATCAGATTTCGTTATATGCATCAGATCTATTACATTAGATGTAGCGAGAGAACAGAGACGTAGAAACTAGTGGGACACAGGGGGCACGTGCTCCCCAAGATTTTGCAACAAACCAAAAGGTGTAATTTTTGTCTCATGATGTGCCCCTCTTAAAGACTAATGCGGACAGAAAGCAGTATAATTATGTTAGTATTTACGTCTTGATTTGGCTATGTTTGCTTCTCATTTTGTTTCATTGCGAAGGAAATCGTATATCTATCAGCATTCATACTATTTTCTCCTATATGTAAGATTTTTCCCGTCGAAAATCTGATGTATATTAAAATGCCCTCCCTATGAAAAAAGTGCACTTAAATTGCCATGCCCCTCCAAGTTTAAGATGCTTCCTACTGCTCTGATAAAAACTGAAGGATGGCCGACAATATTGTATTGGCAAATTGTTTACTTTATCCTGACAAGAGCTGCCACTATAACAGTGCCACACTTGTTTCTTGATAGTATTATATGGGTTTGTTGGCTCCCTTGGCAACGCTATCTATATCGAAGATTTCAAACAGTAAGGGCAGTGTACCAGGTCAAAGAGGTCAAATTTTGAAAATTGCCTTGTAACGAGTTGGCAGCTCGATTAATGTTAGGAGCAAGAAGTAATTAGCCTTAACGAGGAAATGTCAGTTGGCAACTACGCCAAATTTGATTGTTAGCCCAAAAGATCTCTGAATTGTTTTCATTGTACACATTAACAATGCCTATAAATATCTCAAATGCTTCGCTGATTGTTTCGATTATCTTCATAAATAATGCCTGTTGTTACAACATTCCTGATTCCTGGTACTATACCTATCTATATGTCTATATATATAGGTGTATTCCTTCCGGTTGGAGAAAAGCCCCTCCATAATGTTTTCATTCTTCAAACATAATTAAAGGCCCCCATTAGCCATGTTTGAAGAATGAGATCATGCACATAGCTTGCCGCAGAGTAATAGAATATCTATTTGCAATTGCAATGCAAGATTTAGTTCATATCAAAATGGATGTAGCCTAATAACGAGCCCACTTGATGAAGCAGACCAGATTTCTTGATATGCATCACAACTATTACATTAGATGTAGTGAGAGTCCAAAGACGTAGGAAACCGGAGGCACTGGTGGCACGTGCCCCATGCCCCCCAAAATTTTACAACAAACCAAAAGGTGCCCTTTTTGTCTCAGGATGTGCCCCCTTTTAAAGACCAATGCGGACAGAAAGTAGTTTAATTTTGTTATTATTCACTTCGTGATTTAGTTATGTTTACTTATCAATTTGTTTCATTGTGAAGGAAATCGGATATCTATCAGCACTCATACTATTTTCTTCTATACATCCCATTTTTCCCGTCAAAAATCTGTTGTGTATTACAGTGCCATTCTTACGAAAAAACTGCCTTTAAATTGCCGTGCCCCTCCAAGTTTAAGATGCTTCCTACTGCTCTGAGTAAAACTGAAGGATGGCCGACAATATTGACAATTTTCTTTACCCTATCCTGACAAGAGTTGCCACTATAACAGTGCCACAATTGTTTCTTGATAGTATTATATGGGTTTGTTGGTTCCCTTGGAAACAGTTGTCCATATCGAAGATTTCAAACAGTAAGGGCAGTGTGCCAGGTCAAAGAGGTCAAATTTCGAAAATTGCCTTGTAATGAGTTGGCAGCTGGATTAATGTTAGGAGCAAGTAGTGATCAGCCTTAATGAGGAAATGTGAATTGGCAACTTCGCCAAAGTTCATTGTTGGCCCAAATATATCAAAATTGTTTTGATTGTATGCATTAACAATGCCTAAAAATACCTCAGATGATTCGCTGATTGTTTCGATTGTGTGCAAAAATAATGTCCATTGTTACAACATTCCTGATTCCTATGTACCTATATGTCTATATAGGTGTATTCCTTCCGGTTGGAGAAAAAGCCCCTGCATAATGTTTTCATTCTTCAAACATAATTAAAGGCCCCCATTAGCCATGTTTGAAGAATGAGATCATGCACATAGCTTGCCTCAAAGTAATAGAATATCTATTTGCAATTGCAATGCGTGATTTAGTTCATATCGAAATGGATGTAGCCTAATAACGAGCCCACTTGATGAAGCAGATCAGATTTCGTTATATGCATCAGATCTATTACATTAGATGTAGCGAGAGTCCAGAGACGTAGAAACTAGTGGGACACAGGGGGCACGTGCTCCCCAAGATTTTGCAACAAACCAAAAGGTGTAATTGTTGTCTCATGATGTGCCCCTCTTAAAGACTAATGCGGACAGAAAGTAGCTTAATTATGTTAGTATTTACGTCTTGATTTGGCTATGTTTGCTTCTCATTTTGTTTCATTGCGAAGGAAATCGTATATCTATCAGCATTCATACTATTTTCTCCTATATGTAAGATTTTTCCGTCGAAAATCTGATGTATATTAAAATGCCCTTCTTATGAAAAAAGTGCCCTTAAATTGCCATGCCCCTCCAAGTTTAAGATGCTTCCTACTGCTCTGATAAAAACTGAAGGATGGCCGACAATATTGTATTGGCAAATTGTTTACTTTATCCTGACAAGAGCTGCCACTATAACAGTGCCACACTTGTTTCTTGATAGTATTATATGGGTTTGTTGGCTCCCTTGGCAACAGCTATCTATATCGAAGATTTCAAACAGTAAGGGCAGTGTGCCAGGTCAAAGAGGTCAAATTTCGAAAATTGCCTTGTAATGAGTTGGCAGCTGGATTAATGTTAGGAGCAAGTAGTGATCAGCCTTAATGAGGAAATGTGAATTGGCAACTTCGCCAAAGTTCATTGTTGGCCCAAATATATCAGAATTGTTTTGATTGTATGCATTAACAATGCCTAAAAATACCTCAGATGATTCGCTGATTGTTTCGATTGTGTGCAAAAATAATGTCCATTGTTACAACATTCCTGATTCCTATGTACCTATATGTCTATATAGGTGTATTCCTTCCGGTTGGAGAAAAAGCCCCTGCATAATGTTTTCATTCTTCAAACATAATTAAAGGCCTCCATTAGCCATGTTTGAAGAATGAGATCATGCACATAGCTTGCCTCAAAGTAATAGAATATCTATTTGCAATTGCAATGCGTGATTTAGTTCATATCGAAATGGATGTAGCCTAATAACGAGCCCACTTGATGAAGCAGATCAGATTTCGTTATATGCATCAGATCTATTACATTAGATGTAGCGAGAGTCCAGAGACGTAGAAACTAGTGGGACACAAGGGGCACGTGCTCCCCAAGATTTTGCAACAAACCAAAAGGTGTAATTGTTGTCTCATGATGTGCCCCTCTTAAAGACTAATGCGGACAGAAAGTAGTTTAATTATGTTAGTATTTACGTCTTGATTTGGTTATGTTTGCTTCTCATTTTGTTTCATTGCGAAGGAAATCGTATATCTATCAGCATTCATACTATTTTCTCCTATATGTAACATTTTCCCGTCGAAAATCTGATGTATATTAAAATGCCATTCTTATGAAAAAAGTGCCCTTAAATTGCCATGCCCCTCCAAGTTTAAGATGCTTCCTACTGCTCTGATAAAAACTGAAGGATGGCCGACAATATTGTATTGGCAAATTGTTTACTTTATCCTGACAAGAGCTGCCACTATAACAGTGCCAAACTTGTTTCTTGATAGTATTATATGGGTTTGTTGGCTCCCTTGGCAACAGCTATCTATATCGAAGATTTCAAACAGTAAGGGCAGTGTGCCAGGTCAAAGAGGTCAAATTTTGAAAATTGCCTTGTAACGAGTTGGCAGCTCGATTAATGTTAGGAGCAAGAAGTAATTAGCCTTAACGAGGAAATGTCAGTTGGCAACTACGCCAAATTTGATTGTTAGCCCAAAAGATCTCTGAATTGTTTTCATTGTACACATTAACAATGCCTATAAATATCTCAAATGCTTCGCTGATTGTTTCGATTATCTTCATAAATAATGCCTATTGTTACAACATTCCTGATTCCTATGTACCTATATGTCTATATGTCTATATGTCTATATGTCTATATGTCTATATGTCTATATGTCTATATGTCTATATGTCTATATGTCTATATGTCTATATGTCTATATGTCTATATGTCTATATGTCTATATGTCTATATGTCTATATGTCTATATATATAGGTGTATTCCTTCCGGTTGGAGAAAAGCCCCTGCATAATGTTTTCATTCTTCAAACATAAAAATGCACGTCTGAAATTGGGCTATCTGTAAAACATGGAGTGTGGAATGATGGAATGGAATGATGGAATGGAATAATGGAATAGAATGATGGAATGGAATGGTATAGATGGAATGGTAGATATGGAATAGCCAAACTACTGGTCGCTTTGGAAAACAAATTACACCAATGTGTTCCTCAAGATCTTCTCAGTTTATTTTACATATGTTTTTATGAAAGTCTCATGAAATTCCCTTAAATTTCGACTGAAACAACAAGCATGATAACAGACCGTGTGGGCAGACATCAGTTAAGTCGTTTAATGATGTGAGTTGTAGGGAAAAAATCTGTAAAACATGGAGTGATGGAACGGAATGGAATGGTCGACATGGAATAGCCAAACTATTGGTCGGTTTTGAAAAAAATTACACCAATGTGTTCCTCTCGATCTCTTCAGTTCATTTAGCGGATATTTTCTTGAACATATGCTGGAATTCCTTCAGATTTCAACTGAAACAAAATTGGATCTATGCTAGGCTCGCATGAACACAGCTGTGGAATGTTGAGAAGTGACAGGGATCAATGACAGTTTTAATTCTTATCCTGTAATGGCGCCAAGATCATTTTTATCATAAACGGGGGTTCGTAAGAAACTTTAGACAACAGCAAATTGAGTTATTGCTGCCCTCATGCACTCACTCACTATTGTTTGAAAGCAATGCCCAGTTGTTCATCATTTGCACAGTTTGTGGTAATGTTTAGATTTCATTTTGCGTTGTGCAACTGTGAACTGAACTGCGTCGATTTTTCAAAAGCTATGCTTCACCACGTTGTGACTTTCGTCGGAGAATCCATAGTTTTATGCTGCTGGCATATTTTGTCTTATCGGGTACCATTTTATTTTCATAATTTTTAGGCACTAATGGTAATTTTGTCTGTGCAGCAGGCTTCACCATGGTGGGCTTTGCTTTACATACAGTCAAGCACGAGTGTGCTCCAAAAAAACTGTCTTGCAGAATTTCAGTAGCTGACGAAGCCAGATTTCATTTCCTCCGGGCTTGCTACTTGATAGAGGGAATGTTTGGGTTTTACGGTCACAGGGTTTCACCATATTTTGTAATCTTGCACGCTATGTTTCGGTTTGATGTAAAATATCGCAACATTTTTGCATTTTAAATTTTGAGCGGTTTTACGGTTTTGGGACCCCCAAACATCCCTGTTGGTACTGTCAGAAAAATCACAAAATTCACATCAACAATCATGTGAAAGAAATCTACAAAAGTAACAAAGTTGTATGTGGTAGAAATGTTCGGTCACTGATCTGTACCTTCAGAGCTTTGGCTATGGGAGGTGAGCTTCTTTGACAGTTCGAAATATTTGCTTGAAAGAAGGTAAAAAATGCGTCGTAATAGTGACCATGCTAAAAAGGAAATAGTCCCCCAAATGCTGTACCAGTCCCCCCAAGAGGTTCAACATGCAGTGTTTTTTGTGGTAATGTTGTGTTGATAAACTATACTATTTATTAATTATCTATTGTAAGTGCTATTCACAGTGGGAACTATAGTGGGAAGCAAAAAGATGTACTACACATCCTACTTCGACAAATTCAAAAACAATTCGAAAAATGTTTGGTCTGGTATCAATGATATTATTCAAAAACAAAAAAAGAGTTCACAGGACTTTTGCCTTCTAATTAATGGTAAATTGACTACTGATAAAAAAATCATAGCAAACCGTTTCAACGAATATTTCACAACAGTAGCGCAAAAGCTAGTTGACAAAGTGAAACCTGCTACGAAGCACTTTAAAGATTATCTTGAAACACCAAACACAAAAAGCTTTTTTATTCACCCAATTACACCGCAAGAAATCAATGACTTAATTGCCAATCTTGATGAAACTAAAGCCAATGATTCGTACGATATACCAGTAAAACTCGTAAAACTGGCAAGGCACACAATTTCATTGCCTGTTTCTTTAATAGCTAACTCTTCATTTGAAAATGGAATTTTCCCTCAGAAACTGAAATTTGCAAAGGTAACTCCAATACACAAGGGCAAATCAAAACTCGAATTTACTAACTATCGGCCCATTTCAATATTACCATTATTTAGCAAGCTGCTAGAAAAGGCCATGTATTCGCGTATGATAACATTTCTAGACAAACATAAAATACTTTTCAAACATCAGTTTGGATTCCAAAAAAACAAATCAACAACATGGGCGATTCTAGATCTCTACACAAAGTTAGTTGAAAATATTGAAGGAAAACGTTTTTCATGTTGTATTTTCCTAGACTTCTCTAAAGCCTTCGATACAGTTAATCACAAAATTCTATTAGATAAGCTGGAACATTACGGAATAAGAGGTATCGCTCATTCGTGGTTTAAATCTTACCTTACAGAAAAAAGCAAACTGTTTCAGTAAATGGTGAAACGGCAAAAGATCTTTCTATTAACTGTGGAGTCCCACAACGAAGCGTCTTAGGCCCACTACTCTTCTTGCTATATATCAATGATATCTACGTTTCCTCACAAAAGCTGGATTTTCACCTCTTTGCTGATGACACTAGTCTTCTTTTTTCAAGCAAAAATTTACAAACCTTGGAGCAAACAGTAAACTCAGAATTGAAAAATATTTCTGATTGGCTATTGGCTAACAAACTTTCCTTAAATGTATCAAAATCCAATTTTCTGATTATAAATCCACATCAAAAAAAGATTGATAAACCAATTGTTCTTAAGATTGATAATGAAAAACTTGAACAAAAAGATTACACTAAATACCTTGGCGTAATCATAGATAAACAATTAAATTGGAAACAGCATATCAAGCAACTAAACATAAAGATCTCAAAGAGCATTGGCTTACTTTACAAGACAAGACACTTAGTACCCCAAAACACCCTATGCACGCTCTATAATTCATTTATTCAGTCTCACATACTTTATGGCATACTAAACTGGGGTAGTGCTTATAAAACTAATCTGGAACCATTGAAGTGTAGTCTTCGTAAAGCAGTTAGGGTAATTGATTTTGCTAAATACCAAGCTCATAGTGAACCACTGTTCAAAAAATATAATCTGCTTAATTTTGATAACATGTATAAACTTGAAGTGGCTAAATTCATGTTTGATAGTTATCATGAAAACAGTAGTGACATTTTCAATGACTTGTTTATCAAAACAAATTTACGTCATCATCACATGACAAGGCAATCCTCAAATGACAACTTCTCTCTCCCCCTGGTATCCACAAATTACAAACAAAGGTCAATTATTTATGAAGGAGTCAAAATTTGGAATTCTCTGCCATTGCGCATAAAAAAGTTACGAAATAAGCCATCCTTCACAAAAAAGCTGAAAAACTACTTTTTAGAGTCGAATTGACTAATTTATTTTTCGAACTTTATTATAAACTTATATCATCATCATGCACCGCACTACCGTATTTTTCATGTTGAACACTACTAACAATACTAACCTACTAATATTTTCTTATTCTTATTCGTATTGTTACAGTTTCTAAACCTTCTTTTCGTTTACAAAAGAAAAAATGTACGCTTTCTACACACGCCAAATCGGGCATATGGCCTAGATAGCTCCTTGTAAGTTCTTTCCATATGTCCGGCAGCAAATTTTATTGAACTGTATATCCATTGTATGTAATTTTTTATATGTATCTTAATTAGCGGTCCTTTTATCTAACACAATGTACTAAGTTTATTGCTGTGAATGAAAAGTTTCAGTTCAGTTTCAGTTCAGTTTGTTTGTGGGAACTCGATGACCATGTGTCCATTTTCACTGTGAGTGGCACACTCTATCTTATGTTTAGTTTATCTGTTAAATGTAGTTGATTTTAAGGAGTATATAAAAAAAAAGTTTTTATGGCAAGGAGTCACTAAAGTTTACTAAAGGCTGGCACCATCGATGTGTTGATTTTTCCAGACACTTGCCACGCCATCCCCATGTGCAGAGATTCAATTGAAATTAGACGGGAAGTCAGAACATTATGATTCACAGCTGGTTTGATTCCGGAAGAAATTCTCAACAATAATACATTCATTTTTATAATAAAAGTGGTTCAAGTGGCTCTAGCCATATCGGATATCAGAATTTCCTGTTATTTTTGGCAAAGGTTTATAGATCCTGAGATTCCCTTTAAAAAACTAAACTATGAATTAAAAATACGACACTTTTGTAATTTACCGTTATAATGTTCTCCGGTGACTCAAAACATGTTTTAACTATTTTTAAATTGTCTTGAGTGCAAATCACTTTATTACTTGTTTGAAATCTTATTACAAAGTGATTTAAGAGCTCTTCGAACAAAAATAAATCATTCCAGAATGGAAATTAAAACTCATTCAGAGACTTTAGGTAGCAAAAGTATCCTAACATCTAACCCTAATCCATATGGGCTTTTTTCGAGCTACCATTTATGGGGGAGGTGCTTTCCACCCCCCCCCCCTCTGAAAACTGCCTTAGACTTATCCGAACTCAATACAACTTGGTACAGTTATAGAACAGGTAATTTGCAGCTCGTAGCGTAATTTGGGTGTGGCTGCCACACCTTGTGACGTCACAGTGACGTCAGGGGCGTAACTAGACCAATAATTTCGGAGGGATGAAAAAGGTTTTTGCCCTGCAAAAGTGAGTGGTGCCCTGCAGACCTCAAGGCAAACGTTCGTCTACTGTATATGTTGCTAGTAAAGGCTTTACCAATGTAAATTTGTCATTTAAGGATGAGTCTCTAAGCAATAGCAACAGAAAAATATTTGAAACTTAACTGCTGTGCAATATCTATTTGTCAATACTGGACATGAATTATTTGATGTCAGTTTTGATTTGGCTTTGTAATAAAGTTTACATCTCGCGTCATATATGAGAGGCGGTGAGGGGTGAAGGGGATGAGGGGCGCTTTTTTCGCCAAAAAAGAGGTGCCAAGCTGAGTTTTCATCGTGAAGGGAAGGGCAGTTGCCCCCATTTGCTCCCCCCCTAAATCCGCCAGTGATGGGCAGAAGGAAAATAACTTGCAAAAATGTCTTCAACTGTTTATTTGCTTGGCTTTTTCATTGGTGGCAGAGGCAAGCTTTCATATTTTCAGAATACTCAGCAATAAGAGAATCAAAGACCAAGCACATTTCCTTCTGGTAAAATTCTTGGCACGACAACACAGCCGTTGTTGCTAGATTTTCGTCAATTAGTCTGGGTGGACTTCTCACTCTGTAGTGACGTTAGTATTCTGATATCGGGTTGATTTCTTGCTTTTCAGCAAAGGCAACCATAGAAGCCAGCTGCAAATTCATTGCCGTTTCATCATTTCATATTTCCTCCAGATTCTCTACAGTTGCATCAATGAGCTTTAACTTTTACTTTAATTTTCAAGTCTACTACATCTGCATTCACTACTTCATCAATCGTTCTTGAGATGCATTCATAGCTTCGCCAGACTGAATCAATTGATTGTGCGCAAGAGAAACTTTTTTGAAAAAATTCTCAGTTTCAGGGAATTCTCTACCTTTTTCATGGTATTTCCAAAAACTTTGTATCGTTTACAGCTTCCACTTAAAAATACGCAAATATCTTCCAGTCCTGGGTCACAACGGCGCTCCGCTGGCAGCAGTACTCGTTAATGGTATTGGATCGAGGCCCCTGGCAGGGAATGTAAGGTACTGATCTGTCTAACATGTCCTGTAAACAACGCTGAGTACCCTTGATCCGTCCAGACATCGACGCAGCAAAATCATAGGTTTGGAGAGATTAACCACCAATACCAATGCCATTGTCCTCAAGTGAAGCAAGAACATCTTTGGTTGTGTCTTTTCCATGCTTATCAATGCATTCTTTCATTTCAACAACTCTCTCGCGTGAAGCTCCGTCATTGGCAACGAACCTTGAGGCTACAATCAATTTATCTTAGTGCCCTTTCTGTTTTCAGCAAGTGCCCCTTTGGCTTAATGAAAAAAGTACCCTTGACGTGTCGTGCCCCCCACCCAGTTTGAGATGCTTCCTACGTTCCTGATTCCTGATTGGCAGACACAGAGTGGATTCCTGGCGCAGCGATTTCAGTTTTTATCCTGCTTCTGCCTTCTGACATCCTCAGCAAGCAAATGCATCAACTCGTTTTGAGATCCTGCGCTGGTGTATTTAGTACTCTAAGGCTTCAAACGTTTGTGTTCGAACCATTCCTTCAAAGTAGGACAATGCCTGGACATTAGATTGATCAACTGAGCAAAGTTGCCACAAAAGACAGCGATTGCCTCGAAAGGGTTCTTGCCAAATAAAAAGGATTGGTTAATATAGTTAAATGAGTCCTGCACACAGCATTTTTGAAAGACCTTCTCTACCAAGCTGGAGATGTCAGTCACTACGACTAACCGGCAGTTATGTGCCCTTAATATTGGTGGGTTTTGCGTTTTGCCAGGTAACATTTGCGTTTGAAACAGTTCCAAAATTGACAACCGATTGCAAATTTCAAGACAGCTTAGCATGACTGCAAGACTTGTTACGCGGTTGCTGCGCTGTTATAAAATTCTTCTTGGCGCCCTGCAAAATCTTCCATTGCCCTGCGAAATCCGCAATATTTGAGATTGGGGGGGGGGTGTCACACCCCTCCATACCCCCCCTCAATTTTCGCCCCTGTTTCATCGCTTTACAAAGCTTCTTTTGTGGTATTAATTTTGTTCTGTTTTGTTACATGTCTGTTTGTTTGGGTTTCATTTGTTTTCGTTTTATTTTTAGCAAATCGTAGCATCAAAGAATAATAAATATGCTGATTTTACAAACTTTGGAATTTGCTTATTTCGGCTGCTACATTTAGTGGAATACAAGTCACTTCAGCGTATTCAGTTTGATTATGGAGGAGAATTCCTCCGATAAATTTGTTGAGCCCTTTGAAGAATTGGTAAGAAACAGTTCGGAATTGAGCACAAACAGAGATTTGGATAAAGATACGGTCACGGATATTCACGATGAATTTCAAAGCAATATGGAGGCTCCGAACTTGTTTGGTATTGGGGGTGACAGACCCAAACGCGTTGTATCATTAACGGAGAAAGGGAAGTCGTATGCCCGCGACCTTCAATTTGGAAATCGAAAATTTTTATATCGTAACTTACAGAAGCAGATGAAATTGATTACGTCTTCATTAAATTCGAGTGTCAGGATAGAGGTTATTCGATGTGAATTGTCGAAATTAGATGAGATATTTTGCAATTTGATGGCTGTTCAAGAAAATTATATTGGGTTAGTGGACAACTGCGATCAACTTGATCACTTGATATTGAAACCCGATGGTTTGAAAAAGTTGATAAGGAGGTCGCGGATTTTAAAACAGATATTCATAATTATTTGTCTCAAGCTAAGAATTTAGAAGATAATAACAGCGTTATGTCATCAAGTTCAAAGAGCTCAAGAGGGTCGTCGCGAAAGTCTGGTTCGTCAGTTCGTGAACGTGCAACTGAAGAAAAGGCACGTTTAGCAGAGTTACTTGCAGAATCAGAATTTCTGGAAGAAAGGAGAGTTGCAGAAATTGCCTCTGAAATGGTTCGCATGAAGCAAGAAATAGCAAAAGCAGAAGCTAGAGTGAAGGTTTTTGAGGAGTTTGAGGATTCTGTCAGCTGTAAGAAATCGGTTACAGAAGATTTGCCAGATCAAAATATTATATTTCAGCAGAAGGAAAAGGTTCCGCATTCATATGTCAAAGACTGGATTACCCAAAAGAGAGATGGCACCAATTATCCTCGTCTTCTGCAGAGAGAAAGAATCGAGCCCCCTCGAGTGCACCTTGGAAATTTGTCTCAACAACAACAACCACAACATGCAGTTTCTTTTGATATTGGAAGACCTGATCAACGTTCAGAACCTTGTATTCCCAAGATGCGTAAAGAAGAGATTTCTCAACAAGCTAGAGCACGATTGCCTCAACAACCAAATGTAAGGGTAAAATCCATCAATGGGCCAAGAGAAGACACAGTGAGCACTGATGAAAGCACTCTACATGCTGCACTTAATGCGTTATTCAACCAGCAAAATGCTCCGAATGTGCACATTGATGTTTTTAGTGGGGATCCCATGGAATACCAATACTTTATGGCAACATTTCGTGAAGTTGTTGAGAAGAAAATTGTGGATCCAATGGGAAGACTGACCAGATTAATCAAGTATACGTCAGGTGAAGCGAAAGAACTAATCAGACATTGTATTCAGTTGCCGCCAAGTATTTGTTACAAGGAAGCAAAAGCATTATTAACAAAGGAATATGGGGATTCGTATAGGATTTCTGCTGCGTACATGCAGGAGCTACGGAGATGGCCACAAATCAAATATGCTGATGCACTGGCATTTAGAACTTTCTATAGATTTCTGGTTAAATGCCAAGGCAGTATGAAATCTGGCCCCAATTTACAAGTATTAAACACACCAGAAATTCTGCAAGTTCTCCAGTCAAAACTTCCTGGTAATCTACAAGAAAGATGGAATCGAAAAGCTTTTGGTATCAAAAGAGACGAATTGAGAGCAGCTGTATTCTCAAACTTTGTTAGCCTAATTGAAGAAGAAATGAGGGAGGCTGGTCAATGACCCATTGTATTCAAGAGAAGCTTTGTCCGAAGTACAAAGCCCCTTCAAAGACAGATTTAGAAGAGAAATGCCAAAAGATACGAAGACGAGTGTTTACAGTACAGAGATGTCCTCAGCAGAGACGAATAGAGTTTATGAATCTAAATCAAGTTGCCCATCATGTGAAGGATTGCATGGTTTGGACAGATGTTCAGATTATCTAAAGCTTGATGTGAAAGAAAGAAGCAAGTTTCTTTATGTGAAAAGATTATGCTATGCATGCTATAAGCCTACATCCCCAACCCATGTGTCGAAGAGTTGCAATCAACGAAGAACGTGTAATATTTGTGCTGGATCTCATCCAACTGGTTTATATGGATTTAAATTTGCAAAGAGATCGGAGAGTAATGAAACAAAACGAGATGATGTGGTCTGTAATTTGACTTTTCTCGATGCTCAAGTCATAAGTTTATCGGTGATCCCAGTGAAACTTGGTGTCAAAGGTGGGAACCAAGAATTGGTAGTATATGCTATGCTTGACAATTGCAGTCAGAGAACTTTCATACACGAGGATATATTAGATGCATTGAAGGTGAAAGGCGTGAAGACCACAGTAACTGTGAAGACCATGACTGGTGAAGATACAGAAGGATCAGTTTATCTCGATAATTTGACTGTGTCTGGTTTGGGCCCTGCAGACAGAGAGACGATCTCATTGCCAAAAACCTACAGCAGAAGTGGACTTCCGATTCAAAGAGATGATATTATTATTATTATTATTATTATTATTATTATTATTATTATTATTATTATTATTATTATTATTAAATATCTATTTAAAGTAGGCTAAAAAATGAATAGCTAAATTGCAGCTAATTAAGGCCTACTATTTACAATATACATAATTTACAATAAAACTAAAATTGATATATATTACAGGACAAATCAGAGTTAAAATCTATCATGTTAGAAACCCAACTTGTGGGATATATACTTTGCAAAGCCTACAGTTGCACGTTCCACCATTCCAACATCTAATTCGTTTTTTGAACATAGGAAGGCTGTTTAATTGTTTTAGTTCTTGCGGTAAATGCTGCCACAGTTTATTTCCAAGGTAAGTAATGGACTCAACTCCAAAGGCCGTAGTTCGTACTTTTGGCAGTTGAGCGTCATTACCATGCCTTAGGCAGTACCTAATATTTCGTTGCATGAAAATATCCTTCATGAATGGTGGATTCAGACCGCATTTTGTTTTATAAATTTCAGTCATGAGCAACTGTAGGTTTCTTACATGGATTGGCACCGATTTAGATTGCTCCAGGAGAAAACCGAAATCATTCTCGTAATCTTTATATGCAATGCGTAATGCCCTTTCTTGAATATGATTTATTCTATGATTCAAAGCTCTATCATAGAACATCCAAACAAGAGGACAGTAGCTGAAATGGGACAAAACGAACGCCCTCATTAACTGATATACCAACACCCGATAAATTACGTCATTGGCCCCACCTGAGAGAAATCATGAAAGATGTGCACAAAGAAGATTCTGAAATTCCTATTGGTTTGTTGATTGATGCAAATTGCCCATTAGCGTTAGAACCACATGAAATAATTCCTAGTCAAGATGGTGGCCCTTACGCTTTCAGATCCTGCCTTGGCTGGTGCATTTCAGGCCCAATCATTGAATGCGCAGAGAATGGAAAAGCAGTTAGATGCAATCGAATCACAGTCACTGATGCTGGTTCCGCAAAGATCGCTGACCATCATTTTGTCGTAGAAGATACAGTAAAGGATGTCACAACGAATGAACTGTTTTAAAGATGTATCATACGGATTTCAGTGAAACCAAGCTCGATGATGGCAAATTAGACCTTTCACAAGAACACAAGAAATTCTTAAAAATGATGAAAGAACAGAGTATCAAAGCAGATGGTCATTATGTGCTACCATTGCCATTTCGTAACCCAAATGTTTACAATATGCCAAATAACAAAGAACAAGCAATGAAAAGAGCAGTGTGGACAAAAAGAAGGTTACAGAAAGATCCCAAGTTTTACAGTGATTACGTCAAGTTTATGAATGATATCATTAGTAAAGGATATGCAAAGGAAGTAGAAGAGAATTGTGATATTCCTGGAAAGCAGTGGTACATTCAGGGCCGCCGAGAGCGAGGGCAGGCCCCGGGGCAACTAGTGGATGCGGGCCCCTTGCTTGGCACTGGCACCAAAAGCGTAAATTAATAGGCCCCTCTAAGGCCCTCTAACTTTTGCGTTATGTTGTTGTTGTTATCACTCCTTTTGTGGCGGCAAGTCAACAGAGGGAGGGAGCGAAACAAGAGACTTTTGGAATGAGTCTACTACGAGTGCACAGTTGGGAAAATTTCGTGAATTCCAAAACATGAAAATCGTGAATTTTTATGTCGGATTTTGTGACTAAAGTGCAATGCAATGTCTAATCCTCATCAATTTCTAGCTGCAAAATGATCCACGGTAAGAACTAGGCATGTCGGAATGAAATTCTATTTTGGGAGGCTATAACTTGATGCGAGCGCAGCGAGGAAAAATGGGGTCCGGGGGCTCATAAATGGGGTTCATAAATTGGGTAAATGGGGTCCGGAGGAAAAATGGGGTTCATAAAATTTTTTATGACCACGACCTTTAGATCGCTGGAAAACGCATCATTTTTGTAAAATCTGCCATTTAAAGAGGCAAAGGATCGTGACTGATGGAGGTTTTTTCCGGGAAATTTTGAAAATAGGACCTCAGTCAATTTCACGAGGATATAACGGGTGCGCCAAAATAAACTATGCACGTTTGACAGGCCAGAATATATCGTACATTGGACCGATTTTGCAGATTTATGTCTAAATCATTTGCAGAAAGGCTGAATTAGATACTGGGATTTTTTGCAAATTTTTCATTTTCAGTTTTTAGAGCTAGAAGCAAGTTTCCTAAAATGTTAGTTTTCGAAAACACTGAAAACGATCAAAAATCATCGATCAAGTTTTCTAAAGAATCGACATGAAAGGACAAAGAGAGAACTTGTTCGTGGTGATTTGCGATTTGGAAATCGAATAATTGTAATTTGCTCTACGAGAGTTCGTACTAAACCGCCAAATACCCCTGAAAACGTTTTCTCTTTATTCATTCATGTTAAATCTTTTAAAATTTGATCAACGTTGTTTGATCGTTTTCAATGTTCTCGAAAACGAACATTTTAAGAAACTTGCTTCTAGCTCTAAAAACTGTAAACAGAAAAATTTGCAAAAAGTCCTAGAATCTAATCCAGGCTTTCTGCTAAAGATTAAGTTATAAATCTTCAAAATCGGTTTAGTGTACGATTTATAGTGGCCTGCCAAACGTGCATAGTTTATTTTGGCGCACCTGGTAGATTATTTTTGAATTGCATAATATCAAAAATTACAGATCTTCCGACGGGCCTGGAGAACGTAGATAGAAAAGTAATAAACTTTCTGACAGAGTTAACTTATTCGAAAACATCAGTAATGGCATGAGCAATATTTTCAGTAGCTTATTCTCAATACGATTTAACGAAACAACGTTGATAGCGGCGACTCTGTTCGATTTCTGTGCATTTTTGTTGTTGTTTACATTCGGCCAGAGAAACTTACAACACAACACAAAGTTTATTGCAATTGAAACAAACTGAGGCCCGTGATATCATTTGAACTTGAAAGTGCAATGGAAAAGAAGAAAATTTGATTTTGCCGGGCCCCTTGCGGGGCCCAGCTAGATGATATCATTACAGCATACAATGGAAAAACAAAGCTTCATTTTTACAGGCCCCCGGCGGGGCCCGGGCCCCGGGGCAGTTGCCCCGGCTACCCCCCCCCCCCTCTCGGCGGTCCTGGAAACGATATGGGGTTTTGTTTAAATGTTTTGGAAGTCGAGCGATTCATATTGAAACAACAAACTCGTTGGATACTGACTCTTTTATTCAAGCTTTACGCAAATTTATGGCAAGAAGAGGCAGTGTACGTCAAATCTACTCCGACAATGGCACTAATTTCGTTGGTACAGTCAATGAGCTTCAGAAAGAGTTTGAGAAAATGGATCATAGTAAGATTGGTCGCTTTGCCCACAGTCAGAACACTGATTGGATTTTATGGAAAAGGAATGTCCCTGCAGCAAGTCACATGGGAGGAGTCTGGGAGCGTCAGATTCGTTCTGTTAGAGCCATACTGTCATCTCTACTGAAGAATCATGGACATGCTCTTGATGACGAATCTTTGAGAACATTGCTAACTGAATCCGAAGCGATAGTGAATTTGCGTCCTCTCACAGTAGAGACACTGAGTGATCCACACAGCGTCAGACCACTTGCACCAAATCATTTGCTGACGATGAAATCTAAAGTTATCATGCCACCTCCAGGTGTGTTCCAGAAAGCTGACTTATATTGCCGAAGAAGATGGAGAAGAGTGCAACATCTTTTGAACGAATTTGGTCGAGGTGGAAAAAGGAGTATCTGATGTTGTTGCAACCAAGGCAAAAATGGACAGAACCCAGAAGGAACTTTCAGGTTGGAGATGTGGTTTTATTGAAAGAAAGTAGTGACAGAAATGATTGGCCAATGGGGAAAGTTATAGCTGCAAATGTTGATCGTAATGGATTTGTGCGGAGTGTAACATTATTGCTGACCAGATGAGATGACAATGACACAAGACATCGTACACTTGATAGACCTGTGAACAAAATAGTGCTGCTGCTTGAATCAGAAGAGATTGACTGAAGAAGAATCAAGATATTATATATCTTGAAGGGAGGAAGATGAAAATGAGAAAAAATTATTTTTTAATTTAATTATGTAACTGTGTCCTGTGACCCGTGATATTGCGTAACTTGTTCGTACTGATTGGATCGTTTCCTGTATTGTATAGTCTTTTGTGCTACGTCCGTCTTTTGAAAGAGCCTTTTGTGTATTCGTGTATTCATTTATATTCTTTTGTAGAATTAGGCGCGACGAAGCGAAGCGTGGTCGAGGAGACTTGAGCTTGTTTATTTTGATGGTTGTTTATGGACATCGCGTAAGGAACGCTATTTTTTGAATGCTGATCTAATGGACACTAATGTATTCCAGTAAGTAGTATTATCGGGTTATTTTCATCGCTTTACAAAGCTTCTTTTGTAGTATTAATTTTGTTCTGTTTTGTTACATGTCTGTTTGTTTGGGTTTCATTTGTTTTCGTTTTATTTTTAGCAAATCGTACCCTGGGCACCAGCCTCTCTAACGTTAAAAACAGAGAGTCTGGTACAGTGCGCCCAAACCTCGTTCCGGTGCAAATCTGCTGAGCTCATTTGGAAGTAGCTTAGCCTATTCAACGGACTGGAATCTTGGAATCCTGGAATCAGACTCCACGAGAGCCTGGGCCTGCTACTCTGGCCTACTGGAATAACATCGAAGACGAAGAAAGAACTTCTTCGCCATTTGCCAAAATTATCGGGATGAGCAAGTGTTGTGAGAGGATTTTTGCAAGTAGTTTCCATCCAGCACTGTCAAAGAATCGCAACTGACTCGCATATCACACACAGTCAAGAGTCAAAGAAGTCTTCTCGTGACAGCGATGAACACCGTCAGACGTTTTTCTTCATTCGGTGCAAACATTGGGAAAATGGGCGCTTGCGCGGTCATGCAAAGAACAAACAAATATGTGCTTTTCCTTCCTATTATTATTATTGTGGTGTGAATCGATTTTAAAACTGGACAAGAACTGAAGCTTGGGAAATTGCACTGCGATCTTCATATCATCAATGGTATGAACTCGGAACTTATCAAGTGAAAAAGAAAATGACAATTTGACAACTTACAAACTTGGCTTGAGTATATTTTAAGCAACTGTGAAAGTTTTAAAGCACACACGAGTCCTTGAAATATATATTAGCAGCACCATTTAGCTCACAGTCGTCAGGAGCAGGTATGGCTGCAGAAACAATTATAAAAGGGTCTTTTTGATGAAGTTGCTTCGCCTCGCCAGCTACAAGTCAGCCCCACCACAACACCATTGTATCTTGCTATATATTATACCAGTTCTTCATGTTATCACTGAGAATAAAGGTTGTTGGATTCTTTTGTTGTGAGTGGTGGAAGAGTTTTGAAACATTTTCCATACATTCAAAACTTGTAACAGCCCATCCTATAGCACCAAAAAAAGTTTCTTAATTTCAAGTGAAATTTTCACTTCTTTATACAAAAAGTTTCTTAATTTGTTTCTTACTTTCGGTACAAGGATTATGGCATGATCTCTACCACTCCTACTTCTGCAGATGTGTTTATAGACATAAAAGCAACATTTTGCAAGAAAAACACTGTTTGACTCAAAATATAAAATTGGAGTGGAAATTATGCAAGAATAAACGTCCAATGTCAAATTTGCCATTAATATCCTTGAATTTAACTTTTACAGTTTCTTAATGCTTCTTGTCCATAGTAGTCAAGTTTCCTAAAATATTTAGTCCATCACATTAAGTGTGGAGTTTCTTGAACAAGTTTCTTGTGAAAAACCTGCTAATTAATCCTTGAATGGTAAGAAAGGAAGGCAAGAGCAGAAAATCCACCAACCGAGAGTGTTTAATGGTAAATGTTTTCAAGGATGTTTATTAAGCCAATAATGATCATCTACTTTTATGATGAACTATGCTCCAAGTTGGCACCATATTGTTCCTTAGCTTTGAGCATGACAGTATAATGCTCCCAGCCAGCAACATATTCTTCCTTCCTAATCAGCTGTTGCAGGTTGTGTGTGAGGATTTTTGAGAAGACATTGCTGTACCTTTTATCATCCATTGGTTGCTGCTGTACATTATATAGCACAGAAGAGCCCTACTCTATAGCTTGAAAAATCTTGTTTTAAGATGTTCACAAGGGCACATGTTGACCCATGTTGTTATGGAACATGAAGATTGTTATGGAACCTATAAGAAACTTAAGAAACTCTTGGTACCCAAAATTTGACAATTTCACGAAACTTTCAGTACTGGTCCAAATTCTTAGTTGTTTTAAATATGTGTACTGTAAGCATTGCATGAAATATATCTGAGTGTAGCCTGAAAAGTTTCTTATCTGTTTGATACAATAAATTTCTAGTGTCTGAGTTTGTGATTTGACAAGTCATTGCTTCATATCTCTGCAGTGACTGCTGCTAGATCTTACTAGTATACAGTACAGGCCATATATACATTGACACCACAAGACCGCTCAATGATCCGCAAGAATTTTCCACATAAATTCTTTCAAGAATCTTCAAGGAGTGTGAAAAAATTTGGCGATTCATTGATCTCTATAAAATTGTTAAAAGAACACCACCAATGTACACTGACCTGTGCTGTAAATTTATGAGGCCAAAAGATGAGGCAAGTAAGCAGAAAACTACACAGTATTTTATGTTTGAGACATTATCATATCAAGACATGATATTCGCATTTTGCACGTAAGCTAAATGGTGATAGTTCATATCTGAAACAGCACTTTTAAGTTCTCTTCAACAAAAGCCAGATACCCCCTTATTGTGCTTTCACAAGACAATGACGGGAATTTTGTTCAGTTGCAATGAGCATGTGGACCAATACACGAAAAGGCCAATAAGCAAACATCAATGGCAGCTGCTTTCTCCTGATAATGCAGCCACCATTTTATAGATCCAAGCAGCGCATCTTCAGGATAAATTGATGCGTGATTCCTTTATTAACATAGTTCTTTGCTAAGAGTTCCCATTGATGGTTTCATAGACTGATGATCATTTGGTAGAACAGATGTGTTCTTTTGTCGGATAACCTAAGATAAAAATAAAGATGAGTCATTATTAAAGGTTAGCCCATCCTGTCATACTGTAATTAAATCCAGAAGAACTGAGGAAAAGCATACATAAAAATACTGCAATGACAGAAAAAGCACACTGAAAAATTCATATGGTGCATTGAAAAAGGCATTTAAAAATGGCACAACCCTGTAATCCTTTAAACTTAGCACATTTTCAGAGGCAAAAGTACCATGGGAAGGATACTTGTCTCTGCCCCTTGCACAACAAGTGCACAGTACACCAGTTTTCAACAAGATAACCTCAGGTTTGCAAATCTGTTGTTCAAAGTGTGCCAAAATGTATTGTGTAAATTCTCTAGTGTGGAATTCACCTGGATTTCACCGTCCTCATAGCAAACACCCGCCAAACACCCTTCATTTTCCAGGACTAGACTCTGTCGGTGAAAGGTGCCTTCCATCATAAACCTACATGGATTAAAAACTGGAATAGCCCATGAAGATTGGGAGGTCAGTGAGTGAAAAATAGCAAATCGAACTTACCTGTTTCCAGTATACTGATACAAATGTCCTTTCTATGGTGTAAATATGACTTGCTGCATATTAGATGACGGGCAATAGGCTTTATTAGCTTCACGGGAGCGCCGATTGACGATGGTGGTTGTCAACAGAACAGTGAAATTTAGGCCCAACTTCGTTGCGATGATTAGAGCGGCAGCTTGACAAAATATCGTTGATCCTTAAATCCATGGGCAGTTTGGCAAGTGTGTCCCATCTGTCTGTAAATGCTCTAATGGCTGAACGCGTGACAGTATCGTTAAACTTATTCGCAATCGGTTGCCTTCTTCAGTCACGCAACCAAATTAATGTTCTGTGTTTTACATCGAAGCTTATCGCAAGTGCTCGCTATTGTTTCACTGTGACCTTTTGCACTTACACAGATATGAATACTGGCTCCTGATTGGTCAATATGGGCACATCAGAACGAGGAGAGGGGCGCACTGAACCAGTCTCTCTGTTTTTAACGTTAGAGAGGCTGGTACCCAGGGTAAGGAAATCGTAGCATCAAAGAATAATAAAAATTCTGATTTTACAAACTTTGGAGCGATTATAGAATGCAGGGCCTTCCAGGGCCCACTCATTAAATGAATGGCGAATGTCATTAAATGAACGGCAAATATCATTAAATGAACGGCAAATATCACAATGGGACCTGGATTCTATAATCAGGCACAAACTTTGGAATTTGCTTATTTCGGCTGCTACAATAACACTATCTATTCATGCGAAGATATCACAGAAAACATTTTGAGACCCCTTAATGGCGATATGAATAATGCCTTAAATAAATGGTTCAAGGATAACCGAATGGTAGCTAATCCAGACAAGTTTCAGGTTATCTTTATGGGTCTTGAAATGGGTCAAAAATTGAGTCTTGAAATTAATTGTCAACCTATAAAGACAACCGAAGAGCTTAAACTTTTTGGAATAACGATTGACTAAAAACTACAATTTCAAAATCATGTTGAAGCTATTTGCAAAAAGGCAAATCAAAAAGTAACGGCATTCTCTCGTATTGCTGGGTATCTACCGGGTGATTCAGAAAAAGAATCCTCGTTTGAAAGGTTTCCGCCCGTCACCGCTCCCTGGATATCAAGACAATAATGGTATCGGCAAATAAATAGTTTAATAGTAGAAAAGTTCAAATCTTCTATAAAATTTACCTGACTGAAATCGGCCACTCCATTTTGAAATTATGAGGGATTTTCTCATGAAAGCCTCTTCAAAAAACCTTCAAAACATGCCCAAAATCATGAACAAATTTCCGTAACATTTCTGCCTTAAAGCAATGACTTGTGGACGCTTTAGCACGCGCTATCTTCTTGGGAGGATATGAACAAGTCCTCCCCCTGGCATCGATGCCCTATTCATGGCGATTCCATTCTCCCAAGAGGAACAAATGCATGAATTTATGTGAGTGTCATTAATTTTAGGAAAGAAAATTTGCTGGCTGTTTTCATTCGTTTTTGCAAGTTTTTGGAAGGGGCTTTCTGCAGAAAATCACCCATATCCACGAGAAGGAATGGCCGATTAAGGCCGGGCAAATTACTGAACCTAATTTAACATATTGGCAATAAAACAAGACAGTTTTCAATATTATTGCTTTGAAATTCATGGAGCAGTGCCGCCAGTGGCCTTCCAAGTGGGGATTCTTTTTTCTGACTCACCCGGTACAAAACATAAAGCCAACGTATTATACAACATTTTCATTATGTCAACCAAAGAAATCTTCAAGAACCTGCCGCAGCAACATCCTTCAAATCTAGTCAACTGCGTCAATCGAATCGAATGCTCGAAACTTATTGTTCTTTGCCAAATCTCGCAATCTGATTGGTATTCTAGGAAGCTCAAATATTGGGCCTAGATAGGGTCAGCTTTTTCAGAGTAATAATATGAGTCTCTGTTGACCGAAGCGCCATCTTGAAGTCAAAGAGTACAGGGAAACAAGAGACTCATCGTCATAAGGGTTCGTGAATTGTAAGCCAGATATGATATTCTACCAAGTGACAACGTCTCTGCTATGAAGTCAAAGGTTAGCTGCTCCTTCAAAAACCGCACCTTGTCTAATCTCAACGAACAGCAGGATAAAAAAGCTCAAATAAAGTCGGTTTTCAAATTCGAAACATATTTAGACGCAATAAATGACTTTAAAAAGAGGCAATGCTTCTCAAAGTTAAGAATGAGTGCACACAACCTTAAAATAGATGCTGGGCTGTCTGGAAAAATAAGATACCTAGATCTGATAGGCACTGTAAATGCTGCTTTCATTAGAAATACAAGTTCTTGGAGGTGAGGTTCACTTTGTCATGATGTGTCCACAATTTCAAGGGGACAGGAAATGCCTCAAAGCCGAAGTAGCAAATGTTTACCCAAATGTTAATCAGCTTAGCGTATGGAATAAATTTATCTGGTTATTTAATCAAGAGGACAAGCACAAGCACAGTTTGAATTTGGTGGCAACTTTCTTGATAATGTGTTCCAAGCTGAAATTTGAATCTTGCTTGCAATAAACGTGCACCATTTAATGTGCCTCATCATTGTTGTGACTGACATCTATGTTTATCAGGACAATTGCTATTTATTTAATTAACTTTATGCTCTATCGAGAAAGTCAACGAGAGGGCCCTACGATTAGCACTCTCAGATTATGCTTCATCATATAGTAATCTCCTAATCAAGGCCGAATCTACTACAATTCATATTCATTCTATTAGGGTATTGGCACATGAAATTTACAAAGCTTTGCACAACGTAACTCCAGCATTTATGAAAGATTATTTTCTCCCAAAATCAACCAGCTATAATCCTCGAAGAAATGACGTTCTAGTTGTTCGTAAGTCAAAAGTACAAATTATGGTATAAAATCGATTAGCTCCTTGGGTCCAAAGGTTTGGAATTCTCTTCCAAGTGAAATAAAATCATCCAAAAATGCATATCAATTCAAAATTCTCACAAAAAGATTGGTTTTTCGACAGTCAATGCGCCTGCAACGCGTGCAGTCAATAAGTTCCATAATGCAATCTCTAAAATTGCATTTTTTATATATATGATAGGGCATCTAGGCCAAGAAGGCCTCTAACCCAATAGACGATTGCGCTAAAGATGGCGGTGAGGAATTTTTTACCTTTGCGTTCTAATAAAGATTCTTGAACGATTCTATAGGAATTCGATTAAAGAACGCAGTGCATCTTGGTAAAAAATTAATCACCGCCATCTTTAGCACTATTACAATTCAACTGAAATAACTATTACATGAAGTAAAATTAGAGAAAAAAGAACATATTGTACTAATATATACTACAAATATGATGATAAACTCTAAGCATGGTAGGTGAATTGCGTGACATAAGATATTCAGATTTGGAAATCCGATTTTATTTTGAAACATTTCAACAAATAAGTTGCTACCAAATTAAGGCAGTACTTATCTAGACTTATGACATTTCGTCCCTTGTTTCCCTGCGTTCTTTGATTTACAGATATATCACTTGATAAATAAGGGACTCATTTCATTAGCCTCACTACATAAGGACCCTCAACTTACGCTCACCTAATTGAAGTGAATTAATGTTGTTGTTGTCGCTCCAGTCGAGGGCCTTATGGACTAACTCTTCTCAAAACGGCAAAAAAATTCTCGCCAGGAACAAATTTGTTCCTGGACCAATCAGGATGCAAGACTTGAAATAACTTGATGGGATTGGCTGATTCTTCTTCAATTTAAACTTCCCGCCAAAGGCAAACAAACGAATTCGAACAACGCGTTCGACTGAACTGCTCCAACGATCAAAATCTCAAAGTAGCGAACGAATTTACGAGATCTTTTGCGTCCCCAAACAACGAAAATAGCACTTATAGGTAAGAACTGTTTGCTTTAATTGCTTGAAGAAACATTCATCTAAGTACTGATAGCTTGTTTTGCAGTTTAGCACTTCAGTAAAACCACTTTTTGCGGCATTTTAGGGTCGGTAGTTTTGAGAAAAAATAGCAGGTGATTTAGGCCATGTCCGTTTCTGGGGAAGCGTAAGTCCATGAGTCGTAGTTATAGTAGCCTGCGTGTAGCCAACCTCGTTCCCAGGGTGTTCTGACGTCATACGCTGGTCACGAAGCCGAAAGAACACCCTGGTACACTTGGCATCAATCTTGCCAATATATGGCAAGATGCGCCCCATTATGGATTTGCAGTTTGCTAGGCAACGATAATCGACGAAAAATGGTCGTTGCTCTAGCGCTAATTCTGAAGTATATAAATTGAGAAATTAAAAACAAACACTTTGAGGACCCTATTTTAGCCCTTGTTAAGGTATTTAATCATTAATCCGGGGTTAGCAAGTGCATTTAGTAGGAAAACGAGCACGATCCATTTGGGTGGAAAAAGGGCCTAAGTTGAAATTTTCGAGAATTTCCCCCACAGCTTTGAAAATAGAATGGCTCGTTATTCGGCGAATTTTAGAGATAAATTGGAGATTAAAAGTGTTTTAGTGAAAGAATACAGTTTTCCGTTGATTTTTGACATGCCGCGGCCGTTTACTCCTCGCTTAATGGTTCCTTTGATAAAAATGAAACAGAAGGACAAAACCCCTCAAGATTTACAATGCTTCATTTGACTTCATAAAGGCCAAGATCCACATAAACTCAACCTGGTTCCAAGGGCCAGCTTCCTACGTCAGTACTGACCCTGGTACCGGGCAGGTCAAATTCGCAATCTGATTGGCTATTCGGTAACAAAGGGCTCATTAATTATGCCAAATTCCAAAGACTAATTGCTTGGCAGAAAACCGGTCAACTTTGTGTCGCTGTCACGGGAAAACGAGACAAAGAATTGAAAAACCATTTGCTGGTAGACCTTAAAAGTCATAATGTGCCCCAGTTGATGGGGTTTGAACCCCATCCGTCTGCGCTTGCGGGAGAAATTTGCCGTATTTGGTCATTTTGAGGCCCATTCCTATTGATTCCCATTCAAAAATGGCCTCCATTTGATCGCTATTTTCAAAACTTCAGTAACATTCATGGGGCAGATGAAGGTTTGAGTGGAGGTAAAAGACCACGGCGCAGCCGAATTGTGGGGTTTCAAGAAGTTTTGGGGTCGTTATGACGTCATGAAAGGGAGTTGGAAAAAAATGTTGCGATTTTCCGACCCGAGGTTACTTTTGGACTTGTTGCCTTATGGTTACTAGCCTGATTTCAAAACAGTAAAAAGTTTACAAGAGACTACTCGTTTGCGAGTCTAATAACGCAATTTGGGGTTCAATATCGCCCCTAGGGGCTGCGCGCGGGGGCCACAAAAATGGGGCAAAATTTTTGCCTACCCCATTTTGGGCCGTAACTCCATTTTGCGAGAAGAAAACGGCTTCGGCATGCCAAAAATTGACGGAAAACCGTATTCCTTCTCTAAAACACTTCTAATGTTGAATTCATCTCCAAAATTCGCAGAATAACGACCCTTTCTTTCTTCAAAGCTGTGGGGGAAATTCTCGAACATTTCCACTTAGGCTTTTTTTCCACCCAAACGGATCGTGCTCGTTTTCCTATTAAATGCACTTGCTAACCCCGGATTAATGCTTAAATACCTTTAAAAGGGTTGAAATAACGTCCTCCAAAAGTTCGTTTTCAGTATTTCGAATCATCTACTGCATTATTAGCGTTAGAGGAACGGCCATTTTTCGTTGCATTTTCATACTTTTTTCTCAATTTTCCGGACTTATTACATGGTATGTTATGGATCAAAATCAGCTGACATTCTGTCAAATCTGTCAGGCTCAGTTGCCATATGGAGACAATAGAGTGTTTGTAATAAACTGCAATTGATAATTTATGCAAAACAAAATGGCGCCCAAATGGCCACTTTTGCGGCAACCGGTACCAGGGCCAACAAGCATAGCTCTCATTCGCATGAGCATGCGCAAAGATCTTAAGGGATGTCGGTGGGCAATCACGTAACCACCATCTTCGCTGTGCATCTTTTGGCCTAAGCAAAGTTTTGGATCAGAAAGGAGAGTGAAAACGCCAATAACGTTGTACTGCCAGTTGCTGCATTTATGGATAAAAGTGTTGAAAGATATGCCCGACTCGCACGGAGGAGTCTTCTGACTTTTGCATCCAAACTTTACAACATATTGTGCCGCAAGCAAGAGAAAATTTGTTTTGCTCGTCCAAGGGGAGGGGAACTTCAAATTTTTTTAAAGACTTAACAGAGGTAGGCCAATTGGGGGAAGGCAAGGGGCAGTAATTAATTAGGGACATGCGTCATTGTCGGTAAGAAACGAGAAAGGCTCACTAGGCTACTGCTAAAAACTTTGTTAGAATTTATTTCCCCTGTTGAGCTTCTGATACGACGCTGTCTTTTGCTGGAATAAAAGCGAGTTTAGCAGGTACTTTTGGGTGAAGCCATTGCAGTGCACGGCCCGATGAAACACAGACGACAACGACAGTGCTTTTGGACCAAAACAATGGCTATAAAGTTCTGTTTATGTACGCGAACAAGTCTAAGTCTTCGTCGATGACTGTTTCAAAAAACACTTCAACATGGATACAATCCAACTTTGAGAAACATGTCAATCTTTTCGACATTCCCTATTTTCTAATCTACAACAAATTTTTTGTTTTTCAAGAGCTCCGCCTCCATCCGAGGTCGGCTGATACAGTCATACAAATATCCCTAGCTTGGTGATCAAAATGCATGTTGCTAAAAGGTTTCACAGAGCCTTCACAAAAAGACCTTCTTGGTCCTTGCAGATCATTCCAATACTGCACAAGGACTGCACGTATTTTTCATAGAAAGTTTTAGAAAACTCTCAACTCTCAGATTAACCAAAACAATCAAGAAACTAGAGTAGGGTGAAGGAGATTCAGTTTCAAATCGCTGGGAAGAGAGAATAGTAAAGTTTCCAACTCAGGCCTGAAATCGCCAAGAAATCCATCGTATTTGCTACTATATATTCCGCCTTTTTGGCGAGAATTGAGGGGCAGTTTCCCCCTCCCAAACATCTCAAGTTTGCCCCTTTTTGTGTAGGAATTTGAAACAAAATGTTTAATAAGATTCAGGAGATCCCCACCGATAAGACATTGACATTCTTTATTTACTTAGTAAATAGACAACGAATTGCATTATGTAACTGCGAAAACCACTTTTCAAAAACTCTGGTTTTAAAAAAGTGGCGATATTTTAAAAACCCTCATAGGATTGGATGTAGCCGATAATGATTTCGAAGGGAAATATTATAGCCCAGAACAATAGACCTGGAAAAGGTTATTTTTGAAGAGGATTGCCCAGCTCATACTGAAAGAACTTTTTACAGTAAATAGACAATAAATCGCACAATGCAACTGCGAAAACCGCTTTTCAAAAACTCTGGTTTTAGAAATGTGGCGATATTTTAAAAACTTTGAAAGAAAGGCATGAAGCGGGAAATGGCTTCGAAGAGAAACATAAAAATCTGTCTGAAAAAATATATTTTTGAAGGGGATCGTCTCGCTCATACTGAAAGAACTTTTTGCAGTAAACAGACAATAAATCGCACAATGCAACTGCGAAAACCACTTTTCAAAAACTCTGGTTTTTGAAATGTGGCGATATTTTAAAAACTTTGAAAGAAAGGCATGAAGCGGGAAATGGCTTCGAAGAGAAACATTACAATCTGTCTGAAAAAATATATTTTTGAAGGGGATCGTCTCGCTCATACTGAAAGAAATTTTTACAGTAAATAGACGAAAAATTGCACAATGCAACTGCGAAAACCGTTTTTCGAAAACTCTGGTTTTAGAAATGTGACGATATTTTGTAAACTTCACGAGAAGAGGCATTGAGAGGAAAATTAGTTCGAACGGAAACATTGGAAGGCCTCAACAATCGGTCTGGAAAAAGTTGTTTTTGAAGAGAAATGCCTGGCTCATTCTTAACGAATTTTTTACAGTAAATAAACAACGAATTGCATAATGCAAATGCGAAAATCGCTTTTCAAAAACTCTGGTTTTCGAAATGTGGTGAAGTTAAACAATTTCGGTAAAATTTTGGTGCAATTGTAAATAACACAGAAGAGAAAACTTCGAAAGCCACAGTCGCACTTTTAACTTTGCCACACTCACACTTCTAAAACCAGAGTTTTTGAAAAGCCGTTTTCGCAGTTACATTATGCAGTTTGCTGTCTATTTACTGTAAAAAATTCGTTAAGTATGAACCAGGTGATTTTCTTCAAAAGCAACTTTATCCAGACCGATTGTGAAGGCCTTCCAATGTTTCCCTTCGAGCTAATTTTCCTCTCAATGCCTCTTCTCGTGAAGTTTTCAAAATATCGTCACATTTCTAAAACCAGAGTTTTCGAAATATGGTTTTCGCAGTTACATTCTGCAATTCGTTGTCTATTTACTGTAAAAAATTCGTTTTTTCTTGTATATATCAACGATCTCGCTGTTGACTTGAAATGTAATGTCAAGCTTTTTGCCGATGATACATCCTTGTTTACAGTCGTTCAAGAACCTAATGCAGCTGCCGAGGACCTGAACCATGATCTTGAGTTGATTACCCTGTGGGCCCATGATTGGAGGATGTCATTTAATCCAGATCCGCAAAAACAAGCCGTCGAATTACTGCTTTCTAAGAAAAAACATGAAGTAGATCACCCTGTTATACTCTTTAATAACATACCCGTGAAGAAAGTAGATGAACATAAACACCTAGGTATTATCTTGGACTCGAAGCTTTCTTTTTCAGCTCATATTAAAACTGCTATCTCTAAAACGAGAAAGGGCATTGGCTTGCTAAAATATCTCTCCAAATATTTGCCTAGACATACCCTAAACGAAATGTACAAGCTTTATGTGCGACCCCACTTAGACTATGGGGATGTTATTTATCATACCCCAGCAAAGGTATGTGAATTCAGCCAAAACATCATTTTGCCAAGTTTAATGGAAAAGCTTGAGGCTGTCCAGTATTCTGCTGCTCTAGCTGTAACAGGAACATGGAGGGGAACATCGCGTGAAAAACTCTATGCAGAGCTTGGTTGGGAGTCACTAAGTTCCCGTAGGTGGAGTAGACGCATGACTTTGTTCTACAAGATAATGAATAATCTCACTCCCTTGTATACAAAGGAGCCGATTCCACCACCTCATCAGTCGCAATACTCTCTTCGCAATCAGGATGTTATTGGGCGATTAAGGGCAAGAACAGAAAAATATCAATCTAGTTTCTATCCTAACTGCATAACGGAATGGAATAAACTCGATCCTGAGATTAGGATTACACCGTCCATTGCTGCCTTTAAGTCAAAGCTTTTATCAATAATTCGTCCCCCTGCAAAACCTGTCTTTGGGATTCATGACCCATTAGGTTTATCGTATCTTTCCCAAATAAGAGTCGGTCTCAGTAAATTAAATTTTCACAAATTTAAGCACAACTTTAAGGACACCATAAACCCAATGTGCCCTACAAATGACGGTATTGAGGATACGGAGCACTTTTTGCTGCTTTGTCCTTCATTTAGCATCCAACGACGAGATCTTCTCGCTGGCCTTTCAGTAGTATTACAACCATTTGTTCAAATCAACACCCTCTCGAACAACGTTCTGGTACAACTTTTATTGTATGGTGATAAAGACCTTTCTAGTGACGTAAATAAACATGTTCTCGAACTGACTCTAAATTTCATTCACCAAACTGGTCGGTTTGACTAAGGAAATTCTAAACCTTTGTTTTACACTTAATAATCACCAAGTCCCCTTACCTCTATTTCTTTTGCTTGTAAGTTTGTTTCACATTGGATGTTAGGCTCATTGGGCACAAATCCATCCAAATCTGATGTCGAATCTCCAATTTCACCCATTTTGTAAAAAGACCTGCTCTGCCCAAAGTTAGCCCGACATGCAAAGTGAAACGAACCTTAGTAATTATCAGTAAAAATCGTTTATGTGTATTTTTCGTAGCCGTATATTTAATTCTAGTTTAGTTACATGTTCTCTATGTTAATGGCTGCGGAGTTGTCACGGTCTCTTGCACTCCGTGGTATCGTCCTCGTAGTTTAGTAAAGTAGCTTGTACGTAGTGTCTTAAGTAGTTCGTTCTTGTAAAATTTTATATTGAATATAAAAAAAAAAAAAAAAAAAAAAAAAAAATTCGTTAAGTATGAGCCAGGCGATTTTCTTCAAAACCAACTTTTTCCAGACCGATTGTGAAGGCCTTCCAATGTTTCCCTTCGAGCTAATTTTCCTCTCAATGCCTCTTCTTGTGAAGTTTTCAAAATATCGTCACATTTCTAAAACCAGAGTTTTCGAAAAACAGTCTTCGCAGTTACATTCTGCAATTCGTTGTCTATTTACGGTAAAAAATTCGTTAAGTATGAGCCAGGCGATTTTCTTCAAAACCAACTTTTTGCAGACCGATTGTGAAGGCCTTCCAATGTTTCCCTTCGAGCTAATTTTCCTCTCAATGCCTCTTCTCGTGAAGTTTTCAAAATATCGTCACATTTCTAAAACCAGAGTTTTCGAAAAACGGTTTTCGCAGTTACATTCTGCAATTCGTTGTCTATTTACTGTAAAAAATTTGTTAAGTATGAGCGGGGCGATTTTCTTCAAAAATAACCTTTTCCAGGTCTATTGTTCTGGGCTATCAATATTTCCCTTCGAAATCATTATCGGCTCCATGCCAATCCTATCAAGGTTTTTAAAATATCAACACTTTTTTAAAACCAGAGTTTTTGAAAAGTGGTTTTCGCAGTTATATAATGCAATTCGTTGTTTATTTACTGTAAAAAATTCGTTAAGTATGAGCCAGGCGATTTTCTTCAAAACCAACTTTTTCCAAACCAATTGTTCTGGCCTTCCAATGTTTTTCTTCGAAGCCATTTTCCGCTCCATGCCTCTTCTTATGACGTTTTTGAAATATTGCTACATTTCTAAAACCAGAGTTTTTGAAAAGCGGTTTTCGCAGTTGCATTATGCAATTTGTTGTTTATTTACTGTAAAAAATTCGTTAAGTATGAGCGGGGCAATCCTCTTCAAAAATATCCTTTTCCAGGTCTATTGTTCTGGGCTATCAATATTTCCCTTCGAAATCATTATCGGCTCCATGCCAATCCTATCAAGGTATTTAAAATATCGCCACATTCCTAAAACCAGAGTTTTTGAAAAGCGGTTTTTCGCAGTTGCATTGTGCAATTTTTCGTCTATTTACTGTAAAAATTTCTTTCAGTATGAGCGAGACGATCCCCTTCAAAAATATATTTTTTCAGACAGATTGTTATGTTTCTCTTCGAAGCCATTTCCCGCTTCATGCCTTTCTTTCAAAGTTTTTAAAATATCGCCGCATTTCAAAAACCAGAGTTTTTGAAAAGTGGTTTTCGCAGTTGCATTTTGCGATTTATTGTCTGTTTACTGTAAAAAGTTCTTTCAGTATGAGCCAGACGATCCCCTTCAAAAATATATTTTTTTCAGACTGATCGCACTGTTTCACTTGAAAGACCTGGAAGCCATGTCTCATTGATGCTGAGTAAATATATCAAAAAATTGTTTGAAAGTTGATATAAAGAACGTACTTTCAGTAGTGTCGCTCCTAAGTGTTTAATCTTGATCTCGAGATTGTTTAGCTGTCATTAAATCTTCATTGGCATCCTTTTCTTGTTGGTGAATCTTTGGAAACCAATCGGTGAAGGCGCAAAATCAAGAAAATGCAAAAAGTAGCCCTCGTGCGTTCATGCATACGAGGCTCAAACTTTATGCAGGCCGCTTGGTCAGTGGTCAGCGGTTAATCCGAATGAGAGCTATGCTGGGCCAACATCGATGACCTAAGGAAGACAATGGTGGGCCTGGGAACGAGGTTGACATAAACTCTCATTTGAGGTTTTGTCCGCGCGGTTCCGAAAACGAGTAGAAATGTGACAAAAGGATTTTTTGCGCAAATTTGGCTAATTTTGCGAAACAGTCCGAAATAGCTAATTGCTAGAAAATTGGGCAGTAAGTGCAGCCGCCCGGAATTTGCTAGCACGAACAACAACAACAACTTTAAGGTCGGTGATTGGACTGAAATAAATACTTTATTATTTTTTCCGGGCCAACGCACCTGTCACACGACCGACGGCCGTGGAAAGAAAAGAGGCAGAAAAGAAAGTGGCGGGTGGGTGGGGAACTTGAATCGCAGAACCACCTGCTGTCTCTGGCTGATGAAGATAGACAACGATAAACCAACACGTTTCACTTTTATCCTAGCCACGAGAAAAAGGCAAAACTTCTGCTCCCAATGCACAAGACAGCAGGAAGTTACTCCTGAGAATAACAAACAATCAAAACAAACGGCTCATGAACTAACCGACTGGTGTAAAGAGCGGAACGGAAGGCCATATGCTACGACGGCATGACTAAATTCCCTCAAAATAAACATGACATGTGCAGGGGCCTAGCCCCCCTCATACCACACCATACAGACATCAAAGTTCCATTAACCGCGATAAAATTTCATTTGATCGCCATTTAATGGTTCCTTTGATAAAAATGAAACAGAAGGACAAAACCCCTCAAGATTTACAATGCTTCATTTGACTTCATAAAGGCCAAGATCCACATAAACTCTCATTTGAGGTTTTGTCCGCGCGGTTCCGAAAACGAGTAGAAATGTGACAAAAGGAATTTTTGCGCAAATTTGGCTAATTTTGCGAAACAGTCCGAAATAGCTAATTGCTAGAAAATTGGGCAGTAAGTGCAGCCGCCCGGAATTTGCTAGCACGAACAACAACAACAACTTTAAGGTCGGTGATTGGACTGAAATAAATACTTTATTATTTTTTCCGCCCAACACGAAGTGCCCCACCCAATCACCGCCTGAAGAGAAAAGGTAGAAAGCGGATAGCTGCAGGATAGACGCAAATAAAAAATTGTGTTCATAAACAAAACAAAACCAAGACTAGGCAAACCCCCTGCCAGGAGTCAGATACTTTTGACATAACAAACATTAAAGAGCCACTGCTGACATATGTGCTTTGCGCCTGTGCGAATCCCACAATGCATTGCTTCTTCGACTTTCTGGGTGTCTAAAAGTGTTTTTTGGCCTAGCATGTCAACATTATCGCGGATGTGGAAAGAAGCCTACCTCAATTCCACTGTTGCCTCCTCCATCATTATCTTCATTGCTTTCTTCTTGGATGGTCATGATGCGTGATCCGTAGATATGTGGATTATTTCCTGTCGTTCTTGTTGTTGTACGGTTTAGTTTGCCATATCGAACGGTTCAAATACGAAGTTTAAATTACGAAAGAAAATGACGAGGCCATTTTGCCCTCCAGAGGACTGTATTTCAAATTAACATAATAAAACAGACGCTATAAGTAAAGAAAGGGCCTATAGAATTGTGGTTAATACGTGTGAAATGTTCAGCTCTTGTTTTCAGCAATGACGGAAATGTAAAACAATAAACGATAATAAGCGCAAACTAAACATTGTTCTTCGTCGCCATTGGTGTTTACCTCCTTTCAATTTTCTAAGCGCGCAAAGCACTTATGTCAGCAGTGGCTCTTTAACACTTAATTTTGGCTCTCACCCGCGAGTTCACCAAGCCTTAACGGCTCTCACCCACGGGATCACCAAGCCTTAACGGCTCTCGCTCAATGGGTCATCAAGCCATAACACTTTGAAACGTTTGGCGTTCACCCACCAGGGTATTAAACACCTTTGGCGTAACCATCCTCATACTTTGAAACTTTGAAACTTTGAAGCATGACACTTTGAAACATTTGACTTAACAAGGCCTTAATTAGCTGAAATTTAGCTATTCATTTCTTTTTCTTTATATTATATCTATTTTATATTATATCTATTATATATTGGTGGAAAAGGGGACATTTAAGTGCAATGGCAGAAGGAGTTGTCAAATCTGTCCTCTAATACAAGAAGGGGATACCTTTAAAAATGCAGATGATTCTAGGACATTTAAAATATTTTCAGGGGCCTTTCATTGCAACACAGAAAGTGTGGTTTATATGTTGCAGTGTAACTGTTGCAATAAAAAGTACATAGGCAGCACAAAAAACAAGTTTAGGCAAAGGTTTAATGTTTATAAATCGTATTTCAGGACATACGAACGCAAACATACCGAGGGCACTCTTGGGACAGGGAAACCTGTCCCACAAGCTGGCTTTTTTAGCCATTTTTTCGATGAACAACACGGGGGAAACTTTTCTGTTACCATCAAAATTATTGACACAGCAGAGGATGTCTACTCACTTCGAAGAAAAGAGTTATTTTGGCAATACAAACTTGGAACATTCGTACCCGCGGGCCTAAACGAGAGGGCAGCAGATATGATATTGAGCTCGATATGTTTGCGTGTGGGTCGGCATGAATTCTGCCATTACACTTAACTTAGGAGTCTGGGTCTACTTGGGCGGGGCACTCTAGACTTTGGCTTTGTGTTGTTTACACATGGTGGTAGGGTGGAATTCCCTATCATGCCATCCGGGATTTAGCAGAGGCAAAAATAGTTTTTAGCCGTTTTGCAAATCCTTGGAGGGTCATTGGATGGATGTTTTTCTCAGTAGTTCTTGGCTCCAACAACATGAGAGTAGGGCTGCCAGTCCCAGGGGTTTCGATTGGAGACGGAAAAGGAGGGAAGGAGGAATTGAAAATTGAATGGAGATCCACTTTAGAGACGGGGTTTTTTATAGTTGATATCTTAGTCGTATTGTATGATGTTGTTGCCTTTATATTTCACTTTGTTGTCTCCATTGTTATTTAAAGTAAAACAAGTTTTTGTAAACCGTATTGTAATGCAAATTAAATATTTATGTATTTATACTTGCTCGGCTGTCCCAGTTTTAGTAACTGACGAAGATTTTATAATCGAAACGTTTTTATTTAAACAGTTGTGTTTCTACATTTTATTTTCTGTTTATTCTGGATGTGGTTTTAGTTTATATATATCTATTATATATATTAGTATATATTATATAATATTATTATTACAATATAATAATATAATATAATATAATATAATATAATGATAATATAATCGAAACGTTTTTATCAAACAGTTCTATTTCTCTTTTTTATTTTCTGCTTATTCTGAATTTGGGTTTAGGTCATTTAATAATAATAATAATAATAATAATAATAATAATAATAATAATAATAATAATAATAATAATAATAATAATAATAATAATAATAATAATAATAATAATAACGTTGAAACGTTTGGCTACACAAGCCTTGACACTTTTTAACGTTTGGCTACACAAGCCTTGACACTTTTTAACGTTTGGCTACACAAGCCTTGACACTTTGTAACGTTTGGCCACACAGGCCTTGACACTTTTTAACGTTTGGCCACACAGGCCTTGACACTTTTGGCTACACAAGCCTTAACACTTTGAAACGTTAGGCTACACAAGCCTTAAAACGTTTGGCCACACAGGCCTTGACACTTTTGGCTAAACAAGCCTTGACACTTTGAAACGTTTGACCACACAGGCCTTGACACTTTTGGCTACACAAGCCTTGACACTTGTTAACGTTTGGCCACACAGGCCTTGACACTTTTTAACGTCTGGCCACACAGGCCTTGACACCTTTGGCTACACAAGCCTTGAGACTTTGAAACGTTAGGCTACACAAGCCTTGAAACGTTTGGCCACACAGGCCTTGACACTTTTGGCTACACAAGCCTTGACACTTTGAAACGTTTGGCCCAAAAATCCTTAACACTTTGAAACGTTTGGCCTAAAAAGCCTTAACACTTTGAAAACGTTTGGCCTGAAAGCCTTAACACTTTGAAACGTTTGGTCTAAAAAGCTCTCACACTTCGAAACGCTTGGCCTAAAGCACATATGTCACCTTAGCCATTGGTTAATACAACAAACAAGTTTTGAGTGGAATTCCATTGTCTCGTGAATTTTCCTTTCTGTTTCATGAATTTTCATTGCAATGAAAATTCAGCCTCGATCCTGTGCTTTGTAATAAACAAGAGAGAGAAATGTATTGCATGAACCAATCAGCTTCATGACAAGCGCTCTCTAACAAGCCTTTACACTTCGAAACGCTTGGCTCAACTCGCCTTAACACTTTGAAACGTTTCTGGCTTTCACCCACCAGGGTACTAACACGTTTGGCTTTAAAAAGCCTAAAACGACTTTATTATTTGCTTTAAATGTCTCCAATTTAAACTATCGCCTTGACAACCATTTTTAGAAAATAAAACTGAGCTACAAATACCTGCAGAACAAGAACGAAAACAACAACAACCACAACCAAAACCGACACACTTAAATAACTTGGGCCTAGGACTACCATATCTCATATAACTGCATAAAATAGAATAGTAAAAAAACCCCGAAATTTAAGAATTTTAGAAATTTTGGCTGATATTCAGAAACTACGGGAAGTTTTTTGAATTCGTTTTAAAGTTTCTGCTGAGCTTTACCAAAACAACCCAAAAGGGGAGAGGATGTAAATTTCGCAAACGTTTTGGATTCCATACGACTGCTCAAAGAACCTACAAAGCCGGCAAGAAGGGAAAGACTGAAAATCATCCGTAAATTCGGCTAATGCTGAAAATTCGGCTAATGATTTACGCAGCCAACTGACTAACTAACTAACCAACCAACACCAATACGCAAATAAACTCAAAACAAAACAACATTTCAAACTTGGTTATCAAATAGATTTTTGTTTTCTTGTTAAAACTCTAAATCACTTTCGATCCAGTTTCGATTTGCCCAAATCCTCGATATTTCTGCTCCATTGGAGGGAATCCTACCCAACTCCAATCCAATTAAACCTACAAAGTATCAGGATGAAGATGTAGCTCCCAAATTGACAACACATATAATAACTCAAAGGGGGTTATTTCCAAAGGCGTAGGTAATACCAAGGCAGAGTTAGAGAAACTGTCATCAGTTAGTCACTTGTTTTTCTTCTTTCTTGGAGGACTCTTAGGTGAAGGGGACCTACTTCTGGACCTCCTTTGAAAGCTACCACGAGATGTTGAAACACGAGAACACTTGCTAGCAGTATGTGAGCCCTGACATAAACAGCAAACATGGCGGTATCTGCACGGGTCGAACCTGCAATCTCCTCGATTCCAAAAGACACAAATTCCTTGACTAGGTGATTCAATATTACTTACAACTGGTTTCGAAGGAGAGGCCACTGAACCATTTGAGAACTTTTGGAAGACATTGGAGACAAAAAGATTCACATCAATATCGGACCAAGTTGACAAGGGATTTTCTGCCACCCTCTTGCGAAAAGCACGATCATAAGCCAACCATCCTTCGCCATACGATTCTCTCTGGATTTTAGATATTTGCAAAAAATAACCCATGAGCTGCCCAACTTTGCTCTGATTGAATTGGAGGTACAAGGAAGCAAACACGATCCATGCCTCGGCCCAGTCCTGAAAATTGCGAATTGGCTGCAACTCTGAATTTTTTTCGCATTTCAAAAGGCGCATTAACTGAGCCCCAACAGGTTCAACTGGGGGGAGTTTGTCCAAATTAGCTGGGCGCAAAAGGACCAAATCGACAAAAATGTTCTTCTTTACCATGTTTACAATGTAACCAGGTACAGGCGGCAGACTTTCAGCAACGGAAAAACGAGGCTGTGAAATTTGGCTGGTGACAAAAAGTTGAGGATTCAACGCAAAAAGTTCTTTAGGAATATTCCAATTAGCTAGGCTTGGGACACTGGTGGACTGAGCTGAGGCTGAGCTCGTGGTCGGCTGACCCTGGAGGCTTGACGACAGAAAAACATTAGATTGACTAAGGCCAACTGAAGCCACGGGCAAAAATGAAGGGGCAAAGTTTTGGCTAAAAGCAGATTGGCCTGAGCTCGTAGAAATAACGGATGCCTGTGAGCTTGTACCAGAGAACGATGTTGCATCTTGGTTTGAAACATTGACATCAGGCCCCCCCCCCGAAGTCAAAAGACGCCCGACTGACTGCTGAATATTCGATATAGCTGATTCAAGAACCCCCAATCTTGCACCCATTAAATCTCCACCTGTCAAATTCGAGTTAGTCGAAGTATCTTCATCAGACATGATAAATATAACACGAGAGAAAATAATTCAAATCAGAAAGCTCTCACCAAAGCAGTTCAATGACACGTCACCGCACACAGCGAACTTGAATCGCAGAATCACCTGCTGTCTCTGGCTGATGAAGATAGACAACGATAAACCAACACGTTTCACTTTTATACTAGCCACGAGAAAAAGGCAAAACTTCTGCTCCCAATGCACAAGACAGCAGGATGTTACTCCTGAGAATAACAAACAATAATCAAAACAAACGGCTCATGAACTAACCGACTGGTGTAAAGAGCGGAACGGAAGGACATATGCTACGACGGCATGACTAAATTCCCTCAAAATAAACATGACATGTGCAGGGGCCTAGCCCCCCTCATACCACACCATACAGACATCAAAGTTCCATTAACCGCGATAAAATTTCATTTGATCGCCATAAAACGGAGTTACGGTGTAAAATGGAGTAGGCCGAAATTATTCCCCATTTTTGGGGGGCGCGCGCTCCGCTTCCGGCGGCAATATTGAACCCCAAATTACGTTATTAGACTTGCAGACAAATGGTCTCTTGAAAACTTTTTTTCGTTTTGAAATCGGGCTTGTAACCATGGAGCATCGACTCCAAACGTAACCTCAGGTCGGAAAATCGCAACATTTATTTTTCAACTCCCTGTTATGACGTCATAATGACCCCAAAATTTCCGGAAACTGCGAAATTCGGATGCGCCGTGGTCCAGTACCCCCCTCAAACTCCTCACTTGCCCCATACACCCCATTGATTTTGTGAAATTACCGATTCAATAAAGGCCATTTTTGAATGGGAGCCAGTTATAATCTGATTTTGCTATTGTTTCCGAATAGCCAATCAAATTGCCGAACGGCCTCTTGTATCCCAGAGTAGAGGTAGAGCAACGAACTCACTCTGGGGACGAGATTGGCGTGTAGCCTCACTGTGACGCACAAATGTACTCTAGGGACACGGGACCTGTTGTCACCTGTGTATTAAATTTGGTTGTTTTTCATCTGTTAAGTTGTTTACGTCGTATAGTTGTTTTGTTCATTTGGTTCAGTAATATAGTGACACGTAGCATAGTTGTAAGCCTCGGTTCGATGCTCGTAGCTATAAAAGCGAAGCGCGCCTTGCTTTCGGGGCTTCTAGAGACAGTGAAGGTGAACATGATAGAAGACCGGGACACGAAGTAACTTTGGCAGCACGCGGTGGCATTTGCTTTGGATTTTGCTGAGCCTTTATAGCTACGAGGAAATAAAGTTTGTAAGTATAATTGACCCTGTTGTATTGTATTAATTTCTTCATATTCTGTATTCTTCGTTATTCCTTGTGTATGCATTATTCGTTAGTTTCTTATTCGTTTTGATTATGCTTCGTTTATGCGTATATTTGGTCTATTTGAAGTTGATTTGAGTTTATTTTATTGTAGCAAACCGCATCATTTTACGCCTAAAGCCAGTGGTTATTATTGCTTTGGTTCTTGGGTTTTGGGCTTTGGATGTGAGTTGGAAAATTCCCCTGTAGCGATGCTTTAGAGATTCGTGGCTACATCAGTTTGAAACTTTCATGATGGATGAGCAAGAAAACTTTGGAATATCAAATGAGTATTTGGTGATGTCAGATTCAGAGTCCCGTAACAGAAGACGAATAGATGCCGAAGAACGAAGAAGGCTGAAACAGACGAGAGCAAATGCGAAGCGTGGGTTTACGAGAGCACTGAACCGAGTGGCAGAAACCATGCTGGCCGAATCGTCCCTCTCTGAAGTGATCACGAGTGAAATCAACTTGAAAACAGCCTTTGACGAATTCTGTCGTGCATGTGAGCTCTATCGCGATTCTCTTGTCGAAGAAGACGATTTGGATGAAAGCCGTGCATATTTTCACGAAGCCGAAGTGAGATTTCTGGCGATGAAAGACCGTATAGCCCTACGTTTTGAGCAAATTCAGCAGCCTGGTCAAGCGGACAGAGAGCATGATATTACCCCTGAAGACTCGGTAAGCCAAATTCATTCTACTAATGATTCTTGTAAGTCTTCTAGATCATCGATGCGTTCCAGTGAGCGACTTCTACAGGAAACACGATTGACAAATGCTACAAGAAGGGCATCGTTGATGGCAGAGGCATCATTTTTGAAGATGAAACAGTCACTTGCAAATCGAGAGATACAGTTGCAACAACAAAGAGAGGATTTGGAAATGGAGATACAGTTGAGGAAACTTGAAGCAGAGGATGAAGTTTGCAATGATTTTGAGACCGTGATATCACATGCTCAGTCTGCAACTCAGTATGTTGGACGTGGACAAGTGAACCCCCATGTACACTCCGCTCCTCCACAGTTGCAGATGCCTGGTGTGTCGCGCAGTGTCATCTCACGCAGTGGCAGTCAAGGTCATGTGATTGGTGCTCCTCCTCAGTTGTCAGTGAGTCAGTCCTTTGGTGAGCCATTGAATCCCTGTGTCCAGTCCGCTCCTCCACAGTTGCCCATGCCTGGTGTGTCGCGCAGTGTCATCTCACACAGTGGCGTTCAAGGTCATGTGATTGGTGCTCCTCCTCAGTTTTCAGTGAGTCAGTCCTTTGGTGAGCCATTGAATCCCCATGTACACTCTGCTCCTCCACAGTTGCAAATGCCTGGTGTGTCGCGCAGTGTCATCTCACGCAGTGGGGTTCAAGGTCATGTGATTGGTGCTCCTCCTCAGTTGTCAGTGAGTCAGTCCTTTGGTGAGCCAGTGAATCCCCATGTACACTCCGCTCCTCCACAGTTGCCAATGCCTGGTGTGTCGCACAGTGTCATCTCACGCAGTGGGGTTCAAGGTCATGTGATTGGTGCTCCTCCTCAGTTGTCAGTGAGTCAGTCCTTTGGTGAGCCAGTGAATCCCCATGTCCAGTCCGCTCTTCCACAGTTGCAGATGCCTGGTGTGTCGCGCAGTGTCATCTCACGCAGTGGTGTTCAAGGTCATGTGATTGGTGCTCCTCCTCAGTTGTCAGTGAGTCAGTCCTTTGGTGAGCCAGTGAATCCCCATGTCCAGTCCGCTCCTCCACAGTTGCAGATGCCTGGTGTGTCGCGCAGTGTCATCTCACGCAGTGGCGTTCAAGGTCATGTGATTGGTGCTCCTCCTCAGTTGTCAGTGAGTCAGTCCTTTGGTGAGCCAGTGAATCCCCATGTACACTCCGCTCCTCCACAGTTGCCAATGCCTGGTGTGTCGCACAGTGTCATCTCACGCAGTGGCGTTCAAGGTCATGTGATTGGTGCTCCTCCTCAGTTGTCAGTGAGTCAGTCCTTTGGTGAGCCATTGAATCCCCATGTACACTCTGCTCCTCCACAGTTGCAAATGCCTGGTGTGTCGCGCAGTGTCATCTCACGCAGTGGCGTTCAAGGTCATGTGATTGGTGCTCCTCCTCAGTTGTCAGTGAGTCAGTCCTTTGGTGAGCCAGTGAATCCCCATGTCCAGTCCGCTCCTCCACAGTTGCCCATGCCTGGTGTGTCGCGCAGTTGTGAACAAGATCATGATTTTGGTGCTCCTTCACAGTTACCATTTCCTTGCATGCAACAAGAATCACTGCAGCACCATGACATGAATGTTTCCCCAGAAGAAAGCATCTCCATGCAAAATGAAATAAATGACTCAGGTATTGAATATCTTGAAACTATGCGTAAATTAGCTGCTGCAACATTGCTACCAAAATCTGAACTGGTGACATTTGATGGTGATCCTTTAAAATATTTCTCTTTCATAAAATCCTTTGAAAATAATGTGGAAAAAGATCTTTGTGATTCTAGCAGGCAGCTTCAACTTCTCATTCAATACTGTACTGGAAAGGCAAAGAAGGTGATAGAAAATTGCATTTTGCTGAGCCCATCAGAAGGATACAAGGAGGCCAAGAAGTTGCTGGCAGAAAGATTTGGAAATGTGTACAAAGTGACTAATTCTTGGATATGCAAAGTGACGAATGGACCAATGATAAAACCTGGTGATCGAGAAGCATTGATTGATCTGGCAGATGATTTACACAATTGTGAACTTACACTCAAGGCAACAGGGAGACTGAATCAAGTCAACAATGAAGACTGCTTAGTGAAGATTCTGGAGAGATGTCCTGCTTTTGTCAAATCTCGCTGGCAATCAAGGGTTTATGAATTCCGAGAGCGTGGACACAACCCAAACATCGAAGATGTTAGAAAATTGGTGAGAATGGTAGCTGTTGAAAAGAACGACCCTGTATTTGGTGCACTCATGGAAAGGGATGGCAGTAAGCAGGCAACAAGGGACAAACGCATGAGACGACCTGGACATGTTGCTGATAAGTCAAGCCACAGCAGGCACGTGAACTTCAACATCCAGACAAATGCTGACCAGAAACCAAATGACAATGGAGGCAATGCAAGATGCTATCTTTGTGAAGGCAAGCATAAACTAGAAGTATGTGAAGATTTCAAAGGCAAAACTGGCGTGGGAAAACTCCAATTAATTCGTTCTCGCAAACTGTGTGACAACTGTTTGTCTTCGAGTCACTTCTCAGCTGGCTGCAAGCGTCGAAAAGAATGCAAAGTGCCTGGTTGTCCTTTGAGAAGAAAACACATGACATCGTTACATGAAGCAGTTATGGCTTTCGAGAAGAAACGTCGAGAGACAACAATATCTGGAGCAGCTACAGATCAGCAGCAGTCCAGAAGAACAAATCAAAGTCAGTTTGTTGGATCGAATATGCACACTGGGGCCGGATATAGCAAAGGATTGACAATTGTGCCAGTAAAGATCAAAGGAAATGGACAGAGCAAGGTGATATGTACATATGCTATGCTAGATACTGGCTCAACTGCTTCATTCTGCACAGAGGACATCTTGAAGAAGCTTGGAATCTCTGGAACACGATGCAAAATGTCTTTGGCTACAGTTAACAATGAAGAGCAACATGAATGTGTCATGGTCAACTTGGATGTCATGGATCTGGACGAGAATGTCATGATTGAAGTCCCAAATGCCTTCTCTGTGAAGAAACTGAATGTGTCATTGGAATCAATCACAAAGCAAGATGATGTTGACAATTGGCCCTACCTGCATGGTGTAACAGTCCCAAGGGCACTTGCGAATCAAGATGTTGGTATCCTTATTGGTGTGGATGTGCCAGAGGCGTTGCAACCAGAAGAGATTAGAAGAGCACAAAATGGTGGACCTTATGCAGTGAAGACGAAATTCGGTTGGACGCTTAATGGACCACTTTGGAGATATGGTAAAAACCGTAAGCAATGCTATCTCATTTCTTCCTGCGAAAATGATGACACGTTAGAAAAACAATTCAAGCAGTACATCAATCGTGACTTTTGTGAATCAACTGCTGACAACAACTGCAAAGCGATGTCGATGGAAGATAAGAAGGCACTAGCAGTACTCGATGACACAGCCAAACTTATTGATGGGCATTATCAACTTGCTATACCGTGGAGAGACATCCAACCATGTCTGCCAAACAACAAATCAGTGGCGGAACACAGACTGAAACACCTGAAGAGGAAGTTGTCAAGGGATGTTGGCCTCTGTGAGAAGTATACCAACTTTATTGATGATCTCATGGTGAAAGACCACGCAAGAAAGGTTCCTCAAGATCAGATCAGTAGAAATGGTGGAGCGGTTTGGTATCTACCACATCACAATGTGCTCAATCCGAAGAAGCCCGAGAAAGTCAGAATAGTTTTCGACTGTGCAGCAACATACCGTGGGAAATCACTGAATGACAATGTACTGCAAGGCCCTGACTTCACGAATTCACTTGTTGGCGTTTTACTCCGATTCCGTCAAGAATCAGTGGCACTGATGGCAGATGTTGAATCCATGTTCCATCAGGTACGTGTTCACCCAAATGATGTTGATGCATTGCGCTTCCTTTGGTTTCCCCATGGTGATTTAAGCAAAGATCCAGAAGAGTATCAGATGCTCGTCCATTTGTTTGGTGGTGTATGGTCGCCATGCTGTGCAAGCTATGCTCTGAGGAAGACAGCTGTCGACAATGCAGACCGATATGCCTTTGAAGTCACTGAAACTGTGCGCAGAAATTTCTACGTGGATGACCTGTTGAAGTCAGTCAAGGATACACAATCTGCAATCAAAATGTACAAAGAAGTTACTGAGCTGCTATCTCATGGAGGATTCCATCTGACGAAGTGGACAAGTAACAAGCGAGAAGTATTGGAGGTCATTCTAGACTTCGAGTTATCAAAGGAACTGAAGAATGTAGATTTTGAAAAGGACACGCTCCCAACTGAAAGAGCCTTGGGTCTCCAATGGAATACAGAAAAAGATAAATTTCAATACAACATTGGTTTCAAGGACAAACCAGACACAAGACGAGGTATATTGAGCATCGTATCATCAGTGTATGACCCCCTTGGATTTGTCTCATCGTTTATCCTTCGAGCAAAGATGATTCTACATCAGTTATGTCGGAAGAAGCTTGCATGGGATGATCCTGCCCCAGAAGAAGAACTTCAATGTTGGAAGCAATGGCTTGCAGAACTACAAACACTTCAAAAATTTTCTGTTGACAGATGCTTCAAGCAAGAAACATTTGGTGAACCAAACATGACAGAGCTACACCATTTCTCAGATGCTTCTGAAGCAGGTTATGGAGCAGTATCATACATCAGAATGACTAACAACAAAGGCGCGGTTCACTGTGCATTCGTAACTGGAAAGTCACGACTATCCCCTTCGAAGTATATGAAAATTCCACGTCTTGAGTTATCAGCAGCTACAGTGGCAGTGAAATTGGACCAAATGATCAGAAAGGAGCTCGACTGCGAAATCAACAAATCATTCTTTTGGACTGATAGCCAAGCAGTTTTGAGGTACATTTACAATGAAAACAGAAGATTCCAGGCATTCGTTGCAAACAGGCTGACAATCATACATGATGGCTCTGACCCAGAACAGAAGCCTGGCCTGCAAAAGATGGCAGATATACCATCAGATCGAGTCAATCCTGGTATGCCTCCGTTTACGTATGTTGGATACGACTGTTTTGGACCGTTCACGGTGAAGAGAAGACGTTGTCAAGAAAAAAGGTATGGTGTACTTTTCACATGTTTGGCAGTTCGTGCTGTGCATATCGAAGTAATTCATGGTATGGATACAGATTCCTTCATTCATGCATTAAGACGCTTCATGTCAAGAAGAGGTAGACCACAAGAAATGAGATCTGACAATGGAACAAACTTTGTTGGTGGCAATCGTGAACTCAAGGAAGCAATAGATCAATGGAATAAAGACAAACTACATTAGCACTTTCTGCAGCAGGAAATCAAATGGATTCCAAACCCTCCAAAAGCTTCTCATATGGGTGGAGTATGGGAACGAATCATCAGATCAACAAGAAAGATAATGCAGGCACTTCTTCGAGAGCAGCTGCTGGATGACGAAGGACTTCAGACCCTCTTCTGCGAGATTGAGTCGATCATCAATGGAAGACCATTAACCAACGTGTCCGATGACCCAAAAGATGCCAATGCCCTGACACCAAACCATCTTTTGCTTCTGAAATCAAATGAATGTTTTTCACCTGGCATTTTCGTGAAATCTGATAGCTATTCAAGAAGAAGATGGAGACAAGTGCAATATCTTGCTGACATTTTTTGGAGAAGATGGACGAGAGAGTACTTACCTATATTGCAGATGAGACAAAAATGGCAAACTGTCAAGCGAAACTTAGCCATCGATGACATTGTTTTGGTGATGGATGAATCATTACCAAGAGGTTCTTGGCCTTTGGGAAGAGTGACTGAGGTGACAAAGGGAAGAGACGGTCTGGTTCGTTCTGTGAAGGTGAAGACAAGCAAATCAGAACTTTTGTGACCTATAGACAAGCTATGCCTTCTTGAGGCAGCGGAAGATAGAGAAAATAGATGAGAAGGATATTTGTGCTTGAGATCAAGAAAAGGAAACAGTTACCGTCTGGTCCACTGTTTGAGGCCGGATGTGACGCACAAATGTACTCTAGGGACACGGGACCTGTTGTCACCTGTGTATTAAATTTGGTTGTTTTTCATCTGTTAAGTTGTTTACGTCGTATAGTTGTTTTGTTCATTTGGTTCAGTAATATAGTGACACGTAGCATAGTTGTAAGCCTCGGTTCGATGCTCGTAGCTATAAAAGCGAAGCGCGCCTTGCTTTCGGGGCTTCTAGAGACAGTGAAGGTGAACATGATAGAAGACCGGGACACGAAGTAACTTTGGCAGCACGCGGTGGCATTTGCTTTGGATTTTGCTGAGCCTTTATAGCTACGAGGAAATAAAGTTTGTAAGTATAATTGACCCTGTTGTATTGTATTAATTTCTTCATATTCTGTATTCTTCGTTATTCCTTGTGTATGCATTATTCGTTAGTTTCTTATTCGTTTTGATTATGCTTCGTTTATGCGTATATTTGGTCTATTTGAAGTTGATTTGAGTTTATTTTATTGTAGCAAACCGCATCATTTTACGCCTAAAGCCAGTGGTTATTATTGCTTTGGTTCTTGGGTTTTGGGCTTTGGATGTGAGTTGGAAAATTCCCCTGTAGCGATGCTTTAGAGATTCGTGGCTACACTCACTACATAAGCACCCTCAACTTACGCTCATCTAATTGAAGTGAATTAATGTTGTTGTTGTCGCTCCAGTCAAGGGCCTTATGTGTAGTGATTTCTGCTTATTGTTATGTTTTGTAAATACTTCATGTAAGATACTTTTATGGCGTAGCTTGCTCCGAAGCACACGTCTCCTCTCTGGTCTCGGCCTACCGTAGAAGTCTACAATGGCGACGAACGGGATTAAAGACGAACGGGATTAAAGAAATAGATAAATAAAGAGAATGGCTACAGCAACTAATGTTTCGCCTATGCCACAATTTCAGCCTAAATCGGATCCAACGAACACTGGAGCAAGATGGACGAGTTGGATAGAACGTTTTGAAACATATCTGATTGCCGCAGATATCAAGGAAGATGAACGAAAACGCGCCTTACTGTTATACCATTTTCATTTCATTTTTTTTTTTTCATTTTCAATTTTTTAGGCATGGTAGCCCCTCAGTTAGAGAAAAACTGATTTACAGGGGGCCATGCAATAAAAATACTAAAAACTAAACTAAGATTACAATTTCTGATTAAAATAATATCAATAAAAGTAAAATGAAAGAGTTCATTGCATAAAGCATCTCAACTTATGCTTTGTGGGATTTCATCAACCCTTCCCGGAATTTCTTTAGAGTAGGTGCTCCTTTTAATTCATCATTCAACCCATTCCAGAGACTGGCCCCTCTGAATGAAAAACATCTCTGACCAGCTGATGTTCTTAACATTGGAGTCCTAAGGTTTATATTAGAATTCCTCAGTACGCGAGAGGTTGTTACGTTCACTCTATTGAACATGTCGCTCATATAGGACGGCGCATCACCGTTTAGGGACTTGAAAACCATTTTTAGTGTTTCAAGATCAATCAATTCCCTAACCGTGGGCCATCCTAGGGCACGAAAGAGTGGCAAGGCTGACTGGTCATATCGGCTGCCGGTAACTATTCTGGCAGCACGATTTTGTAGCTTTTGGAGTTTATTAAGAGAGGTCTCACCAACATTCCCCCAAACAGGGCAGCAATATCTAAAGTAAGGTTCCACGAGGCTTTTGTACATCTGTTTAACAGTGGATGCAGGCACGTACCTTTTAGAGTATCTTAATATGCCAATACCTCTAGAAATCTTACTTGTCAATGAGGCCAATTGGGAAGACCATTTTAATTGCTGATCTACTTGAACTCCTAGGTATTTAGTATATTCAGCCATTTTAATATCGTCCTCCCCGATTTTAAACTGTGGTTTAGTATCAGGCAGGACCAGAAGTATACGAAATATTCAAAACATTGCCAGATAAAGGGGAAAGTAAAGATTATAAGAAAGCCAAAGATGCCCTGACAAAGCATTTCGAGCCAGCAAGAAACTCGATTTACGAAATTTACAATTTTCATCAAGCCAAACAAAGAGCGGATGAGACAATAGATGAGTTCCACACAAGACTGCGTACTCTTTCAACACATTGTAAATTCCATGATACTGATTTAGAAATTAAAATGCACATAGTTTGCAATGTCAAATCAAGCCGACTACGGAGAAAAGCACTCCGCGATCCTGAATATAAGCTTGAAGAGATGTTGATAGACGGACGAAAAACCGAAGTTAGTTCCGCCCAAGCCTCGGGAATGGAAGAAACTTTCCAAGATTTACAGATCAAAGAAATACGCACAGAAAAGACATGTTTTAGTTGTGGTTTTTCTTTTCCACATTCTAACCAGCCATGTCCCGCTAAAAAAGCGAATTGTTCAAATTGCGGTGTGAAAGGATATTTCGCAAAAGTGTGTCGAAAACCGAAAGACACAAACCCAAGTAAACTTCAACCAAGAAAGCCCGCACAAGGTCGAAATTATTATAAGCCACCCAAAAATCAAGGTCAAAAAGGGGATAGAAAACCACAGCGTGCCAGAGTAGTTTCTTCTAACCCCACGGAGGAAACAAGTTCTTCAGAAGATGAATACGCCTATGCTTTTGACAACACAAGAAATTCAAAGCACAAAACCTTACTTCGTTTGAAAGAGTCACAGCAGATCAAATTTCTAATCGATACGGGGGCAACTGTAGATGTGGTCGACAACCAAACTCATGAAAAGATTATGGACAAAATAACACTGGAGCCAACAAAGACAAAAATATTCGCCTATGGTTCTTCAACCCCTTTGAAATTGAAAGGATGTTTCATGATGTTTCCAAGCATCAATAGAGTCAAAGTCACGCTATACACTTTCAACATTCTATGTAGTGGAAGGAACCGGGGGTAACCTACTTAGTGCAAAGACGGCACAAGAGCTTGCGCTAATCCAATTGATAAATAAAGTCAAAGGAATGCCTGCACAAAAGGAGGCAAATCCAGACAAGAAACAGGACACTTCGAAAGAAAATAGCCCTGAAAAGAAGTCAGAAATACCGCAGAGTAACGATGAAAAGATTCAAAAGCTGTTGAATAAATACGAAAATGTTTTCATTGGAGAAGGAAAACTAAAGGAACAACAAGTGAAATTGCATATACGGGATGACGTAACCCCAGTATTACAACCGCAGAGACGGATACCTTATCACATGCGAAAAGCCGTTTCAAAGGAACTGGGAAAGCTAATAGAGCAAGGAATCATTGAAAAAGTGGTAGACCAGCCCACTCCCTGGGTCTCACCCATTGTATGCGTTCCAAAGAAGGATGGAGGGACACGAATTTGCGTAGATATGAGGGAAGCTAATAAAGCGATCATCAGAGAAAGACATATTATGCCAACTTTAGACGATTTCAAAGCAGAAGTGAGCGGATCGAAATATTTTTCGAAAATAGACTTGAAACAAGCATATCATCAAGTGCAGTTAGAACAAGTATGATGTCCTAGCATCAATGACATTTAAGATCTAAGCACGTGATTTAAATAAGATAGTTACTAGTTGATATCGAGTAAGATTAGTTCTAGTTTTAGGGTTTAGCGTTACAGTTCAGTTCTTGTTTAGCCATGTGTTCTTATTCGTAATCGCGGTCTAAGGCACCTCAACCCAAACACAGCAACCCAGAAACATTATAAATGGCGACGAAGTAAATTCACAAGAATCATGGCTCAAAGCAGAATCGAACTGTCTTCACTTGCACCGTTCGATCCCGTGTCTGATCCCACATCTCTAGGCCCAAGATGGAAGGCGTGGAAGCGACGTTTTGAAACGTACATCGCAGCCCTTGGCGTCACTGATGCAGCACAGAAGAGAGCACTTCTTCTATATCAGGCAGGACAAGCTACTCAAGAAATTTTCGATACGCTAGCCGACACTGGCGAAAGCAATAATTACAAAAAGGCCATGGAAAAACTTGATGAGTATTTCACACCGAAGAAAAATGTGGACTACGAAATTTTTAAGTTCCGCACTGCAGTCCAATTGCCGAATGAAACAGTAGATCAGTTCGCTACTCGTTTACGCAAACTCGCACAGACATGTAGTTTTGCTGATAAAGACATCGAAGTCAAGTCCGCAATCATTCAACATTGCACATCGAAACGACTCAGAAGATTTGCGTTCCTAGAGACAGATGTATCTCTCACAAACTTACTTGCCAAAGCTCGTGCGCTAGAAGCAAGTGAGGTTCAAGCGACGGGAATCGAGAAAACATTTGCTTCCATGGGAATCACCGAAGAAACCACCAACAAGATCTCCGTTCGTCGAAAATCTCGACTAGGCCAGCCAAACAAGCAACAACGCAACCCTTCCACATATCCAAAATCGAACACTTGCGGAAACTGTGGTAGACAATGGCCGCACAAAAGCAACCAATGCCCCGCAAAAGGAAAAGTATGTTCAAAGTGTGGAAAAGAAAACCATTTTGCCGCTGTTTGTCGAAGTAAACCCAAGCAGGAAGCAGCACCAAAAACACACCAAGCAGTTCGTACTGTCAGCCAGGCCGATCAAAGCAGTAGCGAAGATGAGTATTTGTTTACATTAAAGCCCAAAACCGAAGGAAAAAAGCTCCACATGCCAAAATCAAGATGAACGATGTACCCGTAACTATGATGGTTGATACCGGCGCATCGATCGACATCATTGATGAATCGACATACAACGAGTTGCAAAAAGTTGCGAAAATACCGCTGCAACGTTCCAACACTCGAGTTTTTGCATATGGTTCTCCCACACAATTACCAGTTTTGGGGAAATTTGAAGCTACGCTAGAATCAAGCCACAAAATCACCGTTTCTGAAGTTCATGTTGTACAAGGACATTACGGTTGTTTACTCAGCTATCAGTCAGCTACTACCTTAGGCCTCATTCAAGTCAAAGTTCACCAAGTGGAAGAACAGCCGAAACCAACACACGAACAATTGATTGACGAGTTCGCAAACATATTTGAAGGAATTGGAGAACTCAAAGATTTCGAGGTCAAATTACATATTGACCAAGGCGTGTCTCCTGTTGCTCAACCAGCAAGACGTATTCCATTTCACATGCGAAAGAAAGTTTCAGCAGCACTTGAACAATTGGAACAGCAGGGTATCATTGAGAAAGTACAAGGTCCAACTCCATTCGTTTCGCCTCTAGTTGTCATACCTAAAAAGGATGGTGACGTACGCCTCTGCGTGGACATGCGAATGGCTAACAAAGCAATACAAAGGGAACGTCATCCGACACCAACAGTTGATGAGTTAATCCATGCAATGAATGGAGCAAAGGTTTTTTCGAAACTTGATCTCCGAGCTGGATATCATCAATTAACACTTGCTGAAGAAAGCCGTTATATCACGACATTTGCAACACACAAAGGTCTACGACGCTACAGGAAACTCAATTTTGGCACAAACTCAGCCAGTGAAATCTTTCAACAAGCCATTCATGACCAGATTCGAGACATCCCAAATGTTATCAACATGAGCGATGACGTGATAGTTTTTGGAAAAACGCAAGCCGAACATGACAGCACCCTCAGAGCAGTTTTTCAACGCTTTTCAGAAAGAGGACTCACTCTCAATAGGGACAAATGCAAGTTCAATCAAGACAAGCTTACATTTTTCGGTTTTGTATTCTCAAGCGAAGGAATATCACCAGACCCAGTCAAAGTCGAAGCGATCCACAACGCTCCTCCGCCCACTACAGCAAAGGATGTCAGAAGTTTTCTTGGATTGGCGACATACTGTTCAAAATTCATTCGTAATTTCAGTGATCTTACACAGTCGCTGAGAGATTTAACAAAGAAACACGCAACTTTCCGGTGGACATCGCAGCATGCAAAATCATTTCAAGCTGTCAAATCTGCACTCGCAAGCAGCACAGTTATGGCCTATTTCGATCAAAACAAAGAAACAGAGCTTGTGACAGATGCATCACCAACCGGATTGTCCGCTATTTTATCTCAGAAATCTGCAGATCAAGATGACAGAAAGATTGTCGTTTATGTCAGTCGTTCACTCACGGACGTGGAAAAGAAATACTCCCAAACTGAACGAGAAGCACTAGCCATTGTTTGGGCTATCGAACGATTGAATCTGTACCTTTATGGTGGACATTTTACACTTATAACCGATTGTAAGCCAGTTGAGATGATTCTAAACAACCCTATGTCCAAACCTCCGGCAAGAATCGAAAGATGGAACCTCCGACTGCAAGATTATGATTTTGATATACAGTATATCAAAGGACTAGACAATCCGTCAGACTTTTTATCTCGCCATCATCCTACTTCTACGAATGTGAATACAGATGAATTTGCAGCCATTTCAGCAAAGTATTTGAATTTTATCGTGAGTCATGCCGTACCGAAAGCAATGACACTGTCTGAAATCCAAGATGCAACAAAATCCGATAAAACTCTGCAGCATCTTACACATTTACTACAAACAAATCAGTGGAATTTTATCAACAAGCCCAATCTCGATCCAGAAATTTTGAAGGCTGAATTGCAAGCGTTCAGCAAAATCAAAGATGAACTCTCCATTGCTGAGGACAGTGGAATAATTTTACGAGGATCTCGTATTGTTTTGCCAGCCATTTTACGACAAAAAGCCATCGAAATCTCACACGAGGGTCACCAGGGCCTAGTCAAAACAAAGAGATTATTGCGGGAAAAAGTATGGTTTCCTGGCATTGACAATCTTGTTCAACAAAATATCGATACATGCATTTCGTGTCAAGCTACCAGTTCAAAGAGTCAACCAGAACCTTTGAAAGTGACAGATTTGCCTCCCGAAGTTTGGCATACCGTTAATATAGACTTCTGTGGACCATTTCCCGGAGGTGAATATCTGCTCGTGGTAATTGATGCCTATAGCCGTTTTCCAGAAGTAGAAATCGTAAGCTCAACTTCATCGAAAGTAACCATACCAAAGTTAGAACGAATTTTCGCCACCCATGGATTGCCACAATTCGTGAAAAGTGACAATGGACCTCCTTTTCCTGGTCACGAATTTTATCAGTTTATGAAAGAATTGGGAGCGACACATAAGCCTAGTTCACCTTTATGGCCGCAAGGCAATGCGGAAGTGGAACGATTCATGCAGCCACTTGAAAAAGCTATTCGCACAGCAAATCTAGAAGGAAAAGATTGGAAACGTGCTATTTTCAAGTTCCTCTTGAATTATAGAGCAACTCCTCATTCTACTACCGGACATTCGCCTGCAACATTGTTATTTAATCACAATATCCGCACGAAACTGCCACATCCGGTGAAAGAAAACAAGAATAACTTTCATCAAGAGCTAAAAGAGAAAGATTCGATCGCAAAAGCCAAAATGAAAGATCGCGCAGATGAGAAATCTCGAGCAAAGAATTCAGAAATCGTCGTTGGGGATACCGTTCTTGTTCGTCAAACAAAAGAAAACAAACTGTCAACACGATATAACCCAAAACCTTACAAAGTAGTTACGCGAAGAGGAAGTCGAATCACAGTCTTGAGAAATGGACATTTTATAACTCGAAACATCTCGTTTTTCAAGAAATTCGCGGGAAAAGTTGACGATGAGGGGAACAGTGAAACAGAGACAGACTATTTGGATCATGATATTGATAATGGTTTGCCAGATGAAAGAGAGAACAATGCTCGTTATCCTGTTCGAAACAGACAGTCAGTTCAGAGATACGGACAAAACATTTATAATTCTTAAATTATCGCTAAAGATACTTTCTATACAATGATTTAAAATGTAATGAACATTTATTCAAAGTAAGGGAGAGATATGATGTCCTAGCATCAATGACATTTAAGATCTAAGCACGTGATTTAAATAAGATAGTTACTAGTTGATATCGAGTAAGATTAGTTCTAGTTTTAGGGTTTAGCGTTACAGTTCAGTTCTTGTTTAGCCATGTGTTCTTATTCGTAATCGCGGTCTAAGGCACCTCAACCCAAACACAGCAACCCAGAAACATTATACAGAACATTCTGCAACGTAATCTAGGTGACATTAGAGGCGTGAAAAATATTGCCGATGACATAATCATATTTGGAAAGGATCGTAAAGAACATGACAAAGCCCTTGAGAATTGTTTGAAGAGATTATCTGATTTGAATATCAAAGCAAAAGGACAAAAATGCCATTTTCTACAACCAGAAATAAAATTCTATGGCCTAATCTTCACTGAAAAAGGAACAAGGCCTGACCCAGACAGAGTGTCAAAGCTTCAAAATGCTGCGCCTCCGCAGAACGTTTCAGAAGTACGTAGCTTTCTAGGAATGGCAAATACATGCAGTGACTACATTCCTAACTATGCAACAATAACATTACCATTACGAGAGTTAACAAAGAAGAATGTCAAGTTCAAGTGGACAGTTGTTGAACAAAGAGCTTTTAGTCAATTGAAACAAAAGTTGACCCAAGCACCTGTAATAGCTTACTTCGACACTAAAAAGAGAAGTCTTCTAATAGTGGATGGTTCACCGAAAGGTATCAGTGGTATTCTTGCACAGAGAGAAAATGATAGCGGAAGTTACAGGATTATTTCATACGCCAGTAGAGCCCTTAGCCCAGTAGAAAGTCGTTATTCACAGACAGACATTGAAGGACTAGCACTAGTTTGGGGTGTAGAGCATTTCAGATTGTTCTTATTGGGTACAGAATTTGATATTTTCACAGATCACAAGGCACTAGAGGCTATATTTAATAATCCAAGATCAAAGCCTCCAGCACGAATAGAAAGATGGATCATGAGACTACAGCCTTATAACTTTCGAGTTATTTACAAGAGTGGACAAACGAATGAAGCTGATTATCTTAGCCGACATCCAATTGATATCATTATGAAAGAAAGTTCAGAGGAACGTATTGCTGAAGAATATGTTAATTATGTCATTGAGCACACAGTACCAAAGTCAATGACACTGGAAGAGATCAAACAGGAAACAAAGAAAGACCGAGTCTTACAAAAAGTTCAGCGAGCTTTAGACACAGGACAATGGAATACACAAGACAAAGAGATTCAACCATATAAGAGATGTTCAGAAGAGATCACAGTCAACAAAACAAAAGATATCCTAATGAAAGGCACCAGAATCATCATTCCAGAAGTCTTACAAGACAGAGCAACAAGATTAGCACATATAGGCCATCAAGGCATCGAGAAAACAAAGAGCTTACTAAGGGAAAAAATTTGGTATCCAAATATGAGCCAAAGAGTCAAAGAATTAATCGAAAAATGCAGCTCTTGTCAAGCAGTTGGTGCAAGTAAACCAGTCGAGCCAATGCAGATAACACCTACTGAGGACATACCTTGGTATGACGTAGCTATTGACTTTCTTGGACCAATACCGAATTCTCAACAGTATTTATTAGTAGCAATTGATAAATACACAAAGTTTCCAGAAGTGGAGATCGTACACTCTACAGCAGCGCCTGCAGTGATTCCAAAATTGGACAGAATTTTCGCCACTCATGGCATACCAGTCAAGCTTTCAAGTGATAATGGACCACCGTTTAATGGGACAGAGTTTGAGAGATACGTCAAAGCACTTGATATTGACTGGAATCCAAGTACTCCTCTTTGGCCACAGGGAAATGCTAATGTTGAGAACTTCAATAAGCCACTGGAAAAATTATTACAAACCGCACAGCTCGAGGGGAGAAACTGGAGACAGGAACTCCAACGATTTTTACTTTCGTATAGAACGACTCCTCATGCAACAACAAAGATAGCGCCATGTGAACTGTTGTATAATCGAAAGATCAGAGGATATTTACCTGAACTGCCAGCCAAGAAAACCGTAAACAAGCCCAAAGAGGCGAAAGAGAACATGGAGAAAAGTAAGGAAAGAAACAAAGAGTATTACGACAAAAGGCACAATGCAAAAGAATCAGACATCAAGGAAGGAGACATCGTAATCTGTCTACAAAAGAAAAGAAATAAATTGACCTCTAAGTTTAGTCCAGAAAGATTCACTGTTACAAGTCGCAAAGGCACCAGAGTTGTAGCAAAGAACAAAAGACATATCATTACACGAAATATATCACATTTCAAGAAGGTACCACGTTATGAGACCGTGAGAGATGATGATGATAGCGATAGTGAAACAGAGAACAGAGACATAGATCGTAGAGAAGCAGCAGATACAGAATCAGAGAACAATGAGATAGAGATCAGAGGAGAGAATCAGGACGTTAGGCCTAGACGATCACAGCGATCGAGAATACCAGTTCGAAGATATGGACTTGTCGTACCATCGAATATGAACAGGTAAACAGGAGAGAAGGAAAGACTATAAACTTGGACGTGTCGTTTAAAAAAAAGGGAGCATTGTAGTGATTTCTGCTTATTGTTATGTTTTGTAAATACTTCATGTAAGATACTTTTATGGCGTAGCTTGCTCCGAAGCACACGTCTCCTCTCTGGTCTCGGCCTACCGTAGAAGTCTACATTATGGACTAACTCTTCTCAAAACGGCAAGAAAATTCTCGCCAGGAACAAATTTGTTCCTGGACCAATCAGGATGCAAGACTTGAAATAACTTGATGGGATTGGCTGATTCTTCTTCAATTTAAACTTCCCGCCAAAGGCAAACAAACGAATTCGAACAACGCGTTTGACTGAACTGCTCCAACGATCAAAATCTCAAAGTAGCGAACGAATTTACGAGATCTTTTGCGTCCCCAAACAACGAAAATAGCACTTATAGGTAGGATGTTTTTGCTTTAATAGCTTGAAGAAACATTCATCTAAGTACTGATAGCTTGCTTTGCAGTGTAGCACTCCAGGAAAAGCACTTTTGCGGCGATTTAGGGTCGGTGGTTTCAAGAAAAAATAGCAGGTGATTTAGGCCATGTCCGTTTCTGGAAGCGTAAGTTCATGAGTCGTAGTTATAGCGTCCATCAGCCTATCAATAGCGATAACCTACGAACATATAATCAGTCTAGCCTGCGTGCAGCAGTCTGGTTCCCTGACGTCATTTTCGACTAGGGGGACTGGGCTCCACGGAAGCGGTCCAAAATAACGTCTGGACAAAAACCGTAACCATGGGCCGTAACCATGCGGCGACTTGTGCTTTGATTTGCCACCTTTTAGCGGGAAATGGCGGCGGTCAAGCTGCAAAATGATTTTGAAGAATTACTTGAAGAAGTCCTGAAAGCAGCAAGTGATGGCTGGGAAACGTTCGAAAGCTGTCGTAGGATTGTTGAAAGCATTGTTCCGCAGTTTTCTTGTCCACAAGAGAGGTATGCTTACAATATTTGCGACGTTGATTTCGTTAGGCCAAATGGAGCTAGATGTGTGCTACCAAGCATCTAAGGTTCACTTGTATTTTGATTTTAATTTTGTAAGTTTTAAAGGACATTTTGCCTGTAACTATTAAGCTAGCAGGACCCTAATGATAACAATATTGTAAATATTGATAGGTTATCCTGTTAAAATATTCGTAAATTATTATTATTAGTCTATAATTAACGTTTTATTATCAACTGGATTTGTTTAACATAGATAGGCCTAGTCTTAAATAACCTGAAATGTCATAATTAATCAACCGTCCTGGCTCCGAGTGCCGTAAAATCTCAAAATCGGTCAAATACAAAAATCGTCTCAGCCGTAAAATAGCAAAATCCTAAAAATTGTAATGAAGCACTAAATCTTTTTGCAAGCTTGAAAAGTCCTGAAAGGCTAAAAGAAGAGAAAAGGCTAAAACCTGTTTTGTTTTTGTGATTTTCTTTAATTTTTGTGTTTTAACCAGGTGTTTCCCTCTTTGAGACAAATGAGCATATTGTAGAAAACAATGTAGTGATCTAGGACCCACCGCTCACAAGGTACCTTTCCCTTGTGGCATTTGCAACAAAAATGTAAATAAAAAATGCAGTCTTGTGTGATCAATGTGATAAATGGATACATATATATATATACGTTTCTTCCCCAGTTTGCTATTCTGTATGGCAACACCCCCGAGTACAAAACTTCATCCTGTTTTGCTTATGATTATAAAAACTTTGATGAAGCTAAATTTCTTGCCAACTATAAAGATGTTGAAAAATCCTTTCTCAATGACGATGCTATTGATTTAAATCAAAAATTTGATATTTTTATGATTAATCTCCACAATCTTATTGACAAGCATCACTAAGCACTAATTGGAAATGTTGCTGTCCTTTTCTGAAATGATGATCAAAATGAAATCTCTAATTTCTCCTTTGTTTTTTCTCAGATAGTTTATATCAAATCACATATTCCTTCGAATGTGTTTGGTCCGGATACAGCTCCTGCAAGATGCACATTTTGGCTGGACCTTGCAAGATTTTCAACACATTCCCACAGAAGATTGGACACTGTTTGAATAGGATGAATTCTACCAAATCTTGAGGCATTGCCACATTTCCATTTAGGCTTGTGTAAATATTGTTAAGTATGTAAAAAGAATCTAAAAAATTTCAGATTGATTCTTTCCTGCTCCTAATGTTTGTATGATTCTAAATAAGTCAGTGATGTGGAATGCAGATTTTTTTCTGTGACTACACTGATAATTTTTTCTGCGACCACTCTAAAAGCAACCAAAGATGCTCGAGTCATTGCTGGCCTAAATGTGATCAGAATCATCAATGAGCCAACAGCTGCTGCAATTGCATATGGTCTTGATAAGAAAGAAGGTGAAAAGAACATTTTGGATTAAGGCATTTTTTGTGTAACTACACTGATAATTGTTGTATCTTCTTGTTTGAATTCCTCAACTGACCATAAAATAATGGGATCTTTTGAATTAAAAATTTTGTTGAAACTGTATTTACCATTAGATGCAAAGGTCCAGAATAGACAATTATGCTCAAGATGGAAGGGAGGTGAGGAACTTTTTACCAAGATGCTTTTATGGTAAAGATTCAATCATAGAATGCAATGTGTCAAATGGGAAAAATTCCTCATTGCCGTCTTCAGGGTAATGGTTTATTGTGCTCATCAAATTTCTATGAAGTAGATAGTCTGTGCTTTATGAAAAAGGCAGATGAGTTTGAAGCAGAGGCGTAGGAACCATGGGGGCACTTGGAGCGCTTGCCCCCTAACATTTTGCAATTATGATGGCAAAGTGTCCTTTTGTTTCAGGAGGTGTTTGTCCTTGAAGTGTCAAGCCCTCCCCCTCCCTAAGTGCTTCCTACGGCTCTGGTTGTATTGCAGCGCATTGGCTCCTAAAAACAATGGTATCCTATTGTTGTAAAAACAGGCATAATGTTGTGCCTCAGAATAAATTATGACTGAGTCTACAACAACAGAATGCCATGGTAAGGCCGAAAAGTCGGAGATGTCGGAGATGTCGGAGATGTTGGAGCAATTTCTCAAACTTTTTCATCTCTGACTTTTCGTTTTTCCCCTATATGCTACAAACGAAAAGTTGGAGATGCCGGAGCAGGGATTTTTCTCCCTTAATTCAGTAAATTCTGATTGTAAAATGCCCTTCTTCTAAGGTAGTTTCCCACGCTTTGTAGCAGTGTTGTTAGAAAATAGCCTCGGAGATTTTCCTCCGACTTTTCGTTTTTCCCCTATATGCAAAAAACGAAAAGTCGGAGATGTCGGGGCAGGGATTTTTCTCCCTTAAAATCTGTAAATTCTGATTGTAAAATGCCCTTCTTCTAAGGTAGTTTCCCACGCTTTGTAGCAGTGTTGTTAGAAAATAGCCTCGGAGATTTTCCTCCGACCTTTCGTTTTTCCCCTATATGCAAAAAACGAAAAGTCAGAGATGTCCGAGAAGGGATTCTGACTGTAAAATGCCCTTCTTCTAAGGCAGTTTTTTATCCTCGATTGCATTTAAGCTCTAAGGGACAGGGCAAAATTTATTACATTACATGGCCGGTGGAGAACAAAAATTCTTCCAAAAAAAACTGCTCGTCCTGTATGAAATTATTGCCAAAAAACCAACTGCCCCGTCACCCTTTCCTTAAAAAATGTATCTGCCCTGTATTCATGAACAACAAATGTTGTATCGTACGACCGATGAATTAGCCAAAGACCATAACATAATCAATTCTTGCCTTTACAAGACTTTGTAAACGAAGAAATCGACTTTGAAGATGAAGAGAAATGACTAATGAATCGTTCTTTAGTAACTGACAAGGACATTTTTCGTCATTTTTATACACATCCTTCCAAGCATTTCTCAACTTGCATGATCCACAATTTTGGCCTCAAAATTAGCCATTTCATATTTCAAACTTCATCTTGAGCTTATAAAAAGGTACTGCCCCGTTCATATTTGCTTTGTAAAAAGTTTTGACCCAGTTCTGTACAAGCTAAAAAAAAGTAGTTACCCCGTTACGATTTGCACCGGCCATGTTATAAAATAAACTTTGCACTGTCCCTAAAGGTTGGAAGGAAGGAAGGAAGGAAGGAAGGGGGCTTCGGGAGAGGGGTGCTAGAACCCGCAACCCCGGACAAAAATTAGAAAAAAACCCGGGAGGAAAAATTTCAAAACCCGGAACACCACTTCTGAACAAAAAGTTCCGATTTTCGTCAGTAATCTTACTGTAATCTTCGATGATTATATCATACATTTTCGTTTTAACGGACACTCTGTACATCGTATATAAATATACAGAAGGACACTGGGAAACTGCCGGGAAACTGCCTCAGAAGAAAAGCATTATACAATCAGAATTCACTGATTTAAAGGGAGAAAGATCCCTGCTCCGACATCTCCGACTTTTCGTTTATTGCAAATAGGGGAAAAACGAAAAGTCGGAGGAAAATCTCCGAGGCTATTTTCTAACAACACTGCTACAAACCGTGGGAAACTACCTTAGAAGAAGGGCATTTTACAATCAGAATTTACAGATTTAAAGGGAGAAAAATCCCTGCTCCGACATCTCCGACTTTTCGTTTATTGCATATAGGGGAAAAACGAAAAGTCGGAGGAAAATCTCCGAGGCTATTTTCTAACAACACTGCTACAAACCGTGGGAAATTACCGTAGAAGAAGGGCATTTTGCAATCAGAATTTACAGATTTAAAGGGAAAAAATCCCTGCTCCGACATCTCCGACTTTTCGTTTGTTGCATATAGGGGAAAAACGAAAAGTCGGAGGAAAATCTCCGAGGCTGTTTTTCTAACAACACTGCTACAAAGCGTGGGAAACTACCTTAGAAGAAGGGCATTTTACAATCAGAATTTACAGATTTAAAGGGAGAAAAATCCCTGCTCCAACATCTCCGACTTTTCGTTTTTTGCATATAGGGGAAAAACGAAAAGTCGGAGGAAAATCTCCGAGGCTATTTTCTAACAACACTGCTTCAAAACCGTGGGAAACTGCCGTAGAAGAAGGGCATTTTACAATCAGAATTTACAGATATAAAGGGAGAAAAATCCCTGCTCCAACATCTCCGACTTTTCGTTTTTTGCATATAGGGGAAAAACGAAAAGTCGGAGGAAAATCTCCGAGGCTGTTTTTGAACAACACTGCTACAAAGCGTGGGAAACTACCTTAGAAGAAGGGCATTTTACAATCAGAATTTACTGAATTAAGGGAGAAAAATCCCTGCTCCGACATCTCCGACTTTTCGTTTTTTGCATATAGGGGAAAAACGAAAAGTCAGAGATGAAAAAGTTTGAGAAATTGCTCCAACATCTCCGACATCTCCGACATCTCCGACATCTCCGACTTTTCGGCCTTACCGAATGCCATTGCTTTTAGGAGCCAATCAGCTGGGTGACGGTGCACTTTTAATACCAACCAATTGTAACATTCAAGAAATTTATACAGACACTGGTGCATTATTTTTTCAAAAAGTTTGCTAAAGATAGAGAGGAGAAAGATTTTAATAAGGAAAGAAAGATCACTGGAGATGGATAGTTGCTTGAAGAATTTTTAGTAGCTTGACAGGGATATTGTTTGGACCACTGAACTTATCAAGTTTTAAAGACAGGATAAGGCAGGATACTGTACTTCATCAGCTGTGCAAGGGGAGATAAAAACGAATCTAAATTGGAAATGGACAAATAATCCAATGGGGATTTTGGAGTTCTTGGGATTTTCTTTGTGATACTACTATAAGCAACATTTGGTAAAATATTTATTGAATTCAGTGGCTATTTTGACAGTTTCCAGGCCTTATACTAACTGTATTATGCCCTTTATTCCTTTGCATAGCATTTTCATGTTGCTTTTGTGTTCATCAAAATACTTATGGGTAGCATTCCTTTTTGCTTTCTCTAATTTCATTCATAATGCGGTTTCGGAATTGCTTGATGTGTATGCATGTAGGTCATTGACAGAATTTATTAATTTAAACTGATGGAATAGATTGTCCCTAATTTTAATCATTTTCTGAATGTGCAAATTAATCCAAGGTTTATTTCTAAGTTTCAAAGCCTTTTTGATAATTTTTCTTGGGGTAATGTTTGTCAATAAGATTGTGGAGATTAATCATAAAAATATCAAATTTTTGATTTAAATCAATAGCATCGTCATTGAGAAAGGATTTTTCAACATCTTTATAGTTGGCAAGAAATTTAGCTTCATCAAAGTTTTTATAATCATAAGCAAAACAGGATGAAGTTTTGTACTCGGGGGTGTTGCCATACAGAATAGCAAACTGGGGAAGATACGTATATATATATATGTATCCATTTATCACATTGATCACACAAGACTGCTTTTTTTATTTACATTTTTGTTGCAAATGCCACAAGGGAAAGGTACCTTGTGAGCGGTGGGTCCTAGATCACTACATTGTTTTCTACAATATGCTCATTTGTCTCAAAGAGGGAAACACCTGGTTAAAACACAAAAATTAAAGAAAATCACAAAAACAAAACAGGTTTTAGCCTTTTCTCTTCTTTTAGCCTTTCAGGACTTTTCAAGCTTGCAAAAACATGTTGGTTAACAGATTTGGAGATTACATTACCATGCATCAATATATTCAGCAAAAAGAGCAATAAAACTGCTGAAGGAATAATACAAATTGTATCAGACCAGCTAGACCATCATAACATTCTAAGATAGGGAATTTTCTCTAACCATCCAGCCAACCACACAAGCCCCACACCCAACCTTAATCAGGCACACCACCAGAGGCCAGGCAGACCCACAGACAGCCAGAGGAAACCCACCTCAATTCAGCTCAACTAGAAGGATTTATACTTTGTGTACTGTTTTATCAGTCTTACGACATTTGATCACTAGTGTTGCAGGATATGCCAGATAACCATTAGATATTTCTTTGGTTGCTATCAATTTTTGCCACTCAAACATTGCATCATTTTGTCTCTTTGTTACTTCTTTGGAGTACATTTGGTCAGCTCGGATACCCATCTTTGGGTGCTTTCGACAAAGATCAGAAAATCCATTTTTCACAGTCTCGCTGTCTTTCCAAGAGAAGAACTTTACATAGATATGACTTCGCCCTTTTTCATCATTTCTGCAACTTGATCAGCTTCAATTTTGAGGTGTCTTGCGATAACTTCTACCAGAATTCCCTCTGTTTGGTCCCATGTTTCATGGGGCTCCTCTTTAATTCCCTTAAGAATTAGGGTTGAGCGCATTGACTTTTGTTAGTAGCTCCCGGGGGGGGGGGGGCCACTCTTATAGTTTCCTGTAGTATCATGCTCGTACAAAGGTTCAACATATGCACCCTAAACGCTGACCTGTTTTAGCGAAATACATACCCTAATCGCGGAAAATTTTCTTCAGAACATACCCTTTCCCGCGTCAAAATAGAACTTCTCAATTTCAGGTACCCTAATCGCTGACAAGCCAGTTATTAAAATTGCCAATATTGCCGGTGTGATTTGAAGAGGAGTACCCTGCGTACCAGAATCTCTAAAACGACTCTAAACTATAATTTTATAGATGCTACCACAGTGGCTTGGCCAGATAAATTAAGTAGGGGTATTGAAATGAGAGGGTCTGGGCCCTCAGGAAATTTTTTGGGACACGCCATTTACTTTGGCTGAGAATGCATCTCCTAATATCATGCTTACCAATAGCGACAAGGTAACTTTGTTAGTTTGTGACAGTTGTCCAATATAAGTAGAGCACGAGGAAAATTTTTGGAGAAACATCTTTTACTTTGGCTTAGAAAGCATCTCCCAACATCATGCTTGCCATTAGTGGCAAGAAAACCTTTGTAGTTTTGTGACATTTATCCTATACATCGGAGCACGAGGAAAAGTTTTGAAGATGCATCGACAACTTCATTCTGCAGGCCAAGAATGCATCGACAACTTCATTCTGCAGGCCAGCAGGTCAAGTAATCTGCGGGTCAAACACGAAAGCAAACATGCGGTTCACCACCAGGGCCAAGGGCTCAGTGGCCTCCAGACATGTCATGAAAAAGCTGGAAATGTATTGCTTACGTCAAGCACATCCCGTAATGGGTTTAGATAACAGTACAACAAATATCGTTATCTGATTGACAGAATTAGTCAAGCCAAATCGTATCATCTGCACTCGCGATGAGGATTGCATCGGAGTCATGACTGCATCTCTTTCTCCGAGTGTTTAGGCAGGAAGTAGGCCCCATTAAAATCGAAAACTCTCAAACGATCAAACTTTCGGATGAATTGGAGAGTCGAATGACTATGTTTGAATTAGTCTGCCTACCTACTTTCAGTTTCAGATTATGTTCAGTTTATTATTTGATTTTGGGAGCCACCGAATCGAGATTAAGAATGTCTCCTCCCCCTGCAAATACTTACAAGGCACATGGTTTAGAACTGAGCAATGAACAATCAAATGTGCTGAATAATAGTTATAGTTGATGTATCCTCGCAACATTATCAACCAAATTTATCAACCAATTTTATCAAACAATATCAAGAGAATTTCCAAATCCATCTAGAATGTTCCAGCAACTCAACCATTGAAATTATTGAATCAGTCGCGATTCGCAATCATTCGACATAGATTCTTTGTCTTCGTTCAATATTTTCAATCTGATGTTTATACTTTCACTTCATCATCCAATTCAGTGCGGAAAACTGAGACTCATATCATCAATCTATACGCCCACTGCATTTTTAGATTGGCTTTGTTCACGATTTGAACAGCAAGACATTCTTTGGCTTTGGCACAAAGCATTTCAATGCCACGAACGAATAAGGATCCCATGGTTGAAAGATATTGAAACAAAAGCTTGTGAAAGCATTTGAAAAAATATTGTGATGGTCCAAGCAGAGATCAAAATCGTCCAAGGGATTGGCCTTTGACCATTTCACGGCCTAAAATACCAAACAAAACACATACATCTTTGTATTGGGCCCTTGGCCCTGATGGTGACCCGCATGTTTGCTTTCGTGTTTGACCCGCAGATTACTTGACCTGCTGGCCTGCAAAATAAAGTCGTCGAAGATGCATCCTTTACTTTGGCATAGAATGCATCCCCTCATTCCATTTTTGCCAGTGCCAAAATGGAAGCTTTGACATTTATCAGAAAATTCTTACCCAACCTATGCCAAGCCAATTTCTCTTCGGTTTTAAAGAATCTCGAGAACCATTCGAAAAAAGTGGTGGGGCAATGACCCCCATACCCATACCCCCCGTGGCCATGCCACTGTACTGCCATGATGTTGATAATGTTAAAATGATGTTACAACTTACAGATGCTATTTCATGCTCCCGAATTCCTACCCCATCTTGTGCTGGTCTGCTTTCTCAAGTTCTTTGACTCGTTACAAATTCTATTTTAGAAATTTTGATTAGAATATCATTGCACAGGAGTTTAGGAGCTTATCAAATGCAGAATAAGACACCCTTATTTGAAATTATGGTCGATGTGGCACCCTTAAATACGGGCCCGCGCGGGCCCGTGCCTACTTTGAAGAAAGACACCCTTTCCCGCGTCTTTTTGTACGCGCATGATAACACATAAGGTACCAAGTGGCCCCCCCGGGTAGTAGCTTCTTAGATTGAAGTTGTAGAATCTCTTTTGAGGTTTGCATTTGCCAAAGTATCTGCCTTCTAGGCTTTTTCAGTAGTTTTTTGCATGTCCAGCTTGATTTCCGTAAATTTACTGTGCATCTCCCTAAGGTCTAAGGATTTCATCTTTTTTGTTCATTCAACAGAGTTTTCATATATCATCCAGGGTTATATCAGGCATGTCAATTTTGGGCCTAAGTTGCATTGCAAGTTCGGCACAGTTTTTATGTACGAAGTAAAACGAGTACATGTAGGAGTGGAGTTGTGTAACGCCTTCAGTAACTCACTAACTCACTAACTCACGAACCAAGAACGCATTCCGCGAACCAGCTAAGAATGCCAAGAATGCAATCAGTTGCCAACTGCTGTATTGTTGCTGCGCCTCCGCACCATCAGATCACTGCATTTGCTGAGACTTTTTTGGCAGAGCACCAGGAAAACAAACCATTTGCACTAATTATTTTTGATGTCATGTGATCAACGAAAGTTCTAGAAGAAACGTTGCGACGCAGTCGATTCATGTCCAATTAGACCACAAATGAGCCCATTAACCATATTGCATGTTGCTCTCTTTACAAAAGTGTTGGCAGATTTTCAATTCAACAATTTTGGATACTGGAAGTAAATATCTTCATTGGTACCTGGACTTCTGCTTTGAAGCCAAATCCAACAAAGGCTACGTTGCTTTTATGTGCCACCGCAGAGGTCGCCGTGTTCGACCTCGAAGATACTTGCAGGCTGAGTTGCGTTAGAGCTTCACTATCGTACACATTCCAAAATTCTAGAAAATCTATAAAGATATTGTAGATACAGATTTTTCTAGAATAGCAAAAAGGTCTATTGTAGATCGCAGATGCTGTAACTGCTTTTGAAACCTGACACGGGACTGTTGACGTCAGGCCTCAATCAATAACTTGATGGGGTAAATGAACGTCTGTTTAGAAATTTTACTTTCTTGGGGCAAATGTTATAGTTGACTCGAGTTGACTCTGTGCCGCTGTGCAAGCATCAATCCACTGGAACATGCTTTCCTTTTAGGTCGAACAAGGGATGCGAGGACCCCTTAAAAACTACTTCTTGTGTGCTGAAGGACTGCCCCCTCCAGTAGAAAATAGAAATATGAAACAAGAAAAGTATCGGAATTGCCGCAGCTTCAAAGAAGCTCATTGCTCCCATCTGAAGGTCACCATGTGCTCTTTCCTGTCTGCAATGGTTATTTGGAAGCATTTACCCTAAGCTATTTTAAACTTTGTTCTGTACCAGCGTTCTTCGTACATGGCTAATGGGCCCCTTTAATTATGTACGAATTAAAACGAGTACATGTAGGAGTGGAGTTGTGTAACGCACTCAGTAACTAACTAACTCACTAACTCCGAACCAAGAACGCATTCCGCGAACCAGCTAAGAATGCCAAGAATGCAATCAGTTGCCAACAGCTGTATTGTTGCTGCGCCTCCGCACCATTAGATCACTTCGTTTGCTGAGACTTTTTTGGCAGAGCACCAGGAAAACAAACCATTTGCACTAATTATTTTCGATGTCATGTGATCAACGAAAATTCTAGAAGAAACGTTGTGACGCAGTCGATTCATGTCCAACTCGACCACAAATGAGCCCATTAACCATATTGCATGTTGCTCTCTTTACAAAAGTGTTGGCAGATTTTCAATTCAACAATTTTGGATACAGGAAGTAAATATCTTCATTGGTACCCTTACTTCTGCTTCGAAGCCAAATCCCACAATGGCTACATTGCTTTTATGTGCCACTGCAGAGGTCGCCGCGTTCGACCTCGAAGATACTTGCAGGCTGAGTTTGGTTAGAGCTTCACTATCGTACACATTCCAAAATTCTAGAAAATCCATAGAAATATTGTAGATTCAGATTTTTCTAAAATAGCAAAAAGGTCTATTGTAGATCGCAGATGCTGTAACTGCTTTTGAAACCTGAAACGGGACTGTTGACGTCAGGCCTCAATCAATAACTTGATGGGGTAAATGAACGTTTTGTTTGAAATTTTACTTTCTTAGGGCAAATTTTACAGTTGACTCGAGTTGACTATCCCTTGATGCTTGCACAGCGGCACAGAGTTAACTTGACTATGTGCCACTGTGCAAGCATCAATCCACGGGAACACTTTTTTTCCTTTTAGGTCGAACAAGGGATGCGAGGACCCCTTAAAAACTAGTTCTTGTGTGCTGAAGGACTGCCCCCTCCAGTAGAAGAAAGAAATATGAAACAAGAAATTATCGGAATTGCCGCCGCTTCGAAGAAGCTCATTGCTCCCATCTGAAGGTCACCATGTGCCCTTTCCTGTCTGCAATGGTTATTTGGAAGCATTTACCCTAAGCTATTTTAAACTTTGTTCTGTACCAGCGTTCTTCGTACATGGCTAATGGGCCCCTTTAATTCTTTGGTAAAAAAAGTGATAGGTAGCAGCAGTTGTACCAAACAAGCATAAATGGATACAAATATTGATATTTCACCGTATCATGTAGATTATCATATTGGATTGAGACGATGCAGGAAGGAGTAAACCAATTTTTTGCTTTGCTTTGCTCACACGGCCATATTATTCAACGCCGTAGCGGGGACGTTACAACATGAACAATTTTCATCGAAAATGACGACTTGGCCTAACTGGGCTTCTTGGTGACAAATGCAAATAGAGCTTCTTTTCTTTCTTGCATCCTGCAGTAATTCCCATTTATCATTTTCTGATGAATCATAATTCCTTGAGGAAGATGAATACTTTGCCATCTTCCATCCTCTATCCTCTATGCTTCCACCTTCAACACACAACCGGCTTTCCAAATAAGGAGTGAGAAATTTGAGAAAAAACTTTGGCTGGTTTTTGTCAGCCTCCAAATCTTTTCTTTTGTCCGAAGTTCCCCTGGGACGCTAACTCATCCTCTGATCAGATTGCGTTTTCTACTAAAATTGACCAATCAGGTGCCGTCATTTCATTACTTCCGCGTTTCGCTGCTAGATTTAGGCCATTTTGGGTACCCCCCAATAAAAAAATATTGCACGCTCGAATAAATCGAATTTTTTGAAAATTTCAACGGGAACAGGATGCTTATACATAGGACCACAAGTGTTCATGTAACCCCCTTGCCATCACCTAGGATTGAAAAATTATGGCGATTTGAATGTTTGTCTTTGGTATTTTTTCAAACAGGTAGCGGCATCCTGCTCACCCTCCCCCCAAAAATTAGTTTTTTAGCAAAATTATCAAAAATATACATATTTCCATGAATAATTCTTCCGAAATTTCCGAAATTTGCGCTTTACTTCGCCTTGACTTGCGAATTTGCGACACCTCCAAACTCTGTCCTTCTTTTCTGTATGGTAACTTATGCCTCTCTCTGGTCTGGACCCAACATAACAGGAAAAGGCGGGAAAAGAAATCTTTAACGGTGGCGGTGTCGTCATGTTTTTGTTGGTAAAATCATTTATCGCCTCAAATATTTGTTCACAAATCTATAAGAAGATTGTTGATTACCATTGAAGTTGAAGCAAAGTATCGAAATAACTGCCAATATATTTAATTCCCGCGCTTAGGATGGAGTGTGAGTGAAACCAAACTGACAGCATTGCAAACAATTCTCAAAGAAGACGACGGCATTGCATCAGGAGCGATCAAGATCACGATGAAGTAAGTTTTCCAGATCACGATGAAATAAGTTTTCCTTCTACTTCGTCTTGCAGTGAGGGCATTTCAAATTTTTACATTCTTATCAAAAGACGATTTTGACAACGATTTCCGCTCAATTTTTACAAGAAAGAAGCCGCCTGTGCTGTGTGAAATTGTAAAATTCAATTTTGTACAATCTAGGAGAAACTTTTACCCCGGGAAGAACTGGGGTCAAGTTTGTTGTAAAAGTTAGTGCACGAGTTTATAAGAAAATAAAAATTTGGGCCAGTTGTGAAAGTAATACACTCATTTTTTTTTATAAGAAACTAAGGTCCGGGGCTGGTAGGCAGTTTTTTACCCTGGGTACCAGAGCCAAAAAATGATAAAATAAAAAATAAAAAAAAGTAAAGAGGGAAAGAAACCTAAGTTCCCTATCTACACGTTTTTTTTTGTAAGAAACTGGTTTATAAGAAACTAGTACTACGATGACCAAAAATTTAAGAAACTCTAGTACTACGCCCAAGAACAGTTAAGAAACTCTAAAACTTTATTTCTGTATGTCTCTCTTATTCTATATCTCTCTAGCAAAGGTACATTCGTCTTTTCTTTACTTTTAACTGCAGAATTGGTAAATTTTTTGCCTTGATGTGCATGGCTTCTTCTGATGACAATGTCAATTCAAAATGGAAGCCTTTCTCGAGAAGAAGGCTCAACTTCGAACAATACCGCAATTTTAGGCCCAAAAAAATAAGAAACTAATTAAGAAACTTTTACTACTAAAACACCGAAATTTTCATGCGAAATTAAGAAACTTTTAGTACTAAGTGCTGATCCAAGTTTCTTATAAAAAAAACGTGTAACGCCGGTACCCTTTTAGTTTTACAAGAAGATTAGCCAAAAGATTAACCAACAGCCAAAAGTCTTTTTCGACAATCACGTTTCAAAGGGTGACTGTCATATCATAGAACATGTATCAACGATAAGGTTGAATTTTCAATGACCACACCCAATAACCACGCCCCTTGTCGGCAAATTCAAGGTTTACACCCCCCTTCCTCGACTTCCCTCGCGACGGCCCTGCACAGGGCAGGGGCAGTGGTGGAAAACGTTACAAAACAAACAAAACATATCAAGAAAAAGTCCTCCTTATTGTTGCCGATATGAGGCCCACTGCATTCCATAATGAAAGGTATTTACAAACTTATTGCTGTCTGGTTTTTATTTGAATAAAATTTACCATGGTATTTACATCATAATATAGCTTGGGTTGGGCCTACCAAGGAAAGCTTTGAATTTGATACCTGAAGGTGTTGTGGCGCAGTGGTGCAATCCTCTGACATTGCAGGCAGAACAGTCAGGCGGAAAGGGTTCGATTCCAGGTAGAGCCCCATCACTTGAATGTGATGACAAAATGGGTTGCAGACTCGAACTCGAATATTCTACTTCTGCAGTTGAGTCCCTGCAGCACTTCCTGTACAAAAATACAAGGCTAAACTTGGCCTTGTGCATATGGCGCGCCATAGCGGCCAAAATCATAAATTTTCATGCTGCGTAGTTAGCGATTTTTGTAGATCAAACTTTCATTTTTGTCGATCAAACTTTCATTTTTGTCGATCAAACTTTCGTTTTTGTCGATCAAACTTTCGTTTTTGTGTATCACAAAAATCATGCAATAAATATTTTGTGACACACAAGAAAATTGTCGACAACAAATTTTGCACAGTTTTGTTCAGCCTCGCATACAATTTTTTGATTGACACTGTGTTTCACAATCATTATGAAATTTGTGTCATGCAAAAACGCAGCAAAAAATTTGTGTCACACAAAAACACATTCAAAAAATTTGTGCTACACAAAAAGCACATTCAACAAATTTGTGTTACACAAAAGCACATTTCAAAATTTTGTGTCACGCAAAATTATCAGATTGATTCTCTCATCCGGGGGTTACCTCCCCCGGAGGTTATCTCAACCGGGGTGTTACCTCCCACGATGTATTTTCAAGCCGGAGGTTATGCTCTGTTAAATACCATAAACAAGCAGAGGCATTTGTGATGGAAATATCCCTTCCTTTCCCCGTCCTTTCCTTCCTTCCTTTCAGTCTTCAAACATGGTTGAAATTGAGAATTTTGCTTCTGTTCTCACTGAAATTTTTCAAATTTGCCAGCGACTGTTACCAGAGGCTAGATGCTTACTTTCTGGACTTCCCAACGAGCGTATTTCGAACAGATGCCTGGCTTTTCTTATTGAGCTCATATCGCCATAAAATTCAAAGGCTGACTTCTGAGGGTCAACGAAGGTTTGAGTGCAAGAAGGAATATACTGGTACGTCTGGACGGCCAGCTTATCGCATTTTTTATGATCAAATGGACGGTTTGTCTCACTTGGATTTACATGGAAGAGAATTGCAGAGCTTTTATGCGTCTCTGAGAGAACGTTGCGCCGTTGGAGGCAAGATTTTGTTTTCGACGTCCCGTTTTCAGAAATGGAAGATGAAGTACTTGATGATATTGTGGCTCAGGGGCGGCTGGCCCTGCTATTAGTGGTGCTATTAGTCTAATAGCATTTTTTTTTCAGAGATTGCCAAAAAATACCGTTAGAAAATACTCTGTTCGTGGTTCTTTCAGTTTTGTGTTAGGACCTTTACAATTTGTCGGAAACAGACGATCCCAACATATTCAATTGCATAAAAACATAATTTCATTGGTCTCTTTTGAAATCTAATGCCGGTTAACAAATGTTTAACAATACCAATGACGTACCGGCATTGCCACAGAGTTCTCCAATTGCTTTCTTTGAATGTCATGGCCACGCTATTAGTTTTCTGATTCTAATAGCAGCAAGTCTCTATCAAAGATGCCGCAGCTACGCAAACCTTTGTTTTCATCTGTCAGTCAAATTTTTCATCAATGACTGAGGGCAGCCACGCTATTAGTTTCCTGATTCTAATAGCAGGAACTCTCTATCAAAGATGCCGCAGCTACGTAAACCTTTGTTTCCATCTGTCAGTCAAATTCTTCATCAATGACTGAGGGCAGCCACGCTATTAGTTTTCCAAATCTAATAGCACGGGCAACTTCAGTCATAAGCCTTCTCGAAGTACGCACGAAAATAGGAAATAATTTTGAACAGAAGTTTTCGAAATAAACTGTATTGTTGATAGCTCTTCTCTTTGGAGTGTTGCTAAGGTTTTTTCCTTACTTTTAACCCAATATAGACTCGGGCATGCACAGCGCTTACAACTGAAACAGGGCAGACCGTGCCCAAAAAGTTTACAATCAAGGCTCGAAGTAAGGACAGGTCTTCAAAATCGTTACTATTACAGTAAAATAGATCGGGTAAACAGTGATTTTGATTGTCATGAGAAATCGTATTTACTTTAGGTAAAATTTGGAACGCTACTGAGGAGTTGGTAATGGCAGACCCAGACCGAGACAAAACGTAGCTTTGGCTGTCCATGCGTTCACACCAGGCTACTTGCTATTAGAATCATGATTCTAATAGCACGGCTCTGGTATGGAAGGCTGAGAGCCGCAGATTATCAACTCGATCTATCTATTCATAGGTTTAACTCTCAGCCGTTCAGCATATCACCCCGTAACCGTAGTAATTCGAACTTCTGTTTCTATGGTTTCAACATTCAAGGTCTTCAGCCAAATGAACAGAGTTGTTGCTCCTAAGAGGTCTCAGGCTTGTAAGCAAATTTCAAACGTTAAATAAGCGCTATCCAATAGGCTATAAGAAACTTTTCCCAGAAAAAAGGGCGTTCCTCCGGGAGACTAGAGGGCGTGGCCCCAAAATTTTTCCGGGGGCAAGCCCCCGGACCCCCGTTTTTCGATCGCTTCGCTCGCGACAAATAGCAACTCATTCTGCCTCCCAGCCGCCCCTGTTGTGGCTGCTCAATTACAGTCATGTCCATCTATGGGTGAAAGATTGCTTGCTGGTGCTCTGCGATCTGAATGAATGCAGATTCAAAGGCAAAGGCTTCGCGAATCTATCATGCGAGTGGATCCTTTGGGTAGAATTTAATTCAAAGAACCTAATCCAAAGCATTGCATTACAAAAGTATCTGGTCTTCGCTTTGCAGAATGACCCCCTTCAATCTGCAAAACAAAGACTTTCTTTGTTTTGCAAATTGAGGGGGTTTTGCAAATTTCTTTGTTTTGCAAATTCTGCAAAACGAAGACCAAATATTTTGCAATCATTGGCGTTGTTAAAGGGGGGGGCCAGGGGGATATGGTCCCCCAGTGAGACTTCTTGAGGGGGCGCCAAAATGATCCACAAGGAATTTGAAAAACTTTGCGATGAATGGACGCGATACATGTAGAGTTTCAGTTCAGGTCGCTTTTGGTAAAGGAACCGACTGTCTTTACATGACAAGAAAAAAACGAAAATGACTTGAAAAGCTTGAAACGAGACAAAGGATATGCCTCACTAAAATAATTAGTTTCTTGTATACTTCTTTCCCAGTACGTATTGGAGTTTCTAATTTGTTTAACAATTATAGAGGAGAGTTTATAAAGAAAAGCAGTTTAATACGTGCATACAAGTTGTTGTTATCTTGTTATCTTTTGCTGTAGGGAATACCAAAAAGGGAGTCAGAAGCATAAGAAACTAAACGGTTGAAAACGATGCCTAACGTCACATGTTTCATATTTCAATTCATGAAGAAAACGTTAAGAAACTGATGTGGAAACATTTCATTTGTTTTTATTCACGGAAATTTTTACCTGGTATTTGGTCACTGTCCCAGGTAGGGTACCTGGTATATTCAAGATAAGGGTGCTCAGGTTACTTTTTTGGGCTGGGTCTAACATTTGGGCAAGGAATATTTTGTTGGTTCAATCATTTGTACAGTTATTTTTTGGGTTTCTGCAGTTCTGGTTTACTTTTCTGGGTCTCAAATACGAGAAAGGTAAAGAAATTGCGAAAAATATAATTTACAAACAAGATTAGATTCAAGTAACATTACTAAAACCCAAAAACCTATATATCAAAATGCATTCTGATCAGCTATATTCTTCTCTCATGCTAGAAATAATTTGTTGGGTCTATTTTCATGCTAGAAATTATTTTTTGGGTTGATGCGTTCTATCCCTAAGCCTGAGCACCCCTATCCTGAATATACCTGAGTACCCCCCCCCCCCAAGCCTCTAGCCTCTGGTAACAGTCGCTGGCAAATTTGAAAAATTTCAGTGAGAACAGAAGCAACATTCTCAATTTCAACCATGTTTGATGACTGAAAGGAAGGAAGGAAAGGACGGGGAAAGGAAGGGATATTTCCATCACAAATGCCTCTGCTTGTTTATGGTATTTAACAGAGCATAACCTCCGGCTTGAAAATACATCGTGGGAGGTAACACCCCGGTTGAGATAACCTCCGGGGGAGGTAACCCCCGGATGAGAGAATCAATCTGATAATTTTGCGTGACACAAAATTTTGAAATGTGTTTTTTGTGTAACACAAATTTGTTGAATGTGCTTTTTGTGTAGCACAAATTTTTTGAATGTGTTTTTGTGTGACACAAATTTTTTGCTGCGTTTTTGCATGACACAAATTTCATAATGATTGTGAAACACAGTGTCAATCAAAAAATTGTATGCGAGGCTGAACAAAACTGTGCAAAATTTGTTGTCGACAATTTTCTTGTGTGTCACAAAATATTTGTTGCATGATTTTTGTGATACACAAAAACGAAAGTTTGATCGATAAAAACGAAAGTTTGATCGACAAAAATGAAAGTTTGATCGACAAAAATGAAAGTTTGATCTACAAAAATCGCTAACTACGCAGCATGAAAATTTATGATTTTGGCCGCTATGGCGCGCCATATGTACAGGCCAGCATAGGAATCATTCGTCGTACATAGCCGATTGCTCGTGGCCCATGGTCGAAACCGCCAAAGCCTCATTTTCACGGACCAATCAGACGGCTAAAAAGCGAGGGAGACAAAAGAAACCCGTGAAGATTTTCTTAAATTTTACCTACCTTCATAAAACGCAACCAGGACAAAAAACTGCTTGAGATTTCCCGAATTTTTTTAAAGCAATCTACTCTCCAGATGTTTGGGAGTACAAGTTTGGATGCCGGTTAAAATATCTTCAGGATTGGCGGAGTTATTGCCTCTCCAATAGACAAAATCGGCGAAGGCTTGTCGAGACCTGTTTACGCCACTTCAAGTCAGGTGATAAAGCCTCTTGATAAAACCTCTTTTGAATTTTATAAGTTATTTCGCAACGAGCAAACTTTTGCCATGAATGTAAAAAGTAGTACAATACAGAAACTTCCCTAGAGTATTGCCACATGACTTGAAATGCGCGAACAAGCCTTTGTAGACTTTTTCAATTCACATAGAAACCGAAGGAGCATTGAATCTTGAATAAAAGAAAATTTAGCGAAAGACAATAGCAAGAACAATTGAAAACACAGATTGTGGCGTTTTCGGGTCGTTCTTACAACAATCACTATTGTTATTACTATTGTCTCCCGGCTAGAATCTCTATTGTTCAAGGTTCAGTGCCTTATCGGTTTGTTTGTGGCCATAACTCCACCAATCCTGGAGATATTTTAACCGGCATCCAAACTTTTACTCCCAAACATCTGGAGAGTAGATTGCTTTAAAAAAATTCGGGAAATCTCAAGCAGTTTTTTGTCCTGGTTGCGTTTTATGAAGGTAGGTAAAATTTAAGAAAATTTTCACGTGTTTCTTTTGTCTCCCTCGCTTTTTAGCCGTCTGATTGGTCCGTGAAAATGAGGCTTTGGCGGTTTCGACCATGGGCCACGAGCAATCGGCTATGTACGACGAATGATTCCTATGCTGTACAGGCCTAATTTTAGCCTTGTAGGGGGGATTATGACCTTGTTATGACCTTGTACTAACCTTGGAAGAAAATTACAAGGCTATCAGTAAGATTCCAAGCTGTAACCAGTCTAACACAAGGTTTCCACAAGGCTTCTACAAGGCTAATTAGCATTTTTCAAGCCATTTACAAGGTTACAGCAAGGCTATTCCAGGCTATAACAAGGTTACAAGGCCATAAGTACAAGACTTGTACATGGCTATTACATGGCTATTACATGGCCTTGTATTTTCGTACAGGTTGACACTAAAAACTGCAACTTTACCTTTGAAACAGCCAGATGTGAATTTTTCACTGTTAGGATCCCTTCAGTATATTGGAACAATGTCACTGAACCAAAATGAGAAAAAAATGTGCCTCCATGATCACTGAATGATTTACTTTGAAACAATGAACAAAGGGGGGTACTTTTATCTTAGATTTACTTACAATCATATGAAGTATTATTGTATCTTGACAGGCTTGAGCAGGGGTAGGGGCAGGGGCATGGTTGTCTGTTAATTACAGAATTCATATGGTTTGACTCAACATGTTCCAATATACTGATGGGATTATAATGAAAAAGGTCATGAGACAATTCCTTTGTTGTCCTTTTCCTTGGTAATTTATTCGTTAATGCTCTGCAAGATCATCACAGCAATTGGAACTCTATGTTGTAAGTACAGTAGGGCTCTATATTGTAATGAAAGATACAGTACTCATCTAAACATGATGAGAAGTTTGTGTATACTGAATGTCAATTGTACAGAATTCACCTCATTTTGAATAGGTCTTAGTGGGAAACATTGTTGATACAATGTTAGTCTAAATTTGGGGAGTCTCGGTTAGGCCTGAGTTGTTCATTGCAAGGCCCAAAGGCTTTGTCAGATTGCATGGCATAAATCATCAGCAGTAGTTCTTGCATCAGATTTAAGCTGATGCAACCTTCATCCAATGCCTTCTAGTTCTAAGGCTCCTAATTCATTTTGGCCTTATTTGGGTAGTACAGAATCATACCTGTACAAAAATACAAGGCTAAACTTGGCCTTGTACAGGCCAAGTTTTAACCTTGTAGAGGGGATTATGACCTTGTTATGACCTTGTACTAACCTTGGTAGAAAATTACAAGGCTATCAGTAAGATTCCAAGCTGCAACCAGTCTAACACAAGGTTTCCACAAGACAAGGCTTCTACAAGGCTAATTAGCATTTTTCAAGCCATTTACAAGGTTACAGCAAGGCTATTCCAGGCTATAACAAGGTTACAAGGCCATAACTACAAGACTTGTACATGGCTATTACATGGCCTTGTATTTTCGTACAGGTATCTATATGCTCCCCACAAGGTATTTCTCATTCTGGAGGTCTGATGCCATCTGCTAGTGCCAGAAAGCAAGGGAGGAATATTTACATAATGTTGGATTACATGCAAGCTAAATATATCTTATTTCTATGTATAAGTAGTGTATCAGTTTCATGTATTGTATTGTCAGTAAGTGTAACATGTGGTTTTCTTGTGATGAACAATTTTGCCCCAAACCTGGATTTCTTTTGGCTCTCCTTATTTAGAAGTTCTTTCTGAGGTCATTCAACCAAGTTATCAGTGATGATACATTAAGTGGTGCATGCAAATTTCTCTCGAATTTCTGAAAGTGTTCATGTTCTCTTCCAGGATTCAGCATAAACACTTTCTTAGATAACAAATTTTTAACAAGATTGTCGAAATCATCCTGTACAAAAATACAAGGCTAAACTTGGCCTTGTACAGGCCAAGTTTTAGCCTTGTAGGGGGGATTATGACCTTGTTATGACCTTGTACTAACCTTGGAAGAAAATTACAAGGCTATCAGTAAGATTCCAAGCTGCAACCAGTCTAACACAAGGTTTCCACAAGGCTTCTACAAGGCTAATTAGCATTTTTCAAGCCATTTACAAGGTTACAGCAAGGCTATTCCAGGCTATAACAAGGTTACAAGGCCATAACTACAAGACTTGTACATGGCTATTACATGGCTATTACATGGCCTTGTATTTTCGTACAGGAGCCTTTTTGCTTTTAACTTTGTGATGTCCTCCAGGCTTTACCATTATTAGGTCTTTGTCTGTGGACTCCAGCATTTTCTGCAAGAAGTCCAATGAATGGGCGTGGTGTACAACCACTTACCACCGACCACACCGACCAGTGCACCGACCACATACCACCGACCGCACCGACCACCGACCAGACCGACCACCGACCACTGACCAGCACCACCGACCACCGACCAACACCACCGACCACCGACCACGAAAACCACTGACCACTGACCAACAAACCACTTACCACCGACCATACATATCACCGACCACCGACCACCGACCAACAATCCACTTACCACCTACCAAGAAAACCACTTACCACTTACCACTTACCACCGGCCAAGAAAACCACTTACCACTTACCACTTACCACCGACCAAGAAAACCACTTACCACTTACCACTTACCACAGACCAAGAAAACCACTTACCACTTACCACTTACCACCGACCAAGAAAACCACTTACCACTTACCACCGACCAAGAAAGCCACTTACCACTTACCACCGACCAAGAAAACCACTTACCACCGACCACCGACCACCGACCAAGGAAACCACTTACCACCGACCAGCAAACAACCGATTATCTTGTGGACATTGTGACCTTTTTTTGAAAAATTTTCCAAAAAACCGCTTATAAGAAATAGTAGGCTCAATTTTTCGAAAACTGAATTTAAAAAGCAAAATTTTTGTTTTGACATTTTTTGTTAAAGCTGAATTATAGTTTCAAATTAACTCTGAAACTAATGGCCCAAAAATTTAAGAAACTGCCTACCAGTCTAATAAAAATAACGCATAATCTGCATTTTGGTTTCTCCCGTCTTCAATGATCTTTTTCCGGTGGTGGTTTGTGGCAAGGCTCTGATCCTGTAATGAAATAATAAACCAATCTGTTTCCCCCTTTCAATTCACTTAATCCACATGTTGCATTAACTACGTACTTCACGGGAAGTCATATGGTAATACCTGCATCTAAATTTGGGTGATCTTCATACAATTTTTTGTTATTTTTCACTGTTCCCCTAAGAACTTGCTTTTATCTGCCGCACCATCATTACTCCGTTTTAATAGACTCTATGATAGTCCCAGTTATCGCATCACAACAGCAACAATAACAACAATAACAACAACAACAACAACAACAACAACAACATAATTTTACCCAAACCGGGACGTATAGACTTTCCGATAAAGGAATGGGAATAAAATGGCACAGATTTGTGTGTTCTGACACAGGCATAGGCACAGGAAGCTTTGCGCTGGGAGCTGCTTGGAGCTATATGTAGCCTTCTAAATGCAGAACTCCTGGATGAAGTTTTGTTCATTTACGTTGCATTGCAGCTGCAAATCTTTAAAATGGGCTCGGTAAACGAACGTTGACAAAGCGCGCATAACTGAACATGTACACGTATTTCTTTCATAAGAAACTAAGAATTTGGACCAGCACTGAAAGTTTCTTAAAATTATCAGATTTTGAGTACTCAGAGTTTCTTACGAGTTTCTTAGAGGTACCATAACAGTCTTCATGTTCACTACCCGTGCCCTCGTGAACACTTCAAAACAATATTGTTTGAGCCTTTCCAATGTTTAGACATTACTGAAGTACCTTAACGAGTAATATGGTACTGGAAACAAATGAAAAGTAAAGTGAAAAAAGTCAAGGATTTCCTTCATCAAAGTAAATAGATTCTTAACTTATTATCTCCCAGTACTGGAGTTTCTTAATTTTTTGGCGATCTGAGAGTTGAGTTTCTTATAAGCAGTTTCTTATAAAAAATACGTGTAGTGAACATTCCATGGTTTCCGCCGATGATAAAATGTGATACAAATCATATGTTTAAAAATCAAATGTAAGCATTGAGACACAAAACAGACACATTAAAAACCGGCCGTATGACTGCATGAAGTTTCGAAAAAGGGCCTAGCCATGATTTGATATCATGGGCATTTTACAAAGCACCTTTAAACTTTATTTTTTCAGTCTTTATTTTGGAAAAAATTATGGACGCATGACCACGACTCTAACTAAGCGAATAGAATAAAAATGGGATATGAATGATAAACTCGTGCCACATCTTCAAAATAAGCGTGCATGTACCCCTTTTATTTTTCTGTGATAAGAATAGCGTGTTCAATGGAATGCAACGCAAGGATCGATTCCTCAAAAGAAAAACAATATCATAAACAATTGAAGCATCTCAAAGAATATTTCTTTTCAAAAGTAAAACCTAAAAATCGAAATTTGAACACAATTTCAAATTCTTTTGCACATTGCTGGTGATATCTGATCATATGGCTAGGCCATTTCTCAAATATGGTTAGGCCGTTTTTAGGTGTACTCTAAATTTCGACTTTGCGAGCTTTGGTAGACGATTCTAAAATGCAAGGTATGTGCATTCAAGTTGAAGATAAACAAATGTAGCTTTGTCTTCGGAAAGTCCCGATATCTTATCGTTTTGTTACTATACCCAATTTAAGCGGGTATTTTTTGAGACACCCGGTAGATAAAACACAAAATCTCTGCCCCAATTTTAATTATCAATCTCCAATTTCAATTGTAAACCAACGGGTGAACAGAAAATCATATTTACTTCACGTCAAACGAAGATGAACTCTTCCTAGTCTATATACTCCAAACGCATCACTTCAGAAAATGAAAATCTATTTAATCAGAAAATCAATTAAAACAAAAAGTATTGATATCAACTAGAACAGACAAATATTATATATTGGATAGGGGTATGCGGGATTTCCAGGGCAGCCTACAACTTTGTAAGAAGAAACTCATTAGAATTATTTTAAAAATTTTACTCTTTAAAATTTTGGTCGGTGGTCGGTGGTAAGTGGTTTTCATGGTCGGTGGTCGGTGGTAAGTGGTTTTCATGGTCGGTGGTCGGTGGTAAGTGGTAAGTGGTTTTCTTGGTCGGTGGTTGGTGGTAAGTGGTTTTCTTGGTCGGTGGTAAGTGGTAAGTGGTAAGTGGTTTTCTTGGTCGGTGGTAAGTGGTAAGTGGTAAGTGGTTTTCTTGGTCGGTGGTAAGTGGTAAGTGGTTTTCTTGGTCGGTGGTAAGTGGTAAGTGGTAAGTGGTTTTCTTGGTCGGTGGTCGGTGGCCTTTTTGGTCGGTGGTAAGTGGTTTGTTGGTCGGTGGTAAGTGGTTTATTGGTCGGTGGTAAGTGGTTTTCTCGGTCGGTGGTCGGTGGTCGGTGGCTATCATGGTCGGTGGTAAGTGTGGTAAGTGGACGGTGGTAAGTGTGGTCGGTGGTATGTGGTCGGTGTGGTCGGTGGTAAGTGGTTGTACACCAGGCCCCAATGAATGTGATTCATGCTTTGCATTTTTCTTTTCATGAAGGTTTACACCGGGAAGGGTGTTTCATTTTTAATCTTGAATTCTGGATCTTGAATTAGGGTGTTTCATTTTGAATCTTGAATTCCGGATCTTGAATTAGGGTGTTTCACTCTGGATCTTGAATTCCGGATCTTTGGATCTTGGATCTTGGATCTTGGATCTTGAATCTTGAATTAGGGACTCCCGGTTTACACCTAGATTATGGATTGCAGCTCTTTCGTGAAGCATTTCAAAACAATGTTTCTAACCATTTCCAGTGTTTAGACATCACTTGAATACCTTCCGAATAATATGATACAGGAAGCAAGTGAATACGAAGAAAGAATAAGCAAAGTATTCCCTAATTTTCTTAATTTTTGGTGATTTGAGTGTTGAGCTTCTTATAAGCAGTTTCTTAAAAAAAAATAAACGTATTTTTTTATAAGAAACCGCTTATAAGAAATGGTAGGCTCAATTTTTCGAAAGTTAAGAAAAAACCCTAACTGAATTGAAAAACTAAGAAACTTTTGTAATTGACAGATTTAATTCTCTATCGCACTCAAATATGTTTTGACACTGTACAGCTATAGCAACTGTTTGGAGTTGGACATTATTTTGAGTGCGAATTATATTATTTACTTGTTTTGAGACTTACCAATTAATTTGGGAGCCCGTTAGACAAAAACAAAATTAACTCTGCACTTCCGGCATTAAAAATGTAAGAAACACGTCAGAAACTTTTGTTAGCAAAATGGCCCAAAAATTCAAGAAACTGCCTACCAGCCCCAGACCTTAGTTTCTTATAAAAAAACGAGTGTACGTGTACTGCACAATGCCAAAACATTCTGTTCTGACATAGCCAAGGAAATGTGAAGCTGCAAATTACAAAAGTTTTGTATTAGCCTTTTACCGGTAAGGTGTAAGTCTGGTTCTTCATTTTTTTCAAATTGAGCCTACAGCTTCTTAAAGTGATTTTTTAAAAGATGCCACAATTTTGTACCGACTCGTAAATGTAAGTTTAGCAGGGCTCCAAACATAGCATTGCAAATTCTCCTATTTTTTCTCGTCTGGATATCGATCGTCTTTGACCACAACCAATATATAAATCTTGACTCCCGTCGTAAGGAAGTTTATTCCACAAATGCGGCATTCTGAGTCTGCAGTGCAGCTGATTTTTTTCGACAAACTTTTATCGGTGTTCCTCCTTGATTGTTGATGGATTTTTGATGGATGTTTCTTCAAAACAAAAGGATTTTTGCCAAACGTGGAAACAAGTGAAAATAAATGGAACAAACAAATCACAAGATAAAGATCTCATTCTTATGTTTCCCTTTGTTGACTTTGTTTGCAACTTCAATTTGAATGGGGTGTTTTTAGATTTTCTGCTCTTTGCAAATCCCTTGCAAATGCAAGCCTTTAACCCTTTCTTTGAAATTTCTTACACAAAATACGCATAGCGACATCCCAAAACATAGATAACACATGCAAGTATGAGTGCCTCAGTCTAAATGTGATTAATCACATGATTAATCATATCTTTCGTTGATCACCATGATTAGAGAATAGGTGATTGAATTGATTCATATCAATCAAATTTAAACCAAAACGAGGTTGTGTTATCATTTGACCAGAGCCTCCTTTCTTCCTTGTCTCTTCCTTTTCCAAATTTTCAATTTCTTTCTAATTTTGAGGCTCTGCTCTGGTACCCAGGGTAGCAGTTTCTTAAATTTTTGGGACATTTTGCTACCACAAGTTTCTTACGTGTTTCTTATATTTTTATTGCTGGAAGTTTAGAGTTGATTTTGTCTTGTCTAAAGGGCTCCCAAATTACTTAGTAAAATCTCAAAACGAGTACTATGAAGTGTCATCAAGGCCAAAACTCGATTTCGATAGGGAAGACGACATTTTGACAAATAGAAACCCTAAACGAAACATCAAAGTGACAAGCTTGAACTAATGTTGATAAATTGAAACCCTGAACCGAAACTCCAGACAACAAAGTTAAACTCCAAAGCGAAACCCTAAAGTGAAACCCTAACGTCCAAAGTGGAACTCTGAAGTGAAACCCAAAGTGAAACTCCAAAGCGAAACCCAAAAGTGAAACCCCAAAGTCCAAAGTGAAACCCCATAGTCTAAAGTGAAACTCCAAAGTGAAACCCCAAAGCGAAACCCCAAAGTGAAACTCCAAAATGAAACCCTAAAGCGAAACTCCAAAGTGAAACTCTAGAATCTTACAGTAGGACCTCCCCAGTCAGTCAACCGCTAAGCGATAGGACCTCCCCAGTCAGTCAACCGCTAAGCGATAGGACTTCCCCAATCAGTCAACCGCTAAGCGAAAGGGGTTCCCCTTCACTTGGGAGTTACCTCCGCCTCGTTCTGATTTTATATTTCCATGAGCGAGAGATCGATGACAATCTTATTTTGGATTTTGGACTATTGGCGGTAGAGATCATCTGACTTATCATACAAGTTTATTTTCCAGGCAGGAATGGCGCCATGGGACGGCGAGAGGCGGCTGCAGGCCCTGTCGGAAACATATAGCTACCCCGTCGGAGCAAAATTGGGGTTATTGTTGGAGGAAATTTGACAAAATCACGTACAAAATCCTGCATTTTTAGCCATTTTAGGCCCCTATCTGAAACTGCAGCCCCTTTGTCGGAAAATTTCTGGCACCAACCATATTTCCAGGGTGAATTCGTAATGTACAGTTTTAATTTTCCTATCGCACTCTAACATGTTTTGAAAATATAAATTATATCATAGCAACTGTTTGGACATTAGTTTGAGTGCAAATTATGTTTTTACTTGTTTTGAGATCTTGAGCCCTTAAGACAAAACAAAGAAGCATGCAAGAAACCTTTGGTAGCAAAATAGCCCAAAAATTAAAGAAAATGCCTACACGCCCAGAAAGGTTTTTACGCCGGTGTTCCTAAAAGGTTCCCTGCGTTTCTTTAATTCTTCATATTTTGACACTTTCCTACTTTCCTACACTTCCCCTTTCTACTAAATGCCCTACGTAGATTCGTACAGGGACGAAGAAAGCATCTCAAATTTGTTGGGGGGGGGCGACACTTCAAGGGCACTTTCCCCAGTAAGCTAAAGGGGCACTTCCCGAAAATAGAAAAGGCACTTCCTTGTTTATTGCAAAATCCTACGGGGAGGTATATATCCCCAGTGCTCCCCCCGCGCAGTTCCTGGGTTCTTAAATTTTGTAAAACTTTTGCAACCAAAGGTATCTGATGAATTTCTTGGTTTCTTACATTTTACATTTCGTTAGAGTGGCCATAAATTATCCAAAAAACAAGTTCTAATAATGCTGTACCCACCTGGCCCCCCGGGTTGTTGTTCGGAAGTGTCTCGGCACGGGAGATCATCGCAGCTCATATTTGTCATCCCCACAGCCCATGTGTCATATGTGTCATTGTGTAATCCTCGCGAACTACTGCACTGGAACACAGAGACCTTGCTAACGTCACATAACCAACAAAATGGCAGATCGAAATCCTCTTAATCCTGAGAGATTTACGGAAGCATCCCGCCTACTTCGTCAAGTGGTGGATCTTTTCCAGTCGCCGGATCAAGATCGTGAAAATGGAACAAGATTTTCTGGAAGTGCAAGTGCAACTAGGAGGCCGCCCGTCTCTGAAACAAATCGCCTTCCAAGCCTGTCTCCCAGTGCCACCCTTTCAAGCCCCACCGGAGATATAAATTCGCATATCGCAAGGCCAACCGGTCTTAATGGTTCCTTTGATTATAATGAAATAAAAGGACAAACCCCTCAAGGTTCACAATGTCCAGAATGACTAACATAATATAGCCACGATAAACATCTTCTATCACAGGGGTTTGTCCGCGCGGTTCCGAAACTGATGAAAAACACGACAAAACATCTTTCAGTGCAAATTTGGATGATTTAGCGAAATAGGCCAAAAGCAAATAATTGCTAGAAAATTGGGCAGTAGTGCAGTTGCCCGGAATTCGCTAGCACGAATATACAACAACAACTTTTACGGTCGGTGATTGGACTGAATCCTTACTTTTTCCGGACCAAAGCACCTGTCACACGACCGACGGCCGTGGAAAGAAAAGGGGCAGAGACAATAGGTGGAGGGTGGGTGGGGAAAATAATCTGCGCTCCTGTGGTGCAAACCAGCGTGCTGCTTTGACGACTGATAAACATGCCAGTATTACTTTTCATAATAAAAGGACAAACCCCTCAAGGTTACAATGTCCAGAATGACTAACATAATATAGCCACGATAAACATCTTCTATCACAGGGGTTTGTCCGCGCGGTTCCGAAACTGATGAAAAACGCGACAAAACAACTTTCAGCGCAAATTTGGATGATTTAGCGAAATAGGCCAAAAACAAATAATTGCTAGAAAATTGGGCAGTAGTGCAGTTGCCCGGAATTTGCTAGCACAAATATACAACAACAACTTTTACGGTCGGTGATTGGACTGAAAACCTTACTTTTTTCCGGACCAATGCACCTGTCACACGACCGACGGCCGTGGAAAGAAAAGAGGCAGAGACAATAGGTGGAGGGTGGGTGGGGAAAATAATCTGCGCTCCTCTGGAGCAAACCAGCGTGCTGCTTTGATCATAGACGACTGATAAACATGCCAGTATTACTTTTTATATTCCTTTGAACAACAGACATTCCACGTGCAGCCGACATGCACCAACGCAAGAAGTTACTTTCAACGATATTGTCACAAAGATAAAGTTGTAAACATGGTCACAAGGGACACAGCCCTATTGACTAAGAAACTAACATCACGTTCCATTAATTGCGATTAAATTTCATTCAATCGCCATTTAATGGTTCCTTTGATTATAATGAAATAAAAGGACAAACCCCTCAAGGTTACAATGTCCAGAATGACTAACATAATATAGCCACGATAAACATCTTCTATCACAGGGGTTTGTCCGCGCGGTTCCGAAACTGATGAAAAACGCGACAAAACATCTTTCAGCGCAAATTTGGATGATTTAGCGAAATAGGCCAAAAACAAATAATTGCTAGAAAATTGGGCAGTAGTGCAGTTGCCCGGAATTTGCTAGCACAAATATACAACAACAACTTTTACGGTCGGTGATTGGACTGAAAACCTTACTTTTTTCCGCCCAACACGCAGTGCCCCACCCAATCACCACCTGAGAGAGAAAGGCAGAAAGCAGAGAAAGCTGCAGGATTTGTGCTCTACGACCGAGCACTTGGCCACCCCTACATTAGGGGATTTGTTTTACTTTTTTTTTTTACTTTTTTACTTTTTCTTTTCTTCTGTCACTTCTTCTTCTGCTCATCTCCTTGATTTTTTTTTTTTATTTTCATAAATACATTTTCATATTTACAAGTTTGTTTCCCTTCTTGTTTTTACGAACTTTACACCACAATTGCAGAACAACATAACGATACACATACTTATCCAGCCTGGGCCTGCCAACTATTGATTTTAGCCGTTTTGATTTAAAGAGACTAAAATGACGAGGATTGACTGATTGTTAAAAGAACTAGGAAATACAAAACTTCAAAACTGCAAAATCGTATGCCAAAGAGAGTGTTTTTGTTGTTGATTTTTGTTTAAATGATGCATCTATGGAAAAAGGAAAGCCCCGTCCTTTGCAAGTTTCATCTGCAAAATGTAAAACAGAGGCTCTAAATATTTACAAGTATTGCTAAAAATGGATTTCCCTTTCAAGCCCTATCCCCCAAAAAGAAGGCGGCAAGTTAATTGAAAGCAATTAATTATTTGCAGTTAGTGCAACTAGTACCAAAACTAGATGTATAGGCCTTCACATAAAGTAACTTTCAATTCAAAGGGAAACTATACTCCCAAAAGGAAGTCGATTTGGATGCTGCAAACAAGAAACTCCGTTATCCAATCTGAAAATAACTAGCAAATCTCGTGGGTTGCCATTGTAGGATTGTAGGATTTTTGCGTCAAAGCCCATTCTGTAAGTCCCGAAATAGATGGTTTGCCCTTAACACGGAAATTTTTATATGATGCTCTTTCCAATCATTTCTTATCTTCATCTTTTTGTCTTTAAACAACACAATTGGCTGAAAAACAAATTAAACATTGGTACCCATTCATTACGATGGATTTTGAATTGTATTCAATTGTAGGATTTTGCGTAAAGGCCCATTCTGTAAGTCCCGAAACAGTAGGTTTATTGCCCTCAAAATGAAGATTTTTATATGATATTCTTTCCGATCTTCTTATCTTTTTTTTCCTTTGTTTTTGTTTTTATTTGTTTCTTGTTTTAAACTACACCTTAGGTGAGATTTAACATTGGTACCCATTGACTGCAATGGATTCAATGCATTATATTGCACACATATCCTTTTCCCATATTCAATAGACAGTAAAGATACTTGCGAATATTTTCATTTCATTTTTTTCATTTGCTTTAATATTTTGTTTTGGTGAAGTTGTTGCTTCTAAACTTCTTCTCTTCTCTTTATTAGCAGTTTGATATACTCTCAGCCCCTTCTAGGATTCTCCAACTAGTTTCAAGGGAGGACTATCATTCATGCAAACAAAGAGCAGTCCAAGGAGCTAAACCTGGTTGGCGTATACACTAGATTAATAGAACATTGAAACCCACTCACCAGAGCACATACTTTGAATTTCCTTACGGACCAAAAACTGTTTGTTTATCTAAAATCTTTATTCAACTTCGATAATCAAAACCAAATGATAGACAAACTCGCAAATTTGTCTTTTGTCTTAAACTTTAGTTTTGTTTTGTTTTTTTTTTTTGTTATTTGATTTTTTGTTTATAAGAGACATTTTTATATCCATAGTTAGGTTAACTTGAATGGAGGGAATTCCACCTGTCAAGAGAAAATTTGAACAAATTATTCAAATCTGAAAGAAAAACACTGCATTAGATTCCGAGGGCTAAACTTCAAGGTAACTGCCAAACGTTTCAGTATACACGTTTTATTTTACAAGCAACTTGTTTATCAGAATCCAGTACCATGATGACCAAAACTTCAAGAAACTCAAGCACTACCGCTCAAGAAAAATTAAGAAACTCTAAATCCTTTCTAGAATAAGAGTGGTAGATTACGGTTCGATACTCTCTTACAAAGCTACCTTCATTTTTCTTTTTAACTTTAGACTGCAAGAAACAGTAACTTTCAGCCTTAATATGCATGGCTTATCTGAGCTGACAATATCAATGCAAAATACAAGCCCTTTCACGATAAGAAGGCTCAACTTCGAACCAAAACGCAATTTTTAGGCCCCAAAAAATAAGAAACTAACCCAGAACATTTTACTGCTGAAACAACCCAACCTTCAAGCGAAACTAAGAGACTTTTAGTATTAAGTGCTGACCCAAGTTTCTTATAAAAACAAAAAATTAAATTGAAACAAAACAAACAAACAAAAAGTCCGTGTAGATCCATAAGGTGAGGGCGTTGATAGAAGCAAAACAATTTTCATTTACAATGATAGCTATTTCCAGACCCGCAGTGTCCGAAAACCTTCAGGCACACACGCCTGAAAGGAATGTAGATACAAGCACGCATTCCCGAAATGAGAAATGAATATGACGACTGAGACCAGTTGAAAAATCGTTGGAATGCAAGAATGTGATGCTATGCACGTTTTGAAAATACCAAAAATCTTAGCCATTACCAAATGTTCACAAGACTATAATACCCAAGGCACTCATAGCCCCTTATGAAGACTCTACTAGTCCAAAACAATCCACACAGTCGCCTGTGGAGAAAAAATAATGGCAGCGAAACATTCTATTACGCGACACTAGCCCAAGCCCTAGTCACAAGACGGAATTATAAGAGTGTGAAGCCTTAGAACTGGTTTGAAACAAGAGCAAATAATACAGTGTCCAAAATACAGATTTTTCCAGGTACAATGCTAGAAATCCAACCGGGCGTGGCTTCTTGAAAAGCGCCCAAGCGGTTTTTTTTTAACTGTGAAAATAACTGGAAAGTCGGGAAAGTCACGATTCAACAAATAACATAAAGCAATACTAGCTCCTGCAAGAATACGGTGAACAGTGTATAAGAATATCTCAAGTGACCAATTAGAACAGGAGACCGAGTTCAAATTGGGCGAGGCGAGCACAAGCAAACACGACATGCAGCACAAGGTGGGCAAGTAAACAGTGCATGCAACCCTAAAAGAAATGAAAGGAAAAGGTCCAAAAGCCCACAAAAGCCCATTTACCTCACTCTGAACCAGCCTGAAAGCTCTACAGTGTCACCGTGCAAAGCTTCAGCAGCAAAATTTTTAGCGCACGATATACTGCATGTCGCGATACCCGCCAGGCCCAAAAACGAGTCGGTCGTCCGATCTTTGGCCAAATCCCAGACCTTTCCCAACATAATACAATTCAAATTGCTCAAAGAGTCAGCCAAAATATGAACAAACATTTAGTAATGAAAATAAATTAATGGTTGGATCTCACCATGAACAACCAAACAACAAACCAGGCAACATCTTGAATAGGGTAGGCCACTACCTTCTCAGCGAAAAATAATCTGCGCTCCTCTGGAGCAAACCAGCGTGCTGCTTTGATCATAGACGACTGATAAACATGCCAGTATTACTTTTTATATTCCTTTGAACAACAGACATTCCACGTGCAGCCGACATGCACCAACGCAAGAAGTTACTTTCAACGATATTGTCACAAAGATAAAGTTGTAAACATGGTCACAAGGGACACAGCCCTATTGACTAAGAAACTAACATCACGTTCCATTAATTGCGATTAAATTTCATTCAATCGCCATAGAACGGTGGTCAGGAGCACATAGAGGATACACTTTTCTCGGCATTTCCAAAGTTGAGAGATGCTGGCGGATTTTTGCTTATGAGATCGGGCACGCGTCAAAACTCCAGCAATGGTGTCCTGCTACAACTGATCACTATTCCTTTTGGTGGATATACTATACCATACTTAAAGTACGATTCACCGTTACGAAGTGCAACATGTTTTGTAAGACCCATGCAACGAGATCTGCCCTTGGATCCCCAATCAAGCTCCACAGATGCAGCAAACTATGCAAGTGTAAGTTTTTTCGCCATGTCACATTTATTTACATCAGGTTTCCCTACACTCTTTTTTTATAAGAATACTATAAATTTTTTCCAGCCTCAATATTCTTTAGAAATTTTTCGTTTTGAGCCTTGACATATTCTTAAAGTATTCTTATTTTTTCAAATCTGGTATGGTTTCAGGGGATCATTGTTCAATCAAGTGTCATCATTATGAAGAAATGGTCGAACGAAAGAAAATTTTAAGCAATTGTAACAATAAGAATGTTATGAACATCGCAAAACAGGCAACTGCTGGAAAATGAGACACAAATATGCGAGCTGAGGCTGAGCAATATTCTTATAATATTCTTAAAATTTGGATGATTCTGAGCCTGAATATTCTTATAAACAATATTCTTATAAAAAAAAAAAGAGTGTATTCTGTCACAAATATACATTTATCTTTTTTTATAAGAAACCGCTTATGAGAAACTCCGACTCGACTCTCAGATCACCAAAAAATTGAAACTCCTGCATGTTTTTCTGTTTGCTCACCTGCAGGGTCGTCGAGAGACGGGCCGGGCCCTAAGGGGTAGAAGTGGAAGGCGCTGGAAGAATTTTCGGACCGCGCCCTTTTTCTCTCGGATCACGCCAATGATACCAGTTGTATTTGTATTCCTATTGTATACATGTATTTGATGATCTTGAGAAATTTGCAAATTAATTGGACAAATGAAAGCACTCAGCCATCTATTGTTCTATTTTTAGACTAGGCGCCATATATCCGTCATTTGGATCTTTAATGAGTGTGCTACTCTGAATAAATTATGAGTTACCAATTCAACTTCAGGAAACTTATCGCCAAATTCCGATGCAGTGACCACCAACTCTGAATCGAAATTGGCAGACACCAAAAACTACACCTTACATAAGCATTCACCACCTTACCCAAAATGGAGCCCAAAAGTGTCTTTTAGCCCAACCAACAAAATTTACATAACAAAAGCATCAGCATTTAAAGCGAATAACCTGAGTTAAAAGATGAGATCTCACAAGTTTATAAATAGCCTATTGTATTTGATACTCCAATGAGTGGCGGAAGAAAGCAAAGCCAAAGAAGACAATGGAGGGATTACTGTGCTTCTTTGTCCTATTTATAGACAAGCGCTATATATCTCAGGTCATTCAGGGTTTCTCTACCGGGTGTTTTGGCCGGAAAATAATTGTTAATTCGTTTGCTTTTCATTCATAAGTAAAATGAAACGTTAGTTTGTTGATTTCTTCGATAAATTAGCAAAAACCACCGGACAACACTGCACAAGATATTGGGAGCGTAAGCGTAGCTGGAGGAGTATACTCAGTTTTTTTTATAAGAAACAAAGGTCCGGGGCTGGTAGGCAGTTTCTTAAATGTTTGGGCCATTTTTCTACCAAAAGTTTCTTACGTGTTTCTTATATTTTTAATCCTAGAAGTGCAGAGTTAATTTTTTTTCTAATTGGCTCCCAAATTACTTACACTCTTTTTTTTATAAGAATACTATAAATTTTTTCCAGCCTCAATATTCTTAACCCTAATCCTACCGGGGGGGGGGTGTTTTCCACCCCCCCTGTCGGTTTTTTGCAGAGCATTCTTTAACGACAAAAGCTATGACCCTCAAACTCTCTGACAATTACTAATTATCTATTAGCTACATTTTGACAATTAAATTTTTGAACAATAGTTGTCACGTGACAGGTGACACTACCATATTTGGAGCAAGGTATTAGAAAAATTAATGATTTTGATATTTTTACTCCCAGAATTAGTTCCAAACGTTGACTATTGTACTTTAAAAGAATCAGCAAACAATTAGCTTTCTATTGTTGTCAATAACAATGGATTTTGCTGATGTCAGCATTCTTAAATGATGACGTCACTCTGGCCGCCATTTTGGGTCATTTTGTCATTTTGAAGTTTTTTCCGATAGATTTTGTTAAAAATGCATAGAATTGCGTTATGCAATACTTTAAAAGCATTTTGAGCTAATTATTATCAATTTTTGGCAGAAAAACACAGTTTTTAGTTATGACGTCATCAATTTTTGTCATTTTCTTCCAAAATAACAGTCTAAAAACACTCATATGCATCATATTTGAATTGGAAATGAATAATACGCTAAATAAGAATGGAATTGTTATGGATCTTCAATAATTCAGGAATTTCAAAATAGTCTCTTCGAGCGATCCGAACAAATTATATATAACAAGCTGATGGCGTCCTTTCGCAACAAACGATATATTTACAAAACTATTTACAATACGAAAACCCTGTATCCATATGTCTATAAATCGTTCTCCTCCAATTCTCAACGTAACACGTATCTCTTAATCTTCCACTCTAAACTATATCAATCTACTCGTCAGTCGAGTCTCAAATCTCCGTAAAAGTCCACTCTCAATCTCAATTCTCAAAATCTCAACTCCTTCCTCATCGTTCCAGTCTCGTGTTCTAAAACTACTCTAATTATGCTAATTATGCACTACATTATATACAAAGACGACAATAAAATCCATGCAATTCACAACATACTCCCGGCCCCACAAAGATTGGCAACGCCAATCAATGAGGAATAATCAATCAATCAATAAATCAATAGTCAAACGATAATAGTAAAGTTATCACTCACGTGTCTGTATTGTTCCCACCTCGTGATCACCTACAAACTTGATTTTCGGTTCGTCATCTGCATCTTCTTCTACTTCTGTCAGCTCAACAGGAAACAGCTTTCTCAGTTGTCTTGTCATCGTAGTACTCTTTTGTCCCTTCTGTGTAACTCTGACAACAGCACTTCGCACTTCACCGTCTCTTCCTTGTAACAGTTTTTCGACACGACCCAGTCTCCAACGATGTCTCGGAATTCTATTCTCATAAATCGTTACAACATGGCCTTCAGCAATAAGTGTTCCGCGATTCTTTTTAATTTCACGATGATGTTCTCTCAGCTCTGTTAGGTACTCACGTTGAAATCGACTTCGAAATTGACTAAGAACATTTCGTAAATTGTTTGCGCGTCTCGTCGCAATGCCTGCATTTAAATCCGCATGCGATTCAAACGATAAAGGAGTTGGCTTGTCAAGGATTCTCCTTCCGATTATCAAATGTGCTGGAGTTAAGGGCTCGCCCAGCTCCTCGCAACTGTACGTTAAAGGGCGTGAATTAAGAACGCCTTCAATTTCCGTCAAAATTGTCATTAACTCCTCAAAATTTAATTTCGCGTTTCTCAAGGTCTTTCGTAAACAACGTTTTGTAGAACGAACCATTCTTTCGAAAAATCCACCGCTTTGTGGCGCCTCAGGAACGTTAAACTTCCAATTTATGCCATTTTTGATCAAATAATTCCGAACTGACTTATCTTTAAACGTTTTTCCGTTGTCACTAATTATCAAACCTGGAACTCCTCTTCTAGCTTGGAAACGAGTCAAGCCTCGTTTGAAAGCCTCCGCGCCAAGGTCAGGAATAAGCTCGAGATGTACAGCCCTCGTAGCTGCACATGTTATCAATAAAATGTAGGATTTATACATCGATTCGTCTGCACCGTAAATATTCTTTACGAATAAGGGTCCCGCAAAGTCTACTCCTATTCTCAAAAAGGCGTAGTCATTTTCTAAACGAAATCTCGGTAATGGAGGCGCTTTTGGAATTGCATAACCTCTTCCCTCAACTCTTTTACACGTGCTGCATTTTGCTAAAACTTTCCTCACTAATTGTCTTCCTCGAACGACCCAATATTGTGACCTCAGTTCGGCTAGTGTGTCTGTCACACCGTTGTGCATCACGCGTTCGTGCGCTTCTAAAACAAGTAACATGGCTAAATCACTGTCCCTGGGAATTAGCAAAGGAAATCTCGATTCGAAAGTCAAAGGTGCATTTTCCATTCTTCCCTTGCAGCGCAATAACCCATTTTCATCTTCAAATAATCGCAAATTATGCTGTAATTCTGCAAAATATTTTTCGTCTCGCAAACAACTTTGTTCTGATTTTATCAAATAATTTCTGGCATTCACAATTTCCTCTCCTTTCAAATCGCCAAGAAAAGGAACTTTGTCGGCAAGTTTAGCTTTCAAATTATCAGCAAATCTTTTGACGTAAGCGACGACTCTTAGAAGCTTGTTAATATCGCTGTACTGTGAAACATCAATCAACCCTTCCTTTTCCACAGAAATTTTAGCAGTAAACACGCTGTCTGTTTTGGTCTCGAGAATTTCAGTGCTTTCCGCAAAGTTATCAAAATTTGGATGATTAGGCCAATTTTCAGACTCTAAAAACCCCGGGCCCTTCCACCATTTCTTCGAAACTCTAATACACAACGCTGTGACTCCCCTCGACGCAAGATCGGCTGGATTTTCCTTCGTAGGGCAATATTTCCAAATTTCGGGTGGGGCTAATTTTCTGATCTCATTTACACGGTTTTGCACAAAAGTTTTCAAAGTTTTGTTAGTATTCGCAATCCAAAATAATACAATTTGCGAATCAGACCAGCAAAATGTTTCTGTAATCTCAATCGACCCTTTCAAAGCTTCACGGACAGTGGTTATCAGTTTGGCTAAAAGCAACGCAGCTAATAGTTCCATTCTCGGTATAGTTTGGCCTTCAAGTGGCGCAACTCGTGTTTTCGCAGCAACTAAAGACGAAATACTTCGCCCATCTTTCAATTTATATACAATGTATACACAGGCTCCGTAACCAATTGTCGAAGCATCGCAAAAACCATGAAGAGCAATCGATTTAACACTATCAGAAGCAATTTCCTGATCCAAATATGCTCTTTCAAATTCAATGGTTCCCGTTTTTCTCAAATCAGAAATAATTGTCAGAAATGTTTCTTTAATTTCATCATTCATAGGCATGTCCCAATCAGATTTCTCCTTGCATATATTTTGGAACAAAACCTTCAAAGGCAAAATCACGGGTGCTATGACCCCTAAAGGGTCAAAGAATTTCGCAACAGTACTCAATATTGTTCTTTTAGTTACATTCTCTTTGTCAACACTTTCCAAAATTTTCTCAAACTCAAAAATCAGCTTATCAGCTTCTGGATTCCAAGAAATTCCAAGAACTTTTTCAGGTTTTGGAATATCAGCCTCGTTTTCAATTTTTGACGAAACCTCTGTTTTGGTTTCACTTTCCTTCGAAAATTTCTCAATTTCATTCTCTTTGATTTTGCCAATCAAGCTTTTAGAGTTGGACTTCCATTTTCGCATATTAAAACCTGCATCTCTGAAACAGTGTTTTAATTTCTCGTACTGTTCAAAGGCCTCAGATTCACTCTCAAATGAAGAGACATAATCATCGCAATATAAAGAACTCCGAACATTTTCAACAAAATCAGCATCTGTTTCTTTATAAAGTTCCAGATGGTGGCGAATTGTAGCGTTTAAAATATACGGGCTGCAAATTATTCCAAATACACATTTAGTAAATCTAAGAACAACAATTTCAGGCTCATCTGACTCAATGTTTTCCACCCACAAAAACCTCAGATAGTCCCTTTGACTCGGATCAATAGACACATTCAAAAATGCCTTCTCAATGTCCCCTAAAAGCACTACTTTATTCAGACGAAAACGCATCAAGATATCGACTAACATAGGCAGAAGAGCAGGCCCTGCATTCAAACATTCATTCAAACTAGGCCCCTCCTTCTTCGCTGATGCATCAAAAACAACTCTAAATTTAGTAGTGTCTTTGTCTTCCCTAATTACCATTTTGTGAGGCAAATATGAAACCTTTCCTACTTCAGTGGGCTCATTCAAATCGACTTTTTCAACAATCCCTTTCTCTAATTGATCCTTAATCACATTATCATACTCTGTCGCAAGCTTAGGATTGGCTTTCAAACGATAAAGTAATGAATTCAATCTTGATTTAGCAACAGTGTAATTATCTGGAAGCAAAGGATGCTCATCCTTAAAGGGCATTTTACACTGATATTTTCCATCAACAAAAGCTATGTCAGCTTCAAACTGACCATCAATAGAAGGGTTTTTATTCAAAACTTTGCCTCCCTCAGACTCAACCTCCCAAAATTTCTTGATATCATTAATCAAAGGGTCCGCCTCCCTTTCCTCAAAACAATTTGCCTCAACTCTCATAACATGTGAAGAAAAACTACCATTTTCACTCACCACATCGACTGGACCAGACACGATATAACCCAGCTTTGTTTTCATCGCAACGGGTCCGTTAGCTTCATTTCCACGAATAACTTCATCTTCAACAAATAGCCAAAACATGTCATTTCCAATTAGAATCTCGGAGGGCTTCTCGATCTCTGATTCGTCTCCCGGTTGGAAATCAGCAAGTTGCAATCCTTTGAGGTGTGGGTATTTGTCAACGGCCAAGGCCAATACTTGGTTTGAAATCGGCGAACAAACCGTCGGAACGACGTATGCGGAAATATAAATCTGCATTCCATCTAGAGTTTTTACGGCAATCTGTACTATGTCGCAGTCTCTCATTCGTGGACGCTCGTCTCCAAATGCTTTGATCAGTAGCCTTTCTCTCCCAATAACTTTCAAATTTAAATCATTCTTCAATTTCCTTGTGACATAAGATTTCTGGCTCCCAGAATCGAACACCATGCGTACAACTGCTTTCTTCGCGTCGTTCTCAGGCGATGTAATTTCGGCTCTCGCAGTCTGCAGCAGAACGCTCGTTTTACTTGAAATGTGCATGTTTGTTGTTATTTTTGCTCTTGGTTCTGCAATGGTCGCTGCAGCAGCTCCTTGCGCCTCTGTAGGTCTCTTGTAGGAATCGCATATTGCAGAGTGGTGTTTTCCTTTACATTTGAAACACCCAAACTGAGATCGGCAATCACGCGCGAGATGTCCACTGCGCATACAAATAAAGCATCTGCCTTTCTGTCTTAAAATGTCTCGGCGAGCTCTGTGATCAGTTACAATGTCGCAATTTCTCGATAAATGATCTCTACTGCAACAAAAGATACATACAAACGTGTTCGTTTTCTCTCCATTTTGATTTTGGTCATTTCTCCTAGCTCCTGCGTACAAAATAGAAGCGGTAGGCTGACTTCTTTGAAACCGCGACGGCTGAACGGACGGGGTATAAACTTCCTCTTTCTTCTCGGGGGGCGTGGCAGCAAATGCAAACATGCACTTTTCTCGTACATTTAGTTCTTCTTTTAATTCTCTCAATAACAATTCTAAATTCCACGTGTCGGGCATTTTTCTAGTCAAAATAATACGCAATTCTTGTGGCAATAACTTCAATATCTCAGGGGTTAAAAATGTACCGTACGTTTCCATTGAAACTCCAACGCTCTCCAGGCTGCGGAAATTCGATTCAACTTTATCATAAAGATTTCGCAACTCTTTCACATTCGCAATACTCTTCACTTCTTTCATCTCTTTGAATTTACTCATATGACTAGAAATAATCACTTGTCGATGTCCAAATCTTTCTTGCAATAATCTTACGGCCTCGACGTAAGTCTCATTAGTAGGCTTGTAACCTTCGATAGCACGCGCGGCATCACCATACAAATAAGATTTCAGATAGTTGAACTTTTGAACAGGCTCCAGTTCATCGTTCTTGTCAATCGCTGACGCAAAAACGTCCCAAAACGAACTCCACTCAGTTGGATCTCCACCAAACTTCTGCACATGCAAGAACGGCAATTTAACAACATTATTTCTCGATACTTGACTTGGTACTGCCGGAGTCTGATGCAATACAGGAGTAACCAAGGTTTTCGATTTAATTCTCGCCAATAAAACGCGGTGCTTTGCGGCGAAATCCGCGCTTTCAATTACATCTTTCTCAATATCGTCTTCAGCTATATACTCAAGCAATTCGACGTCAAATGTTTTCAACTCTCTTAACTGTTCTTCAATAAATGCGCTGTTCGCAATCAGTTCATCTCGTAATGAGTCATTGTACTTGTCTAATTTATCTTTAACGGCGGCTGCCATTTTCTCTATACTCGTTCGAAGTCCGATCCGCGCGATCGATTTCCTCTTTAATAAAGACATAACTCCTCTTTACTAAACTTTCTGCGAAAAATAAATCAATAATAATTGTCCATCAGCTGTTCCCGGGTCACGGCACCATGTTATGGATCTTCAATAATTCAGAAATTTCAAAATAGTCTCTTCGAGCGATCCGAACAAATTATATATAACAAGCTGATGGCGTCCTTTCGCAACAAACGATATATTTACAAAACTATTTACAATACGAAAACCCTGTATCCATATGTCTATAAATCGTTCTCCTCCAATTCTCAACGTAACACGTATCTCTTAATCTTCCACTCTAAACTATATCAATCTACTCGTCAGTCGAGTCTCAAATCTCCGTAAAAGTCCACTCTCAATCTCAATTCTCAAAATCTCAACTCCTTCCTCATCGTTCCAGTCTCGTGTTCTAAAACTACTCTAATTATGCTAATTATGCGCTACATTATATACAAAGACGACAATAAAATCCATGCAATTCACAACATAGATTTTGACAAAAACAGCTTCGCTTGTGTCTGATGTTCGTACCCTGCCCGTAATGGTATCCCCAAAAACCTATATACCATTCGAAAGCTTTCTCTTTGGTCTTTTCGAAAATGCCGCTCTTTTTAGTACTTCGTGTACTATAAGCTGAAATGTGACGCTTTTTATCCCTATGCAAAACCTAGCTTCAATCATTCTGGTTACGAGGCTGGAAAATATGCGATCTGATTGGCTGATATCCAAAATAACGAAATCTCATTGGCCGTTGAGATCAGCTGATGCCGCTGAGGCGCGTGTAAATATTTCAGTCAGTTTTCTCTTCACTCGTTAGAGTTTGCTCGCAAATAATTCTAAATTGCAAAGTATCTTCACATATATAACAAAATTGTCTGTCAACATGGGAAAGACCCAGTTTAATCACTTCAAAGGTGTTAGAAACAGAAGAAGAAACAAGCCTGTTGCTGTAAAAATAGCAGTTGAAGAAGACGACGGAAGCTAGGCTAGGCCCATCGTGATCATAGCTGAATAATCAATAAAGCCCCTTCAACCATCTCGAAGAATCTTCAATTCTTTGGATTCAAATTCGAAAGAATGGTTGAGATAACGTAGCAAACTGAGCCAGAGAGTTCAGAAAGGTGTTTATTGATTGTTGACAAGGTCTCCTGCATAGATTGCTGTCTTGTTTATGCTGCCCAGATTGTAAAGATCGATGCCAGGCATGGAATTCCACACATACATTGAAGGTAACACATGGGATTTTGTGCTATGGGAATGTTTACTGTTGTTATGTGAAACAGTGATCAACCAAGGCTACCTCAGTGAGAGGATGGGTGGTTCCCAGTCAACAAATCAACCCTTTGAAGTAAACACTAGAGATCAGTTTTTGCATTGGTTAGCAATTAGCATTGGTATGGACATGGTTGTGGTAACATATGGCAATGAAAGGCTGGTCAACTACAATGAACATGCCAGACTGCCCAAATAAGTATTCTTATCAAAGAACTAAATAAAAATTGAAACTACCAGCAAAGAAACGTTTGATGAAGTTGCTTTAAAGTCAGTTGATACAATACACCAGCAATATGCAGAAATTGGTGCATTTCCTACCACCAGACAACGAGAGCACTCTCAACATTGCTGCGTCATATGCATATGATTGATGGTACTTGGCGATGAAGAAGCCATTTGCAGAAATGACTGATTTGATGCTGATACTGACATAAAGATATTTATTTATAACCAAACTCTTTGTTTGTGGTTTGAAAATCAATGGTGACACAAGCCACACAAAAGTGAAGGCGGCGAACGCAGATAGGAGTCTGGGGGCATAAGCACTGGGGAATTTGTAGGACCACACCCTTTTTGTACCCAGGAAATGCCTTTTGACCCTCAGGAAACATCCTTGTTTATCTATCAAACTCTAAATATAACTCCCTAACCCCTTCTAAGACATTTTCTTGATGGAATTAGAAAACTTAGCAGAGACTGACCTTTGGGAATAAATGGGGGACTTGACCCCCCATCCCCCATGGCTCTGCCACTGATTGAAATGGATTGAAATGGTGCTTAATTAATGATCAGACAGAAGTTTGACATCTAAGATATTGCTTCAGTCTATTTGTGTTGTTGCATTGCACTCCTATTTGCAAAACACATGAAATAATCTGTTGTTACTTTTTCAAATGGCTTTTTCTCAGTTTTGGTTTCGCGCATACTGTAATAACTCTTGGAAAGCTAATCTTGATGTTGGCTGGAGGAAAATCATCATCCTATACACCATTTTGTAGCTTAGTTTCTGTAGAGTGCAGGGAATAGTACAGATTGCTTGTTTGAGAAACATGATAGCAGAGAGAGAAGTCCAAAGTAACAAGATGAAATCAATCACCGACAACTAATTAAAAGTGCAAATTTAGAAAAATTAGTATCTACTGCATCAAAATAAACCAATTCCCTGCACAACACAAAGCTTCAGCTTCAAAATGACACCTTGCACACTTAAATATCTGTTAAAAGTTAGAATATTAAGGATCCAAAAGCGAAGTGACTTTTTTCTTTTGTTTCCTGATTTCCATGGCAACCAAATGCTATTTTTAGAAGCTGTATATTCGTAATCAGCATATAAAGTTTGTGTTACAAGCATAATTTCATGTCTCTGGGGTTTAAAATGAAGAAAATAAATTCTCGCCTGGTCCCCTACCTTAACATATTCTTAAAGTATTCTTATTTTTTCAAATCTGATATGGTTTCAAGGGAACATAGTTCAAAGAATTGTCATATCATTATGAAGAAATGGTCGAATGAAAGAAAAACTTAAGCAATTGTAACAATAAGAATCTTGTGAACATCGCAAGACAGGCAACTGCTGGAAAATGAGACACAAATATGCGAGCTGAGGCTGAGCAATATTCTCATAATATTCTTGAAATTTGGATGATTCTGAGCCTGAATATTCTTATAAACAATATTCTTATAAAAAAAAAAGAGTGTAGTAAGATCTCAAAACAAGTAAATAAAATAATTCGCACTCAAAATAATGTCCAAACAGACGCTATAACTGTACAGTGTCAAAACATTTTGCGAGTGCGATAGGAAAATTAAAACTGTAAATTGCAAAAGTTTCTTAGCTTTTTCAATTCAGGTAGGGTTGTTTCTTAGCTTTTGAAAAATCGAGCCTACCGTTCCTTATAAGCGGTTTCTTACAAAAAAAATGAGTGTAGGCCAAAACAAAATGAGAAACGGATAGATTATCTGGGGGCAAAGATAACAAAATGTTAGCGTTTTCAAATTAGGATTCTACAAACTTTATCGCTATGACAAAAGTTTTCCGTGAGGAAGGCAAGAAGTATAAACACAAAGGGAAAACGGAAAGAAACCATTCCAAGGCAAGAATATCCTTGATATCACTTTTATCACATTCCTGGAAGACTTTAGGCAGGTGGTTGGCACTTAAGTATATGGATATTGATGTGCTTAACGAAATTGCTACGGTTTAATTTAGTTTGAAGATAATTTTGAAATTTAACAAGTGACTCCTTCTTAGGCCCTGTTCATATGGAAAAAGTTTCCCCGGCATTTTCCCGTTTCACCGGGAAACTCGATCAGCCGAGGTAATATTCTTTGACCATTCACATGAGAGAAGTTTTCCCGGCAAGCCGGGAAATTAAAACAATAGCGCTTTGTCTCTGACGCCAAAGGATTCGAAAGGATTAACGATAAACAAAAGAAGTTTCCCTGCCTAGCCGGGAAAATGTGTTCATATGGGAAAATATTTCCTCGGCTGGGCGGGATCCCGGTAGAGTTCAGGCGACATCTCGGCGGGAAATACTTTCTCATGTGAATGCTCGTTCTGTTTTATGTGATAAAGCTATATGAGGCGAGATCTCGGTTGAACGGGAATCCCGCTTCACCGGGAAAATGCCGGGGAAGCTTTCGCTACATTGAATGACGGCCTTGTTATTTATTTGAAATTTCTTCTTTTGTCACATTCAAATCAAAGTGGAAAAATTTTATCATGAGAATAAAGTTTGCAGAATCCTAATTTGAAAACACTAAATTTTGTTTTCTTTGCCCCCAGATATCTATCCGTCTCTCGTTTCGTTTTCGCCTACTCCTCCAGCTATACACTCACTTTTTTAATAAGAAACTAAGGTCCGGGGCTGGTATGGTAGGCAGTTTCTTGAATAATTGGGCCATTTTCCTACCAAAAGTATTGTTGAGGAAGATGGAAGTGATTACTAAGATGGGATTACTTTCAGTTTCTGTAAACAGATGCTTATAGAAATGAAGATTTATATCAAGCTATCGCGTTGATATCTAAAATTTGAAAACGATCTATTTTCAGTGCTTTTGAGCTCCTTTTTTCGAAATTTCCCATGAAAAACAAATAGTAGAATCTTCAAAATAGGGGCGTTTTGCAACGATCTAAAGGGCGTGGTCAAAGAAAATTTTCCCAGGGGCAAGCCCCCGGACCCCCAGTTTTCCACCGTCCTTGCGCATATAGCTTCAGCCTCACCTTCAACACCAATCACGTCTCGACAGCAGCCTCACCTCCAACAAGAATCGCTTCTTAACAGGACTGCTTTGTCCCTTTGAAAAATTCTTCGCTATTATGGAACTTTTATATGACAAAAGTTCTGAGACATTTTGCCACTTTTTATACGTTATATTCCTGTTTAATTTTTGTCGGCAAAAATGTCTCTTTGTCGGAAAATTCTGACCCTTGGCCCCCCCTAAAATCATGCTCCCACGACGCCACTGAGAAGCAAGCAAGGATATGCTTCGACTTTCAGAGATTATGTTAATGAAAAAAAGTTACAGAAACTTCAAATAGTACTCAAAGGGCTTTTAGGCAATCTGAGAGGAAATAGAAATAGGTGTACGTAAATATGGAAATTGCAGGTTCTTTCCTTTTGAGATTTAACGCAGCATAATTTAATTTCACGTTCTTAATTTATTTCAAAAATAAAGTACGAGTAAATACCTCACATTTCAGATGCCGACAGTTCAATGCCTTCAATGTCATGAATTTATTGCAATTAACATCATGCAAGATCATCTAGAAAATGAGCACTCAAAGAAGTCCAGGTAAACAGCCTCTTATATTCGTGTTCGTTGATTTATCCTCGTACCCGGGGGGGGGGCACTTTAAATGTGTACGGGTGTGTGCCAACGAATTTTTAACCTGCTCCAGAATGTTTAGCTCAAAATTATAGTCCAGTGAAAATGTACTCCAGAACATGTAAATTTGACCAAAAAACGACCCGATCCAACAAAATATCCACCCACGGCACATCTCCGTCGACCAAATATACTAAGTACCCCTCCCCCCTTCCGGTTCTCGTACGCTTCTTGCCCGTTTCCCCAATGTGTACAGTAAAAACCCGCGTATAAGAATCTGGTGCATTAAGAATCTGCTGGCTGAAATTTTGCAATTAGATCTCCATTGCATAAAAACCTATTGAGCCTAAAATTTAAATAGGTTCTTATTTGTAGATATCATTGAGTTTTATTCACAACAGAAGTTTGTGGAAGGATCGTAACTTGTTATGTTATCTGATGAGAAGCTTATCGCTTATGAAGGCTTTTCTGATTCTTCCAAAAATTCTGTTGCTCAAGCTATGTGAACTGACAGTAAATAATATGCCTCAAGTTTTAATTTGAAAATAAATTCCTCAAAGCCCTGAATAGAATAAGAACCAATTTAAGAACCTGAACAGCCTCATTTCCTACTAAATACCCAAAGCATAAGAACCTCTGCAGGCTAACTTGCAAAATTATAAGGTTCTTGTATGCGGTTTTTACTGTAGTCCATCATGTTTTCCTTTAAGTTGGCCGAAGTTGGCACATTGCAGCATCTCCAGCATTGGAATAAAGCAGTCTTCACAATTTTTAAGGATTTTTCAGCTTGACATTTCATTGAGTATACTACACCCTTGCTCTTGAACTTTGCTTCAGATTTAAAGGTATTTAGTCATGTAAATAGAATAATGTAAAGTTGAAACGGGTTTTATAAAAATCAAGAGAGGAAATACCTAGATTTGTCACTGAAGAGATAATGTCGGTATTCTAAACTTTAATAACAAAAATTCCAACAATATTAACTCCAGATCTACACTGTAGGTTTTACTAGGTGCCGAAAAAGTACTCCTGTTTGAATTGAGGCCCTCTACTAGCCATGCTTGTAGAATGAGATAATGCTTGTAGCTTATATTTCACTTCAAATTTTTTTCCTTGCAAAAAATTTTAGGAATGAAACGTTGATGGATTACTTTCCAACCATCGAAAAAGACGAAGAGAACTCAACAGATGAGGAGAAGCAGGAAGAAACGAAAAATGTCAGCTCTGGAGCAACTGAAGAATATCACGTGGATATATCTTCCACAAGAATGGTATGTTTGTCTTGATGAGGTTGAAATGTGTGGCGATTCTGTTCAACGTATTACAGGCATAAATTTCCAGCGCTGCCCCGGTGCCGGGAGCCCCCTTCCGTCCATAACCCTGGGGCTTGGCCCCTCTCTCAACGGCCGCCCTGAGTGATAGACAAAAGCATCTTTTTTCAAAATGTTTCACCAATAATCAATGGAAATACGTTATAGCTATGCTGCTTTGCTGTACTGGCTTTCATGCAGCTATGAAGAAACGGTATACAAGCACCCCACCCAGTCCCCATAAAAAGCTCGGGTAAAAGAGCTCTTTAAAGGGCTCCGTCGTCAAAATGTAAACAAAACGACGCTTTTTGCAGTTTTTTGAAAGGTGATATCACACGGGATATTCAATATTTTTTTCAAAATAATAAGTGCCTTTTGGACATAGATCATTGTACTTCACTAATAAGGAACAAACCAAAACATTTATATCTTCTACGATTGCTGTGATATAAGTGGATTTTTAACCGTTTCTCTTTGGTGGCTTTGGTGAAGCCACCAAACAAACTGCAGAAAACAATGGATGAACAATGGATAATTGGTGAGAACGCCGGTCAACCAGCATCCTTTGCGCGCTTCCCATTTTGCCTTTCGACTGCGGCGGCCATTTTCATATGACATCGTACATACCAGTGCTCAGCAAAGCGCGACCGCAAAGGATGCTGGTTGACCGGCGTTCTTTAAATCCAAAACGAATTCTACAACTTCATGATATGTATCAATTGTTCTCTCTCTTTGATTTACCAAAAAGTTCGCTGAAATGCAATGCAGACCTCACAGTGCAATAATTCCAAATGCGAAGGGCGTTGAAGGTGCTGAAATGCTATTTGCAATGAAAAGTATTCCAAATCAAACCCCTATTAAAGAATCTATCAATTACGTTGATAGGGCACACCTACTGAAGAAACTCAAGACAAGCAAGGTGATCTTTCACAACTGCAGGCAATCTTTCCGTCGCGACCACTGAATGAAATTGAGGATGCTCTCTCAAATAGCATGTCAGTTGAACTGGCTGTTGATGAGCTATTGTCAAACAGCCAAATGCCATCAGCATCAGATGAAAGTTCTCGTGTCGGTAAGCATAATCTGAGATCCTAAATATGTGCTATGTAGTCTACGAAAAACCTCGACAGGTCGAAGTCTGTGAGACAAAAATGGTTGACGGCAGTCATACTCAATTATCCGGAGTTATTAATCAGAATTATTTAGAATCCCTTTTTTCCTGTACTTTTTGATTTGATGCCATCGCTTCCGTTGACAGCCTGTCGAGCAAGGTTTACCACATGGACACAAAGGACTTAAGTAATCAATATAGTAGTTTCTGAGCCTTCATTACCTGACCCAACTTTCAAAAACGAGTTTCATTCTCAAGTTTCATTCTCAAGTTATACTCAAAGGAGTTACACAGAGACGTAGGAACCGGGGGGCACTGGGGGCATGTGCCCCCCCCCCCAAGATTTTGCAATAAACAAAGAGGTGCCCTTTTAATTTCCAGGAACTGCCCCTTTAGCTTAATGAAAAAGGTGCCCTTGAAGTGTCGTGCCCCCTCAAGTTGGAGATGCTTCCTACGTCCCTGGAGTTGCACGTATTTCTTTTATAAGAAACTACCCATAAAAACTCAATTCTCAGATCGCCAAAAATTAACAAACTCCAGTACTGGGAAAATTTAAGTGAATAAAACTATTTATTTTGATAAAGGAAATCCTTTACCATATTTTCACTTTATTTTCACTTGTTTCCTGTATCATATTACTCGTAAGGTACTTGAGTAATGTCTAGACCGTGGAAAGGCTTTAAAAACCTTATTTGAAATGTTCACGAGGGCACAGGTAGTGAACATGAAGATTGTTATGGAACCCCTAAGAAACTCGTAAGGAACTCTGAGTACTGAAAATCTGATAATTTAAGAAACTGTCAGTACTGGCCCAAATTCTTAGTTTCTTATAAAGAAAAATACATGTATTTCATCTTGTTCTCAAAATATTTACCTTTTTAGATGGTGACATGGATTCAATTAGTATTTCTGATTATTTCGAAACGAAAGTAAGTGGTGTGTCTCAGATCCTAGAAGTTGAGAGAGAAGCTCTTTGGCAACAATCATTCTCTTTCTACAAGAGAGACAAGAGAGTATGCGATTATTCCCGACCATTCCGCGTGAAGTTTGCTGGAATAGAGCAAGGAATAGATGCTGGTGGCCCAAGAAGAGAGTTCTTTCAGCTTCTTGCGAACAAGTTAGCAAGTACAGAAGTTGGTTTGTTTGAGGGAATATCAAACAGCTTGCTGCCTGTTATGTCCAGCAGCAGTCTGCGTTTGGGGCATTTCAAGATTGTTGGGAAAGTCATCGCCCATTCAATTGCAAATGGTGGCATTGGTAAGTAGGTTTCATGAGTGTACAGCCTGTACAGTATTACCCAGCAAAAAGAGCGATATCATTTTTGAAGTTGTTGTATTGTCTACCTTGTTGAAGGTTTTTGAAATATTCATGCCCAGATGCTGTCATTCATCCAACCAAATCTTTCCAATCTTCTGTGTGGATTTAGGGAGGGTTTTTATTACTAATCACGCACTGTTTCATGTCGTAGAGATGTTCCGTAGAATAATCGATCAGTCGGGCATTGTGGGAGTGGTGCTAATGGGTCTTGAAAGGGCTTATGACTGGCATATTCATGACTTGATAACAGCAAAAGTGGCAGCTTATGCTTCAGAAACGACAGTCTACAACTCCTGCATGGCTACCTTTCAAGTACACCTGGATGTGTGCTGCTGATATGCATTGCTTACTATTATATCTGCACATTGGTAGTATGAAAAAAACATGGTGTCAGACATTAACATTGTATATCAGCCTTATTTATCAGACACTAACCATTCCTTGATTCAAAGGGACAATGGGCCTATTGTCTGAATTTCGGCAATATTTTCAACTGACTCCAGGCTTGCAGATTTCAAGGAACATTTCTGCTTTACATTGTTTCGCTGCTTTTCCTCCGTAGCGTTAGCCTTCTACCCACGGCCTTAAATTGGGCTAAAATAGACGCAATTTACGGCACTTGTCTTGGTGCGAGTAGGAACCAAGCTTTGTAGTTCAGTTTCATACAATATCAGCAGTGACTACAACAAAAACTAACCATGCTTTCTTTCTCGCAGGATTCCCACTCTTAGCAGAGCCAGTATATACGTACCTGACAGTCGGAAGTGCAGAAGATTGTCTACCGAGCTGCAGCATAGACCTGGTTCCAGATACTGATGCAAGGGAACTGATCGAAGAAGTGAGTTGACTGAACATAGCTATTACATGTCTATTGTATTCATTTTGGCTTCAATTTGTGTCTAAATATTGTGCATCAGTGGCCATTGGTACAAAAATAAAATTTTTGGCACATCCGTTCATCTTTGTATGAAAATGAAGATTTAAAAGAATACGACATTCCGACCAACCGTGTGAATGTATGCTATCAATTTTTGTTAGATAAAAAGCTTATTTGTATTTTTTGTAAGTATGCAGATCAATGAAATGAGAAAATAAAGCTGATAACTTCAAGTTCAAGTGTCTTTACTGCCTGTAAAGGAGGTAGTTTGAATTTAGGATTCCGTTTGACTGGTTAAAAATGACTCAACGTCATTGAAGTAATGGTGCTATATAATAGATTTCTGAATACATTCGAGTAGAATTTCGGAAACTGTCGTCTTAGCCTTTTTAGCTACAGTCTTACTTAAGGCAGAAAGTAGAGTCTTAAACCAAACGCCATTAAAACATTAATATTGGCTCCTACACACATTCATAGATTGCGCAGACAGAGGGAAAATCCGACCTTGACAAAATTGCCGAGAAGCCCGATGTGATTGATTATGCACAGAAATGTGGTAAGCCCTTCTTGTCAATATTTCTATGTTGAAAATATGTTCTCTCGGGTTCAAAAAATACGTCCTACCATTCAATAAAGTTCTAGAAATTTCCCCACCAATGACCCTCATAAGGAACCCCCGTTAATTTTTTTCATGGAAAATATGTGCAAAAAGGTCGAGGCAGACTAATCTAAATTTATAATGTATGTCGAAAACGTCAGCTTAACGCTGGCCAAATCGTTTAAAATCTGCTAGAAATGGTACTTCTACAATCCTGGCCAAAAGCTGAGACATAAGCAAATTCTATTGTTTTCATTATTTTCCCACAAAAGTATCGAGGCGAAAACATAGGTGCAGGACCACAGGATCTCCCCCCCCCCCCCCTATTCAATGTTGGCAAGGTCGAATGGCATTTGATTCAAGCAACATTGAAATAGAGGGGCGGGGGGCACGTAATCAAAGACCGAAGTAGTGCAATTTTGTGACTTGTCCCAAATATTTTTGCCAAGAGTATAGTCTGAGGTATCTACATACCGCCTGTTCATTGGGACCCCCCTGCTTCTTAAGCATTCAAAAAATTTTCCAACCTACAATTATTAAGACAATTACTCTACCTGGTATATGAGAATATGAAGCGGCAAAATCAAAGTTGCGAAATTCATGTTTGATATTAATTCCTCACACGGTAATCTCAAAAATTCTTTTCAAAAAGCTAGTTCAATGCACAGGTATCGAACTAGATTCTATTCCATGGGAAACTTCGTAATTCCTCGTAGCACCACAGCTACAAACAAAGATCAATACTTTGTACCTATGTCAAAATCTGGAATGAAATCCAATCTGACAGACGAAATGTAAAATCAAAGAACAATTTCTGCAAAAACTAAAAATACATCAGCAATAACTACGATTAAACTCTGACAATCCAAACTACCCCCCACCTCATTGACAATCCATCCTGTTGGTATTTGAATTTCTGTATTAATTAATTTTTTCTAAATCCTCTTTTTAAAATCAAAGTAGATTGATAGATAATTATTGTCCTATTTTTTTATAACGTCTACCATTAGTATACCAAATATGGTCTCTGGGCGTTTGAATAGCGGTGGTGCGAGGGATGCATTTTTGAAATGAAAATGAGCACCTATTAGCATTCAGGCAATAACGCAATGTCTTCTCATTCCAATTTTAGGATGGACATCATTGATAACATTGGAGAAAAAAGAGCACCTCATTGCTACCATGCTGCTGCACGAAATTATTTGGAAACGGCAAGCCGCCATAAACCAAATCGCAGAGGGATTAAAAATGTTAGATGTTCTGCAATTACTAAAGAATCATCCGAACTGCTTCAGAGAGAAGTTCGTTTACTCAAAGGTGGAAGTAACGAAGGAGCATAAGCGTACGGGAAGAAGAAATCTAGGGGGGCGGCCCGACACAAAGTCCATTGTTTACCAACACTTTTGCCCGACTGAGGGCAGATTTTTGCCCGATTGGGGCTGATTTTCGACGATTTTTCCAACATTGGGGGGGCTGCCGCCCCCCCAGCCCCCCCGCCCCGTACGCTTATGCGAAGGAGCGACTTCTGAAAGAGATCATATTTTCAATGACAAGTACGAGTGAAGAATGTCGCACAAAGGAATATTTCTTGTCCTACTTAGAGTTGCCAGGATGCATCCGGCTTGGCGAAGGTATGTTAACACAGATAGTAAAAAATGAACAAAAATCATTCAAAACAAATCAGAATCTTGGCTAAACTGGATTATTGTAGAGCGTTGAGAAACATCTTTTCTTTAACAAACGTGCTTCAGACATTGCACTTGTATAAAAAGTTTTAAACTTGTAGCAGTCAAGAAGTAAATTTTGTTCATGTATGTTTGAATCAAGGTTTGAAAATATAAAATGTTAACAAGATGATGGAATTCTGCCAATCGCAACTCGAATAATGATTCAAAGAAGAAAGCTTGATCCTAGAGATTTCACACTTTGATAAATTGTAACTTCTAATTTTAAAGGGAATAGACATAGCTATATCTTATGGAGTGCCAAAGCCAAAAAAATTAATTTATTATCTGTGTTTAATATTATCATTTTGTCAACCCTATATTATCATTTTGTTGTTTCTATTATCATTTTGTAAAATTATATAATCATTTTGTAAAATTCTATTATCATTTTGTAAAATTCTATTATCATTATGTAAAATTCTATTATCATTATGTAAAATTCTGTTATCATTATGTAAAATTCTGTGATCATTATGTAAAATTCTATTATCATTTTGTAAAATTCTATTATCATTTTGTAAGATTCTGTTATCATTTTGTGTAAAATTATATTATCATTTTGCAAAATCATATTATCATTTTGTTGAATTTTTATTATCATTTTCTAAAATTATATTTCTGTACTTCCCAGTTATCGTTATGTGTTTCCATATTATCATTGTGTCATGTTCCATTCTCATTCTGTGCGTTCCAATCTCATTCCGTATATTATCACATTATCATTCTGTTCCGCATTTCTCATTATCATTTTGTGAAACTCACAAATCATGGTGAAACCATAGCAACGTGTGCAAGTGCATAAAACATATGATGAAACCATGGTGACGGCGACGCTAGACCGGACGTACAACAACAACAGCAAATGCTTCACAACAACAACAACAACAAATGTCTACATGGCCTAAGCAGGCCTACTAAGCATAAATCTGGATCTGGAGCAATACGATTATTAGGCGATCATCATGTTAAGTTTGATTATAATATTTGGAAGCATATTTTGTTATGTTCATTGTGCACCATCAGGGAACGCAGTTGCAGGAGATTCAGTTCAAGATTTCTTGGAAGAAGTTCCAAGTTTTATACACCGTTTGCAAATGGTAGTGCAGGATCCTGCCCACGTTGCTCCTAAATGCAGATTAGAATGAAATTCTAATCGGAGTTAAAGCAACGAACATGCTGTTTATTGTTTATTACGCCTCTGGCGATTTGCAATACCATAGATTTTGACTCTCTAGAGATGTCATGTGTTTTATTATCTACGTGCTCAATGATAGTCGAACATGTGGCATGGTTTCTTCTTGCAGTATAAAACAGAGTTTGATTTGAGAATTTAGTAAATTTTGCACACTCGTGCGGAGTGGTTGCAAATTAAGTCTAAAAGTCTCGACAGCGAGTCGAGCAGTGCGTGTTGAAAATGGCCTTCGGGCTTGCTTGTGTGTATGTGTGTTATGTGTGTGTGGCCTTCGAGCCATATGTTTTCCTTTTCAGCTAAGTTGGCAGGCCATTTTGCAGGCCAGTTTGTGGCAGTAATGCGATTCTACTTTGGATTAGCACGAGGCATGGAGCCTCAGATTTGGTAAGAAACTTCGTTTTCATTTATAAGATGTGCTCTTTCGCCTCTGGTTGGCAATGCAGGTATTTCAAAGTATCATCCTAGCTATCGCTTACCGGGGTTGCATTTTCTCATCTTAATCTCGCTTCGACCCTGTTTCGTATTCGGGTCTTGCGTTCTTTCTCTCCTCTTGGTGTGGGTTGGGGGGAACACTGCGCTTCTTTTCACTTCATTTCCTCGCTTCGTGTTCTGTGGCGGGAAAAGTGAAGGTTTTCCTTCCAACCCTACCTTCGGGAGGGTTATTTGTTTTTCGGGAGATGGGCTAGTTCCCTCTAAGCCCAACTTGCCCTAATGATGAGAAAATGCAACCTTGTGTTTGTCCGATGCTTATGAGGAAATATTCACGATAAGGTTGAAATATATCTGAAGGGCAGCTAAGCCCCAGCAGCGTTGGGTCTATTCATGGGAGTGTAGCTTTAATCTATTTTAGTACAGACAATAGGATTACGTGATGACGTCTGGTGAATGTTTGTGTTCAATGATTATGTGATTGAATGATCGATAGCAAGTTATCTTTTCTTCATCTGGAATATACAAATAAGAAGGGGATATCCCAATGACATTTCACAACAAACTAAAGAGGGGGGCTTTGGGGTTTCACTCGTTGCGGGTCTGACCAATTTTAGCCCTCGGGTTTCGGGTTTTACGTCTAAATCGTGCGGGTTTTCGGGTTTTGAGATGCTCCACGGGTTGCGGGTTTGGCCAATTTTGATGCTCAGGTTTCGGGAAAATAAATTCCAATGTACGTTCCGAAGTGCAATTTCGGGTTTCGAATTTTTTGCTTGCGGGTTTTCGGATTTTTGCTAATTTTGGTCCGGGTTTGCGGGTTCTAGTACCCCCCAAAGTCCCCCTCACTAAACGATTGAAATGGAGAATGGAGATGGTGATGCTGATAGCGTGCTGCACGTGGTAGATTTGGATAGTATTTGTGCTGTCTAAAATACTTTGAACACAAATAATTTAGCACTATTATAAATATAAATTTAATGTGAAAATACAGAAATATTGAAATGGACAAACAATCGTAAGCACCTTGCAGTTGGCGCACAAATCGAAGGTTCGAAGCCCAAGGGCAGTTCATCAATCACATCAACCATTGCACGGGATTGCAACACACTACTCCCTCCATGTAGACAGCCTTTACCTATTCATTTCAAACAGAACAAATCTGATTTCAAAAAAGGTGTCTCGCCGTTTAGGCAAAAAAATCCCATGGGTAACATCTGGCAAGAGCGGAGGGCAGTCCTTCACAGCATCCCGTTCACTGCGCCGAGTGAAGGAATTTTGGGGGGGAAAAATTCCAGGTTGGTTCCATTACTCGTATTTTATTCAAACTTTTATTTTATTTTATTCATTCGCCGCAGTGAAAGGGCCGCTGTGAAGGATTGCCCTCCGCTCTTGCCAGACGTTACCATTGGGATTTCTGGTCTAAACGCACGCTCCTTCCTTCGAATTAGATTTGTTTGAATAAAACACGATAGAATGCACCGACCTGGGATGTTTCCATGATGCCCCCCCCCCCCCAAATTCCTTCATTCGCCGCAGTGAAAGGGCCGCTGTGAAGGATTGCCCTCCGCTCTTGCCAGACGTTACCACAGTATTGATAGCCGTGAGCACTGTCTTTGTATGCATTGTTCTCCTTCTTTGCGAGAGCAATAAGATGAGAACAAACCACCAATCACAGTAGAAACCAATGACACTTTCCGGTGTGTTACGTAATTTATTTTCTCCAAAAATAACGATGAACAGGATTGCCCTCCGCTCTTGCCAGACGTTACCATTGGGATTTTTGGTCTAAACGCACGCTCCTTCCTTCGAATTAGATTTGTTTGAATAAAACACGATAGAATGCACCGACCTGGGATGTTTCCATGATGCCCCTCCCCCCAAAATTCCTTCATTCGCCACAGTGAAAGGGCCGCTGTGAAGGACTGCCCTCTGCTCTTGCCAGACGTTACCCAGGGGCGTAACTAGACCAATAATTTCGGAGGGGTGAAAAAGGTTTTTGCCCTGCAAAAGTGAGTGGTGCCCTGCAGACCTCAAGGCAAACGTTCGTCTACTGTATATGTTGCTAGTAAAGGCTTTACCAATGTAAATTTGTCATTTAAGGATGAGTCTCTAAGCAATAGCAACAGAAAAATATTTGAAACTTAACTGCTGTGCAATATCTATTTGTCAATACTGGACATGAATTATTTGATGTCAGTTTTGATTTGGCTTTGTAATAAAGTTTACATCTCGCGTCATATATGAGAGGCGGTGAGGGGTGAAGGGGATGAGGGGCGCTTTTTTCGCCAAAAAAGAGGTGCCAAGCTGAGTTTTCATCGTGAAGGAAAGGGCAGTTGCCCCCATTTGCTCCCCCCCTAAATCCGCCAGTGATGGGCAGAAGGAAAATAACTTGCAAAAATGTCTTCAACTGTTTATTTGCTTGGCTTTTTCATTGGTGGCAGAGGCAAGCTTTCATATTTTCAGAATACTCAGCAATAAGAGAATCAAAGACCAAGCACATTTCCTTCTGGTAAAATTCTTGGCACGACAACACAGCCGTTGTTGCTAGATTTTCGTCAATTAGTCTGGGTGGACTTCTCACTCTGTAGTGACGTTAGTATTCTGATATCGGGTTGATTTCTTGCTTTTCAGCAAAGGCAACCATAGAAGCCAGCTGCAAATTCATTGCCGTTTCATCATTTCATATTTCCTCCAGATTCTCTACAGTTGCATCAATGAGCTTTAACTTTTACTTTAATTTTCAAGTCTACTACATCTGCATTCACTACTTCATCAATCGTTCTTGAGATGCATTCATAGCTTCGCCAGACTGAATCAATTGATTGTGCGCAAGAGAAACTTTTTTGAAAAAATTCTCAGTTTCAGGGAATTCTCTACCTTTTTCATGGTATTTCCAAAAACTTTGTATCGTTTACAGCTTCCACTTAAAAATACGCAAATATCTTCCAGTCCTGGGTCACAACGGCGCTCCGCTGGCAGCAGTACTCGTTAATGGTATTGGATCGAGGCCCCTGGCAGGGAATGTAAGGTACTGATCTGTCTAACATGTCCTGTAAACAACGCTGAGTACCCTTGATCCGTCCAGACATCGACGCAGCAAAATCATAGGTTTGGAGAGATTAACCACCAATACCAATGCCATTGTCCTCAAGTGAAGCAAGAACATCTTTGGTTGTGTCTTTTCCATGCTTATCAATGCATTCTTTCATTTCAACAACTCTCTCGCGTGAAGCTCCGTCATTGGCAACGAACCTTGAGGCTACAATCAATTTATCTTAGTGCCCTTTCTGTTTTCAGCAAGTGCCCCTTTGGCTTAATGAAAAAAGTACCCTTGACGTGTCGTGCCCCCCACCCAGTTTGAGATGCTTCCTACGTTCCTGATTCCTGATTGGCAGACACAGAGTGGATTCCTGGCGCAGCGATTTCAGTTTTTATCCTGCTTCTGCCTTCTGACATCCTCAGCAAGCAAATGCATCAACTCGTTTTGAGATCCTGCGCTGGTGTATTTAGTGCTCTAAGGCTTCAAACGTTTGTGTTCGAACCATTCCTTCAAAGTAGGACAATGCCTGGACATTAGATTGATCAACTGAGCAAAGTTGCCACAAAAGACAGCGATTGCCTCGAAAGGGTTCTTGCCAAATAAAAAGGATTGGTTAATATAGTTAAATGAGTCCTGCACACAGCATTTTTGAAAGACCTTCTCTACCAAGCTGGAGATGTCAGTCACTACGACTAACCGGCAGTTATGTGCCCTTAATATTGGTGGGTTTTGCGTTTTGCCAGGTAACATTTGCGTTTGAAACAGTTCCAAAATTGACAACCGATTGCAAATTTCAAGACAGCTTAGCATGACTGCAAGACTTGTTACGCGGTTGCTGCGCTGTTATAAAATTCTTCTTGGCGCCCTGCAAAATCTTCCATTGCCCTGCGAAATCCGCAATATTTGAGATTGGGGGGGGGTGTCACACCCCTCCATACCCCCCCTCAATTTTCGCCCCTGAGTGACGTCACGAAGCCGAAAATCTGTGAAAATCAGGCTTCCAAGTTGAATTCAAGTTTAATGAAGATTTTGCATGAACTTTATGCAGTTTTTGGTTCAGTTTGTCAACATATTTGGTGATAAAATATTATTTTATTGAAAATAACGATTTTGGAGTGATATTTTGGCAGAAATTAGCCGATTCTTATGACGTCATTTGTGCGATTAGTTTATTCTATGTAAAAAGAGACAAAAGAACCTGAAAATAGGTGATTATCTATAACAAATGTATCCTTAGAGTGTTTTTCATTGAAAAAGCTCGAAAAAACTTGAAAAAATTGCTAATTGGTCCAATCAACCCCCCCCCCCCCCCCATGTGGATTAGGGTTAAGAGACTGTCTGGCAATCTTTGACCTTAGTTTTTAAAAAAAATTAGTTTAGACGTACTTTTCTTACAATTTCTTATTTTGGGAAGTCCAAACATGACAAAGACTCTGGGGACTGAGGTTGAAGAAAAGTTCTTTTTTAGCTCCCTAGCTCCCCTCTCTAATAAACCCCTCCCTCTCTGGTAAGCCCTCCCTTCTAAGCTAAATGTTCTAAAGAAGCCCCACTCTCTATCCTCCTTCATTTGTATTAAAAAGAATGCCAAAATTTCAGTTTATTTAGCTAAAAAAGTGTGCAGGTTAATTTGGATACTGCTTTGATAAATATGTCGAATTTGTTCATTTGATTCGGTAATATTGTATGTAATTCCTCAAAATTGGGGATAAAAGAGCTAAGATGCTTTCATTTTAGGTTACTGTAACTGTTCAGACGACAAATGCTCGATTTTTCGTTTTTGTCATAATCTGATGGTATAAGTATTTGAGGACTGTTTAAACCAACTCACTTCCAGAAATAGTCACAATTACTTGGAAATTTGAGCATTTTAAAAGGAGCAATCCTGTTTCTCAAAAATTGCGGGAATATACATAAGCGGATTAAAGTAAACTCACTTGACCTTGCAGCTATGTTCATGACATCCCGTGCTGCTGTGTTATTGACATAATGCTCTACCAATACCGCGCTTAAGCCTAATTGCTTGACCTTTCATGCATAATCGTATTTCCCGCAATTTTTGTTTCATTTTGATAAAAGCCTGATTTCTCGAAACAGGATTCCCGAGTACTGGTGGGTAATAAAAAATCTTTGTGTACCCAACAGGCCAATCGAATCGCTTGAAACTTGGCACACAGAGCCACAATGCATATAACTACGAAACCGTGTCCGCGATTTGTGGTAGATCCACTGGTCCGATTTTTACAAGGCTCTGAAAGTTAAAAAAGACATTTAAGACATTTACATTTATTTAAAATGATATCATTTCAAGGCAATACCTTTATCAAAAATTCGTGACACGGTTTTGCAGTTCAGGGCCTTAAGTCTTTGGTAAATAGAAAGTTGTGGTCCAACGATTATCATTGGGGTACACAAAGATTTTTTCCCGAGGGTGGTCGATTTTGCCTAAAATCTTGAACAAATCATTCGCGATTTTATTGAATCAACTGAATATATTTTCATGATATTCTACGTTTAATTCTGCGTCGAATGATGCATAAGTTTGTTTGGCATATTTTGACGAACGGCCGTGGTAAACGGAGCTTCTTAATCGCCGCCTGAACGGTTACAGTAACCTTAAATCCTTTTCATTTGAGAATAAACCCCCTCTCTAGCTGACAAGCACCCTCTCTCTTAAAGCCCCCTCTGGAGTCTCCAAGATTGAGTAATAAGCACTTGGGGCTCAAAATAGCCTGTGTTCCAGACCATTACGAAAATATAATTTATTTTTCTGGAGCTCAAAAAAGCTTCTTGCTACTAAGAGTTTCTTGGAGTCTATCAAATTTGCACTATTTTTCAGAATCATTCTGTTTTCTAAACAGGGCGTCCAACGTAACCAGTAAGATCAAACAATCTGTGGTACAATCTGCGTTAAAGTTATCCATTTTCATAGCATTTTGAAGGCAGTGTTCATGCTCTAAATGACAATCGTGTATGTAAAACCCACCATGGTGAAGCCTGCTGCACAGACAAAATATGATAGCGGCGTAAAACTATGGATTCTTCGACGAAAGTCACAACGTGGTGAAGCATAGCTTTTGAAAAATCGACGCAGTTCAGTTCACAGTTGCACAATGCGAAATGAAATCTAAACAATACCACAAACTGTGCAAATGATGAACAACTGGGCATTGTTTTCAAACAATAGCGAGTGAGTGCATGAGGGCAGCAATAACTCAATTTGCTGTTGTCTAAAGTTTCTTACGAACCCCCGTTTATGTTAAAAATGATCTTGGCGCCATTACAAGATAAGGATTAAAACTGTCATTGATCCCTGTCACTTCTCAACATTCCACAGCTGTGTTCACGCGAGCCTAGCATAGATCCAATTTTGTTTCAGTTGAAATCTGAAGGAATTCCAACATATTTTCAAGAAAATATGCGCTAAATGAACTGAAGAGATCGAGAGGAACACATTGGTGTAATTTTATTCAAAACCGACCAATAGTTTGGCTATTCCATGTCGACCATTCCATTCCATTCCATTCCATCACTCCATGTTTTACAGATTTTTTCCCTACAACTCACATCATTAAACGACTTAACTGATGTCTGCCCACACAGACTGTTATCATGCTTGTTGTTTTAGTCGAAATTTAAGGGAATTTCATGAGACTTTCAAGAAAACATATGCAAAATAAACTAAGAAGATCTTGAGGAACACATTGGTGTAATTTTTTCCCAAAGTGACCAGTAGTTTGGCTATTCCATATCTACTATTCCATATATACCATTCCATTCCATCATTCGATTCCATCATTCTATTCCATTATTCCATTCTATCATTCCATTCCATCATTCCACACTCCATGTTTTACAGATAGCCCTAAAATTGCTTTTGTCGGCTCAACAACAAATTCGTGATGACAAAAACTTTGATAACTTGAAAACAAATTTGAACGTTTAAGAAGATGAAAACAAGTTATTGCGTTGCCGAGGGAGGCTAGAAAATGCCCCTCTTGATTTTGAATCTCGTAGCCTGTGTGCAGCCTCAACTCCTCCTCAAAGGAAAAATAGAGTCTGCGCAACAACGAAGTAAAGCTACTACGCTGACGCTGCAAAACTGGTAAGCCTCTGTCTGATATTCTCGACGCGCGGCAAAGCAGATGTGAGCCGCTTCATAGCGCGTGATACCTATTGAATGCATAAATCCTCGCATAAATCTGTGAATAAAACCGCAGGAAATCCCACGAGATCCAAGATTGGTAATTGCTTGAACATAATTTTCCTGATGAAATGAAACTGAAATATATTTGCTTCGACGCTCTTGCCTGAAGGAAGCCTATTATGATGAAATATAAACTGAATTTATCAATTTGGTATTCACCCATTGAAATGTTCTTGCCGTCCATAAACGACATTCACTTTTCTTTTGTAATTTGAATTTACAATAGTTTTTTTGGAGAAACACTGCCCCTACTATTTATGAATTTCTTACATTCAAATATCGGTTTTGTTGCGTCTCGCCAACAAGGCAAATTTCACGTTGTTTCACTTCAAGAGACGAAGGCTGTGGCCTTGATGACAACTGCAATTCAGACAATTTGACACGAGCAAACTCTTGGCTATTTTAAAGTCTGTGAGGTTCGTTCATTGCTTTTTTTCGCACCGCGCGATTCAAAATTTGTATGCAGAAAGGCAGTGAACAATCAACAATCATAGGCGTAGGAGATAGGGGGCAAAGGGGGGCTGCAGCCCCCCCAACGTCAGAAAAATTTGCAAAAATCAGCCATAATCGGGCGGAAATCCGCCTCAAGTCGGGCAAAATTTTCTCAAACAATGGATTTTTTGTCGGGCAGCCCCCCCCCCAAATTTTATCTTCCCCTACGCCGATGTCAACAATATAAACTACAATCAAACCAATCTGGCAGAAAGTTGCCAGATGGATTTGATTGGATCATACACAATCAATAAACAATCAAAATTAATTACCACCGATGATCCAAGCGAGGCAGTACGAGCTTTGTTTCGTTGTTGCGCAGACTCTACTTTTCCTTTGAGGAGGAGTTGAGGCTGAGGCTGCACGCAGGCTAGAATCTCGCTGTCCAATTATTTTACCAAGGGAAGATCATATCACAGATCTTATTATTAGACTAGTAGTAAATATTATTCATCAAATGCTGCTATTCCTATCTTACTTTTCAGGTACAGGTACTGTAGTTAATGTTCATAGTTCAAAAGTTCTTGTGAACTTTAGTTCACAAACAGTCATAATTTGCATCAATGGCTTCAGGGGCGGATCTAGGGGGTGGCGAAGGTCGCTCAAGCCACGGTCAGATTTTCAAAGATTTAATTATTCTTCAACATTCTATCAAAATCGCGAAAAGATATTCTAAAACAAAATCGACGTTAGAATTGTCTCGGCAGCGCTCAAAAGAAAGCATTTTCCTCATCCAACTCAATGAATAAGGGCCACTAAGTCCAAAATCGTAACCACTCATACGGCAGCTGCAAGATCCTTACAGCCAATCACTGAATGACTTTTAAAAGATTTGAATATTGGCGGGAGCCACACTTGGCAGATCTGAGCCACGGTCTTCAGGATTCAACCAATCATCGTGCAGCAAATTCAAGTGAAAAATGGCGGGAGCCACGGACAGCCACTCTTCATTTTGAAAAACAGAGCAGGCCAATAGAAATTCAGATGAGCCAACCATCTACCAATCAAGTGAAACTGTCTCCCAGTCTTCACTTGTTCTGCACAATCTGATAGAATTATGATCTCTCGTGTCCTGCATAATGGCGGCTCACAGTAAAAGTGTCTGGCCAAAAGTTGCCGAGTATCTTAGAAGAAAGGCACACGGAAGTCACAAGGAGAGCTCGAATGTTTACATCGACAATGCCTGCAGACCATGGAGATGCTAACAGCTGCCTGAAAATGTACCAGTTTAGTAAAATGCCATTTCTGATGGCTCAAAGCTGGACGGTGTCGTCGTACGCTATCTATGGCCTAGTTCAGTCCCGAGTGCAGTAGGTTGGTATCACTGATCTAAGTCGGTATATTATCAAATATCATCAAGGGCAAAAATTGCGGTTAGAACTGTATTTCATTTGACATGTTTGATCTTTGATCAGAGCTTGGGACTTCCTGTGAGCTTTATGGTTTTAAAAAGATAAATATTTCGGAACAATCCAGGCACGAGCACGAGCTTGTCAAAAGCAGTCAGCAGGTATCTCTGTATTGTTTTCTACATTCGAGAATTCTATAGAATTTTATTTCTATGCCCTAAACAAATATCTATTATAAGTAGAAGTTTCAAGACAGTAAATAATTGAATTATCTGTCGATCAGAAGATTTTTCTTGAATTTTGAGACAGATAGTAAGATCAAATCTTCCATCGAGGAAGGAAAATCACCTTCAAAATTTTGAGGAAGCTGCAAGCATTGTTTACAAGAAACCGCTAACAACTGTGTACGAAACTGCAATTTTGAAACATATAATGTAGCCACGAATCTCTAAAGCATCGCTACAGGGGAATTTTCCAACTCACATCCAAAGCCCAAAACCCAAGAACCAAAGCAATAATAACCACTGGCTTTAGGCTTAAAATGATGCGGTTTGCTACAATAAAATAAACTCAAATCAACTTCAAATAGACCAAATATACGCATAAACGAAGCATAATCAAAACGAATAAGAAACTAACGAATAATGCATACACAAGGAATAACGAAGAATACAGAATATGAAGAAATTAATACAATACAACAGGGTCAATTATACTTACAAACTTTATTTCCTCGTAGCTATAAAGGCTCAGCAAAATCCAAAGCAAATGCCACCGCGTGCTGCCAAAGTTTCTTCGTGTCCCGGTCTTCTATCATGTTCACCTTCACTGTCTCTAGAAGCCCCGAAAGCAAGGCGCGCTTCGCTTTTATAGCTACGAGCATCGAACCGAGGCTTACAACTATGCTACGTGTCACTATATTACTGAACCAAATGAACAAAACAACTATACGACGTAAACAACTTAACAGATGAAAAACAACCAAATTTAATACACAGGTGACAACAGGTCCCGTGTCCCTAGAGTACATTTGTGCGTCACATCCGGCCTCAAACAGTGGACCAGACGGTAACTGTTTCCTTTTCTTGATCTCAAGCACAAATATCCTTCTCATCTATTTTCTCTATCTTCCGCTGCTTCAAGAAGGCATAGCTTGTCTATAGGTCGCAAAAGTTCTGATTTGCTTGTCTTCACCTTCACAGAACGAACCAGACCGTCTCTTCCCTTTGTCACCTCAGTCACTCTTCCCAAAGGCCAAGAACCTCTTGGTAATGATTCATCCATCACCAAAACAATGTCATCGACGGCTAAGTTTCGCTTGACAGTTTGCCATTTTTGTCTCATCTGCAATATAGGTAAGTACTCTCTCGTCCATCTTCTCCAAAAAATGTCAGCAAGATATTGCACTTGTCTCCATCTTCTTCTTGAATAGCTATCAGATTTCACGAAAATGCCAGGTGAAAAACATTCATTTGATTTCAGAAGCAAAAGATGGTTTGGTGTCAGGGCATTGGCATCTTTTGGGTCATCGGACACTTTGGTTAATGGTCTTCCATTGATGATCGACTCAATCTCGCAGAAGAGGGTCTGAAGTCCTTCGTCATCCAGCAGCTGCTCTCGAAGAAGTGCCTGCATTATCTTTCTTGTTGATCTGATGATTCGTTCCCATACTCCACCCATATGAGAAGCTTTTGGAGGGTTTGGAATCCATTTGATTTCCTGCTGCAGAAAGTGCTGATGTAGTTTGTCTTTATTCCATTGATCTATTGCTTCCTTGAGTTCACGATTGCCACCAACAAAGTTTGTTCCATTGTCAGATCTCAATTCTTGTGGTCGACCTCTTCTTGACATGAAGCGCTTTAATGCATGAATGAAGGAATCTGTATCCATACCATGAATTACTTCGATATGAACAGCACGAACTGCCAAACATGTGAAAAGTACACCATACCTTTTTTCTTGACAACGTCTTCTCTTCACCGTGAACGGTCCAAAACAGTCGTATCCAACATACGTAAACGGAGGCATACCAGGATTGACTCGATCTGATGGTAAATCTGCCATCTTTTGCAGGCCAGGCTTCTGTTCTGGGTCAGAGCCATTATGTATGATTGTCAGCCTGTTTGCAACGAATGCCTGGAATCTTCTGTTTTCATTGTAAATGTACCTCAAAACTGCTTGGCTATCAGTCCAAAAGAATGATTTGTTGATTTCGCAGTCGAGCTCCTTTCTGATCATTTGGTCCAATTTCACTGCCGCTGTAGCTGCTGATAACTCAAGACGTGGAATTGTCATATAATAAGGGGATAGTCGTGACTTTCCAGTTACGAATGCACAGTGAACCGCGCCTTTGTTATTAGTCATTCTGATATATGAGACTGCTCCATAACCTGCTTCAGAAGCATCTGAGAAATGGTGTAGCTCTGTCATGTTTGGTTCACCAAATGTTTCTGGCTTGAAGCATCTGTCAACAGAAAATTCTTGAAGTGTTTGTAGTTCTGCAAGCCATTGCTTCCAACATTGAAGTTCTTCTTCTGGGGCAGGATCATCCCATGCAAGCTTCTTCCGACATAACTGATGTAGAATCATCTTTGCTCGAAGGATAAACGGTGAGACAAATCCAAGGGGGTCATACACTGATGATACGATGCTCAATATACCTCGTCTTGTGTCTGGTTTGTCCTTGAAACCAATGTTGTATTGAAATTTATCTTTTTCTGTATTCCATTGGAGACCCAAGGCTCTTTCAGTTGGGAGCGTGTCCTTTTCAAAATCTACATTCTTCAGTTCCTTTGATAACTCAGAGTCTGGAATGACCTCCAATACTTCTCGCTTGTTACTTGTCCACTTCGTCAGATGGAATCCTCCATGAGATAGCAGCTCAGTAACTTCTTTGTACATTTTGATTGCAGATTGTGTATCCTTGACTGACTTCAACAGGTCATCCACGTAGAAATTTCTGCGCACAGTTTCAGTGACTTCAAAGGCATATCGGTCTGCATTGTCGACAGCTGTCTTCCTCAGAGCATAGCTTGCACAGCATGGCGACCATACACCACCAAACAAATGGACGAGCATCTGATACTCTTCTGGATCTTTGCTTAAATCACCATGGGGAAACCAAAGGAAGCGCAATGCATCAACATCATTTGGGTGAACACGTACCTGGTGGAACATGGATTCAACATCTGCCATCAGTGCCACTGATTCTTGACGGAATCGGAGTAAAACACCAACAAGTGAATTCGTGAAGTCAGGGCCTTGCAGTACATTGTCATTCAGTGATTTCCCACGGTATGTTGCTGCACAGTCGAAAACTATTCTGACTTTCTCGGGCTTCTTCGGATTGAGCACATTGTGATGTGGTAGATACCAAACCGCTCCATCATTTCTACTGATCTGACCTTGAGGAACCTTTCTTGCGTGGTCTTTCACCATGAGATCATCAATAAAGTTGGTATACTTCTCACAGAGGCCAACATCCCTTGACAACTTCCTCTTCAGGTGTTTCAGTCTGTGTTCCGCCACTGATTTGTTGTTTGGCAGACATGGTTGGATGTCTCTCCACGGTATAGCAAGTTGATAATGCCCATCAATAAGTTTGGCTGTGTCATCGAGTACTGCTAGTGCCTTCTTATCTTCCATCGACATCGCTTTGCAGTTGTTGTCAGCAGTTGATTCACAAAAGTCACGATTGATGTACTGCTTGAATTGTTTCTCTAACGTGTCATCATTTTCGCAGGAAGAAATGAGATAGCATTGCTTACGGTTTTTACCATATCTCCAAAGTGGTCCATTAAGCGTCCAACCGAATTTCGTCTTCACTGCATAAGGTCCACCATTTTGTGCTCTTCTAATCTCTTCTGGTTGCAACGCCTCTGGCACATCCACACCAATAAGGAGACCAACATCTTGATTCGCAAGTGCCCTTGGGACTGTTACACCATGCAGGTAGGGCCAATTGTCTACATCATCTTGCTTTGTGATTGATTCCAATGACACATTCAGTTTCTTCACAGAGAAGGCATTTGGGACTTCAATCATGACATTCTCGTCCAGATCCATGACATCCAAGTTGACCATGACACATTCATGTTGCTCTTCATTGTTAACTGTAGCCAAAGACATTTTGCATCGTGTTCCAGAGATTCCAAGCTTCTTCAAGATGTCCTCTGTGCAGAATGAAGCAGTTGAGCCAGTATCTAGCATAGCATATGTACATATCACCTTGCTCTGTCCATTTCCTTTGATCTTTACTGGCACAATTGTCAATCCTTTGCTATATCCGGCCCCAGTGTGCATATTCGATCCAACAAACTGACTTTGATTTGTTCTTCTGGACTGCTGCTGATCTGTAGCTGCTCCAGATATTGTCGTCTCTCGACGTTTCTTCTCGAAAGCCATAACTGCTTCATGTAACGATGTCATGTGTTTTCTTCTCAAAGGACAACCAGGCACTTTGCATTCTGTTTCGACGCTTGCAGCCAGCTGAGAAGTGACTCGAAGACAAACAGTTGTCACACAGTTTGCGAGAACGAATTAATTGGAGTTGTTCCACGCCAGTTTTGCCTTTGAAATCTTCACATACTTCTAGTTTATGCTTGCCTTCACAAAGATAGCATCTTGCATTGCCTTCATTGTCATTTGGTTTCTGGTCAGCATTTGTCTGGATGTTGAAGTTCACGTGCCTGCTGTGGCTTGACTTATCAGCAACATGTCCAGGTCGTCTCATGCGTTTGTCCCTTGTTGCCTGCTTACTGCCATCCCTTTCCATGAGTGCACCAAATACAGGGTCGTTCTTTTCAACAGCTACCATTCTCACCAATTTTCTAACATCTTCGATGTTTGGGTTGTGTCCACGCTCTCGGAATTCATAAACCCTTGATTGCCAGCGAGATTTGACAAAAGCAGGACATCTCTCCAGAATCTTCACTAAGCAGTCTTCATTGTTGACTTGATTCAGTCTCCCTGTTGCCTTGAGTGTAAGTTCACAATTGTGTAAATCATCTGCCAGATCAATCAATGCTTCTCGATCACCAGGTTTTATCATTGGTCCATTCGTCACTTTGCATATCCAAGAATTAGTCACTTTGTACACATTTCCAAATCTTTCTGCCAGCAACTTCTTGGCCTCCTTGTATCCTTCTGATGGGCTCAGCAAAATGCAATTTTCTATCACCTTCTTTGCCTTTCCAGTACAGTATTGAATGAGAAGTTGAAGCTGCCTGCTAGAATCACAAAGATCTTTTTCCACATTATTTTCAAAGGATTTTATGAAAGAGAAATATTTTAAAGGATCACCATCAAATGTCATCAGTTCAGATTTTGGTAGCAATGTTGCAGCAGCTAATTTACGCATAGTTTCAAGATATTCAATACCTGAGTCATTTATTTCATTTTGCATGGAGATGCTTTCTTCTGGGGAAACATTCATGTCATGGTGCTGCAGTGATTCTTGTTGCATGCAAGGAAATGGTAACTGTGAAGGAGCACCAAAATCATGATCTTGTTCACCACTGCGCGACACACCAGGCATGGGCAACTGTGGAGGAGCGGACTGGACATTGGGATTCACTGGCTCACCAAAGGACTGACTCACTGACAACTGAGGAGGAGCACCAATCACATGACCTTGAACGCCACTGCGTGAGATGACACTGCGCGACACACCAGGCATCTGCAACTGTGGAGGAGCGGACTGGACATGGGGATTCACTGGCTCACCAAAGGACTGACTCACTGACAACTGAGGAGGAGCACCAATCACATGACCTTGAACGCCACTGCGTGAGATGACACTGTGCGACACACCAGGCATCTGGCAACTGTGGAGGAGCGGAGTGTACATGGGGATTCACTGGCTCACCAAAGGACTGACTCACTGACAACTGAGGAGGAGCACCAATCACATGACCTTGAACGCCACTGCGTGAGATGACACTGCGCGACACACCAGGCATCTGCAACTGTGGAGGAGCGGACTGGACATGGGGATTCACTGGCTCACCAAAGGACTGACTCACTGACAACTGAGGAGGAGCACCAATCACATGACCTTGAACGCCACTGCGTGAGATGACACTGCGCGACACACCAGGCATCTGCAACTGTGGAGGAGCGGACTGGACATGGGGATTCACTGGCTCACCAAAGGACTGACTCACTGACAACTGAGGAGGAGCACCAATCACATGACCTTGAACGCCACTGCGTGAGATGACACTGCGCGACACACCAGGCATCTGCAACTGTGGAGGAGCGGACTGGACATGGGGATTCACTGGCTCACCAAAGGACTGACTCACTGACAACTGAGGAGGAGCACCAATCACATGACCTTGAACGCCACTGCGTGAGATGACACTGCGCGACACACCAGGCATCTGCAACTGTGGAGGAGCGGACTGGACATGGGGATTCACTGGCTCACCAAAGGACTGACTCACTGACAACTGAGGAGGAGCACCAATCACATGACCTTGAACGCCACTGCGTGAGATGACACTGCGCGACACACCAGGCATCTGCAACTGTGGAGGAGCGGACTGGACATGGGGATTCACTGGCTCACCAAAGGACTGACTCACTGACAACTGAGGAGGAGCACCAATCACATGACCTTGAACGCCACTGCGTGAGATGACACTGCGCGACACACCAGGCATCTGCAACTGTGGAGGAGCGGACTGGACATGGGGATTCACTGGCTCACCAAAGGACTGACTCACTGACAACTGAGGAGGAGCACCAATCACATGACCTTGACTGCCACTGCGTGAGATGACACTGCGCGACACACCAGGCATCTGCAACTGTGGAGGAGCGGAGTGTACATGGGGGTTCACTTGTCCACGTCCAACATACTGAGTTGCAGACTGAGCATGTGATATCACGGTCTCAAAATCATTGCAAACTTCATCCTCTGCTTCAAGTTTCCTCAACTGTATCTCCATTTCCAAATCCTCTCTTTGTTGTTGCAACTGTATCTCTCGATTTGCAAGTGACTGTTTCATCTTCAAAAATGATGCCTCTGCCATCAACGATGCCCTTCTTGTAGCATTTGTCAATCGTGTTTCCTGTAGAAGTCGCTCACTGGAACGCATCGATGATCTAGAAGACTTACAAGAATCATTAGTAGAATGAATTTGGCTTACCGAGTCTTCAGGGGTAATATCATGCTCTCTGTCTGCTTGACCAGGCTGCTGAATTTGCTCAAAACGTAGGGCTATACGGTCTTTCATCGCCAGAAATCTCACTTCGGCTTCGTGAAAATATGCACGGCTTTCATCCAAATCGTCTTCTTCGACAAGAGAATCGCGATAGAGCTCACATGCACGACAGAATTCGTCAAAGGCTGTTTTCAAGTTGATTTCACTCGTGATCACTTCAGAGAGGGACGATTCGGCCAGCATGGTTTCTGCCACTCGGTTCAGTGCTCTCGTAAACCCACGCTTCGCATTTGCTCTCGTCTGTTTCAGCCTTCTTCGTTCTTCGGCATCTATTCGTCTTCTGTTACGGGACTCTGAATCTGACATCACCAAATACTCATCTGATATTCCAAAGTTTTCTTGCTCATCCATCATGAAAGTTTCAAACTGATGTAGCCACGAATCTCTAAAGCATCGCTACAGGGGAATTTTCCAACTCACATCCAAAGCCCAAAACCCAAGAACCAAAGCAATAATAACCACTGGCTTTAGGCTTAAAATGATGCGGTTTGCTACAATAAAATAAACTCAAATCAACTTCAAATAGACCAAATATACGCATAAACGAAGCATAATCAAAACGAATAAGAAACTAACGAATAATGCATACACAAGGAATAACGAAGAATACAGAATATGAAGAAATTAATACAATACAACAGGGTCAATTATACTTACAAACTTTATTTCCTCGTAGCTATAAAGGCTCAGCAAAATCCAAAGCAAATGCCACCGCGTGCTGCCAAAGTTTCTTCGTGTCCCGGTCTTCTATCATGTTCACCTTCACTGTCTCTAGAAGCCCCGAAAGCAAGGCGCGCTTCGCTTTTATAGCTACGAGCATCGAACCGAGGCTTACAACTATGCTACGTGTCACTATATTACTGAACCAAATGAACAAAACAACTATACGACGTAAACAACTTAACAGATGAAAAACAACCAAATTTAATACACAGGGGACAACAGGTCCCGTGTCCCTAGAGTACATTTGTGCGTCACATATAAAAACATTGCTATTTAATCTGGGATAAAATAGTTTACCTATACGGGAACGATTAGGATGAATGAGTCATCCTAGGGGGCGTACTTGACTTTCAGTTGTAAGGGGGTGTGCACTCCTCCAGAAAAGATTCTTTTTACCCGGCTTTAGAATTTTCCCTCTAAACGATAGCCGGCATTAGAAAAAATTGGCGAAAAATAAACTCCAAAACGTAAAAATTTGTCAAAAAATAATGAGATGACACTTGACAACCGGCTTTAGGAAAATTGCCTTCTTTTGATAACCGGCGTTAAAAAAGGGCGAAACGATACCCGGAAAGAAGTGCACATCCCGTCAGCAAAGTACCCGCCCCTCCCTCCCCGGTGATTCATACATCGTTCCTTTTCCCTCTTGATTATTTCTCTCTGTTTTGTGGCACTCACTTACTACAGTTATACTCTAACTTTTTGACAACAGACTGTCAGATAGGGCGTTTCCGACGATTTAAAGGGCGTGGCCCCCAAAAATTTTTCCGGGGGCTATGCCCCCGGACCCCTGTGTAGCTCGCGCTCGCGCTCGCTGCCCTTCCTTCCTTTGGTCGCGCTTCGCGCTCCCGAGCCACGGTCAGATTTTAGGCTAGATCCGCCCCTGGGCTTTGATCAGTTCTTTGTAATTAGCTTTCACTTATTATTGTTCATTGTTTGCTCCATCCAACTGCATTGATAAGCATCAGCAGCAACAATGAAACAGCTGCATCATCACAACAAACTGTTCAATGTGTATTGTGTAATTCCAAAAATGTAGAAAAACAGGTTTTGTATGAGTGAATGAGTGAAAACAATCTTGGTGGAAAGAGTTCATAATGCGAAATGACAACTGTTCAATTATGGTCCATCCTGCAGCACATTCTTTTATTTAATGACTTCCCATTCCACTGTGTTTCAGTGTGGATGAATGCAAATCAGATCAGAATGCATTCATTACAGGAATTGGAACAGGCAGTCAAGTCTGCACGCAGGCTAGCAATTCTTTGGTCCTGCAACAAAAACAAAAAGTGAATAAGGCTTTAATGTAAATTCTGTACGACATATTGTGTCACGGAGTATTTCTATCAATATCATTTTTTTTTACATTTATTTTTTGTATCAAGTATCAACACTGTACAAAACAGTATTACAACAGCATTGCACTAACACTTGAAACACTTAATAAGATGTCATTGGCCTAACCCAGCAATTCGTTGCAAACCTCCGGTGTCAGTTTTGAGCATTCCTCCCTCCCTCTCCCTCATCTATCCCCTGCCGCCGGTGGTACCTAGCATATATTTTGTTAGTGCAGGTCAAAGGAATAACCTCAAGTTAGGGCCAGGGGCGTAACTAGACCAATAATTTCGGAGGGGTGAAAAAGGTTTTTGCCCTGCAAAAGTGAGTGGTGCCCTGCAGACCTCAAGGCAAACGTTCGTCTACTGTATATGTTGCTAGTAAAGGCTTTACCAATGTAAATTTGTCATTTAAGGATGAGTCTCTAAGCAATAGCAACAGAAAAATATTTGAAACTTAACTGCTGTGCAATATCTATTTGTCAATACTGGACATGAATTATTTGATGTCAGTTTTGATTTGGCTTTGTAATAAAGTTTACATCTCGCGTCATATATGAGAGGCGGTGAGGGGTGAAGGGGATGAGGGGCGCTTTTTTCGCCAAAAAAGAGGTGCCAAGCTGAGTTTTCATCGTGAAGGGAAGGGCAGTTGCCCCCATTTGCTCCCCCCCTAAATCCGCCAGTGATGGGCAGAAGGAAAATAACTTGCAAAAATGTCTTCAACTGTTTATTTGCTTGGCTTTTTCATTGGTGGCAGAGGCAAGCTTTCATATTTTCAGAATACTCAGCAATAAGAGAATCAAAGACCAAGCACATTTCCTTCTGGTAAAATTCTTGGCACGACAACACAGCCGTTGTTGCTAGATTTTCGTCAATTAGTCTGGGTGGACTTCTCACTCTGTAGTGACGTTAGTATTCTGATATCGGGTTGATTTCTTGCTTTTCAGCAAAGGCAACCATAGAAGCCAGCTGCAAATTCATTGCCGTTTCATCATTTCATATTTCCTCCAGATTCTCTACAGTTGCATCAATAAGCTTTAACTTTTACTTTAATTTTCAAGTCTACTACATCTGCATTCACTACTTCATCAATCGTTCTTGAGATGCATTCATAGCTTCGCCAGACTGAATCAATTGATTGTGCGCAAGAGAAACTTTTTTGAAAAAATTCTCAGTTTCAGGGAATTCTCTACCTTTTTCATGGTATTTCCAAAAACTTTGTATCGTTTACAGCTTCCACTTAAAAATACGCAAATATCTTCCAGTCCTGGGTCACAACGGCGCTCCGCTGGCAGCAGTACTCGTTAATGGTATTGGATCGAGGCCCCTGGCAGGGAATGTAAGGTACTGATCTGTCTAACATGTCCTGTAAACAACGCTGAGTACCCTTGATCCGTCCAGACATCGACGCAGCAAAATCATAGGTTTGGAGAGATTAACCACCAATACCAATGCCATTGTCCTCAAGTGAAGCAAGAACATCTTTGGTTGTGTCTTTTCCATGCTTATCAATGCATTCTTTCATTTCAACAACTCTCTCGCGTGAAGCTCCGTCATTGGCAACGAACCTTGAGGCTACAATCAATTTATCTTAGTGCCCTTTCTGTTTTCAGCAAGTGCCCCTTTGGCTTAATGAAAAAAGTACCCTTGACGTGTCGTGCCCCCCACCCAGTTTGAGATGCTTCCTACGTTCCTGATTCCTGATTGGCAGACACAGAGTGGATTCCTGGCGCAGCGATTTCAGTTTTTATCCTGCTTCTGCCTTCTGACATCCTCAGCAAGCAAATGCATCAACTCGTTTTGAGATCCTGCGCTGGTGTATTTAGTGCTCTAAGGCTTCAAACGTTTGTGTTCGAACCATTCCTTCAAAGTAGGACAATGCCTGGACATTAGATTGATCAACTGAGCAAAGTTGCCACAAAAGACAGCGATTGCCTCGAAAGGGTTCTTGCCAAATAAAAAGGATTGGTTAATATAGTTAAATGAGTCCTGCACACAGCATTTTTGAAAGACCTTCTCTACCAAGCTGGAGATGTCAGTCACTACGACTAACCGGCAGTTATGTGCCCTTAATATTGGTGGGTTTTGCGTTTTGCCAGGTAACATTTGCGTTTGAAACAGTTCCAAAATTGACAACCGATTGCAAATTTCAAGACAGCTTAGCATGACTGCAAGACTTGTTACGCGGTTGCTGCGCTGTTATAAAATTCTTCTTGGCGCCCTGCAAAATCTTCCATTGCCCTGCGAAATCCGCAATATTTGAGATTGGGGGGGTGTCACACCCCTCCATACCCCCCCTCAATTTTCGCCCCTGACGTTACCTATGGGATTTTTGGTCTAAACGCACGCTCCTTCCTTCGAATTAGATTTGTTTGAATAAAACACGATAGAATGCACCGACCTGGGATGTTTCCATGATGCCCCTCCCCCCAAAATTCCTTCATTCGCCACAGTGAAAGGGCCGCTGTGAAGGACTGCCCTCCGCTCTTGCCAGATGTTAGCCATGGGATTTTTGGTCTAAACACGCGCTCCTTGGAATTCCTTGGAATTAGATTGTGTTATATTGGGGAATCTCCCCGCCTATCTGATGAAAAATGAATTGAAAATGAAACAATATATTATTGTCCACAGCAAGATATTGACTGCCTATCTGTCATCGATATCTTGCTATCGATCATTCAATCACATAATCATTGAACACAAACATTCACCAGACGTCATCACGTAATCCTATTGTCTGTACTAAAATAGATTACCCTGGGCTCTTGCTGCCGCCGGCTCTTTTTGCCCTAGGCTCTTGGTAACGTTACCACTACGCCTCATCTTAATACGTTGATTATTCTCTGCACCCGTGTTGAAAATGAGATCGCAGGAGCAAGATACAACGATCTGAATTATGTCAGGGCCGGTATCCCTCTGGATGATGTCTTGGAGATGCACAATTTGTTGGTGCATCTGAAGGCGCTGATTCAGCAATTGGTATCAACCATACAACGAAGAATGAACGAAAGTAACTCTGCAATTGCTCAGCAGATGCCTTCAAATTATGTCTTTGAAAGTGCCCAAAGTGATGGAGAGCGTGGGCGGCCACGCATACCAATCACACAAGAACAAATCGAGGCATTTGAAGAACTAGGATTTTCTTATGTTCAAACAGCAAGGATTTTATGTGTGACTGAACAGACGCTTAGAAATCGTCGGAGGGAATTTGGATTGTCATTTGGTACAGATCGGTACACTGATTTATCTGACGAGGAACTTGATTCGGTTGTTGCAACTGTTTTGCAAATAACACCAGAGGCTGGTGAACGATACGTTATTGGGGCTCTGCGGTCCAGAGGTGTACAAGTACAACGGAGCAGAGTTCGTGCATCTATTCTTCGCATTGACCCAGTTGGAAGAGCATGTCGTAGGCGAAGAGTAATCTTTCGAAGGCAATACTATGTGCCTGGTCCCAATTCATTATGGTATGATTACGTTTTTCATTTATTTTTCTCCAGATTTTAGCCCAATTTGCTATTCTTCGACTAGCTACTGATGTATCAGACCTGATCAGACAAACAGTTTCGATACTAAAATGTGCACTCCAGTATGGATTGGAAGGAAAGTGATGTGCACTGGGCATCAAGATTGGTCAATTGGTGTACGATCTAGTGCACAAAATGGTGTAAGAACCTTGTGGTGCACAAGCCTATAATTACTTCCCTTTGCTTTGGTGCACTCATCTTTAAGAAATCTGTTGAGTTTCAAGAGCTTCAAAAATGATACTATTTATGAATTCTGTCTGCATAGCATCTTTTTGGAGTCTATAGCCTTGCTCGTGTCCTTGTAGTCTTTTTGTTCAGTGTTGTCAGAAATGTCAAGTTGTCTCTGGTAAAGATGTAATGGGATGGAGAGGCATTCTAAAAGCCAACGAAAAAGATGCTTACTCAAACTTCTTCCTGGGGATACTTTTCTTTAAAAAATTTTCTTTACAGGTTGTCTCCTTATAAATGTCCTAAGGACTTCATCACCAGACCGCTTAATTGTTTGTCCCCCCTCAATTCATTTACACTGGCCATGCCAAAAAGCAAAGCAAAGAAAAACAAAATTTGGTTGCTTTCTGCATAATTCTAGAGATTGTAAATCCAAACTTTTTCAGGAGAGCATGCCCTGGACCCCCCAAGATTGATGCACCTCCGGCGCATGTGAGTGGCTTAGCTACCGGGTGTACACAATTTGGTGCAATTGATCATTGAAAATTTTGTCCTCCGGTGGTTGGAAAACTTACATTCCATACTGGTGTGCACTATACTTTAAGAGGGATAAGCTTAGAATGAGGAGCAATTTATAAAGGATTGTTTTGCTCACATGTTTGGGGATGTTTTAGTAAACCCTACTTTACTTTTTGCATTTATGACACATATGTTATTTTCACGGCACAAAATATATTCAGGAGATCAAAAGATGTTTTATGAATGTATTATCCTCAGTGGTGAATTCAGCCCAGGAGGGGTGGCACTCAGGTATATTCAGTTTGCAAAGTAAGCTAGAATTTTAGGAAACTAAAAAAATTAACTGTACAAATCATTGACCCAGAAAATAACCACTGCATAGTGGCAACATTTCAGACCCAAAAAAGTAACTTGAGCATCCCTATCCTAAATATACCTTTCAAGTAGCACCCCCCCCCCCCCTCCTTGGTCACAAGGACACCAAGAAGCAAACAACAAGAATGTCGAGACCTCTTGAAACCCTTAATTAAGTATTGAAACTTTCAGCACTTGTTCAGATCCAAGATTTTTCAGTGTGTATGGAAGCACATATGCAACAATAACAATGTGTGTATGGAAATTTACCAGGAGTATGCATTTTGTGTGCCAACTGATATAACAATTTACCTGCAGATTACATTTGTTGCAATGAGTTTGAACAGATCACAATGAATAGTTCTTTCAGAATATAGGTAACAATGACTTTTCTTTGCAAAAATGTTCATATTTTTTTAGGCATATAGATGGTCATCACAAGCTGATTCGCTGGAGATTTGTGATACACGGAGGTTCGCAATGTTTATATCTAATATACTTTTAACCTAAGAAACCACATTTGGCCACAATGGAATCTAATTTCTTCATAAAATAGAGCCATTAGGCCAAGATTTGGTTGGATTTTTGTACTTATGAAAAACAAATTTATCATACCAGCAAGCATTCAGCAGTGCTCACCAAAGCAAAGAAAGACAATTTCATAAATCATGTGACGTATGAATCTGTTTACTTCATCTGTAAATTTGAATTTCAATTTGTCTACTGAACCAAAGTCTTCATATTATATAACATTATGTCTTGAGTGATATAATCATTTGAAACAAAACAGCCTTAAGAAAACATCATAAAACTAATCAACATGTACATGTACAAACAGAAACAATTTCTAATTCAATATAGTGTAATCCTTTTGAAAAATTGAAAAGTTAATTATATTACTATATTCCAAAACACGTTTTGCAGGAATTGATGGCTACTCAAGGTGTACAGTTTACTTGCACTGCAGCACAAATAATAGAGCAGCCACGGTATATGAACAGTTTCTCAATGCGGTAGAGATGTGGGGAGCACCTTCCAGAGTGAGGTCTGATTATGGAATGGAAAATGTTGATATTTGTGATTACATGTTGCTTCGACGGGGACTAAACAGGGGTAGTTTCATTACGGGATCATCAGTCCATAACCAGCGTATCGAGAGACTTTGGAGAGACGTGCGCAGAATAGTTGTTAACCAGTTTTCCAACATATTTTACTATCTCGAAGAACAAGGACAATTAGATCCTCTTAATGAAATCCACTTATATATTCTGCATGGAATTTTCTTGCCTCGTATCAATTATGCTTGTTGTGAACTTGTCAGACAACTGAATAATCGACCAATGCGAACTGCAAATAATCTAAGTCCAGTTCAACTTTTCGTACGACGTTGCCTGGAGTTGTATGGTACCACTGATACAGCTGTGAGAGACCTTTACAATTTCGAAGAAGACCCATCAGCACATGAACAAATAGATCAAGCTAGCTTTGGAGTTTACGATTCTTCTGGTGAAAGAGCAAGTGATATTGCAACAGTAAATGTCCCAGAAGTTTCAGTACCCCTTGCAAATGAACACATAATTATTCTACAGAGTCATTTTGAACGAGCAGAGAATGAACCTAATGGGATCGTATCATATCTGGCTTGCCTCGAATATTTGCAAAATTTGGGATTCTAAAGATATTTCTTAGGGTGCGGGGGTGGTTCTTCGATAGTAAAGGTACCTTGGGATGTGCCGTGAGCAAGGGTATACCTTTTCGGATTTATAGTCAAGCCAAGGGTATTATTTGCAATTTTGGTCCAGCAAAAGTCTAGCCAAGGTAAGGGTGTCATATGATATTTGGTAATTTTGGTCCAGGGAAGGGTTATGTTTTCATCTAATTTGTGTTTTAATCATTAACAAAACCTTTGGAAGTAGGAATTTCATCCTGACAACCCATTTTTGTTGATAATAAACGTCTGGTAAATGACACAAATTGACCTTTGTAAATGAAAAAATAAATTCCGAGCTCAAACTAAAAACTTACAGATATATGCTGACTCGAAAGGCCTTTGATCTAGCCCCAAGGCTATCATTTTTTCAATATTGGTCTAGCCAAGGGTATCATTTAGTAGAAATTGGTCTTGCCAACAATACCACTTTGAACATGCTCACGGCAGACGCCTACCCAAAGCTTAGCCAAGAACAACACCCCCACCCCCCATGCTCTACATCTACCAAATTATGAAAATATCAGACTTTTCCAAGACATCAAACAGAAATCTAAAATGACCTAGCCTTTAGATTTGCCTCCAGGGGCTTCTTCTTGTTCTTTTGGCTAATCACTAGAATCGTCACCACTAGAATCCTGTTTAAGAAATCACCAAAAATCAATTATCAAACCTTTGATATAATTTTCTTTTTCACTTGTTTATCAAGGACCAAAACATATTTCTAGATTTTATAAAATTTTTGCTTTTGATACAACAAGATAGAAAAATTACAGGTTGAAAAACCTTATTTTGAGCTGTATTTTTCAAGCGAAAAACTCAATCCTGCCTAAGAGTCAAAATTTTCAGATTTTATAACATCATTTAAGTCTCAAATGATAGTGTGCATTTCTTTGTGTCATTTATGACCAAACTAGAAGCTTTACACGCACAAAACAATTGATCTGGCAATCATCAGTGATTTTTTGCAGTATGATTCAAAGCCAGGTAGCCCTAAAAGAGCTAAATTTGATAATTCTTAAAGCAATTACAAAATCTGCTATATATGGGGAAATAATTTGATCCTTGATCTACTTGATAAAAAAAAAAGAAAATTAAACATCAAATGTAATCAAATTTTGGTGATTTTCCAAACAGGAGTACTTTTTCTTGGAACACCTGGTATACTGTATGTATACAGTATAAACTGATGCAGATATTTCTATGCAGAATTAGAACTGAAGAGCTGGATGTTGTCACAAATATTAATTGTCAATTGTTTGTTTCAACATTAAAATATTTTCCATTAATATTATACAAGAGTTAAACAGTGAACATAATACAGCTATTCTACAAATAATTATTTAATAAATGGCCAGCCCATTTCAAAAATTCACAGAAAAGCTCACAACCTACTGTATAGTCTGTATGTTGTACACAGTATCTGGGAGTTATTTCTGTCTCATCAAAATTCTAAACTGCGGATTGATTTACATCAGCTGCATATCGTACACATGTGATTAGATATATCTTTTTTTCTTCCAAATATTTTATAATAGAATTAATTTTAATTTTGATGGCAAATTTTACATACATACATACATACATCTATCTATCTATCTATCAAAACCACAGGCTTAGGTTCAAAATAAACATTCCCTTGAGGCATGCTGCTGTTCATGTTTTGAAAGCAGACTAGTGCTGTTTATAAGATTATTTGGCAATGAGTTATAAAGAAGAATAATAAAAAATGTGACATATTTTGCTTACATCCTCAAGGATTTCTCTGACATGGAGATCTGCAATGTCTTCTAAGGTGAGAAGTGCTGTGGCAGCATGAATGTCAGCATCTGCTATGAACTTCTGGATGGCAGGGCTAATCCCATGTAAACCTTGGCCACCATGTAAAAGGCAGAACACAATCAACTTTCCTATGTAGAGGAACATTTGTGAGGCAACCATTTCACCATTATGTATAGGTACCTTATGCCCATCCTCACCTTCAAAGAAGATTATGTTTTTTTCTCCATGGCAAATGGCGTGTGTTAGGAGGTAAAGGTATTCCCGTTTTGGGCCATCTGCATCAATACCATCTTCTCCCAAAAACTCAACTTCTGGAGGATTCTTCAAAACCAATGATTTACTCTTTAGCAGACAAATTGCCTCTCGCATGGCTTTTGAGTGGTCTGCTTTGATTTTCTGCCTTTCCTCAGATGCATTAGTAAGCTGCCATTTTAGAAATGCCTCATGTGGTGAACTTTGAGTTTTGTTAGATTCCTCCAACGCTGATGTACGTCCTGATAAATAAAATAAAACCTCTTCATAAAGTGATCAGTTAACCTTTTAGTGTTTAATTCAATGAATGCATGTTGGGCGTTTAAGTTTGCAGGGAACAATATGTTCAAAACGGAGGGATAGGTGTGACAACTGTAATCTACGGGTCAACAGGTCATGTAATCGGCGGGTCACATCAGATAGTCCACGGGTCACCATATTTGCGGTCAGTGGCTGAGCAGCTATAGCTGCGAGCATTCCTATACACCCTTTGGTCAGTGAAAGGTACTGTTGTGTAGAAACAAACGTGCAAACAAACAAACTATGATGTTTCTCTCGAGGGACATTTCACTCCCAAAAAATCTCGTACACCTTTGGCAAAAATTATTTTATTTTTTAAGAAAATCTATCACAAATCTTTAAAAATCCTTTTTGCTCTCAAAAACTCTTGCAAGAAGACTGTGATTTAGGGAACGTTTAGACTGAGCAGTCCTTTCAATTCGAAGCAAAGAAGGCTGAGGAGGCTGACACAGATGACTTCATAAATCAGCGGTAACTAGATTAACTCTAGTATAATGCACAGAACATGCTAAAGGGATATTTGCTTTCAATGTTTCAGATGTTTCAGACATGGATAATGATAGATTTGCTTTGTTTGTCTTGCTTGAGCAATAACTCAAGGTCAAATTCCAATCCCATGCAGTGTGATCTTCCACTCAAATGGAAATGCCCGTTATCTTGGTATCAATCATTGGTTTCTAAGGAAAGAGCATCATGTGTGGGCATGAGCTAAGAAAGAGCGATGCCACTCTGATCGTACACAGACCAGTATGTGTAAGAATGCTCGCAGCTATAGCCGCTTGGCCACCGGCTGCTAATATAGTGACCCGTGGATTACATGACCTGGTGACCCGTGGATTACAGTTGCCGGGCTTGGGTGCTTTTTTGCTGAATAGGGGGCAGTTTTCAAGGGCTCTTCATTACCCATCTTGGTTTTTACATCTGAGGTAAGACTGCTTACAGTCTTGGTGACACTTTCGACAAATCTCGACCTTCATGATCAAGGTACCTTTGCTGCCATGAGGATAGAGATATCCACACCGCCACCAAATAATATCCTATGAATTTTTGAAAGCAAATATTCCCTTCTTCTAATCCATTGTCCTGCATTTCATTCCCTTTTTCAGTATATTCACATAGTTGTGATGCCAATTCTTCGACACTGGTCGCTTTCTCTGCACATGATGTGATGATATCCCAGGGAACATTGGGGAACATTTGTCTGATGCTTTGCAAAGAGCCAAGGGAGATGTTGTCAATCTAAAAAAGTACAGATAGATATAAGTAAGGTATCAAGTCTTGAAAGGCATGGTGGACAAAAATCATGTCATCCGGATGTAATTTTTTTTCTGTGACATTAAAAACAGCATGACTGGTAATTAAAAAGGCTGCCTTACATTTTGATTTACCTGCTCCCATTTGCAAGGCCATGACCAAAACTGTTTAATCTCATTCTAAAAAATTCCACGACAGGGTAACTACGCAGCACATTGCAGGTCCCCATCAAGACCACACAAGACCATGCTGCTAGCTCCCAACCAGCTTTTGAAAAAAAATGTACAGTACATATGGGACTCTTGAGAAAATTTCTTACATTTTAAGCGTTGGTTTGAAGATTTCTACAGGCTTCCTATAACTCAAGAATTCTTATCAGAATGTGTCAGAGTTCTTGCCATATTTCGATGTGAAATTAGGTTTTTTAATGATATCCTTTTGTTCAGTAAAGCAATCTTGTCAGGATAAAAAGGAAGAGGTATCAACCATGGATGTTTCCAGTGTTACTACAGTACATACTGTAATAGAACTACACAGCTTATTACCATTGTTACTTCCTCCTCTTCTGTCTTCATGCTGCTACAGTATGCTACTACATCGGTACTTTCAACCAACACAGCATTCCCCTGATAATGCAATGAAGACATAATTATGAGCATCTACTGTACGTATGTGTAACTGAATAAAGGAAAAAATGCAAAAGATCAACTCAATGCTAGATTTGCCTCATCAACTGTAATGAGTCTACCGGAAAGTATGTTACGAAACAGAGTTGTTGAACTGTGACGCTGATGAATAATTAATGATTAATTAATAATTAATATTTCACTTTTCCCTTAAATTTTTTTTTTGACAAAGTTTTTTGACGAAATAGACTTGGAGCAAGTCCAACTCGATGCCTGCTCTCTGTGGATGTTGTCTCAGGCATGACATTAAAAATTGGGAAGTTTGAGAGAAAGCAAATGCAAGCCACTCACCCCCCACATCAGGATTCCCATCCCCCTACTGTACTAACACGCACTGCACCCTAAGATAACATTTTACAGTCATATATTACCTAACATCAAACGAGAGACAGACGTTTTACAAAAATTGCTAAATCACACAAGGATATGCTGAGTGGGGGGGTGCTGCCTCCTGCTCCTTTGCAACTTTTGAAGCACCCCCAAAGCGGGTTCATGTTTGGCACCCTCAATATAAGAAGGAATCCCAACACAAAACTACCACAAGAAAATGACACAACCCCACAAGCTTCAAAACGCCTTCACTTCAATCAAATTTCTTTGTGATTAAGTAATCAACAGAGTCAAAAGCAGCTTAGCTGGGGGGCTGGGTCAATGAAAATATAACCTATTCTATTTCATTTCTCAATCAATGGAAACAGGTGGTGTCTTTCGCTCTTTTGTGCTATGTTTTGACAGTGGGGATCCAGCCCAAACTTGAAGGGGGCAACTTGCAACTTGCAACAATATATTAGAAAGTGAGCATGTCGCAAGTGCGCAAACATTTTTTGGACGTTTTAAAAGAAATTCTTTGATTCACTACTAAATAATGCCTTGATTTATATGTTTAGCCCATATTTAAATGGAAAGAGTGAAACATTTGTGTGTTAGAGTCAGGATAAGGGGTGCTTTTCTTGCCTAGAAAGGGTCGCTAAGTGGAGTTTTTATTGTGAAGGGGGGGGGAGTTGCCTCCCTAAATCCGCCACTGTGTTTTGATTAGATCCCTACTGTATATCTTCGGTCATTCAGGTACTGTAAGTTAGTATTACCTCATGCTCATTCAAAAGTTCTGTTGTGCTGTTTTCCGTACTACTTGTAACATATTGATCAACTGTCCATTGTCCGCGGGGGACCTCTGAGCTTTCTTCATGAAGCATCTACAGTATAGAGAATATAAGCATCAATTGCAGAGACAAGGCTTGATTGGTTACGGTACATGTCTTCAGCACATTAACACACTAAGAATTCTCAAGAATTTTCACATTCTGATAAGTACTCTCAAATATCAGTGGCGAAGCTGGTGAAAAGGGGATGGTCATGCTCTCACGCGCCGAAGGCGCAGGGGTGAAGCCCTTTGCGCCGTAGGCGCAAAGGGCGCGGGGGTCCGGGGGCGGAGCCCCCGGAAAATTTTTTGGGACCACACCCTTTTTGGCCTGGAAACGCCCTTCTTACAAGAAGATCAGAAAACGCCTGTTGCTGGAGAGATGAAAATAAAGTTGCAAAAATAAAACGAAGAAAACTCTTATTTTTGCAAATTGCAGGCCGCAAATTGTTTTAAAATATTTTTGCTTCAAATTTGACATCTCAGTGAAACATTACGTAGACCTTTATTAAAGATTTGGCAGGCACTATGTCAGTGCTCTAGATGTTATGGAATCATTTGAGGAGAACAGTTGCCAGGCATGTTTAGTCCTCAATGAAAAGGTCATTGAGTTAAGCTCAAGCCCCACGTCACGGGAATGCCCATTGCTTGAGTTTTCCTTTTTTAAGCAGAAGGAACCCCACCAGCTCATTGGCAACAGTGACACTGGGGGTAATCAAAACTGCATTACAATTGATCTTGCAAGAAGATTGACTGTTGTGGAAGAAAGTTCTTCTCCTCTATAAGAAATTATGATAATACTGCAAGCACAAACCCCAGAGAGAGAGAGAGGGGGGGGGGGTACTCTGGTATATTCAGGATAGAGGTGCACAGGTTACTCTTTTGGGTCTAAAATTTGGGCAAGGATCATTTTTGGTGGGTCAATCATTTGTACAGTTACTTTTTTGGGTTGCTAAATTCTTGCTTACTTTTTTGGGTTTCAAATATGAGAACAAGTAAAAAATTGGGAAAAATATAATTTACAAACAAACTTAGAATCAAGTAACAGAACTAAAATAGAAAAGGCTTAGATTTCCAAATACATTCTGACTGAGAGATCTAATCAGTGAGGGCACTTTTCTGCAGATTAACATACTGACTTCATAAATTTTGGGTATGTAATTCAGAAAAATAGTTCTTTTTGGTCTATTTCCATGGCAGAATTTTTTTTTGAGTTGATGTGCTGCTGTTGTACCCCAGCCTGAGCACCCTTATCATAAATATACCTTGCACAAACCGGAAAGTTCTCTTGAAAAGTTCCTTTAATCAGCAACAAATTATGATAACACTGCAATCACAAACAGGAAAGTTCCTTTAGTCAGCAACAAATTATGATAATATTGCAAGCACAAACAGGAAAGTTCTCTTGGAATGTCCTATAATCAGCAACAAATTATGATTAATTCTGCAAGCACAAACAGAAAAGTTCCTATAACCAGCAACAAATTGAACCAGTAAATAATGATCTGATTGAATGCATAGATATGATTGGTCAGTTGTCTGTTGAAGAGAATCTCCTGTTTGTGCTTGCAGTATTATCATACTATTGTTGCTGGTTGGGGAACTACTGACCAATCATATCTATGCATCCAATCAGATGATTATTCACTGCTTCAATTTGTTGCTGATTATAGGAAATTTCCTGTTTGTGCTTGCAGTATTATCATAATTTGTTGCTAATTGAAGGAATTTTCCAAGAGAACTTTCCTGTTTGTGCTTGCAGTATAATCATAATTTGTTGCTGGTTGAAGGAACTTTCCAAAAGAAATTTTCTGTTTACGCTTGCAGTTTTATCATAATTTGTTGCTGATTAAAGTGATCAAGGTCTAATGGTAAATATATTTGTATGTAAATAGAACAAGAGAGGAATTGGATACAGCATTGTTTCTTTGGCAATCCATTCTTTGTGTGTTTGTGCAACTTTGATTTGAATGGGATATTTCTAGATATCTTGCTCTTTGCAAATGCAAGACTTTAACCTTGCACTTCCCTTAAATATTTCTATGTTTCTGTTGATAGGCACCAATTTATAAAAATTTTCTTGAGTCTGATATTTCATATCCTTGATCATTAGAGCATAGGGCTCAAATCAAAGAAAACTGCTATAGAATTTTACACCAACCTTTTTAAAGATTTGAGCCCTTTCTTAATCTTTAGTGGTAGTTTCATCCTTACTTGTAGAGAAAATTGAGTCTCCTTGGTTTTTCAATGAATTTTTCTGCGATCAAGCTGTGCAACTGATTTTGATCTTCTTTTTCCTTTAAAATATCTTTATGAATGGATATTCTGCATAAAGAGCTGAGACGCTCTTGACCCATCTTACTGCGGAGGTAGGTTTTCACTCTCCTTAAACAAGAAAATGACCTTTCTACTGAAGCACTTGACACAGCTATTACTGCATTCAGCTTCAGCAGCTTCACTACTTCTGGTAAACTTGGATGCAGATTGTAGTGGTAAATATAATGCATCAGTTCCATTGGGCTTTCTTTGTGGAAATCAGCATCCTTATACATAAACAATAACTGGCTCTGTAGTGTTGGCATGTCAAAAAGTGATCCATATTTTCCTTTCAAAAGTTGCAACTTGTTTTCTGGCACATTATCCTTCCAGCCTCCAAAGAAATAAGGATTTACCAAATCCAGAAATGCAAAGCTTTGACAATCAGCAAACCGGTCATTCAACATTGTTATAGTGTTATCAAGAACTTCAAAATATAGTTGCTTGTAGTTGGGCTTCTTGTCCGATCTTGAAGAGGGTTGTCCCACCATATCAACTGTTAGTCCGAAGAGCTCATCAAAGTTAGCATCTGACCGTAACTCTGTGAGGAAAGTGGCAAAACCCCTCACTTTTCCAACCCCAAAGGAGAAATCAGTGGATCTGTTTTGCAGAATGCTGTACAAGATAGATGAATGCTGCAATATCTTGTTGAACAGAAGCAACAAAAAGCAAAACAGAAAGCTATTGAGGTATTTTAATAGCCCACTGGCTTGTGTGACAGTAGTATCATCCCAGCTTTGTGGCTTCTCCTCTATCTCCTCTAAAGCAGTTACCAGTGGCTCATACTTTTCAAAGATAACACCAATGGTACGAGAGCGGTAGTACCATCTTGTTTCCCCAGGGCTAGGAATTTCAACGTCATGTGACCTGAATAATTCTTTTCTCTTGGAGCTAACACTGGTGAAACTACTGAATGCACTTACATTGACAAAGAAGACTTTGGCATGGGAGATTCTGGATGCAGATTGACACAAGACAAGATTTAATCTGTGAGCTGCACAATGAAAAAAGTAGGCAAAAGGATAGTCCTGGCGAAGAAGGGTCTGAACACCACCAATATGACCAGACATCACAGTTGCACCATCATAGGTCTGCATGACAAGCTTCTCTTTCAATGACTCTCCATACCGGTTTAGGATTTCCTTGACAATGGCAGTAATTGCTGGTGCAGACCTATCTTGACTTACATTCACGAATTTCAGGAATCTTTCAACTATTTCCCCATTTCTATCAAGGCGAATGATTGCACTAAGTTGTTCCTTCGTTGATACATCTGTTGTTTCATCAACCTGGATAGTTAGGAAGGTGCATTCTTTGATTTCCTTGTCAATTTGATCCTGAATTATCATATCTATGCATTCAATCAGGTCATTTTGAATATCTGCGGAAACACCAGTAAAAACTCCCCCTCCAGAGGCCCTTTCAGAATCAGCAAGCCTCCCATGAAAGCGGCGCTCAAAGACAGAATCAAATTTTGCCAGGCATTCTAAGAGCTCTCTGTAGTTGCCCTTGTTTAGGCTTGCACTAGATTCATCATGGCCCCTAAAAGGAAGTTCCTGCTTGGCTAGATAAAGAACAGCTTCAGAGAGGGTTTTTAACATCTCCCTGTTCTGCCTCACTTCTTCATTATGCCGATCAATCTCGTCTCTTCTGGCTCTCGAAAATAGAACATCTACTCTCTCCGACACATCAAAGGTTTTCCACATCTTGTAGGCCTGCATATGAGACCTGGCTCTCTCATGCTTTGGCAGTCAGAAAGAAAACCATGCATGTTGCTGTAGCCTGTTTCAGCCCATGTTTGAGAAGTTCGAAGGGGTCGAAATAGCAAACACGGCCAACAAAAAGGCGTTTCAAGCCTTCGCTGCCACACAACCAATCTTTCTTGGAGTACCAGACTTCTTGGAATGACCTGTCCCTCGTCTTCAGGACAAGCTTCGGAGTTGGCTTCTGGTTAATGATAGCCTTCTGCTCGCTGACAATTCTTGCTGCAAAAGACTTCCTCAACAGCTGGGAGACAATGTCCCCCTCAGGAAGGACTTGAAATGACGATTCTTCGTAATCCATGATAAGAAAAATTCAAATGATAATTCTCCAAAATGAAACGTGGACGTTCGTTGAGCTTGAACTGTGTCTAGGCCCGTCAGTTATAGAGTGCAATGCATGTCTCTTTCGTCATCATTTCTATTGTTTCATGTTGGGCATGCTGTCAAACCGGAGCATGCCTTTGGGTTTCGAACTGGCGCAATGCGCAGGCGTAAAATCAGATCCAGCCAATCAAATCATTGCTAGGTTTATCATTATAATGACGAATCTCCTGCTATTTCAAATAGCATTCCTTAACATAGGGAACCAGTATGGAAAACAGCGAAATTTGACCATAACTGCAAAGTGGAAGGCTTCCAAAGCTACAAAATTGGTATGGAAACCCTATGATAGGGCTTGCTTTCTGACTCGAGCACGAGTTAACACAGGGGAGCAAGGCATCAAACTGTCGAGAAGCGGAGGTTTATTATGTGATCATTGATCATATGATGTACTATGACATCAATGTTACGATTTTAAGAAAATTTTTGCAAAAAAATTATTTTTTTGTTTTAAAAAATACTCATATCTCTGAAAATTGTTACTCATGCTGGGCATGACCAGCATGACCGCTAGCTTCGCCACTGGATGTGGCGGTGGCGATGTGAGTCCAGAAGTATTTCCTTGCCTACTGCCGCCGCTACGTGGCTCAAAAAGATTCATTCCTGGCGAGTCAACGATCCTCCTGACCATCTGTCTTGGATCCATCTTTTATCTTTACAAGTTTGAAGATCAACAAGGCCAATTTTCGCGCTAAAAACTTCACAACCACATGCAAAACGAACAAGTGCCAGTGCGAGAGCGAGGTTTGGCAAATAATCGTTGTTGTTGTTGTACGTCCGGTCTAGCGTCGCCGTCACCATGGTTTCATCATATGTTTTATGCACTTGCACACGTTGCTATGGTTTCACCATGATGTGCGAGTTTCACAAAATGATAATGAGAAATGCGGAACAGAATGATAATGTGATAATATACGGAATGAGATTGGAACGCACAGAATGAGAATGGAACATGACACAATGATAATATGGAAACACATAACGATAACTTGGAAGTACAGAATTATAATGGAATTTTAGAAAATGATAATAGAAATTCAACAAAATGATAATATGATTTTACAAAATGATAATATAATTTTACACAAAATGATAACAGAATCTTACAAAATGATAATAGAATTTTACAAAATGATAATAGAATTTTACATAATGATAATAGAATTTTACATAATGATAATAGAATTTTACAAAATGATAATAGAATTTTACATAATGATAATAGAATTTTACATAATGATAATAGAATTTTACAAAATGATAATAGAATTTTACATAATGATAATAGAAACAACAAAATGATAATATAGGGTTGACAAAATGATAATATTAAACACAGATAATAAATTAATTTTTTTGGCTTTGGCACTCCATAATATCTCGTAGCCGCTATAAATAAGCTGAAGAAACACCCATAAACCCATTGTTTCTTTAGCTACACAATGAGACCGGATGCGTCAAAGTGGTCGAGGATAATAGAATATAATTTTGACCTGGCCCGGCCAGCTTTTAACTATGTCGATTCCCTTTAACCTGCAAGTATATTCTGCATAGCCCTTTGAAAATTCTAAACATCGACAGAATATCATATATAGACAAAAATTAACAACAGAATTCGCGAGGAAGCAGCCTCGTTGCTATTTGCATATTTGCAGGACAGTGTTGTTCACTTCGAATACGCGTTTGTTGTTTCAGGTAGAGAATGTACGCGGCCAGAGGCAGTCCTTTCATTTTCAACGGGTCAACAGATTCTAACAGAAACCGGTTTGAGCGAGAAAATTACCGTGGAGTACACTATAGTCGAAAGCGACGATTTTCCATCGGCCAGCACTTGCGGGAATGTGTTGATATTGCCGACGAAGCATAAAAGTAGTGAAGATTTCTTTGCCAAGATGGACAAAGCATTTGAAATAGAAGCAGTGGGATTTGGTGAGGCCTAACTTATTACTAACTTATTGACGCACAACGCATTAAAGTTGGTTAATTCGATTCCAGTTACAGTTATGTTTCTAAAATCTACAGGCTATCCTAAAAAACATGTCCGCTATGGCCACTGTGAAGGAGCCATAGATCCAACTTGACCCATTTTTCAAATTTCTCAAATCAAACTTAGAGTTTGGCACCAAGTTTGAGGAAATCTGATAAATGTTTGCTGATTTATTGAGAAAGAAATTCAAAATCAGTGGTTGTTTCAAAACTGGATGATTTCATTTCCGTATTTAACTTTTTAAGTTGAATTTTCGCATAAAATGGATTTAAACCTTGCAGTTATGCCAGGAAATACGTGTGGGAGTAATTATTGACCACATTACTCAAGGATATTGACCAGAGACGGCCTGCTGACCGCAATATTCTTGGTTTAGAGCGACTTTATCACTTCTGAGGAGAAACTAACTGCCGGATGCATGTCATGGAACATGTGAATATCAGAAAACTGGGCTAAGTTTGTTTTTTCAATAGATTTCTTTGATTTCCACATAATGGACAAAAATGAATTCATCTGGTTTTGAGGCAGCCATCAGATTTATTCAAACTCAGTGTCAAATTTTAAGTTGAAGTCTTTTCTATCAAAAATCTACAGAACGGAAAGTTGGATTCAGCCACTCAAACAGCGCATATGTTTTTTGGGACAGCCTGTATTATTGTTGGTATTCATTCTGCTTGGTTGCAATGCTTGGCAAGTAGATTATTCAGTTTTCCACTTAAACATTGGTTTCCTGTATGTATAAGTAGCTGATACGCAATCTGAGATAACAATACTATATTCGAAGTTTAAAGGAACAGGAAGGGTCTCACAGCATTCAAAAATTTCCCGTACATGGGTCTCCCATTCTGGTGTAACTAAACCTTTATCGTAGAATATGTCATTCGTTGAAGGCAATATTTTCGATGCCAAATGTCTAAAGAGTGTGAGCATTGGAAAACATTGCACACCATAAGCACGCACGTATTTTCAAAGAAATATCAAGATACACATGAACAAAGTCTGGAGATGACTAAACCAACGAAAATCCTCGCCAAAACCTCTTGTCACAACAACAAAATTTCAGCATTTTTCGACAAAAATCACAGTGCCTACCACTTCAGCAGAAATATCTTGTAAACACCCCTCCCCCAAGTCAATGTTGTTTGTCTTCACTCAGGACACTTGCTGATATTTTCCAAGTTACAGAACTCAACAAAAATGACTTAGGGGGGAAAAGAGGGGTATTTGCTCTTCATATCTACCTTTTTCTCGTTTTGTGACAAGGGTTTTGCGAGGATTGTAGTTCTGATTTAACTTTGAATTTAGATGCTGAGGGGTCCCACCGCCAGTATACCCAAGCAGGAATCAAATTCAAGGAGACGGCTTTAGTGTCGTACAATCAAATATCTCAATTTGCTATTTTCAACGTTGAAAATAATCTTGCCTACTCATGGTACGAATTATGCATAATGTAAGCTTGAATAACTCTTCCTAATGTGATAAGAATACAGAACAATCCCCTCCATTAAGATAATATGGTCACGTGACATTCTTACTAAAATCTTCTCTTAATGTATGTTGCAAAAATTTGATATTTCGTCATATGTTGGTGAAATGAACTTCTTAAATAGCTAACACAGCTATCACCTACAAACAGATATTTTTTATAAGACCAACATTTTATCCAATACCGAAAGCTTCGTAATGGTATCAGATTGCGAGAACTGAAAATTTCTTTACAGTTTTTTGAACCGGTCTAACGAGCCATTCTATGCAAAATCTAACTTCATATTACTGTTTGCAAAGACCTGCACTTTCAAATGATGTATAGGAAGTTGGAGTAATTTGTGAAGCAAAAAACTTCATAAAATTCCCAAGGCACTAAAGCCCCCTTAAATTGCCAAAATTTTACGACGCTTGCAAGAATCAAGTTCTGCTCGCTTAACTCTTTCAGAAGATATCTAACTCGCATTGTTTTGGAAGTAATTTTGGTTCCATGGCAAAAAATAGTGTATCCTACATAGGTTTTGGTTGTTTAAACATTTTATGCGTCTATTGAATGTGATACCTGCTTAGTACTGTTAGATATTCAAATAGTAGTTTAGTATAACCGATAATTTCTTTCTTTCTATAAAGTCGTGGTTAATTTGTCCGAGAACACCAAAGGTAGAGATCAAAACCCGGAGGTTCATTTGACATGATTTTAGTCGGATATGTGCCATCCAAGTTTCAAAAACATGTTCGATACAGTATGCAGGACCTTGTACCGTTCCTCATGCCCTTTCTCGTACATAAAATATGGTTACTCTTAATCGAAAGATAACGGCTGTTTGAAAAACCTTGAAATACATCCCAAATGATAATGTAATTAGTGCCCTAGAAGTAATGCAAAGATCTGTCCTTCTTCCGGCAAAGTCTAAGCATTTTGATCTCGCGACTGTGCATCGGTAATTCGCTGGCTCAAGAAGTGTAATGTGTCAGTGTAAATATCAACTCCTTGGGATTCACTTTGTCGAAATGGGTCTATCATTTCTGAAAGAGCTTGGTAATCATGAGGCAACAGGTTACAGCAAACATCTGGCACTTCGACTGAATCTTTTTTTTTTTTTTTTTTTTTTTTTTTTCTATAACAACAAAACCTAATTCTAAATAAAAGGAAATACTATTTACATGTGCCATTCATGGCGGGGAAAGACACTAGGTCATCTGGTCCCCACCATGGATGACACTTACAATTCAACTGTCAATTTCATAAACAAAAATGAATGAAAAAAGAAAAAATAAATAAAAAAATTCATACAACACATCAACGATACAACACAGATAAACGTGACAGACAAAAGCCGAGAAAAGGATGCTACACAGGGTGGATATTAGCATGCTGAGATTTTTTTCAATGGAGCCGCTTAGTTTTCTCTATGAACGAAATTGTAGCTTCCAAAATCATTCTGTTTGAGACAATGTTTAATTTCTCAGCACCAAACAACAAGAGGTTACCAAGTGCCTCGTTATCCAAAACTGTAACGTCCAATAGCGGGATGTCTCCAAGCTGGCCAAAGAGATCTCTGCGAGCATTTTCAAAAAGAGGGCAGTGCAGGAGGTAATGTTCATTATCCTCATTTGCAACACCGCATATACACAAGGGACTTAAACAATCAAAGTTGTGCCTAAATCGATGCTCATTTAGGGGACTAAAACCGACTCTAAGTCTTGTTAGATTTCTTATACCGGTAATATTATGCACACTATAAACGGATCTACACGGAGGACGTATTTGAGCAAGCAATTTGCGTTTGAACTCCCCAATCGAAACAGAATTTCTGGTATCTTCATCTAGCAGGTTCCATTCGCAGGGAGTACTTTGGAAGTATGCATTGGAAAAACGAACTGTCCTGCTTACAGGCTGCGCGTATGAACGACTTGACCTTAAATGATATGGCATTGAATGGTGTAATCTATGTCATCTGAATCTATGTCATCTGTTAAATCTTGTGGTAGATTATTACACCATTCAATGCCATAATTCTCATATTCCTGCTGTAAAAAAAAAAGTTTACTTTACAAACGACTTAGGTTCGATTGTAGCTTGATTGTAGTTATATTCTAGTATTATGATCAAAATGTTATTGTATTGTAGTGTAGACGCTCTTGTTGTGTTGCTAAAGAGGTTAATTTTCTTCTTTCATTGCTCGCAAGATCGCGTATTTACTTCGACGAAGCTTTATTCTACAATCTTACTATGCAATGTATACCCTCGCACGTCTCCCAGATGCTTCCGCATAATACTAGGATTTCCTAAGATGTATCATCTATTACCTATTTGCTGGAGAAAATCATTGTGAGAAACCACTTTAAGGGAATAGAGATATCTATATCTCGTAGATGCTACAAATAGGCTAAAGAAACGCCCGCATACCCATTGTTTCTTTAGGTACATAATGAAACAGCACATGTCAAAGTTGCCAAATGCAATAGATTATGTTTTTAACTTGGCCCAGGTCAGCTTTTAACTGTGTAGATCCCCTTTAAGTTCGTCGCAACTAATATTCATTCAAAACTATTTAAAGCTTTAGGGGTCAAATCTAGAAAGATCAGCATAGAATCCCTGAATGGGAGCGTCCAATGAATGGTGTAATTAACGATTAGAAGAGCCCTTGCAGCAACAGCAGCGGGGAAAGTAATCTCATAAACATGGCCCATTTTATGATAATGCTTGAAAGTAGGCACATTTCATAAAATTTGAAAATTTTTGATTTACTCCTTGCGTTGATCTCAAGGTGTCATCTGCTGTATAACTTGTGGCCGCAATGCCTCGTATCCAGAGTTGCAACGGTGATTTGTTGTGTTCCGTTGAAAGAGGATGCAGATCCCAAGCATCTGCCCACAACTTCAAGTGCCTATTTATTCTTGGCAGGTAAACATAGTGTAGGCAGAATAATTGGAAGTCGCTGCAAGGGTCCAATAGATTGCAAAGCTCCAGTCGATAGAACAACTCATAGAATACATATAGGCAGCCACAAAATAGGTCTCTCCACAATCTCTCAATCCTTTGATTGTGGACACTTCGACCAGTGATCATGCTACCACGGTTTGGGCCACGGTCAGGATGGTTCAACATGAAAGCACCAACACCGACGTTTTCTTTGCCTTTGTCGCTCCTAACTCTGCTTGGAAGTCCGTGCTCTGAAACACCACCCAAGAAGGCACTAAGAACAGTGTCTGACTTGTTATTGTTACTGCATCGCATGAACATGATTCTGCGAGAGTGACCATCTATGCCTCCATGAACCACAAGACGCCATCTGAAAAAAATTATGCACACATCATCATGTTGTGTCATCAAAATAATTGAAAACCACTTTCAACCTGGCCTTCAAATTTTTGGGGAAGCTCTCTTTAAAGAGGCTCAGCATTAGCCGGTATCAGCATCAGTTTTAAATTGGTCACAAAACCTGTATCTCAAGGAAATATCTTTCTAGGAATATCTCCTTACGTTAATACTATTATATTATACTAATACTACAGTGGATGGGCTATATCTGACACGTCCTATTTTGGTTCGGGGGGGGAGGGTGGCAAAAAAGCCCTCCTACCCAACTCTCCACCGGAAATAGATAGAGGCAACCAGATTTGGTGTGTAATTTATGAGAATATAAAAATTAACCTAAAATTAGCCGTCATTATTGCTTGCGTCAGCATTTTTCTTTGTGTGGTCAAGAAAAGTGGCAAAATTGGTCAAAATCAGGAAAATGCGATAGAATTTAATTAAAGCCAACCATTAAAATCATGATAGATTACATCAAATGGCACTGCCCTGCAAAATATATTTACAAAATATAGCAATTTTGGTAATTTTTTTAGCGAAAATTGATATTTGAGAATTGATAGAGTCAGTTCCGGTAAATTGTCTCATTTTTCAAAATATTTTTATGAAACTTCTCAAGTCGTTGCACAATAAGTTGCATCAAAAAGTCGGAAAGTTTCCAGGCCATAATGGTTATCCAGGCAGAGTTATAACAAATGGTCTACTAGGGGGGGGGGGGCAATCAAAATAGGCTTAAGATTGATGATATTGGAAACACAGAAGGAGGTAGCTATCCAGTACGAAAACCAAGTTTATGCGCTCTATCACAATCTCTAACTCTTGTGCTGACAGAAACTTTGGAAGAAGTCATCTGCAGATGCTGATGAATGACACGAAAGCGATTGACATGTCATTCTTCCAACTTCCAAGGCAGTTAATGAAGCCTATTTGTCATAAGGCTTCAATTCACAAGTTCATCTCGTACTCGTACATAGGCCTTGAACATGGCATTTCGTGCAAAAGAGACGCTTTGAGTCAAATTGAATAAAATAGTTTAAATTTGCAAACCGTATCAGTTTGTGATATCCATCTATGTGCCACAACGCAAGGGGTCTAACCACATTATAAGCTCTTCGTCTGATTACGTGGATTTCCAATGACCTTAGCAGTACTCCATCTGGATCCACCCTCCTGACACTTTCGCGTATTCTTTTTTGTTGGATCCTGTAGCCTCTGCTCCTTAAGAAACCATCCATACGCCGAAACCCGCAATTAGGAAAGTCACCCAGAATCCTCTTCACGACATCATCTAAGCAAATATCACTCATTGTGCTGTACTGATGTTTGACAGATAAGTTGTATGCCTGCAACCGTCTTCGTATAGTACGCACACTGACATGGAAGATTGCACTTATGTCAGGAACCGTAAAACCTGTTTCCACAAGATATTGCAGTTGGGACATTGGAATATCATAGGATGGCCTTCCGATTGCATGATTAGCTGTAAGGTTGCTGATTTGGCTTAGCTCTGACTCCCCAATTACTCCTTGAAGCAGTTGACGGGCACTTTGTAACAGGTGTATTGCACCTCTCGATGGGGCATTGCTACTTTCTTCTAGCCTAAGAGTTATCGAAATGACATCCTCAAGTCGATCTAGTATGGTTTCAGGATCGCTTCCATTGAGTGCAGGATCTTCTAAACAGCGTATCATATTAGTTATCACTTGAATGATGTGCATCTCAATATCATGCCGTGCATCATGCTAGAAGATAAGGCGGAAAAAATACGCATTCAACGTTACGGACGTGACGCCAAAATGGTGTAAGGGGAGGTAGCAAAAACAGGAAAAACACAATGCTGTTAGCGTGTTGAATGGGAACATCCAATAAATTGACATACAAATCTGCGTGCATAGCTACTCAGCTAGTTTGTTTTCAGAGAGGGAAAGCATACTTCTTTCGTAGAAAGATCCACATTTTAGTGGGAAAACAAGCTTTGTCTGAGAAACCCATTGTGTTAGAAGTGAAAAGGTTGACTTTTTAGATAAAACCCATTTATCTGCCAGAAAATAAAGGGTTTTTCTAAGAAAAGGCAAGTTTTTTCCAAAAGTGGGCAATAACGATATCAGTTAGAAATTTGTTCACTCTCGAAGCAGTCCCTTGCAGGCTTTCATATCCACCAAATCATTCATCGTGTCCTCCTCAACACTAACGAACAGATCTTTTAGCCTGTTCAAGTTGTCTAGAGCACAGGCTAAGATCTGTCAGTATAGGCTATTGTAAGTCATTACATTGTATGGGGGTCTGGGACCGACGCAACTTTTTCAAGTCCGAGGCAATTCTTTCATTGGGAAACACTTATCGCTGATAAAGGTAGAGACGTAGGAACAGGGGCGCACTGGGGGCACGAGCCCCCCAAGATTTTGCGATAGACAATGAAGTGCCCTTTTTATTTTCAGGAGGTGCTCTTGAAGTGTCGTGCCCCCAAGTTTGAGACTAGACTTATGACGATGAGTCTCTTGTTTCCCTGTGCTCTTTGACTTCTTGATGGCGCTTCAGTCAACAGAGACTCATAATATTACTCTGAAAAGTTGACCCTATTTAGGCCTAATATGCTGGGATTCCTAGCATACCAATCAGAATGCGAGATTTGGCGAAGAACAATCAGTTTCGAGCCTGCAATTCGATTGACGCAGTTTACTAAATTTGAAGGAAGTTGCTGCAGCAGTTACTTGAAGATTTCTCTGGTTTTTTTCTCGGTCTTAAAAACATGGAAATTGCAGCATTAAAAGACTTATTTTGCACTCACCAGGTAAAGTGAACTTTCTTCTTCAGATGAATACCAAGTTTTGTTGAGTAAGTGTCTGCGTACCGTGGTTTCAGTCGCATTTCCTTTCTGAGGAGTGACCGTTGAACAGAGCCGAAGCAGTCGTTCGATCCAGATTCGATCAATCGAATGCAGAAGATAGGGTCAGGTTTTTAACTGTTTCATTATGAGTCCCTGTGAGCAAGGTACCGCAGGGATACAAGGGACTCATCGTCATAAGTCTAGTTTGAGACTACCCTCACATGAGCAAACTCAAACCGGTCTGAGTTTCAAATCGGTTTGAAACTCATTATGACGCAGGCGAAATGAAATTCAGATCAACCTGAAATTCATTTCGGTTTCTCAGGCCGGTTTGAGTTTTCAGGTCGACCTGAAATTTTCATGTGAGCAGAAACTTTTTTCGTTTCGCGGCGAAATGAATTTTCAAAACAAGTGTGAATGACATTCCTTGCGTTCCTTTGGCAATCAAAAAAATCAAGATGAATCTTCAACAATGCAATCATAATTGTCCTGAATGACAGGGGAACGCACGCATTGTTTGTATTCAGATAATGTTTGTGAAATGCTCATGTGCAGAGGAAGTGAGCTCAACTAAAACCGACCTGAGAATGTTCATGTGAGGGGGAGGTAAATTAGCAGACACAGCCAAATTTCAAACCGATCTGAAACTCAGATCGGTCTGAGTTTTCTCATGTGAGGGTAGTCGGCTGCATACCTCCCTGGTAGCTCCTTCAAAAATATATATGGCAATACACTCATTTTCTATAGGAAAAAGCTAATAGGAAACAGCTCATAAGAAACAGTATTAGGCTCAACTTTTAAATACCTAAGAAACTTTTCCCGAGAGTAACTTGCAGTCATAATTTCCCCAGTCACTCAAAACAGTTTTGACATCAATCGGAAATGGATTCTGCCACTCTGCACTTGACATGACATGCAGATTGCAATCATAGAATAAATTTTCCATTTACAAATCCGTTTCTCAAACGAAAGTGAAAATTAGATTTTTACTGATAAGGCTCAAATAAGCTTATGTCTGAGTGCAAATTCTTCTCTACTACTTGCTTTAAAATCCCGGGGGTTGGGGTACTTAGTATATTTTGCTGACGGGATGTGCACTCCGGGTATCATTTTCGCCTCTTTTTTTAACACCGGGCAAAGAAGGCAATTTTTCTGAAGCCGGTTGTCAAACGTGCTATTTCATTGTTTTTAGACAAATGTTCACGTTTTGGAGTATACTTTTCGTCGATATTTCCTTAAGCCGGCTATCATTTCGAGGGAAAAATTCTGAAGCAGGGTGAAAAGAATGTTCTTTGAGTGCACAATTGAAAGTCATGTACGGGTTTAAAAGAAAAGATTTTAAGCCCGGGTTTAAAATCTAAATAGCCACCTTGGCAGTCTTTTTAAAAATGTGCTGTTTAAAGAAATTAAGCTCGGGACCTTTTGTTTCTCATAAAGAAATGAATATTTCATTATGAGAAACAAAACCACACACGTCATGTCAGCATGGAGGCTCTTCTTGCGTTGATGAGGAAACTGCCAAATGGCGCAGCCAGTTCCGGAAGGGGAATGACCACGGAACAATACGGTACCTGGTACTTGGCCGCCCTGGAGGACTTTGGGGGGAAACGACGGGAATTATACCCATTCAAAGCTAGTCACTCTGAATATATAAGATCAAACAGAATCTCCCCATGGGGGGGGGGGGGCACTCAGCACATGCACATACGGGCAGGTTAAAGTCCAAAATTTTTGGGTCAGAGTATTGCCGAAAGTGATATTTTTGGGTCCAACTGAAATTAATGCTTTAAAACTTTTAGGCATCAAATATAGTCAAAATGTTATTTCTGGGTTCTTTAGGGGCAATTCTGGCCTAGATTTGCATTGTTTCAGGATCTTTGATGTTTGTTTACAGATATCTACAATCCTGGACAAAATATTTGGAACAAACTTGATTTTTTGGTGATTATCTCAGTTCTTCTCACTCTTACATTTGCACCACCCCCTTTTACCCCCGAAACAATGTAGGTTGGCATCTTGAAGCTGAAAACATCCAAGCAACATTGTATCGGGGGAAAAAGGGGGGCTGTTCAATTGAAATTGTAGAATCTTACGTTGTTCCAATATATTTTGTCCACGATTGTAGGTACAAATATTTGGGTTGCCTGAAAATTTCTTGGACCGACCCCACTGTATGCGTATGTGCTGAGTGCCCCCCCCCCCCTCTGGGAGAATCTCAAATGATTTTCCAAACGTTGCGATATGTGATTGTTTTCAATGAAGTGGTCTTGACAACAATAATCGAGGGCAAACCGGGATTTTAAAACAACCTTGCATGCAGACGGAGGAACTACCTGATAGGTCATAACAATCTTTCAAGATAAATCTATGGGGGTAGAGAGCCGTAAGGAAAGTATTGGAAATTAGAATGAAGTGGAAATTTTAAATGCTTACCAGTTCCATTGGAAGCTCGGAGAATCTTCTTATAGTTGCTTTTGATGCCAACTCGCATGATTAAATTCACCATCGTCCTCTTCCGATACAAAATTGTCATGGCTCACATAGATATGAAGTCAGCACGAGGCTGGGGTAACTCCTTTAGTGAAGGGGAACTCCTGTCGCTTAGCGGTTGACTGATTGGGGAGGTCCTATCGCTCAGCGGTTGACTGATTGGGGAGGTCCTACTGTAAGATTCTAGAGTTTCACTTTGGAGTTTCGCTTTAGGGTTTCATTTTGGAGTTTCACTTTGGGGTTTCGCTTTGGGGTTTCACTTTGGAGTTTCACTTTAGACTATGGGGTTTCACTTTGGACTTTGGGGTTTCACTTTTGGGTTTCGCTTTGGAGTTTCACTTTGGGTTTCACTTCAGAGTTCCACTTTGGACGTTAGGGTTTCACTTTAGGGTTTCGCTTTGGAGTTTAACTTTGTTTTCTGGAGTTTCGGTTCAGGGTTTCAATTTATCAACATTAGTTCAAGCTTGTCACTTTGATGTTTCGTTTAGGGTTTCTATTTGTCAAAATGTCGTCTTCCCTATCGAAATCAAGTTTTGGCCTTGATGACACTTCATAGAGTAAATAACATGATTCGTACTCAAAATAATGTCCAAACAGTTGCTTTAACTGCACAATGTCACAATATTTTTGAGTGTGATAGGAAAATTAAAACTGATAATTGCAGAAGTTTCTTAGCTTTTTTCAATTCAGGTAGGGTTGTTTCTTAGCTTTCGAAAAATTGAGCCTACCGTTTCTTATAAGCGGTTTCTTATAAAAAAATGAGTGTAAATGTTTTTTAGATTATCAGATTTTGAGTAGCTACTCAAAGTTTACCTGTACCCCCGTGAACATCAAAACAAAGATTTTTGAAGCCTTTCCAATGTTTAGACATATAACAATCTTCATGTTTACTTCCTGTGCCTCGTGAACATTTCGAGGGGTTTTACCAATCAATGGCCCTGGCCCTATGGCCCTATGGCCCAATGGCACTATGGCCCTATGGCCCTATGGCCCTATGGCACTTTGGTCTTGTATCTTTTATTACGAATACCTTGAGTATGAGTTCGACAGTGTATTCGACTAGAATTCGTATAAATATTGCTTCAAATGATCCCCAAATTGATGCACAAAGTTCTCTTCAGCGAGTGAGAATTTCCCGAAGTGATGTGGGGGATTCCCCTTTGAAATCATCGAATACCTTAAAGATTACCAAAAGGGTAAGAAATATGACCATATGAAATATGAAATATGTCCATTGGACCAGGTTTGTGTTCATAGGCGTAGGAGACAGGGGTCAAAGGGGGGCTGCAGCCCGCCAGCGTCGGAAAATTGTGCAAAAATCAGCCATAATCGGGCAGAAATCCGCCTTAAGTCGGGCAAAATTTTCTTAAACAATGGATTTTTTATCGGGCAGCCCCCCAAAATTTTATTTCCCCCTACGCCGATGTTTGTGTTGGGAATGGACTAAGGTACTATGGGAGTGCTAAAATGTAAAGATTTGCCAAACCCCTTCCTCTACTTTATCTCGCAACAGAAGCGAGATAAGAAGCACGGTTTTGACAACTGCTGGGCCTTTTGTCGTGTTTCCTACAGCAACAAAGCAATGAAAGTTACAGCTGGTGATTCCCTGCATCGGCACTTCGGAGAATTCTCGCTCGCTGAACGAGAACTTTGTGCATCAATTTGGGGATCATTTGAAGCAATATTTATACGAATTCTAGTCGAATACACTGTCGAACTCATACTCAAGGTATTCGTGATAAAAGATACAAGACCACAGTGCCATAGGGCCATAGGGCCATAGTGCCATTGGGCCATAGGGCCATAGGGCCATAGGGCCAGGGCCATTGATTGGTAAAACCCCATTTCGAGACAGTGTTTTTGAAGCCTTTCTAATGTTTAGACTTTTCTCAAGTACCTTACGAGCCCCTTCCGAGCAACATGATACAATAACCAAGTGAAAATAAAGTAAAAATATCCCAAGGACTTCCTGTATCATAATAAATAGTTTCTTCCCAGAACACGTATTTTTTATAAGAAAGGGTAAAAAACTCAACTCTCAGATCGCCAAAAAATTGCAAAACTCCAGCACTGGGAAAATATAACTTAAGAAACAATTTATTTTTACAGTATAAAGATGAAGGAAATCCTTGACATATCTTTATCTTATTTGCACTTGTTTCCTGTAATACTTAGCATTGGAAAGGCTTCAAAAACCTTGTTTTGAAATGTTCACGAGGGCACAAGTAAGGAACATGAAGATTGTTATGGAACCTCTATCAAACTCAGAGAACTGAAATTCTTTAAGGAGCTTTCAGCACTGACCCAATTCTTAGTTTCTTGTAAAAAAGAATGTGTACAGCAGTTTCTAATAATATTTGGCGATCTGAGGGTTGCGTTTCTTAAAAAGCAGCTTGGTAATTGTTGTCTGTGAAATTTGTGTTGTTTTTACAACTCCAACAAACCTTTTGATACAGGGGTAGACTTATGATTTTAGTTGGCAAAATTCTTGTATATTCTCTCTTGTTGAGATTCAAAAAATTTGTTCATGGCGTGTTCTTTGAAGAAGATGTTGCCGATGTTGCCAAGTCCAAGAAGCGCTTTCAGATTTTAATAAAACTGTTGTCAAGCTCTTCCAGTCAGCAGGCATTGCATTTAAACGAGACTATTCTTTTCTTTTCTTTTCCCCATTTGAAACATTTGAGATGATGAATGATTTTACCAACAAAAACATGACGACACCGCCACCGTTAAAGATTTCTTTTCCCTCCTTTTCCTGTTATGTTGGGTCCAGACCAGAGAGAGGCATAAGTTACCATACAGAAAAGAAGGACAGAGTTTGGAGGTGTCGCAAATTCGCAAGTCAAGGCGAAGTAAAGCGCAAATTTCGGAAATTTCGGAAGAATTATTCATGGAAATATGTATATTTTTGATAATTTTGCTAAAAAACTAATTTTTGGGGGAGGGTGAGCAGGATGCCGCTACCTGTTTGAAAAAATACCAAAGACAAACATTCAAATCGCCATAATTTTTCAATCCTAGGTGATGGCAAGGGGGTTACATGAACACTTGTGGTCCTATGTATAAGAATCCTGTTCCCGTTGAAATTTTCAAAAAATTCGATTTATTCGAGCGTGCATTATTTTTTTATTGGGGGTACCCAAAATGGCCTAAATCTAGCTGCGAAACGCAGAAGTAATGAAATGACGGCACCTTATTGGTCAATTTTAGGAGAAAACGCAATCTGATCAGAGGATGAGTCAGCGTCCCAGGGGAACTTCGGACAAAAGAAAAGATTTGGAGGCTATGCTGTTTTTGTCCAGGCATCAACAAATCGCTTCCCTGGCGCCCAGTATCCTCACGCGAACGCGGTCAAGTTGACGCACAGGGAACCAGGCTGTGCGTGCAGACTTTACTATTGTGGAGGAGTTAGAGGCGAAAAGGGAAAGGTAAAGTCTGCGCATCCACTCAAGTTTTTCCGTTCCAGCGATAAATTTTATCCCCCGTCCTCATTGTCTAAGGACTAATCACGTTCGTCTTTTGATTTCTCGAAAGTATTGAACTAGAACAATCGGTGATCTGCATTTGCGAGTTGTCCAGCCCTTTATCTTGTGTAGGCCTAAGCTTTGCGTGTCTCGTACAATGGAGGAACAGGCACTGTGTTGGTGTGGATTTTGTGCCGAGGTGATTTTGGAGCCTAAAGACAGATTCCTTGTTGAAACCAGCTTTGCATCATTCAATCCTATCGAAGAAATTAGAACCCTTTCTTTCAAATATATTTTATCGTCGACGTCGAAGCACATTTGCAGAAAATGTGTTGACTTGCTGAAGAAAAGGGAAACCGCTCGAACAAAGTTGCTACTTGCTAGGTAGGCCTGTAGATGAGAACAGAACCTCCAACAGAGGTGCTCCTCACAAACGCAGAAAGAAATGTCAGTGGAGAAAACGTCGCATCTTAGGTCTACACACGATAAAGGGCTGGACAACACGCAAATGCAGATCACCGATTGTTCTAGTTGTAACCAATCAGATGCAAGGTGAGAGAGAACAATACTTTCGAGAAATCAAAAGACGAACGTGATTGGTCCTTAGACAATGAGGACGGGGGATAAAATTTATCGCTGGAACGGAAAAACTTGAGTGGATGAGCAGACTTTACCTTGCTCTTTTCGCCTCTAACTCCTCCACAATAGTAAAGTCTGCACGCAGGCTATAGTTATAGCGTCCATCAGCCTATCAATAGCGATAACCTACGAACATATAATCAGTCTATCATTTCATTACCCTGTGTAAAAATGTCCTAAATTAGCGGGAGTTCTCGTACATTCAACAAAATCGCTTCAATTTCTGGTTTAAAGAGCTTCAACATTAAAAAGCAAACTTGCAGTACAAAGAATAATGTTTTACGAACCTACTCATCGCAAAATACATACCTTTCAAGCAGTAATAGCAGTAATCTTCCTCTGTAGAAACAAAATAGATATATCGCAGCTGAGAGAACTCTTTCCCAGCAAGACTGAATTATGTTTTTTATGCGCGCGCAGATATCCTTCGAAACCGAGGCAATGGTGAAATCAGAATTATTACAAACGCTCCTTTCCTCAATTCTAGAACTGACTACAGCTGAAACCATAACAGGAACAACAACGAGCATAGGTGAAGGTCACAAGGAAAGAACTTACTTTGAAATGCGGAGAACAAACCAAAACAAAAACAAGCCAGTTTAAATACACACAAGGAACCTGCGGAGTTTTACCCAGTTTATTAATCGCAAACCAATGTTGCAAAAATATCAAATTATTAAATTCTTGGCAATGAAAATCTCTTGCAAAGCCTGGAGTTTCTGCTCTCTCAACTAACCCTTCGATGGACTAAAAATTCCCGCCCGACGTGCGTCACTGCGAGTAACATCGACGAGCGAGTAATATTTTCTGAACGCAGCATGCTTACCTTAAAGTAAAAAATTATTCTGTAAAATGTAAAAAAATAGCTTTGCTCAAAGATCAATTCGCCGTAAAGGGAATACCAACGTGAAATCAACGTCACAAGAAATTTGCGACATACTTCAAAACAACGAGAATTTTGCTCCAATCTATCATAAACTGACCCCCTGGTACATAAAACCAAATTTCAATTAATCAATACTAACTTAGGCTAAGGACGGGGGTATAGTTTTGACTTCACCTTGAGCTGTTGTCGTTGCTCTCCATTGTTTGCGACTTTTAGATTGTAAACAAACAAAGATGGCGGGCTGCGAAATCAGCATAAAACCAACACGCAGATATCTAATTTTTACGATGTCATCCCCTATTTTCCCGGCAGTACTGATACGATTTTCTAACTGCCAAATAAAATTTCGATCAATACAAAAAGCTTCATGAAAAGGCTGCGGCCAGATTTTTTGCAAATTACATAGAAATTCGATCAATTTTTCCTCACTATTTTGGAACCAAAATCTAGTAACCTTTAAATTTCTTGGCTTGTGAGGCTCAGAAGAGTCAATTAGGCTTGAAATTCAATGAAATAAACAACAAAGTATCTACCTCTTCAAAAATAATTTGACTGCTTGTTTATTTCAAGGATTTTTAACACTAGGAGGGTTTACTTTGGCAGACCAAAATACTTAGGGCGATAACCATGTTAAGATCACCGGTACTTTGATAACAAATTTAAGTATGATCCCCTATTTTCCCGAATAACTCACCTGGCTCAAAATGTTGCTCAGATCTTGGAGAAGGATTTCAGAGAAGACGTTGAAAAGGCTGCGGCTAGTTTCGGAGCATTTTCCAAAACATTAAATCCTTGAATTCTTCGTCTTTTGTGACAATCACCACGATATCTATTCCACGCATTTGGAGCCTTTTAAAATGTTTGATTAACTTCAGCTCTCGTCCAAATAATCTTCAACTTCCAACCTGTGCATTTGGCCAAGTACCGAAAACAATAGGCCAATTCCCAGGGGTCGGGAATCTTCGAAAATCTATTGTCTGTTTTTCCTGGCAGCTTTTCAGATTCACAGATTCCAACTAAATGCGGGGGCGCAAGGTGCTGTCGGTCAGCGGCAAAAACATAATTCATTGAATTGTTAAGATTCAGTGGTTCTGAGTTTTCAACCTTATTTGTCCTCCGTGGATGGCCAATGATCATGTATTCAGTTTTTTTCGGGTTGGCACTTAACTTGTTTATCCGCATCCATTCCGAGATGTTTCTTAATTCTTTGTGGGCATTTGTAATTAGATCATCGACGTTACTAGATGTTAATGTAACATGTGTGTCATCTGCATACATACTAGCCCTAGAGAATTCTAAGCATTTTTCAAAGTCATTAAGGTAGATTATAAATATGAGTGGTCCCAAGCAGGATCCTTGAGGTACACCACATGTTACCAATCTAGCCCCCGACTTTTGTCCATTAACTGAGCAGAATTGTTTTCTACCACTTAAGAAGGACGTGAACCATTCTCCTGAACTTGCCCTGATACCGAGTGCACCTAACTTTTTTATCAGTATTGTATGATCTACGGTATCAAACGCCTTTTTTAAATCAAGAAACATGGCCAAATTGAGCTGTTTTTTATCCATATTGTCATACCAGTAATCAGTACCGTTTATCAGGGATGTTACAGTGGAATACAGTTTTCGAAAAGCAGATTGATTTGGTGTCAATACTTTGTTAGTTATGAGATAATCAATGAGCTTATCGTGAACTATTCTTTCCAACATCCTAGAAAAAACTGAGATGACCGAGATCGGCCTATAATTGTTTCCATCCCTTTTTGAGCCTGCTTTAAAGATTGGTGTGACTCTTGCTAATTTCCAGATATCTGGGAAGACACCATACTTCAATGACGAGTTGAAAACCATGGTTAATGGCTTCCAAATGAAGTCTGCTGCATCTTTAATTAGCATAGTGGAGATCTTGTCTGGGCCTGGTGCTTTGCCATTTTTCAGTTGCTTTATGGCGTTCAGCACATATGTTTCATCAATGGGTACAAATGTCATTTTGTTCTGTTGAATTTTGATATGCTTGAGAGAATCATCATCAGGCCTAGACTCTAACTTGCTAGCAAGTTTCGGTCCTATGGTGGTAAAATGATGATTAAGTGCTTCAGCTATATCCTTTTCTTTAGTAATTGTTTTCCCCTCAACATCAAAGCTCGAAATTTCTGTTGAAGGAGCTGCTTTGTCCAGTACCTTATTAATAACCTGCCACATTCTTTTTGGATCTCCCTTGTTTTCTTCAATTAACCCTAGATAATGCGATTGTACTGCATCTCGAATTTTTTGTGTTACTTTGTTACGGAGATGCTTATATGTGTTCCACTTTTCAGGAGATGTTTTCGTCGCTTTCTTAGCTGCATCCCTCTCTTTCATTAGTTTCCTAATGTCTGGGGTTATCCAAGGAGTAGAAGTGTTACCTACTCTCCTCTTTTTCAGGGGTGCATGGATACCTAAAACCGACTCAAAGATCTCCTGAAAAGTGGTAGCCATATTATCAGGATTATCAGCATAAGATCTTAGGATGGTTTCCCAATCTATCTGCTGCAAGTCGTTGCGAAACGATGCCCTGTCATAATTGCTCAGACTTCGAGTCTCCAAAACTTTTGGTTTCTTATTTTTGACTCGCCAGGCATTCACTTTCCTTATTCCGTACACCAGATAGTGGTCAACCATCCCCAACTCTAGAACTTCTGCCTTCAATATATATTTTGAGCTCGTTGTTGAGAAATGGTCTATTAGCGTTTTACTGATATTTTGTTCGTTGCGCTCATTTGTCGTTACAGCTACTCGAGTATAGCCTTTAATCAGTTGTTCAAGCTGGTACTCTGAGTAAATTGCTTTCAATTTTTTTGCGTTTGAGCTTTGGTTATTTTTGAAATCACAGTTTGTATCCCCAACAAAGATAATCTCTTTGCCATCTCGATCTAGATCTTTCAAAACTTCCCTAAGGTTTTCGAATGCGGCATCTTCTGCTGTTGGAGGTCTATACCAACAAACAACCAGAAACGGTTTTGCATGCTTAGGTGCGATATCAAGGGATATTAAGTCCAGATTTTCACTTTTAATTCTCACGGTTGGTTCAGGTAAGCTTGCCTTGACATAGAATGCAACACCTCCACCATTTACGTCACGGTCATTTCTAAAGATGTTATAACCACTTATGCTGACTTCGGAGTCACATATTGTTTTGTCAAGCCGCGTCTCACTTAGGCCAATGATATCTATATCATGGTCATTTAGCACAATTTCTAGCTCATGCCTATGTTTTCTGAGGGAGACTATATTTAGAAACGCTATTTTTAGACCATTTCTCTTTCTTGGTTGCTCTGTTCTACACTTAAATTTCTCGTTATCAGAACTGTGACACCCCTAACAATATTTTATAAAGCTACTAATGTTACCAGAGAACTTTCTGATACCTCCATCGTTAATGTGGAGGCAATCGTCCCATAAATTGCTGAACATAATGTTCGAATTGTCAATCATATCTAAGCCGTTGAGAGCTAGTTCATTTTCGAGAAGTTCATTGACCTGTTTCACTTTATTGCTCAGGGCCATGTTATCCTTCCTCTTGAAAATCGACGAAAACATCACTTTAGCTTTGGGGTTGTTTGCTTGTATTTGCTTCATTGTCCTTACTGTTTCCTCGCAAAGCTTTTCCGGCGTGCTTGAAACCACATTGTTTGTTGCTGCGTGTACAATTATAACGTCACTGTTACTTTTACCGGCTTTGTCGACTGCCTGCCCAATCCTCATACCGGGTTGAAATCTTTTCTCCACATCGCGGTGGCTATTTGAAAGCTTCGATTCATCTACGCGACGGAGTTGAGAATCACCTACGATAAGGACTTTGAATTTCTTCTTATTGCTGTTTGATTCGCTTGGATGATGATCTTTTCCTGTTATGTTTGTGCCTTGGTTGCCGGTTTTGTTACGGGTTTGTTTACCTCGCCGGAAGTCTTGTTTTTGATACTGTTCTGACCTGTTCTGGCCGTTGCTGTTGTTTTTGTTGTTACCCGTGGCATTTTGCATCTGATTTCCATCTTTTTCGGCAGGTCTTGATTTTTGGTTTGTTTTGACTTCTGTTGCAATCTGTTTTTTTCTATTTTTACTATGTTCATTGTTGGATGTTTCAATAGCAGACTGGAGAGCATTGTTTTCTTCTCTAAGGAATCTTTCTGCATCACTTATTAAGCTTGTGCGGATTTCCATAGCCTTCCTGGTCCCTGTGTAATGGTTTCCTTTGGCATTATTTCCAGTGTGTTGTAACTCTAAATTCTTTGTTTTTAGTGTGAAATTCTCACAAAGGAGCCTTTCATTTTTATCTCTTTCTTTTTGCAATAATTTGTTTAGTTTAGAGACTGTGTCTGCCAATTTTGCTATTGTATTAGCTAAGGATAAAGGTCTTGATGGGATTTGAGTGTCTGGGATTGTTTCAGGAACAGGAATGTGTGGTGGAGCCTTTCCATGAAGCTGTGGAGTATCGGTAGGTATCACAACAGTAGAAAAATTGTCCGGTTCTCCTAAGATGTGAGTGTCCGGGGCTGCGATTTTAGTGATTGGAATTTGTGGCATAGCCCTCCCAATAGTCCAAGTTGTATCTGTAGGTATCACAACAGGATCTTCCATAGAAGGTAAATCTTTTGTGAAAATTTGATTTTCATCATATTTCAATATCAGTCTTGCCCGTCATCTCAAGGCTCTTTGAAAAATTAGTAACAAATCAGCTGTACCAGTATATGAATGATAATGGCCACTTTTCATCAGGCCAATCCGGCTTTTTGCGCCTTCATTCAACAGTAACATGCTTACTGAAAAATACTGACGACTGGTATAATGGAATGGATCTTGGAAAGCTTGTGGTTCTAGTGTTCATTGACCTTAAAAAGGCATTCGATACCGTCGATCATAACATTCTCTGCAAAAAGCTTGAGATTTACGGTGTACAACAACGTGAGCTCTCTTGGTTTAAATCCTACCTAATGAACCGGAAGCAATTTTGTAGGGTTGATGGGGTAGATTCCGAAATTGGGGACATCGAAGTTGGTGTTCCACAAGGTTCATGTCTTGGCCCTCTTCTCTTCCTCGTCTACATCAACGATCTCCCACAAGCAGTTGAAGATTCCGACGTGTCCATGTATGCTGATGATACCAGTTTGTGCTACCAGTCTCACGATCTGACTCGGCTGAATGAGGCTATTAACAGCGATCTTAGAAAGCTGGATGCTTGGCTACAAGGCAACAAGCTTTCCCTGAATGTTGCAAAAACTCATTCAATGCTTGTTTCCACAAAGCAGAAACACAACATTCTCAAGGGTCAACATGAAGACTTGAAATTGAAAAATACGGGATAATGAGCTTGAAGTAGTCAAAAAGACAAAATATCTCGGTTTGCAAATTGACTGCTCTTTGGATTGGAAAGAACAGATCAAGGCAGTATCTGCCAAGGTCTCCAGGGCAGTTGGATTTCTAAAACATGCCAAGTCTTTTCTTCCGAAAGAAACTTTGCAAACTCTCTATACAGGTATTGTGGAGCCCCATTTTCGATACTGCTGTTCTGTCTGGGGCTGCGCCGGTTTAACTGAAATTAATCAGTTACAAAAACTTCAAAAGCGTGCTGCTAGGATAATAACGAATAGCAGATTCGATGCCCCAAGCAGACCTCTTATCGAAGAGCTGGGAGGGAAGACCGTTGACGAACTGATTACCAGTGAATCTAAGACAATGGTCTTCAAGTCCCTGAATGAGCTGGCCCCACAATACCTGTGTGACCTCTTCACCCGAAATTCGCTGTGTTCGTCATACAATCTTCGTAACTCGGGGACCGACTTGAGGTTACCGATGAAAAGGTCAACTAATGGCCAGAAATGTTTCTCTTATAGAGGCGCTAAACTATGGAATAGCCTGTCAGCCGAGTTAAAGCAGACAACCTCTCTGTATAGTTTCAAAAAAACCATCTAAAAACAGGCACTTTTCCTTTTGCTTTTATTGTAAATTTTGAACATTATTGTACATATGTTTTAGATATTGTAAATAAGGTTTTATAGTTTGATTTAATTAATAGCTTTTTCCCTTTTTTATTGTATTGTAATTAACGTTTTTAACGGAGGGCCCCTTGAAAATCAACTTGTTGAAGGGCAACCCTCCTTAAAAGATTTAAATATGAAATATAAAATATGAAATATATCATCATCATCATCATCATCATCATCATCAATCATCATCATCAATCATCATCATCATCAATAGTTTATTAGTAGGCTAAGTAAAATATAAAGAATAGCTAAATTACAGCTAATTTAGGCCTATACTTTACAAAAATTTACAAAATTTTCAAATTAATTCCTAAAGCTAATCAATAAAAACATTTAGTGGATTATATACAAGATAAAAGCATGCCTTCCCTACGAGGTATCGAGTGACGCCCACCTCCCAGAGAGACGGCGGACACACCGCGCGAGGGAACCCCCACACGCATATCCTAAGCTGCGGTCGCCGCTAGGGAGCAATTCCCCAGTTCAACCGCAGCCCAGTGCCTGCATCGTGAAGGGGACCTCACATCCCGCACAGCACATCCCCCATCCCAACGGCAAGCAGCGCACCGCCCCCATCCTCACGAGAAGGCCCATGAAATGTTTATCATGTTAGAAACCCAACTCTTGGAATGTATGTTTTGCAGAGCCTACAGTTGCATTTTTCTCCATTCCAACATCTAATTCGTTTTTTAAAAATAGGAAGGGTGCTTGATCGTTTTATTTCGTGCGGTAAAAACTGCCAAAGTTTATTTCCAAGGTAGGCTATGGTCTCAACTCCAAAGGACGTGGTTCGCACCATTGGAATTTGAGCGTCATTGCCATGCCTTAGGTTGCAGCTAATACCTCTTTCCATAAAAATATTCTTCATGAAAGGCGGATTTAGATCAGACTTTGTTTTAAAAATTTCCGTCATAAGCAACTGTAAATTTCTTACATGGATGGGCACCGAATTGCTCTGTTCCAGGAGAGAACCAAAATAACTTCCGTGATCCTTGTACGCAATGCGCAGTGCCCTTTCGTGAACATGATTTATTCTATGGTTTAAAGTTCTGTCATAAAGTTCAGTCTCGCTCTCTTTCCCGAATCAACCGTTTTTGTACACAACAACAACAACAGTCTAAACAGCGCCTCCTTATTGGTTGAAAACTAAATCCTAGCAATTTGATTGGTCAATATGGATCCACACCACTTTATACTGGCTACACTTTATAAAAGTAAGGAAATGAGCAAGTGATAACTGCAAGTCAAAGAACTCAGGGAAACAAGGGACGAAATGTCATAAGTCTAGTACTTATCCTCTTGACTTATTAACCAGATAAATTTGTTCTTGACATTTAGCTGACATACATTTGGGTACAAATCAACTATCTTTGTTTCAAGAAGTCTTCTTTCATCTTGAAACTAAGGGCACACTATGAACTGAAGAAATGAACTTCATTACCAGACCAATAGTCTTGATTCCAATACACCTTTTCAACTAAGCGGCCTCATTTTGGAAATTTTATAAATTTCTCCAAATTGCTTCGTATGAAATTTCTGACATCAGATTTAGATTCAGCACCTAAATTTTAGTCTGGTTGCTAATTTTCATAATTCCAGTGTTCACAATTTCGATTTTATGACGATAGTAAAGTTGAAAATTTATAAGGGATTTGACCGTAAATAATGACTGAGGGTGTAAAGTTACACCCCGAGCAATTTTCACGGTCAAATCTCTTATAGATTTTCAAACTTATTATCGTCATAAGCAGGAACGCCGGAGAGGAGGGCGCGGGGGGTCAAGTGCCCCTCCTGCCCTTTCCTAACGGGGGCAAGGGGGGCAAAAGTGCCCTTTCAATGAAAAACAATAATTTACTTTGAAACTTGATGGAAAAGCCGCCATAGCTTCATTCCCTTTATCAGAAACACACCAGTAACGAAAACTGTACTTTGCACTTTGCAAATTATAAAACTGTACTTTGCAAATTATAAAACTGTACTTTGCAAATTATATAGAGGTATTGCAGAGCCACATTTTCGGTACTGCCGTTCTGTGTGGGGGAACTGTGCTGAGTTCCGACTGGTTAAGCTTCAAAAATTGCAGAATCGTGCCGCTAGAATTATTACAAATAGCAGCTACGATGCTCCTGCCGAAGCTTTGATTACAGAGTTAAAATGGCCAACTGTGAGGGATATGATCAGAAGTGAGACTGCAACAACTGTATATAAATCTGTTAATAGTCTCGCGCCTGATTATCTCTCGCATTTATTTGTTAGAAATTCTTATCGCAATATTATCAACCTTAGAAATGCCGAAACTGACTTGCTAGTGCCATTCATGAAAACTAGTAATGGACAGAAAGCGTTCGCATTTCGTGGAGCAAAAATCTGGAATGATCTCAGCCGCGAGGCCAAGCAAGCTCCCTCTTTATCTTCTTTTAAGAACAAGATAAAGGGTCGGTTGTAAATTTATTGTAAATAGTTGTAGATAAATTATTTATGGTTGCAATTAGTTTCCTTTTCCCGTTATTAATTTTAGTAGATTTTTTAATTTGTAAAGTTTTTATAATAATAATAATAAATGATTTATTTACAGTTGGCAGCAGGAAAAAGTAGCTAACTACAGCTAATTAAAGCCAACTATTTACCTATTTACATAATACCATATATACAAAATTTATGAAAATCAACTATAAATACCCCAAATCTGCAATATATATTTTACAAAGTCGACAGTTACAGTCTATTTTCCAGTTCCTTATTTTCTTTTTGAATATTGCTAGATTTTCAGATTGCTTTAAACTTTCAGGCAATGCATGCCAAAGCCGTTGTCCTAGAAACGATATAGATTCTATTCCGTATGTTGTTGTTCTGGCTTTTGGTAACTGGAGAGTACTCCCACTTCTTAAATTATAGTTTTCCGTTTTTTCAACAAAAATATCTTTCATGAAGTTTGGATTTAGATTTGCCTTCGTTTTAAAAATTTCAACCAACAAAAACTGCAGATTCTTCTGATGAAGAGACACAGATTTATTCCTCTCTAAGACTATTTGGCACGGCCCCCTGAAAATCAGTCATACTGACTGACGGGGCTATACCAGCATAGGAATCATTCGTCGTACATAGCCGATTGCTCGTGGCCCATGGTCGAAATCATTTTCACGGACCAATCAGACGGCTAAAAAGCGAAGGAGACAAAAGAAACCCGTGACCCTAAATTTTACCTACCTTCATAAAACGCAATCAGGGGCTTTTTTTAAAGCAATCTACTCTCCAGATGCAAGTTTGGATGCCGGTTAAAATATCTTCAGGATTGGCGGAGTTATTGCCTCTCCAATAGACAAAATCGGCGAAGGCTTGTCGAGACCTGTTTACGCCACTTCAAGTCAGGTGATAAAGCCTCTTGACAAATCCTCTTTTGAATTTTACAAGTTATTTCGCAACGAGCAAACTTTTGCCATGAATGTAAAAAGTAGTACCAGAAACTCCCCAAGAGTATTGCCACATGCAAATGCGCGAACAAGCCTTTGTAGACTTTTTCAATTCACATAGAAACCGTAGGGAATTGAATCTTCAATAAAAGAACATTTAGCGAAAGACAATAGCAAGAACAATTGAAAACACAGAGATTGTTGCGTTTTCGGGTCGTTCTTACAACAATCACCATTGTTATTACTATTTCTCCCGGCCAGAATCTCTATTGTTCAAGGTTCAGTGCCTTGTCGGTTTGTTTGTGGCCATAACTCCATCAATCCTGGAGATATTTTAACCGGCATCCAAACTTTTACTCCCAAACATCTGAAGAGTAGATTGCTTTAAAGAAATTCGGAAAATCTCAAGCAGTTTTTTGTCCTGGTTGCGTTTTATGAAGGTAGGTAAAATTTAGGAAAATCTTCACGAGTTTCTTTTGTCTCCCTCGCTTTTTAGCCGTCTGATTGGTCCGTGAAAATGAGGCTTTGGCGGTTTCGACCATGGGCCACGAGCAATCGGCTATGTACGACGAATGATTCCTATGCTGGCTATACCATGCATAAATAATTTTAAAATGAAAAAAAGAAAAAAATGAAAAAGTGACTATCGATTGCAACTTCAAAATAAGCAATATGCGATTTTATGCGATTCGGAATGAGGACATGTGGAGGAATTGCCGAAAAGTTTCGTGAAAGAACATGATTAATGTTCATTAAAACGTTTTTGATAGCATTTTAAGCCAATCTAAAGGGCGTGGCCACAAAAATTTTCCCGGGGGAGTACCCCCGGACCCCCAATCTTTAGGCGCGCTTCCCTCGCCTTCGGTCTCGATTGCCCTTACCCTCCTAGTCGCCCCCCTTGCCCTACCATCGCTCCGGCGTCCCTGGTCATAAGATCAAAATCGCGAACAGTAGGATTATGGAAATTTGCATGTAGACTAAACTTTGGCTGCCGAATCCAAATTCATGGTCAAAAGTTTCGTAGGAGGAAATTTTCAAAAATTTCCAAAAGGTGTATGAAAAGGTGTACGAAAAGGAATTTTGAAAAGGTGTATTGACAGACAGTACTTGCAGTGCCTGTCACATCTAGGTATCACGTTTTTTCCAAATCTTCCAGCTTCAATTTTGAGATTATGTGCACTCATTCTCAGTTTTGAAAAGCATTGCCTTCTCTTGAAGTCATTTATAGTGTCCAGGTATGTTTCGAACTTAAAAACCGACTTTATCTGGGCATAAGTGCAAAGTTTTATTATATCGTACAAATAATATTGTATATTATATATTTTATATTATTCATATATTATATATTATATTATTTACTTTATTATAGAAAAAGTAAGTCTACAGTGTCTACAGGTCACCCTAGACTGATTACGATTGAATCCTAGTAATCGCTACCACCCACCCATTATGAGCGAGTAGGGTGGGTGGGTGGTAGCGATTACTGGGACTCAATCGTAATCAGTCTAAGGTCACCCTGTGGCAAAACGAATTTATTGTCTCATTCTCATTCGGCCAATGAACGTTCAGTATTCATTTTGGAGCGAAGTTCGTTTTATGTGGTTGATGAAAGCAACTGTTGTTGTGCAAACTTTGATCATCGAAAGTGCTTCAAATATCACGGACGGTCACGCGAAGATAAGAAAAGGAATAATAAAGAAAGAAGTGGAGAGCATGATATCGTAAATTTATAACATCCTGGTGATTATTTGAGTTTGAAATAACTTTATACTGGCGACCAAAAGTCACATGAGTGCCGTTGGGCCTCGAGGTTATTTAGGCCCGCCAGCATTTGCCATTGCATTTTTATTGTCAGCTCAAGATGAAGAACATTTTCAGTTACGATTGCAGGGATGCGGTCCGTAGAGTGGTCAAGAAAACACTCAAAGATGATTTTGGAATAAAGGTCCCAAAGGAGAAGACATCAAAAGTGCAGGTAATTCGCTCGATTGCAAGAAATGTGATGACTCTTTATTTGTACGTCCTCTCGTTTTGTCTTGGCACGACAATGCCTTCCAAAAGTCTCGGAACACCTTTGCTAGTTATGCCTTGTTTTGCGCTTTCCCATCTCCCCCTCGGAACAATGTTTCTCTGTCACGACAAAATGTGGATAGGCCAACAGAACGATTCGCGAGTCTGATGGAATCGTGCAAACAACGATAATCTTGCAAATCAACATTGATTTGGCGGCACGAGATGAACTTGAGATGAGGGGGTGCTCCATCGCTATTGATAGAAAATGCGGATTTATATCAAGAAAAGAAATGGCCTAACTACCTGTACGAAAATACAAGGCCATGTAATAGCCATGTAATAGCCATGTACAAGTCTTGTAGTTATGGCCTTGTAACCTTGTTATAGCCTGGAATAGCCTTGCTGTAACCTTGTAAATGGCTTGAAAAATGCTAATTAGCCTTGTAGAAACCTTGTGTTAGACTGGTTACAGCTTGGAATCTTACTGATAGCCTTGTAATTTTCTTCCAAGGTTAGTACAAGGTCATAACAAGGTCATAATCCCCCCTACAAGGCTAAAACTTGGCCTGTACAAGGCCAAGTTTAGCCTTGTATTTTTGTACAGGTAAGTGTTCCAAGGACTTTTTGCAGGCATTATTGTAGACTCTTTGTTGAGGAACTGATCTGGGTCTCTGAAATTTGAAAAGGGGCTCATTACTTATTTGGTCAAAATCTCAATGTCGCACAAGAAAATTGTAGCACAATCTCATAATAATAACCAATATCTAACGAGCGAGCGAACAAATGGCTGATGGATAGGGTACAACATCCTTGGGAGATCAACAGAGACACCAATATGAGTCTAGTAGGCCTACCTAAAATGATTGTATCTCGGTCATGGGTTGAGCCTTTTTAATATAATGTAATAAAATATAATCAATATAATATAATACTGGGTGTCTTCTTCCTTCTTCCTTGCATTCATATCAAGCCTTCTTCCTTGCATTCATCATCCAACTAGAGTTTCTGAACATAGAGCATCAGTTATTGATAACAGTTACATTAAATGCTACTAATGCTAATTTAACAAGTGGTAACATTGTAATGCAAAGTACTGACCATTTTGCCTAGTTTTTGATTTTGAAAAATAGTCAAGTTAGAGTCAAGTTAGTCATAATAAATCGGAATCATTCAAATATGATTACTCCAGATTTAAAGAAGACAAATATCTTGATGACTTCAATCAGATTGACTTTACTTATCTAGAAAATACTGACATGGATGTGAACAATAAATTTGAAAGCTTTTTGAAAGATCTTAACACTTTGACAAATAAACATGCTCCAATCAAAAGACGGAGTAGAAAGGAAATAAAACTGAAAGATAAACCATGGATAAATAATAGAATACAAAAGATGATGAGAATCCGAGACAGAATTTTGCAGAAACTAAAGAAACAGCAGACTCCTGATAACCTCAAGCTGTATAAGAAGTTTAGAAACCGTATATCCAATGAATTAAAAGAAAGTAAAGCAAGGTATTTCCATAATTGTTTTTCTACTAATAGTCAAAATATGAAAAATTTTGGTCAGGCATCAAGACGATCATTTCTCATAAGTCTTTCACTTCTTCTTCAATTAACAAAATCAAAGGCAAAGATGGAAATGTAACGTCATACCCTTCTAAAATGTCAAATATTTTTAATGATTTTATGTCAATGTTGCTGATGGCATAAAAAAGACAACCCCAATGACTCCAAAGTCTCCTCTTGACTATTTATCTAACAGATCTTGAAATTCACTTTTCTTTACTCCAGCTACTTTGATAGAAGTTCATGACCTAATCAATATTTTAAATCCTTCCAAATCTGTAGGTCCTAATAGTATACCTATAAAATTACTTAAAATTATTGGATATTCTATTTCCCCACTTCTTGCTCTTCTTGTGAATCAATCTTTCCAGTCTGGTATTTTCCCTGATAAACTGAAAATTGGCAAGGTGATATCTCTCTTTAAAAATGGAAATCCTGAGCTACCATTAAACTACATTCTAATTTCTCTTTTACCCATCTTCAGCAAGGTATTTGAGAAACTAATGTACAAACGACTTTATAGATTTCTTTAAATTCATAAAGTTCTTTATTCTTTACAATTTGGATTTCAAGAAAACCACTCAATTGATCATACCCTTGTGAGTTTGACAGAAACTGTAAGAAATACACTTGATATTAAAAGATTTGGTTGTGGTAATTTCATTGATCTACAAAAAGCTTTTGATACAGTTAATCATAGAATTTTGCTATCAAAATTGGAACATTATGGTGTTCGTGGATGTGCCCTTGAGTGGTTTAGATCATCTGTCTGATAGAAAACAATATGTTTAATTCTAGCTTACTTTAAATTACTTGTGGTGTATCACAAGGTTCTGCACTGGGTCCATTACTCTTCCTTCTTTATATCAATGATCTACCAAATGCTTCTAAGAACTTAATTTTTATCTCTTTGCTGATGATACAAACATCTACTATGAATCCAAAGATTTATCTCATTTGGTTAAAATTGTCAACAAAGAACTGAGATTAGTAAAGAAGTGGCTTGATGCTAATAGATAATCATTAAACATTGATAAGACAAATTATATAATTTTTAATTCTTCATCTGTCAAAGTTCCCTCTGATTCTGATGTCAAAATAGGCAAGAAACATATTAAAAGAGTTAAGTTTGTTAAGTTCTTAGGTCTCCTCCTGGGTGAGCATCTTAGCTGGAAATACCATCTCAGTGAACTCTCCAAGAAATTAGCTAGAACATGTATATATGGAATGTTTTTCAAAATTAGGAACTTACTTCCATCAGATGTTTTACTTTGCTTGTACAATGCTTTGTTTCTGTCCTTCTTACAATATGGTCTTATTGTTTGGGGTCAAACTTATGCGTCATACATTGATCCAATTTTCAAATTACAGAAAAAAGCAGTCAGAGCTATCTCATTTCAGCCTCGCATGTCTCCTGCTCTTCCAATCTTCAATGATTTTAAACTTCTGAAACTTTCTGAGATTTTTGAACTCCGACTCTTAACTTTTGTTTTTGATTCAGTTAATAAAACCTCACCTAGTTGCTTTCATGACTTTTTCTTATTTAGTTCATCTGTTCATCAATTTGCCACAAGACAGGCCAGTCAAGGTGATTTATATATGTCTCGGAAAAACAGTCTTCAATATGGTCTAAAGTCAATTCGATATCTTGGTGCTAAACTTTGGAATACATTACCAGTGGAACTCCGAAATGCTCCATCAAAAATATCGCACATACATACATACATACATACATACATACATACATACATACATACATACATACATACAGACATACATACATACATACATACATACATACATACATACATACATACATACATACGTACATACATACATACATACATACACACATACATACATTGTGTGTTTTGAAAAATGCCAATGATAAGAAATTAAAAACAGTGTTCGCAAAATCGAAACCAGTCGTTGCATTGAAACAACCTAAAAACTTATTATCGACACTCACAAAAGCAAAGTTTGAGACCAAACACGTACGACCACTACATCGAATCCCTGGAATTTCACTCTGTTCAAACAAAAGATGTAAGCTATGCAAACAGTATCTGCAGCCTGTCACCTCATTCACGACCGCAAATAACAGCACTTGGGAAATCAAATCCAGCATTACTTGCCAGAGTGAAAATGTGGTTTATTTCCTTTCATGTAACATGTGCAACAACGAGATGAGTTACATTGGACAGCCACGGACCTTACGCAATCGCATGAATAATCATATTTCAGAATCCAGAAGTGGCATTTCAACTTGTAGCTTTCCCAAACACGTCCACGAATGCGGAATAAGACACAACAAGCTAAAAGAGCCGTTTTTCAAAATATTCGTATTCTTTGCTCTAAATAACTCGTCTGCTCTTTTATATTATGAAGAAAAACTATTCAAAGAAGGACACGCCCTTCTAAACTCCTAATTAAATATCTACCTCGTGCATCATAATCCTCAAGTATAGAATTTCCTCGCAAAAGCTTATATACACATCGTTGATAGTTTAGAATCATTTGAAATCATACTCTGATGAGGACACAAGTCCGAAAGGCCTCAGTGTGTTAAAACATAGCTTATAGTATTTTTTGTCGTCCAACCTCTCTAAATCAAGTTTCTAGTTATATATTTTACCAAGTTTTTACATACATACATACATACATACATACATACATACATACATACATACATACATACATACATACATACATACATTTATTTGATAACGCAGGTCTAGCTAATGCAACTCAGAAGAGCTGATGCGGACCTGCAAATACTAAAAGAAACGTACCTTAGTCTTAAAATTACATGCAATGTAAAACAGTCCTAATATTAATAATAAATAAAATCCTTGTCTTTATTGGTTCCTATTGATGCTTCCTTACAATAACTAATTGAACAGTAATATAATATATAAATGATTTAAGTACCAAAAATAGCTAAGATGTTTAAAACACGACGTTTCGAGCATGTACTCGTTATCAAGTGGCTCGAAATCAATCGAGCCGAGCAAAGAGAAGAGAAGATTCGACAAATAGGAAGGAATGCGAGATGCGACGTGACGTAGCGTACATAGGGAATGGAGAATAGGAGGAATGTGAGAAAAGAGTAAGGAAGGACCTATTGCAGATAAGTAAATTGCTTATTTAGTCCATTAGGATAAAGAGTTTTTAAGTTGAAAATTAAGCGTTTCTCCAAGGTCTTGCGTTTGCTGGTGTCTTGAGGTGCATATAATAAGCCAAGAATGGACATGTCGGCAGTTGAATGGTTGGCTGAGTTGTAATGTGTGGATATGTTGCTGTCTGGATCGTTTTCATGGTTTTCATCGAGGTGGATCATGTTTCTTACATTACGTTTGTGTTCCCCAAAACGGTTGTTGATTTGTCGGGAGGTTTCGCCGATGTAGAAATATTGACATTTGGTGCAGATGATACAATAGATGACGCAGGATGATGAACAGGTAAAGTTAGATCTGATATTGAAGGATCGGTTTTGGTTGGTGATAGTGGTCGATTGGTTGATGTGGGTGCAGGTCTGACAGAGGCGATGTTGGCAAGGGAAAGTACCAGGCAGTTGTGAGGTTGCTAGGTTGGTTTTGACTAGGGAATTTAAAAACTCTTTATCCTAATGGACTAAGTAAGCAATTTACTTATCTGCAATAGGTCCTTCCTTACTCTTTTCTCACATTCCTCCTATTCCCCATTCCCTATGTACGCTACGTCACGTCGCATCTCGCGTTCCTTCCTATTTGTCGAATCTTCTCTACTCTTTGCTCGGCTCGATTGATTTCGAGTCACTTGATAACGAGTACATGCGCGAAACGTCGTGTTTTAAACATCTTAGCTATTTTTGGTACTTAAATCATTTATATATTATATTACTGTTCAATTACATAGTACCACACGCAACGAACATATTTTTATTGAATTACGATAACTAATGTTGTCTAATTTGCAATTTTTTAATTTTCTTGAAAAAGTGTCTCTGTTATGACATGATTTTGCTTCTGTTGATAAAAGATTCCATGTTAAAGGTCCTCGATATCTCGGGTGAGTGGCCGAGTGGCTTAAACAGTTTTCGTCAGGTGACTGAAGTTAAGCTCGGTCGAGTGAGGTCAAACTCCGGATGGGTGACCTCTGAGGCCTGACCTCGCAGCAACTCACCTCGCGCCGTCCTTCGGAAGGGACGTTAAACTAGGGGTCCCATGCCTGGATGCGGCATGCATAGTGGGCTTGAATTAGCTTTAAATAGCTAGAAACCCTCTCAGCCCACTTAAAATAAATTACTACTACTACTACTACTACTACTACTACTACTACTACTACTCTCAGACTATTTCTTCCGTGTTCAGTTCTTGGTCTTTGCATTACAAGATGGTGTTTATTGCGTCCTCTCTGTATGTGCTGCTTTTCAAACATTCCTGTAAGTTCTTTTGGGGCATTATCGTAGTAGATGTCGTGCATTACTAACGATAAACGACGCTTGTATATGTAGCTAAGAGATTTCCAATTAGCCAAGGATAAGGGATCCCTGCCAGTAGGAATGCTGTAAATTAGTCTGGCTGCTCTTTCATGGATCTTCTCTAATTCATTGAATGTTGCTTTCGAGCATGTTCCCCCAGACAGAAATAGCATATACAACACAGGCAATCACCAACTTGTAGCATATTTCCTCCAACACTTTTCTTGGCAGAAAATTTAATCTCTTTAGTTGAGCGACCTTAGCACTTAACCCCTTTGCGACATTTTTAACTTGTTTGTTCCATTTTAGTCTGTTATCAATATTTATCCCAAGACATCTTGTTTCTGTTACAAACTCGATTGTGTCATTCCCAAGAGATAATTTTTGCAGGGGGCCAATGAAAGGTTTAGCAGATATGATCATGGTCTGCGTCTTTTCCGTGTTCACGGTTAGCTTGTTTCGCACACACCATTTATTGAGCTCTTTTGTTATTGTGTTCAACTACTTCTTCTATGCTTTTCCCCACACAGTATGCAGTCGTATCATCAGCATACATGTATAACTCTCCTTCTTTTATGCTTTCTGGAAGATCGTTTACGAAAATTTTAAACAGTTTGGGACCAAGGAGAGGCCCTTGTGGTACTCCATACGCAATGCTACCAGCCTGTGATCTTGACCCGTTTATCTCTGTAAATTGATGTCTGTCAGTTAGGTAATCCTCTATGATTTCATAGCCATTTCCACTTATCCCAAACCCTTGTAGCTTTTCATGTAAGATATGGTGGTCAATCGAATCAAAAGCTTTCCTAAAATCTATGAATAATGCGCCAACAATTTCTCCTCTGTCAATAATATGCTTCCATGTCTCTGTAAGAAGCAAAAGGAGGGTCTCTGTCGATTTGCCTTCAGAGTATCCCCATTGTTTTTTCACTATAGAGTTGTTGTCTTTGTGCATGACATTCAATTGGCCTGCATAATACACCTTTTTTTTTTTATTTATCCATATAAAATTCTTACAATACATGTTTACCTACTCTACATATTAATACTATACAACTGCACAACACTACAGGGACAATAACGTGAGGAGCAAAATGGCATGGCTACCCCATGTTCTTACATATAACAAAAAACAATGAACACTACTAGGACAACGCACAAAAAGAAAACAAAGAATACTTGTAAACTAATTACTATACGCTAACTACAACCTAAACCAATTACAATGAACGTTTGCGGCATAAAGACTGTGGGAAAGGAGTTTCAGAACAATTTCCCTGCTTCCTACCGAATTATGTCAATTTGATCGATGAATTAAATGCAGAAAGCCAGGGTTTTTGTTGGAATATTATACCACTGTCTTTTCCGCAATCGTTCATTTCCATTAAATAATGCAACGTAACTATTCTAAATGAAAGAAGAAACAGAAGACGAAAGAAAAAGGTAAAGGGACTTGATGGTTACTTGGCGTATAACAAAGATTAAAATGACCTCAATCAAACCGACCGGTGTTGTGGATGAAAGCTAAGGTCAACTCGAGAATCTTTCTGTTAAGATCAATAGATAGGTCTTTATTGCCATACAGTAAATATTGCGTCAGGGCCTTATTTGAAAGGTTGTTATGTCCGAATGGTCGTAATATTGCCGAAACTCCAGCGAGAAGATCTCTTCGTTGCAAATCAAACGAGGGGCAGAGCAACAAGAAGTGTTCAGTATCCTCAATGCCATCATTCGAAGGGCACATTGGATCTAAGGTATCCCTGAAATTGTGTTGGAATTTATGCAAGTTCAGTTTACTGAGACCAACCCTAAGTTGAGTAAGATGGGATAGGCCGATTGGGTCGTACCAAAACGGGTTTTGCATTGGGGCGGATTATCGCGAGTAGCTTTTTCTTAAAAACAGCAACTGAGGGTGCAAGTCTAATCTCGGGATCCAGATTGTTCCATTCAGTTAAGCAATTTGGATAAAAACTAGATTGAAATTTTTCTGTCCTTGTCACTATTCGTCCGACCACATCCTGGTTGCGAAAAGAATATTGCGACTGCCGAAGTGGTGGGATTGGATCTTTAGTATACCCAGGAGTCAGATTATTTATGAATTTGTAAAACAGAGTAAGTCGTCTACTCCACCTTCGTAGACTTAGCGATTCCCAACCAAGCTCAGCGAATACCTTCTCTCGTGATGTCCCCCTCCATGCGCCGGATACTGCTAGAGCAGCAGAATATTGAACGGATTCTAACTTTCCCATGTGGTTCGGCAAAATGACGCTATGACTAAATTCGCATACTTTTGCAGGACTGTGGTAAATGACATCCCCATAATCTAAATGTGGTCGAACATACAGCTTGTATAATTCGTTTAAGGTATGCCTGGGCAGATATTTGGAGAGATACTTCAGCATGCCAATGCCCTTCCTTGTTTTAGAGATAACTTCTTTGATAATAATAAATAATAATAATAATAATAATACATATTTATACAGGATACGCCTTTTCAGTACAAGTAAAATACTGCTATCAATAAGGGTCCTGTTTAAAGAAACTGTTGACAAAGTAAAAAATTGAAAAGCTAAAATACTATACGATTATCATGCAAAGCTTAGATTATCTATCTTACGTTTAAAGCATATGAGTGGAGAATGAGAGTTTTGAGTCAAGGAACATTCCCAGGTGCTTATGTTCATCTACTACCTTCACAGGTGTGTTATTAAAGACGATTACTGGATGATCAACTGCCTTGTTTTTCCTTGAAAATATTACTTCAACAGCTTGCTTTCGCGCATCAGGATTGAATGACATCCTCCAGTCATGAGCCCACTTTTTTATCAACTCCAAGTCGTGATTCATATCACTGGCAGCTGTATTTGGATCTTGCACGATCGTAAAAAGCGATGTATCATCAGCAAAAAGCTTAACATTACATTTCAAGTCTACAGTTAGATCATTTATGTAAACAAGGAAGAATAAGGGACCTAAAATGGAACCCTGTGGCACTCCAGCTGATATATCTCCCCAACCAGAACACTGACCATTCAGCACAGTTCGCTGTTTCCGATTCTTCAGAAAGCTTTCCACAAGGGAAAGAAGTTGCCCTGAGACACCACACCGCTTAAGTTTGTAAATTAGACCATCATGCCATACCCTGTCAAATGCCTTAGAAAGATCAAGATAAACTGAGCGAACATCGAGGGGGGGATTACAATCGAAGGCCTTAAAAATTTTATGCGTTATAGAGATTAATTGGTTGATAGTGGAATCACAGGGACGAAAACCTGATTGATTTGGATTCAATAACTCACAGGAAACAAGGTGAGTGTATAATGAATCGTATACTAGTTTTTCAAGAATTTTCCCAAAAATTGGAAGGAGAGAAATTGGACGATAATTCCCTTTGAGACTTCTCTCATTTTTCTTATGAACTGGCACTACATTTGCATGTTTCCATATTTCGGGAAAAGATCCATGCCTCAAGCAGTTTGAAACGATTATTTTCAACGGTACAATCAATGCAGCGTCACTTAGTTTTATCATCCTCACAGATATTTCATCCCAGCCATATGCTTTATTAATGTTAAGTGATCTGATTATATTTAGTATCTTTTCTTCAGAAATGGTAAATTCATCAATCAATGTAGTTGTTACTGGAACATGTTGTGGGATCTGACTGCCTGTATCAATTGTAGTACACTGAAGTATATAATATTCATTGAATAACTGTGCCTTTTCAGTGAAATCTGTTATGAATAATTCATTCTCCAAGAGGGGCGGTATTATAGGAATTTTGGCCTTGTTCAGAACGGTGTTAATTAAGGACCAATACGTTTTTCTGGCAGTCCCAGGATTGGCTAAAGTGTTCCCAGCCTTCAGAAAGTAATTCCGTTTTGCATCCTCTATCAATTTTGAACCTTCAGTTACCATCCTTTGAATTCCTTCAAATTTGTTTTCTGGTCGACCATTCCTCACAAAATTTTTATAGGCATGATTCTTTTTCCTCAAAAAGTTTTTAATAGTCTGTGTTATCCAGGGTGCTTGGCGGGGCCTAATCGTCTTAACCTCATTAGGTATGAAATTAGTATAAATGTTCAAGAGGACTTCATTAAGTAATTTAACCTGTTCATTAGGGCATGTCAAGTTTTCAAGATACTCGCGCCAGCGAAACATTACAATACTTTTCCTAATTGCTACAAAATCTGCCTTGTCATAATAATACACCTTCAAATACCTTACTCACTATGCTGAGCATTGAAAGTGGCCTGTACTTTCCACGCTTCTTTGAATCCCCCTTTTTATATGCTACTTTCAGTTTTGCGTACTTCCAGTTGTGTGGAAGTTGCTTTTTATAGATTATTCTCCCGAACATACCTTTAAGTCCATCCGCCAAGGAATCACTTGCCATACCTATGTCTCTCGCTTTAATATTGTCTGGTCCAGCTGCTTTTTCTGGTTTGATCTTATGAATTTGCTTTTTTAAATGTTCTTCATCAATATCAATGATGTCTAATGTAGGTGTTACTCTGCTAATAAAGCTATGCTTGGGTTGCTGAGTAGTAAGTAGTTTTTTAGCAAGATCTTCCCCGACAGAAGTGAAGTAATGTTCAAAACAAAACTGAAAATTTACTTATTGAAAAATGTCAACCGATGAATCTACACTGCCACAATTTCTGTTAACCTATGAAAAGAAAATGCATAATTATTTAAATTTTTGTTATTCATATTAAAAAATATTACAATAAATCTTACATTCTACTATACGTTCCTGATTACTATACTACACTACAGGGACTATACCATGGGTAGCGAAATACAATGACTACCCCATGGCCAATATTAAAAGACACGCAACGTTAAACTAAATACAACTACACTACGAACGATTTAAAAACTACTGGATACTATACTAGATTCCATCCCACATCAGATGTCAGGTCAGGGTTGCGATCAATACGAGCGCAACTCGTTCTAGTTATTTAAGGTAAATCGAATGCCTGTCATCTGATGCGAAACAGAATTTACAAAGAAAAGGAAACATTTACGTAAAGAGACTTGGTGGCTGCTTTGTGCATGACTGAGGTTTGGAAGATCTTAGTCAAACCGACCAGTTTCGTGAATGAAATGTAAAGTTAGTTTGAGTATATCTTTGTTCAAGTCATAAGAAAGGTCTTGATCACCATATAATAAAAGCTGCACCAAAGCATCATTTGAAAGATTGGTGATTTGTACAGATGGTCGTAATAATTCAAAAATTCCAGCGAGAAGATCTTGGCGTTGAGCATCAAAAGAAGGGCAGATGAACAAAAAGTGCTCCACGTCCTCAATACCATCGCTTGTTGGGCACATCGGGTTTATGGTATCCCTGAAATTATGCTCGAATTTGTGGAAATTTAACTTGCTGAGACCAACCCTAAGTTGAGTAAGATAGGATAATCCTTTTGGATCGTGAATTCCAAAGACAGATTTTGCAGGGGGGCGAATTATTGAAAGGAGCTTTTTCTTAAAAACAGCAATAGAAGAAGCAAGTCTCAATTCAGGCTAAAGCTTATTCCATTCAGATAAACAATTAGGATAAAAGGAAGACTTGATTTTTTCTGTCCTTGCCTTTAATCGCCCAATGACATCTTGGTTGCGAAGACGATACTGCGACTGAGGAAGAGGGGGAATTGGATCTACTGTATACTCAGGACTAAGATTATTTAAAAACTTGTAGAACAAGGTAAGGCGTCTACTCCATCTTCTGGAACTCAGTGACTCCCAACCAAGCTCTGTGTACAGTTACCGCCAAAGCAGCAGAATACTGAACAGACTCTAGCTTTTCCATTAAATTTGGTAAAATGATGTTTTGACTGAATTCACACACTTTAGCAGGAATATCATAAATAACATCACCATAATCCAGGTGGGGTCGAACGTAGAGCTTATATAATTCGTTTAGGGTATGCCTGGGCAGATATTTGGAGAGATATTTCAGCAAACCAATGCCCTTTCTTGTTTTAGAGATAGCTGATTTGATATGAGGTGAGAAAGATAGCTTTGAGTCCAGGATAATCCTAAATGTTTATGTTCGTTTACTTTTTTAACAGGTATGTCGTTAAAAAGGATCACTGGATGGTCAATTTCAATTTTCTTCCTTGAAAATGTCAATTCAACAGCTTGTTTTTGCGGGTCAGGATTAAATGACAATCTCCAAGCGTGAGCCCACTGACTTATCAAGTCCAAGTCATGGTTCTGGCTGCTGAATTTGAATCTTCTACCACTGTGAGCAATGATGTATCATCAGCAAATAGTTTAACATTGCATTTCAAGCCTACAGCTAGATCATTTATGTACACAAGGAAAAGCAAAGGTCCTAGAATAGAGCCCTGGGGAACCCCTGCCGAAATATCTCCCCAATTTGAACTCTGTCCATTTAATACAGTCCTCTGCTTTCGATCCTTGAGAAAACTTTGGATTAAAGAAAGAAGTTTTCCTGAGACACCACATTGTTTTAGTTTACAACTTAGACCGTCATGCCATACCCTATCAAATGCCTTAGAAATGTCAAGATAAACTGAGCGAACATCAAGAGGAGGATTACAGTCGAAAGCTTTGAATATCGTATGTGTTACTGAGAGTAACTGGTTGATTGTCGAGTCGCCTTGGCGAAAACCTGATTGATTTGGGTTGAGTAGTTCATGTGATACAAGATGTGAATAAAGAGAATCATATATGAGTTTTTCATGTATTTTCCCAAAAATTGGTAAAAGAGATATAGGACGTTAAAGGTGGTGTGAAGCGAAAATTTTTATTGATGCAAATGAATAGCGCAGTTGAATGATAAAGACTGTCGTTTAAATTTTTTTGATACCTTATTTCATTTCAGAGTTATCCACTGTTTTGTACGATTTGCTGATGACGTCATTTTGTTTCCAAAATATAAAGAAAGTATACAAGGTTGGCCATGTTTCCAAAGAGAAATCTAATTAAAAACTTTGTACAATCAATATGCCTTTCTAACCATCATATTAAGTCATGAGGCAATTTATATAACATCTATTCAGCTCAGCTGAAATATTTCTTACCACTGTAACCTTTCAAAAATCAGATACAGTTATATTTCCATATGTTATCCTAGTAATTTGCAAACAAAATGACGTCATCAGCTGCAATTTAATATCAATGGATAACTTGAAAACGAAATGAGGTATCAAAAAAATTCAAACGACATTCTTTATCATTCAACTGCGCTATTCATTTGCATCAATAAAAATTTTCGCTTCACACCACCTTTAATGCCCCTTCACATTTTTCTCATTTTTCTTATGAACCGGCACTACATTTGCATATTTCCATATTTCGGGAAATAAACCACGCCTCAAACAATTTATGAAAATTATTTTAAGTGGAAGAACTAAAGCAATATCGCTTAACTTTATCATCCTCACAGATATTTCATCCCAACCATCAATTTAAATTCATCTAAATACACCTGATATTATCTTAGGGTAGGGGGGGGGGGGGGGTGGGCTCTCTGCTCAATTAGTTTACCTATTGAGAGAGCTCCTCCTTTAAGTAATTCCCTGTATACAATTTATTTAGTTCCTCCTTGTCTTTGTATATTGTATTCATCTTTTGTATTACTGTATTAGTTTTTGTAACTTATCTTTGATCTTTGTAGTTTAGTTATGTGTTTGTGTAGTTATTAGTTAGGACTATAAATTGTATGTAGTGGAATTTGAAATATATGAAACTGAAACTGAACGCGTGTCCCAAAAAAAAAACGCAACGGATTTGATCGGGACTAGCGACACGAATTTAGGTCCAATCAATCCAAATTTTTTTGGATATAATCCTCGATAGCTAACTTAAAGATAAATACCTTGTTTGTTGATATTGGTGCACGGAGAGTTGGAATATCAATCTTGAAAGTCCAAATTTGTTTCCATCTTCAAACCAGAGGTTTCGGGTTTTGACCTAACTGAAAACGCGCTTGAGGAATCTCCTCAGTTATATTCATAGTGTAGTAGTGTGAGAATGCTAAGGCACACATGTTTAGGCACACATTTAAATTGAAATTTGAATGCTAAAAATTGACAAACATAACAATGCCGAAGGGAAAATTCACAAAGGAATATATTTCTTCAATCATAGCATAGTGCACCTGCAAAAGAGCTAAGCACTAATGAGCATTTTTAAGGATCTTATCCATGGATAATTTTTCCTTGGGTATATTTGATTTCTTGTTTTGTAATAATTCAAAGAAAGATTATACAAAATACATTTCATTAAAGTCACGAAGATTGCAAGAACTAATTCATTTTTCACACCCAAGCAAACTATTTTGTGGATTACTTTCTTTTATGAGACAGATGCAATGCTAACTTTTTGAAACGTTTGAAGCATAAAAAAGATGTCTTTTCACGACAAAATTGACGAATTTGATTGAATTTCATCTCGAATATTTTCCTCAACACGAGGCTTTATTCTCTTATTTCACGGTAATTCAGGAGATTCCCCAAAATAGCGCGTTTGCAGTTTAGGCTAAAGGCCACAAGCTCTGGTTTGGAGGTTCAGGCAAATTTGAACTTTCAAGATTAATGTTCCAACTCTCCATGCACCAACATCATCAAACAAGGCTGTGGGGGAAATTCTCGAAAATTTCCACTTAGGCCCTTTTTCCACCCAAATGGATTGTGCCCGTTTCCCTACTAAATGCACTTGCTAACCCTGGATTAATGATTAAGTACCTTCAAAAGGGTTAGCAAGATTCATCCAAGTGTACCAGGGTGTTCATTCGGCTTCGTGACCAGCGTATGACGTCGGAACACCCTTGGAACAAGGTTGGGTAACTTTCAGAGCGCTAAGGACCCGTTTATATGTTAGGCGAGTTACCCATCCTGTTGAGTTGGAAAAGAATGACAAGAAAAAGATGAATGTTAGTATGACATTAAGTTATCCAGTTAAGCTCCCACATTATTGGCATCACATCCCCCATTCCCCCCTTGGGTACACCACTTATTAAAGAAATTACGAGGCTATCAGTAAGATTCCAAGTTACGACCAGACTAACAGAAGGTTTCCACAAGGCTAATTAGCATTTTTCAAGCCATTTTCAAGGTTACAGCTACAGCAAGGCTTTTCTTGTAAGAACAGGTAACATAGCCATAAGTACGAAGATTGTACATGGCTATTACCCGGCCTTGTATTTTTGTAGAGATATCATTTTCAACGAGTAGGAAATGCGTATGTTGTGTGTATGAGTGTTAACCGGTCCTAAAATTCATTGTAGACAGTCACTGAATTTATGTAAAACTTTCGATGCTTTTTCAAAAATTAGTTTATATGTGTGGACAAGGGTCAAGATTTTCTCTTTTGGTGTGCAAAAGCAAATATGAAGAAACAAAGAATTGAATCCTTGCTCATGGTTAGGAGTGAACTGAACACTATCGTTTGTTGCTTGGGCATCAAAATTCAGTTTGAAAATGGATGGATTCAAGTATGTGTAAATCCTATCAATACAAAGAGGCTCCACTTTGCAAGACTGCAATTACTAAATGACTCTGAGCCACATCGACTTGCCTGTAAATCGTTTCGCAATTTTTTTAAATTCGAAACATATTTGGATGCAATAAATAATTTTAAAAAGAGGCAATGTTTCTCAAAGTTAAGAATGAGTGCACATAACCTTGCAATGGAAATTGAACGCTTTGAAAAAAATATAGTACCTAGATCTGATAGGCTGTAAATACTGTCTTTCTTTTGGAATAGAAATTCTTGGTGATGAAGTTCACTTTGTCATGATGTGCCCACAGTTTCGAGAGGACAGGAAATGCATCGAATCCAAAATTGCAAATGTATACCCGAATTTCACCCAAATCAGTTTGTGGAATAAATTTATCTGGTTACTGAGTCAAGAGGACAAGCACTGTGTGAATTTGTTAACAACTTTCTTATTAAAATGTTCGAAAATGAAATCTCAATCCTCCTTGCAATAAACGTGCACCATTTAATGTCTACTATCATGATTAAAATTGTGTAAATTAGATTGTATTCATTATGCAATAATTATGTAGGAGTAGGACAATCGACATTGATTTCTTTGTTTCGTAACTTATTTGATATTGTAATAACTTAGTTTCATCGAATAGTTTTATTTGTTATAATTAGGCTAAAGGCCATCTTGGCCTGGATACCTTTTCAAATGCAAGTAAATGATTATATATGCTCAAATAGATTTATGGCCTTTTTTGAGGTACGTAGCTGGCTCAGTAAGTAAGTAACATCGAGACTTCAGAATTTTGACGCTCAAATAGATTTATGGCCTTTTTTGAGGTACGTAGCTGGCTCAGTAAGTAAGTAACATCGAGACTTCAGAATTTTGACCATGCACGGTACAGGCCTTGTGCACATTGACATGGTTTTCCTTGCTAAGAGTTCAGTAATCTTACAAGAATTCTTTGTTATAAAAATTCACAATCTTTTACATAGCTCAAAAATTCGTATCAGAACGGGAAGAACTCTTAAATGTTCATAGGAATTCTTAGATTCTGGTCTTGTTTATGTGTGCAAGGCATTACCGAAACGTAGTTGGCGATATTCCCACCTGCGTCTTAGAAAGCATCAATTATCAACTCATTTTTAACAGACCATATTTTGCATCTTTCAGAGTGATACTTTTGAAAAAGATAAAATATTTGGTGTAGCATTGGATCAACTACCATCAATTAATGTTGGAGATGACTGCTATTGCCCAGTGCCACGGTTTGTAATATGTCTTTCAAGTTAACCATCTTCATACCGTATAGCTGTGGTTTTATTGGGCTACCTATGACCTACATGACTACGGTATGTCCTATGAAGAATTTCACAGGCTATCCATTCACCATTTATTCTTTCCTCCACAGAAACTATAAGCTGGTTTTGTTTCAGCTTCAAGTTAAGTATTGGTAACCCAGATAATTTTCTCATAAATTTGCTCCCTGGAACCCTCTAAAAACGGATGCATGCCTTTTGCAAATGTCTTTTCGTTTTCAAGAAAATTTCTTTATGCGAAAACCCTCGGACTATTTCTTTATGCGCACTGCTGTGAAATACTTTTTAAAGGTTGAAACGAGGTAAATAGCACTTAGCAATAAAATTTGTTTGGAAACTTTGGAATTTTGATGAGGTTCAAGTAATCGTAATTCTGTCTGCAAAACACTATCACTGCGCCACGTTGAATAAACCATTATGCAAACCCAAAACATAAGGCAGCAGAGAAAATTTAATTCTAATCTCTAAAAGAACACGTTGGAGTTTCCTGATCTAATTGGACCTTTCAGTTTTGGAAAACGAGGCACTCGGTAACGTCTTGCTGTTTGGCGATGAGATATTAAACATTTCCTCAAACAGAATGATTTGGCAGCTACAATTTCGTTCATGGAGAAAACTAAGCGGCTCCATTAATATTCTTAGCATGCTAATACTCACCCTGTGTAGCGTTCTTTTCGGGTTATCTTTCTCTCTGTTTTCGTTGCTCGGGTTGTCGTTTTTTGTTTTTGTTTTGTTTTTCTTATGAAGTCAACCGTAGAACTGTAAGTGTCATCCATGGTGGGAACCAGACGAGCTTGTGTCTTTCCCCGCCATGAATGGCACATGTACTTAGTATTTCTTTTTATTCAGAATTATGTCCTGTTGTTGTAAGACTATCTTCAGATAAAAAGCAATTCGTGTGCTGTCTGTGAACAAACAAAAATTTCCAGCTTCAATAATTATGAATGCTGAACAAGTTTTATCTGTTTCAGTAATCGACTTGTAAGTCCTTGACCGTTGAAAATAATTAATTGAATATTTACTACATTAAAACTCAACTTACTTTCTTGGAGCCACAAAGCTGTTTTTTTGTCGACCAAAACAGGGTAGCAGTTAAATCTAGAGAGCAGATGAATGCTAATGTTTACTTCTTGAATCTGAACTGAGTTATTCCACGGAAAAAAATTCCCTCCTATTTTCTAAAGAAACCGCAATGATAATGCACTGTACCTCTAGGCCTTACTGTTATTGTGACTTCATTCCTACGAAACTTTGATTTTTAAAAATGATCTAGCACGGAATTTACTGAAGAGTCACGCAGCAAGGCTGGAGAGAGGGGGCTGCAGAAAAATGTCCTTTTTTAGTACAAGTCTTCATCAAAAGGGATTGTGTTGAAGGGAAAATGAAAGAGAGTCGTTCAAGTGCATTCACCTTTTGGCAACCACAGTTATGATAAAATCGACATGATTCAGCCATTTGTCTTTGGTTACGGATGCAATTCTCCAATCTTTCATGTTTCCCTGGACTGTTTCTCCTCTTCCCCGATGTCAATGTTGTTTGGCCTAGCAATACTTCTAACGTGGTTAAATGGATCAGAAAATATTTCTTCGGCTGCCCTTGACATGGAGGACGGGGGATAAAAGGTCGAATGTTGGTAAAGTGGTCCAATGATTTTGTCAGAGAGTTGACAAAAACTGGCATGATCGTTATCGTTCAACCAAAATGTAAATGTTCATATCAAGTCAAAATAGACTGTTGCAAGGTGCTTTCGTATGAGGTAAAATCTTTCACATCAACCGAATTAGAGGAACTAAGGCCCATTTTTATTCCGAGTAACTTGAAAGCTCTGTTGAGTGACTTCAAAGTTGTAAAATATGTAAATTAGTAGGCCTTAATTAACTGTAATTTTAGCTATTGCTTTTTTGCCTGCTATATAAGTAAAAGAATGATGGTGATGATGAAGATGATGATGATGATGACGATGATGATGATGATGATGATGATGATGATGATGATGATGATGATGATGATGATGATGATGATGATGATGATGATGATGATGATGATGATGATGATGATGATGATGATGATGATGATGATGATGATGATGACGATGATGATGATGATGATGATGATGATGATGATGATGATGATTATGATGATGATGATGATGATGATGATGAAGATGTTTTCGGAAGTTTGGGCTTCGATCTTAACGGACTTTGTGTTCTTACGTTCGTTTGGGTTTTCTCACAGAAGCGATATTTAGACATTTTGTTGCTTTTTAGATTTCTGGTCGATGCTGTTGACTATTTAGAACCGCACCTGAAAACAGAGGGTCTTTTCAGAAAATCTGGCTCCCTAGCAAGACAGAAAAAGATTCGTGTGAGTAATTATTTAATTGAAGTTTTGCGCTTGAGAGAGGCACTTTTGAATGTGTTCCACACATTCGATTCACTCAATCAATGCAAACAAACGAAAGAGCAAAATTGGGTATCTTGTTTAGCGAACCCAAAGTAAGGTTTTGTTCTTTTTATGTTTTGCATTGACTGAAATCAGAACGAAAGAGCAAAATGCGTGAAAACAATCCAAAAGGGCCTCTCTAAAGCGCATGGAATCGTTCTATAGGAATGTTCTGTGATGCAAAACCTTTGTGATACAGTGTCAAAGTTTACTGTTTGTTGTTTGAATCAGAGAGATTGTTGAGAGAAAAATATGGACTAAAGGCTGAAATACACGATCCATTCAAACTGACAGTTTTAACTGAAGATCAGAGAACTGATCGTGTAGTCGGCAAAAAACTGACGTTTTTATCACCATCAGTTTAGACTGATCAGTCTTTTTAAAAGTTGGACGTGTTCAACTTTTCAGTTTAAACTGAACGTCAATCATGATTAAAATCAATAGCGCCGCGAAGCTCTGCAAACTGACGCATTGTCCTCGGATTAACCATTGCGTGATAGAAGTTGCACAAGGAAACACCAAAAGAAACACCAAAGGAAATATGGCTGCTGAAGCAAAACGAGTGGAGCAGACGGAGTATTTCATCAATCTTTTTCAAAGCAGAGCCACTGTCTTTTATTTCCGAATATCATTCAAAACCAACTGCAATAATTCATCAAATGTTCCTGTGCTCATTCACAAGGAACTTTTTACAGTCTCCTTCTTCTTCAAGAAAAAGTTAATGCAATAACATGTCATAAATACCTAACTGGGTTCATGCAGATCTCTTTTTGCGTCTTATTATTTTCTTTCGTCGTCTTAAAAAGTACAGGGACTACTATAGCTGCAGCAGCACATTCCAAGTCACTGTCCATTGCGAAAATACAGGAAGTCCATCCCAGTTCATCAGTTTAAACTGATCGTGGGCGAGACTGATCAGTTAAAACTGATGAAAAAAATTGACAGTTTAAACTGATAAGTTTAAACTGATCGTGTATTTCAGCCTTAAAAGGCTGAAATACACGATCCATTTAAACTGACAGTTTTAACTGAAGATCAGAAAACTGATCGTGTAGTCGGCAAAAGAGTGACGTTTTTACACCATCAGTTCAGACTGATCAGTCTTTTTAAAAGTTGGACGTGTTCAACTTTTCAGTTTAAACTGAATGTCAGTCATGATTAAAATCAATAGCGCCGCTAAGCTCTGCAAATAGACGCATTGTCCTCGGATTTTAAAGCAAACGAATGGAGCAGACAGAGTATTTCATCAGTGTTTTTCGAAGCAGAGCCACTGTCTCTTGTTTCCGCATATCATTCGAATCGAAACCAACTGCAATAATTCATCGAATGTTTCTGTGCTCATTCATTGACAAGGAACTTTTTAACTTTTGGAACTTTTGGAGCCAAGGTTTAACTCATGCAGATCTCTTTTTGCGTTTTAAAATTTTCTTCCTTCATCTTAAAAGTGCAGCAACTACTATCTACTATAGTTGCAGCAGCAGATTCTGAGTCTCTGTCCATCGCGAAAATGCGGAAAAACTGTCCCAGCTCATCAGTTTAAACTGGTCGTGTAGTCGGGTGAAACTGATCAGTTAAAACTGACGAAAAAGACTGACAGTTTAAACTGATCAGTTTAAATGGATCGTGTATTTAGGAAAGTTTTTAGAATTCATCAATAAATGGTTGCTTCTTATAAAATTTTGAGGCAAACGAAGTCAAATTGATGTCTGAGTCATTGGTAAGTTAATTATTTAGCTCAAGAATTTTACCATAACTTTTTAAGTGTAAGTGTAATGGAATGAGTTTTAAGTGAGGAAATGCTTCGGATGAAGTTATGTATCTGCCAGAAATCGTTAGAAATTGCCTCCAATTTTGAGATATGTTATAGCAGTGAAGGAGTTTGGGTTATTGCTCAGGCCAGTATGCATAATCGCTGAAATTCTTATCGGTATACCTCCTTTTTAGCGATTTCTGTAGATATTCAACGAAGGTCAATATTCTTCGACCGGAAAATGAACGCATCTCGGGCCCCAAACAAGCTATGTGCCTAAGCATGTAAATAACTCTGGACGGACATCCCTTTATTATTATTATTATTATTATTATTATCAATTTCTTTACCGTTGGATACATAAAAAATATAGCTAAAAGTAGTCAGCTAATTAATTCCAACGTTAGTTAAAATTTTAAAATACAAATGTTACATCAGAAAAAAGGGGATAAAATATTTACAATTCATCGAAAGTATACAGTATAAAGGCATAAAAGTGTATAAAAGCAGATATTCAAATATTATCATCATAAAAAGCCCAAGTTCGGAATAAAAACGCGGCATAATTTACATGGGCAATTTTCTCCGTTCCAATTTTTTATTTTTGTTTTAAACTGACAAAGAGATTCTGAATTTCGTATAGTTGGTGGTAACGTTTGCCACAGCTGTGGACCTTTAAATCGGATGCTTTCTGTTCCGTTGTTGACAGATCTCACCCTAGGTTGGAAGAATTCGTTATTGTTACGCAAATTGTAATGACTTTCATTTTCGCTGAAAATTTCGAGCATGAATGAAGGGCTCAGGTTATTTTTTGTTTTGTACATCTCAGTCATAAGTAACTGCAAGTTCTTTGCATGAATCGTAACGGCACAGTCCTTCTCTAATAGCTCACTATAAGTAGATTCAGTATCCTTATAAGTAATTCTCAGAGCCCTTTCCTGTATTTTGTTAATTTTTTGGCTGAGCTGCCTGCTGTGAAACATCCAGATTAAAGGACAGTATTGAAACTGACTGGTAATAAATGCCCTCATGAGTGTTCTTAGTTTGCTCTGATCCACTTGCGCACAAATGGTTCAGTTCTTATCTTGATAATCGGAAGCAGTACTGCAGAGTCAATGGCACAACTTCTAGCATTGAAAATATTGATATTGGAGTGCCACAGGGATCGTGCCTAGGGCCTCTTCTTTTTCTACTATACATAAATGACTTGCCATTTGCTCTAAAGAAAGCAAAGGCAACCATGTATGCCGACGACACAGCAATTTCGTATTCTTCTGATAAAAGCGAGGAACTGGACCTAGTAATCAACGAGGAGCTGTCGTACATTGAAAGGTGGCTACAAGGCAATAAGCTTTCCCTTAATGTTGTTAAAACCCAGGCTATGATAATTGGTTCAAAGCCAAAAATTAAAAAACTAAAAAACAATCTTAGCACACTTCCTTCTTTCAAAGTAGGGGGCGAGGAAATCAACCTGGTAAACGAAACAAAATACCTCGGGGTCATGATTGATAATTGCCTTACCTGGGAAAGTCATATAAGCGCGGTTCAAAAGAAGATCTCCAGAGCTATTGGCCTATTGAAGTATGCAAAAAATTTTGTTCAAACTGACACTTTGATAAATTTATATAGAAGCATCACGGAGCCACATTTCAGCTACTGTTGTTCTGTCTGGGGCTCTTGTGGTGCTTCAAAGCTAGACGTGCTTCAAAAATTACAGAATAAAGCAGCCAGAATAGTAACAAATAGCCCTTTCGATGCATCTGCAGCTCCTTTGCTCCAGAGACTTGGTTGGCCATCTGTACAAAAGCTGATAAATAAAGAAACAGGTTCTATGGTTTACAAATCTCTTAACTCTCTTGCACCTCAATATCTTAGCGATCTCTTCGTGAGATCGTCCGAGGTACATCCAAGAGAGTTAAGAAACTCTAAAACAAACCTTGCAATACCCATGTTGAGAACTGGCAATGGCCAAAAATCCTTTGCTTATCGTGGGGCCAGTCTCTGGAACAGTCTTGATTTGGATACAAAGATGGCTCCCTCAATCAATGCCTTCAAGTCCAAAATCAATGAAAAATAAACCTTTTATATATGGAGGTGTATCGCTGTAAATTAATATATCTTTAATTTTGACGTATTCCGCTCTTTTTATTGTAAATTTTGTTGTATATAATTCTTTAATTTTGTAAGTAATTTTTTGCAGGGCCAATTGTAAAACAGTATTTATACTGAATTTGTACCCTGGGTAAACAATTTTAAAATGAAAATTAAAAAAATAAAATGAAAGGGGATATGCGAGCAAGTGCATAAAGTTTATTGCTAGCCTTTTGACACAATTTGGAAACATGATTACCGAAGGAAAGTTTGCTATCAATTTGAACTCCGAGTAGCTTCTCTTCGGAGCTATTTACAACATCAGCATTTCCAATCCTAACAGTAACAGGATCATCACACCTCTGCCCAAAAACCAAAAGATGGCATTTATCTGCATTTAATTTCATAAAGTTGTCGGTAAACCGTTCTAAAGCTACACTACAGCCATTTTCAAGCCTATGAGCTATATTGCCCAGGTTCTTATCGCAGGCATAGATTGTAGTATCATCTGCATAATTACATATATCCGAGTTTTGAATGAAGAGTAGAAGATCATTAATGTATATGTTGAATAACAGAGGCCCTAAGACTGACCCCTGAGGAACACCGCGTGACGCTTTTCCAAGAACTAAATGACCCATTTACTTTGACTCTTTGTTGTCTATTTGTGAGGTAATCATTAATTAGTGCCAATGCTTTGCGAGAGAAACCGCAGGCGTGCAATTTTGCAATCAAAAGATCGTGTCTGATGCAATCAAATGCCTTGGACAGATCCATCAATACAGCCCCTGCTTTACCACCTTCATCAAGGCAAATTTTGAATTTTTCTAAGAGCCGTACGAGAGCATGCTGGGCACTGTAACCTTTTCGAAAACCACAGAGAAGTGATGATAAAAAGGGTGTAATATAAGCAACTATCTGTTTATCCATTATTCTTTCAAACATCTTTGAGACCGTAGGTAGAACGCTAATTGGCCTAAAGTTGGTCCTAGAGTTGGTTGGTCCATTCTTGGGAAGAGATGTGACATCCGCACACTTTAGTTCATCAGGAAAGGACGAATTTTCTATGCAATCATTAAATATTTTCGTCAGAGGTTCTACACATACATCAGAATTGGATTTAAGAATTTTAGGAGGAATATTTTTGTGCGTTGTAGCTTTTTTAGGATTTAGATTCCTAACCTCTTTGTCAACAGTATCAGGGGTAACTTTCTGAAAAGTAAAGGAACCAGCATCTTGAAAGCGACCTTTAATTTTCAGAATGCTAGGATGATTGGAAAACTTATGTACGGCCTCATCAATAGGATCTGTGATTCCTTCTCTTGCATTTTCGTAATTAGAGTTTTCATTTATGCCAAGGGAATCCGTCACAGTGACGAAAAATTCGTTCATAGTTTCTGCTACCTCAACATCGTTGGAAATAATGGTTTCATCTTCAATCAACAGTATTTTATTCTTAGATTGTGATTTGTCCGAGAAAAAAGGTTTCACAGTTTTCCAGAATTTCTTATTATCAGTGACAAGTGAGATGTCTAGGTTATTGTAATAATTTCTTTTTTCCTTCCGAAATAACTTAACACAAGAGTTTCGTTGCTTGCGAAATTTGTTCCAATTTTCAGCAGTTCGATCTTCGTTGAATTTATTACGTAATCTAGAACGTAGCATGGTCGCTTTACGCAGAGCACGAGTCATAAATGGTTTATCATTTGCCCGGACATATTTTTTCTTAACAGGAGCATGTTTATCTAAAACTCTATCAAAAGTAGTTTCAAATGAACTGTAATTCAAGTCCAATGGCTCTATTTTCCCTAATTCCTCTCGAAGATCATTCCTGAAAGCAATTTCATTATATTTTCTATAATTTCTATAGTTGATTACCGTTGGTCCTTGTTTGGGGAAAGTAGTTTTAAGGATAGTAGCAACCATTTTATGGAAATCTGATATATCAGTTTCAACTGTGGTAGTTTGTTGCACGCTCCTGTTTCGGTTTGTCAGTACAAGATCTATACATCTTGGTGTATGAGATTTATAGCACGTTGGTTCCTTGACAAGATTTTTAAGACTATAAAGGTCCAAGAAATTTTTGAGCTGTTCCTCAGTTTCAGTCATATTAAAATCTCCTATGAACATAAAGTTTTCATAAGTTTCACTGTAGTGGTCGATCGCACGACCAAGGTTTTCAAATAAATGATCTTGAGACTGGGTTGGTGGTCGATAAACACTGAAAAGTACCCATTTCTTTTTCCTCAAATTTATTTCAAAACTAATGCATTCGATACCATCGGAAAATTTGAAAGACTTTAATTGATGCGAAGGGATATCACTTCGGACATAGACCAGTAAGCCACCACCATTTGCATTTCTGTCTAATCGAAAGGGAGTTGCAAATCCATCTATGGCAAATTGCCCCGTTGGAAAAGTAGCATCAATTTTTGTTTCGGCAATCATCAATACATCTAAACTTTGTGAAGCAATTTCTTTGAGTGCATCAAATTTATTTCTAACAGAATTGATATTTAGGTATCCTATAATGACCCTACCAATGTTTCTTACTCTTAGCAACTTTAATGTAGATCTGGCATCAGTAGCATGATTGTCAGCTGAAAGAGGGGTAGCTGCGGAGGAGTCTAAGGGAGTACCTGACATTTCTGGGTTTAAGGGAGGCCTTTCTGTGTCATGGGCACTCTCGCCTGGCTGTGAAGTAGTAACTGAGTTAGATGGAACAGGTACTGAAGGCTGATCAGGAGAACTTCGATGCTAGCTAGTCAATAACCGAGGGCATATAAAAAGTTATTTGCAAGGATACGTGTGCCCTCTCTGTTTAAATGAAGCCTACTCCTATTTAAATGAAACTCTGTTATATTAGTGTTGTCAATGTAATAAAAATGTTTAGAATCGCATAGTTGCTTCAGAAATCGATTTACCTCCATTGCTTTATTCTGCCACTGATCTCCTCTTGGTACCAGTCCCGATATGAGCACAGTGTTTTCTTTTGTTTTCATTGAATTTCCTAGATCAACTATCTCTTCTGCGATATCTTTTGGTGTAGCCTTCGAGCGAAGATCATTGGTTCCACAATGAAGGATGATTCTTCCTGGGTCCCGTTTAATAGTTGGACAAACGTGGCTATTCATGCAGTCGACAGTTGCACCAGAATATGACTTGACAAAAATTTTCTCGTCCGTATTTCCAGTAGCTTCGTTCATCTTGTATGACTGGATATCCTTTACCAACGAGTCTCCGACAATTTCTACCGTTTTTCTCGTCTTCTTGCCTTCCGCTGGAATAGTATTTCGTCGATTATTGTTCGCAGTATTGTTTGCAGCAGCAGGTCGTACTTCAAATGTTTATATAAAACATTTGACTGATATATAACTGATACCCTACAACTGATATATAAAAAGATTGCAAAAAAACTGAAGGATTTTAGTATCCATTTCAATTTTTGTGTGGGTACTGGAAAATCCCCCTCAAGGTTAGAAGGCGGCGATCTCATTGGCTGATTGGCATGAAATTGGAGTGGCAACCAGTAAGGATTGAGCCTTATCTTGTTTTACTTCGTACATAAGAGCCTACATGCTAGGACTACATTACCGCTATTAGAGATCACCGGCCCCGCCCCCCCCCGGCCCTCGGTACCATGGCACTTGGTCCCCATTTATATAGTATATTTTTATGTACGAAGTAAAACGAATGCATGTAGGAGCAAGGTGCTGCAACGCATTAAGTAAGGAACCAAGAACTCATTCCAGGAACCAGCCAAGAATGCGCAAGCAAACCATTTGCATTAATTATTTTCGATTTGTGTACAATTCATGTACAAACGGCCAGTTACTCTCTAGTACCGAATACTTGTTCCCCCTCTTATTAATTTTGAAAATTCTCCATCCCCCCCACTTTTATTCCTCCACTTTCCCTTTTATTGATTCTTGGAAAATTGAAATGGTAATGAACACCATTTTTGAATAAACATAAAAAGATACGTGTTTAACTAAGAAAACGACTATTTTTCTTGAGGACTGGCTTTTGCTTATTTTTATTTTCTTTTAAGCTTTTCTGTCCCAGGACAAATGTTTTAGTTGGCACAGTGTGTTAAATTACAGACCTTTTCTCAGTTTCATTATTTACTTCTAACACTGGACTCATGCTTAAAGCCCAACGCAACAACCCTGACAACGAGACCGTAGGGCAAATGCTATCCTGGTCCGTGTCAAAGTACCATTGTTTATCCATTGGGATAAGTTGTCATTACGGTGGAGAATAAAGAAAAACGGATTTTACCCTTTGCTAATATATCGTCAGAAATTGCTTCCAAATTGGTAATTTAGCTTGTTCACGAATTTTATGAAAGGCACCTTGAAGACCAGCAATTTAAACGAAAACTATTGGTATTGCCGCAGCTTCGAAGAACCTACTTGCTCTCAGCCAGAGAAGTCTGAGCTGTATTCCACCATTCTGTTTGCCATGGCAATTTGGAAGGTTCTTCCTTCAGCTGTTGTAAGCTTTACCATGTACCAGCATTCCTCGTTCATTGCTAATGGGCCCCTTTAATTATGTACGAAGTAAAACGAGTACATGTTTGAGTGAGGGGCTGTAACGCAGCAAGTAAGGAACCAAGAACGCATTCTTAGGACCAGCTAAGAATGCCAAGAATATGATCAGTTGCCAATTGCTGATCTATTTTGCCGGCTGCGACTCCGCACCATGACAGAATCTCACTGGTCATGTGATCAACAGCAATTCTAGAAGAAACGATGTAACGTGTGTGGGTGCGATGTGGGTACCAGACTCTCGAAAATAAAATGAAGACTTGCTGCATATTAGATGAGGGCAACAGGCTTTATTAAGATCACGGGAGCGCTGATGACGATGGCGGTTGCCAACTGCATGACTGCTGCAGATGAAATTTAGGCCCAACTTCGTTGCGATGATGAGAGCGGCAGCTTGATAAAATATCGTTGATTTTCAAATCCATTGGCAGTTCAGCAAGTCTGTCTGTAAATATTCTAATGACTGAATGCGTTACAGTATCTTTCTTTAATTTTTTCTGTTCCGTCTGTACACCAGAGTACTTATCGGTCTACAATAACTTCTAGCGTGGAAAAGGATGATTGACTTTTTTTTATTTACATTTGATCGTTAGTCTGTACATATAACAAACTTTATTAGGAAGCCTCTCCCGCGTACTAAACCCCCCCCCCCCAATACTACAAAACCCAAATACCTAAATGAATAATAACCTCTGCAAAGCGGGAAAGAGAGGGCAGTGGAGAGTTAATTTTTGCCAGCTGGGAACGAGGTCGCAAATGAAAGACGACTGAGGTGGTCAGAATTCTGCGCACCCACTTTGACCAACAGCAGTCAATCATCTTGCTTTAAACAAGGAGATTATAGGAGTCCAAGAATTCAGACTACCTCTCATTAAGCAAGGAATAATAGATGCCTCTCCCGCTTTTCTTTCTCCCCCTTTCCTTTCTCCCCCTTTCCTTTCTCCCCCTTTCCTTTCTCCCACCCTTCCTCGCAGGTAAATAATTTTTTAGGTTTCTGGGTTTTCAGGTACACGGGAGAGACTTATGTCCTACTAATCTTTATAGTCTATATTTTGTTACTTTTTGCAAAGTGAAATATCTTGCTTGACTGGATTAGTCAAACTAATTTCGGCGTTTGTAAAAGCACTGAAATTGAAATTTTTTCCAATGTTAAACTTTACTTTCTGGGGCATCAAATCATGCTCAAGTTAATTTTAACGATATTGATAATCCTCGCTATGGCTTTAAAATGATGAACGTGTTGTGAGGGCCTTGGTTTCCATCAAGCAGTTGATAGGGGGGGGAGGCATTTTCCCAGCATTTATCTCTTCGAATACGATCCGCCGCCATTTCTGTAATCGTCTGTTGACAGTCAATTCATAATCGTTGAACTGTGGCTCCTGGGTAAATTGCAATTTTCATGAAACCTATCGCTCAGAATATGGATGTTCAAGCAATCGATTAAAACTCGCAATGTTCAAAAGTTACTCTTTAATTCCGTATTTTAATCTTTAATATTTCAGCAACAAATTGAAAATGGTGGTTCATGCCAATCGGAAATCACCCAACCTCATGACGTGGCAAGCATCCTGAAACAATTCTTACGCGAGTTACCAGACTCGATTCTCACTACATTATTGCACGGCACATTTCTTAAATGCCTTCAGCTAAACACTCCGAATGAGCAAATCACCTCAATACTCTTGGTCTGTCTTTTACTACCAGACACAAATCTACGTATCCTTCAATACATCTGCCAGTTTGTGTCAAAAGTTGCAGCGCACTCGCAGCAATCGAAGATGACCCTAAGCAACCTAGCCATTGTCTTATCGCCAAACTTAATGTTTACAAGCAAGGAAAAAGATACTGATAAATATCATAAAGCGCAAACAGAAATTGTGGACTTGTTGTTCAAGAATGCCAATTCGATTGGACTGATTAATGATGACATCAGCGATAAGTTGAATGCTCTTGAAGGCGAGGCTACCTCAATGAGTACGTCATCAGCAGATGAACTAGATTGGTGTGCGCAAAACACGCAAAGGAGGCTGCGAAGGAGAAGAAGCAGATCCATATCAGGTGAGACAGCAATAATTATTTTTTGATGTTACAATCATTTTTCTTAAGAAACCTCTAATAAGAAACTCTAGAAGCCTTGTATCAAAGACAAGGAAAAGGAACAGATGCACGCTTATTTTGGAGATATGGCACGACTTCATCATTCTTACCACATTTTTATTATAATATCATAATTGTTTAATCAGGGAGATGCCCGTGCGTCGTTTATTCTTTTCAAAAGCCAAAAAAAAACTGAAAGTTAAAAATTACAGGTGCTTTGGAAAATTTCCATGATACAAATCATGGCTAGGCCCTTTTTTCAAAACCTCTGTTTTTGGGCGAAAACCTCTATTTTTGGGTGCACTGTAAATTTGACTTTGCAAACTTGTATCTCCGGTGTTTGGTGTACGATTTTTAATTTCAAGGTATGTGCATCTAAGTTGAAGGTTGATATATTTAGCTGTGAACTCGGGGAGTAATGACATCTTATCATTTTGTTCCTATTTCTAGTCATAAGGGGGTACTTTTTTCTGAGACATCCGGTACTTTTCCAAAGGTAAACTTTGCCGGAGGTGTCTTGAGGCTGCTTGCAGCCTAAGATGGACGGCTATTCCACAGCTTAGCTCCCTGGAAAGAAAACAGTTCTGCAGCTGATTTTTTCTTTGGTAACCCCAAGTCAGTCTCTGTATTACGTAGGTTACGGGAGGAGCATTGTGAATTTTTGGTGAAGAGGTTACACAGTTATTGTGGAGCCGACTCATTGAGAGATTTGAAAACAATAATCTTAGACTCATTACCAATGAGTTCTTCAATGGTCTTCCAACCCAGCCCTTCAATAGTAGGTCTGCTTGGGGGTATCAAAGCTGCTCTTTTTCATGATTCCATGACCTCATTTTGACCTTTGAGAATGTTATGTTTCTGCTTGCTAGACATGAGCATGGAATGAGTTTTTGCAACATTAAAGGAAAGTGGCTGCCTTGTAGCCAATTAGTCAGTTGCTTAAGATCACTGTTAATCGCCTCTTTCAACTGAGTCATATCACCGGACTGATGACACAGACTGGTATCATCAGCATAAATGGACAGAGTGGTAGCTTGGACAGCTTGTGGGAGATAATTGATGTAGCTGAGGAAAAGAAGAGGGCCAAGACAATACTTCAAGCTGAAGGTACCTCTGCTGGAGGAATGCTTTTATTTCCAAATTCTTACGAAAGAGGTTTGTATTTGATGTTGCTAGCGAGTCACTAGGTCTATCTTGAAAGTAATCCAATGCCTCTATTTCTATTATTGCTAACGTGATGCCTTTAAGATGCTCCTAAATTTGCTTTTTAGGTTTTGTTAATGGCATCAGTCGCAAGATTAAAGGAGGCAATAATGGTCCTGGCTGCACATCTGGTGTCGAGGATGAAACGGTGGTAACAAGACAATCCAGGCATCGAAGAACAAAGAGCGATAAAGCAATAGAGGTTGATCAATTACTCGAGAAAAGAGCATCAAGTGTATATGATATTCGGCCAGGTGTGTTTCTGGACTTCAAGCGGTATTTAAGACTACTTTTTATTTAGCAGAAAATCTCATGCGTTTTGATTGGCTTGCGGAAAATTTATGTTCAAATTCAAACAAATTCGAATTTCAAGCGCTATTGCTCTTGAGGCAAAGGGGAAGCAGCACAATTAGAATGTTCTTTTATACATTTGGTTTTGTTTCTCATTTTGCAATTGATTTACGCCAAATCTTTTCTATCCCACAAAAGATGCACAAGAAGTTCATAACTTCTATGAACTTTAGGTCTTTGAATAAGTATATTGATAAATGGTCTTGTCATAATTTCGACTGATGCACCGCAGCTGTCGTTTGAACGATTCTTTGATTAAATGTTGGTTGTTCATTTCAAAATTTTACTGGATAAGTAAAGTAAAACTTAATTGGAAAATGACTTGTAGCTTATGTTTATAGTGATCAAAAGCCACGGGAAGGCTAAGATTTTACTTTTTTACCTAAATGTTTGATTTTGTGGTTTTCAAGCAAGGAATACAGAAAACGGTCCAAATCTTGCGATGAAAATGACTCTACATCAACAGCAATTCAAAGGGAATACTCTTCAGAGCAGAATTGTTCCAGGGGGGGGGGACGTTTTTGGAATTGACGTTAAACTAGGAGTCCCCTGCCTGGCGGATGCGGTATGCGCAGCGGGCTTGAATTAGCTTCAAATAGCTAGTACTCCTTCCAGCCTACTTAAAATGAATCACTGAAAAAAAAACAACTAACCCTAACCCTAGGTTATCTCAGCTGAAAGGACAACTGTTTTGTTGTAGTTGGCTGCCAGAAAGATTAGGTTCTTTTTCATAGGTTGATTAATTGTTAATACATTTTTCCCTATCCTGGTAGTCCTTTTATTTCTATAAGCTGTATGTATGATAAATTTTATCTACATTCTGGTTTTTAGGACTTCCTGGCTCAACAGATAATGTTAATAGCCCATATCCGAAACCCGGCATGAGAGCATTAAAGCGAAGGGCAGGGGTACAAAGGATATACGCACAGACACCTGGCCGCAATAAGAGGTAAGAAAGAGCTGCTCCATCGTTTTCAACTCAATTATTTTCCATGCTACACATGGTGAGAAAATAAGGCGGGTAAGATTCGCAGCACTAGGTTATTGATGCATCTCTGGTTTTCAGCTAACATTGAACATTTGTTTTCAGATTTTGAGACATGTGATATGTTCTTAGGATCTTATGCAAATGTTTTCATTTAATCTCAATCTTGTTCATCTTCTATCGTGTTAAAATCTCACAGATCATCTTTATATATCTACCTACAATTCCACTGAAATTTCAGAAAAACTTCCTTATTATATTATTTCTAGACCATTCCAATTGGCTGGCAGGTTTTTTAATTTCTTCTAAGGTTCCGAAAATAAATTGAACAAAATGTTTTGTACCCTGGGCAGGGGGGGGGAGTGTTTATCATTCGGCTGATCACTTGGCCGTCGGAAGTTATAAGTCATGAGGAATCAGTTAGATCCTATACATATTGTAAGTAGTCAAGAAGTGCAACTTGCTTCAGTGTGTCCTAACCGTCCGACAAGACTAATCATCCAGTAAATATTTCGTCATTGATTAAGTAAAACAATTCTGTATTTGATGGACAAGTAGTCAACCATTTCACGAACAGCATCACCGATTTTCTTGCAATTACGGCAGTTATTCAGAGAATCTTCAGATGATCAAATAAAAGAAGAGCTCTTTATGCTTCTATGTATAAGAATGGTATTCTCTTATTGTTTCATTCATATTTTGGCGAAAAATACCATAATGTTCAAACTTATTCTTGTTAGCCCAAAGTTGTCCAGAAGAGCAGAGTCTTGTCAAAGCATTTCAAACCCGACACTGATTTCAATGCCGAACCAATATTTATTTGCCAACAAAGCATCCCTAATTCCTATCATGAGATCCCAAGAAGATGGTATGTATTTTCTGGATCATTTCGACTCTTCTATCTGAATCTTCGTTTGCTCGTGTGCTCGTCTGTCTTTGATACCTTTGATTCTTCACTGCACCATAAGGGAATGCAAAAGCATGGTATTTCCAAGATTAACTATATTATCGGTGTTGGGTCACGGCACGTTGCTAAAACTACTTACAAATCATTGGTCTACGCTTTTTTTGCGCATAAATCTTTCTCCCCCTGTCTTATATTGGATATCAGGTAAAAATGCCCGCGAGTTACAACTAATTATAGTCTTTTGCATCAGTAGTTTTGCGTTGTCACAAATCTCTGCTGACTTCTATTTTGAGATTGATTTTAGATAATCTTAAGGTTACTGTACCCCTACAGTAATCACTCTTGATGTTTCCTCTCTTGACTGTCATGTCCAACACACACGCAACATTACACGTATAAACTATACATCATTCGCTCCTTACTTTCTAGCGTAACTTTTTCTCGTTACTACTGATAAAGGGTTAAGCCCGAAACGTTTAGTATATTAAAGGCATTGAGTCATGGTAAATATTGATTCTCCGCTGGGGTCTTAGATTTTTTACCTTCCATGTGGGAAGGAAAAACTGAACTGAACTAATTTTTTTACCTTCCATGTGAGAAGGAAGAACTGAACTAACTTCCAACTCATTTATGCAGTTGCGAGATCAATTAAAAGATTCGTCATCAACGTGTTCTGCAAAATCCTTTCCTCGTCGATTTCAATATCCTCTTTGTCATCTTTGCGCAGCTTCATTGTCTTTGTTGAAATCAACCATCAGGTGTGTGATGCCTTCAAGGTAGCGAAAATTACTTCCATTTCACCCCAACCGTGATTGACTGAATCGTCTCAATTTCAACATCCATATCTCGCATTTGCTCTGTCAAAAGTAGAGGCAACGTTCTTTGCCCATATTAGGTGCAGCTATTGGGTAGCCTTGCAATGTGGTGAGAGCCAAAAAGGGAATGATCTTCCTTCTCAAATTTTTCAATGGATTGTTTGTATTGTAATGGATCAACTGATTCCATATTTTGCTCACCCTATGGATTATAGATGAATTTCTCTATAAGTTTAGATAGCATATTTCAAAGTGAAGCTGTACTACTTAACTTACCAGACGCTGAGAAAGTATGAAACCTTACACGTGCGAAAGCATTGCTGAAAAGGAAAAATTTATGACTCCTCGTTGTACATTTCAGCAAACGTAAAAATAGGCAATTATTCGTAAGGGAGTTTTGACATTCTCACTAGCACCAAAATGTCTGAACTCACAAGCACCGCTGATAGTGCAATGCGAGCAGTGGCGGCTGGCACGAAAAATAAGATGGTACTAGTTAAACAAAAATTTGTGAGCAAAGCGAAAAATTTTTTGTCTCATGGGCTCATTGGGCTCCAGGGTCGAAGCCCCTGGGGAGATTTGCATTTTAAAGCAAATATCGTCATGGATTGTCTCTAAATTGCAAGCTAAATGCTTTCCCCAATAGATTTTTGAGAGAGTTGTGTAGGGAGATTTTTTAAGTCAAGCATAGCAGAGAAAGCATAAAATTTTATGATGAAACTACAAAACGCTATTTATCTGGACATTATAGAATACTTCTTTTTTGCAAACCATGCTACTTACTTTTAATGAATTCATTTTCTGAAAATCTTTTCAAACGGTGCTGGCTGTTGCATTGCTAGGCAAAGACCGTTCCACCGATATGCAAGTGAGTCATGTCGATCATTGGCTGCGGCCACTTAAGAGGCACGTGAGCAATACATTTAGAAAGTTAATCACTTGCGGCACCCAGTAACGTGGGTTTCTTCGGGGGTTTCTTGTTCCATTTGTGGTGTGCACAGCATATGAGTCAGATATTTCAATAGGGCACAGGGAAACCCGCAAATCTTCCAATTTCACGCTTATAAGCCAATGATATCGTCGTATTCCGATCACATGATTGAAAATAAGGCTTTCGAAATAAAGTTTCGAGTACCTTCACGAAGATAAAAATGGATATTCGAGTAATAAAGATACAGAGCTGGTTTTACCACGAATCGATTCGAGAGGCCTCACTCTACATTTGTTTTTCTGCATTTGGTTAAAATCTCGTCAGGGATCGGCGTTACATCGAATTTCATTCCTTCGAAAATTGGCCTGTGTTCAAGAATTCTTCAGGAACGCTACAAATAAGATATAGCTTTCAAAATTTCACATGTTACGTGAATTATGTCCAGGAATAACATGAAAATATTTGTTTGTTTGATTTTCGAAAATCCTAGACGAATTAAAGCTATTTGCTGCGAAGAAAGCTAATGGGCCTACCTTCACCCGCAGCAAAATCCCAGTAATCGGCATTAAATCACTCTTTTTTTGCAATAATAACCAGCGGATACATTAACGAATAACTTCACCACAAATCCAATTTCTTTCCACCATTTTATCATCAATAATTTCGATAAAATGTGACAAGACTTTATAGCCTCTGCAGCAAACCGTCCAACTACCGTCGGTTCAAAGTTTTCTTGTTGCAAACACGTTGGAAGTCTTGCAAGACTGTCATAAAACAAAAGGTTTTGCAAGACTTACAATGCCTGCCAAAAGTCTTGGAACACCTTTGCCATTTTTGCATTTTTTTGCGATTTCCCCCTCTCCCCCTCAGAACAATGTTGTTCTGTGATGACAAAATGGGGATGGCATGACGATTCGCGACTCTGATGGAATGCTAGGACAATAACCTTGCAAATCAACATTGTTTTGGGGGTGAGGGGGTGTTTAAGCCTGATCGCTATGGTCAGAACTGCGGATTGTCAAGAAATGGCCTAAGTGTTCCAAGGACTTTTGGCAGGCATTGTCTGAATTTTATTTTGATTACGGTGACTTAAAAGAAAACCGTTTCGAGCATCTAGGGGTTTTCGGTGGTGCTGATTTCATTGGTCATAATTAAAAGTTCATATTTCATACATGTGACGTCATAATTGAACATTGTATAGATTTTCATGGATTTTACTGTGATACCACACTCAGAATTCCACCAAATAGTCAGTGTATCCAGCTATTTACACTTGAATAGGATGATAATGATAGGTTATTAGTTTACCGATCGATCTGCAATAAGAAACCCGAATTTTACATCTTTTCATGGCCAAAGAGTAAGTGAATTTATCCTACATGGAAACGAGGCTGCCACTTTTCATGCTTCCTTTTTCTGCTCCTGGCGTTACTTCCATCGAATCATTTGCACCTCTGCAAGCGCTAGTGGTTATGGGCATTGTAAAATACTCTAGTACAGCTAGGAATTGTTATTGGCACATTTACCTGCAATGGCAAAACTCAAAATTGCCGACAGACACAGATCACAGTCATATGGCGAGATATGCCCTCAGATGTATCCTTCGGTGTTGTCCTTCGGAGCAAGTCAGGCGATCGAAATTGATTGAAATCAAGTCGAGCATCGAAATTGCAAGGGGTTATCCATTACCCTTTGTGTTCAGTTGCAGGCCATTGTCAACAACAATATAGCAATTTGCGAATTTGCTGCGATTTATATGTTCAGATAGTCGTTTCCAATGTCTTTCAATTTAAGCGCATGAAACAATGCAGGTAGACAATAAGAGACGTTACGTTGCCAAGTGAAAACAATAGCGATAGAATCTACGCGCTTCTCTGCCTCAAAATGTTTGAAATGGACAGAAAACACTCACAGTTCACAGTTTGAAATCGCTCGAAAAACATGCCACAGTGTCTGGCAAACTGGCCCTAACTTACTAGAAAGGTGTACCATGGCCGAGGTAACAGATTTCCGTACTTTCGGGTTGACTGGACCAATTGTTATGGAGTAAGTGCAGAAAATCTAACACTTTACACTTTTTAAAAAGATGAATTTAGACTATATCAAATTTCATTCTGCATTTATCGTTAAAGTGTGGAAATTATTCGAAGTTACCCCTCTATCGTGAAAGTAGCCAGGGCAAGTTTTGATGAATTCGAAGTACGTCAATGATGTACACCGACTGGGCACAAAATATCTGTTCTTACTTCCTGTAGTACGGGGGAAAATGGGAATAACTTTTCGTTGACTGTTACTGTAAACTGATATGATTTCATTTGTGTAACTGGGGCGGTCTTTCCTCTGCGGAGCAGTCAATACAGAAGACTGAGCCTGGTTTGGCATGCTAACTTGCGCCACTTATGTATAGTTTATATAGGTGTACTTAACTCACAACATTTAGCATTGTGAAAAGTTCCCGACAAACATTTATTTTCCATTTCTGCGACGAGTTTCTTGCGTTTTTCGTTGTGCTTGTGCGACCCCAAAATCAGTTGTGCGGCAGTGCCAATTAGTCGCTTACAATAGGTTTCATTGCCAATTATGACGTCATCAACATAAAATATGGCTTTTTGATGGTCAAAAATGAAATCAGGACCATCGAAAACCCCAAGGTGCGTGAAGTTTGTTTTCCTGTACGACGCCATTATCGAAATAAAATTCAGACAATGCCTGCCAAAAGTCTTGGAACACCTTTGCCATTTTTGCATTTTTTGCGATTTCCCCCTCTCCCCCTCAGAACAATGTTGTTCTGTGATGACAAAATGGGGATGGCAGGACGATTCGCGACTCTGATGGAATGCTAGGACAATAACCTTGCAAATCAACATTGTTTTGGGGGTGAGGGGGTGTTTAAGCCTGATCGCTATGGTCAGAACTGCGGATTGTCAAGAAATGGCCTAAGTGTTCCAAGGACTTTTGGCAGGCATTGTAGGTCTCCCATATGACACGGCAAAATGACACCTTTGAGAATAGATTGCACACTCCTATCGTTGCAAAATAAAGAGAAATTAAAACATTTCTCAAAGATTGCAAATTTCTTTGTCACATCGGAAAAGTACATAAATTGTGTGAAGAAATTTCCCCTGCAATCTATTCTCAAAGGTGTACAATCTATTATCAAAGGTAACAATTTGCTGTGTCATATGGGAGACCTGAGCCTTGCACAAACTTTTGTTTTATGCAAGCTTTCCTGGTGTTTGCAACAAGAAAACTTTGAATCGACGGTAGTTGGACGGTTTGCTGCAGAGGCTGTAAAGTCTTGTCACATTTTATCGAAATTATCGATGATAAAATGGTGGAAAAAGAAATTGGATTTGTGGTGAAGTTATTCGTTAATGTATCCGCTGGTTATTATTGCGAAAAGAGTGATTTAATGCCGATTACTGATATTTTGTTGGGGGTGAAGGTAGGCCCATGAGCTTTCTTCGCAGCAAATAGCTTTAATTCGTCTAGGATTTTCGAAAATCAAACAAACAAACATTTTCATGTTATTCCTGGACATAATTCACGTAACATGTGAAATTTTGAAAGCTATATCTTATTTGTAGCGTTTCTGAAGAATTCTTGAACATAGGCCAATTTTCGAAGGAATGAAATTCGATGTAACGCCGATCCCTGACGAGATTTTAACCAAATGCAGAAAAACAAATGTGGAGTGAGGCCTCTCGAATCGATTCGTGGTAAAACCAGCTCTGCATCTTTATTACTCGAATATCCATTTCTATTTTCGTGAAGGTACTCGAAAATTTATCTCGAAAGCCTTATTTTCAATCATGTGATCGGAATACGACGATATCATTGGCTTATAAGCGTGAAATTGGAAGATTTGCGGGTTTCCCTGTGCCCTATTGAAATATTTGACTCATATGCTGGTGTGCACAAAATTGCATGTTTACATGTAGAACGATTTGAATGGTTCCACTTGCACCAGGAATGTATGGGAGTAGGTAAACAGCTGCCAATTGTTGCTTTTCTCTTCAGCTAATGAAGAAGAATCTAAGTCTTCGCCTCGTATCCAGGCAAAATGGTAGCCAATTCCTGCGACACTTTTCTGCAGAATCCTAGACAGCTAAATTGAAAACAGGCCTAAAAGCTTTTGACGTACTTTCGAATACCTCAGTATCATTCAATAAAACAGCAAAGTTTGACCATTGTGATTTGATACTGCTGAAAAAAATGCGGGGTCGATTTCGTAATCTGTGTGGATGTGTTATTTTGGCGGCCATGCAGCATTACCAGAATTAGGAATCTAGTACTGCGAACGAATTTACCATTGTTGGACTTATGGATACACAAAGAGTTTTACGTCATGACGAGTCACAAACCACAATATATGAAGTGAGATTAAGGCCAAAATTAAAAGTTGAATGCTGAAAGACATTTTGACATCCAAACATACAAAATGATATTCAAACATGCAATTTGACAAGACAATTTCTAATGTAAAAGGCGATTTAACATCTAAAACGCATTTCGATATGCCAATAGGATATGCCATTTCGATATTCCAACACGATATGCCAAAACGATATCCCATTTCGATATGACAAAAGGAGATGACAAAACGACATGACAAAACGAGATGACAAAGCGAGATGACAAAACGATATGACAAAACGAGATGAGAAAACGATAAGCCATTTCGATATGCCAATACGATATGCCATTTCGATATGACAAAACGATATGAGAAAACGAGATGCTAAAACGATAGCCCATTCGATATGCTAAATCAGAATTTGAAATGATATTGCGTAATGTTTAAATCTGAAATCATTCAACCCCTAAGTGATAGGCCAAAATCTACATCCGAAAATGTCAGACCACTGGTTATAGAATTAGGCTCTCGGACGCAAAGGAGTAGTCGACTCTTAATCAAGTTCTTTGAGAAAACTAACAATAGTAAAACGCAGCTAGCAATACTTCACGACAGGGGAAGCCCTGAAGGCAGATTTTCCCAGGGACGTCTGAATGGGAAGTAAATGCTTTGTTTTTGTAGAAACATATGAAATGATGCATTGAGATCGGTATCATTTTCTATGCGTAGCTACCTTTGAATTTTTCCAGTGTGCTGCACCCATGAAGACAATCATTGCTTTGTGTGCTTTGGGCATACCATTTTCAAAGCAGCGTTTCTTGCGATGCACGAGGGCGAGGCACCGGCTGGCTGTTATTCGATACAGTTGAACTTGGCGGGTTTATCGGCGCCGCAGAGGCATTTGATACAGGAGCAGTCTGGTTCCCTGACGTCATTTTCGACTAGGGGGACTGGGCTCCACGGAAGCGGTCCAAAATAACGTCTGGACAAAAACTGTAACCATGGGCCGTAACCATGCCAAAGAACGAGCGAAGCCTTGCTGTGGACTTTGGATTCTAGAACGTCTCTAGGGAAACTAATCGAACGTCCTGAAATGAGCGAAAGAGTTTTGTTCTTCACATAAAAAGACAAGTCCTTGGAGGTTTCCCAAAAGAAAAGTCTACAAAACCACACCACACACAACTGGCTTTCCAAATAAGGAGTGAGAAGTTTGAGAAAAAACTTTTCTGGTTTTTGTCCAGGCGTCAACAAATCGCTTCCCTGGCGCCCAGTATCCTCACGCGAACGCGGTCAAGTTGACGCACAGGGAACCAGGCTGATACAGGAGCGCTGTGAAACCTGAAACGCATTGCTATCCTCTCTACTATTTCTGTTCGTCGATGGTGACACACCCTTCTGCTCCAATATTTCCGCTGCTTGGCGCATCAGTCTTGAGGCCCTAATCCGTCTTTCGTTTCCCTCAGCCATGTTCATACGCGAATTTAATGTGTTGCTATACAGTAAAAACCCGCACATAAGAACCTAAGATTTTGAAGTCAGGTTGTTTAGGTTCTTATGCAATGAGGCACATCCAGTAATCAAGGTGTAAGTTCTTAACAAAGGGAAATATGTGAATCTAGATCTTAGCCAAACTTATTTACACTATTGGCCCTATCCATTTCAACCCAAGCTTATCCAGTTTACCTCTGCATTATTATTATTATTATTATTATTATTATTATTATTATTATTATTATTATTATTATTATTATTATTATTATTATTATTATTATCAATTTATTTAAAGTAGGCCTACATATATATATGTACATACAAGACATATATATAAAGTGTACCGTTGAAGAGGGCCTAACCATTCGAAGAGAACAGGCATCAATTTGATCTTTTGCGCTTTTTATTCTTTATTTCAGTGCTGACTAGTTTCGCCCACTAGGGCATCTTCAGAGCAACTGATTTATTCAGAGTATCTACCTCTATTTATAGTGTATTGTCTGTCCATATAAGGTTAATTAGTTTACAAGAATAATGTTTTCCTTTTAAGGTAGAAATGTTCTTGTCGTATGCTGTTTTTGTTGTTAGCCTCGTTCTCGTTGTTTTCAGTTGAGTCGTTGTTGTCGTAGGGGTCGGTTCTCGTATCATGGTGTTGTATTTTTGTGCTATGTCACTTGACGTCAGATTGTCTTTCGTCCATCGTTCTACGAGCTTCGCTTTTCCAATTTCATTTTCGGTCCTTCTTTGCAAGTGGTTGATTCCGTGAATCTTAAATCAGGGTGTACCTTTACCCTGTTCGTTCTGTTCTGTTCGGTTCTTTTCAATGGCCTTGTTCGCAATGCGATGTTTTCGTTTTGAAGTGTTGTTGTTATGATGTTTCTTGTCCTATGACGTCGGTTTTGTGTCTTCGTAGTCTTGCTGTTGTTGTTGTTGTTGTTGTTATGTGGTTTCTTACCGTTCTGTAGTGTGTCTTTCGTAGTCAGATGTTTTTCCTGTGTTGTAAGGTCAGATGTTGTTGAGTTGCAGTTGCAGTTGTTGTTGTACAAATATACATATACAAGACATATATACATATAGATACAATAGCTATAACTAAGAGCTAATTCAAGCCTACTATCTAAAAAAGTAAAATTTGTAAGAAAAAAGTAAAAAAAAATAAAATTCCGAATGATTAAATACAGATACATTTTACAGATTTTTACAATGCTTTTAATATTTACAATGTTTTCTTACTTTTTTTTCCGGTAAATACAGCAGAAAATTTAATATCAGCTCAAGAACCCAACCTGTGCCACGAAAGGTCTGCATATTCTACAATTACATTCCTCTCCCCTCCAGGTTTTGATTTTCCTTTTGAAACTGGAGAGAGTATCTGACTGTTTTAGGTCATTGGGAAGTGCCTGCCATAATCTACACCCAAGGAACGATATTGTCTCTAAGCCATAGCACGTAGTGCGTGCTTGTGGCAAGGATAGGTTATGGCAACCTCTTAACCCATAAGAAACCTGTTTTTTCAACGAAAATGTCCTTCATGAAGCTGGGATTAAGGCTCAATTTTGTCTTAAAGACTTCAGTCATTAGCAATTGTAAATTCCTTATGTGGAGTGGGACCGAATTGTCTCTCAGTAACATCGTATCAAAATCTGTTCTCATATCTTTGTAAGTTATTCGCAATGCCCGTTCGTGAATATGGTTAATTTTATTGTTCAATGTTCTGTCACAGAACATCCATACAAGAGGACAGTAGTTGGATTGGGACAAGATAAATGCCTTCATTATTCGTTTCAGCTGCTCAGTATCAAGGAAATGAGAAATTCTTGAAAGAGCATGTAGCTTTGACCAGCCTTCTTACAAAGAGATTTTACTCGCTGTTTGAAGCTGAGCTTTTTGTTAAAAATCACACCCAGCAGCTTTTCTTCTGTGCTCTCATTTATCGTTACACTTCCGATATTTATGGAAACATTGTTACTCTTGTCTCCAAATACCATTAGGTGGCATTTGTCCTCATTCAGCTTCATGCAGTTGTTTGGAAACCATTTTGTAATTTTAAGGGCATCACTCTCTAATGTTTTGATGACAATTTCAATGTTGTTAGCACTGGCATAGATTGTCGTATCATCTGCATAGTTGCAGATTTGAGTGTCTTTCACAAACATGAAGAGATCATTTAGGTATATGTTAAACAGCAGAGGCCCCAAGACCGAACCTTGTGGCACTCCAATTACTGTTTCTCTCCACGTACTGAAAGACCCATTTATCTTCACCCTCTGCTTCCTTTCACTGAGATAGCTATGGATCAACCGCAATGCACTCACACTGAAACCATAAGCACTTAATTTTGCAATCAAGAGCTCATGATTTAAGCAATCAAAAGCCTTTGAGAGGTCCATGAGTAGTGCTGCTGCTATACCCCGTTTATCTAAGGTCATTTTACAAGTCTCTATTAGTCTTACAAGTGCATGCTGGGTTCCATAGCCCTCGAAATCCACACAAAAGAGGAGAAAGGAAGTTAAGGGCATGAGATTTTATTTGACTTTCTAAAACCCTCTCATAAATTTTGAAAACAGATGATAAAACCGTTATCGGTCTATAATTCTTCTTGATAAAAGCATCAAGACTTCTGAAAAGAGACGAGATCTCACCAGTTTTCAGTTCTTTTGGAAAATTGTTTCTTGACAAATCAGAATTAAAAATTTTCTGGATGAGGACGGCAAACATATCTGAATTTTGTTTAAGGATCTTGGCAGGGATGCTGTTTAACGGTGATGCTTTCTTTGAATTTAGCTTTTCTATCTGCAAAAGTATTTCACTTACAGTCACCGGCTTGAATTCAAATTGGCTTAGCTCACAACTTCCTTTAATCATCTTGATGCTAGGATGATTTTCATATTTCTTGATAGCTTTTTCAATGGGATCATTTATTCCATTTGTTGGTGATAACACTGCCTGATCCTCAGAAATTCCTAGACTTTCTGTTATATTTGCGAAGTGATTACTAAAAATTTCCGCAATCTCTGAGTCTTCAGTTATCATTTTGCCATCTTCAATTAGAGTAACAGATGAATTTATTTGTACCTCATTTGAAAACACCGGTTTTACAGTTTTCCAAAATTTACGGTTATCTGTGAGGTCTCCTAGGTCAAGATTTCTATAGTATGATTTATGATTTAATCCGTATTTAAAGTTGGTATTTACAATAGTAATCATAAAAGTACTAATTCAAACCAACTATTTACAAAGAAATATACATTATACAAAAAACTAGCGGCATATTTTGCAGGTGCATTTATCACCAGCTCAGTCTTTGATCCTCTTTTTGAAAGCCGAAAGTATTGGCTCATTTTTGACACTATCATCTAGGGTATTCCAGAGTAGACTCCCTCTAAATGACAGTGATTCTTGCCCATAGCCCTGTGTCTTTATTTGTGGCAGTTTGCAAAGATTTTGTATCCTTAGATTATAACTTACATGTTTCTTTTCATGAAATTCCCATATAGGCGATGGGTTAAGATGATTCATGGACTTGTAGATTTCTGTCATTAATTTCTGCAAGTTTCTAACATGTATGCAAAAACTGCCACTTCGAGTGAGCAATGTTTCAAAGGGACATTCGTATTCTTTATAGAGGATCCGAAGAGCACGTTTGTGTGTGCGATCAATCTCTTTGTATGCACCTTTGTTGCAGAATAGCCAGATCAAAGGCCAATAATTGAAGTTCGACAAGATAACCGCGTTGCAAATTGTTAATGCCTGTTCTCTAGAAATATACATATTAAGCCTAGAAAAGGCACTGATTTTTTTGTTGACTTTTGAGCATAACGTTTTGACGTGATTGCTAAACTTTAATTTGTTGTCAATTTCAATCCCTAGCAAATTAACATGATCTGTTGCAGATAATTTGTTCTCATTGATGTTAAGTCGTAGTCCTCTCTGCCCTTTCAAGCCAAGGAACATTAGCTGGAATTTTTTTGGGTTTGCAACCATTCCATTGTTTGTAAACCATTCGAGCAATCTGCTGAGATCACTTTCCAAATTGGTAACAATCTCATGTAGGTCTAGCCCACATGAGTATATGGTGTTATCATCTGCAAAATTACAGATCTCAGAGTCTAATCTCATTAGACATAGATCATTGATGAATATGTTAAAGAGCAAAGGACCTAGGACAGATCCCTGTGGTACTCCAATCTTTATTCTTTTTGCGGTACTTCTATGTGAACCAATCTTTACCCTTTGGTGGCGGCCATCCAGATAGCTGTACATAAGGCAAAGGCTATTTAAATCGAATCCATATGCCTCCAATTTTGCAATAAGGAGGTCATGAGGCAGACAGTCGTAGGCCTTGGATAAATCCATTAGAATTGTTCCTACTATAACTGATGCATCAAGACATTTCCTCCATTTTTCTATCAACCTTATCAAAGCATGTTGCGTACTATACCCCTCTCTGAAACCACACAAAATTTTGGAGAGTTTGTCTTGAAAGTATGGGCAACAAGCTGTTGAATTGACATTTTCAAGGAAGAAAATTGAAATTGGCCATCCAGTGATCCTTTTTAACGACATACCTGTTAAAAAAGTAAACGAACATAAACATTTAGGATTATCCTGGACTCAAAGCTATCTTTCTCAGCTCATATCAAATCAGCGATCTCTAAAACGAGAAAGGGCATTGGTTTGCTAAAATATCTCTCCAAATACTTGCCAAGGCATACCTTAAATGAATTATATAAGCTCTATGTTCGACCCCACCTAGACTATGGTGATGCCATTTACCATATTCCTGCCAAAGTATGTGAATTCAGTCAACATATTATTATACCAAATTTAATGGAAAAGCTAGAGTCCGTACAGTATTCTGCTGCCTTGGCTGTGTCAGGTACATGGAGGGGTACATCTCGAGAGAAGCTGTACGCAGAGCTTGGTTGGGAGTCACTGAGTTCCCGAAGATGGAGTAGACGCCTTACCTTGTCCTACAAGTTTATAAATAATCTTAGTCCTGAGTATACAGTTGATCCAATTCCCCCTCTTCATCAGTCGCAGTACCGTCTCCGCGGACAGGATGTCATTGGGCGATTAAAGGCAAGGACAGAAAAATTCAAGTCTTCGTTCTATCCAAACTGTTTATGCGAATGGAATAAGCTTGAGCCTGAATTGAGACTTGCACCCTCTATTGCTGTTTTTAAGAAAAAGCTCTTATCAATAATCCGTCCCCCTGCAAAATCTGTATTTGGAATTCACGATCCCACAGGATTATCCTACCTAACACAACTCAGGGTTGGTCTCAGCAAGTTAAATCTCCATAAATTCAAGCATAATTTCAGAGATACCATAAACCCAATGTGCCCAACAAGCGATGGCATTGAAGACACGGAGCACTTTTTGTTGCTCTGCCCTTCTTTTGATGTTCAACGACAAAATCTTCTCGCTGGAATTGTTGAATTATTACGACCATATTTACAAATCACCAATCTTTCAAATCATTCTTTGACGCAGCTTTTATTGTATGGTGATGAAGACCTTTCTAATGAGTTGAACAGAAATGTACTCGAATTAACTTTACGCTTCATCCACGAAACTGGTCGGTTTGATTAAGATCTATTGAGAATTTAGCCATGCCCTAAGCAATCACCAAGTCCCGTACCGTTAGTGTTCTTTTCCTTGTAAATTCTGTTTCACATCAGATGGAGGCATTTTACTTGCCTAAATTTACACCAAATGAGTTGCACTCATTGCATCTACAAATTCATCGCAACACTGACCTGACATCTGGAGTGAAACTGAATCCAGTATAGTATCCTTTAATTTATAAATTGTTCGTAGTGTGATTGTATACGGTTTAACGTTTCATGTTTTTAGATATTGGCCATGGGGTAGTCGTAGTCTTTTGCTCCCCATGGTATCGTACTTGTAGTGTCGTATAGTAATTAGAATTAGGTATAGTAAAATGTAAAGTATCTTGTAAAATTTAATATTTGAATAAAAAAAAAAGAAAAAAAAGTATGGGCATATTTGGTCTTTTAGAATTCTTTCAAATACTTTAGAGGCTGCAGGTAAGACACTTATTGGCCTAAAGTTTCCCTTATAATTTGGATCATCATTTTTGAACAGAGGTCTGAGGTCAGCTTCCTTTATTTCGTTTGGAAACTTGCAATCATAGATTGCAGAGTTGATGCAATCTGTTAGGTAGGGGCAAACTGTTTCCCTCGTTGCCTTTAACATACCAGTTGGAATATTCCCACTGTTGGATCTATTCTTGTCAAGCAAGTCTATCTGCTTCATGACCTCATTTGGGCTTACATGAGAGAATCTAAAAGTGTTACCGTTTGATGTTACATGTTGATTTTTTTTTTCTTTTTTTACATTCCATTAAAAGCTTACAAAACGAATTACTAACTACACTACTTACAATATACTATACCCTACTACTAAAACAATACCATTAGGAGCGAAAAACAATGACTACCTTATGGCAACATAAAACAGAGAAAACGAACATAGCACACTACGCAACAACTAGAGAAAGGAGAAAGAGAGAAAAAAAAATAGCGCTTACTAAAAGAGGGATGGTGGTTGTATGATTTAGGGACTTGCTAATCAAATCGGCCAGTTTTATGGATAAAACGCAGAGTTAAAAGAAGTATGCTTTTATTAACATCATCTGGAAGATCGTTATCACCATACATTAAAATCTTTAGTAGAACATCATTTGAAGGATTGGTGAATCTATGTGGTCGTAATAAAGAGGAAACTCCAGCGAGAAGGTCTCTTCGTAATACTTCAAAGGAAGGGCAGAGCAACAAAAAGTGTTCCGTGTCCTCAATGCCATCATTAGTTGGGCACATTGGGTTTATGGTATCTCTGAAATTATGCTTGAATTTGTGAAAGTTCAATTTACTGAGACCAACCCGAAGTTGTGTAAGATAAGATAGACCTGTTGGGTCGTGTATCCTGAAGACAGATTTTGGCAGGGGACGAATTTTTGATAGCAGCTTTGTCTTGAATGCAGCAATGGAAGGTGCAAGTCTAATTTCTGAATCCAGCTTGTTCCACTCTGAAAGGCAGCGAGGATAGGAGCTAGATTGGAATTTTTCTGTCCTTGCCCTTATTCGCCCAATGACATCCTGCTTGCGAAGAGAGTATCGTGACTGCCGTTGTGGTGGGATTGGATCTGTAGTATAGTCAGGAGCTAGATTATTTATAAACTTGTAGAACAGGGTAAGGCGTCTGCTCCACCGACGGAGACTTAGCGATTCCCAGCCAAGCTCTGCATACAGCTTCTCTCTCGAGGTACCCTTCCATGTTCCTGAAACAGCAAGAGCAGCAGAATATTGAATGGACTCTAGCTTCTCCATGACATTTGGCAAAATTGTATTTCCACTAAATTCACATACTTTTGCAGGAATATGATAAATGACATCCCCGTAGTCTAGATGTGGTCGCACGTACAGCTTGTATATTTCATTAAGTGTATGTCTGGGGAGATATTTGGAAAGATATTTCAGCAAACCGATACCCCTACGTGTTTTAGTGATAGCTGCCTTGATGTGGGCAGCAAATGATAGCTTTGAGTCAAGAAAAAGTCCTAAATGCTTATGTTCATCTACTTTCTTCACAGGTGTATTGTTAAAATGGATCATTGGATGATCAATTTTATTTCTTTTCCTTGAAAAATTACTTCTACAGCTTGCTTTTGCGGATCAGGATTGAATGACATCCTCCAGTCATGAGCCCACTGTCTTATCAACTCTAAGTCATGGTTCATATCATTGGCAGCTGTGTTTTTATCATGTACAACGGTAAATAGTGATGTATCGTCGGCGAAAAGTTTGACATTGCACTTCAGATTTTCAGTAAGATCATTTATGTAAGCAAGGAAAAACAAGGGCCCCAAAATAGAGCCCTGAGGTACTCCGGCTGAGATATCTCCCCAAACAGAGCATTTTCCGTTCAAAACAGTTCGCTGCTTTCGATCTCTAAGAAAACTCTGGATAAGAGAAAGGAGCTGTCCTGAAACACCACATCGTTTAAGTTTGTAGACAAGACCATCATGCCACACCCTGTCAAAGGCTTTGGAGATATCAAGATAAACAGAACGAACATCAAGCGGCGGATTGCAGTCGAAAGCTTTAAAGATGGTGTGAGTTATGGAGATTAGCTGGTTTATCGTTGAGTCACCTGGACGAAAACCTGACTGGTTTGGATTAAGTAGCTCACATGAGACAAGGTGTGAATATAAAGAATCATATATTAACTTTTCAAGTATTTTGCCAAAAATAGGAAGAAGGGAGATTGGACGGTAGTTACCTTTGACATTTTTCTCATTCTTTTTGTGCACAGGCACAACATTTGCACATTTCCATATTTGGGGGAAAAGACCACAACTCAAACAGTTCGCGAATATTATCTTCAGCGGGACAACTAATGCAGCATCACTTAATTTTATCATTCTCACAGATATTTCATCCCAGCCATGAGCCTTTTGAGAATTAAGTGATCTGATAATATTCAGTATCTTTTCATCGGAAATACCAAAGTCGTTTATCAGAGTAGTAGCTACTGGAACATAATGCGGGATTTCACTCCCGGTGTCAATTGTCGTACACTGAAGTATAAAATAGTCGTTGAAAATTTGTGCCTTTTCAGAGAAATCAGTTATGAATAACCCGTTCTCTAAAAGAGGTGGTATTATGGGGATCTTTGCCTTGTTTAGAACAGTGTTAATTAGAGACCAATAGGTCCTGCTGGAGGTCGCGGGGTTTACTAAGGTGTTTCCAACTTTAAGAAAATAATTACGCTTCGCATCTTCAATCAATTTCGAACCTTCAGTTATCATTTTTTGTATTCCTTCGAGCCTGTCGTCTGGTTGACCTCTCCTCACAAAGTTTTTATAAGCACGGTTCTTTTTCCTCAGAAAATTTTTAACAGTTTGTGTTATCCAGGGTGCTTGGCAAGGCCGGATCGTTTTCATCTTATTAGGTATAAAATTTGAATAGATATTCAAAAGAACTTCATTAAGAAATTTGACCTGTTCGTTAGGGCATGTTATTTTGTCAAGATGCTCGTGCCAACTGAACATTTCAATACTTTTCCTGATCGCCACAAAATCTGCCTTATCATAATACCAAACCTTACGGGTGTAAGGAGGTGTTGCTATATTTGACACGGACAATTTTCCATAAACAATTTGATGATGACATTGCTCGTGTAGTGACTGATGAACACCAGATTCGATAACGAGATTGGGCTGATCAGTGAAAATTAGATCAATGCAAGATTGAGAATCACCCATGATATGAGTTGGTTCTGAGATTAACTGGTGAAGGCCAAGTTCAGACACGAAAGGCTCAAATACTCTTCCCTCGTTGTTCTCAATATCATGTTCCCACCATTGTGATGATCGACAATTAAAATCACCAGTAATAACCACGCAGAAGGGATTTTCAGCATGTATTTTAGAAAGCAATAACTCAAAGTTTATTGTGAAGTCATCAAACTCACTCTGGCCCTGACTTGGACTTCTATAGAGTACGACAAAAAAGTACTTTTTTCTGTTTAGTTGGATCTCACACACAACACATTCAGGGAGAGTCGCGAGGTCAGAACGATTTTGTGAAGGAAGGGATTCTTTGATATAAAGCCCGACACCACCCCTTTTGATATCATGTGGATGGTTACTTTTGATAAAAGTATAGCCATCTAGTGCCAGTCTACCTTCCTTGATCGTGCTATCAAGATGGGTCTCAACAATTCCAATCAGGTCGTAGTTATAAACAGAGTTGTACGCCTCGATTAGGGACACTCGTAAAAAATCATACGCAGTAATGCTATTCAGGTTCCAAGTACAAAAATCAAGTGTTTCGGGGCCGGGGTTCGTTTCTATATCACCACTGAGCAGAATTGTCCTAAAAACTAACCATTCTATATGCAATGCGCAATATGTCAGGCATGCAATGTGAAAATAGGCGTACTTAGAGTGAAAGTACTTGTACCGAACAAAAACCATGATGCCAAGCGGGATTCGTTTGACAAGTTCTACAGTCGTGTAAAGGATTATCTTCGCAAAGTGATGCACGCGAGCGAACAAAGGCAAGAAACATGACTGTGTTTCCACAGAGTGCACTGCAAGAAACTGCATTGTAAATGTTAAGGGTATCGCAATAACAGCGATTGCAATGAAAATGTAGCATAACCAATATAAAATTTGAAAAACAAGTGAAAATGGCTTGAAATGTTTGCTCATTGGGGACCGATTGTGCATGAATACACGGAAGCACCCTATTGTTGCTCGCCATTGATTGATTGTTGATTAATCACCTTTACAGAGGGGTGATCTTTATACTTATTTATCGCTCTCAAAACCATTTGTTCCACAGACATTTGTTCTTGCACCTCCTTAAAAAGGGGGTCAATATCAAGACTATCCATAATATTACAAAAATACTCATTAAAGCATTCAGCAACTTCCACATCATTTGAGAGGATTCTACCATCTTCAATCAAGGTGATCTTCTCACTCATGGGATTCTTATTAGCAAACAGAGGTTTCACGGTTTTCCAAAACTTCTTATCGTTGTCAATTGTTTTCGACTGTAGCGACATAAAATGCTGTCTTTTAGCCTGAATGTTCAATTTCACGACAAGATTTCTTTGATCTTTATATTTTCTTACATCTTCCTCTCGCTTGCTATTGTTTGCAACTTTTTTCCAAGTCGCTCTTTTCCTCATAGCCTTCCGTAGATCTTTATTCATGTGCGGTTTATCATTGGCCCTGACTATCTTTGTTTTAGTAGGAGCGTTTGCTTCAAGTGTTTTCAAAAAAACCGATTCAAAGTTTCCGTACGTAGATGGGTGAGCTGAGATCAGATTTTGCCTCATCTCATCTTCAAAACGCAGCTGAGACCAGTTCTTGTAGTCTCGATAGGTAACTTTTTTCGGAGGGAGTTTAACGAATGTTGTTTTCAAGATGGTGTAGATCATATGATGGTGATCGCTAAATCCAGTCTCAAATGACTTGGAATGCATGAAGGAATGCTTTCGATTTGTGAATATTAAATCAATGCAACGGCCCTTGGAAGACTTGAAACATGTTGGATGTTTGATCATGTTATATAAATCATGATCTTGGATTAACGATGACAAGGCCATGTCATCTGGTCCTAGATTGAAGTCTCCAAGGACCATTACATTATCATATCTAGAACATTTATCAATCAATTTTGATATTTCTTCTACAGGCAATCTCTTACATAAACTAAAATTCCAGAAACGTCAAGTCTATAAGGACTTTTAAAGCCGTCTATTAAGAACTGGCTTGTGGGGAAGGATGAATCGATCTTTGTCTCGGCTATCACCAAAACATCGACGTTTTCACCAATCATCTCTGAAAAACCACTAAATTTGTTTCTGATGGAGTTTATGTTGATGTAACTGATCATGACGTTTCGTGGGTATTTAAGGCGGAGGAGTTTCAGTTCATCAAAACCAGGACCGCCGAGAGGGGGGGGTAGCCGGGGCAACTGCCCCGGGGCCCGGGCCCCGCCAGGGGCCCGTAAAAATGAAGCTTTGTTTTTCCATTGTATGTTGCAATTATATCATCTAGCTGGGCCCCGCAAGGGGCCCCGGATAAATCAAATTTTCTGCTTGTCCATTGCACTTTCAAGTTCAAATAATATCACGGGCCTCAGTTCATTTCAATTGCAATAAACTTTGTGTTGTGTTGTAAGTTTCTCTGGCCGAATGTGAACAACAACAAAAATGTACAGAAATTGAACGGGTCTACATCTCCTCGCTGCCATCAACGTTGTTTCGTTAAATCGTATTGAGAATACGCTACTGAAAGTATTGCTCATGCCATTACTGGTGTTTTCGAATAAATAAACTCTGTCAGAAATTTTATTACTTTTCTATCTACGTTCTTCAGGCCCGTCGGAAGATCTCTAATTTTTTTATATTATGCAATTCAAAAATAATCTACCGGGAGCGCGAAAATAAACTATGCACGTTTGGCAGGCCACAATAAATCGTACACTAAACCGATTTTGAAGATTTATTACTTAATCTTTAGCAAAAAGCCTGGATTAGATCCTAGGACTTTTTGCAAATTTTTCCGTTTCCAATTTTTAGAGCTAGAAGCAAGTTTCTTAAAATGTTCGTTTTCGAGAACATTGAAAACGATCAAAAAACGTTGATAAAATTTTAAAAGATTCAACATGAATGAATAAAGAGAAAACGTTTTCAGGGGCATTGTGGGGTTTAGTACGAACTTTCGTACAGCAAATTACAATCATTCGATTTCCAAATCGCAACTCACCACGAACAAGTTCTCTCTTTGCCCATTTATGTCGATTCTTTAGAAAAATTGGTCGATGATTTTTGATTGTTTTTCAGTGTTTTCGAAAACTAACATTTTAGGAAACTCGCTTCTAGCTCTAAAAACTGAAAATGAAAAATTTGCAAAAAATCCCAGTATTTCATTCAAGCTTTCTGCAAATGATTTAGTCATAAATCTGCAAAATCGGTCCAGTGTACGATTTATTCTGGCCTGTCAAACGTGCGTAGTTTATTTTGGCGGACCCGGTATATCCTCGTGAAATTGATTGAGGTCCTATTTTCAAAATTTCCCGGAAAAACCTCCATCAGTCATGATCCTTTGCCTCTTTAAATGGCAGATTTTACAAAAATGATGCATTTTCCAGCGATCTAAAGGGCGTGGTCATGAAAAATTTTCCCGGGGGCGAGCCCCCGGACCCCATTTTTGCTCGCTGCGCTCACATCTAGTTCTAGCCTCCCAAAATAGAATTTCATTCCGACATGCCTAGTTCTTACCGTGGATCATTTTGCTGCTAGAAATTGATGAGGATTAGACATTGCATTGAACTTTAGTCACAAAATCCGACATGAAAATTCACGATTTTCATGTTTTGGAATTTGCGAAATTTTCCCAACTGTGCACCCGTAGTAGACTCATTCCAAAAGTCTCTTGTTTCACCCCCTCCCTCTGTTGACTTGCTGCTACAAAAGGAGTGATAACAACAACAACATAACACAAAAGTTAGAGGGCCATAGAGGGACCTATTGCCAGTGCCAAGCAAGGGGCCCGCATCCACTAGTTGCCCCGGGGCCCGCCCTCGCTCTCGGCTGCCCTGATCAAAACAGTTAGCCTCAGTTTCGGTTTGGGTTGATAAAGATGATGTTTCAGATGGACCCAGTAGGGTGTCATTATCTATGACTTCGTTAATACTATCAATGCCTTCAATTTGCGTAGTGCATTCTGAACAGTTTTCATTTCTTTGGCTGGTTGGCACCGTTGGAGGTACCGCAGTTCAAAAAGTTTTAATAAAATTTAAAAAGTTTCTTGCTAAATAGGCGTTTCCCTTTTCATTGAGATGTAATTTCTTGCGACTAAGACAAGAGACGTCGAGATTTGAATTGTCGATAACTGAAATCTTCATAGTGTTGGCAAACTCCCTGATCTCACGATTTAACGCTGGAACGCTCACCTTTTTATCCATAGCCTGTTTATCTTTTCTCATCACGGCTGTGGAAAGAACAATGGAAGTGTCCGGTGACTCACGTTTGGTTTCCTCTATGATCTCTCTAAAATTGTTGATCGTATCAGTTTTTTCTTGACTCGTAAGGTCATTCGTGCCTGCGTGTATGATAATACAGTCCGGCTTTTTCCTGATTACTGGTCTTACGTAATCTACAATATCTCTTGTTGTTGCTCCAGGGTGGCGTTTCACTTGTACGTTGTGATCCTTTTGCAACCCTTCGTCCAAGATTCCATTTAGCATGGAGTCACCAACGATCGTAATTCTTTTCCGATTCTTCGTTTTTGTTTGCTTAGGCCCATTCTCTTGATTCTGTACTCCAGGTTGTTTACTATGAATTTCCTTGCCTTTCATCGTTATTTGTTTCGACTTTTGTTCTTGACTTTGATCTCCTGATTGTTCAGTTTGAATAGCTCTCTTTGTATCTTTTGTTTTCGTTGTATCAATTGTTTGTTTCACTGATTGTTCTCCATTTGTTTTGTTGCGTTGTGTTACTTTTTCTTCTATTCCAGAGGGAGTTTCTTGCCTGAACGATGGAATTGTTGATCGATGCCTAGGCCTAGACTAGCTACACTAGTCCCTCGATTTCGCTGTTGTTGTTGTTGCTGATGGCCAGCTCAATGAGGGACTAGTTGCCAGAGAGTGTCTCAAATCGGAATTTTCAGAACGAAAAACCTGATTGTAATCTGATTGGAGCATTTCGGCTAAAACAATTGAACATTTTTTTGTAGCCAATCAACTTTTCCTCTCTTTACTTATTTTTACTGGAAAACCTCCCTTTGAAGTAGAGGCCTGTTTGGTCTGAGTTTTTCAAGAAGAAGCAATGGCGTCCGGCGCTGTCGTCGCAGCTTGATCGACCTGAAGAGCAGAAGCAAATGAAGCTGAAGGAATTTAGCTAGCCATTTGGCATGATGAAGTGGGCACTGGGAAGAGATATTTGTTTGTGCTCTAACAGGAAATGGCAAAATGTAATGCTGTTGTGATACTTGAGAGGCATTTTCAAGACAGCAGTGAGAGTGAGTGTCAGTCTGTCAGTACACTGCAGTAGTGTAGGCCTACTCTAAGTTCAGGTTAGTGATTTTTTCGTTTACATTTGGCTCGTGTATTTCAATTTCAGGGCCTCCGATGACTTGGGGACCGGGGGGCCGGGGGGCCACGCTCCTCCAGATGTTTGCAAAACAGGCCGTTTTGAAAGGCAGCTCATCATAGCTCATCATCATGTTATTGTGTTGTGGTAACTTTTTGTATCAAGTTTGGCCTGCCCCCCCCCCCCACTTTTCTGTTCTCGTCGGGGGCCTTGAATTTCTAATATTATCTAACTGCAAGCATGTTACTTGGCAATGTTGAGCTGTTGTACTTTATCACCTTAACAGTTGTTTTGGTTTGAATGCATTTGATCTGCCAAATAAAACAATCTTTAGATATTTTAGAAGTTTAGAATCTTTATAAGTACCATATGTGATCCAACCCCCCCCCCCCGCCCCACCCCGTGTTTGGATCACATACGAAAAGGAAAGGGTGATATAATTTTTTGCTTGTGATTTAACAAGTACTGGTTACTTTATCACATTGATGTTGATGTTCTTAATTCATAGGGGTTTGTTTAAAGCAAGATATCTGCTTCATTATTATCAGACCTCGCATCATGCATTTAGGTGGCACTTTTCTTGGAGAGAGTTTGTCTATCTGATGCAGCAAATCACTTGGAGCAAATATAAAGAACAGTTCCCTTGAAAATTCCTTGTACTTCAGTCCTTCGGATACCACTTAACTGATTGCTGATTATAATGTATAATGATGATGAAATGTCTAATCTTGTCAAGTCTTTGGTTCCTTCCTTTATCTTTGGTCACTCTGAACTTTGGTCACTTTATCTTTGGTCACTTTGATGGGGGGGGGGGGGCTCTCTCCTCGATTAGTTTACCTATTGAGAGAGCTCCTCCTTTAAATAATTCTCTCCGTGGTGAATTTATATATATATGAAACTGAAACTCCTCTGAAATTTCAAATTTATGTTCACTGTCCATGCTCAATTTTGTCAGAGTCATAAACTGTCTAAAATTCTTTCAAATTCACATGAATGAAACTTGGTATCAATGTGTTGTTTTCTTGAGTCATATTTTGATGATTACTGATCACAGCAGCAACAACAACCAAAATACTAATTCCGTGTCCGTGGTCCGCGTTTTACGCATGTAGCGCTTATGAAAACGAGGCTATCAAGTTATTCCGATTTCAGACACTATTTGGCAACAAGTCTCTGTATTAGCGACAAATCAGTTCTAAGGAGCATACAGAGATTGTGTAGCCAGTCTAGTGACTATAGAGGAAAAGATCTTCTTTTGTTTAATTGCCTCCTCGAGGGCCTCGCTGGTTTTTGCGCCACTCCATCCATGTTTAGTTTGGCATAATTCTGAAATATTTTCGAAATACCGACCTTTGCTTTTACTTCTGAGATTTTCGGTAGCCTCCACAACGATTTCCACATTGCTTTCCATTGTTTGATAACGAATTTGAAGATATATTTTCAGAGCTCACTTTAACACAAGTAATCTGATTTCGTCTTGCGCAGAAGTTTGACACAAAGGTTTCTTTGCGTTTTAAATGCTTTTAAGTTTTCCTCAGTTCTGTTCTTTATGTACCTGTTGCGCAGTCTCTTGCGATGCATCATCGCTTTTCGTAAGGCCTTTGTCATAAAGGGGCCATCGTTCGCACGCAAGTACTTTTTCTTGAGAGGAGCATGTCTATTTAGCGTATCAGTAACCACAGTGTCAAAAGCACCATAATCTTCATTATCGTGCAGTTCAGACGAAATCTGATCACAGAGATCTTTCCTGAAATCATCGGCACAGAATTTGGCGTAATTTCTATATGCAATGATCTTAGGCCCTTTTTTCCGATATCCACCTTTAAGTACTGTAACAATCATGGCGTGGAAGTCCGACAGCCCTGTATGTACCGCTACTGTGTTCTGAAAACTTCTTTTTCTGTTTGTTAGAATCAGATCAATACATCTAGGGCTGTCAGACTTAAAACAGGTTGGGCTCTTGACCAGGTTAGATAAATTATAGCTATCCACGAAGTCACTGACAATATTCTCCTTGAGTTCACAATTGAAATCTCCTATTAAACAGATACTTTCATATTTGCTGCTGTAATAATCCAGCCCCTTTCCTATCTCTTCAAAGAAATATTTTTCAGATTGAGAGGGGGGACGGTAAATACTGAAGAGTACCCATTTTTGCTTCTTGAGACTTATTTCAATTATCCCACACTCAGTGTCGTTTGGTGGCTTGTAAAGAGATAACTCTTTGAAGGGAACACCCTCTCTGACATAAATGAGTAAACCACCTCCATGGCGATTTCGATCAAACCTAACGGGCTTCGAAAAACCATCCAATAGAAACTGGCTAGTTGTGAAGGTGCCATCGATTTTCGTCTCTGCAACTGTTAAAACATCAACATTGTCCGCTATAAGTGGTTTTAGAAACTCAAATTTGTTTCGGATTGAGTTGATATTTAGATATGCAATAATCAAACCTCTGGGATTTTTTGCTCTGATTGAGTGAAGTGAGGTAGCCTCGTTTTCAGGTAGATGATTGTCAGTGCTTTCGTGGTGAACTACTACATTAGCTATACTTTTCAAATGCACACCTGGGGAGGGCGTGGTAGGGTTATTGCCCCAGTATCCCTCGGCTTTGCCATCCTCGATCTCCTGCTCCGTCCCAACACATGCGTCAGACCCGGAGGATGAGAGAAGCGCACCCCCACAGTAAACTGTGGTGGTGCAAACATCGATCTCATCCTCGATTCTAACACATGAGCCAGGCCCGGAGGACGAGAGAGGGGCTCTATCTTTATTAGAGAGTCAATGGTGTGACGCATCTAGAAGGTTTTTGGCTAAAAGGCTGTCTCCATGGGCATTCAAATGTAACTTACTTCTATTTAGATGTTTCCCGGCCTCGATATTTTGATGTTCTACAAAAGCAATTCTTTCTTCATTACACATGTCTCTCAGGATAAAGTTTGTCTTCGTGCGTTTGTCTTCAAGCATATCACCTCGTGCGATTAATCCTGAAATGCACACATTAATTCCATGTGATTCAATCATTTTAGCGAGTGTGACAATTTCGGTTGATATTGCAACTTCAGATTTGTTCGTTCTTAGATCATTTGTCCCACAGTGCAAGATTATTCAATCCGGTTTCTTTTCGATTGCAGGCTTGCAGTAGCTGGTCATATCTTTCGTCGTTGCACCGGGAAAACATTTAATGAAAATCTGCTCATTTTCTTCGCATCTGCTTTTGAGTTTCCAGCCTTTAATATTTTTTAATAGGGAGTCACCAACAGCAATTGTAGTGTGCTTACCCAGTTTGTTAATCTTGTTGTTATTATTGGTTCCATTGCAATTACCATTTGTCGCTGTTTCTGTTTGAGTATCATGCGTGTTGCTGCATTCGGAATTTGTGTTGCTCCCATCTCCGGGGGTGACGTTTACCGAGGCATTATTGCATCTAACACTAGTATGAGCAGCACTGGCATTTTCGTTGGATTTTGGTTGGGAAGTCGACGGCTCATGATCAAGTTGGTTTGCAGCAGGTTTAGCGTTTTGTGGGCCTTTGCCTTTGCCTCTGCTGCGCTTTCGTCTTGTTTTCTTGTTTTTGTTGTTGGCCTTTATTCTTAGCTCTGTGATTGCTTCAGTGACTTCAGAGTGAATTTCTTCACGCACAATGGTTGCTTTGTTTGATGTTATGTATGCTCTGCCTATCACAGTTCTGCAAGTAATGTTTTGGAGTTCACGAAAGAGGTTGATTGGCAAAGAGATTGCATTTATTTTCCAATGAATGAATAAAACCCTTATTAAGAACCTAGTCATGGAAGTTATGATATCAGGCTGAAATAGTTCTTATCCATTGGGTACAAAATGTATGATTTCAGGCTGTAGGTTTTTAATAAATAAAGGTTCTTATGCTACTATTGGTACTACTACTATTACGTATTGCTACTATTGTTAGTTTTTTCAAAGAACTTGCTTAAGAGTCGACTACTCCTTTGCGTCCGAGAGCCAAATTCTATTCCCAGTGGTCTGACATTTTCGGATGTAGATTTTGGCCTATCACTTAGGGGTTGAATGATTTCAGATTTAAACATTTCGCAATATCATTTCAAATTCTGATTTAGAATTGCTTATCGTTTTAGCATCTCGTTTTGTCATATCGAAATGGCATATCGTATTGGCATGTCGAAATGGCTTATCGTTTTCTCATCTCGTTTTGTCATCTCGTTTTGTCATCTCGTTTTGTCATGTTGTTTTGTCATCTCGTTTTGTCATCTCGTTTTGTCATATCGAAATGGCATATCGTATTGGCATATCGAAATGCGTTTTAGATGTTAAATCGCCTTTTACATTAGAGATTGTCTTGTCAAATTGCATGTTTGAATATAATTTTGTATGTTTGGATGTCGAAATGTCTTTCAACATTTAACTTTTAATTTTGGCCTTAATCTCACTTCATAACAATAGGACTGCTTTCTGCAGTACTGGATGAACGATGTCTGGTACCGTGAAGTACATAAAGGACTTATTCAATACTGCTCATTCAACAAGGATTAAGACGAGGGAGGGTCATTGGTGAGATATTGGCTCTAGAGTGCTCTGCCGCTCTTCCTTCTGTTTGTTTTCACGGTCAATTCAATTTGTTTCTATTTTTGAAATGTTAGAAAATGAGACCATTAAAATATATTTCAAGCTTTCAAAATAAAGTGGTACTAGACTGCTACTGCTAGTACCGCTGCCAGCTGCCACTGAATGCGAGCAACTGTACATAGCAAACTTCATGACATCTCCATGAAATATCTAAAGATTTGGCGTAAAGAGGACTTTCTGAGAAAGGAGAAGCCAGTAACATACTTCTTGGATCTCGCTGCCTGAATGCGAAGCTTGGTTGCTACTTTTAAAATGTTAAAGGCAAGGCGGCAACTATTTGTGCAATGGTTCCTGTCCATTGTACAGCAATTGACATTGGGATGCGTATGGAAGCGAGGTCATCAGAAAAGGAGAACTCGAGGCAGGAAGAGAGAGTATAAGGACCGTACTAGCCAGTCCAGACATGTAAGACCGTACAAGTTCAATCTAGACAATACGACATCGGCTCTTTGCTTCCCAAACCCAAGGAGGAAGTGGTGATTGATTACCCATGAAGAAGAGAGTTAAGTCTCAATGGAAGAATATTACAGGCAGTGACACTTTACTTCAGTTATGCAACGAGCTCGCAAGTGCTCACAACGAATTTGATACTGCATTGATTGCTCTAGTGCATGCTGCTAATGTCACGCCTAGCCTCATTACATAAGGACCCTCTGGTTACGCTCATTTAATTGAGTTGAATTGTTGTTGTTGTTGTCGCTGCACTGAGGTCTCTGTTGACCGAAGCGCCATCATCAAGTCAAAGAGCACAGGGAAGCGAGAGACTCCAGGTAATAAGTCTATGTCACTCCCATCATGATAAGTCCATCATGATAAGATCGCCATCAGGTCATAAAGTATTCTTGCTCTCTTCTTGGCACATTTTTGGGGTGTTCACATCCTTATCGACGGGAACTGGCAGAATATTACTATGTTACACTGCCAGGTGAGCAAACAGAGGACTGCTTGCATTCTCTGGCAAGGACAGTGGTTTGGAAAGCAATGCTAAAGCAAGCTGATTACATCGATATGCTTGGTAAGTTTATAGCTTACCTTCCAGATCTGCTATCTGAACTCGCAGAGAAATTCTTTCATAATCCATAGGACGAGAAAAATATGGGATCAGTTGATGCGCTATGATACAAGAAATCTTTTGAAAAGTTTGAGATGGGAAGATCCCGGGGGGGTCACTTCAATAGGCAGATGACGGGGGTGTGCCATTTTCAATTGTAAGATCATACCCTAAAATTTATGAAATTTTCGAAAACCATACCCCAAAATTTACGGGCCTTTCAAAAAAGATACCCTAAAATTGTGACCAAAATTCGAAATTCTAACCAAGTACCTCAAATCAGATTAAATTCATTACCCTCAAGCATTTTTCTTCCAAAATGACACCCCAAAATTTATGTTCATTTGTGATGTTAGCCAAAAATGACACCCTTAAATTTATTTTCAGCCTGAAAAAAGGTACCCCAAAAAATGGCACATCCCGTACTGGTACATATGGTAGTGACCCCCCCCCCGGGGGGGAAGATCCTTCGTCTTAGGCTCTCACAACCTTGCAAGGCTACCCAGTGGCTGCACATAATGCGGGCAAGATACGTTGCCTCTATTTTTCACAGAATAAATGCGAGATATAGATGTTGAGATCGGCCCGATTCAGTCAATCGCAGTTGGGACGAAATGGAATTAATGTTCGCTACCTTGAAGGCATCACACACGTACTGATTGATTTCAACAAAGACAACGAAGCTGCGCATAGATAACGAAAGAAGATATTGTGGTGAATTATGCTAGAATTCCACAAAACTTACGAAATAAATCGATAAGGGTTTTATAAAGAATAAGCTCGCATCAAAGTCTCAACAAAAGCGCACACAAAGCATGTAAACAAAAGAAATACGCAGACTTCCCCAACATAAACTTCAAAGCTTCAGCAACGCAAATGAATACAGCAAAAAGAAAATATAAAACGATCTCACGTCTCTGCCGCAGTCTTTGGCTGTTTCTCGCGATATAATATAATGTTTCGATATAGATATGATGTTGTAAATGTTCTCTTGATCTCTCACAAAGTTTTGTTAAAGCTTCACGTCTCACGGTTTTGTATCTCACTCACAAGTTCCTCGTTCGATTGCTCACGGTTGAATGAGTCAGTATACTCCCTAATCTATTGTTCCAACTACAATGTCATTATGTAATGCTACTTCCTTCGCAGCGGTATACAAAATTCCCCACACACTCCCCCTATTTGAATCTGAAAGATGTCAAATATAAAGTAAGGTGCAAATGTCATTCTCTTCTTCATAATCAATAGTTCCTTGAATGTTGGCTGTGGCATCGATGGCCGCTTTCCTTTTTGGTCGAAATTCTCTCGCTTCGGCATTTAATTTCTGATCCTGCTTCTCCTTGCGTCTGCTGCAATGCAGTTCGAGTGGATATAGGAATTGAACCGGTCTCTCCTTGAATGATTTACCAGCTCGCAATTTCACTGCTCGCACGATGTTGTTTCTTCCTGGTATAAAATCTGTGATTATTCCTATCTTCCAGAGTGCGCGATTCTTGTCTTCGCCTTTGATCATGACTACATCTCCTATCTCTAGATGTGCCTGTTTCCCAGAATGGATAGCATTGTGCCTTTCTCTGAGAGCTCGTACATACTCTGATTCCCATCTCTTCCAAACAACTCAAGTACTTTGCTCTCTTTCTCAGATCTCTATCTTGAATATCCGGTGGTTCTTCCTCTGGCAAGTAATTGGCCTTCCCGAAAATGAGCATGTTCGGTGTTAGTACGGGCATCTCTACATCATCTTCACAGTAGGTTAACGGTCTGTTGTTAAGCACGATTTGAATGTCTAGAAGAACTTCTTGCATCTCTTTGAACAAGAATTTTGCTGCTCCTATGACCTTGTACATTGCTGCTCTCACGATGCTCACCATTCTTTCAAACATCCCACCCCACCAGCTGGCACGGCTGAGGTTGAATTGCCATATCATTCCATGCTGTGCGAGATACTCTTGAATCTTTTCACTTCTCCTGACTTTCTTTATCCACTTGGACGCAGCGATAAATGTGCTTCCGTTATCCGATATAATCTTTGATGGTCTCCCTCTTGCTGCAATGAATCGTTTGAAACTACATAGAAATTCATCGCGTGTCATGTTTGGCAACAGCTCTAAATGCAGACCTTTGGTTAGACTGCATGTGTAAAGGATGATGTATGCTTTGCTTGTAGCTTTGTTCCCTGTCTTCACCGTGATTGGACCTGCGAAATCTACTCCCACCACATCGAATGGTATGCTTCCTTCAGATCTTTCTCGAGGCAAATTCCCTTGCGGAGGAGCTGGTGCATTTGTGGCATGAAATCTCTTGCATTCAGAGCATTTCGCCAAGACTGTCTTTGTAATGCTTCTCAGCTTTGGTATCCAGTAGTTGTCTCGAACTTTGGACATGGTAAGTGAAACTCCCCCATGCAATGTCTGCAGGTGTGCATTTTCCACAAGTTTCTTCGAGATAAGATGCCTAAATGGCAGGTAAACAGGGTAAACTCCTTGTATGCGTCCTCTACATTCGTAGACACTTTCTTCATTCTTGACTAAGTTTAGTCGCTGACAATCGTTCTTGAATTGGCTTGTCTCTTCAACGTCTCTTGGCGCCCTCTTTATCATGAAATTGATTTGCTCTTGGATCTCTAATGTTGTTAAAGGGCCTCTGACTCTCTGACTGTTCTTCGAATTGTTGATGAATCTCTTCATCCAAGCTAAGATTCTAATGGTGGTCCACCAGTGTTTTCTTTGAAGTAAGGCGTCGATTGTGTCTGCTCTTCTCTCTCAACAGATACTTGCATAATTTCTTTCACGAGCTGTTTCTCTGAATCTGAATCCTCGCTTGGCTTGGTTACAATCATAGCTGGCCATAATTCTGGTGTGCTTAACCAGGTTGGTCCTCTCATCCGCTTCTCGTTTACTTGCAAATTACTCCTCCTCGACTTCCTATGTCTGCTGGATTCTCATCAGTGGGGACATACCTCCATGTGTAGTTTTTCTCGTTTATCTTCTTCACTCTGTTTGATACAAATTGCTTGTACTTTACCCCCTCTCGAAGCCAATGCAAACAAACAGTTGAATCGGTCCATGCATAAATTGCTGTCACTGGGTACTGTGCAAGGGCTTTTGCTGTGTTTTCCAACAAATTGCTGGTCATATGACATCCCACAAGTTCTAATCTTGGGATGGTAAGATCACGTTTTGCAAGCCTTGATTTGGCTACAAGTAAACCTTGAGTGACTTCTTCCCCTTGCTTTACAACCGCATACACTGTAGCACAGCATCCTGAGATACTGGCGTCAGAAAATCCATGTAGCTCTATGGAGGTTATTTCTTCCTTTCTTTGTGGAATGCATCTTGGTATCACTATTTCTGATGGCAAAGTTTTAAGCCATTTCTCCCATCGCTTCTTTAGATCATCCGGAAGCTCACTGTCCCATGGAATCTTTCTTTCACAGAGGTCACGAAAAATTAATTTGGCTGTCAACAGCATAGGTGATGCAATTCCCATAGGATCATATATCTTTGCTATGATGCGCAACACTATACGTTTGGTTGCAGTTGGCTCACTTTCTGGAAATGATACTGAAAGATTATCATTCATTTTGTCCCGAATTTCATTGGAGTGCCATTTATGGAGCTCAAATCCTCCAGCTTTGAATATGTTGACTGCAGTTTCTTTCAAATCTTTGATCTCTTCTACGTTGTTCCCCCCATGTTAATGTCGTCAACGTATATTCCCTCTCTAATCTCTTTCACTTGGTTTGGGTATTGTGTTGCAAACTTACCCAAATGCTGTTCCAGCGTTCCCCCTAGTAAAAAGGGACTGGGACCTAATCCAAACAAAGCTCTTGTTACTCTGTAAACAACTGGCTTCATGCTTTCTAAATCTTCAACCCAAAAGAATCGTAGAACATCTCTCTCAGTTTCTCTGATCACAACTTGGAGAAACGCTTGTTTCATGTCTCCTGCTAGAAACACTGGCTTGAATCTAACTCGCAAAAGGATATCTAGAATCTTTTGTTGTAACGGTGGGCCTATGTCTAGACATTCATTAAGTGATGGAGACTCAGAATCTGCTTTGGCTGATGCGTCGTATACTATACGTACTTTGGTGGACTGCGCATTTCCCCTCACCACTGGTTTGTGTGGAATGTAATGTTCTGGTCCCTCGGGTGTCTCTGGTGCAACTTCCACAATCCCTTCTCTCAATTGTTCTTGAATAATCGTATGATACGCTTGCAGTAGCTGTGGTTGTTTTTCTAACCGTCGCATCAATGAATTGAATCTTGCTTTCGCAACTGTCTCATTTGTTGGCAATGCTGGATGTGTTGCCTTCCATGGAAGTGATGTTTCGTACCTCCCATCCTCTCTTTGCACAAGTTATTCCTTGAATTCTTCATAAACACTCTGCTGGTCGCCTTCTGGTCTATCATCAACTCCGAGCACATCAAGGCTGCACAGTTGCATGTAGTCATCATGAGAGCTTCTAGTGTACATGAGGGCTGAATTTTTTCCTTCCCCACCTGGGGACATTATCACCCACCCAAAGCTAGTTTTCTCTGCTATAGGTTCTCCAGCTTCCCCCACTCTTGTTGGTGTTGATGTTCTGATTATTGAATAACTGCTTGCCCCTAAAATGATAACTGCTTGCCCCTAAAATGACATGAACTGGCAAAATTTCTTTCCTGTCATCATAGTCCATTTTCACTCCTTTGAGGTGTGCAGTTGCATGTAGTCATCATGAGAGCTTCTAGTGTACATGAGGGCTGAATTTTTTCCTTCCCTACCTGGGGACATTATCACCCACCCAAAGCTAGTTTTCTCTGCTATAGGTTCTCCAGCTTCCCCCACTCTTGTTGGTGTTGATGTTCTGATTATTGAATAACTGCTTGCCCCTAAAATGATAACTGCTTGCCCCTAAAATGACATGAACTGGCAAAATTTCTTTCCTGTCATCATAGTCCATTTTCACTCCTTTGAGGTGTGCAGTTGCATCAATAACTTCCTGATATCTCGGATTTGGCAAGTTGAGGAGAACCTTTCTGTCGACTCCATTCACCTCTGATTTTATACTGAATTTCTCTGCAACATCACTGATTTCTATCTCATATACGTTTATGTTTCTAACTGATGTCCCTAATAATGTTTCGATTGATTTGTGCTCTTGTCTCACAGGATTCTTTTTGATCAAATCCAGTAGCGTGGAAGACATGTAGTTACTGCTCGATCCTGTGTCAAGGAGCGCCCTACACTTGATTCCCCCAACCTTGATTACAACCACTGGATGTATCACAGTGTTGTTGTTAGCTGCTGTCATTCCCGGCTCTCTTTGCTTGTTGTCACATATTGAAGTGTGGTGTCTCTTATGACAGACTTGACAATTTGTTTTGCTCCTGCAGTCACTTGCTCTGTGCTTCTCCCCAGTACAGTTAAAGCAAAGTCGCTTGCTACTCAAAATCTTTCGCCTCTCCTCCACAGTTTTCACTGACTCACAGTCTGAAGCTTTGTGGTCACTCTTATCACAATAGATGCATGATCGTGGTTTGGTTTGATCCCTTGTTGAATATGTTTTCTCTCTCTTAAAACCTCTTGATTGTGTTCTTGTTTGTGTTTGTGTTTCACCAATTTGCAAAGGGTTTCTGTCTATCCACCCCCTGAGTGCCTCAAGTAGCTCATGAAAGCCCCAGTTTTTCCACTCTGGATCCATTCTGGTGATGTCTGAACGGATATCCTCAAGTTTGTCTAATGTCATGCGCACATTTCCTGCTACATTTCCTAGCTTGCCTAGTGTGTCTAAAGCTGGAACATGACAAAGGAGTTGATCATAAAATTCATGGATTTTGGGACGAGATGTTCCATGAACGGTTGGCAAGGCAAAAATCTGCTGTATATGTGCATTCACAACTTCTGCAGAATCCTCATATCTCTGTAGCAAAATTGGTTTGGCTCGTTCATACCCCCCATTGTCAACTGGAAGTTTTTCAATTGTTGATCGTACTTTAGGAATGACAAACTCCTTAAGATATGAAAACTTGGCTTCATCATTGATTGGAGCTTTATCAATTTGAGTGTGAAAGAGGCTCCAGAATCTTACCCAGTCTAAATGAGTGCCCTGAAACTTTAAGATTTGCAAATCTGGAAGCTTTGTTTGAACTCGCTTTGTCTCAGCCAAATCCAGCTTTTGCTTTTCAAGCTCCAGCGCAAATTTTTCCTGTCTAACCTGTCTTGCCACCTCAGCTTCTTCCGCTTCCTTTCTCAACCTCGCTTTCATCCTAGCCTCACGTTCTAGTTGCTCTAGTCTCTGATTTTCTCTCATTTGCTCTTCGCATACTGATAATTTCGAATCAAGATTATCAATGGAACGTTCATATGGTTCTAGAGATTCCTTTGCTTTGTTTGTCCAGCTATCTAGGGCCTCTTCCTGCTCGTCTAAATCGATCAAAATGCCCTGAATGTCCTGAATCAGGTCAAAACATTCGTCTATTTTAGTTCCTAAAAGTTTCCGTTGGCGATCAACTTTCCCCTGTCCCCCATCTCGCAAAATAGTCTTGGTAGATTTATCAAAATAAGCTAGTTTCTTTAAGACAGACTGGAAGGAAGACTGCTTCGATGCATGTTCAGATTTATTGTCAGCAGCTTCACTTCCACCCTCTTGCCTATTCGCTTCAAGATCCTTCGTTTTCCCTCTCGTCACGGACATGGTAAAATTCGCAGATATATTCCGTAAAACCTAGAAGTTTGATTAAATCACAGTCTCGCAAGTAAACAGTCCCGTCGGAGGTGCCACTTTTGTGGTGAATTATGCTAGAATTCCACAAAACTTACGGAATAAATCGATAAGGGTTTTATAAAGAATAAGCTCGCATCAAAGTCTCAACAAAAGCGCACACAAAGCATGTAAACAAAAGAAATACGCAGACTTCCCCAACATAAACTTCAAAGCTTCAGCAACGCAAATGAATACAGCAAAAAGAAAATATAAAACGATCTCACGTCTCTGCCGCAGTCTTTGGCTGTTTCTCGCGATATAATATAATGTTTCGATATAGATATGATGTTGTAAATGTTCTCTTGATCTCTCACAAAGTTTTGTTAAAGCTTCACGTCTCACGGTTTTGTATCTCACTCACAAGTTCCTCGTTCGATTGCTCACGGTTGAATGAGTCAGTATACTCCCTAATCTATTGTTCCAACTACAATGTCATTACGTAATGCTACTTCCTTCGCAGCGGTATACAAAATTCCCCACAATATTACAAATCGACGAGAAGAGAATTTTGCAGAGCACCTTGATGACAATTCTTTTTAAATTGATCTTGCTACTGCATAATTAAATGCGTTGAAATTTAGTTCAGTTCTTCCTCCTCATATAGAGATTACCTTTTTGTGATGTCAAGGTTTTCCCGTTCAAAAACTGTGACTTACGACCAGCCCTTTAAATGCAACGAAGGATATTATATTAATTTGGCATGCTAAACTTCGTCTGAAGCATGTTCCCCGCGTGCCTCCGGTAAGTTTAAAAGCAAAACTTCAGCCAAAGGGCTACCAGCAACAGGAGCGTAAATTGTCTGCCGCTGACCATGGCGGACTGGTGACGTGGGCGCCTCCTTCCCATGCTCGCAAGTTTTGTTCCAGTGAAGAAAGCGCGCGGAAAAATGTTGGTTGTCCGACCAAGGAAAGTTGATTAATATACGATATCCTCGTCTCGGCCATCGATAGAGTAGGAACAGAGAAGGAGGTAAGTTTGATTTTTATCCTGGTTTCTTCATAATTTTGTATTCAAACAAATTTTGCTTAGTCTAGGCCGAGATTCACAACAAACAGCCTGGAACGGGCCTAAAATCATGAAGACTCTGATAAATTTGATTGCATTCTTTCAAATCTAATCCTTGCCTCTTGGTAACTGTGATAGATCACAACAATAATATGCAACCAAAACTAGTACAGCCTCATTACTCATGCTACATGAATTGTATGATGTTGAAAAACCCAGATAACTACTGAAACAATCAGAACTTCTGTATGGATGGCTGCTGGTGTCAACTGTCAAAGAAAGTGAATGTAAAAGGGGGTAATGTTTCTCCATATACAGGTTGTGCCGCAGAACAAAGTATATTGCACTGCTTACTAGACATACTAATTAACACAACTGCCATCATGAAAATATGCTGCAAAAATTCCCGTTAGGCTTTTGCACACTCTAAAATGTCCCAAGTTTTCCTTTTTCTCTGTATAGTATTTAGAGAAGTCTTTAAAAAGGGTGCTTTTTTCTCCTACTACAGGTTTTGCCGCAGAACAAACTATGTTGGGTGATAAACTAGACCCACCAATAGATACTTCAGCCATAATGGAAAGTTCCTCTTAAAATTCCCGTTGGGGGTTTTCGCCCCTTGAAATGTACCTGTTTCTCTATATTCCTATATGTAGAGACTATTGCAATTAGACAAAAATAGGGGTGCCATTTCCTCCTAATTGAGGTTGTGCCACAGAACAAACTATGTTGGGTGATAAACTAGACACACTAAGAGATTCTTCAGCCATAATGGAAAGTTCCTCTTAAAATTCCCGTTGGGAGTTTTAGCCCCTTGAAATGTACCTGTTTCTCTATATTCCTATATGTAGAGACTGTTGCAATTAGAGAAAAATAGGGGTGCAATTTCCTCCTAATACAGGTTGTGCCGCAGAACAAACTATGTGGGGTGATAAACTAGACCCACTAATAGATACTTCAGCCATAATGGAAAGTTCCTCTTAAAATTCCCGTTGGGGGTTTTAGCCCCGTGAAGTGTACCTGTTTCTCTATATTCCTATATGTAGAGACTATTGCAATTAGAGAAAAATAGGGGTGCCATTTCCTCTTAATACAGGTTGTGCCGCAGAATTAACTATGTTGGGTGATAAACTAGACACACTAATAGATACTTCAGCCATAATGGAAAGTTCCTCTTAAAATTCCCGTTGGGGGTTTTCGCCCCTTGAAGTGTACCTGTTTCTCTATATTCCTATATGTAGAGACTATTGCAATTAGACAAAAATAGGGGTGCCATTTCCTCTTAGTACAGGTTGTGCCGCAGAATTAACTATGTTGGGTGATAAACTAGACACACTAATAGATACTTCAGCCATAATGGAAAGTTCCTCTTAAAATTCCCGTTGAGGGTTTTCCCCTTGAAGTGTACCTGTTTCTATATATATTCCTATATGTAGAGACTATTGCAATTAGAAAAAAATAAGGGTGCCATTTCCTCTTAATACAGGTTGTGCCGCAGAGCAAACTATGTGGGGTGATAAACTAGACCCACTAATAGATACTTCAGCCATAATGGAAAGTTCCTCTTAAAATTCCCGTTGGGGGTTTTCGCCCCTTGAAGTGTACCTGTTTCTCTATATTCTTATATGTAGAGACTATTGCAATTAGAGAATAATAAGGGTGCCATTTCCTCTTAATACAGGTTGTGCCGCAGAACAAACTATGTTGGGTTATAAACTAGACCCACTAATAGATACTTCAGCCAAAATGGAAAGTTCCTCTTAAAATTCCCGTTGGGGGTTTTCGCCCCTTGAAATGTACCTGTTTCTCTATATTCCTATATGTAGAGACTATTGCAATTAGAGAAAAATAGGGGTGCCATTTCCTCTTAATACAGGTTGTGCCGCAGAACAAACTATGTGGGGTGATAAACTAGACGCACTAATAGATACTTCAGCCATAATGAAAAGTTCCTCTTAAAATTCCCGTTAGGGGTTTTCGCCCCTTGAAGTGTACCTGTTTCTCTATATTGTTATATGTAGAGACTATTGCAATTAGAGAAAATTAGGGGTGCAATTTCCTCCTAATACAAGTTGTGCCGCAGAACAAACTATATTGGGTGATAAACTAGACACAATGACTAACACTTCATCCATGATGGCTAGTTCCCCTTGAAATTCCCGTTGGGGTTTTTAGCTGCTTGCAATGTGCCCATTTCTCTATATTCCTATAGGTACAGGGTGTCCCAATAAATTGTGCCCCGTTTGCCTGAAGATTGCCACAAAACGGCAAAAGATTTTCGACAAAATTTTGCTTGATGGTGCGCTTCAGATATTCAATTAAAGTTTGCTACCAGCCCTGTAAAAATCCGTTGTAAAATGATGGAGCTATGACCTTTAGGAGACCAAATTTGCCGGATGACTGAAACCAGCGGTCGGCCATTTTGTCTTACTATTTTGCAGCGATGACAATAGCTTCATGGATTAAATGAAACAGCAGCCTCCAATTTCATAGCTCTCGTGAGAATTCCAATCATCATCAGAGAGTTCAACCATTTCTTACCTCACAAAAAACTATTTCTCACAGCACATGAAGCTATTTATCACTGAAAATAGTAAGACAAAATGGCTGACCGCTGGTTTCAGTCATCAGGAAAATTTGGTCTTTTGAAGGTCATAGCTCCATCATTTTTCAACGGATTTTTACGGGGATGGCAGCAAACTTTATTTGAACATCTGAAAAGCAACATCATATAAAAGTTTGGCGAGAACCTTTTGCCGTTTTTTCGCAATCTTCAGGCACAATTTTTTTGGGACACTTTGTAGAGACCATTGCAATTGGAGAAAAGTAGGGGTGCAATATTCTGATATCTTCAAGTACCTAATGACAGGTGTTACACATAGGGTAAAATATGCCTTGTTTAAAATATTTATAAACACTTATAAAAGTATTTTAAAGAACCTAGTAATTTATATATCATTGAGAAATCTCATATTTTTATCATAGAAAAAAGGACAATTACAAATTGGATGGAGACAAGAGGCTCTCACCATACAAAATTCAATGATTTGATAAGATGGGTGGTAGAACAGAATGGTGTATATGCTATTAAGCAATATTAATTGAAGAAGAACTACCTAAACAAGGACATTCAGTATGCCAAATTTAGAAACACTTAAATGACAGTATCTGTCAACCTTCTTTTATAATTCAATTGACTGTAATTTACTCATTGAAGAATGGTATTGATCATAACATGGTCTTATACTTATTCTATCTAAAACCTATGCTGAAACTTTGACATCATTGTATGATGTTGCACTTGGAAGAATTAGAAAATTCAAATGGGGCATACTGTTCTTGGGATAATATTAGTTATAAATTTTTAAACGTTAAGGCTGATTTCCAATCACTGGAATTTTCAGAGCGGGCAGAATTTCTATTGTATGCAAGAGAAAATGTCGCTCTGAAATTGAAAAGAAAGTTACGGCTGAGTGACCTTTTATTGTCTAAAATTCTACCCGCTCGGAAAACTCCACTGACTGGAAATCAGCCTTTAAGAAATTTATCCAGCACTGAAAGCTTTCAGAATTTTTCTCATTTTTGACCATCGTGACCATTTTTCAGTCTGGACTATATTGAAGAGACAGCAAATAATGAAAAATAATTGCAACAAGTAAGATGAAATAAGATGGTTTGTAAAAATCAGGTCAATCACCTAAAAATCTTTAAAGAAAGATACTGTAAAAGTCCAGTGTAAACACATTTTTTAACAGTTAACATAGCTCTGTATGAAATAATGCTGAGTTCAGATGTGTAAAATGGGCTTGCTGGCATAAAGCGTAATTGAAAAACAATTTTTGCCATGGTGAATGGAATTGGGCCATTAATGAGGGTGCAGCTCAAATCTGTTCAAAATTGTTATTTTGTGATGAAAATTGTTATTTTATAATGAAAATTGAAACAGGTGATATTCATAATCAATTTCTGAAGAAATCTTAGAGCCGTTAATTTTTGGGTAGTGAACTGCGTAATTTTAACATCACAATATAGATGATGAAGTCACCATAGGCTTAGGCCCTGACCCAAGACACACAAATCAGCCTATAATGAGAGGTGGTAATAGGCCCACAACAAAGAAAAATTTGATGGCAAATCCAGTGGTCTGTTAAAGTGGGGGATGGGGATTTAGCTGTTAACGGCACAATTCCATTAACTGTGGCAACAATTGTTTGTTGACTCATAACGTGTCACCGTTATAACATTGATAATGATGACATAGATAGTGCACGCACACGATCCATGAAGACCTGAACGTTGTAACTGAGGTTTCCGTATGCTTGCAATGAATGTCCAGTACGGTACCGTTAGATATCTCATCTCTGATAGTTCCAGCATTGTTTCTAATCTTTTTTTTGGCACATCACTTATTCCTGTTTTACTGTGGGATCTATGTGGATCTTCATATAACTTTTGAAACAATTCCATGATTATTTATTATGGCACCAGAAAACTGAACATTCTCTTTATTGCAGTTACTATACTAGCAATATAAGATTAAATCTAACATCATATTCAGTGTTGTTCATTCTCCAAGCCAAGGCTCCTTTTTAGGCCATGCTGCTGTTGATGTTAGATCAAAGTTTGAACTTCTACTTCAAACCATTATTGCAGAAAGAAGCACGTGTCATCGCAACTTCACTCATCGTATCATGTAGACTATCTGTTAGTGTTAATCAGGCCATTACTATTAATAGGTGGTCGCTTTAATATTACAAGTTCTTGCAAGAGTTGGTCGAAAAGCTCAGTCTTCTTTCACGCTCCTCCTTTGCTGGCAGGATAAAAAGCAACGAACCCAACCGGAGTAGTAGTCTAGTCTAATAATGATCAAATAAGAGCTCAATTTAAACAATAACATCCAATCTGTTTCTGTGCCAGCCTGCATCCACAGCTCTTTCCGACGATTGATATCAAAGTAACCGAATAATTATCGAGGCAAACTGTGTTTAAATTAAGTTTCATAACACTTCACATGAATGAAGATAGTTAGGCCAATGGCCACTCCACTCGCGCGCGTTAAATCAGTCTTGTAATCATTGATCCCCTGTGCGCTCTTCGCGCATGGTGTGGTGAAACTAATCTGTTGTTGTTTATGCTTCTAGCGTTGTTTTGCATTCTATGAATTTGACACGTTCTTTAGAAACCATTGAATTGATTGAGTTAGCGTAAACAAAGGACCTATTATGTTTTGCGTTTAGTTGCATTAGCGCACTGGAGCGTCGCTCGATTTTAGTATCTAGCGAGGATGTTTTGATTAAAGCCTTATTTAGGTTAAACTGCATTTATCTTTTGCAAACTGCAACATTATGACAATTTAATCAAAAACATCATATTGACGATGAGCAAGGCGTTGAAGCCATTACGACTGGATCTTGATCCTAACTCGCCAAATGCTGCCAAACAATGGAAACACTGGAAAAGAACTTTTGACAACTTTATCGAGGAGTGTGGAGACACAGCTCCTGATCGTTTTCGTTCCATTGTTAACTTCATTTCAGCAGAAGTCTTTGATTATGTCGAGGAATGCACAACCTATGATGCTGTTATTGAGACACTTGAAAGACTCTATGTGAAAACACCAAACAAAATTTTTGCTCGCCACGATCTTGCTACGCGAAAACAACAGCCAGGTGAATCCCTTGACGAATTTTTGGAAGAGCTAAAGAAATTAAGCAAGCATTGTGGTTTCGCTGCAGTTACCGCTGATACTTACCGATCTGAGATGATAAGTGATTCTTTCATCAATGGGCTTACATCTAATTATATTCGGCAAAGGCTTCTGGAAAATTCTGAGTTATCGTTGGACAGAGCTTACGAAATAGCACGCACTCTTCATACAGCTCAGAAGAACTCGGAATTATATATTCAACAAAGCCCTCAACTAGTACCCAGTAATGTTGCTGCTGCTTCTACCAATGATCAGTCTAGTTCACATATTAATCCAGATCAAGAATCATTGGCTGCCGTGAGAAAACAAACCCCTGTAAAAAAGGCCTGCTACTTTTGTAGGGGCTTCCTTCATGCCAACCGTGCTTCTTGCCCTGCCCGTGACGCTGTTTGCCATAACTGTTCAAAGAAAGGACATTTTGCCAAAGTATGCCAATCTACAAAGAAAGCTGCCACTGTTAATGCCATTTATAAGCCTTCACTCTGTACTATTACAGCCGCTTGCCCCTCTGATCTTAAGCATGCTTCGATTTCGGTCAAAATAAATGATAAAGTCAGCATGACCGCCTTAATTGATTCTTGCAGCTCTGATAACTTTATCAGTGAAGATGCTTTCAAAAAGTTGCAAATTCCAGCCCATCCGTCAAGCAGGAAGGTAACAATGGCACAGACATCCATGGAGTCTCCAATAATTGGAAAGTGTAATGTAACAATAGAGTTGAAAGGAAAGAGATATGACGATGTCAGACTAGATATTCTACACAACCTTTGCAGTGATGTTATCCTCGGATATGATTTTCAGAAACAGCACAAGAATCTTACTTTTCATTATGGAGGGAATAAAGAGGACTTAGTCGTCACAAGCAGTGCCCCCAAAGTAGTATCTACTGTCAATACAAAGCAACCTCTCCCTCAACGGAAAACTGACGCCAATGTAGCCGCTGTTGACCCACCCACTTTGTTTAAGAGCGTTCCAAATGATGTAAAACCTATTGCTACGAAATCAAGATTCTTCAATAAGGATGATCGAGCTTTTATTCGAGATCAGATCTCATCATTACTAGCAAAAGGCTTGATAAAGAGAAGTGATTCACCATGGCGAGCACAGGTCATGATTGCACGTGACGAGCTTCAACGCCATAAGAAGAGAATGTGCATTGACTATTCTCAGACGATAAATCTATTTACAGAGTTGGACGCATATCCACTGCCACGTATTGAAGATATGGTCAATAAGCTATCCCAATACAAAGTGTTTTCCACTTTTGATCTAAAGAGTGCATACCATCAAATACCTCTTCGAGAGTCCGAGACAAAGTTCACTGCATTTGAAGCACTTGGTGACTTGTATGAGTTTGTTGTATTGCCGTTCGGAGTCACAAATGGAGTACCGTCTTTTCAGAGAATCATAGACAATGTAGTTACTCAAGAAGGTCTAAAGAATACTTTCCCTTACTTGGACAATGTCACAGTAGCTGGCGTCGACCAAGCTGACCATGACAGGAATGTCGCTGCCTTCCTCGAAATGATCAAACGAAGGAACATAACCCTCAACGAATCGAAAAGCGTTCATTCAGTTCCCGTTATCGATATACTTGGGTACCGACTTAGCCACCAGAGCATCAAACCAGACCCTGAGAGATTGCAACCTCTGCAGGAATACCCGCCTCCTTCAAATGTTCCTTCATTACGTAGAGCTTTAGGGATGTTTGCATACTATGCCAAGTGGATTCCACAATTCTCAAACAAGATTCGCCCATTGGCAGACACGACATCTTTCCCTCTCGACAAAGAAGCTCTTGCGTCATTCAATGATTTGAAGGACGAACTTGCACGTGTCGCCTTGTCTCCGATTGATGAGGATATACCTTTTGTTGTTGAATGCGATGCATCTGATGTTGCAATTTCTGCTTCTCTGAACCAGAATGGGAGACCTGTCGCATTTATGTCTAAAACGCTATCCGCTACCGAACGTCGTTACCCAGCCGTAGAGAAAGAAGCTCTAGCCATCATTGAAGCTGTTAGAAAGTGGAATCATTTACTATCTCGTCAGCAATTCATCCTGATAACAGATCAAAAATCTGTTTCCTTCATGTTTGACAACAGAAAACGTTCAAAGATCAAGAATAGCAAAATTCAGTCTTGGCGTCTCGAACTTGCAGAATTCAGTTATGCTATCCAGTACCGGGAAGGAAAGGATAATGTCGTTCCAGATTCATTCACTCGTGCTCATTGTGCTGCAGTTTCGACAAGTCTGGAGGAAATCCATGCTCAGCTATGTCATCCGGGTGTCACCCGTCTTCTTCATTTTGTGAAAGCCAAGAACCTTCCATTTTCAACTCAGGATGTGCGAGATGTATGCTCTAATTGTCGGATTTGTGCTGAGCTCAAGCCTAAGTTTTATCAGAGCCAGAACAGTAAGTTAGTAAAAGCAACGCGTCCCATGGAGCGATTGAGTATAGACTTCAAGGGACCCCTACCATCTTCATCAAGGAACAAGTACTTTCTCACAGTAGTTGATGAATACTCTCGGTTCCCTTTTGCTATTCCCTGCCCTAATGTTGCCACTGAAACAGTTATAAAATGCTTGGAAGTGTTATTTTCCCTTTGTGGGATGCCTTGAATTCATTCACTCTGATCGCGGATCTTCTTTCATGTCTGAAGAACTCATCAACTATTTAAGAAGCAGAGGTATTGCCAGCAGCCGTAGCACTCCCTATCATCCCACCGGCAACTCACAAGTAGAAAGATACAATGGTATTGTGTGGAAATCAGTGAGGCTTGCTTTGGCCTCTGTTAAGCTACCCGTTGAGCAATGGGAGAGGGTTTTACCTGATGCACTTCATTCAATTCGATCTTTACTTTCAACGGCCACAAATACAACCCCACATGACAGATTCTTCAACTTTCCAAGGAAATCCAGTCAAGGAGTATCCCTACCCTCATGGTTATCACCAGGTCCAGTCCTTCTGAGAAAGTTTGTGCGTTCCAGTAAACAGGATGATCTAGTGGAAGAAGTTGAGCTGACTCATGCTAATCCAACGTATGCTCATATTCGCTATAAAGATGGCCGAGAATCATCAGTTTCCCTCACAGACCTTGCACCCTGCCCGAGAGGTACTTTGAATGCAGAGAATGCAACAGTTGGAGATAATACAAAACTGCTTCATGAAAACAATGTAGCTGAGCTCGAGCAATCAGATACTGATCAAATTCCCACCCCAATCGTTGAGAATGCTGATGGCAATATGGAACCTGTTCAGCAACTTCGCCGTTCTACTCGATTGCGCAAGAAGCCTGATAGATACGGGATTCAAGATGATGAGTGACTTTCTCCATCGGGGGAGAATGTGGTGAAACTAATCTGTTGTTGTTTATGCTTCTAGCGTTGTTTTGCATTCTATGAATTTGACACGTTCTTTAGAAACCATTGAATTGATTGAGTTAGCGTAAACAAAGGACCTATTATGTTTTGCGTTTAGTTGCATTAGCGCACTGGAGCGTCGCTCGATTTTAGTATCTAGCGAGGATGTTTTGATTAAAGCCTTATTTAGGTTAAACTGCATTTATCTTTTGCAAACTGCAACATTATGACACATGGCAAATGCAATTTTCCCTCCTGTTGCTACCAGCATTTGCTATAGCACGAAAACGAGGCTCTTATGTCGAAACTGAACCTAAATCGCTACAAAGAAGTTCCTCTGATATATTTCAACATACTCTAGCTTCATTTGCGCTTTGTAACTCTAGATTTATAGATTACACTACAATGAGTTGTGTTTTCAGTGAATGTGGCTACAACAGTTGCATGCAAGACTTCAACCACCAAAATGAGGCTGAAGTTCCCGGATATTGCCCGTATAGCATTGATATTCGGAATTAGCGCTCCAAAATTGACCAAATCAAGGTGGTTTCATAAATTTCTCTTTTGGAGGGACGATAGTCCCCTCCCTCCCTCCCCCTCTTCACCACCTGGTCTATAATCAATGTATAAAATATCTGCTGAGCAGCAAGGAGACTTAGGGCTTACAAACGTTTTAACATTTTTGGAATCGTTATACTTTGGTAATTTCATACCTTCATTTTAAAACCATTATTCTAAACACACTTACACGTTTCATGTTTTGTTCTCAAAATTTTCACCGCCCCTCGGCGGCCTCTTCAGTGAGAATGTTCAAATCTCGCGAACCTTGTGTTCTTGCACTGTTCGTAAAATTTACGTTCGAAAATTGATCAGTTCGAATCCGTTGTGTCGTTGTCTTAATTTGTTCGCGTTTCCCCATTCTTCTTTCGTATTGAGCATTGGGTTCAATTCATTGATTAATACTTACCTCAGGAAAATGGGCTATCAGTGCATCAGCCTCTCTCGCATCACAGGTTAATCTGACTGCGGAGGAGAGTGCACCAGGCCCTTTTGCCTGAACAGCAGTAGTTTTTACGGTCGGTGATAGACATGGAATAACGAATTCCGGCTAATGCACCTGTCAGGAAGTCCGACTGGACAACCGAAAAACTAAAAAAGGTAACCCAAAAAACAATAAACTCAATAACACAAATATAAGAAGGGACAGGGAGGGTGGGAGAATTTCGTCGTGAAGTCTTCATTTCATTTTAGAGAATGAGGTCGGTGGAAATAACTCCAGAGTTTATAGCTCGACAGATAAGACGTGCCGGCCGAGACATAGCAAATTATCCTTGGGCGGTCCGATGAGTCGCCTAGTGATTAATGCAACCTGTTTTGTTGATTTGATGATTCATCCTTCCCAACTAATGAGACAGCTCTGGCATTTATCCCAGTCAGCGGAACAGTTCCACGCCCCAGCAAAAACACGGACCAAGGAACCAGGATCCAAGCCAAGGACAACCCTGCAAACCTCCCGAGGACGTATTAACCGGGCTTAAATTGCATTTAACCCCCATTAAAAACCGCTTCCGTAACTTGCCTGAGCATTGCGTCACCCGAGCACGTAGCCAGTATATCCACCGTAACCTCTTGCGGAACTGCATCATGCCGCTCTAACATGTGCTTGTAAAACGCGGAATTCTTTTCACTGTTTTCGTATTTGGTGAGGTGCTCACTTGCTCTTTCTCCGATGCTTCTTGCTGTTTCTCCAATGTAGGTACCTTCTCTTCCATTGCTTTCTGCACAGCCGAGACATTTCAATCTATAAACGACATCTCTTGTTTTACAGTTAACTATTGGGTTCACCCTGCAAACTTTGCAGGTATCTTTTCCACAAGAATTGTTTTGAAACGGATCAGATTTACTTAAGATGTTCCTCAATGATTTCCTGATCTTTCAACAACTCGTATTTTTAACTGTGAGTCTTTCAGTGCTTTCTTGCATTCTGCCGCTAGCTCTCCGTTCGGTGTTACATCAACAAACATAACCGTCTCGTATCCTCCTTGCTCATACCATCTGTTCTTTTTCTCTATCTTTTGCATTTCCCTTCTTTCACGGTGCCAAAATTTCCCCCGATACATTGGACATTCTCTTGTCTTGTCACGCTCTACAATCTTTTCAAACTTTCGTTTGGCCTTTTTGTAGACCTTGATCTTATCTTCTTGCGAATAACCAGAGAACTGCATTCGGTGGAGGAAGTGTTGTACATGCTGTGTTCTTTCATTCTTTTCGCACTGCCGCGACACATTCCTCATTATTCTTACTAGGTCTGCAACTAGGATGTTTGTCTTGGCATCTTGAGAAATTGCAGAATCTTTATTGATGACACTTTTACTTGCATTTTTGGAATCACCCGCCCAGTACAAAAAAGATAACCGAATGTCTTGTTCGCTATGTCCCAGCAGGTGGACACAAGTGATTCATTTTTTCTGCTATTTCAGAATAAGAGAGTCAAAACGAATATAATATTTCATCCAGCTGTCAATTAACATGAACCCTTGCAAGCATCGGAACATTTTTCAGAAAATTGTACTCCTTAATTTTGCATCGGGATTGTCCTCTTCGTTTGAAACTTCAAATTACCTCCCATTGCATGATTTATATCAGATTATTTCATAGTTATTTTATCCAAGCTAAATTCTTTTTTTCAGTGGGAAATTCAGATAACATCGAGGCATATGGTTCCGACGTGATCGACGAAGACATGGGCCCAACCCTTCTGCCGAGCAGATTCAGTCTGAATTTAGAAACTCTTGTTGGTGAACAATACGACAAGGAAAATGCAAAACCATCCAGAAAATATTCTGTCTTGAGAGAAAAGCATTTGCAAAAGTTTATCAGGTTAGTGTGAAACAATGTCCTTGATGAGTTATTTTTGTAGCTTAGCAGTGGAGTTTTCATCTTGTTCGTTAAATTATGCAGCTTATTTTTTTTTTTCATTTAATATTATTTATACACAAATTAACCCTTCAGCAAATTAAAATATATAACATCTATTTACAATGATAAAACCTTATGAATAAAAACCTAAAGTCCTATAAAACTTAATCCTTGCTGTTCTTCCAGGGAGTTGTGTTTGGCTTGAGAGTCTAGCTCTTTAGATGCGTTTTAAGTTATTTTTTAAAACGATCAAGTGTCGGTAACTCGCGAATTTCGGCAGGTGTATCATTCCATGACTTGAGAGCTGCGTAATGAAAGCCCTTTTTTGCAAATTCAGTCCTTAAATTTTAGGAAATGCCTCAACTACCGTGTACCTGAAAGATTCAAAGCGAGGGGGTTGAAATACCTGATTATGCGGGACTCACACGTTTTCCTGGTGCTTTCTAAGGGTATGGCCGAAATTTTTCGTGAACTGCAAAACTAATCCTTTGATTACTTACTGGATGAGTCAAAATATATCTTGCCACCGACCACCGACCACCGACCACCGAACCACCGAAATTAAAAAAACCACCGAAATTCACAATCTCTACTCTTTCAAATATTTCATTTTTCATGTTTTTCATTTTAACTTTTTTATCCATGGTAATCCACTCAATGATTCAAAACATTTTTTTAGGGAGCCATGCTGGAAGGAAATTTAGTAATAACTAAATATATAATATAATCCTATTTACAATAATCTTTGACAAAAAGAAAAGAACGAAAAGTGAGATGTGTCATAGTTTGGCTTTATATTTTCTTCGAAAAGTGCAGAGCGATGAGGATGCCTTGACACCACTATCTAGGTCATTCCATACCTTAGCCCCTCTGTAAGCAAACGATTTCTGACCAGTTGATGTTCTTAATAATGGTAATCTAAGGCCCGTTTTTAGAATTCCTCAGCTGACGTTTAGTAGCTTCAGATACAATTTGAAATATGTTTCTCAATTAATCTGGGGCAAGGTTGTTCAGAGATTTATAGACCATATTGCTTGTTTCAAAATCGATCAGTTCTCTAATAGTAAGCCAATCGAGATTCTTTATTAAAGGCAAAGCTGACGTGTCAAAGGGGCTGTTTGTAACTATCCTGGTGGCTCGATTTTGAAGTTTTTACAACTTATCGAGGGCTTATTCACCGCAAGATCCCAAAACAGAGCAACAATACCTACAATAGGGCTCAACGAGACATCTATACAGCGTAATGAGGTTTTCCTTAGGTAGGTATAATTTAGAATACTCCAACATACCGATACCTCTAGATGCAAAGGGCATTGGAAAAACGAAGTCGAAAATATATCGTAAACAAATACAAGCAATTTGAAAAACCTGGAGGACAAACAAAACTACACTAGGACTGTCTAGGTCCATACTACAGGGTCCAACCAATCTAAAATTATCTTGTCAATGAATTAGAATGATCAGAACTACCTCAAGCTTCATCTTTTAGGCGGGTTTCCACTTGTGCAAATTTGGTCGTGCAACTTGTGCGATCGCTCGAAAGCAGTCGCGTAAATGATTTTCATTTGTGTGAACTGGTCGCGCGACCAATAATGGTCTGAGCATGCGTATATGATCGTGCCTGCTTGGCTGGCTATGCTCGTGTGAGTATTTGATTGGCTCTGCTCGTGCTGGTCGCGAAAAAGTTGAAGTCAATCCAACTTCCAAAATCAGTCGTGCGATTTGTTTGTTTGTTTGTTATCTTATTTTTATTCGATTTTTTACACCTAGCTATACATATATATACAAATATATACACATACAACTAATCTAAATCGAATCTACTAACAAATGGAAAAATAACTTTAAGGAAATGAATACGTATATACAGAAGATAAATATCAAACTACATGGACATAAATGGACAAAATCTACATGATATCATTATATTTACAAACGTTGCATTTACAGGTGGGGCCATTCCATTGTTTTATCATAACCTTGAAACTGTTTAGATTTTTAGCTGATTTTAGTTCATTTGGCAAACAGTTCCAAATCTGAGGTCCCATGGCTTTAAGACTCTTGGAACCGAAAGTTACCTGATTTGGTCGAAAATGATTTAAATTGTTGGGATTCCGAGATGGATGATTTGAAGTTCTTGAACTAAAAATATTATGCATAAAAGATGGATTCAAGTTTTTTATTGTGTTAAAGATTTCGACACAGAGAGTTCTCTGACGAGCAACTTGCATTGTGCATCTTTTTTGACCTAATAAGAAGATCATCATAAGAGCTTTTATGATCATTGTACAGAAATCTAAGCGCGCGTTCCTGTATTCTTTCAATTTTCTGGACTGATTTTGAAGATGAAAAATACCAAACTAAAGGACAGTAGTTAAAATTTGAGTACACGAAACTGAACCAAAACTTCTTTTTCAGCAAAACCAATGAATGACTTCAGTCGTTTAAGAACGTTTAGTTGTGCCGCGGCTTTTTTGCAAAGGTTTGATATGTGTGGGTCAAAGTTCAATTTGTAATCTAGTGTTACACCTAAGAGTTTAACAGTCTCCTCAGATTTGATAGAATGTCCTTGGAAATCAAGATTTATGCCACAAGTGTTTGTCTGGTCTTTTTTAACAATAAGTGCATGGAATTTATTAGGGTTAGCAATCATTTCATTTTGTTCAAGCCAAGAGAGAGCGCTGCTTGCTTCACTTTCCAAAACCTTGACAAGATCCGGCAAGGATTTGGAAAAGAAAGCCAGCGTGTTATCATCAGCATAATTGTACATGGTTGCTTGCTTTATGAAATAGAAAAGATCATTTATATAGAAATTGTAAAGAATAGGACCTAACATTGATCCTTGGGGGACTCCTGATACTATTTCTTGAAAAGAACTGCAGACATTATTTATCCGGACACTCTGCTTCCGTTTTTTCAGATAGGAATAGACAAGAACCAATGCATTTTCATCAAAGCCATATGCATGAAGTTTGGCTATTATTAAATCATGCGGGATGCAATCAAAAGCCTTTGACAGATCCATCAAGACGGACCCTACAATGAAGTTATTGTCAAGTTTATATTTCCACTCTTCTACAAGTTTAATCAAAACATGCTGTGTACTGTATGCTCTTCTATACGCTGCAATAAAGATCGAAAGGGTCTTGTCAAGGAAGGGGCTAAGCTGTTCCTTTAGAATTTTTTCAAAAGTTTTGGAAAAAGTGTTAAGTATACTGACTGGACGATAATTTCTCTCCACAGTACGAACGGGTTCACCTTTGTCTTAAGGGCAGACTGCTGCAGTTTTTGCATTCTGGGGAAATATGAAATTACGAATGCTACAATTGATAGCGTTAGTAAGAGGGACAGCTAAATCATCGCTAGCCAGAGAAACAAGCTTTGGTGGAATTTGATCAACACCTGTTGATTTACTGCCATCGAGCATTTTCAATTGGAGCCATACATCTCTAGCAGTAACCTCATTGAAAGAAAAGGATTCAAAAGTATGTTCAGGGTCTGCAAGTATAGCCAAAATACTCGGATGATCTTTGTATTTATCAAGAATTAACTTGACAATGTCTCGATCATCATCAATCGAAGTCTTATCTGCAATGCTGGAAGGTTTCTTACCGGAAGTATTTTCGACGATATTAATGTAATAATCGTTAAAGATTTCACATAAATCATGATCATTAGTAACTATTTTGTCATCTTTAACCAATGAGATATCAGTACCAGATAGGACACCCTTATTTGAGAGAAAAGGTTTCACCAGATCCCAGAAGGCTTTATTTGACATGAGACCATTGCTGGTGACTCTCTTGAAGTGATTCTTTATGGCTTTTTTACGTAGGGCAACACAGCGATTTCGTTGCTTCTTGAAAGCCATTTCAGTTTGACTTGAAGTGTGTCTATTTAATCTTCTTTTAAACCTAGAACGAGTACACATGGCTTTTTTCAGCTCTGGATTCATAAAGGGTGCATTATTTCCCCTTAGAAACTTTGTTTTGATGGGACCGTGTTTGTCCACTATATTTTTGAAAGTATTGGTCAGATGATCGTAGGATTTATCCGGGTTAGTCTCGTTGCATTCAAATTGGGCATGCTTTACATCATTCAAGAAATTTTCAGGAACAAACTTTTTGTAGCTGCGATATTTTATTTGTTTCGGTTTTAGCCTAGGAACAGTTGATTTCATAGTGGTAGCTACGAGACCATGATAGTCACTTAGCCCTACTTCAAAAACGGAGGTTTTCTGGAAAGACCTGGGTCTATTCGTTAGAATAACGTCAATAGATGAGCTATGGTTCTTTGTGAAACAAGTTTTCGACGTCCCTAAATTGGACAAACCGAACACATCACAAAAAGAAGCCAATTTGTCAAAACCGGGATCTGTTTTATTCAGAGTGTCAATATTGATATCGCCCATCAAAATGATGTTATCGTACCGATCTAATGCACGATTTAAAGAAGTGGACAGATCTGAGAAAAATGTTTCTATATTTACATTCGGGGGACGGTAAATACTATATATTATCCATTTCTTTTTTGCAACTACTAGTTCAGAACATAAAAGCTCAAGAGATGGGACCTCAAAAGTGGGCACCCTGTTGCAAATAATGCCATTCCTTGAGTATTGCATGAGACCTCCTCCAAATTCAGACCTATCCAGACGTATTGGACTTTTGTAATTATTAATAAGAAACAATTCAGTTTTAAAATCCGAGTTTAGTTTTGTTTCTTCGATGAGTAATATATCAGGCAAACATCTCTCAGCGATCATTCTGAGATCAGTGATTTTATTTCTGAGGCTGTTTATGTTTAAAAAACCTATGAGCAAATTCCTGGCACATTCAACCCTTAGACTAAACAATTTGTCGATATCATTACTTTCAGACTCGCTAATTGGTCCTGATGAATTATTCGCTGATGAATCTTTGCTAGAGTTTGAAATTAGAGAAACGGATGCTGTTAAACTAATAGGCGAAAATGGCGTTGATATATTTTCCGAAGATATGCATAAGATGTCTGAATCACTCTCAATAACATTTGTGTTCGTTGATTGCTCTACATTGCTAATGAAAAAAAAAATTGTGCTCGTTAGTCGTTTTTAAAATCTTTCCATTATACAGTCAAGTCTCATTTAAAAATTCTATGAAATTACCTGTCATCATGTTAGTGCCAGAAAAGTTCCAAGTGTGACCCCCATTTGTCCAAATGCTTCTGTTCAATGTTGTCATGATTTATGAATTGTAGGGGCAAGGGCAAATCTCTCAGGGCTCTCTCCAGGATGTTATTTTTTCACAGACTTCCTGTGACCGCAAATTTTCAGGAGGAAATTTCCTGAGAGAAAATCTTTTGAAATTGTGGTTAATTCTCAAATATGCAATGAAAGTTGCGTCTCTTGAAATGTTTTTAATGACATGCAAGTTTGTCGTGAAACTTTTCTTCAGATGTTTCTTTAGATTGAGAAATTAATCTGGCAATGGCTTTTCATTTTCAAAGTTTTAACCATCCTCTGGAGAAAGACTGAAAAGTCCAGGAGTACGAGCACCTTTCACTGGCATAGCAGCTTCATTTTGCATTGGGCATGATTGAAGTAGCCATCACATCTCGAATATGAGAGCTATCGTCAATTGATCTACAGAGCAATCCTTTCATCATCAGTAGAAATGTCAGAGGGCTTAGCGACTTCTGGTAACGCTTTTTTCTCAATTTTGAGGCATAGGTTGTCAAATTTTTCGCAAAGCATGTCAATTTTTGCATCCGAGGAATTGCTTTTATTTCATTCAAATCGATGACTTGTTGAGCAGTTGCCGATTCAGATTGAGGATCATGTCCCGCATGGAGCCTTTTTTGTCAATCTCAATTTCCCCAGAAATACATTTAGGCTCAGCAGTACCCTCCGCGTTCTTTGTATGGTTCCTCCGTTGATGCGTCTTCATTGGGGTCAATTTGGTGGGATTCAGCGCCATCTTCCTACAGATTTGTTAGCGTTTTCTGATCTTCAGCAAGTCTTGACTTCTTATGCACGGTTTCCATCCGTTAACTCTAAGTCACAGTAGCCACACTTTGTCATCAGTGTTCTAATTCTGTGTGCTGGCTTCTTATTCACCATGAGAAAGAATACTTGTTTCAGGTCATTTGTCTGTTTCGAAGTTGGAAAACTTTTGATGCTCGCAAAAGGATCAAAAGTTTAGAAATGATAAAGCCGCAGGGAAATTCACAGTTCACATCTAATTGGAATATTATTTATCGAATAAAGATGCAAAATTGTATTCCCGATCCAGGAAGGCACTACAGGGACTACAGTAGTTTGGCATTTGACAGCTGCAGTGCTATGCTGCATCACTCTTTTTTCCACAGATACCTATGCATGAAACATAATCAGCAGGGTTATGGCAGCATGCTTCTTGCTTTGGGTCTTTGTTCTCAATGATATGCCATATGTCGTTTCATTTTGGCAAAAAAGGATAAGGTGCCTGGTTTCTAAGGGTGTACGTGCATATGCTTCAACTGCAGCTGCAAGTGCATTTTTCACTAACAATCAGAAAATAAACATGCTAGAAATTGCAATAAATCTCTACATGTAGAATTATGGATTAAGCTGACTAAATCAATCAAAAAATTTTCCCTTAAACAGTATTTGCTTTTCAAGTTTCCCCCCGGGGGGGGGGGGGGGTACTTCATTGTTAAGTTGTACTGGACGTGCCGCTCATATGGATGGGTTTTTTCATCCGAAATTCTCTACATATGGGTCTGTTTTTAACCACAATTCTGGTAGATGGGTAGTTCTTTGAGAATTTTCTTATCAATCGGCCCCATAATGATAATCCACGCAAAAAAACTGAAATTTTCCTTTGTTTCAAATCGACAAATTCATACACATGGGTCAAAAATTTCCTGATATTCATGCAAATGGGCTGGAAATTTTTGAATATTCTGTCATACGAATGGGTCCTTTTCTCAAAGTCCAGATTCAGGTCGAATCATGTTGACAATGAAGTACCCCCCCCCCTCCCGGGGTTTTCCCTTTTAGAATATTCATTGCTCAAAGTCTTTAACATCAATTGACTCTTGAATGAAGAAGTGGCCAGGGATAATTTACAGTTTTCTTTAAATACAATTGAAAGGGATGAACACTGACAGACATTCCCGCCTTCATTGCAGTGGAGAGAAAGAGGAGGGGCAGCATCTGCTAAAACATGAAATTGAATGCCAAAGATAATAGTATAGTACAGGTCTTGTTCACATTAAACATGCCTTTCATGTCTACGAATATTAGTAATTTCTTAATAAGATTTATGACAATAATTGATTCAGTTTCTAGTTTAGCGTCACTGTTTCATGCAAAAAGACGACAGTTGAGAAAAAATTTGAATGATTTCTTCAGTGCGAATGAGATATTTTCACTCCTGTGAGCATTTTATTCATTTCAAAATTCAGTTTCTTCCTGTGAAGTGGATGGAAACGTGGACTTTCCTATTCATGATTGAAATTTCCTGTGAAAAAATTTCCTTTCCTGTGATTTCCTGTGACCAATGGTCATGCGGTCACGGGGAAAATAACGCCCTGGCTCTCTCTATGATGGTATTCACTTCCTTCCGTTTTGCCTCCAGCTCCTCCGAATCACTCCTTCTAACCAGACTTGATATAGCTACATCCCTAACCCTTCTCTTTGCTGTCATAGCAAGATCAATGATCTTATTTGCAGTGTCAGCAGGTTCTTCATTCCTTAGATTGTTTGTCCCACAGTGCAGGATGCTTCCATCTGGATTTGTGCTGATTGTTGGCTCCATGTAATGCTTCATATGATCCACTGTTGCCCCTGGAAACGACTTCAAATATAAATTTACGCCACTTACTTCACGACTCATGTCCTGTCTCCTAATTCTCTTTATCATTGAGTCTCCTGTGATACAAATCCTGGGCTCTTGTCCCTCTGATCGAAATGGCGGGTTGTCTCTTCCACGGTGAAAAGGTGGTCTTACGGCTGAAACTTCTCGCTCCGTAGTTCTGCTGTATCTTGTGTCATCTGCTTGTAACCGCGTAAGACTGTTTGTAGGCCTGCTCCACCGTTGTTGTGCACGAACAGAGTCAGCATAACTGAAATCACCCGGTTCCATTGTTCGATCAACTTTTTCAAAATCAGTTCTTTTCTTTACGCTTTCTGCATAGTTCATCTCCCCGGGCGCAACAATTCGATCACTCTTCACCTTTTCTAGTTCTCCTGAGACTGTATCGCAGTCTTCTAGAACGCCGAAATAATTTCTCGTGGTGATCTGATTTGAACGTAAAGGTTTCTCTTGGGATTTGCCATTGGTTGGCAGGAGCTTTATGAAAGGAAAAACTGCTTTGCTCTCGGGCATCAACTGTATTCAAATTTCGCTGTTTATTTAACTGCTCTGGTTCTTCTGCAAACTCTTGGGAATATTCAGTGTATCTTTTGAATTGCCCTTTGCCAGAAGTTTTGCCCCTGGCGTGACCTGCCGCTTCATTTCTGGCTGAGTTTTGTACAGCACGGGATGGTTCCACGCTTTCAGCTCGGCTTTTGTCTGGCTTGCTCTCCCTTTGGGAATTCTTGACGTCAAATTTTGCTGCATATGATTTGTTTGAAATGTTTCCTTTCAATTTCTCATTTTCCGTTTTTAAAAATTTATTTTCATCTTGTAACGATTTGTTTTCCCTTTCAAGTACACTGATTCTTTGAAAAAATATTTCCGCCTCCAGGCAATTTTCATTAGTTGTTTCGGTTTTTTTAATGTCTATTTTCTCTTTTTTTTGATTAAAAACAATCTGATCAATTCTTTTCTCTATCAAACCTATACGCCTGAGGATGTCTCCATCCGTTAAAGTTTCTCTTTTTTCCGGTGTTTTCCCAAAATCTACAAATTCTACACTATGAACTTCTTCTTTTTTGGAACTTTCTAAGATTTCAAACTCATTTTCATCAGATATTTCATCATCAGAGGATTCACTTTCCTCTGAATGATCACTTACATTTCCATCATGATCTTTCTCCTCATTCTCTTCTTTTCCTTCGGTATGTTGACTATCATGCAGCGATGCAACTTCAATCAACTCAGCTCGACATTTTTGCAGCTTCTCTTCATCCTTAGATTCTTTATATGATTTCTTCCTCACTCACTGTTTCTTTTTCCACTATTCGTAAGGATTCTCTTCCTCTAGGATATGTTTTCCTAATTTTTCCGGTCTGAAGCATGATATTCAATGACATCATAGTAGTGTTTTCATCTAGGCCATGAAATTTGCTTAGGCCCTTGCACACCACATATGAGTCAGCTCGATGGTTGTTTTTTTGGATTTTCCTTATTCTATTTAAAACCAATTCTTCTATTTCTTCTCTTCCCATAATTATTCCATTTTCTGACATAACTTGTTCCTCGTCAGGCCAAATACTCGCAAACGACTCGGTGACAGCAGCGGTGGCCATTTTCACGTCCTCTCACGCCGACGACAACACAAGACGATGACAGGCGATCGCCGAAGGCAGGGAAATCTTCGTCACTGAAACAAACTAACACGCCTTTTGGATTCTCTACTGCTTTTTCAGCTTGGCTATGGTGGCTCTCTTCACTTTCGAGCTCCTAAAGTGACCTTATGGCATCAAATAAGTCTTCCTCTGACTGGAAATAATGGAGCTGATCGCCGATCTTTGCACAGAGTCGGCAATTCACATCAGCCAACGGCATAACCAAGCTCCTTTTCTTCCATAAATAATTGACCTTTACAAGCAACTTGACTCTCTTCTGTGTGAGGTCGAACTTGATCCGATATTTTGAGCATTTTTCCCTTGTGCAATGAACTTTGGTCTTGTAACGCCAGGTCGAAAACATACGATTGCTTACTTACGATTACTGTCTGAGGTCTTCCAATCCTGTGGGCTCGGTCTAATACGGGATCCGGGATGTCAGCATCAAGCTCATTGAATACCTTTTTGACCTTTTCGAGACAATCCTCACGTCTCCCTCTCCCCTTTAGATGGTGGAGGTATCTTATTGACGTGGAGGCATATACGGCGGTTGTATTGTTCACTATCATCGGGATGATCTTGCAATTTGGCAATTAGATTCTCCATCACTACAATTCTCAATTCAAAAGCGTCAATTCGTTGGTTTTGCTTCTCAATTGTGCATTTCAGTGTTTCTATGCATTCTTTTGTTGCCATTTCTTTTTTCAGCTAATCAAATTTTACATCGAAGTACCGGGTGTCCCAAAAAGGTACTCCTGTTTAAAAAATCATCAAACATTGATTATTAAACCTTTGACAAAATTTTCTTTTTGAGTTCTTTCGTCAAAGATCCAAAGATATTCAGAGATGATAAAATGTTTGCTTTTGATACAGGAAGGTAGAAAAATCACACGTCGAAAACCTTATCTTGAGCTATAGTTTTCAAGGAAAATACTCAATCTCGCCTGACAATCGAAATTTTCAGATTTTTTATGGTCATTGAAGTCTCCAATGATAGTGGGCATTTCTTTCTGTCATTTATGACCAAAGCAGAAGCTTTACATGCACAAAGAAATTGATCTAGCAATCATCAGTGCTTTTTTGCAGTATGATTCAAAACCAGGTAGCCCTAAAAAGAGCTAAATTTGATAATTTTAAAACCAATCAAAAGATCAGCTATATCTTGGAAAATAATTTGGTCATTGATCTACTTGACAAAAGAAGAAAATTGAAGATCGGCCTTGTAATCGAATTTTAGTAATTTTTCAAACAGGAGTACTTTTTTTGGGGACACCCGGCATATTTGATAGCTCTCGGCTTTTCGTGTTTTCATGTCATGGCGGCGGTCTCCAAAAGCGTGGCAGTAAATAAAAAACAGGGTTTGGTTAACTTCAAGAACGCTGCTCACTCCTCAAACCAGTTGTTACTCATTCAATGCTAGCTAAACCATCGATGTACCTATGAATCTCATCACCATAATTGGGCTCTGAACTTCAGACAGAGGAGCACACGTCCATCTGCTAGGCGGCCATGACAAACAAATTATTTCATCTTGCCATAAATCTGTGAATTGGAGCATTTGAGGCACTCTCTGAAACGAATTGCAATCTCTAAAACGAATTGACTGTCTATTCACGATCTGACTGAATGAAACATGTCACGAAGCCATGCAAGCATTTGTGATAAAAGGATTAATTTTGCCTATTGTATTCGATTCATTTCATTCATTCATTTTTATTTATTTCGGCACGGTAGCCCCGTCAGTCCATTAGCTGTGTCGTCATCCTGATAGCAAGATCCAATATAACGGTGTTTGCATATGAACCCAGCCGGTTTTGTCCAAGAAACTTAATTGAGTGCTAATCTGTCATTTCATAGGATTTAGGTGTACAACAGTCCCTAATTGATTACCAAAAATATGTTGTGACAGATGGGTGTGAATATTTTCTATGGGGCTTCTTTGAAACCCTAAAACCCCTTTGACGACCGTACTATTCCTTGATGTCCTAGTATCCAGCCAAAAACTTTACGACACAAGTCAAAACTCGATCCAGATCTCCCGGAAACTTTTTGGGCAGAAAGTTGATTTTCAAATGGCTATATCTATAATAATATTGAAAAGTTTAATATTGAAATTCGAAATCAGCACACTCGAATTGTCGTTTTTCGTCAATAGAAATTTTCGCGTCATATTCTCTTTAACCAGATCTCTATGTCTCCCCTCCGCTGGTTTATGATGTAAGATGATGATTCGTCTTTTATAGGCAATCCTCCATGAAAAGCAATTGTTCTTCAGCAGATCGTTGCAGCGTTAGGGAAGACTTCTTTCAGGTATCTTTTACTAATTGTGTGCTACTTGTTAGATCTTTGTATTGTCAACATTTTAGGCAAACAGGACCAGTCTCAGTACATTAGGACGGAGAAGAACCTCAAACAATGTACAAAGCTTTTCATTTCAAGTGTTTTTTAGTACATTTTGCTGACCTTTATTGTTCTGTGATTGTATATTTTGTGACTTCGTTAAATCTTTTGATCTTGGTTTGATTGCCCTCAAGGCTAACATGACTATGCTATTTCTGCTATTTCTTCGTCTTGAAATTGTGAAATTAGCTGTTTTTTAGGCATGCTATCCGTTCTCTGTTTATGGCGGACACAGTAACGGTCAAGCACCTTTAATTTTCTCTGTCTTTCTGACATGTTTTTTTCTTTATTCAATGAAAACAATTAGAAGAAACAGACAACAAGATTTATGAACTACGTGCCATCTATAGCGGGAAAGGGCATCATATGGTCAGCGAGTTCCCACTGTGATTGACACTTACAATTCTAGATGTATGAAATTAATTTGACTTAATTGTATCTTCAACAATCATTCTGTTGATGTTATACGGAAATTCAGCACTTCCATACAATAGAAGTGAACAGAAGAAATTATCTTTAAGGCTGGAAATGTCTAGGTTCAGAAATGTTGACAGTTCGCCATGGAGATTCACACGAAAGTTGTTAAACAAAGGGCAGTGCAGGAGAAATGCTTGTTATCCTCATTTGCTGTACCGCAATTGCAAAGTGGATTTACGGCGTTAGATCTGTGCCTAAACCTATGCCCATTTAGTGCATTGGACAACGAGCGCAATTTTGTTAAGATTCTAATACCCTCAATATCATATATGTTGTAAACACTTTTTTAAGTTGGACGTATCTTAGAGATCGGTTTTTGCTTGAATTCGGCAATAGACGTGGAGCACCTGGTATCGCTATCCAGTAAATTCCATTCAAAAGGTGCATTGCTAAAATATGTATTTGAAAAATGCACATTCTTGTCAATAGACGGAGAATACATCCTCTGATTTCTTAGATTATAGCTGGTTTGTCGTTCAGCAGGGATTTCATTGAAGAGATATTCTGGGACCTGTTTATTTTTCAAATTGAAACAAAAATGACATAAACGACGATACCATTTTCTACTATAAAGGGTTTCCCATCCCAACTCATTCTAATACCTTTGCCAATTTGTACCTCTCCGCGCAACAGAGACAGCCAGGGCTGCAGAATACTGGGTTTGTTCCAATTTTTGTGTAAAACCTAGCCGCATTTCTGGGTCATATCTATGATACAATAAATCATCATAGTCAAGGTGAGGCCTCACGTATAATTTATAAGATAGATTCAAAGATTTCTGGAGACATGCTTTGAAAGATATCGTATCAGACCAATACCTCTTCTTGCCTACCCCTTCTTGCCTTTAGTATGGCTGCTCTGAAATGACTTTGAACATTTAACTTTGAGTCCATTATCATCCCTAAATGCTTGTGTTCATTTTCCCGTTTGATTTCGTAATTGCCTGATGTTAAAGGCGGGTGGACAACTCTAGCTCTTTTGGTGGAAAATATGACTTCCTCCGTTTTATCTGCATTAAATTGCATTTTCCACTGCCAAGCCCAGATTTCAGATTTTTTCGAGGTCTCGATTGAATTCTTCAGCGCCAACGATTTCGTTTTCATTTTTCATTTTCATTTTAAATTATTTATACACAAAAACCCTTCAGCTAACAAACGCAATACTTAAATAAGAAAAAAAAATATCCTAATTACATTAATATAGTCTATATACAGTTAAAGTAAAATTATGTACAGTAATCTATGTAGTAGCAGCTGCCCTTCCAGGGCGTCGTGTTTTAGTTTGTGTTCAGCTCATATAATAACTTTTCAATCGTTTTTTGAATCTACTAAGTGTAGGGAGCTCTCTGATATTGATGGGTATATTGTTCCAAGCTTTCAGAGCCGAATAGTGAAAGCCTTTCTTGACATATTCAAGATTATTTCTTGGGAATTGTAGGTCCCTGCAATTCCTTGTTCTGTAGTTGGAATGCTGGGTCCTATGATGGTATTTGCCCCAAAGGCTTTCGGGACATTGCCTGTTGATTATTTTGTATGTCATAACTGATCGATCAAAGTTTATTAGTTGTTCAACGGTCAACCAATTATGAGACCAATTGTCTTTTAGTCTGGCCTTATCAATAATCGAACGGGCTCTGTCCTGCAGACGTTGGAGGGTATTTAATTTTGATTTAGGAAGACTCCCCAAATAACATTGGCGTATCGCAGATGGCTTTCTACAAGTGCACGGTACACATGCTCCAGCTGGGATTGGGAAATGAGATTTTTCAATTTTTTTAGTGACTACTAATCTTCCCTTTCACTTTGTTGAATTGTTCATCCCAATTTAGCCCTTCATCCACAATAACCCCAAGTGATTTAGTCTTCACCACACGCTTAATTTCTGAATTGTTAAGATTCAGTGGTTCTGAGATTTCAACCTTATTTGTCCTCGGTGGATGGCCAATGATCATGTATTCAGTTTTTTTCGGGTTGGCTCTTAACTTGTTTATCCGCATCCATTCCGAGATGTTTCTTAATTTTTTGTGGGCATTTGTAATTAGATCATCGACGTTACTAGATGTTAATGTAACATGTGTGTCATCTGCATACATACTAGCCCTAGAGAATTCTAAGCATTTTTCAAACTCATTAAGGTAGATTATAAATAGGAGTGGTCCCAAGCAGGATCCTTGAGGTACACCACATGTTACCAATCTAGCCCCCGACTTTTGTCCATTAACTGAGCAGAATTGTTTTCTACCACTTAAGAAGGACGTGAACCATTCACCTGAACTTGCCCTGATACCGAGTGCACCTAACTTTTTTATCAGTATTGTATGATCTACGGTATCCAACGCCTTTTTTAAATCAAGAAACATGGCCAAATTGAGCTGTTTTTTATCCATATTGTCATACCAGTAATCAGTACCGTTTATCAGGGATGTTACAGTGGAATACAGTTTTCGAAAAGCAGATTGATTTGGTGTCAATACTTTGTTAGTTATGAGATAATCAATGAGCTGATCGTGAACTATTCTTTCCAACATCCTAGAAAAAACTGAGATGACCGAGATCGGCCTATAATTGTTTCCATCCCTTTTGAGCCTGCTTTAAAAATTGGTGTGATTCTTGCTAATTTCCAGATATCTGGGAAGACACCATACTTCAATGACGAATTGAAAACCATGGTTAATGGCTTCCAAATGAAGTCTGCTGCATCTTTAATTAGCATAGTGGAGATCTTGCCTGGGCCTGGTGCTTTGCCATTTTTCAGTTGCTTTATGGCGTTCAGCACATATGTTTCATCAATGGGTACAAATGTCATTTTGTTCTGTTGAATTTTGATATGCTTGAGAGAATCATCATCAGGCCTAGACTCTAACTTGCTAGCAAGTTTCGGTCCTATGGTGGTAAAATGATGATTAAGTGCTTCAGCTATATCCTTTTCTTTAGTAATTGTTTTCCCCTCAACATCTAAGCTCGAAATTTCTGTTGAAGGAGCTGCTTTGTCCAGTACCTTATTGATAACCTGCCACATTCTTTTTGGATCTCCCTTGTTTTCTTCAATTAACCCAAGATAATGCGATTGTACTGCATCTCGAATTTTTTGAAAACAAGGAAGTATCATCTGGAAAGAGTTTGACCTCGCAATTCAAGTTATCACAGAGATAATTCATATACACCAGAAAGAATAAAGGACCCAGCACATGCCCTTGGGGTACACCTGTGAGAACATCCTTCCACTCTGAAGTCTTTCCATTCAAAACCACCCTTTGTTTCCGATCTGTTAAAAAGCTGCTAATAAGTGCGAACATATTACCAGATACTCCTTTACATCTGAGCTTATGAATGAGTCCTTCATGCCACACCCTATCAAAAGCCTCAGATAAGTCAAGGAATACTGCACTTGTTTCTTTACTTGGCATATCATCAAAAGCACAATAGATCTTATGTGCTATGAATAGCAAATGATTTATGGTTGAGTCTCCAGGCTGAAAACCTGATTGGTTAGGCGTTAATAATTGATTTGCACACAAATGATAGTAGATTACATCAAAAAGCTGTTTCTAAAACAATTTCGAAAAAATAGGAAGCAAAGAGAGTGGACGATAGTTACTTTTGCATTGCCGATTCCCCTTTTTATGAATTGGAACAACATTTGCTTTCTTCCAAGAAGAATGGTAGATTCTAGTCTCTATGCACCTCTCAAAGATCACACATTGGGTTCAATGATTGCATTATCACATAACTTAATCATAGCAACAGAAACGTCATCACACCCATGGGATTTGCTGGAATCCAGAGCTCGAATGTGGCTCAGCACCATATCCCTATTGACATTGAAATGCTGTAGAGCTTGAACAGAACTTGCTGTGAAACTGGGTAGCCTACTTGATGTTCCTGCAGAACAACACTGTGCGCCGAAGTAGTCATTCAACACATTCGCTTTTGTTTCAAAGTTCACCACGAAAAGCCCATTTTCGAGTAACGGAGGAATATTGAGGTGTTTTTCGTCACCATTTATCCTTTTTAGCGAGGACCAAAATGTTTTAATACCTGTATTAGGGTCTGAGAGTTTTCTGATTAATTTTCGGTAATGATTTTCTTTGGCATCAGCAACCAATTTTGACGTTGATTTACGAACTTCTTTTTCGTTCTCCCAATCCTCTACCTTTCTACCTTTTTGCACAAACTTCTTATAAACTCTCTGTTTTCGCTTTATTGGATTTTTCACTTGATGGGATATCCAAGTTGAGTCTTTATCATTAAACTGGATCACCTTATTGGGTATGTTTTCTTTGAACGTGAACTTCAATATACTATGGAATATTTCCACCATTTCGTTACATCTCAAATTATTGAAGCAATTTCGTCAGTAAACATTTCGTACAGTGTTCCTGAGATTCGAATCATTAGTTTTTTGGGGTATTCGCAAACTGTCCTTCTATATGAGGGTGGAAAGAGACGGGCGATATTTAGTTTCCCAAAAGTAATTTGGTGCTGGCAGAAGTCATCTAACATTTCATTTTCATTTAACAGACGCAAGTTGACAGCAGACCGAACGACATTGGCTTTTCAAACAGGGACGATTTTATGTCTTCAACTTGCCAAACACCCATGCTGGATAGAAGAAGAATGAATACATCACAACGTCCTATTGCGTAAATGGACAGAAAACAGATTAAAAGAACAGGCCAATAAATTGGGGTTAGTTGCCATACGAAAGGGACTGTAAATGAAGACCCTATTGATACTATGCCGGTACGAAGCAAATACAGCACGAAACTATGCATTTTGGTAAAATGGAACGCAATGCATCTTGGTAAAAATTTCCTCGCAGCCATCTTTAGCGTAATCGTTTATAGCGGAAAGGAATTGATTTTATTTTATTCCAGGTCGACTATTCCGTGACCGCCAAAGCTCGATGTAGCACGATTTGTGTTGCAAAATTTGATGCAGATCATGAAGGCACAGTTACTGCTGCTGCAGTTGAGGGCACTGAATGCATATTTCGAACAAGTGATAGTGCACGTGAAAAGGATATAGCTCAACTCTTGCTCCTGGTTCGTAGGCCGCCTACTGGCTATCCCTCCTGTCAACCTGGTATTCCCGTTCGCACTGCTCTCGCGCTTCTGCTTTGCTCCCACGCTTCTGCTTTGCTCTCACACGTTCGCTCGACTGATTAATACACAAAATATGGTAAGCTTTTTCAATGTTTCAGTCCCCGTTGAGCAAGGCTTACCGCAGGAATACAAGGGACTTAGGTTATCATTCTGATATATTGAGTAATAGTATGGGTGGTCTCGGTTTGGTATGCATCTCGTCCTTGTGAGCGATTACTCGGACTCATCGTAATGAGTCTACTCAGAACCTATCGTATTCATTTCGTGCTGGCATAAATGCAACAAAAAATATGCAATGTTGGATATCTGCCTGGTAAAGAGGGTTACATTTCAATGAATCTCTTTTTGATGATAAAGCCCATTTAGAGAACGCCGGTCAACCAGCATCCTTTTCGCGCGTCGCATTTTGCCTTTCGACTGCGGCAGCCATTTTCATATGACATCGTACATAGCAGTATTCAGCAAAGCGCGACCGCAAAGGATGCTGGTTGACCGGCGTTCTTTAAAGGTTATATTGTTGAACTCCTGTTCACGCTAGTACGTACGATCTGTTGCAATTTCTGCTGATTCTTCTGCCACATATTGCTCTTCGAGAGATATCTGAGCCCTGAGCTTTCTAGCTGCTCACCAGATTTATTCATTTGATTAAGAATATTTGTTTAATTAAGATTGATTGTTTTGTCCTGATGTTGTGATTTTATTAATTTCCTAATACTAGCGACTTTGTGGAATATTTTACTTTCCTCGGACAGGTTTGTGTTAACAGAAGCCAACTTGATCAAGAATTTTGGGCCCAATTTTGACCCTGACCGCTATGGTTGTTACTCTAGTCCAGGCTTGAACGTGATCATGAATATGTTTTACAGTACCCCCACGAAAGATTTGTTAGGTTTTTAGCATTATCTTGAAACATACAAACAACTCATTGGTTTTCAAAATTCTGCTCTAGCAAAGGTTAGATTAACAAGATACTCTTGTTGAAGTCAAAAGTTGAGTCATAAGAAGACCAACATAAACGGAGAATATCACTCCATTTCTAGGTACCCCAAGTTTCTAGAATTCTCTGCAGTTTTCGCTCACAATTACGAAAATATTTCTGCTTTCTTAACTATTTAATTGAATTGCAGTTTGTTGAATTGTAATGTTTTGGTGGCTGGATTTATAGGTAATTTAGCCTTGGGATAGGGACGGTCTGATTTAAGATGCACAGATTCAAGATCCCAAGATCGAAGCTTGGAATTTAAGATCCAACTTTCAGAATTTAAGATCCAACTTTCGGAATTTAAGATCCAACTTTTGGAATTTGCAGCTTTGTTATTTGAATGTCACTCAAAAATGTTTTCATGTGTGTACATTTATGGAGCGCCGTTTGCACAAAAATGACATAAACATAGTTTATGTTACATAAACTATGTTTATGTGCACATAAACTCAGTTTATGTAACATAAACATAGTTTATGTAAATAAACTATGTTTATGTGCACAAAAATGTACATAAACTATGTTTATGTACATAAAAAAATAGGTTATGTACATAAACATAGTTTATGTCCATTTTTGTGCAAACGGTGTGGTGCCCATTGTTCTGAGACGCGTCTAAATTATTCCCCGAGGATCAGTTTGCAAATTACGGCACTCTTTCTTGTGAATGCTTGGGAGAATTTAGAGTGAAGTCGGTTAACACGCTCCTCATAAAAGAGGGGAAAGACAGCACGCGCCGCGTCAATCTTGCACAGATTTGCTTCGAATATTGTTGGAAAGTATGGAAATTACGTTTTATTTGTTTTTGCGTTTTCGGTCCTAAATAAATTATGATTAACGGTAAAATTAATTTTATGAATACTAAGAAACTAAACAAGGAGTCTTGTTCGCGAAGAATTAGGCCCCAAGTTAAGAAATCGAAATACAAAGTTCAGAGCCCAGGGTTAGGGTTAGGTACCCGTAAAAAATTCGTGACGGCGTAAAAAATTTGCCAAAATTATTTTACACTAAAATGGAAATCTGGATCACAGTGAACAGGTGTTCTGAATGCGATAAGCCCGCTATTGTTACCGACGTGACGCTACAGGGACTCATTATGACTATGATTATGACGCCTTCTAGAACAATGACAATGACGCCGTTTGCACAAAGTTGGACATTAACTATGTTTATGTACATAAACTATGTTTATACATAAACATAGTTTATGTGCACATAATCGTAGTTTATGTAACATAAACTATGTTTATGTCATTTTTGTGCAAACGGCGTTCCATATACATTGTCAACAAAGTTTTTACATTGTTCTTACGGGGTGAGTGGCTGAGCGGCTTTATCAGTTTCCGTCAGGAGACTGAAGTTACGCTCGGTCAAACTCCGGAAGGGTGACCTCGGAGGCTTGACTTCGCAACTCACCTCGACGTCCTTCGGAAGGGACATTAAACTAGGGGTCCCGTGCCTGGATGCGGCATGCACAGTGGGCTCAAATTAGCTTTAAGTAGCTAGAAATACTTCCTGCCCACTCAAAATAAATTACTGAAAAAAGAGCGATTTTTGTTAATCGTTTTACGGCCCATTATGCATATAGGTTCTTCGGATAATGTGCCAAAATCCCTCTGGCCTGGCCTAAAATTTAAGAAACCGGCTACCAGCCCCAGAACCAAGTCAAGTTTCTTATAAAAATGAGCGCAACTGTTCCACAGGTCTATATATCTTAAATTCTACATCTTATTGTGATCATGGATCTTAAATTCCGAAAGCTGTATTTTAAATTGCAAACTTGGATTTTCGGATATTGAATCTTTGGATCTTAAATTAGACCGTCCCCTTGGGATATGTTGTCGTTCAAAGTGAAGAATAGGATGGATATACATGAAAGGATACGTTCATTCACAGAGGGGGTCTTCTACCGTTCATGTCTTTGTGTCCTACTTCCCAAAAGCTGCTGTCCACAAGCGACATAACTTTGTCATGCGAATGACCCTTCCTTTACTTATTGAGTAGTTATCTTCAATGCTTTGATTATTTTTATTAATGTTTTGAATTTTACTAAATGGACAATGAACTTTAGTTTTGAAACATGTGACTTTTTTGTACTGCAGGGTTTATAGAAAAGAAGACTACCGGTAGAAAATTTAAGTATATCTAGAACGAAAGGTTTGACGTCAATGAGATAGTGATTTTTTGGAAGCCCTCTCTTGCCTTATCTTTTGATGTATAGTTGATGCAAGATTGGTTTCTACGGAATTCGTAATGAGTAAAATATAGTTCAAAATGAGGTAGCATCTCTGTTGGAAAATGTTCTGAATGTATCGTTTGGTGTAAGTTGGACCTTTGTCCTTTCATCTTGCATTGATGAAGGTATCGAAGAGGTGGAAAGCAAGCAGTAAATTAAAACGTTTCTTTAACTTGGACCTTTCCATCAGAAAATCTCTCACAAAAGTTGTTTGCTTTGACAATTTTTTCTTTTGAAAAATCATGTTGCCGATAATGTGAGATGTTGAGGTGGAACAGGAGATGGGCTTGCAGAAAATCACCATCTCATTTATGTTAGACCTTTCGTTCCAGAGGAAATTAAATTTTTCGACCGGTGGCCCTTTTTTGACACACCCTGTTTAATCGCACAACTTTCTTGTACTGTGGTGAATTATTGTCGAAGAATTCGAAAAATAATTCCTCTTGTTTTCGTGTTTTCTGTTTGTGTACAACCCCTCTGAAAAGAAAGTTGGAGTAAGACAAAGCTCCAATGTACTATTGATCCCGCAATTTTTATAAGTTTAAAGATCATTCCACATGACTTATGGATGGACGGGGGTCTGCCAACCGGTTTTCAGATAGGTACTCATTTCTAATTACCGAAACTTGCCTTGGTACCTACTTTTATGATGAATTGTGGCGGAAAACTGCTTCTTTTTAACTATTTTTGCGAATTTCCGCGAAACGAAAACCCACCCATTTAATGAAAAATCTGCCGAAAAAGGACCCTTGTTTAGAGAATTTTGGGCCCAAAAACCCACTCATATGGGCGGCACATACCCGTACCATGAACGCGTTATGTACCCCCCTCCCCGGGATCATTTCCCCGTACCATGCCTGTCTGTACGTAGAACATTGGCAAGGAGATTCAGTGGATCCTTTGATTTCATCGAATTTGCCCCTTACCCGGCTTTGGGGGCGAATTTGAGAAAGCGACATCCTTATTGCATCAAGTACAGGGAAGACGAATATATTTGGAAAGTTTCGACAGCGGTGCTCTGCCTTGGATGGAACCCTGTTCGCCTGACAGTTGTGGCTGCAAAATCAGAGGATTGCGAGTGCCATGACAAACCATGACAAACATGAAGGTTCTCCAACAAAAAATTGAAACAAGGCATGTATTGTCTTAGGAAAAAAACTATTCTTGTTTATTTTGAAGCCCGGCTAGACTAGGAAGAAGAGAGTTCTTTTGAAATCATGCCTTTTTACAAAAATTGCGATATCACAAATTGCAGATAGATACGGAAAGAAATTACCGACTGCAATAAATAGATTTTTTTTCTGCAATATGAAGCTTCGAAAAATCCGATCTGACTTTTTTCCCCAATTTGGCTTGTTGAACACCCCATGTTTTTCTGATTCACCTGGTAAGATATCTCTTAGAAACTGGAAAGAAATATTTGCTATAATATTATATCATTACACGGTAAAAATCACAATTCGAATTTTCTTATACACATTCTATGCATTAATGGTAACTGACACGCAATTTACTTTGTAAAAAGGACAAGAAAATCGAGGAAGTTCAGTAGCTAAAAATCAACAAAATAGACATAGACAAATGATACAATTTGACAAATACAGAAATTAGTTAGACAATTTCTTTAAATTCTTAGCTAAATCTCTTAACAGCAACTAGAGTAGTATCGCCCATTATGCTCATTTCGTCGCGAAATTCTGAGTTGGATCCTAAAAGAGCAATTAATGAAAAGACCAAGTAGCCAGGTTATAGCATCAACTAATGGAGAAAAAGATCACAGAGTATTGAATTTTTGCGCAAACTCTTTATACTGAGTTTAGGAGATTTTAAAGAAGGGGGTAAAACGTTGTTTTCTTCGAGCGTCTCCCATTAAGGCCGCAGGGCAAACGCATAACACTACTCTCCGATAAAAAGTTTTAATAAGAAAAATAGTTTTAATTACTGTTATTTGTTTATCTTAAATACCGGGTGTCCCAAAAAAGTACTCCTGTTTAAAAAAACAACCAAAATGTGATTACATGACCGATTTTCAATTTCCTTTTTTTACCAAGTAGATCAAGGACCAAACTATTTTCCCAAATATAGATGATCTTCTAATTGGTTTAAAATTAGCAAATTTAGCTCTTTTTAGGGCTACCTGGTTTTGAATCATACTGCAAAAAAGCATTTTGCTTGCCAGATAAATTTATTTGTGCATACAAAGCTTCTAGTTTGGTCATAAATGACAGAAGGAAATGCACACTATCATTAGAGACTTCGATGACGATGAAAAATCTGAAAATTTTGACTGTTAGGCAAGATTGAGCATTTTGCCTATAAAGTATAGCTCAAAATAAGGGTTTTTAACGTGTAATTTTTCTACCTCGTTGCATCAAAAGCAAACATTTTAGCATCTACAAATATTTTTGGGTCTTTGACAAAACAAGCCAAAAAGAAAATTTTATCAAAGGTTTGATAATCAATTTATTGTGATGTTTTAAACAGGAGTACTTTTTTGGGACACCCGGTACATACTTCGAGTTGTTCTAAATCCTGCCTTATCTCTTGTGCATGGACGGATGAGTTTTGGCATAAGTTTCTAAAATGCAAATAGACTTAATGTACTGCTGCGTTTTTCGGTTTCAATGATTTTCCAAGTCGGTAAGTAAGATTTTAACCCAAATTGGTGTTTTTTTTAGAATAAATTTTGCATTTTAATATTTTAAAGCGACTGGAAACTTCTCTGGTAAACTGATGAGCACAATGGGCGACAAAAATAGCAATTGGCAGCACTCAGACTTCATGGCCTTAAATCTGAATCAGAAATTACTTTGCTTTGGTTTCATTGTAGATTTCCTCTCAAGAGACAGGACTTTTGAAAAATCAAAGTACATTTCAAAAATTTTAAACCGCAAGATGCTGAGCGAACGAAAAAGAAGGAAGGAATGTAAATAGAATCATGAAATTTGCAAATACTTGAAAGAACCTATTAGAGATATGCACAAACCATCTCGTCGGGTTTCAATGCAAATGAACTGAAACTTCAGTGAAAGTCAAATCATGATAAAACAGATGTCAGAGAAGATTTTCCGCGCAATTGCAATTTTATCACTAGTTGTCAGTTCCCTGAAATTTAATTTCCCTTGCTAGTGTTATTGAAAAAAGAAAAATGACGATGGGGAGGGTCGATTTTGATCAGCAAGAGTGATTTTTTTTGTTCAGACTTCTATAATTATGGCTCACAACATTTGTCAATCTTGTTTCTGTGCGTATAGCCATATAAGGTCAACACTCGTTGGATAAAGCTTCAAATAATTATCTTATTGAATGTAGCAGCCAAAAGCGAACTTCAGGTGGCAGTTGCAGATCTCTTCTTAAGACTCATTTCCTTAAAAAATGTACTCACTGGATGTGAAAGTCAGCCAGACCTACCGAAAACAATTTCAGCAGTTACCTTCCAGCCTCAAAAATAATCTGGCGGAAAGATTCTCGAGTAATTTTCTACCGGGTGTCCCAAAATGATGTAGTATCGTTTGATTGCTTACACATCCAAAACCAATGAACCGATATTGAAAAACTTTGTTTTATTTGATTGCCGAAAGGCTAAATTGTACCGGGTGTCCCAAAAAAAAGTTCTGAAGTTTCATTGAGCACAGAGAAAAATCTTTTTAATCCGGCAATTTCTATTCATTCTAGTTACTTGCTAGATATTTCAACTTACAGCTTGGCATATCGTAGGAAGAAATTAGTAATATGAAAATGGAATTATGAGCTCTAACATTTCACTTTCATGTTCAAGGAAAAACCAGAGAGATTATTACGCCTTCCTGCTCCGTGATGGTGGGGACTCCCTCGACGAGCAACACAAAAATTGAGTTGACAATTCGTTCATAACCTTGACGTCCAGAGCAGGCAGAAATTTTATTCACAAGAGAAAGCGTTGCTTTGCAATTGAACGGATTTTAGATTAAAGGTAACTCTGCTTTCCGCTCTAGTGCAGAGCGAGATGCCGTTTCGCAAAACCACTCTCCTCAGAAAACAGTTAATTTCTCCAATATTATTCGGCCTATCGAAAAGCGGTAAAAAGGATGTTGCTCTGCATAATCTGGGCAATCGAAAAATGTATAAAGCGCAATGTTTCCGTCAACCCTGGCTTTGCAAATCCTTGTTCAAATCTTTTTGCTGATTTCAGAAAAGTAGATTTATCTCCAAAACTACTCGAAAAATGTTCAATTTTTTTTGTTCCATCTTTAGCTAGGTTGTTGATCTACAACTTTGCGAAGTCTGATTGAAAAAGTTAGGCTAGATTTCCTGCAATCGAATTTCATATTTCTGTTTACTTTTCGACAGCGAAATGGAGAAACCTTGGTCAACAGATTACCATGCTATGAAGCACGCTAGAAATAACTTTCAGAAATGTTTCCTTTGGCAAACAGATGAACGTCATCTGTTGGGAATACCATACCCAAGTCTCAAAATACATCCTTAGTGCGCTTGTAAAAGTATCATTTGCATCTATTGATTAAAACTACTGACTTTTACCAGCAACTTCACGTAACCATGCTTTAGATGTCTTTCGTAAGTATTCACAAATTATCAATTTCTTTTAGAGTCCACAATGAGCATAGATCTTAGATCTAGAACTAGATCTTTCGCAAAAACATTCAACGGGCGTTCAAATCGTTCTGCATGGGCTAATCTGCTGACCAACGCTTTTCCCCCTCGATGTCGAGAAGTAAACAGAAATATAAAATTCGATTGCAGGAAATCTAGCCTAGCCTTTTCGATCAGACTTGGCAAAGTTGTAGATCAACTACCTAGCCAAAGATGCAACGAAAAAAAAAATCGAAAGCTTTTCGAGTAGTTTTGGAGATAAATCCACTTTTCTGAAATCAGCAAAAAGATTTGAACAAGCATTTGCGAAGCCTGGGTTGACGGAAACATTGCGATTTAAACATCTTTCGATTGCCCAGATTATACAGAACAACGTCCTGTTTACCGCTTTTCGATAGGCCGAATAATATTGGAGAAATTAACTGTTTTCTGAGGAGAGTGGTTTTGCGAAACGGCATCTCGCTCTGCACTAGAGCGGAAAGCAGAGTTACCTTAAATCATTGTTGATTCTGTGAATCAGCGTAAGGTGTGAAGAATTGAAACAAACAGGTCTCGGGACAAGTGTTTGCTGCTGTTATTGTTGTCTTGTGCCAACTGGGAATTTCAAATGGGAATTTTTACTGTTTCACGGTTTCACGGCACGGAGTAGAATAAACTGTCTTTTCTTAACTAAAGAATAATTTCAATTGCTTTTTCGATCTGCCATATTATGCAATAATGCATTTTTCTGTGTTCGTCCAGTCCGAATTGAGTGGCAAGGTATGAACGTAGTATTTTCCCCGTGAGACCTATTAGATTCGATTTTCAGACCTTTACTTCAAATATGCTCAATGAGTGGAACTCTTGCACGTCGTCAGGGCAATGAAACATTGTGTCAACCCAGTTTTTGTGTTGCTCATCCAGAGATTCCCCCCACAGCACGATGATGCAGAAAGGCGTACTAATCTATCTGGTTTTGCCTACAACATGAAGATGCGATGCTAGGACTAATAACTCCATCGTCAGATAACTGATTTCTTCCTACGATATGCCAAACTGTAAGTTGAAATGTCCAGCATGTACCTAGAATGGATAGGAATTGCCAGATAACAAACCATTTTGTCTGCATTCAATCAAACGCTGGAACTTTTTTTTGGGACACCCGGTATTCGAAGATTTTGGTTGTGGTTTACAACGATGCTTTCATGTCGAAAAGGAAAATTGTTGAACCTGCCCAAATCCAAGCCTTAGATGGCATGAAAAAGAAACGGTCTACAATTTTAGATGTGATACAAAAAGGCTGAACTCGTATTCATATTCTCTAAATTCAGTATTAAAACTGAATTCGTATTCTATGAACGACAAATAAGTTCAGCGTTTAGTATCACATCTGAAATGCTGATTGAAAAAAAAGGCTATTTCTTTTTCATGCCGTTTCTATTTCATGCGCTCTTAGGCTTGACTTTGGGCAGGTTTATCGATCTTCTTTTCGACATTAAAACCACAACCAACATACTCGAATAATATCTTGCCTTTTGGCAATCGGATAACATAAATTTTTTTGAAAATCGGTTCATTGGTTATGGACATATAAGCAATCAAACGATAATATATCATTTTGGGATACCCGGTAGATTGAACAAGGTACCTCTATATTCGGGGTAAATAAGCTTTCTTGTTCCAAAGGCAAGTTTCGCGAGATCATGAGACATAACTATAACAGTACAATAATCAATTTTCGTATATCATACACCTCATTCTTAGCTTTCGGTAAATCTTGCACAAGATCTCGGCAGCCTGCTGGGGGGGGGATTATCTTCATATATATCTGATGGGGAAGTACCAAGCAAAATTGCCAGCCAGGCTAATAAAAACCGACCATCCTTGATACAAGGGGTGCAATGCTTATGTAAAAGGCATACCTTTATCGCTATTACATAGGGGCAATAGTACGCTTAACCCTGAATTAGGGACCTGTCAATAAGAAATTTAAGATTCAATAGAAATATCGTAACACTAACTATTTCAGCCTAAACTGCTGTCTTCGACAGCTATATAAATATTACAGATTCTTAGCTTGGTATTGTTGTTCTTCTGTTATTCTTGTTTTCTACTTCTCCTCATTGCTGTACCTTCGTAGAGGACAACGTCTTGTGAACTCTTGACCACGTTCATGTATCCATTTGTTTGCCACTAGAAATAAAACTACATTATCAAACGAGTGAATTTTCTTGTCGAAATGAATGATGGGAAGGTCCAGGTCCTTTCTTTACTTGTTGTTCAATTGCCATCCCATTCAAGGGGGAACAAAGGTGGGCATATAAAGTACCGTAAAAGCTCTATTAAGCCCCTGGGGGGGGCTTATTTGATTTTGGACACTTTTTAGTCCTTTTTGCACCAAATGTTGCGGTTTAAACATACAATTCTAAGGGTTAAATACATGGATTCGACAACGTATCATCTCAAAACACATCAAAATTAACATGTAAAATTATTTAGCTCAATAAATTGAAAATCTTTGGTAACCTTTGGAATTTCATTTAAGTTGGGGGGCTTAATAGAGAGGGGGGCTTAATAGAGCTTTTACGGTAAGTTTAAAGGTAGGACGCGTGACAAAGTGCTAGCTGCGTTAATGTGGGCAGAAAAGGGCAGCTTTGAATCAAGAAGAAGTCCCAAATGTTTATGTTCATCTACTTTCTTCACAGGTGTGTTGTTAAAACGGATCACTAGATGATCAATTTTACTTCTTTTCGATGAAAAATTAGTTTGACAGCTTGCTTTTGCGGGTCAGGATTGAACGACATCTTCCATTCATGAATCATTCTTTAAAGTTGGTTATTCACACATAGTTATCAGCATAACAATATACATCAACTAATTTAAACCAACTACAACTAAAAATAATTACATAGTAAAAGGTATAATAAAATGTCCTAATTACAACATAATTTACAGCTGCAGTTTGTCCCCTCCATGTCTTTGTTTTTTTTAAAGCTGCCACATTTTCACATATTTTTATATCGTCACCTAGTGCATTCCAAATTATGCTGCCTCTGAAGGTTACAGAGTGTAGTCCAGAAGTATGAGTTTTTATTTGAGGAACTTTTACCAAATTTCTACCGGGTGTCCCAAAAAAAACGCAACGGATTTGATCGGGACTAGCGACAAGAATTTAGGTCCAATCAATCCATAGTAATTTTTTATATAATCCTCGATAGCTAACTTGAAGATAGATACCTTGATTGGTGATATTGGTGCATTGAAAGCTGGAATATTAATTTTGAAAGTCCAAATTTGCCTGAACCTCCAAACCAGAGCTTGTGGCTTTTAGCCTAAACTGCAAACGCGCTATTTTGGGGAATCTCCTGAATTACTGTGAAATAAGAGAATAAGCATCATTCCGAGGAAAATTTTTGAATAGAAATTCAATCAAATTCATCAATTTTGTCCTGAAAAGACATCTTTTGTTATGCTTCGAAAGTTTCGAAAAGTTAGCATTGCATCCGTCTCATAAAAGAAAGGAATCCGCAAAGTAGTTTGTTTTGGTGTGAAAAAATTAATTAATTCCTGCAATCTTCATGACTTTAATGAAATACATTTTGTATAATCTTTTCTCGAATTATTACGAAACAAGAAATCAAATATACCTAAGGGAAAATTATCCATGGATAAATCCTTGAATGTGCTCATTCGTGCTTGGCTCTTTTGCAGGTGCACTATGATTGAATAAATATATTCCTTTGTGAATCTTCCCTTCGGCAGTGTTATGTTTGTCAATTTCTAGCTTTCAAATTTCAATTTAAACAAGTGCCTAAACATGTGTGCCTTAGCATGCTCACACTACTACACTTTGTATATGACCGAGGGAGATTCCTCAAGCACGTTTTGAGTTAGGCCAAAACCCGAAACCTCTGGTTTGGAGACGGAAGCAAATTTGGACTTTCAAGATTGATATTCCAACTCTCCATGCAGCAATATCAACAAACAAGGTATCTATCTTCAAGTTAGCTATCGAGGATTATATCAAAAATTATTTTGGATTGATTGGACCTAAATTCTTGTCGCTAGACCCGATCAAATCCGTTGCGTTTTTTTTTGGGACACCCGGTAATTTCTAATATTCAACTTACTTACTTGCTGCAATGATGAGTAGCAGTATTATAACTTAAAGGTCCATTTGTCAAAAGTCCGAATGTAGATTTAATTTCAGTTTCATCTTAAATTATTTAAACAAAAAATCCCTACAACTTACAAACTCAATAAAAGAATAAATATCCTAGTTACATTAATACATTACATACACAGTTGACCTAAAATTATGCACAGTTTCCTATCCACATAGCAGCTGCTCTTCAATTCGTTCTATTTCAGCTCTTAAAATTAATTTTGTAATTGCTTTTTGAATCTATTAAGTGTACAGACATTATTATCGACAAGTAGCTAGAGTTTCTTTCAAACCATTCAATTAGAAGAAACAGGTCATAGAATTTTACACCCACCCTTTTACGCCGATCTGAAGGTTTGGAAATGGTGCTCAAAAACACTAGACATGTAGTATTTAACAGAAAAGCCTATTGTTCGTCGCCTGAAAGCTACAATACTGCTACCCATCGTTGCTGCAAGTAATTGCTTCTGATTCAATACAAGAGTTGGAACTGATTCCTGTCATATGACAATCGCATACTACTGTTTTTCCTCGCGCATAGCATTAAACTTTTTTATAAGAATCTGGTCGGTATTTTTTTCAAATTTTAGGACACATTTTATGACAAATTTTTGGGTATTTGGGGGAAAACAGGAACTTCTCATTAATTGTGAACATGGAGTGACAACAAATGAAAATAGACAAGTTGAACATGTCACCACTTTCTTTGAACAATTTTTCAACCACGTAGGAGCAAATGAAATTCTTAACGTCCCAGCGGCATCAATAGAAAATCCTTTCTCAGTCAAGAAAATAGAATCAGCTATTAAAAGGCTCAAAAACAACAAAGCCTCAGGCATAAATAACATCAGAGCAGAACAAATTAAATTGAGTCCACCTATAGTAGCATCAACCATTGCAAATATTTTTAACACATCAGCAGAAACCGGAAACTTCCCAAAGGAACTTAAAATGGGTGTTTTAACACCGCTTCAGAAGCCTGGAAAAAAGCGGGGGCCATCTGCAAACCTAAGGCCCATTATACTGCTCACCACCATCAGAAAAATCCTTGCCCTGTGCATCATGGAAAGAATATTGAATAAAATTATGAAACATGTCCCACCAAGTCAATCTGCTTACCAACAAGGAAGGTCTACAACTGAACAGGTTTTTACCCTCAAACTACTTGCAGAGAAAGCAGTCACCTCAGCAGATTACAACTCCTTTATCCTCTTGACGGACATGTCCAAAGCCTTTGATACAGTCAACAGAAAAAACCCTCCTGGAAGACTGCGCAAAATTCTGAACCCAGATGAGCTACATATCATAAAGATACTCATCGAACAAGTAGAACTCAGCGTCCGAATTGGAAAAACTACAGGTAAACCCTTCGCCACAAACGTCGGAATACCTCAGGGTGATAGCTTATCCCCAATAATGTTCATCTTATACCTTGCAAAAGCCATGGAATATGAGCCAGCCCTCCAAGATCATAGCTACAACAAACCATTACTTGATCATACCTACTGTTTGAGAAAGAAACAAATCTATGAAATACAGAGAAAATCTCTAATCATTCCACTTTAATATGCAAACGATATAGGGTGTGTATTTATCAGCAACGACAACAGAGCAATGTAATATCAGCAATCCATGTTACCACAACTCCTTGTGAAAAGGAACCTCACCCGCGATGAATCGAAAACAGAAACATAAAGCATTACGAGGGATGGCGGCAACACATCTCTGGACAATAAATGAAACAATGAGAGGTCGAATAAATGCTCTTTGAACTCCGACTCTTAACTTTTGTTTTTGATTCTGTTAATAAAACTTCACCTTGTTGCTTTAATGACTTTTCTTATTCAGTTCATCTGTTCATCAGTATTCCACTAGACAGGCCAGTCAAGGTAATTTATTTTTGTCTCGAAAAACAGTCTTTAATATGGTCTCAAGTCAATTCGATATCTTGGTGCTAAACTTTGGAACACAATACCTGTGGAACTCAGAAATGCTCCATCTAAAATATCATTCAAAACAAAACTACAAATTTACTTGCTAAACAAGGTCAACCGATGAATCTATTATGACACCTGAACAATTGCTATCAATTTTTAAATAGGAAATGCACGACTTCTATTTTCACCTAATAGTATCTTAGGATAGGGGGGGGGGGCTCTCTCCTCGATTAGTTTACCTATTAAGAGAGCTCCTCCGCTAAGTAATTCCCTACATACAAACTATTTATTTAGCCCCTCTTTGTATTTGTATATTGTATTAATTTTCTGTATCATTGAGTTTATTTTCTGTAACAATTATCTTTGTAGTTTAGTTATTCGTATGTATAGTTAGGTTATAAATTGTATGTAATGGAATTTAAAATATTAAAACTGAACTGAACTGAATGCATATCAACGAAGACTGCTCAGAAAACTTCTCAAAAGAAGGTGGCCTAGAAAAATATCGAATGACCAACTCCAAGCCAGTATAAACTACATAGAATGGACAAAAACAATTGAAAAACAGCAAGAATCAGATGGATCGGTCACTTATTGCGAATGCCAGCAAACACACCTGCAAGGATAGCACTGGAAGACGCGGAACGAATTGTTAGAATGCCCAGGGGTCGACGCAAAAACCACTTGGTTGAAATGTGCAGAAGAACAATTGGCAAATTGAATATCACATAGGAGAATGCCAAAGTGTTAGCTCAAGATAGAACTTGCTGGAAATCTTTGACAAAACATTAAAATAAGAAAAAAACGTGTATTTGTTGACACTACCCGGTGCCTAGCAGTTTATGTAGATTATTATTATTGCTATTATTGGGGGATACTAGAATCTGCACCGAATCTCTGTACGATCGCTTTAAGCACCCCAAGGCTACTTTTATGTTCCTGGAGGACACCGAAATCTGTAATTATGCGGATGGCACAACTATTTATGCGTGTGGTCCTAACATCGAAAATGTCATCATGCATTTGGAGAATGATGCCCTTAAGATAACTGAATGGTTTCCAAACAATGGCATGAAGCTAAATGAAGACAAATGTCACTTAATGATTTTTGGTGCAAAAGGGAGTACTGAAACAACAATTAAAATAGGCGAGGCCTATGTGAAAGAAAGTTCAGAGGAAAATCTTCTCGGTATAACCTTTGATAAATCACTTTCTTTCAAGCAACACGTCAAGACTGTTTGCAAAAAGGCCAGCCAAAAACTCCACGCTCTTGCTCGAATTTCACGATACATGGACACTGAAAAACTGCAGCAGTTAATGAGGGCGTTCGTTTTGTCCCATTTCAGCTACTGTCCTCTTGTTTGGATGTTCTATGATAGAGCTTTGAATCATAGAATAAATCATATTCAAGAAAGGGCATTACGCAGTGCATATAAAGATTACGAGAATGATTTCGGTTTTCTCCTGGAGCAATCTAAATCGGTGCCAATCCATGTAAGAAACCTACAGTTGCTCATGACTGAAATTTATAAAACAAAATGCGGTCTGAATCCACCATTCATGAAGGATATTTTCATGCAACGAAATATTAGGTACTGCCTAAGGCATGGTAATGACGCTCAACTGCCAAAAGTATGAACTACGGCCTTTGGAGTTGAGTCCATTACTTACCTTGGAAATAAACTGTGGCAGCATTTACCGCAATAACTAAAACAATTAAACAGCCTTCCTATGTTCAAAAAACGAATTAGATGTTGGAATGGTGGAACATGCAACTGTAGGCTTTGCAAAGTATATATGCCGCAAGTTGGGTTTCTAACATGATAGATTTTAACTCTGATTTGTCCTGTTTGATATTAATTTTAGTTTTATTGTAAATTATGTATATTGTAAATAGTAGGCCTTAATTAGCTGCAATTTAGCTATTCATTTTTTAGCCTACTTTAAATCGATATTTAATAATAATAATAATAATTTAATATTTAATAATAATAATAATAACTTCTTTTATCTTGATTAACGACAACACTGCTTGACTCGACTAAAAAGACTTGAAAACCGACAGATGTGAATGGGTTGCTCGAAATCTAAGCACAAAATTGTCCCAAACCCGCAAACCGCCATGCATCGTAAAACCTGAAAACTGACATATTTTAAAGAATCCAACCCGCAGCCCTAGGGGCAAAAATTTGCCAAACCCGTAACCAGTGAAAGCCCAAAGCCCAAGGCCGTCTTTCACAGTATGAGGAGAACAGTCGTCGGCGTCGGCTTCCGGTTTCATAGTTATTGAATTGACAGACTTTGTTCACATCATTGATTCAGGGCTTGTTTATATGCTGGCCCGCTAAATGGGATCTCACTGCCTCTTGAAATCTATGGAAAAATTAGATTTTGTTTATATGGAGAGGCGAGCCAGCCGGTAAGCGGGATCTCACTGGAGCACTGCCGAGATCTCGGTAGGCGGAATCAGGGACTGCGCAGCGGTTTCAAAGTGGGGGGCTAAACGGCGAGCGAAGGGAGGAAAAATGGGGGTCCGGGGGCTTGCCCCCGAAAACATTTTGAGACCACACCCTTTAGAACGTCGTAAAACGCCCTTTTCTGTCAAAGACTTGCCTCTTAATACGTCCATATTTATACTGTATACAGTTTGGTACAAAAAAGATTTCAATTGCCATGAAAAGAGACATCGTTACAACCAACAAAATTAACTGCAAAGCATTTCTTCTCATAAAAACTATTACTACTGAAGATCCAGGGGCGGATCCAGCCCGAAGTTGAAGGGGGGGAGGCAACTTGCAAGGAGGGCCCCAAAAATATAGTAGGAAGTGAGCGCGCTTTTTAAAGAAAATTCTTTGATTTACTATTAATTAACGCCTCTATTTATATTTTGACCCAATATTTAAATCGAAACAGATAAAGAATTGTGCGTTAAAGTCATGATGAGGGGCGCTATTCTCGCCAAAAGAGGGGCGCCAAGCTGAGTTTTCATCGTGAAGGGAGGGCAATTGCCCCCACTTGCCCCCCCCCCCCTAAATCCGCCACTGTGAAGATCTGTCAGAGCAAACGTGCCAAAGTTGGATGCCTATTCTAATTTTCAACGAAATCGTTAGCAATTTCTAAGAGGGACATCGTGTTTGCTCGTTGTTTATGAAAGTTCAATATTGCTACTAGTGGAAATTTGCTTGCTTCATATTTGAATGAAGTCAGGTTTTGAGACATCTAGCCATCGAGAAGGTCTCTCCGGGTCTCTCAGCAAATGCAGCAGTTGCGTGTATGAAGATATTGAAAATTCCATATTTGTGACAGTTTTTAGACCTATCTTTGAAAAAAGTGGGGGGGGGCTTTAGCCCCCCCCCTAGCCCAATGGCTGCGCGGTCCCTGGGCGGGATGGAAATTTTCCCATATAAACATTCCAGCCCGGTTACCGAGACGAAAACGTCTTTACTGCTCATGCGCTTCTGATTTAGACAATGGGCGCGCGTCAATTTTAGGCACGTGTCCAATTTCTGTCTCGCTAGGCAGGCTGGGACTTCCTCATAAAAACACACGAGTACAATCAGTCCGCTTACCAAGCCAGCCCGTTTAACGGGCTCATATATAAACAGGCCCTTAGACTCGCGCAAGTCACTGTCATGCACCCCTTGGTTAGTTTTGCATGCATGATAGCACATAAGCAATATCGATGCTAATTCCAATGCCAATGCTAGTTCCAATGCCACAATGCAGGTGATTACATGGCCTTCTAAAAGGATCTCCTCCAACTGCTCGCTGTCTAAGCCGATTGATCTTCAATCCAATAAAACAACTTTAATACTTGTCAATAAATGGCAGAGCTGTGACAAACATACCCCATTTTTCACCAAGAAGTACTGGGCATGCAGCATGTCTTGTGTTGTAGTCTCCACTTCCATCACCATGTAAGTTATACCAAAACACGGCATCTCCCTAAAGGTAATTGATTTTCATTATTTTTTTACACGGTAGCCCCATCGATCTAGAGGACTGAGTGTCAACCCACGAGCGTATAGGTTAACTTGTTTACTGTTCTTTTACAGCAACTTTAATATTCAAAAATACTGTTTATTACTCTAGTTACTTCAATTACTCTATGCAGTTATTCTTTCCTCTCTGCGCAAGCTCAAATGCTGCATTTGAAGGTTAATGACAAGGATACATTGTTTAGGAAACACCGTCAACAAACAAAGATTCATACTTCTCCCAATGCTGAAACGACCGGGCCAAGCCTTTCTAAGTCAAGTTAACTGAAGAATAGACCAAACAATTTCTTCGATCTTTTAATTTCTGTGAGTGCGTTTATTGACAAAGTTTGGCTTATGATGTTTCAAAAAAGTACTTATCTGTACATATTCATAGAATAAGGCCACTCTACCTGCTCCAAGCAATTTAACTTGCACGTTGCTAAAGGGCTCTCGTTTATTTGTAAAACTTTTGCTCCGATTGAAACAGTCAAGCATAAACTGCATCTAAACTGCGCTTCTCAGCCAATATGTCACCAAAACCATAAGCAAAGCAATAACCTTCAGTAAGTCTTTGACTTGGCATCTCTTCCACATTGTACAATTAATAAATGTCCATGTTTTCTTTCTAACATTTATTAATGATCTGTCGCAAACAAGTTTTCTTTTTCTTTTATTCCCAGAACAAGCAAAGAACGAAATGACGAATGCACATTTGATCACGAAATATTTTCCCGCCAAAGTGCAAAGTCTCTCCTTTGCTACGAGGCTCAAGGGGCATAGGAGACCTTTGCCTCGATACAATTGTACCAAAAGTGCCTTTGCATTCCTTTGGTTAAAGGGGCAATAATGATTTATTCATAAAAAGATCTAACATTGGCAAATTACAATCATACAATCCAAATTCGCCGAAATCCAAGCTCCCTTGTAAGCAATGTTAAATATCACTTAAATGTGATAGTAACTCAGTACTTTCAAGTTGCAAGCCTTTGTATTGTAGGCCCTTCTGGTCCATTAAGCGCATAGAAACTGTCGCAAAATTCGCTTTTTCTTGCATTGCTTCGCTCATTTCAACTGCATTTCAACATCTGCAGCGAGAAGAGGATTCCCCTTCGCAGATTATCCGCCATTTTCCAGAAAAGTAGCGCCCCATCCCAGACCTCTTTGAAAAGGTCTATTCCAAACACTGAAGTTAACAAAATTCAGTGGTGGACCAATAATTCCCGACTCTTTTTGTGAAAATTAGACCAAGGTAGGCAAGTTCCAACTAGTCAAACAAATATCAATTCATTCTCATAGTATTCAAAGATACGTAAATGATGCATTTCTAAGACAACCATGCGCGTTGAGAGTCAAGGGAAACATGGAACGAGGTCAAGGTCCTTGTTTATCCAGTTGACATGGAAACTCGGTAAAGGTAAATTCATCTTGTGCATCTTGACGAGACCCTGGGTGAGAAAATAAATCTGTCATAGCATACCTAGACTTATGACGATGAGTCTCAATGTTCTGCATTGAATTGGATGATGTTATGGCTTCAAACTGAGACTCATGACCATACAGCTTCAAAATTAGGCTAATTTAGGCCATTTCCGCCGCGTTTACGGCGGGACCAATCAGATCGCTACTTTCTTAATGAGGTCAGACCACGTGCCTATCCCTAGCGTTGATTGGCTGATTGGATCAAAGTTCGACTTTTCGAAGAGAAGCAACGTTCGAAACGACGTTCGAATTTTCTTTCAGCGCTCGAAGGATGGGAGAAGCGCGATTTTTCTTCAGATCTCTGGTAAGATTTTATTCTCTGTTTTGAATCAGTTTGGTCGTGAGTCCTTGTATTGAGTGAAAATAAAACATCAGATTAAAAAAGTTGAACGAATACAAGGAATCACGTCGTCAGACTATAGCATACCTTGCTCGGTCGTATTTGCATGTGAATATTTGTGAAAACCGTCCCACCACCCATTTCAACATCTGATAACTACAAGAAAACGAAAAAAAGAATTCACTTAACATTGAACTTAACCCCGTCAGGTTGAAAACATAAAACAAGCAAGCTAATTAATTTTTCTCCCATGACCAAACGGCCTGAATTAGTTTCCAAAACAATGTTTCCTTCTACTTTGACTTCTACTTCTATTTTCACGTTGAGAAACAGTATACCTACCGAAATCCTCAGCTAATGGGTGCGCCAAAAAACCTTCTGGCATTTGAAAGTTGTAGTACCCAAAGCACTGGATGGATTTGAATGAATTAAATTTCGCTTGATAGCAGGATTATAATCAATAGCGAAATGGATGAAAAGGACATGTAACGTTCGATCACATTATAGAGACTCGCCCATAGGGCGATTGTAGGGTGAGTGGCCGAGCGGCAGCACCTGGCAATCAAGCAGCATCTCGCGGAGATATTTCACGAAGACAAATATGAAGGAAATGAAGCCTTGATACGGTACAGAAAGTTGTAACATGCATTTTTTGTAAATACTTCTTTTTGTAAAATGGGCAAAATTTAATCGAATGTACCTTTTTAAATGCCAAAGCTCTCCTTACTCTTTCTGCTCATTTCGTTCATTGTGTTCATTTCCAGTTTATTTTTGGCAGCAAGAAAAACAATGTAGCATTGAATCCGAGACCACTGCATCTCACACTCATTTTAAAATAATAGTCGTCTACATGGTATTTTCAAATCGGGATGAGATGACATTTCAAACGATTTGAATTGCCAGACTGAGTTTTATCCCGGTTTGAGTTAGAAATCGCATATTCCATGTAAATACTACCAGACACCGACTTGAACTCAGATCGGGGTGAAATTTCAAACCGATTTGAGTTTTTCGTGACGAATTTACCTTTATCTTCAGTATTCATGACAGTACGAGAAAAAGCACAAAATTACTTCGGTTTTTTCGAAGAACTCAATTCCATTCTAATTCACCATATTGCTCTAAGTACTATGAATTTGCCAACTCCTGGACTTATTTTGATGCACTAGGTAAAACCAATTCAATTGGAAAAAATTATCGCATCTAAGTTAAATAAAAATCCTAAAAAATCTCTTTCGTTTCGTTACAACTGATTGGTGATAATTTCCAAAAGGCATTTTGGCGCACGTATATATTTTTTGGTTTATTTTGTAAATAAATGATACTGATGCACCTCAAAGATATGACGTTGACATAGACAAAAGTTGTTTATTACCTTATCATGCAGATGTCATGCCTGAAGGAAGATAATGCTTTCGTGTTAACGTTGCAAAATCTTAAATATGGTACATTTGATTTGAAATAGAAAACATTACAATTCAAAATCGGCAAAAGTTTACAAAAAATCAAACAAAAGGTAATCGTTTCATTGTCAAGGTATTTCATAAGACTACCCCTGCCAACAGAGTAAGAAACAAGACCTTATAACGACCAAATAAGTTTTTGTGCAAGAGTTTTAAAAACACGCTGAATATTTTATTCAAGAAGAAAAACGGACGCAGAAAAACAGACAGATTCTTCAGCACATTAAATCTCAAAATTCTGTCGGTTTTTTGCTTCCGTTTTTCTTCTAGTATTTATCATTTAGTATATACTACAATACCAAGTTCTTATTCAAGAAAATACTCACATAAACTAAGAAAGTAGCAATTCTGTTCCCAAGCCTCTCTACAAGTGCGCTGCTCTTTTCCTTAAGATAGAAACGTAAACGTAAATGAACGTAAATAATACGTATATTACGTATACGTAATACATACGTAAACGTATACGTAAACGTAAACGTAAACGTAAACGTATACGTATATTACGTATACGTATATTTACGTATATAAACGTAAATGATCAGCAAAACATCTTTCAAAAATTAAAACTTTGTTACAAATCAATTGAGTTCAGAATAAGACAAGATTGTGACGAGATTCTGAAGAAATAATTAGGATCGGTAAGTTGCTCAAGATTCCTCGGTCCAGTTAGCAACAGTTCTTAATCAGTTCACACTTTGAGAGAACATCGTCTCTCACATAAATTTCTAGTTTTAGTTTGGAAAAAGTTTGGCCCGAATCTGACTAGAGCAAATAAAAAAATTATGAATTCGAAGACAATAATGATGACAATTTTCATTGAATATACTAAGCATCCAAAGGTCCGATTACAGATGAATTTTTTATTCAAATATAAAATTTTACAATATATCTTACATTCTACTATACCTATTTAACTAACTATGCAACACTATAGGTACGATAGCATGGGGAGCGAAAGACAATGACTACCCCATGGCCAATATATACAAACATGAAACGTTGAACTGTATGCAGTAACATTACGAAACAATTAAACATTAATGGATACTATACAAGATTCTGTCTCATATCAGATGTCAGGTCAGGGTTGCAATGAGTTGAAAGATGTCACGAGTGCACATCATTTTATTGTTGATTTAGGTAAGTAAAATGCCTGACATCTAATGTGAAACAGAATTTACAAAGAAAAGAACTATTTACGATAAAGGACTTGGTGGTTGCTGAAGTCTCAATGGATCTTAATCAAAGCAACCAGTTTCGTGGATGAGGCGTAAATTCGAGTAGACTTCTGTTCAACTCATCAGAAAGGTCTTGATCACCATATAATAAAAGCTGCGTCAAAGAATGATTTGAAAGATTGGTGATTTGTAAAAATGGTCGTAATAATTCAACGATTCCAGCGAGAAGATTTTGTCGTTGAACATCAACAGAAGGGCAGAGCAACAAAAAGTGCTCAGTGTCCTCAATGCCATCGTTCGTTGGGCACATTGAAAGTTCGGCTGGTTAATACTTGTAATCAATCTGTTCAGAAGTACTTACTAGAGCGTTTTTTGAAATGGTCTCCACACCGAATTGACCATAAAAGTGAAGCTTTTTGAAAATAGTCGAGGTTGCCCATGTTTGAAATGTCTCGTTGTGTAATTTCCGAGATGATAAGAGATTATTATGAGGTGCCATTACCGTCAAATATATTACATACAGATTGTGTTTCCTTTGTTCCGTTTTTCCGTTCGGTATTTTCATGCTCAATTGAGATTTCTAGGCTCTTTTGAGATAAGTGAGAAGATTCAATATCAAGTATGATTTCAGATTTGTACTTAGTTCATATTTCAATCTGTCCTTACCCGCTGACTGATTCATCTCAGATTCATTATCTTCCGGTAATTTCAGATGTTGCATGTGTTAGATGTGTTAACATGTTAGATGTGATGCAAAATTCTGAACTTATATGCCGCTCAGAGAATATTAGTCCTTCACAGAATACGAATTCAGTTAATACTGAGTTCAGAGAATACGAATATGAGTTCAGCCTTTTGTATCACATCCAAAATGTTGACTTGGAAAATAGGCCGTTTCTTTCTCGTGCCATCTAAGGCTTGAATCTGAGCATGTTCATCTATCTTCTTTTCGACATGAAAACGCCATGGTAAAACTGCAACCAACATCTTAAAAATAAAATCTAGTCTCTAGGCAATCAAATAATAGAAAAATTTTTGAAAATCGGTTCATTTGTTATGGACATGTGAGCAATCAAACAATAATACATCATTTTGGGACACCTGGTATGTGTTCAAGTTAACTATCGAGAAACATTTTGAGAATAATTAGCCATTGATTAAAGCAAAATTCAAATCGCTGGAATCAACAAAATCTGTACACTTTTTTTGGGACGCCCGATATAATATCTAAAACGAATGACGAAAATGCCTTCAATTCACGTCTACGGTCGGCTGATACGAAATTGATTCTGAATAATGACGCTCAAACGTTAGTTATATGGTTAATGCAATTTGAACTGTAAATTACGGCATCTGAACCAATATGCCTTGATTAAATAAGCCAAAAACGTAATGGAAGGATTCAAAAAATGAATTTGCATGGGCGGCATGAACAAAAATATGATCATAGAATCATTGCAATGAATTCACTGTAACTGAATCTTATATGTAATATCCTCTCAACAAAAATGCGGAACTCTGTAAAGGATTTTTGGTTAATTAAAATGTCCATTTGCAAATTTCTATCAAAGTTTGTTTTCCAAAAAGATCGGCATCATTTCAGATAAACCAATAAATTCTTAATAAACAACCTGTTGTCTCAGGAGAATAATGCGACATTGGATAATAAGTTAATTTTGACTGTTGCAAAGGGCGGCTTCATTATTCTGGAGACTGTAGAAGACCGCTTTTCACCAAACCAAAATATGTTACATTGAGATTCTGTAATCACTTCAAATTAACTTTAATTGTGAAAAAATCTGGTCTATTTTCGGCATATTGACAGAGGATACTTTGGACACAAAACTGATTTTTGTGATGATGTCATGTGGCTGAAAAAGCAAACCTAGACTTACTGATTTCTCATCACAGTATCTCCAATAACGAATCAAAGATCTCCCTCCATTGTGTAAACACTGGGAATAAGGAAAAACAAAAGGGGTTCCCTGCTTTGCCCGAATGGAATGCATGTTTCTTCAATCTCTCAGAAAAAGCATGTTTGTCTTCTTTAGAAGTCTATAAGTGCAGGGAAAGCTAACGTAACTTCTGCTAACGTAACTTCTAGGCCTAACAAAAGATATTTTGCAAAACCAATTTAGTGACATCGATTTCAACAAAGTGAATTTCTCTTTGTAAACAGACTTTTCTCCTATGTACTAAAGGAAGTTTTGAGATTTGCATCTTTCATAAAATTCTGCAAACTTGCACCTTTTTTACTCAACAGTTATAAAATAATAACATTAATATAAAGTTACCTTTGTCGGTTTATGAGTTAACTCAGAACCATTGCGACGAAATGGGGGTGGACGAATAGGAGTCAGCTGCAAAGCAAGAAAATTAGAAAGACTAAAAATGACTTACGAAAGTGTTGTAAACTGACGTAGCCTTGAAGTAGAAACTCGATTTCATATGTAAAACCTAACAATTCTTCAAATGCCTCCAATTTCCAAAACTACAAAGCTTGAAGACCGAGAGAGAAACTTACAAAAGACAACAAATTGAACCTACTTTCTTCTTGCGCAAGCCAAATCTTGCATACAAATGGCAAATTTTTATACAGGCTTATTGCAAAAGGCTGCTCATCTATATATAAAAGGCACGTAAACGATTATCCAATTAGCTTCCAACTCTTGTCAACCATTGTCAATTTCACAATACTCCATTGGAAAATAACATAGTTCCATTGTAACTTGAACAATCGACCTCTTAGATGTATGGCCGGGAAATCAACCCCTTTTAATCTCCCAGGGGGGGAGGGGATACTCTGGTACTCTGGTAAGGGTGCTCAGTGGCCAAAATGGTTGCATCAGTGTAAAACTTGCTTGGAACGAGGAACAAACACTGCTTAGATTTAGAACCCACACACATATATATATAGATCATTTTTCAATTGACTCAGATGGGGCGAAAGAAATAGAGAAACAGAGTTGTTAAACTGCAGTTAATAGTGATGTTCAAGAAGAAAGGTAGGCTATTTTCATTTTTAGGCCTTGTCTATCTGGGCCAACACGACAGTTAAACAGCAAAGAGGAAAAATCCGAGCTATAAGTACCATAAACAGATCAAGCCACCAAATTGAGCAACACATTCCTCATTCACAAGCAGCATATAAAACAAAAATAGGTCAATAATGAACAGCATGACAGCAAGCAATTGGGAAGCGAACGAGTAGGCATATCTTTTCAAATAAAAAAGAAACTTGCAAACTCTACCTCTAAAGCCAGTCATTTGCAAAGAAACTTTTCAGCAGCAATTACTTTGACGAAGAGAAAGGCTTTAACTTGACTTTTGAGATGAACTGACAGCAGACACAGACAGTGATTTTTATATCCACATAAATTGAAAAGTCATTCCTGCAGTAATGCACTGACTAAAGACCATATTTCACTAGTCAGGGAAATATCATTCTTGGTCTTTTTAGCAGTATCTTATAATGAGAAATATGTGTGGGCTGATAACAATCAATACGCAGTTGAGATAATTGAAATCTCCTCTCATTTTGAAATTATGGAACAAGTTGTTTGAGGTCAGTCTCAGAATGAACAAATACTGTGAGAAGTTTAAGCTCTTAAATTTTGCCCTGGTAAAGATGGGATGGTGATAGGCATTCTAATCTAAGCCAAAGAACAGACGTTTAATCAAAAAATTGCCCTGTGCACAGCTGTGGATGCTAATTCATAAAGCTACTATTACAAATGGTCAAAATTTCCATTTCAGCACCACCAGGAATGAGATTGGGAGAAGCGTTCGCAGCGAAGGTGAAGTTGCGGTATTTAGCACAAAGCACTGGGATCGCAGAAGCAGAATAGGCCTAATCAAGTCCGCGACCTCTTGTGATGACGCTCCAGTGGTGGGGCTCTGCCGGGTATCGAGCCCTGTTCGCCTGACTGTTCTGGCTGCAAAGTTAGTGAGTTGCATCACTGCGCCACAACACCTTCAAGCCAAAGCAAAGGGCGTGTCCTCAGAGATTTTCCTGGGACTTTGTCCCCAGAGCCCTCATTTTTATGCTCCATCAGTTACTTTGCCCTGGTCAAACTGCTGACCAAGGATCGGGAAAGGGTTCCTCAACAGTTTGAGAAACAAATACATTATAGATCATCTGGCCCACAATGCTAAAAAAATGTCAAAATTACTTTTATGAAATAGAGACTACATAAAGACTTTAATCATGCCATAAGGAGATATATGACTCATTTCCAAAGAAAGTGAGTTTAGCTTTGCAATTGGTAAGAAATCGAGGAATTGCGAAGAATTCTGCTCATGACCACACCCTCATAATTTAGGTCACACCCACTTAGGGCCACTTTAACTCATCCATGGCCGGTGCAAAATCAGAGCCGGTCCGCCACTGATATTACAAATGGGGTAGAAATGAAAAACAAACAATTATCAACGAAGAAAGGTTGTGCCATGGTAAATCATACTTGGATGTATGTCCATTTCTATCAATTTTCATATGTGATCTGGGCAATCTGATGGAAATGCACAATTGCAGTTATTTTCTCAACTGTTTATTGATCACTGAAAGAATTTTCTGCAATCACAAGTCAAAATAATTTTCTGTATTCCTCTCATTGTCAAAATTTATCGAAAAATTATTTGAGGATCAGTCTAACAAAACTATTTTTTGTAAAGGTTAAGTTCTGCTGATAGACTGAAACATTGATCAAGTCACAGTCAAGAACTTGCTGCATTTCTTTTATTGTAATAATTATGATACAATTATATTAGGGTCACTATAAGAATTAACAAATGTGATGTGAGGTGTAAGCTCACAGTACGGGCTGTGTGCACATATAGCAAATTAATTCTCAAAAATTCTCAGAATTCTTAAGAATTGTGAGAGAAAAATCCTTCGTATTCTGAAGGTACTGTCGAGTCAGATGAAAAACACATATCAGAATCTTTTAAAAAAAAATTCGCAAGAAATTAAAAAGATTCATAAGGAATTCTCTTAAGACAGAATGAAATTAAGAAAAAGAAAGTGATCTAAATACAGCTACATAAAAATTTACAGGCAAAAGCGAAATATGTAATATAATACACTCCCCAGGTGAAAGTGACAGGGATAGCATTAAAAATGTCAATGCGACCGTGTTTCCATAATGATCCTTCCAGAGGTGTATCAAAAAGAAACGTGTTCAGGAAAAAAGGATTTTGTGTCAAAAACTGGAAAATTTTGGCTGATTTTGAGTTTTCAATACTACACTTAGAGGATATCTCTTGACTTAGGAGATCTTTAAAGAATTTACCTTTGATCTTCTGTTTGAAACTGTTGATGGTCTTTGCAGATTTTAGTTCTGATGGTAGATTGTTTCATGTTTTAGGTTCGAGATATGAGAAAATTTTGCTGTGTGATACCGTTTTGGAAAGGTTGACTCAATTTGTTTTTAGATATTCAAGTTATTAGGCTCCGGCCAACTGATGGTGAGGTACATATGCGGAGGGAGTTGAAGTGAATCACAACCAGTTCGGACGTGCAATGTAGCAAGAAAATATTGGGGTATTACATAAGGGATTCACAATCAAGCCGATCAAGATTCCTTTCGCCTACGATCCCGGAGGGGGGGGGGGGGTACTTCATTGTTAAATGATACTGGACGTGCCGCTCATGTAGATGGGTTTTCTCATCTGTTCCCCACATATGGGTTCTGTATTTAACCATAATTCTGGCAGATGGGTAGTTTTTTGAGAATTTTCTTATCAATGGATCCCATAATGAGGTACTTCATTGTTAAATGATACTGGACGTGCCGCTCATGTAGATGGGTTTTCTCATCTGTTCCCCACATATGGGTTCTGTATTTAACCATAATTCTGGCAGATGGGTAGTTTTTTGAGAATTTTCTTATCAATGGATCCCATAATGATAATCCACACAAAAAAATGAAATTTTCTTGGGTACCTTTCAAGTGTAGTTTTACATTCATCAAACAGGTTAGCATCTTTTGAAAAGTGGACATCTTAATACAGTTGTTAACAAGTGACTGCACACAACGTTGTGCTGTAGTATTTCTATGGGTGCATGACAAGACGTTTTGGCAGTCTATGCACAACTACGCTCATCAATTATGAGGTGTCCTTCTCCTATAGAGCCTGTTACTGTTCATTAAAGTGAATTATCAGATATTGTTAAAAAGCTCTCCGCAGGAGCTAAGAATGTTGAAGCGCGAGCGAAGCAAGCGCTTAATCCTACCAGTCTTACATAAAATTCAATCATTCTTCTCACAGATCTGAAATTGCTAAGAGCTAAAACAATACACAATCAAAGTGCACGAGGGAGAAAGTACGACCAATGTTGCTCTACGCTTGAATCAGTAGCACGGTCAACTTGGAGTTTAATTCAAACAAGTTTGGGTATTATCTACCGGGTGCGCCAAAATAAACTATGCATTTTTGGCAAGACATGATAAATCGTACACTGGACCGATTTTGAAGATTTATGACTTAATCTATAGCAGAAAGCCTGAATTAGATTCTAAGATTTTTTACAAATTTTTCCGTTTTCACTTTTTAGAGCTACAAACGAGTTTCTTAAAATTTTCGTTTTCGAAAACACTGAAAACCATAAAAAAACGTTGATCAAATTTTCTAAAGAATCTACATGAATGGACAAAGAGAAAACGTTTTCAGCGTGATTTGGAGATTTGGAAATTGATTATTGTAAACTTCTGCACGAGCGTTATTTTAACGATTGGCCTGTTGCGAAATTCTGTAGTAGTTACAATAAAGTACCGCCCCAAAAGCCGTCACAAAATCAAAAATGTAACAAGACTCCATGCTTGCTGGCCCCATGACGCTTCCTCGCTTGTCTTTTTAACCCCCGGGGGGTCTACTTAATACAATGACAACCCGGGGATGTGCCTGCCAATAGGGTGTCATTTTCGGATGAAAATTCCGGAACAGGATTATACCTTTTTCACCTTTATTCCGGGACCGGTATGTCCATTGGAGCTATTTTTTCCAGGAAAGGTCAGATTACCATTTCAAAAAACACTCCAATTGATGAATTTATTAAATGAAAATTTTAGTAGCGTGGACCCCACCTGATACCCCCACCTGATTGAATACTCCATACCCCAACTGAATCGAATCGGGTACCTTTTGTCTTCATATCGCACCGAAAGGAAACAACAACAGCAATTCAAATTCACCTCAACTACGTATTGGGTTTAATTTTGGCGGCAAAGCCAACCAAGTTTTTTTTGTTTTTTATGTTTTTATCAATCAATAAAATTTTACAATACATATTACGGTCTACACTACTTACAAGAATTACTTTACAATACTACTGGGACAAATACCCCCGGAGAGCAAAAGACTGTGTCTACCCTAAGGGAATTAACATAGATAAAGGAAAGAAAAACTACTTAAACTTAAAGAACACTACTAAAACAACACATACGGATAATAAGAACGATTGATACCTAAGTCTGCTGCATATTAGACGTCAGATCTAAGTGACGGCAAGGAAAAGTAACTGGTGGAGAGAACTTATCTTGAAGTTTCTTTAAGAATGAAAAAAACCACCATGCACCTGCCGTCCAATATGCAACAGACTTACAAACTTAAAGAGACAAAAAAGAAACAGACGGGGACTTAGTGGTTACGTGATGTACAACTTTCGTTAGAAGCGACCTTACTCAAACCGTCCAGTTTCGCGGATGAACTGTATAGTCAAGTTGAGAATAGTTCTATTTAGTTCTTAAGAGAACTTTTCATCGCCATACAGTAAAAGCTGAGTTAGGACCTTATTTGAAAAATTACTATGTCCAAACGGTCGTAATACATCAAAGACTCCAGCGAGAAGGTCTCGTCGTGGAGCATCAAAAGAAGGGCAAAGCAACAAGAAGTGTTCTGCATCTTCAATGCCATCATTCGAAGGGCACATAGGGTTTACAGTATCCCTAAAATTGTGTTTGAATTTATGGAAGTTTAATTTGCTTAAACCAACTCTAAGTTGAGTAAGAAAAGATAACCCAATTGGGTCATGAATTCCGAAGACAGGATTTGCAGGGGGGCGGATCATTGACAAAATCTTCTTCTTAAAAATAGCGACAGATGGTGCAAGTCTAAGTTCTGGTTCAATATCGTCCCATTCGCATAGACAGTGAGGATAAAAGCTAGATTTGAATTTTTCCGTCCTTGCCATTATTCGCCCTATGACATCCTGTTTGCGAAGAGAGTAATGTGACTGATGAAGTCGAGGGATTGGATCCATTGCATAATCAGGGGCTAGATTATTTATAATCTTGTAAAACAAAGTAAGACGTCTGCTCCACCTACGGGAACTTAGTGATTCCCAGCCAAGCTCTGCATACAGTTTTTGTCGCGAAGTTCCTCTCCATGCACCAGTTATAGCTAGAGCAGCAGAATACTGAACAGACTCTATCTTTTCCATTAAATTCTGAAGAAAGGTATTCTGACTAAATTCACATATTTTAGCCGGGATATGGTATATAACATCCCCATAGTCCAGGTGAGGTCGCAAAACCAAGTTTTCAAAACAACATGAAAGAAAGATGACTAGTTTTTATTAAATATCGATTATATATACAAGATGATATTTTGCCTCGACATAAGAGGCTTCTTCAGAGCTAAACACGGAGAAATTGCATATGGCTACCTAAATAAATTGAAGTGAAGGTGCTGAAATCAAAGAGCATAAGAATGTAAGTAGCCAGAGAATAGGGTAGGCCTATCAATACACTTTCTCGAGATATTGTAAGCAAGAGGGGCACTACAAGTAGTAGTATGTACATGTACATGACGTTCTAATTACGTTATAGTTGCCAAACTATTCGGGCACTCTGTCTGGATATTTTGCTGATCTGAGACAGTTCTGAGATAATTTGAGGGCATGGTGGTTGGTTGGGTCATGATGGGTGCTTCAATTCGCGTGTTGTTGATACTACTTACTGTTGTGTTGGATAGGGTGCATAGTATTCTAGAATTTTTCCTTAGAATTTTAACTGAACAACGGAAAGAGTAGGGAAGTAGGGAATCCAAGCAGGCTGCTTGTGCATAGAGTTTTGTATTCTTCTTTTTGGCCATGATGGACTGAATGAAGTCATTTTTTTCTTGTGCATCATGAACAGGAGAGTAGATTTAATTCAAAAGTTAAATGGTTTGCATTGCTGATTGATTAAACTAAACTTAGTGTCAGGGAATTGAACATAACAAAGTTTAAAAAATGTTGTTTGTGAAAAAACTGGAAGAGAAGTCTCTTATATGTGATTTCTGAGGAAACTTAAAAGAGTAGATGATAAAAGAAGTACAGTGTATAACGTTACTTCTTTTAAGCAGAAAGAGTTTTCCTCCAATTCAAGTGATTGCGCATAAGTGGTGGGGCGCTACCTGTTATCAAACTCTGTCCGCCTGACTGTTCTGGCTACACAGTCAGAGGATTGAACCACTGTGCCACAACACCTTTGCACAAGTCATCATTTGGCTCCAGCGTTGTCCATTCCATAGTTATTCTACTTAACTTACTTTTAACTTTGGAATTCAAACAAGAACATTTTCCAAAATGTTTCAAGATGAGCCCAACCAAATAATGCGAGAGATGTAAGCACATCCAAGCAATGTAAAGAAGGGGTACTTTACATAAGCAATTAGCGAAAAGCATTCTTAGTAATATCATTATCACAAGAAAGATCAGTTTCCCGGATCTTATTCCAGGACAGGTATTATGTTTTCAGAATTTTATTCCAGGACAGGGTCCTAAGATTTTGTTCTGGCAGGCACATCCCCGTTGTTTTTCTCCAAGGTAGACCCCCCGGGTTTTAACCCCCTTGACACAGGAACACAACCTGCACCAAAGCATAAATTCAATGACATTACAAAAGAAAAGATATTCCTTTATGTCCTTGAAAATATTATTACATTTCTCCCAAGATAGTACGAACTCTCGTAAAGCAGCTTACAATTAGTCGATTTCTAAATCCCAAATCACCACGAAAAAATTTTGCCTTTGTCCATTCATATCGATTCTTTAGAAAGCTTGATCGACATTTTTTGATCGTTTTCAGTGTTTTCGAAAACGAAAATTTTAAGAAACTCGCTTGTAGCTTTAAAAACTGAAAACAGAAAAATTTGCAAAAATGGTCCTGTTTACGATTTATCGTGGCCTGCCAAAAGTGCATAGTTTATTTTGGCGCACCCGGTAGTGTATTCAATCTGAATGATTCTTTGAACCAAAGATGTAACTTTCAACAATCGACCAATTTTTCCGCAGCAACTCTGGAATCCTGCTCAATACTATTGAAGAAATTCAGTTTTTTCATGAAAGTTTGTCAAAAAGGTTGTGTCAAACGACACTACCAACTGCTGTTTCATGATGTTGGATGAATTCAGTAAAAATGATAGCTCTATTAGAAAAGCCATGTAGAGCGATGAAAAGACGCCGACAAAAGACTATCATGGTCGCATAACCCCGTTCATCATTCTCGATAAATTGAGGAAAAGTAAGACGAATGTGTGTGTGTCACTGATCTCGAAAAATAGACTGGATAGAGCTTCCTTTGTTTGAAAAGTGAAGCCAACGCAAATAGCCCGGCGGCCATCTTGTTGGGACCACTTTTCAGACCTCAACGCATTGTTTACAATGGGAACACTGGATCACGAAGCAGATCAGACCACTGTTTTCACACTCAGAGGATAAAAAGGTAGGTTAAATTGAATTTTCTTAAGTTGGAAGCCACCACGAAGGCTTAGGAAACTTTGATTTTGGAAAAAGCCGCTTCTTTGGCTGTATATTGCTGTGTAAATACAAATCTGTTGCGAAATCACTAGTAGGCCCTAGCTAGAAGGCTAACTCAACTGCCCAAACGTTCGACGAAGCCTGTCTTGGTCTTGAGTGATTTTATGTTGTACCTTGAGCTTGAATTTGATTCTTTTGTAGAGGGTTTCCCTTCAGCAAAGGCTGATTTTCAAGGGGCCCTCCGTTAACAAATTTTACAATGCAATCTAAAAAAAGAGCTGTGAGATTTTTGTTTATGTCAAAATTTTGACGTTGCCTGAAATATGGATAAAGTGCAGGAAGAGACAACCAAGAAAGTTTGCCACAGAGTGCAATCGGTACGAGAAACATAACCTGTCGGCTAGTGCCCTGGCAGTGTTGGTAGCTTTAAAAAAACTGTTTATATAATCTCAAAAATACGCCAAGTGAGCCAACCCTGCTCTGATCTTTATTGATGCTTGAAAAGAACCAATTTGCTCAGCTTCTTCCTGACCCTTTCACCCGTGAGACTCTGGCTGTACTCTTTGCCAAGATGGTACAATCTGGTCTTGCAGTAGCCTTTTGTGATGGTCTTGATCAGCCCAAAGATGTGGTTCTCATTTACTGCAGTGTCAACCATATGGTCCTCAAGCTCCCGAAGAACTGTAGATAGGTTTGTTTCACTCAACACAGAGGTAGCAATTGCATCAGGAATTCCTTTGCCTGTTGGATGGAGGTGAAGGAAAACACATACATATATGCATATCGTTTGAAAGAAACTCTTTAAAAAACCAATCTCTGAGTTGAGATCACCAAAATTTAAAAACTGGTTGTAAACACCAGGAGAATTGTTGAAGAAAATACCTCTCATTTGAGCTAGATAATCCAGTTTAGTATTGCTTGTTTTAGGGCAGATGGCATGATTTTAAAGTGGATGCAAAATACTTCAAATATATTTTATGTATTTAGCTCGGGGGGAGATTCATTCCTGATGTAAGCAAATACACATATTTTTTGTAAGAAACTACCCATAAGAAACTCAACTCTCAGATTGCCAAAAAATTAAGAATATTCAGTACTGGGAAAACATATGTTAAGAAACTATTTATTTTGATAAAGGAAATCATTGACATATTTTTACTTTATTTTCATTTGTTTCTAGTATCATATTACTGGTAAGTTCAAACAACTTTGTTTTGAAATGTTCACAGAGCACAGGTAGTGAAAATGAAGATTGTTATGGAACGTCAAGAAACTCATAAGACACTCTGAGTACTCAAAATCTGACTTTTAAGAAAATTTCAGTACTGGCCCAAATTCTTGGTTTCTTTTTATGTGCAGAAAAGCTCTTAGAAACCAATCAAACTGGAATTGGTTGTGCAAAAGATGGAATCAACAACACACGAGACTTTTCTGCTACAAGAACATTTAATCAGGTCTGGTAGGGTATGGTTGCCAAGAATTTTTATGGAAATGACAAGAATCACAATTTTGTAATTCTATGATATCAATTGATTTAAGAACAGAATTTCAGAAGGAAGATACCTGTTCCTTATAGCCACTATGAAAATTTGTATTCAATTTTCATTCCAACATACAGTACAGGCCTTGTGCACACTAGAATTTGCATGAAAAAGCTTCAACATCTATCTTTTGAATTAATGTTCTTGGCAGTTGTTCATACATCTCATATATTTTGATAAGAATATGAAGAATCTTTGAACATTATTAAGAATTCTTGTAAATGCCATTGTGAACAAGGCCTACACTGTAAAGACAGATTACATAAAAAAATTTATTATTACCTCGTGGAAGTTTACCATTTGTGGAGGTGAGCATTCTTTGAAATCTCTGTTCAGTTTTCTCGCAGATCTTGACTACACTCTGTGTTGGCTTAAACAGTCCTCCCCTGTCTTTCAGTCTCAGGAAACTTGAGGTTGCAGCATGAATCCGTGATCCAAGAGCTTCACAACAGCGACTGCATAGAGTTTTCTTGATAACCATCTTAGCAACATACCCAGCTATGTAGGATATAGCAGCCTTCTTGTATTCTGTCAGACTGGTCATATCAGGCGAATCACTGTAGTCATGATCACTTTGCATGGGTCTTTTCTCTGCAAGGTCATATTTCCTGATGAGGGCCGCATTTGAAATATTGACATCTACATCATTGACATTGCAGGTATCATCAAGAACATGAAGGATCTGAGTTGGATCTTGTCGTTGACACTTGCCTTGACCTCCTCCAATACTGCTCCTCAATAAAAGACGCTTGTAAGCTGCTGTGAACTGTTGGGCAGTAGGATTGTTGTTGAAGCCTCCTGCAGAACGAACAGCACCAAAGAATAATTCGATGTGATCTTGGCTGAGCTTGTATGTCAACAAGTATTTTAGAGGTGCCTGTTCTTGTTCAACCAAGTCATGAAAAATTCCTTTGGTACTTTCAATTGCTACAAGAAACCCAACAAATCCTGTTTTCCTGCGTGTTGTATACATAGCCTGTCCTGTGGCATCTTTGAGGTGAAGAACATACTGAAAGCTTCATCAAGAAATGGACCCCAGGCGCCTTTGTTGTTGACACGAAGAGCAGATTTGTATCCTTTTGCACATGGATTGCGCGAGTTAAGGATATCAAACAGGCGATCAAAAAGGCGAATAAACTTGACAGTTGCAGCAGAATCTTCAAACTGTTTCAACTTGAGGACATTAGCACAATACTCAATGGCATCAGCAACGCTAGAACTAAAAGCTTGAGCAGCCAGATTGACTTTCATCTTTTGCTGGTACCATTTTATGTGTGCAGCCTTGAGCTTGTTTCCAAGCCTTAGTCCCTCCTTGTCTTGCAGTTTTTGGAGTTCAACAATATAATTCCAATAAATCTTGCTGCCATCTTTGTCCATAAGAATGCCTCCTTGACCAAGGGTGTTTCTTACAAGTTTGAGCATGTGACAGACATCCAGTAACACATGTATCTTCTTGTTTGGCTCAACGGGATGAGGAAAGTAGGTTTTCAAGTTGTTGGGTTCGAGACGTGCACCAAGCTCCTTCATCATGGTAAAATGACAGGATGGTCCATCACAAGTGAGAGAAATAACTGAAGCTCCTGCATCGTGAAGCTTCTTGATACATATCTTCACCAGGTTTGCTCGCTCAGATCCAGATAAGCCCTCAACGAAGAAATAAGCACATGGCACTTTCCAAGATCCATTGATGGAGACAACCATAAAAACAAGGGCATCCTTCGCAACAGGAGAAGAGTCGTCATCTTCAACGCCATTTCCAAGATCAACATATCTCCGGAATCTTGTGCCATCCCAGGAATCATGTTTCTTTATGGCCATCTCATCCAGCATTAGGGAACAAACAACTTGCCTCCCTTCCTTTTCAGCTTCAGTGACCTTTGCAGAAAGGGCTTGAAATGCAGGTTGAGTGAATCCAGGCTCTGCAGGGATCTTACTGTACCAACGCCTAATTTGGCTCTGATGTGGGAGAGCAAGGTTGAATGTTCTCCTGACAAATTTTGCCTTTGCTGAATAAAACTTGCTGAATAAAAATTTTGCCTTTGCTGAATATTTTGCCTTTGCTGAATAAAACTGCAATGTTAGTGCAAATGACCGAAGCTCTGGAAAATATTTGCATCCCTTTCCTGATTTCTTTCCTGATGTCATTCTCTTCATCATCTCCAAGGGCACACCAGAGAAAGTTTGTTTCAGTATTTCTTCACACCCAGTGGAAATCAGCTGCTTTTCTCGAAGGTGCTTTACAATTGTTTTGAGAGACTTTACTTTTATTTTCAAACGGCGAGACTTTTGTTGGGAGGATTTTAATTTTTCTTCAGTTCATCAATGTGTTGTTTGCTCGCATCCAATTGTTTCCTTAATTTTCTTGGGGACTCAACAATATGATATTGATGATCAATTTGAGCTGGAAAATTTTCCACTGGCAGGCATTCATCAATATTGTCAGCTACTGGAGGATTCACTGTCTGTAACTGAATTGTTCTGGCAGGTGGTGCTTTGCGTTCTTTTGTTACCTGAGTAAAAGAGACATTATATTTAATGAGATGGTCTGTCTCCAGTTTAATATTATTATGGTGGATTACGCAACTTCTCTCAAGGTGCAAATATTATCCAAATCTATGAAGCGATTGCTTTGCTTAATATTTAGGGAATTGCATTAAAGCTTTCATTCTACACATCATTAGGCACCTAATTTAGTGAGCATTGGTGTCCAAAGATATATGCAGCTGTAAGACAAGAGCATTTGTTACTTGTACGAAAAATGATTAAGAGAACCTCAAAAATTTATTACAAACTTGTAAATGTTTTTTTTATGAAATCTTTATCAGTAAATTATGAATTGATGAAGATTCAATAAAAACGCTCATAAAGTTTCAGTTGATCTTTGAAGTTCTCCTTCAAATATAGGAAGTGAGACATGAAATTATAAATGGCTAGACATAAAGTGATCATTTTTCAAATATGATATTTCCCCCCAAAATGAATATATTCAAGTCTTGCATGCGCAGTCACACTGAGTTTCAAAGGGAATGCTCTTTCATTTATGAAATATTTAAACCCCCTAATATTTTGACAATGATTTTATACTATTTACCTTCTTTAGATGTTTTGGGAATTGTTTGAACCGTGTTGGCACTGTGTCACTCCTCAATTCAACTCTCTGTCCAGTTCGGTTGATATCTTTTTCTTTAAAATAGTCAGAGCAGATCCTTGAATGGGCACTTGGGCTCCAATCCTCTCTGTGCATGCTAACTAGCCATCTCTTGACTTTCTTTCAGCATTAGATGGAAACCTGAGTGAAAAGGGAATAGCATTATTCAAAATTGATCTTTATAGCAAGAGCAGATAAGATAGTGAGACATTTATAGTAAGAGCAGATAATATATTGTTTTAGGTGATAATTTCAATTTTATGAAAACTGACTTGACCTAAAAGCAGTCATTTTTCTCATACCTCCCCCATTTTACCCCTACAGACCCTAGACACTATTAAAATATCCCAAAGTATTTCACAGAAAAGAAATAGAATGTCATAATTTGCATTTTGCTTGATGTCGAAATCATCAGAAATCTCAAATCTATTTACAGTATTTATGATGTTTGTTTACTCGAATTGCGAAGTATTTCCTTACTGTAATTATAACCAGTCAAGAAATTTTGGTAAATGTTTTGTGTTGACTAAAATTTGCTAGATATAGCTCTGAGATTCAGATATTCAGATTCATAAATTAGCAGATATATTGCAATATAAGTAAACGATTGCCATATTAAATGAATGTGTTTCGACCGGGCCTAGATTCTCTGAATAAATATGACATTACTTACGAGTGAAAAGTACGTGGATATTTTCTTTTTGTTTGTGATTCCTCATCTTCAGAGCCTTCACTGTCACTTCTGCCAGCCTCCTGCTCTAATTTTCGTTTCTTTCGCTTATTGCAGCCAAAAGCACAACACTGCGTCCCGTTCTTTCCCATACTGATTCAGTACTGCGCTATCAATTTTGGCGAGAGAGTGGTCCCAACAATATGGCACCGGTCAAAACGCGCAGGCTTCAATTCTCATTGGGCGAGAACAATAGGATGCTCTATCCAGTCTTTTTTTCGAGATCAGTGGTGTGTGTATGTGATTTCGTAAATTGTAACTTCAAGAACGGTCGTAGCTTCAAGAACGGTGATTTTTCTATAGCCTCACTGTATATTTCTACGTAACTAGCTCACCCACAAGCGTTTTACGCAAAAAATAAGGTCCTTGATATGACTTAATGTTTTACATAATGCCCAACAGAAGGTAACGACAACACCTTTGTGTGTGATTCAATTCGTTTTTTCTCTTCTGTACGATTCACAGAAAATAAATAGTCTGTTTAGAAACACTGAGAAAATTCGATGAAGCTTGTTCATCTACTGGTTGACTTAAATTACTGCCATTTCTTAAAGTAATCAAAATTCAATACTATTGCTGATACCGAAACTTCTCGCTTGGTACACCTGTCTTTCATCGACCAAAAATACCATTTAGCAATTTGGAGAAAAGGGCTGAGGAGACCGCGGCCGATTCTGACAGCCTTGGCAACAAATAGAAAATCTGGGGAACCCCTTCCTCTGCAGTAGTAAGTAGGTAGGTATACGGCTTACAGCTCACTCGCATCTCTCTCTAAATTCGAGTTATTTTCAATTTATTTGAAACTTTCAAGAGTTATGCGATGCTTATTTAGTATGGTAAGTGTTTTCCCTGGAATCTGTAGTTGTCTTGCCATCCTTTCGCCTATTTGTGAATATATTTTGAGCCATTTTATTTCAGGTGTTTCCCTCGAGTTTGATGTGGCTCCGGTTAGGCCTATTGTTCTTGCGAGCGAGCCAAAAGCAATACATTTACCACTGCAGAACAGGGGATTCCCTAGATTTCCCTGGGCCAAGGCTTTCAAAATGAGCCAAGCCCTCCTCATTCACTTTCTCCAAATTGCGAAATGGTCTATCAACTGTCAAAGACAATGACTGACTTTCTCATTTGTTAAGGCATGGTAGCTCCTCGGTTCGGATAACTGCTATACAGGCCATGCATGCAGACATGCGTGCTTGAAAAACTTGCGTGTTGCATTGTTTCATCATACCGTTAAGGACCTGTTCATACGAGGTGGGCCAGCTGACCTGCTTGGGATGATTCTCACCTTGCGTTCAATTATGAATTTCAGCCAAATACAATGGGGAAAATTCGAATTAAATGGCACCATCAAAATATAAAAATTTTCATTTTGTCCTTAGATTCACACTTGTACACAATTGACGAATTCATCCCACATACCTTGGCTGGCTCAAAGTATCGTGTTCATATGAGAAATTTCTATCCCACTCGCATGAGACCCCACCACAGGGACCCCAGGATAATCTATCCCCCCACCCAATAAATAAAAGGATCTACTCCATAGCCTCCTTTGCGAAGCTATCACGTAATGCCACAAGCGAGAAATCGAAAGCCAGGCGCACTCAACCAGGCTGGCCCACCTTTCAAAAGAAAACAATGTGTTTTCCTACATGAATCACAATGTACGTGAAATCTCGATCAGGTTAGCTGGCCCACCTCATATGCATTTGCCCTAAAGGCAGCTGGAATTCAAGATGAGGCAAACGTAGCCAGGCGAACTAAATGTAGCCAGGAACCAGGTGAACATTATCATCAAGGATCATTTTCCGAAATTCCAGGTTACGTCCTTTGAAAGTCTCAGTATACACAAAGATGTCCAGAAGGAAAATATGGAAGATATATCATACCCGTGAGAAGTCAAAGTGCGTATCGTAATGGCCACCAATTCCATAATTTGCAATCTATATAAAACAAAGAAAGATAGGGTTACGAGCAAGTTGGCAGAGCTAAAATTACTTAGCTGCATGCTTGCTGGTCAATAAGTGACTACTACAGTATATTTCAAAATCAATTTTATTACTATTAATGTCACTACTACTGTCATTTTCATTATTCTTATTATTATTATTATTATTATTATTATTATTATTATTATTATCAAATGATGCCCACTAAAACAGGAATGAAGATATATTATCAAGTAGGGGAGACCGAGGACCATTGTAACACGGGGCAATTGTAACACTGGCTTTCATGCCTTACAGAAATATGCAAAAATCTGATTTTTGCACAGAACATGCTCATTCTAACCCTCTAGATACGACTTGAGATACATAAATGTTCTGTCAAGTTTGCAAAATTTTCGGGAGAAAAACGTGTTTTTAAGCACGAAAGTAAAAATGTGCTTTCACTGTGAATTTGTGTTTGAAAGATTTTGCTCTTGGGCAAAACATTTCATTTTCACATCACAGATATGAGATCTATTTAGAATCAAAACTATATTAAAACTTTTAAGCTCCGCGTCTTATGAGATATAAAAATGGAAAATAACGATAGCTGACCAGGTCTGGGACAATTGTAACACGCTGTTACAATTGCCCTGGTGTACGCTGGCCGATGGCTTGGTTTTTATTCAGTTTCTAATGCGGTATAACACAGTGCATCCATGCAGTTTTTAAGGTAACTCTGCTTTCCGCTCTAGTGCACAGCGATATGCCGTTTCGCAAAACCACTTTCCTCAGAAAACAGTTCATTTCTCCAATATTATTTGGCCTATCGAAAAGCGGTAAAAATGATGTTGTTCTGTACACTCTAGGCAATCGAAATATGTTTAAATCGCAATGTTTCCGTCCATCATGGTTTCGCAAATCCTAGTTCAAATCTTTTTGCTAATTTCAGAAAAGTGGATTTATCTCCAAAACTACTCGAAAAATGTTCGATTTTTTCACTCCATCTTTAGCTGGGTAGTTGATCTACAACTTTGCGAAGTCTGATTGAAAAAGCTAGGCTAGATTTCCTGCAATCGAATTTCATTTTTCTGTTTACTTTTCGACAGCGAAATGGAGAAACCTTGGTCAACAGATTACCATGCTATGAAGCACGCTTGCTAAAGCTCAGGCTTGAAATACCTATAGAAATTTTTCCATTGGCAAACAAATGAACGTCATCTTTTGGGAATACCATGCGCAAGTCTCAAAAGACAGCCTTAGTGCGCTTGTAAAAGTATCATTTGCATCTATTGATTAAAAATTACTGATTTTTACCAGCAACTTCACGAAACCATGATTTGGGTGTCTTTTGAGACTTTTGTAAGCATTCACAAATTATCAATTTCTTTTAGAGTCCACAATGAGCATAGATCGTATATCAAGAACTAAATTTTTTGCAAAAACATTCTACGGTTGTTCAAATCGTTCTGTATGGGCTAAACTGTTGACCAACGCTTTTCCCCTTCGATGTCGAAAAGTAAACAGAAATGTAAAATTCGATTGCAGGAAATCTAGCCTAGCTTTTCAATCAGACTTGGCAAAGTTGTAGATCAACTACTTAGCTAAAAATGGAGAGAAAAAAAATCGAAACTTTTTCGAGTAGTTTTGGAGGTAAATCTACTTTTCTGAAATCAGCAAAAAGATTTGAGCAAGGATTTTCGAAGCCAGGGTTGATGGAAACATTGCGATTTATACATTTTTCGATTGCCCAGATTATGCAGAACATCACCCTTTTTACCGCTTTTCGATAGACCGAATAATATTGGAGAAATTAATTGTTTTCTGAGAAGAGTGGTTTTTGCGAAACGGCATCTCGCTGTGCACTAGAGCGAAAAGCAGAGTTACCTTAAAGACTTAAAAGTTGAAATTTGTAAAAAAGAACATGTTTTTCTCATTCGATTCAATTTTTTTAAACTGATGCACCCAAATTTACAAAGAAATAAAGACCACGTCTTCTTTTTAATTTGTTCTTTTTAAAGCCATGAATTGTCTGGTACCTGGTGCTACATTTTATGCGAGGAAAAAGAAGAGTAGTGCAGTAATCATAGGTAACGATCTTAAAGATACGTAACATTTTCTCCAACCATACGTTATAATTGCCCCGTGTTACGGGGGCAATTGTAGCACTGGGCCATTTTAAAACTATCATGGCGTCCAAAATTGGCTCCACGTGATAGAAACTAAGGTCTATTTCATTCCAAGAGATGCAACTACGATATCATCTAATCATTATTTAGACGATATGGCTGAATTTTCAAAAAGTGCTACGATTGACCCCGGTCTCCCCTACAAGGTACAATCATTCTAATGATTTTGACAATAAATGATATCTATATGTGCATATCATACAAATGTTCAAGAGAGTTGAGACTGAAACATTTACCATTTTCGCTACAGTACACCCTGTCTTGCATATAGAAATGGAATATCATACACTTAGGATATATTTCATGTGCAGGGGTATCAAACCTAAAGCATTTGGCCTTAGGTCTTATTGGTCTCATTTTTGGGGTCAAACTTATGCATCCTACATTGATCCAATTTTCAAATTTCAGGAAAAAAGTAGTCAGACCTATCTCATTTCAGCCTCACATGTCTCCCTCTCTTCCAATCTTCAATGATTTTAAACTTCTGGAACTTTTTGAGATTTTTTAACTCAGACCCTTAATTTTTGTTTTTGATTCTGTTAATAAAACTTCACCTAGTTGCTTTCATGACTTTTTCTTGTTTAGTTCATCTGTTCATCAATATTCCACAAGAAAGGCCAGTCAAGGTGATTTATTTATGTCCCAAAAAAACAGTCTTCAATATGGTCTAAAGTCAATTCGATATCTTGGTGCTAAACTTTGGAATACATTACCAGTGGAACTGCGAAATGCTCCATCAAAAATATCGTTCAAAACAAGACTGAAAATTTACTTTTTGAAAAATGCCAACCGATGAATCTATACTGCCACAATTCCTATTAATCTATGAAAAGAAAATGCATAATTATTTTAATTCATCTAAATTCACCTGATATTATCTCCGGATACGGGGGGGCACAGTGATCCAGAATACGAAAATTAGGGAATTAACTGCAAAAAATGAATTTTCGAAAATGCAACAAATACACGACAGACTTTATGGAGGACATCCTGAGGATTAACATGAAACAAACCGTTTTAAAATCGGACCACTGAGTGCGGAGAAATGTATTTTTGAAGTTGGCCTAAATTTCGTATGGTTGTTTACATTGACATTTCCGGTACAAGTGTCAAAATAACGTAAATTTCAAAATGTCGAAAGGTCATCTTGCCTTTGTCCGATTTTAGAATTTTTTCTTTTAAATGAAAGGTGATTCTTTCGTTTTTAATGCCATCTCATTGCTGGATTCATACGGTAAAGGGTTATCCAAGAACTATGCAAAGTTATGTCCCTTGTACTCTACCCAAGAATCCTTTTTCAAAACTGGGAACTTCGACTTAAAAGTTGAAAACAAAAAAAGCAAGCGTTTGCAAGCCTTAGCGACTAATTTTTCATTAAACTCCAACGTCTTCTGAATGCTTCTCTGAAATCTTTCGTTCTGAATCGTTCAAATTAATTGTCAAAAATTATTTCAAAATCGTTGGTAAAAGATTATGATGATTATGATCATACTTTAGTCAGGCAATTTATCAATTCCTTTATGCTAAAAACAAAGAGCAAAATCCCAATAATTTTCCTTAGAGTTTTCTCAAAGCATAAATAAAGTTTACAGACATAATGGAAAGAATGGTTCATGGGATTGGATGCGAAAACATTTTTGACAGAAAAGCAGTTTGAGGATATTTTCAAGAGCATCAAACACAAAAGCTTTGTTCCTAAATATGAAACAAACTCTGCAGTTCTGCTAAAAGAGTCACACGCCACAAGTCTCTCAATTCTTTCTTGTTAATCTTATTTGTGATAAAATGAATTTTTGTAACATTCTTTACATGCACATGTACTTATTGGTTCATTCTCTTTGGAATCCACTGTTGTGTCTGCCCCCCCTTTATTGTACATTTTGCCATGGCTTTGTAGCAGTTGGAGCTAATATAACAAGCAGTTTTGCGATAATGGTAGTAATATCATTGATGATTTATTTTCCACAGAATAAGGAGCACTATGAGACATCCTGTATTTTGGTTAATTTATTATTTAGCGAATATAAATTTGTCGCTTGATACTCACGATAAAAAGATACCCTTTCAAATTAAAATCCCATCAGTAATTTTTCCCAGTAAGTCTGATAACTTAAAAGGAAACTTTACTTATACTTTGAGAAAATGCCATGAAAGTTATTGGAAATTTGCTCTTTGTTTTGCCAAATAGGAATCAAGAAGATGCCTGACTAAAATGTTCATCATAATCATCATAACTTTTGCCAAAAATTTTGAAAGAACTGTTGACAATTAATTTGAACGACTCAGAACGAAAGATTTCAGGCAGACACTCAAAAGACGCTACCCTTTACCGTATGAATCCAGCAACTAGATGGCATTAAAGACGAAAGAATTACCTTTCATTTAAAAGAAAAAATTCTAAAATCGGACAAAGGCAAGATGACCTTTCGACATTTTGAAATTTACGTTATTTTGACACTTGTACCGGAAATGTCAATGTAAACAACCATACGAAATTTAGGCCAACTTCAAAAATACATTTCTCCGCACTCAGTGGTCCGATTTTAAAACGGTTTGTTTCATGTTAATCCTCAGGATGTCCTCCATAAAGTCTGTCGTGTATTTTTTCAATTTTCGAAAATTCATTTTTTGCAATTTATTACATGCTCTGGATCACTGTGGGGGGGGGGGGGGGGTGTGCTCTCTCCTCGATTAGTTTACCTATTGAGAGAGCTCCTCGTTTAAGTAATTCCCTGTATACAATTTATTAGCTCCTCTTTGTATTTGTATATTGTATAATTTTCAGTATTACTGTATTAATTTTCTGTAACTTATCTTTTATCTTTGTAGTTTAGCTATTCGTTTGTATAGTTAGTTGGGATTATAAATTGTATGTAGTGGAATTTGAAATGTATGAAACGAAAACTGAACTGAAAGCACCTAATGCAATGGCGAATTGTTTGCTCCCGGGCTGTCCCTCTCTTGTGACTGTCATTGGAACAGTTTAAATTCAATTGCAAGTGGCCACTAAGTAAATACATAGTGGGAACTTGATGACAATAAGTCCTTTCCCACTATGAATGGCAAGTAGTTGATTAGCCTTGTTGTTTTGTAAATGGTTTGTTTTTTAAATGAATAAAGAAAACAAATTGATGCTGAATCCTTTGTTTTTGTTTTCGTTGCTCAATTCTATCAAACTAGAACTCCTCAAATAACTGCATTACTACGTTCTTAGAATATGTTTATTAGTTTTACTATAAAAGGGAGGCGGAGAGATATTTGAGTTTGAAATTAGGAAGCTTGCTATGAGGCACCCTGTACTTCACTATTTTCACTGCCTAGTTTCTCATAAAGGAGAAAATATTCCCTATGATGCCAGGCTACAGTTTCTTATACGTCGCTTGTTATATAATGGGACTTACTGTTGATGACTAAGAAAAATGTCATTATTTGAACAAAATTACAGTCATAAAGAAGCCGAGTTCTGAGTGCACTATAAATCTTTTCATAGAAGAAGGTCTTCAAATTGAATCGAATACGGGTGATTTTGCTCCGAAGCTACTCCTGAAAATGTTAGTAAAAGAACTAAAAACGTCAATCACCTTTTTATCCAATTTGATACGCATTATCGGTTTTTCACAGGCCACCCAATATTGAATTTAAAACAGTATAAAGTTCACTATTTTTTCAATATTCTAGATATTCTACTGCATTAATCAATGGCAAAGTCATATTTCATTTTTTGCTGCAAGGAATTAGTCAAGAATAAAAATTAATCGCGAAATCCGTTCGCTCTGCTGTGACCCATCACAGTGCTGTAGCTAGAACTTAAAAACAGATGTTATGATCTGGTTATAAAGCGGTGCTGACCAGATCCCTTTGCCGGATCAAAAATTAAGGCTTCGTGGTCTGGGTCACGACAGATCTGATTGAATCAAAGGTATTATGGAATATGTAGGTGAATTTCATCATGAAGAATTGCATAAGCCAATATATTTGGTGACTAGAATCAGCTCGATAACGACTAAATTCTGCAGGGGCGCAACTACGGGGGGGGTCCTGGGGGTCCAGACCCCTGCCCTTTTTAGGGAGAAAATTATGTTAATTTGACGTATCATTGACCGGTATTTGTACCGGTTCTTGCGATGAAGTGTCAATATTTGTTGAATGCTTTCTTGAATTACCAAGATCTTGAACAAAGTTGGAGAATTCGCTATGCTTGAATTGGACTTATTTTTCCGAAATCATCAGCGATTTTCTGAACGCTGAGGCTCAAAAACTTGCAAATACGGCTGAAAATGTTAAGAGATGTCTTACATGGCACAGCACTACAAATCAGATGCTCAAAGACAAAACTCATTAAACTTTTACGACTGGGAGAGTAAAAACAATCCCATTTGAAAGACCAGTGCTGTCTGGAGATCAAGGTAATGATATTGTTCATGTTCAAATTCATTTTACATTTGCCTGACCGAAAATGTTTTCTCAAGAAACAAAGCCCCTCCAACAAATCTTCAAAGCAGGCCGAAAATCTTGAGCGAATTTTTTTCCTTGCAGCAATGGCGTTTACATGCATTATTAGCACGTTTAATCTGGCACAGCACTACAAATCAGATGCTCAAAGACAAAACTCATTAAACTTTTACGACTGGGAGAGTAAAAACAATCCCATTTGAAAGACCAGTGCTGTCTGGAGATCAAGGTAATGATATTGTTCATGTTCAAATCTCATTTTACATTTGCCTGACCGAAAATGTTTTCTCAAGAAACAAAGCCCCTCCAACAAATCTTCAAAGCAGGCCGAAAATCTTGAGCGAATTTTTTTCCTTGCAGCAATGGCGTTTACATGCATTATTAGCACGTTTAATCTCTTTGGAATTATGGAAGTGTCATTTCTCTCTCTCTGAGAGAATAACAGCATAATTCCGGGTGACTTCGTCCTCTCAAGAGTATAACACAACACGTGCTCATGCTTGTTTAAGTCATCGCTGTGAAGCAGGAATATTAGCAAAAATTGATCGTCATTTTAGGCTGGTTTTAAAGGTTTCTTGAAGGGGCTTTTGCCAGAAAATCCCTCACAATTTTAGAGTGGAGTGGCCGACTTCATTCAGGTAAATTCGCAAAAAGATTTGAACCTGTTCACAATTGAACGATATTTTGCCAATATTTTCGTTCTCTTATCCAAGGAGTAGTGGCCTTTCAAATTCTCATCCGGTAAAAAAATTGGCCCAAAATTGAGAAACCATACAACAAACTTCAGAGCACAGTTTCTTGTTAAAAGCGTGTACGAGCAGCCTTTTCTGTGTTTCTTGTCTGTCCTAGGCGGTATTTTTCATTTTCTTCTGGTTTTGATCTCGTTTAAGATAGGTATTCTCCGACGATCTAGAGAGCGTGATTTTATAAATTTTCGGGGGCAAGCCCCCGAATCCCCTCCCAGCTTGCTTCGCTCGCATTTCCTTTACCGTGTTCTAACTGCTTCTCCTATGTGTTGACATGCTTGTTTATTGATATGCTTTAGAGAGGTGAGCATTAGAAAAATATCCCTTGATTTCTGCCTTCGCTTTTTGAGTTTGAAAAACTGACATCCCAGGCGACACCACTTTCTCAAATGATCTGGAGTGTGCCCTTTTTCTGGTTTGGACCCCTGCCCTGTAAAATTCCTAGTTGCGCGCCTGTTCTGTATATTTTCAAGTCTCTTGGTCAAAACAATTCTAACTGACAAGAAATGCGTGGGCCAATCATATTCAGTGGCTGCGTATATCCTTGCACGCTACAAGTACAGTAAAGGGTGGCTCTGTTTACGATGTCTTAGCGGGACATTATCGGGAAATATTCAAGGGTAACTTGCGCACCCTTAAACATGATGACCACTTTATTGCTTTCTCTCATTTGCCGCTTCAAAAGTGACCACAATCTATCTTTCTATCGTCCCTTTCTTCGCAATTTTGAAGTGAACACAACATACCATGACAACTAGACTCACTACCGGGTGAGTAAAAAAACCATTTAAAGGCCACTGCTCCCTGGATACCAAGACTATAATATTGGCTAATATATCATTTAATGATGGACATGTTCAAATCTATCTTAAAATTTGCCAAACTGTAATCGGAAATTGCGCTCTGAAATTATGAGGGATTTTCTCGAGAAAGCCCCCTAAAGAAACCTTCAAAACGTGCCTAAAATAATGAACAAATTTTCCCAATATTTCTGCCCCAAGAGAATGACTTGAACATATCCCAGCGAGTGTCATCCTCTTGGGAGGATGAAATCGCCCAGAATGTTGATAGGCTCCCTGGGATAACACTTTCATCCTACTGACGGCGTAACACGTGCATTCAATGCATTTAAAAGTCATTACTGAAAGGCGGAACATTTGGTCATGATTTTAAGCCTGAAGGGCTTTCTTGAGAACATCCTCATGACTTCATTACAGAGTAGCTAATTTCAGTCTAGTAAATTTTAAAATGTATTTGAACATCCAGGGCGCTTTATCCAGGTGCGTTGTCCCAGTTTCTGCTTTTCAAAACAATGCCAATTAGCTCACGTTTGAGTCAATGCAATGGTACTTATCAGCCTAAAAGAGCTTTTGATACAATTGATCATTGAATTTTAGTTGCAAAAACTGAAGAAATGTGGCTTGAGTATTCTTGCTTCATGTCCTTTCTGCAGAACAGACGTCAGTTTTGCAAGGTTGATGGCATATCCTCCAATTCACGGAGCGTTAGATGCAGTGTACCACAAGGTTCAGCCGGAAAAAAGTTAAGGCTTCAAAAAGCACCAAGAACACTTGACGGATTTGACCGATTCAATTCAAGTTAAAGGGAGTACAAAGACCAGCAGCCTTTGCAATTGTTTGTTTTTGTTTTGGTGAATTTCGTACAGTCAGTTATTCTGGAAGCTGTGGAGAGTAAGTCGCTGACTTCATGCAAAGCATGCTGGTCTTTGTACTCCCTTTAAAAGCAGAAAGATCAAAGTATTGTTTTGATATGTTTTCACATTGTTTACGTGCACTGAAAACACAAGTAAATTCGATTCTACGAAAATTTCTTGGTTGCAAAATGTCTGAGAATATGGCGATGAATCAGAATCTTGCAAAATCTATTGAGCAAGAATAGAGAGGCATCGCCCTAAATGGTCAGGTTTCGCAACAAAATCAATTTAAAAATAAGGAAATGCACTAGGACTGAGCAAACCACAATGAGGATGTTCACAAACCGTTTTTAAAAGCTGACTTTGAATGTAACGACTGTCCACTTGTTCGTCTTGGTAAATTTTCATCTCAAACGCAAGTCGGTCTGAACGGCCTAATCTTCGGTCTGTCGTCTAATTTGGACGTACCCTAAATTCATAACAACGCCTTCGCAGTTACTTAGTTGAACTTATCGCATCGCAGGGAACCTGAGCAAGATTATAAAAAAGGGAGTGCCGGGTGGAGTAATAAGGAGGTCTACGGAGTTATTTTTGCAAATGTAGCAAAATCTAGTAAGTTGGTGACGATTTTTTGAGGGATTACGAAATAATATCCAGTTAGATTCATAAATATGGATATGTGAAGTGATGAAATAGGTTACAAGGATAAATTAAGCATGCATAAAACCCACCACAAAATGAAATCAACAACACGGTAATTGACCACGAAATTCAAGATTTATGATTGATTTGAAAATTATTATTTTTCACTATGTAGTGCCGAATTGTGGGGGGGAACGGCTGGTATGTTTTTTACAGGATTTAAATAACAAGGGAGCTGGAATTCGAAGGGTTTTAAACACAAGCAGGAAGCTGTATATAAGCGAAATCTTTAACTTTTCTTTCAAACCCATGAACAAAAATGTTATCATTTCCCACTGAAAAATCACGTGACATGCATGCAATGGCTTCTCAAATATTGATCGAATTCTTGACAAGAGCAGGGGGGGCTAGAACACTTTCGAAGATCTGATTAATGGGGGGTGGCAACTGGCACCTAGGAGCAGTGATTTCTAGGACAAGACCAAGGACTGATGCACAATCTTTTCATAACAATCTGCTACAGAGTCACTAAAGTCTTAGCTCGTTATAAGAATTAAGAACTCCAATGCTTGCATAAACTTTCTAAGCAGCTGTTTGATTTACTGAAGGAATCCTTGGTCCAATTCTACTTATTATAGTTGTTTCCTATATTTGATACTCAGAGTGTGCTTGAGCAAGGTCTAAAAAAAGTTCGTGTTGAATTGTTGAAGGGGGCAAATGTTATGGAACTCGCAAGAAACTCGAAGAAGCTGTGAATCCAAAAATCCAATGCACGCATCTTTTTAATAGAAACCGCTGACAAGAATCTGAACTCCCAGATCACCAAAAAATTAAGAAACTCTACAGCACTGGGAAATATAACTCAAGAAACTATTTATTTGAATAGAGGAAATCCTTGGCATATTTTCACTTTATTTTCATGTGTCCTGCGTCATGTTACTAGGAGGGTACTTGAGTAATTTCTGAGCACATCGGAAAGGCGGAGAGGCTTCAAAAACTTTGGTTCAAATGTTTAGAATGGCACTGGAAGTAAAGAAGAAAGTTGTTATTGAACTTTTAAGAAACTCCTAAGAAACTTTGAGTTCTCAAAAACACAAAAAACAATAACGAAAGTACAAGAAGTACGAATAACTCTCTGTTCAATATGTTCAGTTCTTCCTCTCCACCACTCTTTCCAAATAAGTCAGCTCATCATCATTTCACTTTTCACATTTCACTTTTTCTTTCCCTGTTTCTGATTCACTTTGCAATTTTTTGTTTTTGGTTCCTTCTTTTTTGCTCCTTGCTATCTTGCTTTATCTTCCGTTGATATTTTTCTGGATTTTCGGGATTTTTTCTCTTTTTCGTTCCTTTAGGGTTCTTTTCCTGCTTTTCATCAACGTTATTTTCTTTCCCTTTGCTTTCTTTCTTTTTTGCGCCTTGCTTCCTTTTGTAACTCATACTCTTTCCTTCTTTTTTCTGAATCCTGAAGCTCTAGTATCTTTAATGCTGCCTCTGCAGTCATATGCCTTGGGAGGTTGACTTTTTTCTTACCTTTGTCTCATTTTTCTTTATTTGTGGGTAGACTAAAATTTTGTCAATGATCGGACAAAGGTCCTCGCTTAAATTTGACCTTGAAAAGGATGCCTCGCTGATTTCTTTCTCGATGCTCTGTTGTTTTTCTTTGAGAACCTTCCATGCCATAAAGAGGGCGTCATCTTCAATATCGTAGCCTTCTTCCACTCTGCTTCCAAATAGATTCACTCGAACCGTACCAGCAATCTTTTCTAGCTGCTCCAGAGATCTCACTATTGGATGTCGGTCATCCTTGGGTGTTGATGTTCCGCATGGTCCTTCCTTGATTGGTACTGCTTGATCTGTCATGTTTTTCATCTCAACAACTGCAGTCTCCTGTGTCTGAATTCGAGAATCTGCTCCTGGCCCTCGTTCCTTACTGAATATTTTTGCTGGAGCAAACAACGAAATGTCAATGTTGTGGCGGTTTACGGGCCAGATACCAGCACATTTAAATGAGGCTTTGGCAACATCAGGTCTAGCTGATCGGTCATATGCTTCTATGAAAACTCGTGAGAAAGTCCTTTTTGTAACAACTAATCCTGGATTATCAAATGCAAACTTTGAGCAAGCCTTCTTCCATTCTGTTTTAAATACATTGAAAAATCCTCTATCTGCCGGTTGCATCACATGAGAGGTATGTGGCAGCAACTTAAACAGAAGAATCCCATTGTCCTTACAGAAAAAGGTCGTGTTGTAGTTGACATGGGATGTATGACCATCTATCAATAAAACTACTGGTCGCTTCGGAGGTATTTGATTGACAAAATGGTTCGCTGTCCACGCATAAAAGTGGTACGCCTCCATCCAGCCGTTATCAGAGAACCCAAGATAAGCATTTTTTGGGAAGCCCAAGCAATATTCTGCGTTGAGGGATTTCCCCGGGAAATAAACAGCTGGGGCTATCACCAATCCACTTGCAGACAGACACTGAAGTGTTGTAATGGACGTTTTCGAGGAACTTGCAAGGTGAAAAGAACGCTTCATCAACTTATCCACGCAAACTTTCCGATTGGAACAAGATTGGAGCGGAAATCCTGACTCATTAAGGATCTGATCAGCCGACACAATATTGTATTCTTGCAGTAAGTTTTCAAAGGCGTCAAACCATACAAAAATGATATCCTGTGTGCAACACAAGGCTCTGGCTAGTTCTAGTGGTCTTGGTGTCACCATATGCAGATCCGGATGTCGTCGCAAAAATCCATACCACCATGTTTTCCCAGGTCTGTTATTGGAAAAAAAATAAACTTTTCGACCAGCCTTGTCAAGAACCTGTTTAACAGCTTCACGCACTTGGTCTGACGTTTTTCCAAAACCACGTCGTCCACATTCCTTAACCCACTCTGCAATAGCAATCTCTTCTTTTGCCGTCAGTATCGTCTCTCTTCCAGTCTTTGGTATCTTACCTTGACGAAATATTCTGGTCAGCGTTGTTCTTGGAATGTCATTCTCTTTACTTGCTTTGGCCAAAGAAACGCCACTCTCTACACTAGAAATTGCTGCCTTTAACTGCTGCTCAGTGTATTGGCCATATTTTTTTTTGGTTTCGAGTGCGTCCTAGGCATTGTGATTTGCTGTAAAAATGCGTAGACTGAATGTCACCAAAAGTGCTCAGAGAAGGAGTGGGAGAAAATAAAAGAATGCATACCGTAAAAGCTCTATTAAGCCCCATCTCTTATAAGCGTCCTCTCTAAAAAGCCCCTCTCTATTAAGCCCCCTCTCTATTAAGCCCCTTCTCTAATAAGCCCCCTCTCTAATAAGCCCCCTCTATAATAAGCCCCCTCTCTATTAAGCCCCTCTCTTTCAAGCCCCCCTCTCTATTAAGCCCCCTCTCTATTAAGCCCCCTCTCTAATAAGCCCCCTCTCTATTAAGCCCCTCTCTATCAAGCTCCCTCTCTAATAAGCCCCTCCCCACTCGGCCATAATTTTAAGTTATTTCCCCCTCTCTATTAACCCCCCTCCACATATATCAAATTCTAGAGGCTACTAAAGTAGACCAGAGGCCAGAGGGGGAGCATTATCACCCGAGGAGGCAATTTACCAGACCAACGTTATCTAACTCAATTTTTTGCGTAGATTACGAATCCGGGTGTTGCTTGGGCGTTCGGGGGGGCGTTTTCAAGATATAGGGGGTTGAAGGCAAAAATGCATGAAATGACCTAATTTGACTACATTCTGCTATTGAGCCTTACAACAACTCCAGTTTTGTTAATACCTGGTGATGTAGTCAACTTTATGGTAAATTATGCTTTCCCAGACATTTTGGGGGGGAGGGAATTCCAGGGGGGGGCATAAGATTTTCGTTATCATTTCTCTCCTCTTGCTCAGCTTTAAAAGATAAACAATTGAGAAATTTTGCCATACCGTTAGGTTACTGAAATTTCTTCTTCTGATGCGGTTTCTCTTTCTTTGTTCACTAAAAATAGCTCCGCAACATCCTCAGGATAGGGCTCCGTCAACCAGTCAAGTGTAGAATCTTCCAACCAGCCATGATTGGCTAGCTCTTTTATATCAATTATGCTTTACGATGCTTGTCTCCTTATCCTTGCTACAAAGTTGGCGTGATTTGTGTGTTTTTCGAGGCTGCCTTTACATGGGGACAGCAATGATAGATCAACAATTTTTTTGTCTGTTTCAGAGGTATGCCAGAATATAGCTCTTCTTGCTTCATTCACTGACAGTAATCGTTACTCCCCATACAGATTGCAAACAAACGTTTCCAAGCCAAGGTGCAAATTAGCACTTGCACGACTATCCCTAGGTACCAAGCTCTGCGAATATTTCTTGATATTCTTCGTTGCCTTTCATGAGCTTCCAAAATGCAGGCTTTCCTTTCTTCCAGAAGGACGAGATGTAATCATTCCCCGAAAATGCATGCAGGCCAAGGAGAGATTGCTTTGTAACTGAGATAGCTAAAATTCATCTAGATCAAGTAGTCGCCTGTATTTCCCTGTTCTGTTATCGATGAAGACATGCACATTTTCAGCTTCGTTGGCTAATGGATGATATGAATATCAACATCCCAAGAACTAGAGCGCTCAATGCAAAGTGTTTTCTGCGCATTATTCATCCGAAGAGCATGGTGAAGTAGGTAGCAGAGCTTGGTATCAGCTTCCTCGTGGTTTTTGTTTCGTACCTGAATAATCAGTCTAAACAATGGAATAGTTTTTTTTGCAAGAAAGGCCTAATGTGGTAAGATCAGCAGCGAAGGAGTAATTCAAGTACAAGACTTAAATACAAACCACGAGCAGGTTGATACCAGATCTGCTACCTACTTCACAGTGCCCCTCGCATTAATAATGGGCAGGAGACAATGCCCTCCAGTTCTGGAGATGTTGATATGCCAATCATCCTGTTAGCCAACAAAGCTGAACATTTGCATGTCTTTATCGATAACGGAACAGGGAAATACAGGCGACTTCTTTATTTAAATGCATGTGAGCTATCTCCGTTACAGAAGCAAGCCAGTGTTGCACAGGGCTCATATGTTGGTCCGCTGCTATTCTTAATCTACATTCAATTTGATCTGCGAAGTTGTAACGCAACTATGTATCCAGAGGATACCAGTCTTTCATATGCAATAACACAAAAAATTAATACATTGAGGCTAAGAAACACCGAGACTGGCTGAGGCGTGTTCCTCTCTTCAAAACGTCGAATGGGCAAAAGTCTATTTCATTTCGTGGGCCTAAGAGTTGGAACCTATTCAGTTTAGATGTCAAACATGTACTATCCCTTCTTACATTCAAAAAGAAGCTGAAAGAGAAATTGTAGAGGGTAGCTTGTTTACTTTCCTTTGATTTAGATTCGTTTTATCTATCGTTAGAGCAATCAGATAACTAATTTGTGAATTAAGTTTTCAGTTTTGTAATATTTTTTGCATGGCCCCTTGTAAAGCACTCTCTGTAGACCGACAAAGCTACCATGGCTAAATAATAGAAAATGAAATGAATACGAAGCCCTCTTTGGCCTGCATGCATTTTCGGGAATGATTACATCTCGTCCTTCTTGCGGAAAGGAAAGCCTGTATTTATAGTAAGAAATATTCGCAGAGCACGGTACCTAGGGGAAATCGTACAAGTGCTAATTTGCTTCTTGGCTTGCAAACGTTTCTTTGCAATCTGTATCGGGAGAAACGATTACTTTCCGATTACTGTCAGTGAATGAAGCAAGAAGAGCTATATTCTGGCATACCTTTGAAAGGACAACAAATTTGTTGATCTATCATTGCTGCCCCATGTAAAGGCAGCAAAAATCACGCAAACTTTGTATCAAGGAACTTGATGTAGAGAGGTTGGACGACAAAAAATACTATAAGCTATGTTTTAACACACTGAGGCCTTTTGGACTTGTGTCCTCATCAGAGTATGATTTCGAATGATTCTAAACTATCAACGATGTGTATATAAGCCTCTGCTTCTGCCTCTGTATCAAGGATATGGAGGCAAGCATCGCCAAGCATCATTGATACAGAAGAACCAGCCAATCATGGCTGGTTCGAAGATTTGACACTTGGCTGACTGACATAGCCCTATCCTGAGGATGTTGCGGAGCTATCATTAGCGAACAAAGAAAGAGAAACCGCATCAGAAGAAGAAATTGAATTAACCAAACGGTTTGACAACATTTCTTGATTTTTTATTTTCTAAAGCTGTACATAGATTATCTATGCGCTGTGCAAGAGGAGAGAAAAATGTTAATAAAAAACTTACCCCCCTGGAATTTCCTACTCCCCCTAATGTCGGGAAAGGCCCTATTTACCAGAAAGTTGACTGTATCACCGGGTGTTAATAAAACTGGACTTGCTTTAAAGTTAAATAGCAGAATATAGTCATATTAGGTCATTTTATGCATTTTGGCCTTCGACCCCCTATATCTTGAAAACGCCCCCCTGAACGGCCAAGCAACATCCGGATTCGTAATCTACGCAAAAAATTTAGTTAGTTAAAGTTGGTCTGGTAAATTGCCTCCTCGGGTGATAATGCTCCCCCTCGTGCCTCTGGTCTAAAGATGCTCCATTTGTTTAGCTAAACAAGTTTGCGTGTTAATTTTGATATGGTTTGTGATAAAGCTGTGTCGAAATTATCGACAAATATGTATTTAAAAGTAAAATTATGCACATATTTTTTGTGTAAAAAAATTGGCCATTTATAGGGCAAAAGGACTGAAAAGCTATCATATAAATCCTGGTCATTTGATTTCGTGAATAATCACCCCCTCTCTAATAAGCCCCCCTTTGGAGTGTCTGCAATTTTATATGCCCACTGGGGGATTAATAGAGCCTTTACGGTACTAGAATGGTACTAGAAGTCTTCGATGAATTATGATGAATTAGCTAACTCTGAACGAAACTGCCACTATTAAGACTGGATCCAAAGTTAAGAAACCGTACAACACAGTTCAGAGCCGTTTTCCAAAAAAACATGAGAGCAATAACTCATATGAAACCCTTTTGTGCAAAAGAGTCATAAAATCTAAGAAACTTTTGCTACCAACAAGATACTTAAAATTTCCTATAAATAACTGTGCTTACAAACATTTAGGGAGTATGTTTCAAAAACCCATATACATCCAACTTAGAATTCAAAATAGGCACTTTGTTCGTGAGCTTTTTATTGAGCCCCGAGCCCCCCTAACTGTGCTTTTGACCTCGTGACTTCTATAACAGTGTCGTTGACAGTGCAGCCAATGAGAGAATTCAGAATCCAAAGACTGACCAAAAGGGGCGAAGGTAGGCCATTCAGACTACTTGTGAAAGAAAGCCCCCGGTTTCTTTACTGGTTGCAAATTTTGTTATCCTTGTTTGAAAATTACATGTCAAGGGTTGGAGTTTCTTGTAAACAAACAGTAGTCGCGCGTTATTTCAAGTCCCGAAGAAACACGAAGAAAACAAATTTGGTGCTTGGGAAACTGAACGGAAAATCAAATATACTCACATGTATCCATTTCAAGTAAGTCCTTTCAAACTATTCTTCGCAACGAAGCTATGCAGTCCAAAACAAAGCAAAGCCAGAAATAATCTCAGAAATGGCGTCAGCAAATGATTTTCGCGCGCTTTCGTAAAAGTGCTTGGCTGAAACTCCTGTCAATACGAAGTTTTTGCAGCGCGGTCAGATATGATGAAAAACGTAACCTGACCATTTAGGGCGATGTCTCTCTATATGCTGCTTCACAGCAATGAACAAAGAGGTGATATTCGGCTTAACCCAAAAGAGAGGTAATTGAAACAAAACCTGACTCTAAGCTGACCGTTTGTTGATGTAAGGATCCCATTGCACAGTTATCATGCGCAAAGTCTTTAAAAGATCTGTTGCATTAATTTTCCCCTCCGGTCATTTGTATTGATTTCCTGTTATCTCCGTTCTTACAGCCATGCGTATGAAACAACTTTGTGGTGACAGGGTGATCTAAGCATGAGCTGTGCGATCTTATTTGCGGCGTATTTTCATGCCCTTCTTTCTGCTTTTTTCTCATTGACCCAACCTTATCAGAAGTGCATGTTGGTTCATGTCTCAAATTTTTCCTATACTTGAGATCTAAAGCCGCCAGCCGACTTCACAGAAAGATTAATTTGTCTAATGGCTCCAAAACTAACTCTGTGTTAAAATGTCATTTTGGTCGACAATTATTTTGCTAAGATTGGTGCAAACCTTATGCTAAATAACAGGGTATCAAAGCATACCTTGCATCCTTTACTTTCTAGAGATTTCTGAAAACAATAGATCCAATCCCACAGCTTCATCAGTCACAGTACCCTCTTCGCATTCAGGATGTCGTTGGACGAATAAGGGCAAGGACAGAAAAATTCAAATCTAGCTTTTATCCAAATTGCCTGTCTGAGTGAAATGAACTATGTCCGGAAATTAGAATTTCACCATCAGTTGCTATCTTCAAGAAAAGGCTTATTGTAATTTGCGAAAATTTTCGCATCATGCGAAAAATGCGAAAATTCGCAAAATACAAAAAGGTGCTTGAAATTGTAAAATGCGAAAATTCTTAAATTCCTGTTAAATCATGGTTAAATCGAAAACTTAACGCTTCTTTCTTCTCAATGATCAAAACAAAATAAGCCAAGGACAACGGGGACAAGGTTACACAACCACCTGGTCTTGTCTTGCTTTGCTGCTGTCGTCCATGCATGCTCCATGGCCTAAAAAAGTTCTGATTCCAATCGAGATCCAAAACATAATCAATTGATTCTTCAAAGTCAGCATTTGCCAGTCATGATCACCCTTGAAACCAAATCCACGCCTATAAACCTCAACATGTTGTTACAAAAGCTCAGAATGGGCAATGGAAAATGTTTTCGCAAATTACAAAATAACATCAACTTTTTGTAATTTGCGAAAAATATCCAAAGTGGCCTATAATCACAAATTCCGTTGAGTTTATGATGTTCAGAAGAGTCTTTCTGATTTAGAGTAAACATTAGAGGCATTCAAAAGATACGAGAAGTCTTTTTAGGGACCGTTTGTTGATTTTTCGCAAATTACAAAATACCATCAACTTTTTGTAATTTGCGAAAAATATCCAAAGTGGCCTATAATCACAAATTCCGTTGAGTTTATGGTGTTCAGAAGAGTCTTTCTGATTTAGAGTAAACATTAGAGTCATTCAAAAGATACGAGAAGTCTTTTTAGGGACCGTTTGTTGATTTTTCGCAAATTACAAAATACCATCAACTTTTTGTAATTTGCGAAAAATATCCAAAGTGGCCTATAATCACAAATTCCGTTGAGTTTATGGTGTTCAGAAGAGTCTTTCTGATTTAGAGTAAACATTAGAGGCATTCAAAAGATACGAGAAGTCTTTTTAGGGACCGTTTGTTGATTTTTCGCAAATTACAACATACCATCAACTTTTTGTAATTTGCGAAAAATATCCAAAAGTCGCCTATAATCACAAATTCAGTTGAGTTTATGGTGTTCAGAAGAGTCTTTCTGATTTAGAGTAAACATTAGAGGCATTCAAAAGATACGAGAAGTCTTTTTAGGGACCGTTTGTTGATTTTTCGCAAATTACAAAATACCATCAACTTTTTGTAATTTGCGAAAAATATCCAAAAGTCGCCTATAATCACAAATTCAGTTGAGTTTATGGTGTTCAGAAGAGTCTTTCTGATTTAGAGTAAACATTAGAGGCATTCAAAAGATACGAGAAGTCTTTTTAGGGACCGTTTGTTGATTTTTCGCAAATTACAACATACCATCAACTTTTTGTAATTTGCGAAAAATATCCAAAAGTCGCCTATAATCACAAATTCAGTTGAGTTTATGGTGTTCAGAAGAGTCTTTCTGATTTAGAGTAAACATTAGAGGCATTCAAAAGATACGAGAAGTCTTTTTAGGGACCGTTTGTTGATTTTTCGCAAATTACAAAATACCATCAACTTTTTGTAATTTGCGAAAAATATCCAAAAGTCGCCTATAATCACAAATTCAGTTGAGTTTATGGTGTTCAGAAGAGTCTTTCTGATTTAGAGTAAACATTAGAGGCATTCAAAAGATACGAGAAGTCTTTTTAGGAACCGTTTGTTGATTTTTCGCAAATTACAAAATACCATCAACTTTTTGTAATTTGCGAAAAATATCCAAAGTGGCCTATAATCACAAATTCAGTTGAGTTTATGGTGTTCAAAAGAGTCTTTCTGATTTAATGTAAGCATTAGACGCATTCAAAACATACGAGAAGTCTTTTTAGGGACCGTTTGTTGATTTTCGCAAATTACAAAATAACATCAACTTTTTGTAATTTGCGAAAAATATCCAAAAGGAGCCTATAATCACAAATTCAGTTGAGTTTATGGTGTTCAGAAGAGTCTTTCTGATTTAGTGTAAGCATTAGACGCATTCAAAACATACGAGAAGTCTTTTTAGGGACCGTTTGTTGATTTTTCGCAAATTACAAAATAACATCAACTTTTTGTAATTTGCGAAAAATATCCAAAAGTCGCCTATAATCACAAATTCAGTTGAGTTTATGGTGTTCAGAAGAGTCTTTCTGATTTAGAGTAAACATTAGAGGCATTCAAAAGATACGAGAAGTCTTTTTAGGGACCGTTTGTTGATTTTTCGCAAATTACAAAATACCATCAACTTTTTGTAATTTGCGAAAAATATCCAAAAGTCGCCTATAATCACAAATCTAGTTGAGTTTATGGTGTTCAGAAGAGTCTTTCTGATTTAGAGTAAACATTAGAGTCATTCAAAAGATACGAGAAGTCTTTTTAGGGACCGTTTGTTGATTTTTCGCAAATTACAAAATACCATCAACTTTTTGTAATTTGCGAAAAATATCCAAAGTGGCCTATAATCACAAATTCCGTTGAGTTTATGGTGTTCAGAAGAGTCTTTCTGATTTAGAGTAAACATTAGAGGCATTCAAAAGATACGAGAAGTCTTTTTAGGGACCGTTTGTTGATTTTTCGCAAATTACAAAAAGTTGATGGTATTTTGTAATTTGTGAAAAATCAACAAACGGTCCCTAAAAAGACTTCTCGTATCTTTTGAATGCCTCTAATGTTTACTCTAAATCAGAAAGACTATTCTGAACACCATAAACTCAACTGAATTTGTGATTATAGGCGACTTTTGGATATTTTTCGCAAATTACAAAAAGTTGATGGTATTTTGTAATTTGCGAAAAATCAACAAACGGTCCCTAAAAAGACTTCTCGTATCTTTTGAATGCCTCTGATGTTTACTCTAAATCAGAAAGACCATTCTGAACACCATAAACTCAACGGAATTTGTGATTATAGGCGACTTTTGGATATTTTTCGCAAATTACAAAAAGTTGATGGTATTTTGTAATTTGCGAAAAATCAACAAACGGTCCCTAAAAAGACTTCTCGTATCTTTTGAATGCCTCTAATGTTTACTCTAAATCAGAAAGACTCTTCTGAACACCATAAACTCAACTGAATTTGTGATTATAGGCCACTTTGGATATTTTTCGCAAATTACAAAAAGTTGATGTTATTTTGTAATTTGCGAAAACATTTTCCATTGCCCATTCTGAGCTTTTGTAACAACATGTTGAGGTTTATAGGCGTGGATTTGGTTTCAAGGGTGATCATGACTGGCAAATGCTGACTTTGAAGAATCAATTGATTATGTTTTGGATCTCGATTGGAATCAGAACTTTTTTAGGCCATGGAGCATGCATGGACGACAGCAGCAAAGCAAGACAAGACCAGGTGGTTGTGTAACCTTATCCCCGTTGTCCTTGGCTTATTTTGTTTTGATCATTGAGAAGAAAGAAGCGTTAAGTTTTCGATTTAACCATGATTTAACAGGAATTTAAGAATTTTCGCATTTTACAATTTCAAGCACCTTTTTTGTATTTTGCGAATTTTCGCATTTTTCGCATGATGCGAAAATTTTCGCAAATTACAATAAGCCTCAAGAAAAAGTTGCTTTCGAAAATTCGCCCCCCTACTAAATCTGTCTTTGGAATGCATGACCCAACAGGCTTATCTTATCTTACTCAACTTAGAGTGGGTCTTAGCAAATTAAGCCTTCACAAATTTAAGCACAATTTTAGGGATACCATAAATCCAATGTGCCCTACTAACGATGGTATTGAGAGCACGGAGCACTTTTTGTTGCTTTGCCCCTCGTTTGAGGATCAGCGTCGAGACCTTCTCGCTGGAGTTTTTGCATTACTACGACTATTCGGATATATCGACCTTTCAAATGAAGATTTGACGCAGCTTTTATTGTATGGTGATAAAGACCTCCCAAATGACGTCAACAGAAATATACTCGATTTGACTCTACAATACATCCACACAAGCGGTCGATTCAATTAAGATCACAGAAATCTAGCTAAATGCAACTCAACCACCATACCAAGTCCATATTCGTAAAGTCTCCTGTTCGCCGAGTCCCGTTCCTCTATTCTTTTGTTCTTTTGTTTGTAAAGCTCCGGTCAAACGCTCTCGACTTTCCACTGGACAGCGCTCGACATATGTGTCGAGTGAAATGTCGAGAGCGTTTGGCCACCTTGTATAGTGATGTCGAGTGATGTCGAGCGTTGTCGAGCGTTGTCGAGTCAAATTTGATACAGGTCAAAATTGTCGAGCGAAGCCACTCAACATTTCTATTGTTCGAGGTGTTGTCGAATGTTGTCGAGAGCGTTTGGCCAGGTGCTCGACTTTCCGCTCGACAATGCAGAGCCTGCGCATGTGCAGTTGAACAAATTTTCCCACTGAAATTACTGCAACAAAGGTTCTGCCAAAGAAACAGCACCAAAACCGCTTGGGGAAATTAATTCTTCGACATTCTGCAATATGTACAGAAAGTCTTCGTACGACATTCTCATCATCTCTCGGAAACCTCGAGAATCTTCGATTTTCGATTTTCAAAATAACCTCTTTTGCTCTCTTCGTTTCATCCAGGCTCTTGTCTTTCCTCTCTTCACTTCTGTCTCTCCTTCTTCATCTAAGACCGTTACCAAAATCAGAGCAGCAACAGCCTTGCGTTTTCTTTTTGTGAGCTTCAGCCTCATATTGATTTGAGAACAGCAAGAAAATAAAATTGAAACTTTGGCGGGCTGGTGTACGAGAACGAGGACAGAAAGTAAAACATGAAGTCGAGCCTGCCGCGAAATCGAGTAAGAGTCGAGTGAAAGTCGAGAGCATTTGGCCACCCTCTGCTCGACAATGCTCGACATTGCTCGATTTTTGTCGAGCGCTGTCGAGTGGAAAGTCGAGAGCGTTTGGCCGGAGCTTAAGTAGCTTTTCGTAACACACCCTTTAGCTATTCTACAAAAGAGCCTGGATTGAGCGTCTTTCTTATACATTTCAAATATGACTTTCGATTGAGTGGCGATAAAGCTTCTATCACTATTGCGTACATTCGAAAATTCATTTAGTTGTATTTTAGTTTATCTCCTTCATGTGATGGCCCTGGGGTAGTCATGATCTTTTGCTCCCTTGGTGTCGTTTCTGTAGTATTGTATGGTAGCTCGTTTGTAATCTTAGGTAATTCGTAAATTGTAAATTTTTAACATTAAATTTATAGAAAAAAAAAACCCAGGTCATTGAGAAGAAATGTCACGCCCCTCCGCAGCGTCCTACTAATTTGACTGTCCTCGTGTCATAAATTCGTTTTGTTTGCTTAACCCCCTGTTATTCTTAAACTAGCTTCAAAACGCTTATTTTCAGGATTGATCTTATAGTAGTTTCTAACTTCAGTCATTTTCAGAAATCTGACGCATGCGCAAGAAAATAACGAAAGACAAGAAATATCGCTGCGAAGGAGCGCGGGAAAATGGATATTGTGAATGAAGGAAAAGCTCCAATTTCAGAAAAAGGGCCTCTTGAACGGCAAGGTTAAAAGGGGCCTTGAAAATATATTTTATACCTGAAGGCTCTCAGCAGTGTGCATGTTTAAGCCAGTCATAGCTCCTATTCTAGTGTCGAAAGCTCTGATGAGTGGATCAACACTGTTTTCTAGCCAAGCACTGTAGAGAAGAGAAGCAGCATTGAAGACATGACAAGCTTGATATTGACTTTGACATACATCAAGAATCCCAAAATCTATTGATTTGCTAGATTGAGTTTTTCCACTGATAACGTTTTTGCTGGAAGAATTTCAAAAATTACAACTTACCTTGTATTCTTAGAGAAGACTGGACTAATTAAACATGGGCCACAAGTTCTACCCCACGCCCCATGAGCTTAAAATTTTCTGAAAGAGCCATTGCCACCCAGGGTCCTTTGCGGGAACACTGCAATTTTAGACTGTCTGTGAATCAAATTTGACCTGAGCGGAAAATTTGGATTCTCATTGCGGTACTTCGAAGTCAAAACTATCTGTCACTTCAACTATTTCAGTGCGGATCCATATGGCTAGTAGGTCTAAATGTTGAAGCAATCAAGGCAAGTTCACTCTTGCTTCGAATTCTCAAAACAAGATGCCGCCAATTCGAAGAAGCAGGAGAGACTCCACGAGAGCGAGCATTAAAGCTAGTGGTGCCGCCAATAACGAAAATCGTTGTGCCTCTGAAGTTCAGCCAGAGATTCCTGCCAACAAGGAGGCTCCAGCACAAGCTCCATCAGTTGCCCTGCATCGGGAGGAGATGTTTTTCACCCGAGCAAATGCGGCAAGTTTCACAGATAGTAAAAGAAGCAATCGATGCAGTGATGCAGCAACTTCGCTCAGCTCCATTGAGTGCCTCATCGCAAAATGCCGTATAAATATATGTTCAATCTATTTAAAGTAGGCATACATCAAAATAGCTATAGAATAAAAGCTGTTGCAACAAAATGGAACCTACAAACCAACATTGCGGCCTCAAACATCACTGGCCTAGGCCAACAGATTCAAAGTTTGCGTTCCGTGGGTTTGTCAAACATCCCATCAAATCTTCAAGCCGACTCAGCACAAGCCTTTTTTGTGCCCCTGAACATAGGAATCATTTGTCGTCCATAGCCGAATGCTTGTGGCCCATGGCCGAAACCGCCAAAGCCTCATTTTCACGGACAAATCAGACGGCTAAAAAGCAAAGGAGACAAAAGAAAACCTGTGATGATTTTTCTAAATTCTACCTACCTTCATAAAACGCAACCAGGACAAAAAACTGCTTCAGATTTCCCGAATTTTTTTAAAGCAATCTACTCTCCAGATGTTTGGGAGTACAAGTTTGGATGCGGGTTGAAATATCTCCAGGATTGGCGGAGTTATTGCCTCTCCAATAGACAAAATCGGCAAAGGCTTGTCGAGACCTGTTTACGCCATTTCAAGTCAGGTGATAAAGCCTCATGATAAAACCTCTTTTGAATTTTATAAGCTATTTCGCAACGAGCAAACTTTTGCCATGAATGTAAAAAGTAGTACAATACAGAAACTTCCCTAGAGTATTGCCACATGACTGGAAATGCGCGAACAAGCCTTTGTAGACTTTTTCAATTCACACAGAAACCGTAGGGGCAGTGAATTTTGAATAAAAGAAAATTTAGCGAAAGACAATAGCAAGAACAATTGAAAATGCAGACAGACGGTGGCGTTTTCGGGTCGTTCTTACAACAATCACTATTGTTATTACTATTGTCTCCCGGCCAGAATTTCTATTGTTCAACGTTCAGTGCCTTATCGGTTTGTTTGTGGCCATAACTCCGTCAATCCTGGATATATCTTAACCGGCATCCAAAGTTGTACTCCCAAACATCTGGAGAGTAGATTGCTTTAAAAGAATTTGGAAAATCTCAAGAAGTTTTTTGTCCTCGTTGCGTTTTATGAAGGTAGGTAAAATGTAAAAAAATCTTCACGGGTTTCCTTTGTCTCCTTCACTTTTTAGCCGTCTGATTGGTCCGTGAAAATGAGGCTTTGGCGGTTTCGACCATGGACCACGAGCAATCGGCTACGTACGACGAATGGTTCCTATGCTGTGCCCATGCCAGTCCATTCATTCAATGTTGATGGTAGCCTACGCGTAGACCCATTATCCCAAAGGAGGAAAGGGTCTACGAAACAAAGAGCAAAAGCTTGCTACTGAAGTTTCTAGATTTCTGGAAACTTAATTTATGCAGCCTTTCTTTCAACCATAGAAATATTTCTATTTCTATGGTTTCAACGCGTTTCGCAAATAATTTGAAAAGGGGATTAGAATGATTTTAATTGGGCGGCCGCAGCAAGCCTTTGCTCTTTGTTTCGTAGACCCTTTCCTCCTTTGGGATAATGGGTCTACGCGTAGGCTATGTTGATGGTGGTTTTACCGAGATACCGCAGCAAAGGAAATTCTCTTCACCAGTAATTCAAAACAAACAAAACTGCACTGAAACCGATACGGCAAACTCCTGCCTTGTGCATGCGAAAGGTGGTTTTTAAGAGAGGTTGTGTGCTTATATCGAAAGAAGAAGGGTAAATCTAAAGTTCTGCCTAGCGGATTTTGTTTATTTGTTTCAGCATAGGAATCACTCGTCGTACATAGCCGATTGCTGGTGGCCCATGGCCAAAACCACCAAATCCTCATTTTCACGGACCAATCAGACGGCTAAAAAGCGAAGGAGACAAAAGAAACTCGTTAAGATTTTTCTAAATTTGACCTACCCTCAAAGGTGAAGGTGAAGCTGCGTTTTTCAGCGCCAAGCGCTCGGATCGCAGCAATCGAGCAGACCTAATCGAGTCCGCGACCCCTTGTCATGACGTTCAAGTAGTGGGGTCCTACCGGGTATCGAGCCCACTCCGCCTGACTGTTCTGGCTGCAAAGTCAGAGAATTACACCACTGCGCCACAACACCTTCACAACCAGGGCAAAAAACTGTTTGAGATTTACCGAAATCTTTTAAAACAATCTACTCTCCAGATGTTTGGGTGTACGAGTTTGGATGCCGGTTAAAATATCTCCAGGATTGGTGGAGTTATGGCCACAAACAAACCGATAAGGCATTGAACCGAAAACGCCAAAATCTGCGTCTTGAATTGTTCTTGCTATTGTCTTCCGCTAAATTTTCTTTTGTTCAAGATTCAATGCACCTACGGTTTCTACCGGGTGCGCCAAAATAAACTATGCACGTTTGGCAGGCCAAAATAAATCGTACGCTGGACCGATTTTTAAGATGTATGACTTAATCTTTAGCAGAAAGCCTGAATTAGATTCTAGGACTTTTTGCAAATTTTTCCTTTTTCATTTTGTAGAGCTAGTAGATGCGAGGTTCTTAAAATGCCGTTTTTCGAAAATATTGAAAACGATCAAAGAATGTCGATCAAATTTCAAAAGATTCAACATGAATGAACAAAGAGAAAACGTTTTCAGGGGGATTTGGGGGTTTAATACGAACTCTCGTACAGCAGATTACAATTCATCGATTTATAAAACGCAAATCACCACGAACAAGTTCTCTCTTTGTCCATTCATGTGGATTCTTTAGAAAACTTGATCGATGTTTTTTATCGTTTTCAGTGTTTTCGAAAACTAAAATTTTAGGAAACTCGCTTCTAGCTCTAAAAACTGAAATGAAAAAAATTGCAAAAACTCCCAGTATCTAATTCAGGTTTTCTGCTAACGATTAAGTCATAAATCTTCGAAATCCGTCGAGTGTACGATTGTACGATTGTACGAGTGTACGATCCGTCGAGTGGCCTGCCAAACGTGCATAGTTTATTTTGGCGCACCCGGTATATGAATTGAAAAAGTCTACAAAGGCTTGTTCGCGCATTTCAAGTCATGTGGCAATACTCTAGGGAAGTTTCTGTATTGTACTACTTTTTGCATTCATGGCACAAGTTTGCTCGTTGCGAAATAAGTTATAAAATTTAAAAGACGTTTTATCAAGAGGCTTCATCATCTGACTTGAAGTGGCGTAAACAGGCCTCGACAAGCCTTCGCCGATTTTGTCTATTGGAGAGGCAATTACTCCGCCAATCCTGGAGATATTTTAACCGGCATCCAAGCTTCCATACCCAAAAATCAGGAGAGCAGATTTCTTCAAAAAAAATTCGGGAAATTTCAAGCAGTTTTTTGTCCTGGTTGCGTTTTATGAAGGTAGGTAAAATTTAGAAAAATCCTCACGGCTCTCTTTTGTCTCCTTCGCCCTTTAGCCGTCTGATTGGTCCGTGAAAATGAGGCTTTGGCGGATTTGGCCATTGGCCGCGAGCATTCGGCTATGCACGACGAATGATTCCTATGCTATTTGATTCAGAAGCCGAGTAGAAGGCATCACATATTTAGGGCTCAAATGAACCAATTACTGCTCAGCTCCTGAATCAAATAAACAAAATCCGCATGGCAGAACTTTAGATTTGCCCTTTTTCTTTCGATATAAGAACATAACTTCTCTTAAAAACCCTATTTCGCGTGCACACGGCAAGGGTTTGCCCTACTGGTTTAATGGCAACTTTTGCGGCTTTGTTTGTTTTATATTTCTGGTTGAGAGAATTTTCTTTGTCTGCAGTCCCTAATCGCTTTTAATTGAGGTGTCAATCAAAAACAATTGATGCTATTGTATTACGAAATCTACCCTTGTTAATTGGCTAACATTCTACGTTTAATCCAAGTCATCCAGAAGGCCTGGAATTTTTCTTGACTGTTAGCGAAATCCATTTTGTCATTAAGATATTTTGTGAGTTCATGGTGCTTCACTTAAAATTCTAATGGTCACAAATAGGATTAGGAAATTGAAACAGATAAAAGTATGGTACCTTTTACTAATTCGATAGTTGGCGTGTTCTACCTTCCCTGTGCTTGGGTTATGAACAGTAGCGCGATTAAGCTAAAAGGATAAGGAAGAATGTATTTCAAGTGGAGACGATATCAGACATGATGAGTAAATTTACCAATCTAAATAGCCCACCCGCAGACAGTCCCCTTTGCACCGCGATCCAAATTTCCAAGTCAGTGTACTTAATGCCAAAAAATGAAAGTATCATAATTGTACAAAACTGACTTTTCTATTGTTAATTGTAGAGTAAGGTATATCAAAACCCAAACATTTCTCAAATCGCACAATTTAGTGCTGAGAAAACATTACTTCAGGTTGGGCGTAAAAAGTGTACTAAATGCTTCTTTCTTAGCAAAACATGGCCACAAAATAGCACTAACTTTCAAATTCAAATTTCTTGGCTTGCCCTCACTCAATTTTAATGATCTTTGATTCGTTTGACAGATTAAGCCTTGCAGAATATTTGGTGAAAAGGTCGATTGAAAATTTGATCTTGGAATGTGCAAATTTTGCGAATTCTTTTTTGGGCATTCTTTCACAAGACCAACAACGGTGCTTGATAATTTTAAAATCTTAGATCATAATCAAATTGCATACCAGAAACGTTACCAAACATCCGACTATCTATTTATTTTTTTATCAATCATTCAAAATTCATTAAATCAAAACAATTTTAGCTTGCATATTTGCTTCGTTGATTTTAAGAAAGTATGTGACTCAGTGGACCACTCCTTGTTGATAAAAAATTTATTAGCTTGGGGAATTAGGGGCAAATTATACAAAATAGTCTCTACATTGTATACTAAAGTCAAATCTTGTGCACGTGCCAAAAATGGCCTGATAAATTTTTTCAGTTGCTCTCGGGGGATCAGACAGGGTTGTCTCCTGAGTCCGATGCTTTTTACATTATTTTACATTACATTGCTAAATGACTTAAATTGCAGCGATTAGTTCCAAAGGGAAAGGGATTAGTTTTGGTGCTGATGTGGTACACACTTTGTTGTACGCAGATGATTTAGTGCCTGTAGCAAAAACTCCAGAAGACCTCCAAACACAACGTGATGAACTGAAAGCTTTCACAGAAAATATCAAGATGGGGGCCAATATTGGTAAGACCAAAGTTATGGTTTTAAGATAAAAATAAGAGGGTTTCGATCAACGAAAATATGGTTTTTAGGTGAACAGGAACTACAAGAATGTGATTCATACGAATGCCTTGGTGTCAAAATCAAATTTAATTGCTCTTTCAACGAACACATTGAAACTATAAAGCTAAAAAAGCTGGTAAGGCGTACCATTCTCTTATCTCAAAATGCAAAGATTTCAATGTTCAAAGATTGTTCCTTTACGTGTTTGATCAAACAATCGTCCCAATTTGGAATTATGCTTCCGAAATTTGGGGCTTTGACAAATATGCCACATTAGAACGACTACACCTTTCCGCGTGCAAATACATCCTGGGTGCCAAATCAACAACTTGCACGGGCGCAGTTTATGCTGATTTAGGAAAAATTTCCCTTCAATCAAATAGACACGTGTGCATGTTAAAATTCTTTGCAAGACTGCAATTGCTGAATGTCTCTGAGCCTTATCGACTTGTCTGTAAATCCTTTTGCTTCCTTTGTGAAGCTGCTGACTTAGGTTCGGTTAACTGGGTATCAAGGGCTCGTGAATTGCAAGCTAGATATGATATTCTACCAAGTGACAATGTCTCTGCTATGAAGTCGAAGGTTAGGTGCTCCTTCGAAAACCATACCTTTTCTAATATCAGTGAACATCTAGTGTATGAAGCGTGATTTAGGCCAAAATTAAACTGTAAAATGAAAAGCCATTCATGTCGATTCTAATTAGGACAGGGACGTAGGAAGCATCTCAAACTTTGAGGGGCACGACACTTCAAGGGCACTTTTTTCATTGAGCTAAAGGGGCACTTCCTGAAAAATAAAAGGGCACTTCTTTGTTTATTGCAAAATCTTGGGGGGGCACGTGCCCCCAGTGCCCCCCCCGGTTCCTACGTCTCTGAATTAGGATATTTAAACAAAAAGACAAAATGAAATGACATTCTTAAAGCCAATTTGATAGTTTTCTTAGCTGTTTACATGAATGGCTTTTAATTTGACGTTTCAGTTTGCCTATTGATTTTGTTGTATCAAAACGTCTATTCGCTTTGTCTTTTCGAATTGCCTTATCACTTTACTGTATCAAAATGTCCTTTCGTTTTAATGTACCAGAACGTCTATTCGTTTTGTCTTTTCGTTTTACTGTACCAGAACGTCTATTCGTTTTGTCTTTTCGTTTTACTGTACCAGAACGTCTATTCGTTTTGTCTTTTCGTTTTACTGTACCAGAACGTCTATTCGTTTTGTCCATTCCAGTTTGTTCAGTGGCTGCAAAATGTACGTATTCAGAATGTCTTTTAGTTTACATATCCTGATTTGAATCGACATGAATGGCTATTCGTTTTACAGTTCAATTTTGGCGTTTTGTTTTGAGACACCAAATGGTCAGTTTGTTGTAAAGTTGTACTGTCTTCCAGTATGAAGAGAGTTTCCACAACATTACCAATTTCTCGACAAACAGGCAGTCAAAAATATTTTAATTACTGCCTTAAAATTCAATTTGAAGCAGAGCATGTCTTTTAGTTTACATATTGCACAAACATACAAGTTTGTGCCATTTTGATACCTAATTTTCTTTTAAGTGGAAGCCTGATTTGAATCGACATGAATGGCTATTCGTTTTACAGTTCAATTTTGGCCTAAATAACGCGTCAGTTAAGAAGCTTAATTTAGGCCAAAATTAAACTTTCAATGTTGTTGATTCAGTTCAAGTTACTAATCGTTCTCAGTCCACCACAAGCGAATGTTGTTATTAAAATGCTTACTTACTAAAGAGACACTATACAATGCGGACCATCTCCCTTGTTGCAAGAGAAGGAGGCTTGTTTCGAATTTTATCAACAAGCCGTATTTTAGTAAGACAAGGATCGTTTATTTAGTATTTTATTCAGAAAGGATTTTCACTCATAGCTATATTGGCTGCGAATATTCACTGGGTATGATATCTCCTGAGACCCGAGACACAGGAAAGAGCGGGCTTTTGCGCCCATTTGCTTTTGATGGAACAACCCTTTTTGTGAAGAAAGTCGTGATGCCCTTTTCCAGAAATTTCCCTTTTTCAACTAAAATCAGTAGATACTGTACATCTATATTGCTATCAAGTTTCCATTACCGAACACATGATAAACGTTATAAAGAATTTGTTTCTACCGGTCCAGGATTCCAATTTTTACGTTCTAAGATTTACCTCGTTGAAATAGCCGAAAAAGCTCACATACTTTGGCAACTTAATGAGTTGATGCTCTCATAAGCATGTAAACTTTGATTTTAACACAAATTCGGTGTCTAATAGCGGGACGGGGTGGGGGATTTACTTGTCAAAGCCGAATTCAGGAAGACACTAAATTTTTTTCACAAGAAACTAAGGTCTGGTGCTGGTATGCAGTTTCTTAAATTTTTGGACCATTTTGCTCCCAAAAGTTTCTTATATGTTTCTTATATTCTTAATGCCAGAAGTGTAGAGCTAATTTTGTTTTGTCTAAAGGGCCCCCAAATAGCTTAGTAAGATTTCAAAACAAGTAAATGTCAGAATTCGCACTCTGCATAATGTCCAAACAGTTGCTATAATTAACTGTACATTGCCAAAACATTTTTGAGTGCGATAGGAAAAATAAAATTGTAAATTACAAAAGTTTCTTAGCTTTTTCAATTCAGGTAGGATTGTTTGTTAACTTTTTAAAAATTGAGCCTACCGTTTCTTATAAGCAGTTTCTTATAAAATAATTTAGTGGACACAGGACATCTTTCTCGTGAAACCATAGTGCCGAAACGGGAATTTTCCTGAGACTTGGCTGTGCTCGGTGCTTTACTTATTGTATCTAGTTCTCATCGGACCCCGAGGAGTTTTTGGGAGCAATGGACATTGGCATTGTTAAGCTGAGGAAACGAAACTTGTTATTAAATACTAGAGGATTGATACAACAGAACAGATTCGTGAAAATCGGAGCTTTGAAAAAAAATTGATGGATTACTGTTCCATTTTGTCCAGGGATAGTTCCAAGAATAAGAATAGCCCAAGAATAGTTCCTCGTGATCCCGGGGGGTCTACCTTGGAGAAAAACAACGGGGATGTGCCTGCCAGAAAAAAATTGTATGACCCTGTCCTGGAATAAAATTCTGAAAACATAATACCTGTCCTGGAATAAGATCAGGGAAACTGATGGTTCTCGTGAAAATGATATTTCTAAAAGTACTTTTCGCAATTGATAGTGCTACTAACATCTTAATTTAATAAGTTCATGAATTGGAGTATCTTTTTAAATGATGATCTGATCTGTCCTGGAAAAAATAGCTCTAAAGGACACACCGCTCCCGGAATAAAGGTGCTAAAGGTATAATCCTGTCCCGGAATTTTCAGCCGAAAATGACACCCTATTGGCAGGCACATCCCCGGGTGATCATTGTATTAAGTAGACCCCCCGGGCTCGTGATATGCTCCGGAATAGACCCTGGTCAAGTTTCTTTCTGTCAATATTAATCACATTTTCTATTTTGCACACTTTTATTTTCCAATCTTTGGCATGCAACGGCTTGAATATGCTAAAGGTACCGCAAGTTCCATTACTATTTACAAAGACCTGTAATTACAGGGGTTCAAAAAGATGTATCTTGCAAAAAATTCCTAAAATCTCTAGGGGAAAAAGCCCCCCTTTAGTCGCAAAACTTCACAACCATCGCTACGACACTACACGTTTTTTTTATAAGAAACTGGTTTATAAGAAACTAGTACTAAGATGACCAAAAATTTAAGAAACTCTAGTACTATGCTCAAGAACAGTTAAGAAACTCTGAGACTTTATTTCTGTATGTCTCTCTTATTCTATGTCTCTCTAGCAAAGGCACATTCGTCTCTTCCTGACTTTTAACTGCAAAATTCGTAAATTTTTGCCTTGATGTGCATGGCTTCTTCTTGATGACAATGTCAATGCAAAATGGAAGCCCTTTCTCGAGAAGAAGGCTCAACTTCCAACAATACCGCAATTTTAGGCCCAAAAAATAAGAAACTAATTAAGAAACTTTTATTACTAAAACACCGAAATTTTCATGCGAAATTAAGAAACTTTTAGTACGAAGTGCTGATCCAAGTTTCTTATAAAAAAAACGTGTAAATTCAAGTTCCACTTTCTTAGTTCTTTTTGATGGTGACTAGTTTGCAGTACTGTATTTTCTAATAGAATGGCAGTTTCATAGCAAACTATTTGGTTCAAGTACTGTAAACTTTGGAGTTTGGAATCGTTTTCAGTAGCTTTCTGAGAGCCACCCCCGGGTGATCAACAGGAAATTACAGCAACCAGCGATAGTGTGTGTGTGCGTTCCACAAGGGGCAGAGATCCTCCAGCAAACATCCAGGCGCGCTTTTTGCGGTAATGACATTTTAATAACAACATTCGCTTGTGGTGGACTGAGAACGATTAGTAACTTGAACTGAATCAACAACATTGAAAGTTTAATTTTGGCCTAAATTACGCTTCTTAACTGACGCGTTATTTAGGCCAAAATTGAACTGTAAAACGAATAGCCATTCATGTCGATTCAAATCAGGATATGTAAACTAAAAGACATTCTGAATACGCAAACTGAATGGACAAAACGAATAGACGTTCTGGTACAGCAAAACGAAAAGACAAAACGAATAGACGTTCTGGTACAGTAAAACGAAAAGACAAAACGAATAGACGTTCTGGTACAGTAAAACGAAAAGACAAAACGAATAGACGTTCTGGTACAGTAAAACGAAAAGACAAAACGAATAGACGTTCTGGCACATTAAAACGAAAGGACATTTTGATACAGTAAACTGATAAGGCAATTCGAAAAGACAAAGCGAATAGACGTTTTGATACAACAAAATCAATAGGCAAACTGAAACGTTAAATTAAAAGCCATTCATGTAAACAGCTAAGAAAACTATCAAATTGGCTTTTAAGAATGTCATTTCATTTTGTCTTTTTGGTTAAATATCCTAATTAAAATCGACATGAATGGCTTTTCATTTTACAGTTTAATTTTGGCCTAAATCACGCTTCATACACATCCTTGAAATCAGAGGCTGCACGGTTTGGAAAAACAAGATATCTAGATCTGATAGGCACTGTAAATACTGTCTTTCAATAGGAATAAAAGTTCTTAGAGATGAGGCTCACTTTGTCATGATGTGCCCACAGTTTCAAGAGGACAGGAAATGCCTCGAAACCAACATAGCCACTTTATACGCAAATGTTAATCAACTTAGTGTGTGGAATAGATTTATCGGGTTATTGAGTCAAGAGGACCAGCACAGTTTGAATTTGGTAACAACTTTCTTGCTAAAATGTTCCAAGCTGAATCTGAATCTTGCTTGCAATGAACGAGCACCATTTAATGTTCATTATCATTACTGTATCTGACATGAGCATAGTGTCATCTATGTTTATCAGGCCAATTGATATTTTTGTAATTAATTTCATGCTGTAGTAACTTAGTTAATTTCATAGTTACGTTGTTTTGCAATCAGATTAGAGGCTGTCTTGGCCCAGATACCTTTATTATAACAAAAAAAAAATAACAAACGTTAAAAAAACTAAAACTGAATCACGAAGCGCTTCTTCAACATTAAAAACGAAAAATCTGTATTTCAGAATACTTGTAAAGGCTATTGCAGAATCAACTTTAATTGATTGGCAACACTTTTGCAAAAGGGCTAAATAGAGTAAGCCCTCAAATTATGTTGGCGAATTTTTCACGAAGGTCAGTGAAGAAGAAGTCTTTGTTAGCAAATTCTGTCAGAATATTTGCAATATTGGGGTAGATCTTCATCAAACAAATATTTCCTTCTTATAGTGTAAAGGAGGCTCGATATCATTTCCCTAATCATATACGGTATCTAATTTTGGTGTTTGTTGTGTTTTTCAATCTCAACAGACGCATTTTTCACCTTGAGATACAAGGAACCATTATGGAGGTGGCTGCATGTTTTGAAAACCTTAGAAAATTACTTGAATTAAGAAAAAATTGTTTACTGCTAACCTGTTGAAAAGCATGTATTTGAAATTTTGGAAATATGATAAACTATTAGTTGTTCGTCACTTAAGCAGAAAAATGCCATTTAGAGCAAAGATGTAAACTGGTCTTCGTGAAAAATTAGACAGAATTATTTGAGAGCTTACTCTGCTTAGACCTTTTGCAAAAGTGTTGCTAATAGGTTAAACGTAATTCTGCAATAGGCTTTGCAAAATTTCTGAAACAGATTTTTTGTTTTTAATGCTGAAGAAGCATTTCGTGATTCAGTTTTATTTTTTTTAACGTTTGGTTACCATTATGTTTTCGCAAAATATGTATATCACAAGATAAATTTTTCAATCCACCTTTTCACTACATACTCTGCAAGGTTTAATCTGTGAAACGAAACAAGCATCATGAAAATCGAGTGAGTGCAAGCCAAAAAATTTGAATTTGAAAGTTGATATATCTTATGACCTTGCATTGCTAAGAAAGAAGCCGGAAGTACACCTTTTGGCCTAACTTGAAATAATGTTTTCTCAGCACAAAATTGTGCGATTTGAGAATTTTTTGGGTATTGACATGACATTTGGCTACGGTTAAAATATAAAAATCAGCCTGATACCATTCTGATACTCTCATTTTTGGCATTAATTACATGTCCTGGATCACTGTGCTTTGGGCAGATTTCGTGCTAGCCAGGAATTAATACATCATCTTTCTCCATAAGAAATCAGGCACATGATTATTTTAGCTGTGCTGCGTTTCGACGAGAGAGATTAACCTTCCTAACTCTAACTCTTTTCCTGACGAGAGAGATTTGACAACAGAGTAAGGGGATGTGAGGTTCATTTTCTTTGAGATCGAAAGCTTCGAGGAAATAAAAATAGTATCTTGCTGTTTCGCGACCATGAGATCTGAGATTTCAATAATATTCCCTGAAATTGTTTCGTCTAGTAGCTAGAATCGCCTAAGGTTCATCAGAAAATTCTCTTCAAAATTGTCCTAATTGATCTTAAGACCAACGAAGACAAACAATGAAAGTGTTGCCAAATGCTCATTAAGAAATATGGGCCAAAATTTGTGCGCAGTAACCACCCAACATCCCATGATGTGTTTGGAACTTGACAAACCATTTCGCCATATGTGTCTTGGTCATGTAACAGGGGTTTACGAAGCGAAAGTGTCAACCATTTCATAACATGCGTGTGGAATATGCGTGTAAGAAGGTTATCTACAAATGTTTGCTGACGATACAACAGCGTATTTCATAGGAGAAAACATAGAAGGAGTCATTGATGGCCTGAACAGAATAGCCGCAGACCTGCATAACTGGTGTCAAAGAAACAAAATGACAGTGAATACGGAGAAAACGGAAGTCATGATCATCCAAGCGGCAACATTTATTGGTCCTTTGAGGCCAGTTTTATTTGGCGAGAAAGAATTAAGAGTGGTCACAACGGCGAAATGTCTAGGAGTGACAATAGATAATAACATGACTTGGAAAAATCAAATAAAAAAGGTTTCCAACTCATATAACGCAAAATTATCACAACTAAGGAGAATAAGGTATTTACCAAGACACATATTAGAAACAATCTATTACAAATGCATCATATCAGCCATAACATATTGTATAGCGGTTTGGGGGACATGTACACCAGCGATGTTCGAGGAGCTAGAGAAAAAGCACATAAGAGTAGCAAAGCTCATTTACAATATACACAACACAGAATTATCAGCAGAACAAGTGTTGCAAAAAGTGAAATGGAGATCATTAGGTTATATATACAAAAAGAGACTACTTACGATTATGCATGATATCTATTACGGAAGGACACACCCTGATGTACTAGAGCTGTTCAGAAAAAGTGGTCATAATAAGACACGATCAAGGAACAACTTCGAAATAATAACACCGAAAACAGAAATTGCAAGAAACTCCATCAGATACAGAGGACCACAGGCTTGGAACTCATTGACAACTGACATGAGAGAGTGCACAAATAAAGATACGTTTAAAATGAAATTGAAACATTATAACAACCTTGATAACATTAGCTTTTCAAAAGAAACGAGTTGTATAAAGAAAAGAAAAAGTGACTATTTTTATTTCTATAAAGAACGAAAAATACTTTACGTTATTTTTGCACAAATTACATTAGGTTTTCATTTACTTTTTTTTTTCTTTTTTTTTTCACTTCATAACATTAATAATTAGTTTAGATGGCAGGTCCACATCAGCTCTTGAGCTGCCTTTTCCAACCTGCCTTAAGAAATAAAGAATGTATGTATGTATGTATGTATGTATGTATGTATGTATGTATGTATGTATGTATGTATGTATGTATGTATGTATGTATGTATGTATGTATGTATGTATGTATGTATGTATGTATGTAAATCTACCTGATGACCCTTCAGAGCAGTCATCTCTTGGGTCAGTTTGGTCAGTCCCTGACAAGAGTGTGCAAAGAGAAACTGTTCAGGATAGATAACTTGATTGAATTTTAGTATTTCTCGAAAATGCTTCCCTTTTTGGGTCACACGGGACAACTAAAATATCACACAGTAAAATAAGACCCCGTTTCAACTGTGCCAGTCAGTATAAATTTGGATCCGTAACAAAAGTTTATGGGGTCATCCTCCCATTTACACCGTTCCTGCAAATCCGTAACACTTTTGTTCCTTCTTTCTAAGAAGAATAATTTTATTCTGGAGCATTGTAAACGCTATTGAACGGAAAGAGCTTTGTAGCGGGACAATGCTGTACTGGTACAGTGTAAACGTGTTCTCAAATGCCAAATAGCAAAACGTACCATTGGAAGAGCTAAGTCTTTGATTTGCTGTAATTCTTTATCACTGAGTACATTCCTGTACAAATACATTTCTGGATTTACATAAACTTGTTCGATCTTGGCAGGATTCAAGACTAGCAGAGGATGTGATCTCTTGTACCAGCAGGAAAGTTTCTTCAGGTGCCGTTTTGGCTAAAATAGATGAATATCATTCCGTCAATCGTTCAATTGATTGGTCTCAAATTTATCAATAAAAGAATGAATTAATCAATGAATTAATCGATTCATCAGCCTATCACTTATGAATCAGTGCATCAATCAATTAATCACTCACTCAATCAATCACTCACTCACTCAATCAATCAACCAATCACTTAACAATAAATAAATAAACATTTGATAGAAATAAATAGGGAACCATAAATTTGAACCAACAGATTTAGGTTTTACCAAAGATGTAAAGGGTGTCTCAAAATATCTATCGGAGCTTGCGGAAATGTGAAATCATGGATTACTATTTATCTACAACCTCGTACCCCGTGCCCTTTGTAAATGGTAAGGACACAAAATGAAAAAATCCCTCGGTACATGATGGAAGTTATTCACCAGTTTTAATGAACTAACAGGACGCATAACATGGGTCGAGACATGGCCGAAGCTGTTTCATGCAGGGGATCTAAGAAGTTCATGCTTCCTTGCGTCAAAAGACTTCCAGCAGGTTATAAATTTTCTGTTAGGAGGGAAGGGGGGGTTGCTTTATCTTCAACCCCTATTGAACGTCACTTCAATTTCCCAGAGTAGACTTGGCATTCATATATCTATGTGTTCAAGGAAAGCCCCTTTCAGCTATTCCACTTTCAAAATTCCGATGTTTTAATCTGAATTAACGGGGCCAGAAGTTTATTCGATAACAAAACAAAGGAACCTTTTTATCAGCAAAGAAACCTCAAGGTAATTGACAAAATTGGCTAATAAGTCCCGCAAATTAGCTTATTTCTCTGAATATCGCCTCACTTCCTCTCAGTACTAGGAGGAGAGCGAGGAGTACTGAAAAAAAATACAAAGCGGATATTCTAGTAACCCGATTAATGAGTATCGAACTTTGGCTCCTGCTAAATGTACAGTCAAGAATTTTCCATACATTTTCAGCGATTGCACATCGTTCTACAGGTATTTCAAAAGAAAGGAAACCCAACTGTAATTGAGAATCTTTAAAAAGTGCTCAGTTTTGAATCGACGCAATGTATTTCGTCTAAAGGTGTAATCTTTTTTCTTTCTAATAATACATAGTTTGGCTAACTTAATCGAAATGTTTTTATCAGCGCAGGAAGAGAAAAATTAACACGTTTTTTGCTGCAAAAAGTACGAAAAAGGTTTTTGCCAAAACATTTCAGGGCAGAAAGCATTTGAGATGATGCCATATGGCAGGAAAAGGTCATATCTTTTCCCATTATATACATTTATGTAAAATAATAAAATCAACTCTCTCAAAGATTGGCTTCCTTCCATGTGAATGTAAAATGGTAGCCAGTTCTCAATTGCTTTTCAAATGTGATACAATGCACGAGTCCGATACAGTGACAAAGCCAAGCCTACACATTTCTTGCAAAGAGCAACACCACATTTACTCTGCACCGGATAAAGCTTAAACGGCGAAGTCAAACAATTGGCAAAGATAGCCGAAGCTGCTATTCAACGAATTTGGTAACAGTTAACGAAGTTCAAAGGCTATATTTCACACATCTCAAAACTGCATGTAGCTTGTAGCGACACTATTTGATCATAAATTTTCGGCAACATCAAGAGCGGGTATCACGATGTATAACTTATCCCACCCATTGTATGCCTGTGGCAATATGAATATTTTGCTGAGGTGTAAATAGTGTATTTTTATTTTGGAGACATAAATTTGGTAAAATGAATCAAAATTTCTTCAACTTGTCCGTCCTTAACTAGCGAATTTCTAGTGGAGATGTATCTTCATTGCTTGAAGAAAGAAAACAAGAAACCAAATTCAAGACGTTCAAGCTGATGTGGCTAGATTAGGCCAGCTTTAAAACGGATAAAATAAATTGGCCATACTAATTCTATCGGCTTCATTTACGTTTACGTTGTATCCAATTTGCTAATGCTTTACCGTCTATCATTGTGGATTATTGCTAAGATTAGTTTCCTACCACATGAGCATTTGATTACGTATCATCATCCCCTCGTTCCTTTTCGGTATCATTTTTGGTCCAAAACTAAGCTCTGTCACCACTTAGGCATTTTGCATTTTGTTCACATTTCCGACGCTGCTTCTAAAACTTGCAATGCTTCATTGATTCGCTAGATATTTGAGAGCTATACGTCAATCCACGACGGTTAACCCTAATCCACATGGGGGGGTGGATCCCACCCCCCCCCCCTCAAGGTTTTATTTGCCGCGTTTTTAAACGACATTTGCTATGTCCCCCAGCCTCCCTGACTTTTACTAATTATCTATTAGCCACATGTCGGTGGAAAAATTTTTGAACAATAGGACTCACAGATCACGTGACATGCCCATATTTGGAAGGAGGTAGCAGCAAAATCATTGTTTTCAATGATTTCAATGGAATTATTTGATTGAATTATGAAGTATTATACAGCAAATGAATCAGCAAACAAAGGGCTTCAATTTGATATCGGAATTTCTGGAATTTGATGATGTCAGCACTTTTTGATAATGACGTCATTTTGGCCGCCATTTTGGACTAATTGGCACTTTTTTCAAGTTTTTTCGAACTTTTTCAATGAAAAACACTCTAATGATACATTTGTCATAGATAATCATCATTTTGCAGGTTCTTTTGGTCTCTTTTTACATAGAATAAATTAATCGCACAAATGACGTCATAAGAATCGGCTAATTTCTGTCAAAATATCACTCCAAAATCGTTATTTTCAATAAAATAATATTTTATCACCATTTTTGTTGACAAACTGAACCAAAAACTGCAAAAAGTTCATGCAAAATCTTCATTAAACTTGAATTCAACTTGGAAGCCTGATTTTCACAGATTTTCAGCTTTGTGACGTCACTGTGACGTCACAAGGCGTGGCAGCCACACCCAAATTGCGCTACAAGCTGCAAATTACCTGTTCTATAGCTGTGCCAAGTTGTATTGAATTCAGATGCGTCTAAGGCAGTTTTCAGAGGGGGGGGGCGTGGAAAGCACATAAATGATAGCTCGAAAAAAGCCCATATTGATTAGGGTTAAAGGAGACCTGCAACGTTGAAACAACTTTGCTTCATTTAGTCAATAATTACCTGTAGAAATCGGATTTCGCATTAGAATTTAGATCCCGCTTACGAATTTTGAGCTATAAACCCCCTAACTTCCCGATTTTGCCCTATAGGCGGCCATTTTGATTGAAGGACGGGGTCTCCCGCGTTTTCATTCGCGAGCTCTTTTGACGTCAGAGGTGAATATTAGGGCAAGAGGGATCACACCACTTTCACAAGGCCTACACACAACACAGACAGTTGAATGAAAAAGTAAAGATTTGGCAAAAAGCAAGCACAAGCAGCAGCGACGAACATCGAACTTGACTATGGACTCCTTGATACCGATGAAATTGAGATCCAACATTTTCAGTCTAAGCCATTACATTTGCTAGTAAGGATCAACTAACGCAAAGAGACGAAGGGAGGCCCAACCATTGCAGTCAAACAAGAACAAGGAAGTGACTGATCAGAATCAAAAATGAAAGTGAAAATGACGACGTGAATCCTGAAAGGATTGGAAACACTGACTGGAAGGTACTTTTAAACGGCTTAACATCTTGTTTCTCGTACAAGTATAAAACGAAACCGGTTATTTATATTGGCGTATTTTGGACTTTAGGTCGGCCAAGCAAGCCATCACGAACTTCGATCGAAAGTTGTTGGTTTACAAGGATGGCACTTTATTCGTTAAATTTATCTTTGTTCAAAAAATTCGCAGTGCTTTTCTTTCAGTCACATGAATACATTGGTTTCAAGTAAACTGTATAAAAGAAGGTCGGATGCAAAAAAGACAAGATATTTAGCACACTGAGGCCTTTCTGACTTGTGTCTTCATCAGAGTGTGACTTACAAAACTAAAGTGATTCTAAAGTTACGTTATGGGTATACATATACTGTGATTCAATTAACAGATGGATTAACAATTTCCTGAAAAAATGTTTTCTAAGTTTTCACTAATTAAGTGTTGCATGTCCGGCTTTTATCAACTTTTCTTCGTGGGAAAGTAACTGTCTAGGATCTTTCAACTGCATGAAAGCGGTGATTTTGAAAAAAGGTTCTTTCAAGTTCTTATTCTTGGCGCCACAGTCGAAAACGTGTTTGGGAAATATGCACGGTGAGATTCCTGTGCGTGATTCTGAAATATGGTTGTTCATACGTTGGCGTAAATTTGTTGTCTGACCAATGTATGTTGTTCTCCCTTTACACAAATTACACGAGAGAAAGTACACAACGTTTTTGCTTTTGCAAGTGACGTGACTACTGATTGACCAGCTTGTTCCTTTTGATGTTATGAATGAATCTACTGGCTGGAGGTATAATCTGCAAAGTTTGCACTGTTTATTGTTACATAAAGTGATTCCTTGGGGGGCTGGGACACTTAGATGTTCTTTGGAATTAAATTTTGCGGTTGTGAGTATTGATGTGATATTCGGTGGTTGTTGGAGGGCTAACAGTGGTTTGCAATTAATAAATTTTTGCTTCGTTGTTTGGTCCTTAAAATGTTTGAACAGTGTTGATATGGTCTTTACAACATTGTTATAAGACAGGCTTGGGTAGTAGGTTGTCACGAGAGGTATAATGTCCTTCTTTGTTGGTTCTGGCGCTGGGCCTTGAAGTTTTGCTCGATGGAACGCTTGCTTTATCAAATTTGTTGGGTAATTACAGTCGAGTAACCAGTGTTCTAGTTCACGTAAACGAAAATCCAAGAGCAGGGGATTGGAGACGAAAACTACGATTCTTTTAGCGAGATTGAAGGGAATGGTGTTTTTTATATGGTTTGGATGGGCGCTTGTAAAGTTTAAGTATTTGTGTGGGTTAGTTGGTTTATAGAAGATGTCGGTGCTGATTCTTGTTCCATTATGGAGAAGTATTTTGATATCTAAGAAGTTCAACGATTCAACATTATCTGCGTTCTTTTTACCCTTTTCCATGGTGAATTTTATGGACGGGTTGAGTTCGTTTAAAGCTTGTTGTAACAAAATCGGGTCTAAATCTTCAGGCAAAGCAATAAAACCGTCGTCCATGTAACGGAAGTAGTTCGTTTCTATGTATTTACAAATCTGATGGCTGAAATATTTTGGTAGAACAGCTGGAAACAGTAATGTTTCTTCCAAAAATCCGACGGTAAGGCATGCATATGATGGTGCGAACTTTGTACCCATAGCAGTTCCTTTTACTTGTTTGTACACGACATCATCGAAAAGAAAATTATTATTTACAAGAACAAATTTTACGGATTCGAGTATAAAAGCGTCAGAGAAACGATCCAGGATCAAGGTGCGCTTTTTCGTAATCCAAAATTTTATGGCTTCAAGTCCAAGTTCGTGGGGTATGCTCGTATAAAGACTTACGACGTCATATGAGTAAAGGGAAGAGTTCGATTCAAAATCCTGCGGGAGCTTGCGAATAAAATCCCAATCATCTTTAATGTACGTTTTTAATGTCGTGACGATAGGTTTTAAGAGAGTGTCTAGGAACTCGCTAAGTCTTTGAGTTGGAGATACTGGCCCGGCTATAATTGGCCTGCCTTTCAAATCTTCAGGTGGCGAAATCTCGATGAAGTCAAGGTCAGATGACGCAATATGACTAATAATCTGTTCGTTCTTGTGAATCTTTGGCAAAACGTAAAAGTTGCTTGTTTTCCATTCAAAATTTATTATAAAGTCTTGTTCTTTCTTTGTTAACGAATCTTCGTGTTTATTAACGAGTTTTTTCAAATTAGTCATAACTATTTTATCTTCGTTGTTTGATACAGTCTCGTATGTTTGGGTTGTTTGGGTTTCAAGTATATGCAGCTTGCATTCATTGTGTAACGCAGAATCCTTACCAAATACTTGAGGCGATATTAGGGGAAGCCCTTTGGGCATTGATTTTTGTTATCATGCTTGCTTTTGACTATAGGCTTGACATTTCAATATCCACTCTTGTATTCAATTCTGAGTCTTTCTTCCTCCTTGGGAGTTGACTTTTGTTAGTACACATATTTTATAAAAGAAACTGGCTTACAAGAAACCAGAGTCCAGAAAAGTCTCAAACCTTCCTCCGGTCACAATTTTTCCCTATCAAAACCTTCCTCCAATTTTTGAATTACTGGTCATGGGTAGGGCGTGGCTAGGGTGTGGTATTCGTTACAATTTGAGAGAAAATATACTCATATTATTGATAGTATGGGTTTGGGTTAATGGTAATCGTCGCAGAAAACAAACTTATGCTAGAATAATACTTTAAACATTACAGCAAAGCAAAAGAACGATGTGTCTTTTTAAATGTCAAATTATTACATAAAAACATGCTAGAACATCATTTGAACATTTCAAAACCATGGAACACGAACAGTGTCTCTTTTCAGACGTGAAATGACAGTCGATTCTGGCTTGTTTTGCCGTGTAATGAAATGCCAGTTTCTTCTTCCACCAAAATGTCTATCAGGAGCTGATTCTAACAGGTCATTGGCTCTATTAACAGGAGGACCATTCCAGTGGATCATACTTTCCTCTCCAGCGACTCTTACATCAATTCCCCTTCTTTTATCACTGTGAAGGTCGATGATGCTGCCCATTGATTCTGCAACTGATTCAACGTGTGTTTTTAGAGCGCAACGAAGGAACAAGTGCAATAAATCTTCTATCCCAGAATGCAGTGAACTATACTTTAAAAACATATGCAGAAATTTCATTGTTATTAGCTTTTTGGCAATTCCATTGACTGAAAATCTTTGCACTGTTGTGGCCTTGAACTCGTGCACAGTTTTGAGCAACGATGAGCCTCGTACAGATAGGCGTTGTTCTCAGGACAAGTTTGATCATCATCGCTTATGATTTCCAGCAATCGCTGCTTAAATATGCTGTATTGTCCTATGATGATCTGTTGTTGTTCTTCCTGGATCTTCGCAAAACCCATAATTGTCTTCAAGGACTGTACGCCGTATTCATGCTGTAAGAAATCGTCGTTCTTTGAGGCTTCATAAAGCAGATTCAAGTCAAAACAGCCTGCCATCGACTTTATCACATTCGGATATGGATGCTTCTCATTTTGCAGTACACGGCTTTCGATAAGTTGTGCATAATTCTTTGAGAAACTTTGGAGCCTATTGCGAACAGTAGTGAAATGAGTCATGTCCCCTTCATCTGTAGCTGATCGGCGTGCGCGTCTTTCTTCTTCAATTGTGGATATTTCTTTGAATTTTCCCTCAGATATTTCGTTAATATTCCTTGACAATGTAGGCCATGATGCATAAGCTTTGGCATTTATGTCACGATTGGTTTCGTTTGTGCCAGTGCCTAGCTCTTCCAATTCACGGTTCATACGTTTAAGCTCTTCAACACCATCTTCGAGCATTGAGACAACTTCCCAAGGCAGTACATCAACTTTTTGGAGCCTGCAAGATGTCTTCGCAATTGCATTATAGATATCTATCACTCCACATAACGTTGCGACGAAACACTCACTACGAATAGCCTTTAGGTACCTGTTGGCTGCATCGCGAACTTGTCTGTCTCCGGTTCTTTCTCTTTCTTTAAGAGCTTCTACGATGACTGGATAGCTCTTCTCAAAGCTTGAAAAAGAATGATGGCAGTATTGGGCAAACCTCGTCTCAGAGTATCCATGTAGTCTATACATTTTTTGGTCGAGTTCTTTAGATGCCTCAATCATTTGTTCAAGCCCTTTTCCAATATTTAGCGTTGAGCTGATATCCCCAATAAGCCTTATTGTGTCGTTAAGCCACTTGAAAATTGGCATCTCTCTGATATGGTGATCAGCTCGGTTAATGTTATGAGATGGATCCCACATCACTGTGAACCATTCGCCTACATCTTCGTGTTCCATCTCTTCGACATCCATCTGTTCAAAAAGTCTCCGCTTAATGCCCAATTTTATGTACTGGCCATCTACAGCAATCCCTTCAAGCTGGCTGTCAGTTGCACCAAATTCCCTTAATTCTTTCAGCATACTTGCAGCTAGCCCAATTGCATCATATTCCTTTACAACCGAACTTCCAAGCATAAGTGATGTCAAAAATTCAGAAGACAGTGGATTCTCTGGAATAGGAACAATAAGGCCCATGATATGTCCTGTTCTTTTGTTGGGTGTTATTTTGTCCGCAATCAGAGCAACTGGGCGTCTCCTGCCAGTAGATTCCAGTGGGGAATCAAAATTAATTTTGATTCTATTCTTGATTATCGTATGAATATCATCAGTCAAATTTTTGCCAAAATCGGCGCTGTGGTTTATGTCACCAACGTCCATCCCATTTAGATGGGCCAATAAAATATCCTTCTCAAAATCAAGGTAGCTTCTATATTGCAATATGCCGTTATATCTTATTCGTGCAACCCTCATTCCAACTGTGTAAAGACGTGACAACTTCTCTTTCTCCCGCAATTTTTTCAATTTATCTTCTTCAGAGATAGTTTTATGTGTCATGCTTCCGCAGATGTGCACAACGAGATGAGCTTTCAAACGACGTAAGGCATCAGGTTGGGTTGGACGAAGCTCATCTTCAAAAACAAAATTCAGCTTGAAAACTCCAGCTCTGCTGTCACGAAGTCCAACAGGTGACCTTGAATCATTTATGCAAATTTTGCAGTACACCATACCTTGGTCAAAGTCAAAGTGGAATTCTGACCCTACGAGGTCAATGAGTTGTTGCAAGTACAGGATGCATTGATCTGTTCCCTTGTGGCTGAGCTAGTGTCTTCTTCAGCTACATTTGCTCTTCTCCTTCTTGTAGAATTTAGATCATCCCTCATATCTAGTTTCTCAAATTTTTCATCCAACAGCTTCATGATATCTGTCTGGAATTCTTTTAACTGCGCGGCTACTCCTGCAGAAGTGTCTGCCCTTGAGAACTCCTCTGTATCCTTTTCCTCTCGGCGCCTTTTACCCAAGAAGCTGGTTTCTGCTTCTGCTCCAGTATCAGTGGTCTCCTGTTTGGCATCATCTGCGCCATGTGGGTGTGAAGACGGTCCTTTACTTTTTGCGAAAAAGCCAAGTTTTTGTTGTCCTGGGACAGAAATGATCGTCGACTTTGGTATCTTTCCTGGATGCTTCCTTTGGGTATGCCTGTTCAAGTTGTCTTTTCTACATTCTTCACCACAATAAAAACACGCAACAGCACTCTTACTCCCGTCTTTTCCCCACGTGTCACATCCACTCATATTTTCTCGGTGATGCTATTTTTCAACGTTCAGCTGATAATCTATGAAACCAATAACCACTTTGCAAATTCTCCGAACCAAACTAAAACATTTTATCAGTCTTGGCTTTTTATCCTTTATGCCCTGCCTTATCTTTTTTGGAAATTTCGTCACAACCCAATTTTAGGAAATATGACGACAAAGGTATTAGCTTGTTCTTTCCTTTTTTGGTGTTAAATGTTGCCTACGCAGCCTGATGCACGTAATGCATATATTTGTTACCTCCTTCCTACAAATGCCTATTTTCGTATCAGTGACGTCATCTTATTATAAATCATAGTCCATATTGCATTGCGGGCTCTAAAGTCTACCTGCAACAACAACAACAACAATCTAACAGAGATGCTGGCCTAGGCTTGGCAAGACAACACGAATGTTTGGATCCAGTTGCAGTTTCAAATTTGGAAACATTCAGTGACGCATTCTGCTTGTTGGGACCAGCTTTGGTAAAAATGGTTGCTTAAATTGCACTCCATGTTCCTTAGGAAATGTAAGTCTGTGAAGAGCCACATCTCTTTTTGTTACTTGAGAAATGATATTGATGGAGTATGACCCGAAGACCAAAGAACGAAGGAAGGGCAGAGGCACACACAACACAGCTAAGCTGCATGAACGAAGTATGTTTTTCCATGTCTTTTTGCATCACAAGATTTATGGTTGAAAGTTAAAGCTTTGGAGGCAATACCAAGAGGAAAACGAACACTATGTTTGTCTAATCCATCCTTGTCATTTTGCATCACAAGATTTATGTTTGAAAGTTAAAGATTTTTGGAGGGAATACGTACCAAGCAAAACAGCCAGTCGGATAGTATGGCTGGCTTTTGTTATGGCATGATTTCATTGTGATTGGAATTTTGGGCTAATTTTGGTTGATGTTTGTCACTTCTTCAAATTGGAATGGTTAACAGCAACTAGTTTCAACAATTGAATAAAACTGTGTTTGCCAATGAAAGCCCAAGAAGATGATTGGGATTCAAAAAGAGCTACTTGAGCCCTGACTCTGCAATAAGCCAAACTTGACCATCATTTTATGGCAACAATTCTTGACATATCGACATATCGATCAGATGGGTTGTATTTCCCATTTTCAAGGTTCTTACCACTACTAAAAGTTTGTAAGAAAATGGAGGAATAACAGAAACAAGACTTTAAATCAGTACACCAAAGCCTTTCAAACTTACATTCTCTTCAGCATGTGACTAAAATTGCCTCCATTTTCTTATAAATTGCTAAGCAATATATGCACATATGGTGGCTTGTACAGCTCTTACAAACATAGTGTCATACAAGAAATCTCATCAAAATACAATGTTTAGGGGAATCAAAGCATTCATAAGCCTTTGATAAAAATAGTGATGCAAAGACACGTGCCACACCATATTTGGGTAACTGACCTGCGTCAAACCGGATAAACTGATATCTGATTGGCTAGAATTTGACCGCAAGTTGCTAGGGCCACTTATAATGCTTAGATTCCCTTTAAGATAGCTTGATTCATTTATAGGAGATGATGGAATTTGAAAATAATTGTGCTGTTTGGCTATCCATCACCAATGAGTTTGAAATTATCTTTGTATAGATTATTTTTCACAGTTTTTTCTCAATAAGTTGACTCAATTTTGATCTAAAATCTAAAAATTGTTTTTTACCAAAACCTTCCTCCAGATTTATATTGTTCTACAAACCTTCCTCCGGTCAATGACCGTGCGACCGTAATGTTTTCTGGACTCTGCAAGAAACTAGTACTAGGATGGCAAGACCTTAAAGAAACCCTGGTACCATGTTTGAGAAGTGCTAAGAAACTTCTAAAAGCAAAATTAAAGAAAATCGTAGGGAAAATGTTATTGAGCCTTTATTTTCTTGTAATATTCATGATATTTTCATGCTTTTTTCAATCTCTTGTTTCAGAAAAGACAGACGTTTTGGAATTGCTGTCTGTTACGATTGGATATCATTGCTAGAGCTAATATTTGATGCAAGTTGCAGTTTTCTCTGTATGGTCGTCTTCATCAAGCTGGACACAACCTTAACTGTGTTTAATTCTCATGATAATCTGAACAGAAGCATACACCATGTTAGATGAAATTACTGTTTAAATTATATGGCCTGTCTTTTTTTCAGCACATTCCTTGTTCAACCTCAATGGCTGGGTTCTGTAATGGGGTAGACAAAATCTCTTCTTGACTGATAGTTGCCTCGGCAGAAGTCAACTGCTCATTTTTGGGGCTAGTACAAATTTTATAGAGATCTTTTATAACCATGGAGTGAAAAATCATCAAATTGAGACTTTTTTGGGACGTTAATTCTAAATTATCCCTTGCATATCGAACAAAGATCTCATTCAAAACGTCACATCATATCCTTTCCAGATTCGTGAGATATAGAACAAGATTCAGTGCCATAGTTTATCATTATTGATGACATAAAATAAAAAAGAGCATCTAAAAGTTATTCAAGGCCCCAATCTAAGGCGGTAGAAGTTTTGCTCCCAGCCAAATATCTCTGAGAATAATTCAAAAATGATAGTTATGCGCCCTGTTTTCGCTGTCATTTTTAATATGCACCTAAATCCTTTTGAGGTTTCAGCCATCAGGGGCATCAGAGGCCTCCAAAACAGGTCTTCTTATGGCTTCATGGTTTCAAGGGGTTCGCTTTGAAGCTTATCTGACCTTTAGTCTACTTCTTTCTTTCTCAGGACGTTTATTTGCTCCTAGCATTCGGAAAAATATTGCTCTTGGCAAAAGCAACTTTGTCAACAAGCAGCGCGACGTTTTGCAAACAGATTATGGATCCGATTTTCCCGAATGGATTCATCTGTGGGAAAATGTTGGAATGCAGTTTTCTTTTTCGATTGACTCTCTTGATTTTAGCGATTAGTCTGTTGCAGCTTTTGTAAAGTAATTGTGAGTAGCGCAACCAGCCATCTCCCCGTTCATCGTGTCAATGGACCCGCAATAAAGCTTTAGAAATCATTGAGACCCGAAAATTTGTATATTCACCTCTGACGTCAGAATGCGTGGGTTTCGAAAGCGAGGCTGCAACAAGGAAGTCAGACGCGCGGGACAAATGAGGAGGTTTAATAATTAATTACAGGATATTCATCTTCGAAAAATATTCTTATTTTCATCTTTATGACACTTAGAGCTTTCGATTAAGCACAAGTTGTTTCAACGTTGCAGGTCCCCTTTAAGTTTGTTGTCAAAAACTGTAGCCTTGTACAGAGCCGATTTTCTACAGATTTGAGTGGCAGTTTCATATTCCCATTGGTTCTATTTTACGACTTGTTGGTAACTGCGTACAACAAGGGGCATTTGCAGTGGCGTAGTGGCAGCACACTGTGTGGAAGGCCTAAGGCTAGAATTTCCCAAACAAAAAAGAAATGTTTTCGCACAAAATTAAGCAAGATTGCAACGGCTAAAAAGTGGCAAACACTCGCAATCTATCTAATTCAGGTGCCATAATAATGGAGAACTTTGAACATGCTTTGAAATATACAGACTCAGATTACTCATTCATTTATTCATTTCAAATTCTTTATACAGGGTGAAAACATTTAGTTGTTAATCAAAAGCTGTTTTACAATGTGCCCTGTTAAAATAGAAAAAAAAAAGAAAAAATGATAACAATAAATTAATTAATAAATAACTATCTAATGCTACTTGCTACATTGTCAGATGAAGAAAAAGAAAATCGCATTGCCACAGAAAGAAAATCTTTAGCCTATCCCACTTTACATTTCAGGCAAAAACTTTCCGTGAATAGAATGATGGCTAGTTTTAAGTAAGTGATAGAAGTTGACGGAAATCTAGCCTGACGTCTAATGTGGGACAGACTTTGGTCAATATGTAAGCAAGTACGTGAAATTGGTTATTATACACCTTCCTTCAGTTTTAATTTGAAATTTGATAGTGAGGGAGACAGCTTGATTTGGTGATCAAGGCCATTCCAAACGGTCGCCCCTAGATATGCAAATTACTTTTGTCCATTGTTTGTTCTAAACAAAGGAAGTCTCAAATCAGTTTCGGTATTTCTTAGTGTCCTTACTGCCTGTTCACGCTGTCTTAGAAAAATTTGGGCCATTTAATCTGGGCAGAGTTGATTCACAGATTGGGAAACACTAGTTGCTGTCTCAAACCTGATCAGCTCTCTAACTGTTAGCCAGCCCAAACCCCAGGGGCGAAAATTGAGGGGGGGTATGGAGGGGTGTGACACCCCCCCAATCTCAAATATTGTGGATTTCGCAGGGCAATCGAAGATTTTGCAGGGCACCAAGGAGAATTTTATTACAGTGAATCAGCCGCGTAACAAGTCTTGCAGTCGTGCTAAGCTGATCAATCTAAGCTAAGTAAGCTGTCTTAAAATTTGCAATCAGTTGTCAATTTTGGAATTTTTTCAAACGCAAATTTCCCCTGGCAAAACCCACCCATATTAGGGGCACATAACTGCCGGTTAGTTGTAGTGACTGACATCCCCGGCTTGGTATAGAGAAGGTCTTTTCAAAGATGCTGTGTGCAGCACTCATTTAACTATATTAACCAATCCTTTTTTATGTGGCAAGAACCATTTCGAGGCAATCGCTGTCTTTCGTGACAACTTTGCTCAGCTGATCAATCTAAGGTTCAGGCATTGTCCTACACAGAAGGAATGGCTCGAACGCAAACGTTTGAAGCCTTACAGCACTAAATACAGCAACGCAGGATCTCAAAATGAGTTGGTGTATTTGCTTGCTGAGGATGTCCGAAGCAGGATAAAAACTGAAATTGCTGCGCCAGGAATCCACTCTGTGTCTGCCGATCAGGAACGTAGGAAGCATCTCAAACTGGGGGGGGGGGGCACAACACGTCATTTTTTTCATTAGGCCAAAGGGGCACTTGCTGAAAATAGAAAGGGCACTAAGATGAATTGATTGTAGCCTCAAGGTTCGTTGCCAATGACGGAGCTTCGCGTGAGAGAGTTATTAAAATGAAAGAATGCATTGATAAGCATGGAAAAGACACTACCAACGCTGTTCTTGCTTCACTTGAGGATAACGGCATTGGTATTGATGGTTTATCTCTCCAAATCTATGATTTCGCTTCATCAATGTCTGGACGGATCAACGGTACTCAGCGTTGCTTACAGGACATGTTGGGCAGATCGGTACCTTACATTTCTTGCCAGAAGCCTCGATCCAATACCTTTAACGAGTACTGCTGCAAGTGGGGCGTCGTTGTAACCTCCATGCATGCAGAACTGGAAGATCTTCACGTATTTCTTAGTGAAAGCTGTAAACAACAACATAGAGGTTTTGCAAATGCCACCAAAGAGGTCGAGAATTCCATGAAGCTGAGAAACTTCTCAAAAAAGTCTCTCTTGCGCACAATCAATTGATTCAGTCTGGCGAAGCTATGAATCTATCCCAAGAACGATTGATGAAGTAGTGAATGCAGATGTAGTAGAATTGGAAATCAAAATAAAAGTTAAAGCTCATTGATGCTACTGTAGAGAATCTGGAGGAAATGTGAAATGACGAAACGGCAATGAATGTGCAGCTGGATTATATGGTTGCTTTTGCTGAAAAGCAAGAAATCGATCCAATATCAGAATACCAACGTCACTACAGAGTGAGAAGTCCACCCATACGAATTGACGAAAATCTAGCAACAACGGCTGTGTTGTTGTGCCAAGAATTTTACAGGAAGGAAATGTGCTTGGTCCTTGATTCTCTTATTGCGGAGTTCTGAAAATATGAAAGCGTGCCTCTGCCACCAATGAAGAGGCCAAGCAAGCAAACGGTTGAAGACATTTGCAAGCTATTTTCCTCCTACCCATCAATGGCGGATTTAGGGGGGGGCAAATGGGGGCAACTGCCCTTTCCTCAGCTTGGCACCCCTTTTTTGGCGAGAATAGCGCCCCTCATCCTCCTCATCCCCCTCGTCCCTCACCGCTCCTCATATATGATGCGAGATGTAAACTTTATTACAGAGCCAAATCAAAACTGACATCTAATAATTCATGTCCAGTATAGACAAATAGATATTGCACAGCAGTTAAGTTTCAAATTTTGTTTCTGTTGCTATTGCTTAGAGACTCATCCTTAAATGACAAATTTACATTGGTAAAGCCTTAAATAGCAACCAATAGACGAACGTTTGCCTCGAGGTCTGCAGGGCACCACTCACTTTTGCAGGGCAAAAACCTTTTCCACCCCTCCGAAATTATTGGTCTAGTTACGCCCCTGGGCATAAATGTTCAACAATTTTCCACCATCAAAGCCGCCACTCATTTTTACATGCTTGTAGGCTGCTCTTTGCAGGTTGTTGAAAATTAAATGAATTCTTGCCTGTCGTTGGTTTGATTGTTGGTCTGTTTGTTTGTTTTACTTATTGGAAATTGCGTGCTTTAATTTGTAAGTCCCATCTGCAGTGGCAGCAAGGTGACCCCGTGTCTTTTCCCACTGTGGATGGTACCAATAATTAATGTATCATAGTTAGGTTTAGGTTTTACTTGATATAAGAAAAAATTGAAATGAATTTACATGAACTGTTGTTCAAAATCCAACATAAAATGTCTCCCTAAGAATAAATCGTCTTTTGGTTAATTTTAAACGGTTTGAACTAAGTCAAAAATTGGTAGTCTGATAACGTGGCTTAAATCAAGAAAATTGAATAGTCCAAAACAATATCGTTACCCATAATAATTTTGGTTTCATATGAACTAAGTAAAGTAAAGTAGTTGCACATCGGATTTCAACCAACTTAACTTCTCTGTTTCATTGGTAACGCACTGATTTGATTCGAAAATTGGTGCACTGTTGTTGGAAAGATTGAAAGAAAAAGATGACGTATATGCTTTCCATGGAGCTGATATTCAGGGCTGTTAGTGAAAAAATCGTGCACATTGTGATAGAAGGATGAAACTTGGAAAGGATACACAGCTTGATGCACTGAGAAAGATAGGATGCAGACCCCTTCGAACAAAATACCCCTTAATGCTATTTTTAGACTGGGGTAGGGGAGACCGGGGATAATTTTAACACGGGGCAATTGTAACAATGACTCTCACGCCTTGCAAACAAGTGGAAAATATCTGATTTTTGTACAGAACATGCTCATTCTAACCCTCTACATATGATCTTAGATACAGGAATATTCAACCAAGTTTGCAAGATTTTCGGGAGAAAACATGTTTTTGAGTACAAAAGTAAATACGTGCTTTCACTGTAAATTTGTGTCCGAAAGGTTTAGCCCTTGAGTAACAAAATTAATTTTCACATCACAGACATGGCATCCATTTAGGATCAAAACTACGTTAAAACTTTTAGGCTCCACAGCTTATGAGATGTGAAAATGGAAATTAACGATAGCTGCCCCGGTGTAAGCTGTCCGATGCTTTGGTTTTGATTCATTTTCTAATCTGGTGGAACAATGTACATCTATGCAGTGTTAAAGAATTCAGAATTGTAATTTGTAAAAGAAGAAACAAATTTTCTCAATCGATTCAATTTTTTTCAACTGATGCACCCAAATTTACAAAGAAATAAAAACTACATCTTATTTTCAATTTGTTCTTTTGAAAGCCATGAATAATCTGCCACCTGGCGCTACATTTTGTGTAAGGAAAAAGCAGAGTTGTGCAATAATCATCTGTGATGATCTTAAAGATATGTGACAATTGCTCCAACCATCTGCCCCGTGTTACCGGGGCAATTGTAACACTTGACCACTGATTTTGAAACTATCACAGCGTCATAAAAATTGGTTCTATGCGATGGAACTAATGTCTACTTTATTCCGGCATGTAACTACAATATATTTACATTAAAGAGCACAATTAATCACTATTTAGACGATATGGCTGATATTCCAAAAAGTGTTACAATTGACCCCGGTCTCCTCTACTAGGTACCAGGCCTCCCCTGTCCATTATGTTATGTAGCTTGTAAAAATTATTTCTTAGACATCTTTGTAAGTTATATTGTAATCAGTTGGTATTAATTAGTTTTCCTACAACTATTGTCACACTAACTGTAAATAATGATTACGATTTGATTTTATATAATAGCACTGCTGCAAATTGTGATATTAGTACGAAACTTTGTAAGGAGCTCTTTTTGTCAGATGTTGCCTCTGTTGATTGGCAGTCACTGCTTCATTGTTCCACTGATATCAATGTTATCGTGGAGGAATGGACCAGTATGTTTGCGATGATTATACAGAAGCACGCCCCTATTCTTGAAAGACGCGTCTCCGAGCGATATAGCCCGTGGCTTACCTCTGAGTTGAAACGTATGTGTAGATCGAGAGATAAACTAAAGACTGCAGCCGTCAAGAAAAAATCAGAGGCTCTCATGGCAGCCTACAAACAACTTAGAAACAAAGTTAATAATACCTGTAAAACACTAAAAAGAGAATATTATACTGACAAGATTAAAGCATCCGAAGGAAACTTGAAAGAAACATGGGCAACTATTAACAAGGTAGTTAATAAACGATCTAAATCGACAATGATTAGCTGCTTGTCTGATGGTGACGAGCGCATCTCAAATCCCCAAGACATAGCGAACAAGATAAAGTTATCTCTCAATGTCGCCAAAACACAAAATCTCCTCATAGGAGGTAGAAAGAAGTTGAAAGACATTGAAAACTCTGAAACACAAAAAGTGCAACTTGTTATTGGCGAAGAACCAGTTTAAGAGATTAAGCACACAAAATACCTGGGGATCGAAGTTGACCAATTTCCAAATTGGGATGATCATATTTCCGCTATAATTAAAAAGACATCAAAAGGAATCGGAATGTTACGTTATGCGAAAACATATCTCCCTCTAACTACGATTCAGTCAATGTACAGAAGTCTTATTGAGCCATATTTCCGATCCTGTTGTTCCGTGTGGGGAGTCTGTAGTACCACTGCCTTAAACAAACTACAGAAACTACAAAACCGTGCCGTGAGGATAGCTACAAACAGCCCTTACGATGCGTCCTCACAGCCACTTCTGAAGGAACTAGAATGGCAAACGGTCAGAGAACTCATTGACATGGAAACCGCAAGGATGGTGTACAGTTCAATTAATGAGGAAGCTCCCAATTACCTTGCAACTTTGTTCGAGAAGTTGTCGGATAATAGTATTAGAGTACTTCGAAATACAAATACAGACCTGAAGCTGCCTTTCCTAAAAACGTCCAGTGGTCAACGGTGCTTTGCTTATAGAGGAGCACGATTATGGAATAACCTCAACGCTGATGTCAAGACAGCGTCGACCTTAAATCGATTCAAAGCTGCATATAAAACCAGCCAGTAATCTTTTCGGTTGAACTCCTTATTTACATACCAGTTTTATTTTCATCTTTATCGTTACTTGTAAATTTTGATTAGATATCTTTATTTTGTTATTATTTTACAGGGCAATTTGGAAATCAGTATTTAACTGTATATTTAACCCTGTTTAAAGAATTTAAAATGAAATTTAAAATGAAAGGGTACACAGTTTGAGACGCTGAAAAAGATAGGATACAGACCCCTTCGAGAAGTATTGCTGCAAATTGTGATATTTGCATGAAAATTGGTAAAGAAACACAATTGATACGCAGATACAGACCCTTTCGAAAAGGTGCCCCCTAAAGCATTCTTTTAGACTCGGGTACTAGGTTCCAGCCCTCAACAGTGGTTACTATGATAACATTGCTGCAAATTGTGATATTTGCATGGAACTTTGTAATGATACTCAGTTTGATATGTTGAGAAGATAGGGTGCAGACCCCTTCGAAGAATTGCCCTCTAATGCCAATTTTAGATTTGGGTACTAGGTTCCAGGCCTCTGCAGTAGTTATCATAATAACAGTGCTGTGTAAATTGTGATTTTGCACTAATACTTGGTAAGAACACACAGTTTGAGACAAGGAAAATTACAGGATGGAGAATTTTGTTGAAGCCTGCCACCTAATGATATTCTGAGGCTCTGGTGTTCATGATTTCCTGCAAGAGGGTGTCGAATAGTCCCCTTTCAGTAAGGGGTTGAAATTGAGAGGATTCACTTCAAAACAAAAGAAAGCCCAAACACTCTCCTCTCATATCATTTTTTGACAATTGTTTGTGGACAGAATCTATTATATGATATGAAAAAAGCATATTTACAAGCAGTGGAGCAAGGCTTTGAGACAGGTGCAAATGAAAAAGGAAGGAGCCAAACTAAATCGCTCTGCTTCATTTGCAAAGAAGCATCGAATGAGTATGCATGCAAGCAAAGAAGTATGCATGTCGACAAAAGATCAGGATAAATAAAAATGTGGCAGATCAATTGAAAATGTTTCAGGCAGTTGGAGAATTTGATGCAAATATTGAAAGTAGAATAGGCGATACCAGCTGCAGCAATCTTTCTAATCAGTTTAGGACCAACAGAAGTGAACTTTCACGAGTGGTATAACAATACATATGATCGTTACCACTATCAGAAACAACAAAAACGGCCACTTGCTAAGGGCCGAGACTCTTCAGCTCCACCAAGTGCAAGATACACTGCAACCAACTTGCAGCTGAAGTGTTTCCTTTTTGTGAAAAAGAAGACGCAGATAATAATCTTACTAAGATGCATACTCTACTGGGTGTCCCAAAAACATGTATAAGGATTTGGTTGACTCCAGCGGTGTGAATTTAGCTCCAATCAATGTCTAATCACTCTAAAAATGTTCCTCGGTAGTTAACTTGAACAAAGGTTCCTCGTTTGTTGGCATTTGTGCTTTGAGAGCAGACATACTAATCTTGAAAGCTCAAATCTACCTCTTCCTGCAAACCAGAGTTTCAGCCTTTTGGCCTAAGCAAATTCTTAAGGCACCGAGGATAAACCAACGATATCCTTTATAACATTTGAGCAATATTAGACCTTGAGTCATTTTGTTGTCCAGAAGTCACCCTCTAATCACCCATTGGGCAGTTTCTTAATTTTTCATTAGTTTCAGTTCTTAATTTCGATGCACTTCAGGAATTTGCTAAGGCCAAAAGGCCTAAGCTCTGGTTTGCACGTGGACGCAAATTTGAGCTTTCAAGATTAATATTTCTGCTTTCAAAGCACCAACACCAGCAAACGAGGTATCTATGTTCAAGCGCACTATCGAGGAACATTTTGAGAGTGATTAGCCATTGATTAAAGCTAAATTCATATCGCTGGAGTCAACCCAATCTGTGTACTTTTTTTGGAACATCCGGTAGGACTTGACAAAAAGGTTCGCAATGGTATAATAATATTTATGGATCAAAGACTGCTGGCAAGATTGAACGAAGGGAATCTGGTTGCTACTGAGGCTCTTTTGCCATTTATCTTGCTTGTGTAGCAGCACTATACAGTCGTCTTCGAGGAATTCGTGGAACAGATAATGCTGAGACAGCAGAAAGCTCTATTATTGCAGGGATGGTTCTTGGTGAAATTCTTGAATACTTTGGAGATTACTATCAAGCAGAGGAAACAATTCTCTTCCTAGGATTTCATTATTCAAGCTGAATTGCCAACGACTTCAACCTAACGGTGCATTAATGGAAACTATCCAACAAGTGCACAGTTCATGTTTGAAGGTGTGGGTGAAGGTGAAGTTGCTGTTTTAGCACCAAGAGCTGGGATCACAGAATTAGCTAAGCGCTAATCGAATCTGCGACCCCCAGGGGGGCACTCAGGTATATCTAGGATAGGGGTGCTCAGGCTGAGGTACAACGCATCAACCCAAAAAAAGTAATTTGTGCCATGAAAATAGACCCAAAAAAATAATTTTTCCGACCTTATATACCCAAAAGTTGCGAAGTCGGTTTCTTAAATCTGCAGAAAAGTGCCCTACCTAATTAGATTTGATTTTAGTAATGTTACTTGATGCTAATTTTGTTTGTAAATCATATTTTCCCAATTGTTTTTACTTTTTCTCACATTTGAGACCCAAAAAAGTAAGCCAGAATTTCAGGAACCCAAAAAAGTAACTGTACAAATGATTGACCCAAAAAAATAATCCTTGCCCAAATTTTAGACCCAAAAAAGTAACCTGAGCACCCCTATCCTGAATATACCAGAGTGCCCCCCTGGGCCGCGACCCCTTGCCACGACGCTCAAGTGGTGGGGCCCTACCGGGTATCGAACCCTGTCCGCCTGACTGTTCTGGCTGCAAAGTCAGAGAATTACACCACTGCACCACAACACCTATGCCACAATGTTTAAAGCAGTCCCGTTTACGATGACAGTCTCTTACTGAAAATGTCGTTTTTGGTAAAATCTAGGGCCAGACAGTTCGACAGCATCAGCATTTACCAGGTCTAGAGCTTTTGGGTGGGGTATAATATGGAAAGTGTTTTCAATGTTTTCCAGCATATGTTTTTTTTTCAGTCATCTTCTGCTTCAAAAAAACTATCTTTATCCCTTTTATAATCAAAGTTGACTGTGATTCGTAGCTTAGTTGTTAATTAGAATTACATCTGTTTCGTACAATCGCAATGTTTTCCATAACATTATCTTAAAACTTTCTCGTAACTTTATCAACATATAATGGTTGAATGTTTTATGTTCTTGTTCTTGTAAGCGCCCCAGACTAGATATTTAGTGTTAGCCGATTTGTGAAAAAATATCATCATAAGAGATGAGTCGATTAAAGTTATCTTAATAACTATTGCAGATGCACCGAATCTTGTACAACATACTAAAAGTAGCAAAAGGGGACATTTTCTGAAGAGGTCTACACCTCATCATTTTTAGATCATCCAATTGTTTCGACCACAATTTGCAGTAATGTTATTATAACCAGGCCTGGAACTTATTGCCCCAGTCTAAAAATAGAATGCAGGGGCTTCGATCGTAGTGGTCTGTATCCCATCTTTTTCAGCGTATGTTCTTACCAAATTTCGTACTTATATCACAATTTGCAGCAATGTTATTATATCAACCACTGTAGAGGACTGGAACCTAGTACCCCAGTCTAAAAATAGCATTAGGGGGCAATTTTTCGAAAGAGTCTGTATCCCATCTTTTTCAGTGTATAAAACTGTGTATTTTTACCACGTTTCGTACTGAAATCCCAATTGCAGCAATGTTACTATAGCAACCACTTTAGAGGATTGGAACCTAGTACCCTAGTCTAAAAATAGCATTAAGGGGCATTTTTTCGAAGAGGTCTACATTCTTTCTTTTTCCGTGTATCGAACTGTGTAACCTATCCAAATTTCCTGCTTCTATGACAATTTGCACAATTCAGCAATATTTTGGTTATAATAGCCTCATACTATGGATTGGAAAAGGTCAAAAAGTCCAACAAAACACAAAACAACACAAAAAACTCAAAGAAATATAGCATATAATAGCATAGAACGAGTGTGACGAGTGTATTAATTGTCTGTCATATTATCATATCGTTAAAGTTTGCTTATTTGTTTGCATATTTAACATTACTATATTCTATGTATTTAAAATTATATGAAATTGAAACTGACATGACATGATACGCGTATAACATAGAAAACACAACACACAACACAACACAACACAACACGACACGACACGACACAACACGACACAACACAACACAACACAACACAACACAACATAACACAACACAACACAACAACACAACAATTTACCGGTCAAAGTGATTTAGCGGTAACACTATTTTGTCACGTTTGACGAAAAAGTTGGAGTCCGTTCAATATTCTGCTGCTCTAGCCGTTACCGGAACATGGAGGTGGATATCGCGAGAGAAGCTGTACGCAGAACTTGGTTGGGGATCATTGAGTTCGCGCAGATGGAGTGGATGCCTTACCTTGCTTTACAAAATGATAAATAACCTAATGCCTGAACATACAATGGATAAAATCCCTCAACTTCAGCAGCCGCATTCGCAATCAGAATGTCATTGGGCAAATCTTTCAGGAACTCACTTATGGCAAGGGACAAAAAATATAAGATCAAAACATACAAAAAAGATTCCAGAATTCAAATTGTTGTAAATCTTCAAAATGGGTCCAGTGTACGATTTAAAGTGATCTGTCAAAGTTGATAGTGTTTTTGCGCACCCGGTACAAGGTAAGGAAAGAAATCACTGATACACTTAAAAGTATATCATCATCTAAAATATCCTACTTTACGGGAAGTCTATGGCAATATCTGCATCTAAATTTGGTTGATTTCCATTCCAACTTCTTGTGATTTCTTCCTTTATATTCTGATGATGATTCTTTTATGATTTAGAGTTTCGCTTACGATTCATATTTCTTTATAGTCATTTTAGTTTGAAGGACATGATCATTCTAGGTTGTCCAAGTATGCTGATGATACCAGTTTGTGCTACCAGTCTCACGATTTGACTCGGTTGAATGAGGCTGTTAACAGCGATCTTGGGAAACTGGATACTTGGCTACAAGGCAACAAGCTTTCCCTGAATGTTGGGAAAACTCATTCTATGCTTATTTCCACCAAGCTGAAACACAACATTCTCAAGGGTCAAAATGATGACTTGAAGCTGAAAATACGCGATAACGAGCTCGAAGTAGTCAAGAAGACAAAATACCTCGGTTTACAAATTGACTGCTCTTTGGGTTGGAAAGAACAGATCAAGGCAGTTTCTGCCAAGGTCTCCAGGGCAGTTGGATTTTTAAAACACGGCAAGTCTTTCCTTCTGAAAGAAACTTTGCAAACCCTCTCTTCAGGTATTGTGGAGCCCCAATTTCGATACTGCTGTTCTGTTTGGAGCTGCGCTGGTTCAACCAAAATTAATCAGTTGCAAAAACTTCAAAAGCGTGCGTCTAGAATAATAACGAATAGCAGCTTCGATGCCCAAGGCAGACCTCTAATTGAAAGGCTTGGATGGAAGACCGTTGACGAAGTGGTTACTGGTGAATCAAAGACAATGGTCTTCAAGTCCCTGAATGAGCTGGCTCCACAATATGTGGGTCCTCTTCACCCAAAATTCGCTCGGCTCATCATATAGCCTTCGTAATACGGGGACCGATTTGAGGTTACCGATGAAAAGGTCAACAAATGTCCAGGAATGTTTTTTCTTATAGAGGTTCTAAACTACGGAATAGCCTGTCATCCGAGTCAAAGCAGGCAACCTCTCTGTATAGTTTAAAAAAAAACTATTTAGAAGCAAAAATTGTTTTATTTCGTTTTCATTGTAAATCTTGAAAATTATTGTAAATAGGTTTTGAATATTGTAAATAAGGGTTTTATAGTTAATTTAACTAATAGCTTTTACTTTGTTTCCTTACATTGTAATTAATTTTTTTATTGGAGGCCCCTTGAAAACCAACTTGTTGAAGGGCAACCCTCCTTAAAAGAATTAAATATGAAATATAAATATGAATATATATCATGATCGGATGTATTTTCAACACTGTATTCTGCGATGGTTTTGATGGTCGGAAGTCCGTGGTTTTCATGGTCGGTGGTTTTCATGGTCAGCGGTAAGTGGTCCGTTGTAAGTGGTTTTGTTGGTCGGTCGTTGGTGGTTGTCGTGGTCGGTGGTTGTCATGGTCGGTGGTCGATGGTCAGTGGCTGTCATGGTCGGTGGTAAGTGCAATAAATGGACCATGGTAAGTGTGGTCGGTAGTTTGTGGTAGGTGCGGTCGGTGGTATGTGGTTTTACACCACGCCATTGCGAAAGGCCATGGGCCAACATGACGTAATTCTAAGGAACATAGCATATCAAGCATTATGTAATGCAACCTAAAGTTATCCTGATGACTTTGCATGGCTTTACGCACTAACGTGCTTCAGCAATAAACGTAGCGGAGAAAAACGTGAAATGCGACTTACAATAGGCATGGTTTCTCCTCTGCACAGTCGTTTTGCAATAGTTTTTTCCATTTGATGTCTTTGAAGAGGATCTTCATCTTTTGTGTAATAAAATTTTGGGTAAAGTTTGCGTTTTTGCTTCTTCTTAGTTGTTACAGTGTGTTCTTCTTTCCTTTTGTAATCATTTTGCATTCGTTGATCCAACTCTTCTCGTTTCCTAAAGTCCTCGTAATAAATGAGATTGTCCTTCGCTCTCTGGTTATTTGAGTCTACGAGGTAAAACATACTTGTGAAGGACTTGGCCTAAACTGACAAAAGAAATCATAAGTTATGATCCGTGTGCTTATAAAAACTTACAAAATGGAAAAAGAAAGTTCTCCATTCTGAGACCATGCTCAATTCAAGGGTAGCTTTTACAAAGATAGCATCAGTTGCTTTTGGTTGATACGCGAACAATAAGTATGATTAGCAGTTGCAGACAAAGGGATTTATGCAGACGAAACAATAAACACTAATGAAACAAAAAAGAAATCCTTCGAAACTTGGATGGATTATTCACTTGTTATGCATGCGAAAAGAGGTCATTACAGTGCATATCTACTGTGAAGTCATTCTTATCTAATTGACAAAGTCCGACGGGCAAAATTAGGGACCGCAAGAATTTCAGAAATTGCTCATAGTTCGCAAATTGTCAAATGGTAGCACATTGTGAAAATAAACACAGAAGTCTAGCGCGAGAATGGAAGTACAGACCACCCATGAACAGCCCCGAAGAATCTTCCCTAAATTCTCACAGAAACAAAGTGTCGAAATAAAGTGAATGGGTAGTAGTGAGTAGTATGTATCGAAAGAAAAATATTCCTGAACACATGCGTGGAGTTATCTATGTAATTGCATAAAACTATTTAAGGACTGTATTGCTTACTTTTTGAATTAGATAAATAAATTACTGTGGCAGATGTTTAAATATATCATTCTTCTCCTTGTACACACTCAATCTTCTCGTAATAGGCCTTTTCACAAGCAAAACGAGGTATCTAAAAGGTAATGTGCACATATGATGGCACACTAAAGTGGGCCTTTTTTATAGACCCTCTGCTAACCATATGAGGCCTTGTGTGCTCTTGCTGTCCTATAATGCACTGCGAAAAGACTTTCAGATTATTTGAAAGTCTACGAAGCTATGCCAGTGTTTTGTTTCTAGCTCGTAAGTTACGATGGAAATAGAAGAAACTGAGTGCAAAAGAAAACAACAGTGCCGTTTTGGCTCCTTAAAAGGCAAGGGGACTGGGTGGAAACCTAATATCCACAAAGGATTTGATAATACAATCTGTCAGCGCCCTAGGAAAAACAATTTTGGGATAAGATCTCCTTCATTCGGACAATTTCGTCGTGAAAGTTTTGATACGATGAGCAAATATGAAATGCGCAATAAACTAAGACACCAATCAAGTTGCTCGGTATTTTTGTTTTTTAGTTTGTTGCTTGCCTCTTTATGCATATAAACATAGTCTCTTGCTATTGAAACTTTGTGTTCTGAAGATGAAGCACAGTATTGCTTCTAAACTTTAAGTAAAACATGGCTTACTCTTAACCAATTAATAATTTTGTCTTCTAGATTTTTTTACTGGATTTGTCTACTGTTACTATTTTATGGAAAGGCTGTCAGCCTGAATTTGTCTGATCTCTCTAAACTTTGTGAGCCTTAATATAATTGGGAAGGATTGAAAATGAAATTTAAAATGATAATCGTGTCAATCTTTGTTCTTCAATTCTTGATGAAGCTACGGATCCCTGCAAAACACTTCAATTAGAACTCTGTTCTGTAAGTCCTGCAAGGATTTTAGTTTAGCTACCCCACGGCGTCCGGAAACAGAGCAATACTGTCGGCGGTGGGAAGGGGGAGGGGGTTCTACATTAAAATGTTGCATATTTTTAAAGTTTTAAAGCTCTAGAGACTTGTTGGCATACTGGAATTTGCAGACCCGGGACTCAGGCGAGACCCGGAACCAGGAAACAATTATGACTTCGTTGAATTTGTGATGCGAGGAACAGCTTGGCGCAGGCTGGTCGTTGAACTAACGCTCGTGCAGCAGATTATACCTGATTGATTTCTAAATCCTCAAATCACCATCCAAGGTTTTCCTTCGCCCACTCATGTCGAGTCTTTAGAAAAATTAATCGACGTTTTTGATCGTTTTTCAGTGTTCTTAAAGAACGCCAGTCAACCAGCATCCTTTGCGCGCGTCGCATCTTGCCATTCGACTGCGGCAGCCATTTTCATATGACATCGTACATAGCAGTGCTCAGCAAAGCGCGACCGCAAAGGATGCTGGTTGACCGGCGTTCTTTAAGACTAAAATGTTTTAAGTAACTCGTTTATAGCTCTAAAACAGTAGACTAAACAAAGTACAGAAAATCCTAGAATCTGATTCCGAGTCTGAATCCTAGAATCTGAATCCATATTGGTTTGGAGTGCATACATAAATCCCACATTTATCAATCGTGACTCCACCTTAGGAGTTGAAAGCTAGATTCCAAGCCCACATTCAGGTATACGACTTAACCGACTCAAAGGATTTAGGATGTAGCGTCTGTCAAAATGGAATGGTGCCATGGTACACAAAGTGCTTAATAAGATTGTTGTTAAAGAAATTGTCAAGTGCCGTTCATAGCCAGAACCAGATGACGTCATGTCTATTTCTGCTATGGAAGGCACAGAATATTGTATTTTGTATCATGTTGAGTTTTAACTGTGATAAAAAAGGATGTAGGTATCCTCTAGGGAAATTGGTAGCATAAATAGTGCATTTGACTTTATAACTTAAATTCAGTAACTTAAGTTCACTGAGTACAAGTGTTCCTGCCCAAAGACCTTGTGATGCGTTCCAATATTCGATATAAGTTTAACAGAACCATATCGATGTATGTCTATGTGTGAAAACTCTGTACGGAGCTTGGTATATTTTTAAGCTGACTTAACAGAATTCATGAAATTTTGTTGAAATTCTACCCCCAATAGCTTCTTCAGGTTTCTTTCCCATAATGTACGTTGACGTGCTTTACAGTCTGGGCATCCTTTATAGTTTGCCATGCGGTTTCTATAAGGATTTTATGCGGCATTCACCCTCGTTGCTGGCTCTATTTCATACTTTCGGCACATTTGAAGTGCCACATGTGAACAAAGCTTGGGGTTCACACGAATAAAAGTATGCCGAATTCGTAACGGAGAATGTTACTGAATAGTCCTTTGTTCTTTTGTTCTTTAAATTAGTCTTGTGCCACATATGTTATCATCGGTCCAAGGAGATGGCGTTTTGAAAGCGATGTCACATCAGATGGCGTATGATATATTCTTTCTTACTATAAAGTCCTTCTCTTTCCAGCAAATAAAAGAGCATAAAATTATTTATGAAATAAAAGTTCTAAAAGGCAACAAATCTCCAGGAGCCGACGGTATTAAACTGCTGATCATAAAAGGTTTTAACACCTCGCTAGCGCACTCGCTCACATCTACAACCTTTTCATTAATTCTAGAATATTTCCAGGTATTTGGAGTTTTCAAAAAGGGCGACGAAAGATACCATGCAAAGACCTACAAACCAATCCCCCTTTATCGTGGCCTGTCAAAAGTATCTAGTTTATTTTGGCAAACCCAGTACAAAATGAACTCGAATGAGACTGGAAGAAGAAGGGGAAGCCGTCGTCAACAGCTACAATGACAGTTTCAGTGAAACCTGTTCGTCTGCTTGTTTTGTGCAGGCATATTCTTGTTGCTCCTAAGAGCTTTTATCAGCAACTTCATTAAACTTGGTCCTTCAATTCTTTGATTCTGGGTGGCTTGTTCTAAAATAGGGCGTCTCCGGCATTCTGAAAAGCGTGGCCCCAAAACATTTTCCCGAAGGCAAGCCCCAGGATCCCATTTTTCCTCGCTTCGCTGGCGCCCCCGCCCCCCCTACAAATTCTTAAAAACCAAGACAGAGATACAAGACTCTGGAAAAACCTCCTTGAAAACGTAATCATAAATTACTGCAAAAAGTGTCACGGCGCGCAATCACTTCTGAAAAGCACCATAAAAAGGATCACTCACCTATATTCAACATTTGCCTCGTGTGGTTAATGGCTGCCTCGTAACCTCCATTCTGTCGATAGATAGAGAAACTTGAGAATTAGGCTTTGCACGTCAGGCGTGAGAAAATGACAAAGTATCGACAACTTGTATTTGAATTAAGAGAAAGGAGACCTGGATATGACATAACGATTGTTCCTCTAGCTATTGGTGCTCTTGGTGGAGGTATAACAGATGTGTTGAGTGATGTGGGAAGAGTATTTGGCAAACGATTAGAACGAGAGCGATTAGCTGAGACAACTGTAGCGGAGATGCAGAAGACAGTGTTAATGGACAGCGAAAGCATAGTTCGAAAAGTACTTTCAGGACTCGTGCAGCATGTAGATTGAATATTGACTATTTTCTTTTGTATGAAATATATTGTTTATTCTTAGGACCAACAATGTTTGGTGCAAACTTCCAAACAACGTTCTAGTACAATATTTATTGTATGGTGATAAAGACCTTTCTGATGACGTAAATAAGAATATACTAGAAATGACCTTAAATTTTATCCACAAAACTGGTCGGTTTGGCTGAACTCAAATTTTTATTATACGTCACACAGCCACAAAGTGTTTTATTTGCTCCCCGTTTGTTAAGTCTGTTTCACACTTGATGTTCGGTAAACGATGTATGAACCAAAGTTCATCCACACAAAATCGGAGTATTTCAGAAGGATTACATTGAAAACCAGTAGCCCTGTTCTGTCGTCTGGGGTTCCTATCATTCGGTATCGTGCGCCAATGCTGGCCTTACATCAAATGTGAAACAGTTCCCAGTATTTGTCAGTAATTAATTGTATTGTATGCGTAGCTTTTTGTAGATGTTTTACTTAATCTCATTTATTTGCATGTCTATATGTTAATGGCCACGGGCGTAGTCATTGTCTTTTGCTGCCTGTGGTATCGTACCTGTAGTGTTGTATTGTAGTATAGTAATTAGAAAGTATAGTAGGTAACATGTAATGTAACATTTTATGAATATAAAAAAAAAAAAAATGTTTGGTGGTCCATTATCCCTGGCTATATTGTAGCTATTTTGCTTGAATAATAATAATGAAATTGCCACTATATAATGAGACATGCCCGTGAACACAGACAAAGAGATAAAAGCTAATAGACCTGATATAATTACCAAAGACAAGGAAGAAAAGAAATGCATTATGATTGACATGAGCATACCATCTGAAAGAAATGTATCAATTAAAGAGGTAGAGAAGCTGTTCAAGTACAAAGATCTTAAAATAGAAGTAGCAAAAATGTGGGAATTGAAGACATCGACAGTTCCAGTTGTAGTGGGAGCACTTGGACTCATAAAGAAAGGCCTTGAAAAGTACTTGAATCAAATTCCTGGCGAAATGCGAGTTAAAGAATTGCAGAAGATTGCTCTCCTCGGAAGCGTCCACATCCTGAGAAGAACGTTGTCAATCAAATAAACACTGCTGTTGCCTTATGGTCATGGACTGACCTTGCCAGTGGCAAAAACTGTACAAACAAACAAACAAGCAAAGAGCATAATAATGATAATAATAATAATAATAATAATAATAATAATAATAATAATAATAATAATAATCGAGGAAACTATTGACCATATTGTAGCCGGCTGTCCAGTACTCGCAAAGACGGAATATATACAGCGACATGACAAGGCAGCAGGATAACTACATTGGAGAATATGCAAAAATTACCATTTCCCAACTGCAGATAAATGGCATGAGCACAAACCTGAGAAAGTGACTGAAAATGAAGCTGCCACCGTACTATGGGACATGCCTGTAAGCACAGACAAAGAGATAAAAGCTAATAGACCTGATATAATTACCAAAGACAAGGAAGAAAAGAAATGCATTATGATTGACATGAGTATACCATCTGAAAGAAATGTATCGATTAAAGAAGTAGAGAAGCTGTCCAAGTATAAAGATCTTGAAATTGAAGTAACAAAAATGTGGGAAATGAAGACATCGACAGTTCCAATTGTAGTGGGAGCACTGGGACTCATCAAGAAAGGCCTTGAGAAGTACGTCAGTCAAATTCCTGGCCACATACGGATTGAAGAATTACAGAAGATTGCTCTCCTCGGAAGCGCCCACATCCTGAGAAGAACGTTGTCCATCAAGTGAACACTGCTGTTGCCTTAGGGACATGGACTGACCTCGGCACAGTGGCGAGAACTGTACTGCATTAAAAGCAAAGAACAAATAATAATAATAATAATAATTAATAATAATAACAAAGAGTGTACGAAACTTGCACAGAAGCAATATCGCTACTGGCGCCATGACAGGGATGCAGTGGTTATACACTGGACATTGTGCAAAAGATTTGAATTTCCCCATTGTGATCAGTGGTATCAACATATCCCAGAAAGAGTATTAGAAAGTGAAAATGTAAAGCTACTGTGGGACTTATCAATTCAGACGGATCACCACCTTGAACACAATAAACCTGATATAGTAATACGCAAGAAAACTAACAGGGTACGCTATATCATAGATGTTGCACGCCCATTCGATACAAGGGTAAAGATGAAAGAGCTCGAGAAGATTCAACGATATCAGGACTTGAAAAGAGAAATTGGTAAAATCTGGGAATGCAGGAAAATATTTTTGGTTCCGATCGTGATTGGGGCATTGGGTACATTGAGCAAGGATTTTAGTAAATGGGCAGCAAAGATAGAAGTGGAAGATAAGACTGACATGATGCAAAAAGCTTGTGTGTTGGGAACGGTAAAGGTTACCAAGAACGTTCTAGATATCTAAGGTCAAGGGTATTGACTTGATATTTAGCTGAGCAACAAACAACCAACAACAATGATATGGTGTGCGAAAAAACAATAATAATAACAATAACAATAATAATGATAACAATAATAATAATAATAATAATAATAATAATAATAACAATAGAATAATTCGAACTTGGGCTGCCGACAATAGACAATAGACAATAGAATAACAATAGAATAACAATAATAATAATTCGAACTTGGGCTGCCGAACAAGGCCGAATTCAATTCAACGCAAATTAAATAATGAGATTTAGAATTTAACAGTCACTTGTAAATGCATTTGCATATAAAACTAAGAAGTCATAAAACTATGTTGAAGTGAACACATATCTGCTTTGAGTAACAAACTCTCACACTAAACAACAACTAATCAACATAAAAACATTCACATTCACAACAAGAGCAGCCATAGCCTAATTTTGCCGTTTTTCGCATCGCTGGCCCCTCTTACTAAGTCGGTTTTGGAAAACAGCGTATAAGTTCCCAGACATTGTTGGTCATTATTTTGTGCCAGTCCTTGTTTAACACCAAGTAGGGGACCAAAAAACGTCAATAAGAGCTTGGAATAAAAAATTCACAAATCTCACAGCATATTCAGCGAAAGCCAGAAAATCCAAGATGTCAAATAAGGTAGGGCCTTTGCCTTGTATTCGCCCCATTTCTTTCAGCCTTATCGTCTCATGCATCCAAAGTTTACATCCTTCAAAATCTCCCTTTGAATAAGCCTCCTTCCCAATGGCATATGCGTCCTCAGCATCCATTCGTGAAATCAGTGGCATATCTGGCACAATCCCATCGGACATAGTGGAGGGCGGCAGGTCGTATGTCTTTTGAAGACGTAATAACGCAGCTTGGGCACCCTTGACATCATCTTCGATTGGAAATATTTGCCTGTACCGTTGTAGAGTCTTGACTAAAGCTGTAAGAAGAGCACAGATTTGAATCTGGGAGTGTCAGGATGAAATCAGAAGGATATGGCAGATCACCAGATAGGGGAGACCGGGGCTAGTTGTAACACTTTACAGAAAAACGAAATTCTCTCCTTATGAGCAAAACGCAGACTTGTCTGTATACAACCATGTGTTGTGTTCGACCATTGGCTATTGGACATTTGTTGTTTTACAAATATGGCACTTTTAGATTTTCGGTAAATAGCAAATGAAAATCAAGATCGGAGTGTTACAACTTACCCCGAGCTTGGGGCAAGTTGTAACAGGTACCGGGGGGCGTGTTGTAACAGAACAAAATAAACAGTGAATAAAGTCTGTCTGCTAGTATAATCCTACTTTTTACATTTAATAAACTCAAAATCAGGGAAAATGTAATCAAATAAACTCACAGTTAGATAAAATATATTGCATTCAGTATTTATTTCATAATTTGCACATCAGATGTCTTAGCAGCTTTCGCTGAACTGAAAAATTTGAACATGACCTGCTGAATGTATCAGTTTCACTCTCAGTAAACCCTAATTTCACTCTAATACTGCATGTGAATTAGGAATTCACAATAACTACGGAACGCTGCAGAACGAAAAGTTCTGATATCCAAAAAATTACATTTAGGCCAAAAAATGAGGATGGCAATGCTTAAAAAATAGCCGACGGCAAAAACAATAAGAACCACTGTTTAAATTAAAGGTACTTAAAAGACATTCATATGCAAACAACTGATTCGTAGTATAAATTTTGAAAATAGCCTTAAATAACGGATTTATCATATTAAACCCGTAAACGCAACAAAACACCGAAATCAGTAGAAAGAAGACAACTACTGTAAAAGAAAATTGATTGACTTGATTTTGATTTTATCTTTTTTACCCATGGTATCCCTCAATAGGAATAATTGATTTACAGGGGGCTATGCTAAAAACTTATAATAACTACTAACTTACAATAAAAACGAAATTTGCATGAAACCTAAACTAATTACAATTTGTCATATATAAACGAAAGAAAAACGAAAAGACTTGGTGAATGATGTCATGCTTTCACCTTCTTTTTAAAAGATCATAGGGTTGAAGAATTTCTGACGTCAGTGTCAAGACTGTTCAAAAATTTGGCGCCTCGGTACGCGAAGCATTTCTGTCCCCCTGCTGATTTTGATAATAATGACGTCAGATTGATTTCAGCGTTTCTAAGAGAACGAAGAGTAGAGTTATTGACTCTCGTCAACATGTCTTTCATACAAGAAGGTACATCCCCATTAGGGGATCTGAAGACTATCTTCTGAGCTTCAAAATCAAGGAGCTCCCTGACAGTGGGCAATTTAAGCGTTCGAATAACTGGTAAGCAGTCACATCAAATGGACTGTTGGTGACGAATTTTGCAGCCCAATTGTGAACTTTCTGCAATTTTTCAATGGAGGTCACCCCAGCATTTCCCCAGACAGGACAGCAATATCTAAAGTAAGGTTCCACTAAACTCTTATACATTGTCTTGACAGTTTTTCTTTCATATCTATATATACCATTTTAAATTTTTTACAAGACGAATTACTTATGACGCTACCTACTAATTACTCTACGAAACACTACAAGGACGATAATACCACGGGGAGCAATAGACTATGACAACCCCGCGGTAACTAATATAGAAAGAAATAAAAACTATTGGGTGAATCAGGAAAGATGTACCACCCGCCCGCAAAACCGCACCCCAAGAGCCACCCAACCGATTCGCACAAATTCATAGAGATTTAAACGACGTGTCAAAGAGGCTTAAACGAAATTTTGTCCAGGCCTTAGTCGAGGATTTGAAATTAGAATTAGACTAATCGGATGTGCGACCCCCGCGCCACGACTTCCCGAGCAGGCAACACACCCCCCGACCCACCCATTACATAAAGATACACATAATTTCTGCTAAGAAATAAATCAACCATACGGAACTTTACATACAAGACACTTTACGAATACATACTTGTTGGTTGGATGAGGTATGACTAGATATGATGCGGTCCTAATCGAATCGACCAGTTATTTTGATGAATTCTAGAGTCAATTCGAGAATATTTTTGTTAACGTCATTGGGAAGGTCTTTGTCACCATATAATAAAAGTTGCGTTGAGACCTCGTCTTGACAGTTGAAATCGGTTGGTACTGATTGGCATAACGAAGTACACCAATACCTGTAGTTATCCCTTCAAGTCATCCTTTCAAAGCTTCTAAGTCAGCATTAACTGCTTGATTAATTTCCGAAACAGATTCAGAGACATAGTCCATGCTTGTGCCATCTGCATACAAAGATACAAGGGAATTTTCAAACAACAAAGAAGATCATCAATATAGACCAGAAATAGAAGTGGCCCAAGACATGAATCTTGTGGCACACCACAAGTTATACTGTCTGTACCCGAAATTCGCCCATTTACTTACAGCGTGGTCGTCTATTGGTGAGATACGAGCGAAACCAGCCAAGTACTTTTCCTTTCAAGCCACAGAGGTTGAGCTTCCTCAATAGAATATCGTGGTCAGCTGTGTCAAAAGCTTTCTGGAGGTCTATGTAAACAACAGCTGTGTACCTTTATCAACGTTTAAGTACCAGTCGTTCGTGCTCTTTAACAGGGACGTGAGAACCGAGTGAAGGGCCCGAAAACCAGACTGATAAACTGACGAGAGTGTGACGAAACGCGTATTTGTTGATTTCACCATGGGCAATAATGCACCGTTGATGTGGCCTATATTATGATCAAAATTGTATTTTTACTCACTGTGTTGTTTCTCTTCCACAAGATCGCAAGTACAGCACTTGATAATGTTGCTACTCCTTCGCTCTTCTCTCGTCACAACAAGGAATGAAAGGTCGCCAATATTCAAATTTCAAATACAGTTGAAACGGTGGGAGCTCCTACGCAGCGATACGTCTCATTTCAAACTTCCCTTTACGTATCGCTGCGTAGGAGCTCCAACCGTTGCAACTGTATTTGAATATTGGCGGCATTTGATTCCTTGTTGTGATGAGAGAAGAACGAAGGAGTAGCAACATTATCAAGTGCTGTACTTGCAATCTTGTGGAAGAGAAACAACACAGTGAGTAAAAATACAATTTTGATCATATTATAGGCCACATCAACGGTGCATTATTGCCCATGATTTCACGTTGATCTTTACAGCAGTTACTGGTTAGTTACTAACTTATTTCTTTCTTTTCAAGTTTTAAGATTCATTCGGTTTTCTCTTACAGGATTTAACAGTTTTTTTTTCTCTCGTTACAGGTTTATTTTGGCTGTTGTTTCTTTTACAGGAGTTAACAGTCTTCTTTCTACTGATGTCGGCATTTTTGTTACATTTATGGGTTTAAAATGATGAGTCCGTTATTTAAGGCTATTAACAAGACATTCATTCGGCATTCATTCACACAAAAGTTGGTGAGCACAACTTTAATAGCGGCAGAGAAATACCCTCTGTTACAACTTGCCCCGGTTACTTCTAGCCCCGGTCTCCCTTACCTTGAAAAATAGATAGCAAACTCGTTAATTGTTTTTTTAACAAATGAAAGCATTTGTGATATGACTGTACCTGAGTACAAAAAGACATGCACCTTCTGAAAATTGGAGAAATTAATCTAATAGATTAATCTTGCCTTTCTTCTGTCGCTAAACATCTGACAGACAAAGATTTAGAGACCAAGTTTAGGTATCAATTTTAACACTTTGTCGTCAAAATAGTGATCAACAAATCAAATTTTAATACAGTTTCTTTTGGCCAAAGGAAGTGACTTGTCAGATTCTTACCATCTAGACATCCTCGACTAAGTTTTCTTCATGATATGAAATGAATAATGCATGGTTGGTTGTAGATTGAAGAGAGATCTGCCTCCTTAACAAAACCTTTGAAACCAACATCACATTACCATCACCTAATACTCTAAATTTACATCGGATTTTTTCTGGAGACAAAAGTAAGGATCTTTAACAGCGTTCTGCGAGACTATTTTTTGCATTTTTTCAAAGGTTGAAATTTTTGAAGTCAGTAATTTTCCAATTTTGGGCTGGGAACCTACAACCAGAGCTTGAGTTTGTACGGCATTCAAAGAAAATTTATTACCTTGTAACCATTGCTTCAAATCATTCAATACGTTACATTCCTTTTTTAAGAATAATGTTAAAAATAATATTCAGGCTCAAATTCATCCAATTTTGAAGAATGTTCTAAGAATATTGCTCGGCCTCAGCGTGTCTCATTTTTCAGCAGTTGTCTGTCTTGCGATGTTGATAACAGAGAATCGCATGACTGGCATATCTCGTTTTTTCAAAAAGGGTGGTTTCTATTCGAGGGCGGCTATTTCCTTTGGAAGATTTGACAACAAATAAGAATACTGTAAGAATATACCGGGTGAGCCAGAAAAAAGTTCCCACTTTTGAAAATTCATAGCATCAAGAGTACTAAATGGATTGGAATGAATCAATATTTGCTTGACAGCCAAAAGATCAAAGTATTTTTGTGATTTTTCCCTCGTTCTTACGAACATTGGAAAAATTGGTAAATTCAAGCTTACAAAAACTTGATGGTGGCAAAATGACTGAAAAAGGCCTAAAATGCTTGATCAAATCATAAAGGACTCCTCGCTCAGAACAACAGAGAAAATGCAATTTCTCATGGGTGAGAGATATCGTCTGCACATCTATTGCCATGGGATTGAAAATCTTTAGCATCTGTTTGAGAATCTATTTCTTGTAACTCTTGAGAGAGGTGAAACGCATGTGCGTATTGTTCTGTGTGAGGAGAGTCCTAATGATTTGATCAAGTGTTTTAGGCCTTTTTCTGTCATTTTGCAGCCATGAAATTTTTGTAAAGTTGAATTTACTTATATTTGCAGTGCTTGTAAGAAGATGAGAAAAATCACAAAAATACTTCAATCTTTTGGCTTTCAACTAGAATTTGAATCATTCAAATCCATGAAGTACTTGTGGTGCTACAAATTTTAGAAAGTGGGAACTTTTTTCTGGCTCACCCGGTATTTTGGCTCAAGATGAAAATTACTTCAAATAAGTAGGCTGATTAAAATTTATAGTATTCTTATAAACAAGAATGAGTGTATTTAAAATTTTGTTTACATCTACTAAACTCGAAAAAGAGCAAGAAATACTGATGTCGTCGGCATTGATATAAGTCAGAAATCCAAGACCGACTGTGTGCATTGATTACTATGGTCGACCATCGTCATCAATGCACACAGTCTTCTCACCTATTATCCCCATCCAACAAGTGCTCTAAAAACTAAATGGAAAAAATTCTTAGCTGTTAGCTGCAAAGTTTGTACTTACTTCCTAACAAAGTATTGTCAAATAGACTTTTCGATCGAAATGCACATCAAAATTATTCTTCTGTAAAAATGTTTCCCGGAACGACAATTGAGGGTGTGGCACCTTACGTTATCCCTGGCAAGAAATCCCGATGTTTTGATTATACGTTGCAGAAATAATGATTTAAGGAAGGAAAATCCTGGGAAAATTGCCATAAAAGTAACCAGTGTTGGGATACAGGCGAAAAGATAGTTCGTAAGTCTGTGGAATTTTCCGAGTGGGCGGAAAATCTATTGTTCGTGAGAAAAAAATGTCGTACCGCCCGCTCGGAAAATTCCGTTGACAGGAAATTGGCCTTTATGTCTGTCTAAGTTATACAGCAGCCCTAGTGGTTTCTGGCGCTGGGAAGTGCACCTTTCATGACAAGATTTATGAGGAGCTCGGCTGGGAACCGCCAGGGACGTCGCCAGCCCAGAAAATCTGGGGTGGAAAACACGAGGGGGTCTTGGGGCTAAGCCCCCAGCAAATCTTTCCTGAACGCACCCTTCAGAGTCTCGGAAAACGTGGGAAAAGCCCTTTTTATTATTTTGACCTATTTCGAAATTTTTGGAAAGGAAACCATTTCAAGCAGTATTTTTTTCGTAACAGTGTGCATTTTTACACAAGGAAATTCGAAACAGAAAGTATATCATCTATCAACGGAATTCAGAACGCGAGAGGACCAGTTTTCACGAAAGTTCCAAGTCAATAAAAATCTACCCCCCCCCCCCCCAAGGTTTTTTAACAGATTTCGAGAAATCAGAAAATCGAGATCTGGGAAAACTGGGCATGTTAAATGAAAATGTCCAAACCAGTCCACCCCAGTCCACCCAGTGGCGACGCCACTGGGAACTGCTAGCTTGCAGAAGATCATTCAATAGGCTTTACCTCATTTATAAGTTAGTTAATGGTCATACCCTTCCTTACATCGGATTTGTGTTAAACGTGCATATGAAGCGAAATTTTCATTCTTTTTTCAGTAATTTCGAGATCGCTGATCACGAATATTGCGATGAAATCTTCGAGAAATTGTTGCAAGCGACTGAATAAGCTTTCAAAAGTCAAATTCTGGTGGTTCGGGAGTCTGGGCCGGGTGTTATGTTTTGACGTAATATGTTTATCAGTTCACAAAGAAATAAAGAAGTGCCGGTCCCAGTCAGTGACATCGACGTTCTCGAGGAATCTGCTGAGGTTTTCAGAGGCAACTTTTTGACATCCAAAGCATCAATACAACAGTACTTTATGGAAGAAAAATCTTCGACTCTTGGTGATTGCTTTTTGAATTTTTTAACATGAGCTGTTGGCTTCATTAACTGAAGATTCATCGATTGAAGTGGATGGCCACAATGACACACTCAAGGCCAATATGACTGCTATGTCGAAGCAACTTGCCCCGGGGGGGGGTACTTCAATTGTGGCCTGACAGGGGGGTCCAGTCAGGGTTAAAGAGGGCCAAAGCAAAAATCTTGAAAACATCCTCAAATGGTTGTACCTTTTTACAGACACCCCCAAATGGTAGTTTGTGGACCTAAAATTGGGCCATTTGGTAGCATCTGGTAGCGAAATTTTTCTGCAGTTTTTCAAAATTTTCTATTGTAAAAACTGATTGAACAAGGCAAGAAAACTTTAAAATTAATTGATAATTATTGCTGCAACGACCATATTGCCATGCGGAGGAGCCTACTGAGTTGAAATCTTATAACTGGTCAAGAATCTTGAAATAGCCCCAATGGGTAGTATGAGTTTGACAAAAAGGGCCATTTGGTAGCCATTCCGTCAGACCCTCAAACCGACTGGACCCCCCTATTAGGCCATAATGGGAGTACCCCCCTATTAGGCCATAATGGGAGTACCCCCCCCCCCGGCAACTTTCTTGGTCTTGCTTACAGCATGCAGCATATTAGCCAATGGTAAGTTTAACCCTATCCAGACTGGGGGGGCTCATTCAGCCCCCCCCCCACCTACTTAACTGAGCACTGCTCCAAATTGGTTCAACGAACCAGGAAATGATTTTTTGGCTTTTAGTTTCTATCCTTTTGAAGTGTGAATTTGTGTGACATTTTGAGAAAAAAATTTAGGGGGCCGGGGGGTGGCTGTTTTTTTCAGAGTGGTCGGGGCCAACTTTTAGGTAAGCTGCTTATGGATATAATTCCAGATCACCTCATAGTCCTTTGATAATATCCTTTTTCATTTGTGAACTTATAATCTGTAAGGTCTCTTTAATTTTTTCCAAGAACAATAGAACAATTATGTGTCACGTGACCTCATCAATGACGTCATCTTTAAGAAAATGGCAAAAATTAGTTCGCGGACTTTCTGCAAGGATATTTCGACCCCCAATGTTTTACAGCGGCAATAAATAGATTAAAATTGATCAGCAGGGTTGTTTCCACTAAGCTGTGTAATTTTGTTTGAATTTTGTGCATCATTGGCCGCAAACGGTATAAGATTCCCCGGGGGTATCCTCACATAGTACTACTAACGGTCCGTTTTTATGCATATCTTGAGAATCTGCTTTACAGTGAGACTTGTTTGACTTGAAAGTGTTTAGTTTGTCAATATATTATCAAAATTCCACCAAATAACTATCCTCAACCCCCCTTTTCCCCCTTCCTTCTTCCTTACAACTCATTTGCTTACTACTGGGAAAAAATGCTGATGTCAGCATTTTGCAATAATCAAAACAAAAGTTTCAAAAGGAAAAATGAAGTATGCAACGATCACTTATCATCGAAGTAGTTTTCATTGTAAACTATGGAGAAATTCTCTAATATGGCTGCATTTGTCATTTTTCAGAAAAACAAGATTTTTAATCTCTTTGTCCGCCATCTTGAATTCGCGAAAATCAAATTTTTCACTTTATAAGTATATTTTCACCTTCTAAGAATGCTTTGATAGGCATAATTTGGTTTCATGAATCATTCTTAGAAAATTATAAAGATTTAAAAAAAAGTTGCTTTTTCCATTTTTTTCGTGGACACGTGCCAGTTGGTCCTGAATAATTATGACGTCATATCTATTTTTAGAAATTTTTTACTAGAAATGATAGACTGATAGATCATAAGTACGGCTACCTGCATGGTGAGTTTCGTCTTCGTAAGTGAAGGAATGGCGATTTTAGAGAGGGGGCTGAATGAGCCCCCCCCCCAGTCTTCTAGTAGCTCAAAAAGCCCAGTCTGGATAGGGTTAAGTTTATTTCAGTGCATAGTTTAATAGCTAAAACGTAGAATAGCGAATAAGACTGTTGTCCAAATTTAGTAGAATTGCCTAATGATTTTATTCGCGTTACGTGAGTCAGGGTGCGAGTCATGGGACGTCATAGTCGATGGGGCCAACAAAGTTATGTGCGACATGGAAGGATAAAGCTCCAACTCAGACTATTATCACCTTCCATTTCCTGTTTTAAACCGTCGAATCACATAATTTTGCCCACGAGAAAGGTGTTTCATGGAAGTTTGATGCTAAAGCCTGGTTTCAATTAAATGGTAAAGGGATCGGCGACAGTCTGTGATCGTCGGAGATCCTATCTTCCATCTTCCGTCAAGCTCGCAAGCCAGGAGAGACATTAATTTTCTCTAGTTAATGGCAGTCAAGGAGTGGCAGATTCAACTTTAGTGTGAGATGTTCAAACTCGACCTTTTAGACCTATTGTTGTTGTTGTGTTATTGTTGTTGTTATTTTTGTGGGGGAGAGGGGTGGAGCCTTGCCCGGGACCAAGTCAAAATACCAGATTTAACCCGGAGCTGGAAAAGCCTAATTTCAAAAAAGGAGTCAAGATATTTCACGACGTGATCTGTTGTCAAACTTTTACCATATTGTTGAGATGTTGAGAAATTTCCCGAATATGGATGTATTAACATTGAGCGAGGCACACCTTCTGCATGGAAAATCGGACAAGGACCCCGAGACTTTGTATTCTATACCTGGATATTCATTTGTAAACAAACCGAGAAAGTCAGGGAAAGGGGGAGGGGTAGCAGCGTACATCTCGAATAAAATAACCTGCAATAAGCGCATTGACCTTGAAACGACGAAATAGAATGTATTTGGCTTGAAATAAAACCAGTAAAATCGAGCGCGTATTTAATTGGCGTTACCTATCGACCGCCAGATTGATCGAAACACCTGCCAAGAAATTTCAACAATTCTTTTGACGAAATGTTAAAAAAATCATGCGAGTCGTCATTGGAAACGATACTTATAGGAGACAAAAATGAGAATTATTTAGTGTCTGGGGACGGAAAAGATTTCAAATCTATCATCAGCTCAAATGGTTTAAAGCAAATTATTCAAAAGGCCACAAGAATTTGCAATACCCACAAAACTCTTCTTGACATTATTGCGACAAATAGCACTGCCACGATCGTATACCATGACATTCGACAAAATTCAAATGTTGATCAAGTGTCGAGACTACAGAATGTGCAACCCAAACGAAATTAGTGAAGATCTGAGAAAGCAAAACTGGTACCCTGTTCTCGATTCCAGAGAAGTGAACGAGGCTTGGAATAAAATGAAAATGTTGTCTCGGAGGTTTTTGACAAGCATGCCCCAAGAATAATGAAGAAAGTTAGGAGGAAATTAGCACCCTAGCTAACTAATGACGTAAAGAAACTTATGAACGAAAGAGATAACCTCCTTCACAATTCTCGGAAATCACCGCATATGGAGTTTTATAAAGCAGAGTATAAACAAAAGAGAAATGCTGTAAACATTGCCATAAGACGAGCAAAGGCATCGTACTGTACAGATCTATTGCGGGAAAACTCAAGCGGAGATGCAAGCAAATTCTGGAAGACTGTAAAATCTATTTATCCAGGAAAAGCAACGAGCTCAAGCAACAGCCAAGTATTTGAAATTGTTCGGAAAGAATCAAGCGACCAAACCGACATTTCAAGTGGTTTCTATTCGTTTTTTAAGAGCGTCGTTGCCCGGGGGGGGGGGTACTTCACATATTTTGGGTACGGGGACGTGCCATCGGGAAGGGTATCGATTTTCGCGATTTTGGTATAAGGAACGGTATCGATTTTCACGATTTTGGTATAAGGAACGGTATCGATTTTCGCGATTTTGGTTTAAGGAACGATTTTGGTATACTTTTTCGGAAAATTGGTATAAGGTCGGGTATACTTTTTCGGAAAATTGGTATAAAGTCGGGTATACTTTTTGGCAAAATTGGTATAAGGAACGGGTATGTTTTTGAAGCTTCGATGGCACGTCCCCGACCAAAACCTGGTCAAGTAACCCCCCCCCCCCCAGGCGTCGTTGCATCTTTGAAGCAAAAGTCAATTTTGCTGAAGGACTTTGCATGGCAGTTTCCTGCTTCTACCTCAAAGAGAGCAACAAGTGTGTTTAAATTTCAATTTGTAACAAATATGGACGTATGAAAGATCATTAAGTCCATAAAGTGATCAAAAGCCACTGCAATTAATGATTTCCCACCAGGTCTCATACAAGATTCTGCTGACGTGCTTTCAGTGCCTCTTTCTCGTCTAATAAATGTATCCTTTGACACTGGCCAATATCCACAGGAATAGAAAGCGGCTTAAATCATTCCTTTGCACAAGTCAGGATCGAAAACAAACTTTGATAACTATAGGCCAATATATCCGTACTATCTATAGTATCAAGGGTAATAGAAAAGATTGTACATGAACAGTTGATGAATTCTTTCGATGTAAACAAACTACTTTCTACAAGGCAGTTCGGCTTCAGAGCAAAATATCAACAGATCTAGCAGCAACACTGTTGCTAGATAATATCAGGAAAAACGTGGACATAGGGCAAGTAGTCGGCGCTGTGTTTGTTGATCTTAGTAAGGCTTTTGACACTATCAGCCATTACAAATTGTTGACCAAGCAAAGAATTTACCTGGTTTGAGGACTATCTAGTGAGCTACGACGACGTACTATTGGAAGCTCAGCATTTAAAATTTGGTGTTCCATAGGGTTCAATCCTTGGACCTCCACTCTTTGTTTTATTCTTTAACGACATAACCGACGTAATTGAGACAAATATTATCAAATATGCCGTTGATACAGATATTTACTGTGCGGATAAGGATGTCACAAATCTGAGCGAAATCCTTACTAATGAAATGACAAAGCATGAAAAATGGATGGATGATAATGAACTAATTCCAAATATGAGGAAAGGAAAAACAGAGGTGTTGGTTTTTGTGACTACCCGGCGTCTGAAGCGACAGAGTGAGGAAATATGTGTTCGACTCGATACAAGGGGACGAAAATTAATATTACTATTTCATACAGATATTTAGTGGGAGTGGAAATCGATTCAAATTTAACTCTAAACATCAACTTTGATCTATGCTATAAACGAGCTTCTGGCAGATTACGTATCCTATCGAAGCTAAGATGTTTCTTGGACAGCAAAACGGCTCGTAAACTTTATCGCTCTATGATTGTACCTGTTGTTACATATTATGGAATCTTGAACCTGAAACTAACAACTGGTCGATGGTCTATCGAGAAAGTTAGCTGCTTAGCTGCAGAAATGCAATGTTCTGTCACCTGAAATATCGAATGTAAAACGAGCATGTGTCCTGATGCATAACATCTTGAATGATGATGTATGTGATGCCTTGCAGAGTCACTTCACCAAACATGCACATGTCAAGACAACAAGAAATAACAAATGCTTAGCCACTTTGCCAAGCACCAAAACTGAATATGCACGAAGGGGATTTCATAACATGGGGGCAAACTTATACAATGATTTGCCTGCAGCCGTAAGAACTGCCGAAAACAAGAAGGATTTTCAGAAAAAATTGGATTTATTTTTAAAAGTGAAGTAGCTTAGTAAAATAGACTTGGCTTATTAAAATCGTCATGGACTTTTAATGCGATATTTATTCACAGTTATAAAATTGTAAATTAGGTTTTTAACTTTTCTTTTCTTTTCAAACAGGACAGGCATTGAAAACAGCCATTTTTGTCGAAGCTATAATCCTGTTAAAATATTCGTATTATTATTACATCATTATAAGAAAAACTACCGCCAGAATTGTAAAAATGTACAGTTTACCTGCAGAATGAAAAGATGGATTGAAAAGGATGCATTCTGGGGACAATATTTTCTGCTTTTGGTGTAAATTTTTAGATAGTATCTTTAACAACGCAAAATGCCACAAGTGGTTCACTATGAAACATATGCTTTTCTGGAATTAGAACATGTTGAGCAGACAAAAATACCTTTGGTTCATTGTCCCACCTGTGGCATTGGGAAAGTTTAGCTTTTAAACATTTTCTCTAACAGTTCCCATGGCACTAACAACTTTGCACAAGAATTTGGCAATGAAATGTTCATAAAATTGACATTACAATGTAAACAAAAAATACATTTGTGAATTGAACTTGTTTCTAGCTATCAAACTCTACCTTAGGTGGCAATAATTGTGAGATATGGAAGGGTTAGGAAGCTATCTGCAAACTAAATTTTACATTTCTGCTTCCCAAATACATAATACATGCTAAAACCGTTCAAAAAGGTTTTAAAAATGGAAAATAAAATCTTCATTTTAACTCCACACAAGAAAATTATTCTCTTATCCCTTTCTGACTATTTAGGATTTCTTGTTTCAAGTCATCATGTTTTAAAGTCTTCTTTCCTTATGACCCCCAAACTGTGCCCGCTGTGCTTTGATGTGGAATGACCCATTGCTAAAAATTAAAAAGATTTGTGTTTCAGTTTACTTTCACTTCTTAATCAAAAACAGAAGCTGTTACCAAAACAACTTGAATCATCCACCAATAACAGGACCCTCAAGAGGGGGGTAGCCAGGTTAGTTACCATGGGGCCTGGGGCCTGGGGCCTCTGGAGGCCCACAACAAAGTAAGGTAATGTACATTTTTCTTTGTTGTAGCTCTATTTCAGGAACGTTTTCAGGCCCACATGCCCACTGAGATTCTAAATAAAATCTAAAAGCAGTGTTTTACCAAGGCATAGGAGGGCGTGGCCAAAGGATAAAAGGGCGTGGACCGAGACATTTTCCAAACCCTGACTCATCGGCCCTGACCAATAAAGCCAAAGTATTTTATAAAATCATGGAAAGGGGAGAAATGCAACTGTAGGCTTTGTCAAATCTTTGTTCCAAATTTAAGTTTTTTAGTCTGAATATGTAAATAGTACTTTTTTGATTGTAAAGTTATTTTTCCCAAATCATTTTTTTGTTAGTAGGCCTTAAGTAACTTTAAATTTGCTATTGTATATTAGCCAACTTTAAATAAAGATCTAATAATAATAATAATAATAATGATAATAATAATGATAATAATAATGATAATAATAATGATAACAATAATGTAATAATAATGATAATAATAATATTTTGAACCTCTATTTAGACTGAGGTGCATTGTCCCTACATTATTAGGAATGGACCTTTATGCAGGATGTGCCTCTAAAAGACACACATACATTACAATAATTTAGTCTTCATGACTTGCTGTTATTATACAACAATAGTTTGCAAAAAATTTATGAAAATGCAAGGATGGATACAAGCTTAGTTTTTGTATCAAACTCCGGAGGTTTCTTGTGTATCCACAAGCATAGCATTTGGGTTCCTCTTCCTCTTGTCGTCTATCGCACATCAGAGCTGAAATAATCTTTTATAAACCAGTTTGTATATATATGAGATGTTTGGGAAGAAGAAACTATCAAGATAAATATGGATTAAACCAGATTATAATAGTCCTTGTCCACTCAAAATTTCAAGAAAACTTGCATAGGCATCAGTTTCAATATCGATTACACTCATTTTTTTTTATAAGAAACCGCTTATAAGAAACGGCAGGCTCAATTTTTCGAAAGCTAAGAAACAACCCTACCTGAATTGAAAAAAGCTAAGAAACTTTCGTAATTTTCAGTTGTAATTTCCTGTCACACTCAAAAATACTTTGACATTGTACAGTTAAAGCAACTGTTTGCACATTATTTCGATTGCGAATCATGTTGTTTACTCGTTTTGAGAGACTTACTAAGTTGTTTGAGAGCCCTATAGACAAGACAAAATGAATTCTAAACTTCCAGCAATAAAAATAAAATATAAGAAACATGTAAGAAACTCGTGGTAGCAAAATGGCCTAAAAATTTAAGAAACTGCCTACCAGCCCCGGACCTTAGTTTCTTATAAAAAAATGAGTGTATATGAATCAATTTTCTGTGGAACAAATTTCTAAATTTTTTTGCTGCACCATACCATACATAGAACTTTGAAATTTAAAAAATTACTGAAACTGGTGCACTGGCAAAATAATTTCTTAATGTTAAATATTATTTTTCACACTCTCCTCATGACTCTACCTGTCATCTACAATATTTTCTTTTCATTATCCATTTCTGAGAGTCTGATTCTTCAAAATGTCCAATGATCTGACAGACACATTTGTAAATTTCAACCATAGCCTAAAACTAAAACACAAATTAGCCAAACAAAACTTGAAGTCAAACTCACCTTTACTGAAATCAATCTCGATCAAATGTTCAACTTGACGAAAGACAGCTACCCTCTTCATCATGCTCAAACTCTGAATTGGGTTCCCAACGAATCTTTCGACTTCATTTTGGGTGGTAAAATTCAACACAGGCAAGTTTTCTGTTACGTTGTAGATCCTTGCAATTCGTTCCAGACGTGTCTCCTCTGCAACAATGAAGCTTTTGAGAAAACCGGTGAGTTTCTTCTCCACATTGACCAAAGTCTTTAAATGGCTTATTGCAGTGAACACCTCGCCTTTCGCCCCATAAGGTTGAAAGTAAGCGCTGATAATTACAAAAAATAATATGATATTCAAGGATGATCCATCCAGATTCATTGTTGACAAAAAGGAATTTCAAAACACAGGGCACGGGCTATCAGATTTGACTTTGACGACCACGAAATTATCCTTCAAGCCAGGAAACGAAACTGGTATCAAGTACGGCACAGCCAACTGGCCAGGAGCCAGCCATCCACTTCTTCTGCATGAGAAATTAGTTTATACACCCCTTCTGGCCATCCTCAGTTGGAGATCTTGAGCGAATGATTAACAGTTTTTGTTCTGGAAAGTTCGTTCGTATGACAGATCTTTCGTCGATAATTCCTTGACCTTCAACTTGACCCCATATATTATCAGTTGGGTGGATGGAAGTATCGAATCTCTTATCTCTTTTGTATTTGATTAGCTTATCAAATGAACTTATGACTTAATCCAAACTTTTAACGTTCGCTGCGGTAAATATAACCTTTGCCACATATAGGAATAAAAGTTAGTAGCTAATAGGTGTTTTGGAAATAGAAATAAATAACTGTTACCTTCAGCAGCAGACACTCGGCCGATCGACTAAATATTTTGTGGTTGTTTGTTTTCACTGTTGCTGCTGTTGTGAGAGTTGAGGTTGAAACCCGGGGGGGGGGTGCTCCTATATTTTTCCGTACGGGGACGTGCTGCTGAAGTAAAGGGAAAAAAGGAAAAGTTCCTTCCTTTCATTTCCCCCCTTCGCAAAATTACGGACCACTGAACCATGGACTACAGAACTACGGAGCCAAGAACATGGACAAAGGAACTAGAAACCGGCGGAGGAGGAGAGTACCGCTGTAGTATCACTCTGGGGCAGCGTATCAATTTGTACAATCGACAGTCAGGGCCGCAGCCAATGGGGGCTGGGGGCGGAACACCCCCAAGGAGGCTCTTTGTCGGAAATTTTACTCTTCCTATCGAATTTTTTTGTGGTTACAGGCTCACATTTTAGACGATTTTATTGGGAGAATGATGCACAGGGACAACTTTTATTTTATTCATTAGTCTTAGTTTTGTATAATATTGTAAATTAGGCATGTAAATTTCTTTTGTTCTTAGTTTTAGTGGCTAGGTTTTTTCTTTCTGTTCAAACAGGTCAGGTTGTAAAACATATTTACATATGAATCCTATGGAGTGCCAAATGCAAAAATATTCACAAAGTAACATGGCTTGTATCTATTCCTGTTCCTTGTTATCTATTCCTATTACTTCCGATAAATTCTTGTTGCATGGTTTATTTTCCTACTCCATACATTAAATTGATGCTTTATAACTCAATTGTCATTGCTTATTTTTCATTTACAATGCTAATTTCGTCCAATTGTCATTGCTTATTTAGATCAAATATTTGTTGCTTGTTGTAATTGTTGTTTTTGGGCATTTGATACGGCTAAATAACATATACAGAACACTGTTAGAAGGATATATAGATGGAAAGAGAGGCAGAGGTCGCCCAAGGATGAGTTGGTATGACAACATCAAGGAGTGGACTGGGATGCGGTATGAGAGGGCAACAAGAACTGCAATGGACCGAGACAAATGGAGAGCTACTGTGTCATCCAACGTCGAAAGATTTGGAACATAAAGAAGAAGAAGAAGTAATTGTTGTTGCTTGTGAGAAGTGCTTCTATTCTTATTCCTTCTCCATGGTAACGCAAACTTGCCATAAATATATGTTGCTTCTCCATGGCAACGATCTGGCCATGGAAAGGGGAACTCCCCCACGCTTAAACATGGAACTTGGAATTTGATGGAACCAGAACAAGGCCGCCCACTTCGTCTGGAAATGTACCTGGCCTAAGAAAACGTGCTCGTTTCGTTACAACCGCTGTTGTTAACTATGGATTTGCTGCTGATGAAATTCTATTTGTTATTCACATTTTTGCTTGTAAATGGGGCATCTCGTATCTTAGAATGGCGGCGTGATACAGCTGAGGACTTTTTAAGGGAGATACCAGCCCGGGGGGGGGGGGTAATTGACTTAAATTTGTACGGGGGTGTGCCCACGAAAAAAATATCCTTTACCCTGCTCCAGAATTTTTCGCTCAAAATGATAACCTGTTCTAGAAAAAATTGATGAAAAGTATACTCAAAAAATGAAATTTGACCGAAAAACGACCCAATCTAGCAGAATATTCCCCTCTGACTTGTTTTGACAACCTGCTCTAGAAAAATTGCCTCATTTTGATACCCTGTGCTAGAAAAAATTGGTGAAAACGATACCCTTAAAAACGGCACATCCCCGTCGGACAAATATGCTAAGTACCCCCCCCCCCCGGGGATACCAAGAGTTATCTCACAATTGGAAACCAACGTTGCTACAGGAGGTTTTGACAGAGCCGAATACTTGCATATGGTTCCATGTTTTAGGGCAAGAGAAGCGAGGGGGAGTTCCCCTTTCAATGCCGAGATCGTTGCCATGGAGAAGCAACATATATTTATGGCAAGTTTGCGTTACCATGGAGAAGGAATAAGAATAGAAGCACTTCTCACAAGCAACAACAATTACAACAAGCAACAAATATTTGATCTAAATAAGCAATGACAATTGAACGAAATAAGCATTGTAAATGAAAAATAAGCAATGACAATTGAGTTATAAAGCATCAATTTAATGTATGGAGTAGGAAAATAAACCATGCAACAAGAATTTATCGGAAGTAATAGGAATAGATAACAAGGAATAGGAATAGATACAAACCATGTTACTTCATGAATATTTTTGCATTTGGCACTCCATAGAATCCTCACCCCGGGTAATGTCTGTGCAGTACAGTGGAGGCTGTTCAGTACAGTGGAGGCTGTTCAGTACAGTGGAGGGCTCACATCAGTACTGTGGCGGGCTAGCATCAGTACAGTGGAGGTTGCCAAGTACAGTGGAGGGCTCACATCAGTACAGTGGAGGGCTAGCATTGAGTACAGTGGAGGCTGTTGAGTACGGTGGAGGGCTAACATGAGTACAGTGGAGGGCTAGCATGATTAGTGTGGGGGTACAACATGAGTACAGTGGAGGCTGTTGAGTACAGTGGAGGGCTAACATGAGTACGGTGGAGGGCTAGCATGATTAGTGTGGGGGTACAACATTGAGTACAGTGGAGGCTATTCAGTACAGTGGGGGGCTTACATCAGTACAGTGGAGGCTCTGCAGTACGGTGGAGGGCTTACATCAGTACAGTGGAGGGCTAGCATGATGAGTGTGGGGGGCTAGCATCAGTACAGTGGAGGCTGTTGAGTACAGTGGAGGGCTAACATGAGTACGGTGGAGGGCTAGCATGATTAGTGTGGGGGTACAACATTGAGTACAGTGGAGGCTATTCAGTACAGTGGGGGGCTTACATCAGTACAGTGGAGGCTCTGCAGTACGGTGGAGGGCTTACATCAGTACAGTGGAGGGCTAGCATGATGAGTGTGGGGGGCTAGCATCAGTACAGTGGAGGCTGTTGAGTACAGTGGAGGGCTAACATGAGTACGGTGGAGGGCTAGCATGATTAGTGTGGGGGTACAACATTGAGTACAGTGGAGGCTATTCAGTACAGTGGGGGGCTTACATCAGTACAGTGGAGGCTCTGCAGTACGGTGGAGGGCTTACATGAGTACAGTGGAGGGCTAGCATGATGAGTGTGGGGGGCTAGCATCAGTACAGTGGAGGCTGTTGAGTACGGTGGAGGGCTTACATGAGTACAGTGGAGGGCTAGCGTGATTAGTGTGGGGGTACAACACTGAGTACAGTGGAGGCTATTCAGTACAGTGGGGGGCTTACATGAGTACAGTGGAGGCTCTGCAGTACAGTGGGGGCTAAGTTTATATGTTGTTATGATGCTTTTTGACCACTATTATGATTGATCACGACTGAAGTTCTTCCACTTGGATTCTACTAATAATGTGAAGTTGGAGCTTGGTTAGATAGATGGATGAACAATTTAAATCGTTTTTATTGAAAGCACCCTCGAAGAAAACAAGTAGCCCGGCCAGTTCCTTTGACAAGTATCTTGAAACGTTTAAAGTTCCTATCGATCGAGCCTGTGAAACAAACTTTCGTGATGCAAATGACGATAGCTTTTTAGAATTTGGAAAAACTAGTGAAAATGAAGATGCCAGACGCCGACGCTGTTTATTTCCTTTCAACTATTCTGGTTTCCACGAACTAGAATTCGATCTTGAAGATGTTGACGAGTTGACAGGAGATGATTTTGCTGCCATCATTGGGGACCTTGATGAATCAGTCCTCAGTCAGGATGAGAATGAGTCATCATTTGAAGAGGCTGGATTATCAGATGAGCAAACATTAGGCAAATGGTTCGAAAAGGCAACACCTGTCTTAGCAAGAGCTGGTCTTCTCAATGATCTGACTTTGTTTTTCAAATTGGTGGCTAACGGCTGCTTTCCTCTGACAAATATATCTCTGTTGTTATTTTTGGACGTTGTCAGGTACTATGGCTCAGAAAATGTGTGCGGGATGCGCTACAGGAAACAAACTCTGCTTTATTGGATGTTTGGCTATTTGCTCTTTCATGGAAAATGGCTAAGATTTAGCAGAGGACTCAAATTTAGTGGGAGTACACTTGAAGGAGAAGGGGAACGGGGGCACTTCAACCCAGAAGGCACTTCTATCAACTTTGCAGTGCCAGCAAATTCAGTCATTAGGAAAGGGCTCGAAAAACATAATCATGTTGAAAGAAACCTCAAGACGGGTTTGATTATACCAATGTTAGAGAATGTATCCAATGAAAAAAGACCGATACGTGAACAATACGTGTTATCCTTTGATGGGAAGTTGTTAAGAAGTGGCCTGGCAAAGGACTTTGGAGACATCGATATGGCCGGACAAGAAGGAAAGCCGACACTTCAAGAGCGTAAAGAGAGGCTGAACGAAGATATGGAGAAGGTGAAACAACTGCAGTTAGAGCTCCTGATGCTAGAAAATGACGTTGAATTGTCTGGCCTAGACAGCACAAAAAGACAAGTAATATCGAACAAAATTCGTGAAATTGTCAAGGCAGTTACACTGCGAGTAAAGGATGCAAGAACCAGCAAATTGAATAAGCAATTCAATATCAAGAAGATGATTGATTCAGTTGGTGGTGAGAGAAAATGGAGAGGAAGCAAACTGGTAAATGCTATTTCGAGAGCAAAATGTGAGCTGCTGCAAATCAATGATTTCGTCGACACAGCATTGCAACAGAACAAGAAAGCATGCTTAATTGCAAGGACATTTATGAATCTAGGTGAGTACTAAATCTTTGCATGGCAATTTCTCAAAAAAATAGAGCTTGTTTTAAACGTTTCGCTTTCGCTTCATCAGATTGATTTCTGATGAAGCAAAAGCGAAAGCGAAACGTTAATACAAGCTCTATATTCTTGAGAAATCTTTATTACTTTTATATGGTTATCGGGGAGGCTCATGATTCATCTTTGCATAGCAAGTTATAGCCTTTATTGAAAAATCGCAAAATAAAAGCGTCGCTCTTCTTCAATCAGTCTCGAAACCACATAGGGACCGCGGCCGTGGTGGAACTATGCCATCGACCACATATTTTCAAACGCATTTCTTGCTTGGAGCCGTTGTATTCGAATGATAAGCTCCCGAGGAGGGGGGCATTGTATATATTTGTAGGTATTTGTGGACGTGCCATCGGCAGCACATATTCCAAATCTTGAAATCGGTATAGAGTGGTGGGAATATTTTATGCAACTTCTTTTTCTTAGCTTAATGGCTTGAAAGAAGCTTCAGCTACTTGTCTATAATTCTATCATTAAGCGTTTCAAAGTCTGGAATATTTTTGGAAATCACAGCTTATCTCATATTTAGGCTCATTCTGACTCGTTTCATTTTTAGGAGACCTTTGCTTGATACCATATTCTAGTCGTCCATTAACTATGGTTTTCTCGAAATCTATTCCATGTTTTGTCAAATAATTACGATTTATGATCAATTATAAATCATCAAATGTGGTCAGTCATATGAAATGCGATGCTTTTAAGCTCTTTTGGAAATCTTTCTTGAATTCTTAAAAGAGGAGATAACTAGTCAGATTCTGAAAATATTGACGATTTCAGAGAAGTCCAACTATATAACTATACGATTATTGTGAAATAACTAAAGTCCCTCAAAAGTCACTCAGTTAAAAAATAATATGTGATATAACTTTCAACCAACCTTTTCACGAATTTCGAGCCTGTACAGTAACCTGGAAGGGTATCATTCTTCGCGTTCGCGAAGTTGATATAAGGAGTAGCTTTATGTCAAGATCCCGACCAAAATCTGGTCAAGTGCCCCCTCCCTGCACCTGGGGCCTAAGCTGTCTTATTTGGTATGCAAAGCAATTTACTATATCAGCAATTATTCTTCCTTGCAGGAACACCAAAGTCCTTGGTGAATAATGACAGAATATCTGCAAGCAATTACATGGTCAGTTTGAAGGAACCAAAGGTAATTTCAAATGGACCAATTCATCCGTTGCACGTTAAACAAGGAACCCCGGAGTGGTTCGCTTTACGAGAGAAGGCAATTTTTACTGGTAGCACGCTTTACAAAGGGCTTGGTCTTTTCAAGTTTAAGGATCAAGTGTCGTTCCTGAAAGAAAAAGCAGCAATTGTCGAGAAAGTGCAATTCGGAACAAAAAGTTCTCATGTTAGTACAGAAAAAGATGGCGGCAATGACGCAATGGATACTGCTGACGAGCAAGAAGCGTCTGGTGATCAGGAAGAAGCCACCAACAGCTGCGAAAATGTGGACATATCGAGAGAAAAATTTTTAGAATGGGGCCGTAACAATGAAAAACATGCTGTTGCTACTGTCATTAGTTATGCCCTACCCATGTTTTACCCAGGCACCTCATTTTTAGAGGTCGGGGCTTCCTTTATCCAATGTGAGATCACCAACGAGAATCTGGTGGAGGTGTCAGCAGATGGATTGATTTGTACTGAAGATGAAGTCACTGCAAAAGTGGAAATAAAGTGTCCATATCCACCAGCAGAGGGAATGTACAAGCTTCCTGTTTATTATGATGTCCCAAGATATTACGCTCTCCAGCTTATTGTTGAGATGGAAGCAGAACCCAAAGTTCCTGAGATTCTCTTTGCCTGCTACTCTCCACAAAGTACGGTTCTCAGTAAAGTGAAATTTAACAACGACCTCTGGTTATCGACCAAGATTGAAATAAAGAATCTTCTGACAATGATTAGCGAAGGAACGATTCCAAAGCAGAGGACTCTGTTTGCAAAAGATGTTCTTCCACAGAAGATCCAGCAGTTTCTGGAAACGAATGTCGAGGTTCTCATGGAAATTCCTTCAGTTAAAGACACCGAAGAAGGAACATGTTTCAGTATTGATGTGCACAACGAAAACACTCCATACATAATCCCAAAAGAAATGAACGATGAGCTTTTCAAGTTAGATGGATATCAGCTGAAACAGTTCGCGAATCAGTTTGGTGTGGTATTGGAGAAAGGATACGAAATAAGTAGACTAAAGGCAAAGGAACTATTTGTATGCCTTCTGGCACCAGCAACAAGGACTTACCACCCAGAAAAGCCGTCGTGCTTTCCTGTTTTCTACGGACTAAAGGGCAAGACATTCAGTAGAACTGAAAAGAGAAGGCTCTATGACACAGTAATGGATGCCTGCTCTGAGCATGAAATTGACATCTTGGCAACTTCTTTTGATGGAGAATGTGTCTCGTTGATCACCGAGAATGAAGATGGAGATCCACTTACATTAATTCAATTGCAGCATGATGTGTATGAAAGTACACGCAAGGTTGGGAAACAGGAAATAGTTAGGGAGATAGTCAACATCTCCAAAACTGTGCTAACTGATGAAATCAAGAAAAGACTTAGAGAGAAGTACCATGAAAGTGGCAAGATAATGTTGGAAGGTCTACCATTGCCAAAGTCTCCTTGCGTAGAGCTCCGAAAAGCAATTGCAGAGAATGAAAAGGGGAAGAAAAAACGGAAAAATGCAGGCGATTCCCAGTCAGCAGCAACGAGAAATAAGTCCAAGAAGAAATCTGGAAAACAGAACAAAGGAATTTCTAAAAAGTTGTTAAATCCAAAGTCATTGGCCCAATTGTCGAGAGCTGTCGTTGAATCGCCAACCTACTACAAGTCAGCTTTGAATATCAGTTATGCGAAAATCATATGGCCAAGTAAACTGGAGAAATGGAAAGAAGACAGTCCTATCACCCATGGGCTACTGGGGCAACCGGATACATGGTTTTGTATTCCAGAATTTAGCAAACAGAGGAGAAGGCTTGAGCACAAAGTTTGGGATGCAACCCATCTTCTCACGAATATGAGGCGGGTAGTTTGCAGCAAGGGCACAGAAAAGTTGAGCAAGGAGGCATGGATAGCTGCCTCTAAAGACAAGATGAACAGCTTAAAGCCATCAATGGTACTGGACCTACCTGACAAGCAAGATATAGGATTTGCTCTTACCACCTTCAGTGAAGAAGTAGAAATATCAATGACAAAAATGAATTTTTGCGAAGAGGCGACATTTTGCAGACTGATCCGAGAATGGTGGACTGCAGAAGACGAACCTGGAATAAGCGCCGTGCAAAGAGTTTCACAAAGAAATAACCTTCGTCAATATCTTCTAAAGGATGTCGACTTTGGCTCATTCCCTCCATTCACTTCATATGTTAAAGGTTTGTATGTCTTTCATTGTATTTAAAATTTGCGCATAAAATTTTGCAAAATTGCTAAATATTTTTGCCTGACACTGGCCACAGATCATAGCATAGATCTGAAAGAGAAGAAACGAGAATGGATCCTGTGCAATTTTTGAAATTGGCAAATCAGAGAGCCCATTTTTCCTGCGGTCAGAGGCCATGAGCAAAGTAGGCTATGAACAAACTCATATCTTGCACCTTTGCAACTGACCAAAGGGAAGTCCGGAGGACTTTTTGGTGGGCTAGTTTCAAAATGGTTCGCTTTATTTATTCCGGAAACTTCTTTCCTGGATCTTACCACATGATTTGCAACGACCAGTGTCAGACGAATGATAATATACTTAGAAAATGGTTCCATTTTGAGACGCAATTTTTAAGTTTCTTACCAAAACACAAATTCTCAGAGCTATCATCATATCAAAGATAATGATTATATTTTAATCAGGGCTGCTTTTAGGAGCAAAGAATTAGTCATGATTGATTTTGAAGCCAAAAGCTCGTTTATCGATTGAGGAACTCAGCGCAGTCACCCAAAATGTTATTGCCTATTGCTATTGCGAAGACTCGCACGTTGGACAGTGCCAGCCAGATTTCTAAAGTAAGCCATGATTCGACAAGGTCCTGTATGTTCCCCAAACCAAATCAACGATGTGAACAATGGATCAACCCTATCCATTATCCAATATCGTTAACCAAAAGTTTTAGTCGCTATGTATCAAGAGATATACATATCTAAGTTGGCCCCTGGCGTTTCAAATGTATAAGATGAGTCCACTATTTTCTGTACCTTTGAAATCAGAAAACTTAAGTTTGTACAGGATGAAATATTTCATCTTGGTGTGTCTTATACCTTTGATTAGAAAAGCGTATATACTTTTTGTACCTCTTCACTATTAGGATTCCCAAGGAAGCTGTATGAAGGATTACTTTCGAGTATTGATGCAAAATATCAATTGTATGCGATGACTCCAGTATCATACAACACGCGAGCTGTTTCAAGTCTTATATCGGAAAATTTCTTCAGTTCTTTGGTTGAGTTGGATAGCAGTGGTACTGGCTATTTAAGGGCACAAGACATCCCCAGATGTATGGGAACTGCTTGCTCGATGCTTGACATCAGATTGAACCCCGAAAAGTGAGTTATGTTCTTCAAGTTCGGTTTCCTTTACGTAAACAGGGAGGAGCAAACACGCAAAATATCTCGTACCATTCCTAAAAGGCCTAGCCCATCATCAAAATCTAAAAAAATTCGGAAAAACTTGAAAATCTAAAGATCTTCACAAAATTTCAGATGATGGCTCTTAACCTCATGATTTTGAACCAAAATTTATAGATCGGAAGAGATATGATTCAAGAGAGTTTCAATGCATACATTCTTACATCAAAGTAAATGGTACGAAATGCAATGCACCTTTATTTTCATTTGCTTTCAGAGTGTTTGCATGTAAAACAACAAAAAGCACAGTTTACAAGGAGCATGGTTATGAAAAGGTTACCGAACTACATTCCATGATGACGGAAAATTTCAAAAGACCAACGAAGATAACTGTTATAAACGTGAGGTATGTGAAAGATTTGGTCAATGTTTAAGTTTGAAGCTGTTCTTATAGCAGATAAAGAGCAGGCAACATTCATTCGTTTTTCAAATTTATCTGATCAACTAGGGAACAAGAGTACACCATTGTTAGCTTCTTGAATACTTTCAAACTCCTCACCTTTGGTAAAAAGATACTGTAGCACGTATTTTAGATTGCTGAAAAATTAAGAAAATCCAAAATTGAGAAGTATTAAAAAATCGTTTTCATCCTAACTGCGTTTTAGCGTCATAATTTCGCATGTTTATTCTAGTGAATGATACTGCTTGATTTTTAATTCCAATATGTTTTACCAGACAGACTGAATGATGCATGACTTGATAGAAAACGATATGAAATGTTTAGGCACAGAGATGATCTTATAGACTACTTTCAGCAGTCGAACTTGATACTTTTTAAACAATTTTGTAATGGTTCTAACTGGCATTTATTTTCTAAAGATACATAGCCCTAGTTTTTTGTAAAAGCCAAGTAGTTTGAGAAGCGAGGAATCGTGAATTTTCGCCAGCAAGTAAGGCAACAGTCTTTGATTTTTGAAAGAAGCAAATTTTCAAAATACTAATTTATCGAAATGGTAATGTAATATATTTTCCCCTTTCAAAAAATATGTATTTTGAAGATGCTTATCTTTCCACAAAATTCCGGACTGCTGGCCTCAAACTGTTGCCTGCTTTACGAAGGTTGTCTGGTAAAACATGAATTCTCTGACCCTCCCCCTTTACTTTCCTTATGATATGGCATAGGGCACTACAAAGATATCAAAACTGTTGAAAAATTGATTTTATTGGCAAACCAATATCAAAAGCTTAATGGTATAAACTGGAAAAGAACAAAACGCACTGTTTGCAAAGTTCACCATAGAAGAAACTGCTTTCTTTTTCAATGTTCTCTTGAAAGTGTAGTTGTTTTTTGTTGTGCAGTTTTTTGTATGCTAAACTTTACAGATTCAGGAGAATAAAGCGAAAATCTTTAAAAATGCTGCACATACGATCTCATGCCCATTGCAGCATCTCTACTACAATCCATATCGAATCCACTAAAATCCGTATCATTCTATAGGTTGTTGGCACTTGAAATTTGCAAAACGTTTAACAACTTGAATCCAACCTTACTGAAAGACTCTGTTCTCTGAAAATTCATTGGTTATAATATTCACAAATTATGTTCTATTTTGTTCCTAATGTTAGAACTAAACATTACGGTATGACATCTATTATCTTCTTGGATCAAAAGATTTGGAATTCTCTTCCAAATGAAAGAAAGTCTTCCTGGAACAATAATCACGTTTACTCTGTATTGCAAAAGGACATGTAGTTAGAGTCGTTATCAAAAGTCATTTAGATCATTCTTATTTCAGGGATGATTTTTTTGACACTGCTGCCAGAAAACGAACAAAAGGGAAAAGAAAAGTTGGCACACTGTCAGAATTTGGTGCTCCGCCAAGAAAGGCGCTACCAGTAAGAGCTCATCACCGATGCGACGAATCAAAGATCTTGCCAGAAAAGCTATTCAGCTGTCAGTTCGAAGAAAAATCTTAACAAACGTTAAGCTATTTTCAGTCAGCATGATGCTATTGATCGTTAGGAGCCATTTATCGTCTACCAAGAGATGGAGTGGAGGGGGCATGTTTGCCACCGTTGATATGGTTTCTATTTGGGACAGTTTATGATCAGCGAAAGACTAATGACGTTACGAAGGTACAACGAAAACTAATGTAGAGTACAATTGTGTTTGGTTATAGAACTACCATCATATTGTAAAATAATGTAAGCTAGGTATCATTTAAAACGGATTTGAGACCGGAACTTGAATCTAGCAAGCATTATGAAATTGTGCTGTCTGTCACTTGGAACAATATTTGAAACTAAAACTTTATCAAAATTGCAGAACGACTTTGGTACCTTGCGAAACTGTGGTGTCATCTTAATAGGATTCTGCAAACAGGATAATGTAAGACTCATTGCTTCTGAAAGCGTTTCTGCCAAAAGTTATTAGGAAAGTATAGGAGCAAAAACTAACCTCAATGCATTATATGATAGGCGACGGACATATCATTTCCTTTTATAAAATTCCAAGTTCATAATATTGTTTGCAAAAACCTTCATTTTTGACTGATGTACAAGAGGTCGAAAAAATTGCGAAGTAAAAACCATCCAAAATTCCCAAGGAATGCAATGATATCTAGTATGAATTATTTTGGAAAATACTTGTAGTTCTATGGCCAAAAAAACAGTTCTACTCTACATCCTTTTTTGTTGTACCTTAGGGTGTAGTTATTGGAACTTTTCTTTTTGAGTGGAATTAAGACATACGACAACCGAAGTATTACATTCTCACAGCAAACCTAAAAAGAGAATCACGTTCATCGAGTAAAATTTAAACTGTTTCGTTCTTGCAAAGCACAACATGTCTTGCCAAACTAGAAGAATACGAAAAGGACTTCTTACATTTCTTGCAGACATGTCTGCGTTTCATTTCGCTGTGCTTGCTATCTTGATGCCTTTTCAGGCTTCTTCCATCGGCATATTTTGCATCACAACCTGCTGCTGTGCAGGCAAATTTTTTCTCCAAATCTCCAGTAGTGCTCTTTTGCTTGTTGCCAGTGCAGTTTCTTTGATGACGTATCATATTATGCTTGTATGCAAATTCTTTCCCGCAATGTAGGCATTTGGCAGTTCTTGTAGCGGTATGACAAACCATGTGGCCATCAAGAAGATGCTGATGAGAAAATGCTTTTCCACAACCAGCTATGGTGCACAAAAAACTCTTCCTTCCACATGGATACTTGCTTTATGGCTTCGCAAGCTGTCCTTGGACTTGAACATTTTGTTGCATCCAGGCGTATCGCAACGAATGTCCTTCTTGCCATGTGAATTTTGTTTATGTCTTTGTAGGTCAGCTTTGTCTCTAAAATGGCGAGTGCACTGGTCACAACAAACCATCAGTGTACCATGGATCGTATCCGTGTGGCGCTTCAGATGGTCTTTCCTGGAAAAATTTTGCATGCATCCAGGATAGGGGCAGTCGAGTCTAGGGGGTACTTCTTCATCTGCTTCAGCGACAGTTGGTTGGCTCAATTGCGTTTCTTGCAGGTCAAGGTCTTTCGCTGCACTAGAGACGGTAGATGCAGAATCCGTAGTCATGGATGTAACACCTAAAATATTGGAATCAATTTCAAGAGCTCGGCTAAACTGTCCCATTCTACCAAAATTCGCATAAAACTGATCTTCTTCAGTGTCGATCTGTTGGCCACACTCTTCAAAATCCTGGCTAATCTGACTTTCCGCAACCCTCGGTCCTCCTCCCTCTGAGTCTTGCTGATACCTGCCCGTGAAATTTGTTACTGTGGAGGTCAGAACAGGTTTTGGCAAGTTCAGTCCTCCCTCGCTGCTCAAATCTCTCGACTGCCATCGATTTTGTGGTGCTTCGACACTTCTAAATCCAGCTGGAGGGCTCTGGAACGATGATGCTGGCCTTGCTTGGGATCTTTGGCGATGCGACATTGCGATTGTATAAAAAAGTGCTCTGCGATCTGTTTCTTCATTCAGATTAACGAGAGATTAACTGACTTACCAATTGACAGCGATATTTATATTTGTTAATATTGATTGGCAAAGAATAGGTTTGCCACATTAGAGATAAGCGGATTAAACAATTTGAGCATGTTTGACACATTAAAGATCATATGTTTTTGTCTCCGTGTTACTTGTTTCTGTATATGTATCCATGTATCTTCAATAAAGTTAGTTTCTTGTGTATAAAAGCTTCATTATTTGCGAGTTATTTTAAGCGATGACGGAAAAAAGCTGATTTTGCATTCAATGTTTTGATGATTAGACTTTTTATTTCAAGAATGACGAGAGAAGCTAATCTGTTACTCTATTCAAATCTTGTTGGTTTGTAGCGGAATGATCGTTATGGTGCGCTGCCGAACAGGTGTTACTCTTAAGAGGTTTAGTAATGAGAGTTGCAATTTTTAATGCGTAAACGTTGTGATTGCCCTTGCGTCATATGATACCAACGGAGACGTACGCATAATATTGCTTTGCATTGGAAGTGTTACTTTATCGATGCCACCTTGGTGTAACGGAAAGCTAATTTGCTTAGTAACGTTTATTTACTTTTAACTTTGTTGTAGGCAACTCTTACAGTTGCCATAGTGTGTGAGATGACACAATTAACCGTAATCATATTGCTCCTTCGCACTGTGTTTAGTAACAATTGCACTTATTTCTTATAAGAAACTAAGAATTTGGAACAGTACTGAAAGTTTCTTAAAATTGTTAGATTTAGAGTACTCAGGGTTTCTTACGAGCTTCTTAGAAGTTCCATAACAATCTTCATGCTCGCTAGGTGCCCTCGTGAACACTTAAAGACAAGGTTTTTTAAGCCTTTCCAATGTTTATACATTATTCAAGTACCTTACGAGAAATATCATAGGGAAACAAGCGAGAATGAATGAATTAAAAATAGGTTAAGGATTTTCTTTATCAAAAAAGTAGTTTCTTAACTCACATTTTCCCAGTACTGGAGTTTCTTAATTATTTGGCAATCTGAGGAAGATACGTGTACTACATAATGCAATGTACTTTTAATTTACGGGAACTTGTATAATTTACGGGAACTTATATACACAAGATATTCTTCTCAGAATTTTCATCACGCAAAACAGCAAACAGACCACTGTGACATTTCACAAGCGTCAAGTCTCAAAACAAGTCCCCGTAAATTATGTATGCATGTATGTTTATATTTGCCACGTAAAATAGAAAATTTACAAGAAATAAACGGAATTTACAAGTTTTAAAAGCTAAAAATAGATAAAATACGATGACAATGTACTTTAGATAAATACGTTAAAAAACGCCCCTAACATTAGTGGCAGGGATAGCATTGAAAGGTCATATTGACCTTATTTCTATAATGTCAAATGTCATAATGTATATATTTCTATAACGTCTTTATGTCAAAGCCATGGGGTAGTCATGCTATTTTGCTCCCCATGGTATCTCGTCCTGGTAGTGTTGTAAAGTAGCTCGTAAGTGTTGTTATAAGTAATCCTGTTTTTGTAAATTTTTATGCTTAATATATAAAAAAAAAATTTCTATAATGGTCCCTTATATTGCATTATAATGTATTATAAATGCATTGCATTATATAATGATTGCCACGACACACAGTGCGAAGGAGCAATATGACTACAGTCAATTGTGTCATCTCACACTATGGCAACTGTAAGAGTTGGCTACAACAAAGTTAGAAGTAAACAACGTTACTAAGCAAATTAGCTTCTGATTTTGGGAGTGTCTTTTTCCGTTACACCAAGGTGGCATCGATAAAGTAACACTTCCAATGCAAAGCAATATTATGCGTAAGTCTCCGTTGGTATCATATGACGCAAGGGCAATCACAACGTTTACGCATTAAAAATTGCAACTCTCATTACTAAACCTCTTAAGAGTAACACCTGTTCGGCAGCGCACCATAACGACCATTCCGCTACAAACCAATTAGATTTCAATAGAGTGACAGATTAGCTTCTCTCGTCATTCTTGAAATAAAAAGTCTTATCATCAGAACATCGAAGGCAAATTCAGCATTTTACTGTCTTATATCCATTTTGCGCCCGAAATCGCAAATTGCAAATCGCTTAAAATAACTCGCAAATAATGAAGCTTTTATACACAAGAAAGTAACTTTATTACATTAGTGAGACACCGTTATTGTTATGTTTTCGTCAACAACAGGTATTTTTTTATTCGCAAAGCGTCAGAAAATTAAGATACTCCAGTGCTGAAAAAATATTAAAGAAACTATTAAAGGGAATATATATAGCCACCTTGACATAGCTATATCGACAAGCTGCTATAGATAGGCGGAAAAACGCCCACAAACCCATTGTTTCCTTCGCCACACAAGGAAACGGCAGGCGTCAAAGTGGCTGAATACAATAGATTATATTTTTAACTTGGCCCGCGCCAGCTTTTAACTATGTCGATTCCCTATAATTCTAGTCAATGAAATCCTTTGCATAGTTTCACTTTATTTTCACTTCTTTCCTGTATATTATTAATCAGAAGGTACTTGAGTAATGTCTTAATATTGGAAAAGCTCCAACGAAGCTGCTTTGAAATTTCCATGAGGCACAAGAAATCAACATGAAGATTGTTTTGGAACTCGTAAGATTTCATTTCATTTTCATTTTAAATTTTTTATACACGGTGGCCCCATTAGCCAAGAATGGCTGCTTTTCAGGGGCCGTGGTTAACTCATTAGAAACTCAGAGTACTCAAAATCTGACCATTTCAGAAACCTTTCAGTACTGATTCAAATTCTTAAAAAAATAACTATATTGTATTCGAACTTTGCCTGCATTCACGATACTTTTATTGCCCGTAAATAAACAGGGCTCACTGGCCCTTTACATACTTCAAAAGGCGTAAGATAATCAATGATACACCATAGATTCAGGCCCGTAGGAAGTGGGGGGGGGGGTAGGGGGGGCTCAAGCCCCCCAATAATTTCTTAAAACAATGGTGCTATGTCACATGACTTAATTAGATGTATTTTTCTCTATTGTTTTAAGAACAATTGCCCCCCAATCCGAAGCTTCTTCCTACGGCCCTGCATAGATTAAAAACATTTTCAACAAAAATCACTTTAAATCTGTCTTTTGTCCTAAACTCAAACGTCTCATTGATTCTTCCAGAAGAATCCTCAAATTGAATCGGCCTTCACAACCATTGGTATGTTTTCAAAATATGTACTGATGCTAGACCCCACACGCATCATGCTAGCCCTCCGCTGTACTGATGCAAGCCCTCCACTGTACTGCAGAGCCTCCACTGTACTCATGTAAGCCCTCCACCGTACTCAACAGCCTCCACTGTACTGATGCTAGCCCCCCACACTCATCATGCTAGCCCTCCACTGTACTGATGTAAGCCCTCCACCGTACTGCAGAGCCTCCACTGTACTGATGTAAGCCCCCCACTGTACTGAATAGCCTCCACTGTACTCAATGTTGTACCCCCACACTAATCATGCTAGCCCTCCACCGTACTCATGTTAGCCCTCCACTGTACTCAACAGCCTCCACTGTACTGATGCTAGCCCCCCACACTCATCATGCTAGCCCTCCACTGTACTGATGTAAGCCCTCCACCGTACTGCAGAGCCTCCACTGTACTGATGTAAGCCCCCCACTGTACTGAATAGCCTCCACTGTACTCAATGTTGTACCCCCACACTAATCATGCTAGCCCTCCACCGTACTCATGTTAGCCCTCCACTGTACTCAACAGCCTCCACTGTACTGATGCTAGCCCCCCACACTCATCATGCTAGCCCTCCACTGTACTGATGTAAGCCCTCCACCGTACTGCAGAGCCTCCACTGTACTGATGTAAGCCCCCCACTGTACTGAATAGCCTCCACTGTACTCAATGTTGTACCCCCACACTAATCATGCTAGCCCTCCACCGTACTCATGTTAGCCCTCCACTGTACTCAACAGCCTCCACTGTACTCATGTTGTACCCCCACACTAATCATGCTAGCCCTCCACTGTACTCATGTTAGCCCTCCACCGTACTCAACAGCCTCCACTGTACTCAATGCTAGCCCTCCACTGTACTGATGTGAGCCCTCCACTGTACTTGGCAACCTCCACTGTACTGATGCTAGCCCGCCACAGTACTGATGTGAGCCCTCCACTGTACTGAACAGCCTCCACTGTACTGAACAGCCTCCACTGTACTGCACAGACATTACCCGGGGTGATCCTAGTAGCCTGTATAAATATTGTAAAATGAAATGAAAAAAAAAATGAAAATGAAATGCATAGAACATGAATTTATTGACTTTCGAGGATAAATTCGGACATTAATTTTGAATCTACAGCATAAATTTGCTTTATATTCTCTAATTTTGAAGTCTCCGACTCAGGTGCGGTCTGGACCGGGTGGCAAAATGGCGATCGCCACCCGGGCCCCCGGGGGGGGGGGGGTACTTAGTATATTTTGCTGACGCCATGTGCACTCCTTTCCGGGTATCGTTTTCGCCTCTTTTTTCTAACGCCGGGTATCAAAAGAAGGCAATTTTTCTAAAGCCGGTTGTTCATTTCATTTCATTTCATTTCATTTTTAATTATTTATACACGGTGGCCCCATCAATCAACGACTGCTTTACAGGGGGCCGTGTTAAAAAGCTTACAAAATTAACAATACTTTACTAAAATACAGGACCGCCGAGAGGGGGGGGTAGCCGGGGCAACTGCCCCGGGGCCCGGGCCCCGCCAGGGGCCCGTAAAAATGAAGCTTTGTTTTTCCATTGTATGTTGCAATTATATCATCTAGCTGGGCCCCGCAAGGGGCCCCGGCAAAATCAAATTTTCTGCTTGTCCATTGCACTTTCAAGTTCAAATAATATCACGGGCCTCAGTTCATTTCAATTGCAATAAACTTTGTGTTGTGTTGTAAGTTTCTCTGGCCGAATGTGAACAACAACAAAAATGTACAGAAATTGAACGGGTCTACATCTCCTCGCTGCTATCAACGTTGTTTCGTTAAATCGTATTGAGAATACGCTACTGAAAGTATTGCTCATGACATTACTGGTGTTTTCGAATAAATAAACTCTGTCAGAAATTTTATTACTTTTCTATCTACGTTCTTCAGGCCCGTCGGAAGATCTGTCATTTTTTTATATTATGCAATTCAAAAATAATCTACCGGGAGCGCGAAAATAAACTATGCACGTTTGGCAGGCCACAATAAATCGTACACTAAACCGATTTTGAAGATTTATTACTTAATCTTTAGCAAAAAGCCTGGATTAGATCCTAGGACTTTTTGCAAATTTTTCCGTTTCCAATTTTTAGAGCTAGAAGCAAGTTTCTTAAAATGTTCGTTTTCGAGAACATTGAAAACGATCAAAAAACGTTGATAAAATTTTAAAAGATTCAACATGAATGAATAAAGAGAAAACGTTTTCAGGGGCATTGTGGGGTTTAGTACGAACTTTCGTACAGCAAATTACAATCATTCGATTTCCAAATCGCAACTCACCACGAACAAGTTCTCTCTTTGCCCATTTATGTCGATTCTTTAGAAAAATTGGTCGATGATTTTTGATTGTTTTTCAGTGTTTTCGAAAACTAACATTTTAGGAAACTCGCTTCTAGCTCTAAAAACTGAAAATGAAAAATTTGCAAAAAATCCCAGTATTTCATTCAAGCTTTCTGCAAATGATTTAGTCATAAATCTGCAAAATCGGTCCAGTGTACGATTTATTCTGGCCTGTCAAACGTGCGTAGTTTATTTTGGCGGACCCGGTATATCCTCGTGAAATTGATTGAGGTCCTATTTTCAAAATTTCCCGGAAAAACCTCCATCAGTCATGATCCTTTGCCTCTTTAAATGGCAGATTTTACAAAAATGATGCATTTTCCAGCGATCTAAAGGGCGTGGTCATGAAAAATTTTCCCGGGGGCGAGCCCCCGGACCCCATTTTTGCTCGCTGCGCTCACATCTAGTTCTAGCCTCCCAAAATAGAATTTCATTCCGACATGCCTAGTTCTTACCGTGGATCATTTTGCTGCTAGAAATTGATGAGGATTAGACATTGCATTGAACTTTAGTCACAAAATCCGACATGAAAATTCACGATTTTCATGTTTTGGAATTTGCGAAATTTTCCCAACTGTGCACCCGTAGTAGACTCATTCCAAAAGTCTCTTGTTTCACCCCCTCCCTCTGTTGACTTGCTGCTACAAAAGGAGTGATAACAACAACAACATAACACAAAAGTTAGAGGGCCATAGAGGGACCTATTGCCAGTGCCAAGCAAGGGGCCCGCATCCACTAGTTGCCCCGGGGGGCCCGCCCTCGCTCTCGGCGGCCCTGCTAAAATAACCTAATTACAAGTGATAAAATCTAAAAAATCTAACTAGAATACTTATGATAAAAAATTAAAAAGAGTAAAATCAAAACTGGTGAATGGAACGAAAAATCACAATCAAATGGTCAAGCAGAAGGCTGCAGATGGTTTTTTAGTTGGCATTTAAACGAATTAAGCGAATTTGCTTGTTTTATATCCAACGGAAGCTGATTCCAAGTTCTAGCGCCAAGAAAAGATATCGCTTTTTGTCCTTTGCAGGTTGTCATCCTTGGGATATAGAGATCAGTGGCTGCATTTCGCAAGCTAATATCAATATTTCGGTCAGAATTTTTTGTGAACAAATCAGAAAGATAGCTAGGTGCAAGGCCAGTTATTGCTTTATACGTAACCGTAGCTGTTTCACTTTTAATCATATCACTGACAGTAAGCCATTTAAGGTTCTTAATCAAAAGGGTCGCAGATGTATCATAACTGCTATTTGAGACAATCCTTGCAGCTTGATTTTGCAATTTTTGCAGAGCTTGCAATCTAGCTTCGCCACAGCTTCCCCATACAGAGCAACAGTAGCGAAAGTGTGGCTCGACAATGCCTCGGTACATTTGTATCAGAGTAGGTTTCGGTACGAATTTCTTAGCATACTTGAGAAAACCTAAAGCACGAGATACTTTGCCACATAAGACTTTCATGTGCTGATTCCAGTCAAGATTGCTGTCAAGTTGAACACCTAAATATTTCACATTGTTAACTAGATTTATGTCAGAGCCTCCAATAGAAAAAGTTGGAGAATCTACTTTCTTTTCAGCAATCTTCTTCAGGTTTGGTTGGGAACCTATAACCATCGCTTGCGTCTTTACAACATTTAACGACAGTTTGTTACCCTGCAACCATTTGTTTAGACAATCGAGATCCCTATTTAGTGTCGTATTAAGCTCTTCGATGTTTTTAGAGGCATATGAGATGCTAGTATCGTCAGCATACATTGTCAGATTACATTTATTGAGTGCCAAAGGAAGATCATTAATGTAGATTAGAAAAAGGAGTGATCCTAAGCACCATCCCTGAGGAACACCACAATCAATATCGTGCAAATCAGAACATGCACCATTAACTTTACAGAACTGACATCTGTTTTCTAAGTAAGATTGGAACCATAAATATTCGAGGCCGTCAATGCCGTATTTCTTCAGTTTCGCGAGAAGAATTTGATGATTGACCGTGTCAAATGCTTTCTTAAGGTCGATGAAGACCATAGCAGTGTATTTTCCATTATCTATATTGACGTACCAATCATTGGTATTGTTTAAAAGGGATGTAACTACAGAGTGCAAACTCCTAAAACCGGATTGATGCGAAAAAAGATGCTTATTTCCGTCCATATACTCATAAAGCTGATTGTAAACCAACTTTTCAAACACCCTTGATAAAAAAGGGAGAACTGATATGGGTCTGTAATTTGAGCGATCATTCTGTTGGCCACTTTTAAATATAGGGGCAACTCTTGCAATTTTCCAACTATCCGGGAAAACACCAGTAGCTAAAGAGAGATTAAACATGTCGCAAAGAGAATCGGCCAAGATTGGAAGTCCAGCTTTCAAGAAAAAGTTGGCAATGCCATCAGGCCCAGATCCCATAGATGATTTGAATTTTCCAAAGACCTTTTCGACCTGACGTGTATCCACGGGCTTAAAGTGGAACTTAGTATTTTCTTTATTGACAGAATATTCATTTCCCAAAAGAGGATTTACCGTATCCGGTATTTTGTCACTGAGTTTTTTACCAATGCCACAGAAAAAATTATTCATGGATTCAGCGATAGCCTTATTGTCAAATATTGTTTCACCCTCAACACTTAGACATGAAACATGAGTAGTCTTGGATTTTTTGTTTAGAACTTGGTTAATAATTTTCCATGACCCCTTAACATCACCAGCATAAGACGAAATCTTCTTTGTGAAAAACTCACGCTTCAGGTCCAAGTTCAACTTGTTAACTCTGTTACGTAACTGCCTATAAGCTTGCATCAAAATTTGGGATTTGGATCTAACGGCCTGTTTACGTAGTCTGTCACGTGTGGCAGACATAGTCTGAAACTCCTTAGTCAGCCATGAACATGGGGTTTTTTCGTTTTTTATGCGCACGCACACTCGGTTTGAAGCAGAGGCATCTTATTTTTGCAAGCGTGATACATCGAGGCAAAGGAAAGACAAATTGTCATACTTGTAAGGGCAGTACTAGACTCATTACACAAGTCCTTCAATGCTTTTCGAGAAAAATTGTGAAATTCGTTGATTAGTTTTGCAATCAGAAATCTGTCAATTAATCCAATTCGATCTAACACATTTTGTTAAAATGATTTTCCATGAATAACAAAACTTGAAAGGTACCTCAACTTCCAACATTGCCTGTGATCACTGCTACTAGAAGAGTTTCTTAATTTCTTGGAAGGGCCTTTTTTTCTTATGAGAATAAGAATGCACTCTTCCCAAACTGGTTTTGAAATAATTTTTTTTTATTTTTCAACAGATTTTGCTTGCCCATGAAATTTTAGGTGTACATTATTGAGGATACTAGCATTACTGTCCAAAAAAATCATGAAATGTGTCAAATTTGCTCATGTTGGTCAAAATATTTTTCTGGTGACCCTTGACCTATTCCAAAACATCTTTTTCTACCAATAGAATTTTATTGAAAATAAAACCATCATTCTGCACAGATACACACACAAATAAAAACAGAAAAATTCAGTGAAAGCAACTGGAAAATACCTCTCAGAATTAAAATACAGTTATCTAGCTAAAGATATCCTGCAATAATACTGTGTACTTCTGCAAATGATGCTAAAAATGTTCATGAAATGTTCTTGCTTTCAAATCTCTCAGTGATATAGGAACCAGGAGGCACTGGGGGGCACATGCCACCCTTTCCTGAGATTTTGCAGTAAACAAAAGAGTGCCTTTCCACTTTAGAAAGTGTCTCTTTAGCTTGATGAAAAACTCCCTTGATATGCTGTGCCTCCCAAGTTCAAGATGCATTCCTACAGCCCTGAAATCCCTTAACTGCAACTGTTAACATCTGCTGTACAGCCCAGTGCTGTTTTTACATCTCTATGCCATCTATGTATAAAAGCTAGCCAAGTTGGATGGGTCAAGGATATGCAAGCAAAATATCACTGTAAATGTTGTATGCATTGAAGGTGCATGGATCTGCAAAGCAAAATAATTAGCCATTTGGCAAACAATTGTCACCCTTTTCACATTAATACCTATTCAGGGATTGCAAAAGTTAGTTGGAAAAGACAAAGCAATAGAAAATAACATATTCAGGTCATTTCTTAGATGGCAGCAAATGCAGTCACCCCTATGCCCCTTTTCCAGCATTCCTGACCCCCTTCAATGGAGAGGAAAAATTGGGGTGTTAAGGTGTTGTGATTTCTGGTCAAGTCGAAGGCAGCGCGCCAACCTGCGTTTGGACATCACTTAGTCACGCAGGCCAGACATAACAGAGATTACGTCACCACACCAGTATGGATATCTATGATCCGTGCGTACACGTATTCGCATGGTGAGATAGCTCAACTGGTAGAGCGTCTGTCATGAAAGCAGAAGGCCCCGAGTTCAAATCTCGGTCTCACCTCAATTTTTCCATTTTTCTCCATTCGTCGAAAATTTTAGTATCAAATTTATCGTTAAAATGTGCAAGTACCCAAACCATATGTAAAGACAATGGAGAGGAAAAATTGGGGTGTTAAGGTGTTGTGATTTCTGGTCAAGTCGAAGGCAGCGCGCCAACCTGCGTTTGGACATCACTTAGTCACGCAGGCCAGACATAACAGAGATTACGTCACCACACCAGTATGGATATCTATGATCCGTGCGTACACGTATTCGCATGGTGAGATAGCTCAACTGGTAGAGCGTCTGTCATGAAAGCAGAAGGCCCCGAGTTCAAATCTCGGTCTCACCTCAATTTTTCCATTTTTCTCCATTCGTCGAAAATTTTAGTATCAAATTTATCGTTAAAATGTGCAAGTACCCAAACCATATGTAAAGACAATGGAGAGGAAAAATTGGGGTGTTAAGGTGTTGTGATTTCTGGTCAAGTCGAAGGCAGCGCGCCAACCTGCGTTTGGACATCACTTAGTCACGCAGGCCAGACATAACAGAGATTACGTCACCACACCAGTATGGATATCTATGATCCGTGCGTACACGTATTCGCATGGTGAGATAGCTCAACTGGTAGAGCGTCTGTCATGAAAGCAGAAGGCCCCGAGTTCAAATCTCGGTCTCACCTCAATTTTTCCATTTTTCTCCATTCGTCGAAAATTTTAGTATCAAATTTATCGTTAAAATGTGCAAGTACCCAAACCATATGTAAAGACAATGGAGAGGAAAAATTGGGGTGTTAAGGTGTTGTGATTTCTGGTCAAGTCGAAGGCAGCGCGCCAACCTGCGTTTGGACATCACTTAGTCACGCAGGCCAGACATAACAGAGATTACGTCACCACACCAGTATGGATATCTATGATCCGTGCGTACACGTATTCGCATGGTGAGATAGCTCAACTGGTAGAGCGTCTGTCATGAAAGCAGAAGGCCCCGAGTTCAAATCTCGGTCTCACCTCAATTTTTCCATTTTTCTCCATTCGTCGAAAATTTTAGTATCAAATTTATCGTTAAAATGTGCAAGTACCCAAACCATATGTAAAGACAATGGAGAGGAAAAATTGGGGTGTTAAGGTGTTGTGATTTCTGGTCAAGTCGAAGGCAGCGCGCCAACCTGCGTTTGGACATCACTTAGTCACGCAGGCCAGACATAACAGAGATTACGTCACCACACCAGTATGGATATCTATGATCCGTGCGTACACGTATTCGCATGGTGAGATAGCTCAACTGGTAGAGCGTCTGTCATGAAAGCAGAAGGCCCCGAGTTCAAATCTCGGTCTCACCTCAATTTTTCCATTTTTCTCCATTCGTCGAAAATTTTAGTATCAAATTTATCGTTAAAATGTGCAAGTACCCAAACCATTTCTGCATTAAATAGGAATGTGGGTAAATTTCTGACTGTTAATTTGAGGATTCGTTACTTCTTGCATTCTGTCTAAAGAGATGTAGATAGTTGGATTATATAGTAAATCTTATGACATTAAGTACGAAAATCCCCTTGTACGCGATGTATCAGGTACTGAAATATCGGCTTCTTATGACACATGACATGCAGCCCTTGCCCCGTATGTGATTGTTAAGGACAAAGCTTTTCCTTGCCCAAATCGTTGTCGATGTAAACAAAACCTTCCCCTAAAAAGATGAATATTGACGTTTAACGCAAAAAACAGTGCATATACCGACACTGGCATACTGTTACTGAAGACATTGCAAGTGCACTGGCAAAGTTTGGTGATGTGGCACGGTGCCGATTTGGAGAAATAAACGCCTCAAAATTGGCAATTTCAGATGACGACTGTAGAACCATTTTAGACTGCAGTTTGATAAATAACATTTTACCTGCCTTGCCGACCACTTACGACTGTGAGCTTCTGGGTATCAATTGTTCATAGGTAGTTTTATCAACATAAACAAATGCCAGACTTCCAGCTTGAGTATTTCAATGCAAACAAAATATGGAAGAAATGGTTCCTTCTGCTACTTACGTAGCATGGTTCTAGAGTAGTGTCTAAAAAACCTAGAATAACATCGCAACGCAAAAAACGGTGAATAACCCACCTGATAGGTCATGTTCCTGATATCCTTGGCAAGGACTCCTGTAAAGTTCTTGATGTGGCACGGTGTAGTTTTGGAGAAATATCCTCTTTCATCAACATGAATCTGCGTATGAATTAGGCCATTTTTTCATGGCCACAAGAAGTCTTCGAACAGTGCTTTTTAATTAGAAAATCTCGTCGATTGATGTTTCCCAATGTTCGCCAACCTTTCTTCCATCAAAATCAAATAGTGGATTTAACTGCGAACGGATGAGCTCACGCTGGAATGCAAAAGCCGATGCCCGACCCATCTAGGCCAGTTGTCTCACTCGCTTTGAAATCTAGCTGTGAGACTGGTGATTTTGAGTGGTCAGCGGTTTGTGAAACGAAATGTCACTGTGTTGACCATTGCTTAACAATTTTATTAATGTCGTCAGTATTGGAAACAATACCTTTCCAGTCTACTGAAAGTAAGTCATTCAAAAACTCAGTTTTATTGAAGTTTTTCAGACTTCTTGTAGAAATATTTTTGTGCTGTTTCTTTACAGAGCCACGGAATTTTCTAATATAATACACCAAATAATGGTCACTAATGCCAAGAGGGTGAACTCCTGAAATAACAATATTTGACTTATTGTTAGTAGCCACATGGTCTATTAACGTGGATGAGGAGATTGTCTCTCTTGTGGCTGTTACTATAAGCTGATGGAGTCCAAAAAGATTATAAATATCTAGCAATCGATTTGAGTGAGACGGTAAATTTGGTGCACCTTCAGGTCGTTGGGTAGGGTAGTTCGACAAGATGTCACAATTAGTGTCACCAAGGAGAATGATCTCTTTACCTTCCCTCTCTAAAAACTCTAAGGTTTTCTCAATTTGATCAAAAATCTCACTCGACGCATCAGGAGGTCGATACCATGCCAGTACAATAAAAGGAGCAGAGCGAGCTGGCTTAATTTCTACACACAATATCTCTAATGAAGAATTTGGGAGATCACTGCGAACAGTACACTTGTCCATAAGAGAGTCCTTGATATAAAGAGCAACACCACCGCCGTTGCGGTTGCGATCACATCTCTGTATGGAATATCCTCCAATGCTGACTAGATCGTCATGAACATTTTTATCTAGCTTAGTTTCATTTATCGCCAAAATATGAGTTCCTAAATCTTTTGACAAACTACGAATCTCGTCAATGTGCAATAGAAGGCTATTCACATTCAGAGACGCAATCGCAATACCTTTCCTGTTACCTAGAGCGGTACCACTTGCGCAAGGGGCGTGGTCTGGGGGAGCTGTAGATGTAGGAGCGCTTCGTCGAGCAACATCTCTGTCGGTTTCATAAATTTCGCTACATGCTGAATCATAAACTAGTCAGAATCCAATAGTGTTCAAAAAGTTATTCGCTAAAATACATGTACCTCCATAATTCAAATGCAGGCCACTTCCGTTTAGATGACATCGCTCATCAATGTTACTATTATCTATGAATGGAAAGTTTTGTAAACTACATTTTCTACCTAAAAATTTGTTTACTTCGATAGCCTTACCATTAAATTCATCGTTCCGCCGCACGAGTCCAGATACAAAAATTTCGTTATCTTCATCTTTCATTTCTGCTGCAAGCTTCACAATACTGTTTGCAATTTCTGCGGGGGTTTGCTCGCTCGAGAGGTCGTTCGTACCACAATGGAGAATAATTTTCTGTGGGGCTCGATTTAGGGCAGGCACAACATGGCTGTTCATGTCCTTAACATTTGCCCCGCTGAACGATTTAACATAGACCTGTTCTTCATTTCCTGTGGCCTTTGCCATTTTGAAGCCCTTTATATCCTTAACCATGGAGTCGCCCAAAATATATGTGGTAGGCTTTCCACGCCGTTTGCTTGTGGGACCCTCTCTGTGCTTGAGATTACTTCTGTTCTTTGGTCGCTGAATAGCCGCAGAATAAGTCGAGGCTTCATTTTCGGTGGCAGCTCCACAGAATGTTGGTGTATCTTCATGTTCAAGCCCTTCAAATCTATTAAGCTCTTTCGGCCAGGCTGTCTGTGTTCAAACGTGTTATTTCATTGTTTTTCGACGAATTTTTACGTTTTGGGATATGCTTTTCGCCGATTTTTTCTAAAGCCGGCTATCATTTCGAGGGAAAATTTCTAAAGCCGGTTGAAAATTTTTTTTCTTGGAGTGCACCCCCCCCCGTACAATTGAAAGTCAAGTACCCCCCCCCCCCCCCCCGGGCCCTCTGATATGGAAAGTAAAAAAAGTAATGGCCCTTTCCGCGAATGTTGGAGAAGATGATTTGCACAAATTGAAGTATTACAGTCATGGCCAGCAGGGCCCTATAATGACCGATAGCTAATATTGTTCAGTTAGAAAACACAGTAAATTGTTTCTCTTTCATTATTATTATTTCATTATTAAATTCTTTACAGTTGGTATTTACAATAGCTTACAATACACTATCTAATTCAAACCAACTATCTACAAAGAAAACATTCACAAGAATACAAAAGAAATAAGTATTACATGATTTCTGTTTTCGGAGAGATTTCCAAAGATATTGTTGCTACAAGCAATTTTTGCATGTGCAATGTTCACCCTTCCACTCTTTTATCGATTTTTTGAAGCATACGACAGATGGTGAGCTTTTTTTAGAGTCAGGAAGGCTGTTCCAGAGGATGCTACCTCTAAAGGTCAATGAACTGGTCCCATAGGTTGTAGTTTTCGCTTGTGGTAGCATTAATAGTGAATCCGATCTTAGATTGTATGTAAGGTCCTTTCGCTGGAAAATATGCCACAGAAAGGATGGATTTTCGCACAATAGGCACTTATATATGTTTCTATCATCAAGTAAAGTAGATTTTTTACATGGACCCTAGTGTCATCTATCTTTTGGAGAAGCACATCGAGGCCCCGGGGGGGGGGGGGGTATTTCACATATTTTGCGTACGAGGACGTGCCATCAGGAAGGGTATCGATTTTCGCGATTTTCGTATAAGGAATGGTATCGATTTTCGCGATTTTGATATAAGTTAAAGTTCGGATATGCATTTTCGGAAAATTGGTCTAAGGTCTTTTGTGAACTCTGTCTATTTCCGGTGACGCATTTACCCATGGGCCCACTGGGCCCGGGCCCAGGGGCCCCCTAAAATTCTTAAATCTAGAGAGCCCCGAGCAAAATTTGAAAAACCCTATTAAGTGCTGTTGATTTCACTCTTGTGTTTGAATTGAGTGCTAACGTCTTCAGACAACACAATTTTTTCATATATTTACAATACATGATGGGCGAGCAAAGTAGAAATTCGGCAATAACGTAAGTTTGTTAGAAAGCCTCTAGAAAGTTCCTCGATAAAAGGAGGAATCTCGTTGATACCGAAGCTGAAGTCCATAAAAAAAGAATGAAATTGAAGAGGCCGACAACCCCATGAAACACAAAAGCCTATTTTGGATGATCTATTAGAGCAAATTGTGAAAGGAGATGAAGCTGCAACTTCCCAAAGGCAATAACCGCACTTAGATTGTTGCTCAATGCAATGACCGCACTTCACTTTGCCATGCAGAGTTTCCTCCAGTGAGAGAAGTTTCTCCATGCTGAAAGGGTCAAGAGTCAACTAAGGTCCACAATGTCACAAGAGCGAGTTGTTGCCTTTTGCTGAATAGAATGAATGGCAGCTAATTTGATGTCCTGAGGCAGAGGCGTGGCCACGGGCGAGGGGGTATGGGGGGCAATTGCCCCCTACTTTTGTCCAAATATGGTCTTTGAGATTCCTTTAAAACCGAAGAGAAACTAACTGGGTAAGGTTGGGAAAGAGCTTTCCGAGAAATGTCAAATATTCCATTTTAGCACTGGCAAATATGGAATATGGAATATGGAATCAGGGAATGCATTCCAAAGTAAAGGAGGTTTTTTCAAAAAAATGTCCTCGAACTCCGATTTTTAGGATAACCGTCACAAAATATCAAAGTTTCCTTGTCGCTAATCGCAAGCATGATATTCGGAGATGCATTCTAAGCCAAAGTAAGCCAACATACAACATACTCTACTTTTCTAAGCCAACATACTCTACTGATACTCTATTTCTTTGATGGTGGACTCACACGTGTTTCTCTGTTGCTCCGCTTGTTGAGTCTTTTTACAGAGTTAATGGGGATACTTCGTAGACGAAGATCCATTGCAATGCAGTGACATAGACTTTATACAACATTATGAATGATTAAATGGTTGCTATTTGCACACGATGACGACTCCTGCTGAAACAACTCGTTCGAAAAAAATGTACCGCTAGGCCGCATCGAAGTGAAGCAGTTGATAGAAGAGGCCCTGAAGCCGTTATGTCAACAAATTGTAAATTTGCCAAATAAAGACTTTATTCAAGAGGCAATCAAAGACGTGTCTGATGCTTTCATGAAAAGAATAAGTGATTAAGAAACTAAAATCACTTACCTGGAAGAAAGAATTGAAGTGTTGGAAAGTAAACTGGCAGTGCTGGACAGACTGGAGAGTCGAATCGACGACGGAGAACAATATAGCCGTCGGCACTGTTTACGTTTTCATGGAATGGAACTACCCCCAGTAGGCTCAAAGGAAAACTGTTTCCAGAAAACTAAGAAAGTCATTGAAAAGCTAAACTGTGGTGTTGGCGCTGATGCTATTGACAGGGCTCATAGGATTGGTCCAGTTACCGAAAATGATCAAGGCAAAAGGTTCCAGCAGAATATAGTTCGCTTCAAATCATTCAAATATCGTACCAGTGTATATAAAAATCGCAAAAAGGTGGCAAATGGCCCCCGTATACGCTTGGATTTAACGAGGAAACGTCTTTCTACACTTCTCGTGGTTCAAGACCTGAAAAGATCAGAAATAGACTTTGCCTTTGCAGACATAAACTGCAATCTTGCAGCTAAACTAAAAAACGGTAAATTTATATTTTTTACTTCGGTTGAAGCCCTGCTAAGTGAACTGGACAAGGATGAGTAAGTTGCTGTTTATTTATTTATTTTTCAGATCATAACACCATTATAATATGTCCTGCGACATGTTGAGTCGGGGGTAAATTCGCGTTCGCTGCAGCGGAGCAAATTCTTGGGGTTGGGGTAGGTGTGGGGCTATGCCCCTGACGGAATTCTTTAGAGTAATTCCAATTTTTATTTCAATTTATTTTTTGGCTCTCACTTAATAAACAGAGCGCTCTTAATTTTTTTGACTTGATGAGTAGCTAGCTAGCTATGTGACTCTCAGTTCCCTGGGGTTTGGCGCCTCCCTTCTCTGGCCTGTCTGGTCGGTTGCTCCGTTGCGGTTGTTGGGATGTTGTTTACCTTAGTTCAGGTCGCTAATTTGCTAGGTCAACTTCCCCTAATCTTTTGTAAGGCTCAATAATTTTTCGAAAGAACTGTTTTTGAATAAATCCTATTGCCCCAGAACTCGTAAAACCTCACGTCCTTTTTACATCATGAGTTGTTTTTTGTTCTTTTTGAAACTTTTAAAATATCTTCTTTGTTTCATTTTTAAAGGTCGCTGTCTAACAATAGGCAATTTCGTGTCCAAGGTGATCAACGGTGGCTTGTATGTCGATAGGAATCAGCCAATGGCGTGCAGGCATTGCGCATTCAAATAACTGGCTTCAATTGATCGCTCTCCCAAGGGTGTCACTAATGGCTTTGTTCCCCTCTGTGTGTTCTGTTTTTGTTTATATGTATTTGATAATCAGTGTGTCTGTGTTTTTCCTTCCCTGCTCAATTTTAACTGCATCTGTCCTTAGCGTTGTCACACCTGCTAATTACAGGTGGCATGACCCTAGATTTGTTTATTCACAGGTTTCTGGGCATGCATGGCTCAACTGCAGCTTATTTCATTCTTTACGTCATACATAGATCTCTGAAGATTCTTATAAAGACTTTTGTCAGCTCTGCGTCTTTTCGGAAGCAAGTTGTTTGGAATGCAAAACTTTTTCTTTATAGCTTTATGATATGCACGTATTTAGATGCTTTGACGATACCTATTCGGATATATTGACACTACTTTCTGGTGATATTGAGCAAAACCCAGGTCCCAATAGAAATGGTTTTCTAAAATTTTATCACTGGAACTTAAACAGCATATGTGCTAATGTGCTAGAGAGCAGATAAAAATTTCTCTAATCGAGGCTTACAATTCAATTCATCGTTATGACATTTTTGCGTTCTCTGAAACAATTTTAAATACCACTGTGCATAATGATGATATTCTGATTGAAGGGTTTAGCAGAGCAATTTATCTCAGTGATCATGCTAATAATCTAAGAAGTGGTGGGGTCTGCATTTATTTTCGCGATGGGCTGTCAATTAAGCGAAGAACAGATCTTGAATCGCTAAATGAAATGGTTTGTGCCGAAAAAACTGTTGCGCGCAAAAAAGTCTTATTTTCTGTTGTCTACCGTAGTCCTAGCCAGAATGTTGAAGAATTTGAAGAGTCTATTTCTGGGTTACAAACTGTGATAGACAAAGTTAGGGGGGAACGCCCATACTCCTTCATATTAACGGGTGACTTTAATTGTAGATTTGCGCAGTGGTGGTCCCTGGATGAAGAACTTCCTGAGGGAACGGCACTAGAGGAACTCATCGAGACTAACAATTTATACCAGCTCATCGAAAGAGGACTATTATTGCAACCTTGGTCGAAAATTATCGGATCCTTCCAACGGTATAAAAACATTTTGGTCAACTATGAACAGGCTAATTGATAAAAAGAAGAATGTCAATATTCCACCCTTGTTAGAAAATGGACTCTTTGTGACAAACTTAGAGGACAAGGCAAATATTTTTGCAATGAATTCTTTGTAAAAATGTGCTTTGAAACATCAACGAGCAGCACCCTTCCATCTTTTACTCCAAGGAGTCCAGCCCTTTTAGAGGGACTGACCATCGACAGGGAGAATGTTCTCAAACTTATTAGATCCCTAGATAGCAAAAAGTCTCATGGTTGTGATGAGTTGTCTTAAATGGTAAAAACTCTCGTTGGTTAACATTTACCTCGGGTGTGCCTCAGGGCTCAGTATTAGGCCCACTATTCCTTCTTGTATATTTAACCTCGTTGAGGGTGTGCACAGCGACATCAAGCTTTTCGCAGACGATACTTCTATTTTTTCAGTTGTTAAGGACAAAGATGAGGCTACTGAGAGTCTTAATCAGGATCTTGAAAGAGTGCGTCTTTGGGCTTGGCAATGGAAGATGCAGTTTAATTGTGATAAAACAGAAGAGGTGATTTTATCAGTCAAAAGGGCTAAAATAGAACACCCACCTTTGAACCTGGGGTCGGATGAAGTGACAAGGAAGGATGAACACAAGCATTTTGGATTAATTCTTGATTCCAAGCTCGACTTTAAAAGTCATATTAGAAAGGCTATCTTAAAAGCTAGACGAGGAATAGGAATGATCAAATATCTTTCTAAATATGTATCTCGAGATGTCCTTGATCAGGTCTACAAGTTATACGTTCGGCCGCACCTGGATTATGGTGATATCATTTATCACAGATATGATCCTGACATGATTCTAAATTTTACAAAAAGAACTGAACAAGCCCAGTACTCAGCGGCTCTCGCTGTTGCGGGTGCCTGGAGAGGAACTAGCAGACAAAAGCTCTATAATGAGCTTGGTTGGGAAAGTCTGTACCATCGAAGATGGTTCAGACGCTTATGTCATCTTTTCAACCTAAGGAAAACGGGTACTCCTTCCTATCTGTTCGCAGAATTACCAACTGAAAGACCACTTTATTATGGTCTAAGAGGCAAACGTGATTATGACATACCTTTCAGTAAGACAAAGCGCTCTTCAAATACATACTTCACAAATGTTCTCCATGAATGGAATATGCTTGATGAAAATATTAGAAATTCTGCAACAATTGCCGAGTTCAAACGAAAATTGCTTACTTTGATAAGACCGGTAAAAAATTCCTTGTTTGGAGTATTCGATATCTTTGGCGTAAAGCAACTGACAATGCTGAGACTTGAATTTAGTTTGTTAAATGAGCATAAATTCCGCCATAATTTCCAGTGCCCGAGTCCCATGTGTGCTTGTAATACTGCAATTGAGGATAATGTGCACTTTTTCCTGCATTGCCCTTTGTTTGTTCCTATGCGTAATGATCTCCTTGGACAGCTTTCACACCTTCCAGATTTTGATGTAAACAACATGGATTCAAAAGCCCTGCTTAATTTGCTTCTTTACGGTAGCCCAATTTTTGATGAAACTGACAATCGAATGATTTTAGAGGCATCCATAGCATATATCAAAGCTACTAACAGGATTAACTGAGGTGTTCCCGGGGATTCTGTGGGCTGGGGGTGTCTTTTGGCCATGGAGCTGCCGCTTTGCTGCCGGGTGCTGCGGGCTGGGCGTCATTCGGGGGCGCTTGGCGGTCATTGCGGGGCTCGGACTCCGCTTGCTCGGCTCATTCGGGTGATGGCTGGTTTGTGGTTTCTGGCGGTGGAGTGGCGGTTTTGTGGCCGGGGGCGTTTCTGGTCTGTGGGGTCTTTGGGAATTCTTCGGAAACTTGATGACAACATGACGATTGGCGACCCCTTATTCTTATTCATGTTTAGTCTCGTTTTTAGTAAGCCCTTTGTGAACCATGGCACCAGTCATTGGTGACTCACATCCACCCATCTTTACACAAGTTTTGCACCAGTGCATAGTTTTTGTTTTTATTTTTGTTTTGTCTGTTTGTTTGTTTGTTTGTTCTTGTTTTTTGTTTTTGCTTTTTGTTTTGTTCCTTTTTTGTTTTACAATAATTCACCTATTTGTGATGAAGTCGTTGACCAGCCTTCCTTTTCTATAAATGGCACACAGATAGAGACTGTGGAGAGGACTAAATACCTTGGTGTCCAGTTGGACAGTCATCTTGTCTGGGATGAGCATATAAAGTATATGAGAACTAAAGTGTCTCGAGCCTTAGGTTTTCTTAAGTATGCAAAGAAATTTCTCCCTGAGGAAACGCTCAGTAAGATGTACAGAGGAATTGTTGAACCCCACTTCAGGTATTGTTGCTCAGTTTGGGGATGCTGTGGTAAAACCCAAATTGACACTCTCCAAAAATTACAAAATCGAGCTGCCAGAATTGTTACAAATAGCAGCTATGATGTTTCAGCAGCTGGTCTGATCAGAAGGCTGAAATGGCCAACTATCTTAGATATTATTCAAAGTGAAACAGCGACTATAATGTACAAGTCAACAAATAGTCTTGTGCCCGAATATCTGTCTGAGTTATTTGTAAAAAATTCAGCTCTCAACACAATGAGACTAAGAAATACCGAAGCTGACTTGCGTGTTCCTTTTTTCAAAACGTCAAATGGGCAGAAGTCTATTTCATTTCGAGGGCCTAAGGTTTGGAACCAATTAAGTTCAGATGTCAAACATGCACCCTCCCTTTCAACTTTCAAAAAGAGGCTAAAAAAGAAATTGTAGAGGGTTTTTGGTTTTTCTTTTTACTTTTCTTTTGATAAATTTAGGAACATTTCTATTTGTATTTTCATATATATATATATTTATTTGTATATTTATACTATATTAATTGTAAATAAGGCTTAACCGTAAATAAGATTTTAAATTTGTTTTAATAGTATTTTGCACGGCCCTCTGTAAAGCAGTCTCTGCAGACTGACGGGGCTACCGTGGTTAAAAAAGTAAAAATGAAAATGAAAATGAAAACCTAAACTAAGCTGGCGTATGCTAGCGTCTGCCAAAATGGAATGGTGCCATGGTACACAAAGTGCTTAATAAGATTGCTGTTAAAGGAATTATCAAGTGCCGTTCATAGCCAGAACCAGATGACGTCATGTCTATTTCTGCTATGGACGGCACAGAATATTGTATTCGTATATGGTTTCGTTTTAACTGTGATATAAAAAAAAGCCAAAGTAAAGGGCTTGGCCTCAAAATTTTCTGTGGGCTTTTTTTTTTCTTTTCTATTCAAATATAAAATTTTACAATAATCTTACATTCTACTATACCTATCTAAATTACTATACAACACTACAGCGAAATACAATGACTACCTCATGGCCAATACCGGGTGTCCCAAAAAAAGTTCCGACGTTTGATTGAGCAGAGAGAAAAATCTTTTTAATCTGGCAATTTCTATTCATTCTTGCTACGTGCTAGATATTTCAACTTACAGTTTGGCATATCGTAGGAAGAAATTAGTAATCTGAAAATGGAGTTATGAGCTGTAACATTTCACTTTCATGTTCAAGGCAAAACCAGAGAGATTATTACGCCTTTCTGCTTCGTGATGGTGGGGACTCCCTCGACGAGCAACACAAAAATTGAGTTGACAATTCGTTCATTACCTTAACGTCCCGAGTGGGCAGAAGTTTTATTCACAAGAGAAAGCGTTGCTTTGTAATTGAACGGAATCTAGATTTAAATCATTTTTGATTGTGTGAATTAGCCTAAGGTGTGAAGAATAGAAACAAATAGGTCTCAGGACAACTGTTTGCTGCTGTTATTGTTGCCTTGTGCCAACTGGGAATTTCAAAAGGGAATTTTTACTGTTTCATGGTTTCACGGCACGGAGTAGAATAGACTGTCTTTTCTTAACTAAAGAATAGTTTCAACTGCTTTTTCGACCTACCATATTATGCAATAATGTATTTTTGTGTGTTCGTCCAGTTCGAATTGAGTGGCAAGGTATGAACGTAGTGTTTTCCCCCTGAGACCTATTAGATTCGATTTTCAGACCTTTACTTCAAATATGCTCAATGAGCGGAACTCCTGCACGTCGTCAAGGCAATGAAACAAAGTTTTAACCCAGTTTTTGTGTTGCTCATCCGGAGATCCCCCCTCCACCACGATGATGCAGAAAGGCGTACTAATCTCTCTGGTTTTGCCTTCAACATGAAGATGCGATGTTAGGACTAATAACTCCATCTTCAGATTACTGATTTCTTCCTACGATATGCCAAACTGTAAGTTGAAATATCCAGCATGTACCTAGAATGAATAGAAATTGCCAGATAACGAACTTTTTTGTCTGCGTTCAATCAAACGCCGGAACTTTTTTTTGGGACACCCGGTATATAAAAACATGAAACATTAAACTGTATACAGACACATTACGAAACGACGAAACAATTAAAGATTAATCCAGCATGTACCTAGAATGAATAGAAATTGCCAGATAACGAACTTTTTTGTCTGCGTTCAATCAAACGCCGGAACTTTTTTTGGGACACCCGGTATATAAAAACATGAAAAATTAAACTGTATACAGACACATTACGAAACGACGAAACAATTAAAGATTAATGGATACTATACTAGATTCTGTCTCATATCAGATGTCAGGTCAGGGTTTAAATGGATTTGAAAGATTTCACGAGTGCAAATCGTTTAATTGTTGATTTAGGAAGGTAAAATGGCCGACATCTGATGTGAAACAGAATTTACAAAGGAAAGAGCTATTTACGATAAAGGACTTGGTGGTTGCTTAGTACATAGCTGTAATCTAAAAAGATTAATCAAAGCGACCAGTTTCGTGGATGAAACGTAAAGTTAATTCGAGTATATTTCTGTTCAACTCATCAGAAAGGTCTTGATCACCATACAATAAAAGATGTGTCAAAGAATCGTTTGAAAGATTGGTGATTTGTGCCAATGGTCGTAATAATTCAACAATTCCAGCGAGAAGATGTTGTCGTTGAACATCAATAGAAAAGGCAGGGCAAAAAAAAGTGCTCAGTGTCCTCATTGCCATCGTTTGTTGGGCACATCGGGTTTATTGTATCCCTAAAATTATGCTTGAATTTATGGAAATTTAACTTGCTGAGACCAACCCTAACTTGTGTAAGGTAGGATAATCCTATTGGATCGTGAATTCCAAAAACAGATTTGGCAGGGGGGCGGATTATTGATAACAGCTTTTTCTTAAAAACAGCAATAGAAGGCGCAAGTCTCAATTCAGGCTCAAGCTTATTCCATTCGGATAAACAGTTTGGATAGAAGCTAGACTTGAATTTTTCTGTTCTTGCCTTTAATTGCCCGATGACATCCTGGTCGCTAAGACGGTACTGCGAATGATGAAGAGGAGGAATTGGTTCAACTGTATACTCGGGACTAAGATTATTTACAAACTTGTAGAACAAGGTAAGGCGTCTACTCCATTTTCGGGAACTCAGTGACTCCCAACCAAGCTCTGTGTACAGCTTCTCTCGAGATGTTCCCCTCCATGTACCTGACACAGCTAAGGCAGCAGAATACTGTATGGACTCTAGTTTTTCCATTAAATTTGGTAAAAGGATATTATGACTGAATTGGCATACTTTGGCAGGAATATGGTAAATACCACCACCATAGTCTAGATGGGGTCGAACATAGAGCTTATATAATTCGTTTAGGGTATGCCTTGGCAGGTATTTGGAGAGCTATTTCAGCAAACCAATGCCTTTCCTTGTTTTAGGGATCGCTGATTTGATATGAGCTGAGAAAGATAGCTTTGAGTCCAGGATAATTCCTAAATGTTTATGTTTATTCACTTTCTTGACTGGTATGTTGTTAAAGAGAATCACTGGATGATCAATTTTGATTTTTTTCCTTGAAAATGTTAATTCAACAGCTTGTTTCTGCGGATCTGGATTAAAGGACATTCTCCAAGCTTCAGCCCACCGACTTATCAAGTCCAAGTCATGGTTCATGTCATTAGCAGCTGTATTTGAATCTTCTACCACAGTGAACAACGATGTATCATCAGCAAATAACTTAACATTGCACTTCAAGCCTACAGCTAGATCATTTATATACACAAGGAAAAACAAGGGTCCAAGAATAGAGCCCTGGGGCACCCCTGCAGAAATATCTCCCCAATTTGAACTCTGTCAATTCAGTACTGTCCTCTGCTTTCGATCCTTGAGAAAGCTTTGGATTAAAAAAAGAAGTTGTCCCGAGACACCACTCGCCTTAATTTATAAATTAGACCATCGTGCCATACCCTATCAAATGCCTTAGAAATGTCAAGATACACAGAACGAACATCAAGGGGAGGGTTACAGTCAAAAGCTTTAAATATTGTGTGTGTTATTGAGAGTAACTGGTTGATGGTTGAGTCTCCTGGGCGAAAACCTGATTGATTTGGGTTAAGAAGTTCGTGTGATACAAGATGCGATTAAAGAGAATCATATATGAGTTTTTCAAGTATTTTCCCAAAAATTGGTAAAAGAGAAATAGGACGGTAATTCCCCTTCAAATTTTTCTCATTTTTTTTATGAACCGGCACTACATTTGCATGTTTCCAAATTTCGGGAAATAAACCACGCCTCAAACAATTTGTGAAAATTATCTTGAGTGGCAGAACCAATGCAACATCGCTCAACTTTATCATCCTTACAGATATTTCGTCCCAGCCATGTGCTTTATTGGGATTAAGTGATCTAATGATACTAAGAATCTTTTCCTCAGAGATGACGAAATCACTTATTAGAGTCGTAGTTACCGGAGTATCTTGGGGAATTTCGCTACGTGTCAATGGTCGTGCATTGAAGAATGGAATAGTCATTAAATATTTGTGCCTTTTCGGTAAAATCCGTTACAAACAGCCCGCACTCTAGAAGAGGTGGTATCATCGGAATCTTAACTTTGTTTAAAACAGTGTTTATTAAGGTCCAATAGGTTTTTCTGCTGGTCCCATGATTCCAGTAATTCCGCTTAGCGTTCTCAATCAGTCTCGCTCCTTCTGATATCATTTTTTGCACACCTTCAAGCTTGTCGTCTGGCTGACCACTCCTCACAAAAGTTTTATATGCACGATTTTTTTTCCTTAGAAAGTTTTTGATGGCTTGCGTTATCCAGGGAGCTTGACGAGGCCTAATCGTTTTAGCTTTGTTGGGGATGAAATTTGAATAGATGTTGAGAAGGACTTCATTGAGTAGTTTTACCTGTTCATTAGGGCAAGTCATGTTGTCAAGATGTTCGTGCCAAGCAAACATTTCAATGCTTTTCCTGATTGCTGCAAAATCTGCCTTATCGTAATACCAATCTTGCGGGTATATGGAGGTTGTGCTATGTTTGAAACAGATAATTTACCGTAAACAATTTGATGATGGCACTGCTCATGTAGTGACGGATAGACACCAGAATCGATAACGAGGTTAGGCTGATCAGTAAATATCAAGTCAATGCAGGATTTAGATTCACCCATTAAATGAGTTGGTTCTGAGATTAATTGATGAAGATCATTGTCAGACGCTAGTGGCTCAAATATTTTTCCCTCGTTATTTTCGATATCACTTTCCCACCACTGAGTTGATCTGCAGTTGAAATCACCAGTAATAATAATGCAGAATGGATTTTCAGCATGCATTTTGGATGACATCAGCTCAAAGCTTATGGTAAAGTTATCAAACTCCTCCGGACCCTGACTTGGACTCCTATAGATTACGGCAAAAAAGTACTTTTTCCTGTTTAATTGAATTTCATACACAATACATTCAGGGAGAGTTACCAGGTCAGAACGATTTTTTGAAGGAAGGGAATCTTTGATGTATAGCCCAACACCACCCCTTTTCACATTTTGAGGATGGTTATCATTAATAAACGTATATCCATCAAGTGCCAGTCTATCTTTATCAACGGTGCAGTCAAGGTGGGTTTCAACAATTCCAATGATGTCATAGTTGTACACCGCATTGTAAGCCTCTATAAGAGACACGCGTAAAAAATCATGTGCAGTAATGCTATTTAGGTTCCACGTACAAAAATCAAGTGTTTCAGGGCCCGGATTTATTTCTATATCACCACTCAGCAGAATGGTCCTAAACAACAACCATTGAAGATGTAATGCTGAACATGCTACGCACGCGGTGTAAAAGTAGACATAATGAGACTGAAAATACCTATATCGAACAATAACAATGACACCTAACGGGATTCGTTTGACGAGCTCTAATGTAATGTAAAGTACTATCTTCGCAGACCGATGCATGCGGGCGAACAAAGGCAAAAAACATAACTCTGGTGCAACGGAGTGAACTGCAAGAAACAATATTGTCAGCGTGAATGGCAGAACGAGTATTGAGACTGCGATGAACCAATAACAAAACCAAAATAATTTAACAATTTGAAAGAAACTTGAGAATGGCCTAAAATTTCTGCTCCGTTGGGATTTGTTTTGCAAAGACGCACGGAAACACCCTATTGTTGCTCTCCATTGATTGATTTCAACCGGCATCATTATAATGAAATCTTCTCGCTGGTCCTAGGGGGCAACCAGTCATAATGCAACCACCAAGGCAAAGTAGGGAAAATGAAAGTAACGAGACATAAACTAAACGAAAATACACACAGTTAAAAAGACGATTTAGGTAAACATAAACTTTAACACAATAATAAGTAAATATAGAGCATAATACGGTGGCCTCTAGAGATCTCAAAAGTACAAAAAACACAAGCGTGTCGGGTTTTCGAACTGTGGAAGCTTTGTGGAAACAGTTGAAAAATCAATTGTTGAATTAGATCATTGTCAAAGAAAATGTTAACATGACGAAACCCTTGAGACTCGTATAAGGTGACTTAACTAGTTGTTCAACATCTTAGCTACATTAGACAGCCAGACAAAAATTCCCTAGGGGAAGCTTTTGGCTTTCAATAGAGATACGTTTGGGTAACCAAAAAAATAAACTGGTTTGGCCTAGCAAAAATATGGATATCTTAAATAAAGTTAAGTTTTGAAATGATGAAAACAGAAACTGAGGAGGGGGGCATATCACTCTATGAAGATTTCGCACGATTTACACGAAATTTCCAGTCGCATTTAAGACCAGCACCCCTTAAAATATCCCAAAATATCCTTTGGTAAAAATCTTGACGGTAAACCATGGAGGAGGGGAGGAGTCATTTTTAACAGAAAGTAGACTTTCTCGTTTCTATACTCCCATACCCACATAGATATTTAAAAAACGCAGCACAAAATTTATTCGAATGTTATTTGAAAATAAACAACAAAAAGGGAAAAGGTCAAAAAAACAGTTTAATAATGCTCATTCGTTCACTTCCGTAGAGCTATGTCAGAATCTTCCCCAGAAATACTCCCTTCCAGCATAGCCGTCAAATCTTTTCTTTTGTCCAAAGCTCCCGTGGGGTTCTGACTCACGCTCTGATCAGATCGCATTTTCTCCTATGATTGACCAATCAGATGCCGTCGTTGTGCTTACTTCCGCGTTTCGCAGCAAAACTTAGGCCATTTTCGGCCGTTTTGACCACTCTCCGGAAAAAAACATTGCACGATCGGATAAATCGAATTTCGTCAAAATTTCAATTGGAAAAGATTCTCCATGCTTTGGACCATAAGTGTTTTCGGTATGGCTTTGCGATCACTAAAAATAGCAGAATTGTGGCATTTTTAATCTCAATGCAGTCATTCATCGGTTACAGACTCTAAGATTAGCAAAAAGAAGAGTAGAAAAATGAAAACCTGAAGAAGAACTAGTGCATACACATACCTCAGATGGATTTAATAACAAACATCCACTTTTTCTGCCGCGATCTACAGCGAGTTTCACCAGCAAATAACACAGTCCATAAAAATAGGCGCGAGGACTTGAATTATCAGCTACATGCCATCGTCGAGTGAGAACAACATCCGATTCCAATGAACAGAAATATGAATAAATCAACGGTGAATAACAAATACATGAACATGCTGAAGATTACGGGAGTAGCTGTACGTCCATTCTAGCCCAGAAAGAACAATTTCGTGATGTCTTTTTCGATAAACCATCTATGGATAAACCATGCCACCATTCCTTTATCCAACTGCGGCTATCATTGCCAGATGGAAACCGGCAATAACATTACCAAAACGATGTACGAAAGCATAGGAATCATTCGTCGTACATAGCCGATTGCTCGTGGCCCATGGTCGAAACCGCCAAAGCCTCATTTTCACAGACCAATCAGACGGCTAAAAAGCGAGGGAGACAAAAGAAACCCGTGAAGATTTTCCTAAATTTTACCTACCTTCATAAAACGCAACCAGGACAAAAAACTGCTTGAGATTTCCCGAATTTTTTTAAAGCAATCTACTCTCCAGATGTTTGGGAGTAAAAGTTTGGATGCCGGTTAAAATATCTCCAGGATTGGTGGAGTTATGGCCACAAACAAACCGACAAGGCACTGAACCTTGAACAATAGAGATTCTGGCCGGGAGACAATAGTAATAACAATAGCGATTGTTGTAAGAACGACCCGAAAACGCCACAATCTGTGTTTTCAATTGTTCTTGCTATTGTCTTTCGCTAAATTTTCTTTTATTGAAGATTCACTGCCCCTACGGTTTCTATGTGAATTGAAAAAGTCTACAAAGGCTTGCTCGCGCATTTCAAGTCATGTGGCAATACTCTAGGGAAGTTTCTGCATTGTACTACTTTTTACATTCATGGCAAAAGTTTGCTCGTTGCGAAATAACTTATAAAATTCAAAAGAGGTTTTATCAAGAGGCTTTATCACCTGACTTGAAATGGCGTAAACATGTCTCGACAAGCCTTCGCCGATTTTGTCTATTGGAGAGGCAATAACTCCGCCAATCCTGAAGATATTTTAACCGGCATCCAAACTTTTACTCCCAAACATCTGGAGAGTAGATTGCTTCAAAAAAAATTCGGGAAATCTCAAGCAGTTTTTTGTCCTGGTTGCGTTTTATGAGGGTAGGCAAAATTTAGGAAAATCTTCACGGGTTTCTTTTGTCTCCTACGCTTTTTAGCCGTCTGATTGGTCCGTGAAAATGAGGCTTTGGCGGTTTCGACCATGGGCCACGAGCAATCGGCTATGTACGACGAATGATTCCTATGCTATGTACGAATTGATCGAGCACATCCCATCTTTTATTGCAAGAAAAATGTCTATGCTAGGTTTAGTGTTCTTACGAATACGAATAACAAGAAGAAATGTACATCTTACTTTCATAACGGGTAAAAAAGATCGATCTTTTCGACATTTGAAATACTATTTATAGAAACTCCTCATGTCAATTTCACATTTTGGGCGGATATCATAAAAGATATTTTATCTTTTAGAAGTCCTTCGTTAGAAAATCACCCCTTCACATTCAAGCAACACAGTAGCATCAAAGCAAAGTTGGGCAGTTTGCAATCTCATTGCCCATTCATGGAAGAACAACCCTATGTTTTGTAAGATTCTACAACTTTCATCCAATAAAGAAAGCTCCTCAAAATTCTCATTTTCTGAGTACAAAATGTTTCGTAAGAGTTTCTTAACCCTATTCTACCTGGGCTCCTAGGGTCAGACCACTGCCCGGGGGGGGGCAAAAAATGCCCCCCCCCCCTAATTATCTCCAAAACCATAATTAGTATGCCATTGTAACTTCGCACAATAGTAAGTATATCAATTAGGAGTCTAATTATAGATTTTAATGCTAATTAGTCACGTGGTTCGTTACCAAGCGACCAAACAATGGGACCATGTCAGATATAAGCTTCAGTACTGAAAACACAAAAAGTGCTAATTAATTAAAATAAAATGCATGAAAACCTCAATAAAGTACTTAAAAATGAAGAGAATAGGTTTATCCATCGATTTATATCAAAATGTGAAAATTTTGTCTTTCTTTATTAGAGATATGACGTCATCAATTTGCATGACGTCATGGAATCTATAATTTGCTGATGTCAGCAAATATGAATAATGTATATATCAAATGAAAGTACTTTGCAAGGGGAATCGTTTGGTACCAATCACAACTTCATCAAGCTTAAGACAAAGGAATTATGACTGTTTTTGTGATTCTCTTTGTGACTACTTTCCAAATATGGGTATCTACTGGTCACGTGACTTAAATTATGACAATGAAAAGTCTAAAATTTAATTGCCAATTAAAAATTAGGAGAAGTCATGGATGTTTCAGCTCATTTTTCTATTTTCTCTCTGTTTTATAATCAAAAGTTTGGTTGGGGGGCATTTTTTGCCCCCCCCCCGTGTACAATAGGGTTAAAAGTTCCCTCAAATTTATATCGGTAGTGTAGGATCTCTGGGATCTAATGTGCCTTCGATAAAATTGTGCGGCAAATTATGAAATCATGCCACAAAGTAGATCACGTACGAAGTCTCATCTAAGAAATTACTAAATGAAAAGTGAAATCAATTTGTTCCAGTATCAAAAATTTTATATTATAGGTGACCTGAGAGTTCAGTTTTTCGAAATTTTTCCTATGATAGCGGACCTCTATCAATGCAACTGCATACACTTTTTCTGCAGGAAACTGCTTGAAGGAAACCGTTGCTGTCTCCTCTATAAATGAAGAAACTCTATTAGAAGCGATGAAAGGTCATTTCAAATTTCAGGAACTTTTTCAAAGTAAGTTATGAGTTGCAAAAAATGTTTTCAACCAGAAATTACATTACCAACTCAACTATTACTAAAAAGTAATAATTTTTGTTATTATTTCGTTTTTTAACAATTCATTGGTTCAAAATGTGGTTCTGAATGAACGTCGACAAACTGTCAGTTGGAATTCTGAAAATTTGGGAACCTTACAAGAAACTTTTCTATTAGAATCAAGCCTAAAGTAAATATAACATTTTGGAAACTGAAACAACTTAATTTCACTTTTCGTTTGGTAACTTCTTACATGAGATTTCGTATGTGATCTACACTGTGGCATGAGTTCATAATTTGCCGCAAAAATTTTATCTAAGGCACAGGAGATCCCAGAGATCCTACACCACCGATAGAAAGTCGAGGGAACTTTTAAGAAACTCTTACGAAACATTTTGTACTCAGAAAATGAGAATTTTGAGGAGCTTTCTTTATTGGATGGAAGTTGTAGAATCTTACAAAAAATAGGGTTGTTCTTCCATGAATGGGCAATGAGTTTGCAAACTGCCCAACTTTGCTTTGATGCTACTGTGTTGCTTGACTGTGAAGGGATGATTTTCTAAAACGAAGGACTTCTAAAAGATAAGATATTTTTTATGATATCCGCCCAAAATGTGAAATTGACAAGAAGAGTTTCTATAAATAGTATTTCAAATGTCGAAAAGATCGATCTTTTTTACTCGTTATGAAAATAAGATGTACATTTCTTCTTGTTATTCGTATTCGTAAGAGCACTCAACCTTGATTTTGCTTATTTGAATGATAGTACCCTTGAGATGCTAAATTCAACAGATTTCATGCTCTTGACAACTTAGTTAGCACTCATGCTCCATTGAAGAAACTCACAAAGAAAGACATTAAATTCAGAAATAAACCTTGGAGTAAAATTCAAAAGATGATGCACCTTAGAGATAAATTGCTAAAAAAGCTTAAAAAACAAGAAGATCAGCCAACCAGAGATTTATTTAAGAAGTTTAGAAATCGCATTAGTATTGCCCTGAAAGAAAGCAAAGCAAGTTACTTTTATAACTACTTTCAAACTAACAGCAACAATATGAAACAGTTATGGTCAGGTATTAAATCTATTATAAGCATTAAAAAATCTAGTAATGTAAATATTATAAGTAAATTAAAGGATTCAAATGATAACCTCACAACTGATCCTGCTGTTATTGCAAATACTTTCAATAAATTCTTTGTTAATGTTGCTCATGATGTCACAAAAAATATGCCAAGGCCTACTAAATCTCCATTACATTTCATGGCTAATAGAATTGACAAATCTTTCTTCATTTCACCTTCAGTCCCAGGTATCTGATATCATAGGCTTGTTAAAGGCTGGAAAATCTATTGGCCCAAACAGTATTCCTGTCAAGATCTTGAAACTTCTGTGCCCACTTTTATCAACTCCTCTATCTCATATAATAAATGAATCTTTCCAGTCTGGCATATTTCCGGAAAACATGAAATTAGCTAAAGTCATCCCACTTTTCAAGAAAGGTTGCCCATCCACAGTATCTAATTATAGACCAATATCTCTCCTTTCAATCTTCAGCAAAATTATTGAAAAAGTAATGTACAAAAGACTATATAATTTTCTAGAATTGCATCAAATCTTGTATTCCATGCAATTTGGCTTTCGTGCCAGCCACTCTATCAACCATGCTCTTGTTAGCATAACTGAAACAATAAAAAATTCTTTAGATAATAAAAAAATTGGTTGTGGTATTTTTCTTGATCTGCAAAAAGCTTTTGATACTGTGAATCATAACATACTTTTAATGAAACTTGAACATTATGGAATAAGAGGCACTGCTTTAGATTGGTTTAGATCTTACCTTTCAGACAGGAAGCAATTTGTTTGCGTCAATGGGTCTAACTCTCATTCTCTCAATATAACTAGTGGGGTGCCCCAAGGCTCTGTACTTGGTCCTCTCCTTTTTCTGATTTATATAAACGATTTACCAAATTCTTCCTCCAAACTATTGTTCTACTTGTTTGCAGATGATACAAATATTTACTATGAAGCTAATAACATTGATGTGCTTCAAAGAGTAGTTAACAAAGAACTAAAAAAAGTTAAAGCATGGCTTGATGTTAACAAGTTGTCACTAAACATAGAGAAAACTAACTTTATTGTATTTAAATCTCCCAGGCATTCCTCTGAAAATGTAAACATAAAGGTTGGAAAGCAACCTATAAGACAAACTAAGTATGTTAAATTCCTTGGTATACTTTTAGATGAACATCTAAATTGGAAATATCATTTGCTTGAACTTTCCAAAAAACTAGCTAGAACTTGTGGCATGTTTTTTAAAATACGGCATTTTTTGCCAATCAATGTTTTGATTTGTTTATATAACTCTTTATTTTCCTCTTTTCTTCAATATGGTATTATAGTTTGGGGCCTTACATATGATTCATATGTCAAGCCAGTTTATTTGCTACAAAAGCGAATAATAAGAGCCATAGCATTTGAGCATTTCACCTCACCTTCTGCTCCCATCTTTCTTGATCTGAAAATCTTACGGCTTTCTGACCTTTTCCAATTCAAGCTACTTTGTTTTATGTATGAATGTATTAATAGAACTTCCCCTTCTCATTTCCATAATTTCTTCACGCCAGTGGCATCTGTTCATCAATATGGTACTAGTACATTGCTTTATGGTCTTCAATCAGTGCAGTATTGTGGTGCTAAAACATAACAGCATTCCAGTAAACATCAAGGAATCAACCTCTATCCACAGCTTTCGAAAAAATCTCAAAACTTTCTTCTTCACCAATAATTATCAAAACTAATCATGGTAGAGTGCTCCTGGGGGCTGGATGGGCGTTTTTCCGTCTGTCCAGTCTCTGGAAGATGGTTTATCGAAAAAGACATCACGAAATTGTTCTTTCTGGGCTAGAGTGGACGTACAGCTACTCCCGTAATCTTCAGCATGTTCATGTATTTGTTATTCACCGTTGATTTATTCATATTTCTGTTCATTGGAATCGGATGTTGTTCTCACTCGACGATGGCATGTAGCTGATAATTCAAGTCCTCGCGCCTATTTTTATGGACTGTGTTATTTGCTGGTGAAACTCGCTGTAGATCGCGGCAGAAAAAGTGGATGTTTGTTATTAAATCCATCTGAGGTGTGTGTATGCACTAGTTCTTCTTCAGGTTTTCATTTTTCTACTCTTCTTTTTGCTAATCTTAGAGTCTGTAACCGATGAATGACTGCATTGAGATTAAAAATGCCACAATTCTGCTATTTTTAGTGATCGCAAAGCCATACCGAAAACACTTATGGTCCAAAGCATGGAGAATCTTTTCCAATTGAAATTTTGACGAAATTCGATTTATCCGATCGTGCAATGATTTTTTCCGGAGAGTGGTCAAAACGGCCGAAAATGGCCTAAGTTTTGCTGCGAAACGCGGGAGCAAGCACAACGACGGCATCTGATTGGTCAATCATAGGAGAAAATGCGATCTGATCAGAGCGTGAGTCAGAACCCCACGGGAGCTTTGGACAAAAGAAAAGATTTGACGGCTATGCTCTCCCTTCCTCTTGCTCCTCGCCGAATTTCTGCTTGATAAGGTCTTTGAACTCTGTTTCATCATCAAAGTAAAAGAAACCATCATCAAGTTTTGCACACAGTCTGCAGTTTATATCTGCAAACGTATAGCCATTCAAATTTCTGCCTTGTAACATTTCGTTCGTTTTTCCAATCAACTTCAATCTCTTCTTCGTTAAATCCAGTCGAACTCTATACTTGTCTGAGTTCTTTCTCGCATTATACACCATTGTACGGTGACGCCACGTTGTAAATCTGATTATCATCTGACGAAAATTTTTTGCCTTGGCTTTCCTTTATTTGCCCTATCCGGTGCGCTCTATCAATTGCAGAATCAGGGATTTTCACAGATAATTCATTGAAGATTTTCTTTACTTTTTTCAAACAATCTTCGCCAGTCTCAGGTTCCCCTGCCTTGATCTCAACATTATTTATCCGCAAACAGAGTCGTCTCTGATACTGTTCTTGTTCATCCGCAGTCTTCTGCAGATGGCTAACAGACTTTTCCATGAGCAGAGACGTAGGAACCGGGGGGGCACTGGGGGCACGTGATTCAAGAATATTGATCTTCGACTGTTGGTCTTTGATTCCTACGTCCCTGTCCATTCAACAGTCCTTGTATATCATCCTTTGAAGCAAGATCCTCTTTGAGACTGTCCAGTTTTTTGTCCAAAATCTTTTCAAATGCTGAGCGTGTCATGAAATCCTCCTCCATTTTGTCAGGAGGGCCTAATTCTTCATTCTTCGACCGAGAACATGCTTGCCGCGGCATAACGATTCACCCCCAGGCCCCCCGTTTAATTCCCCCCCCACTTAATCTACTCTGGCCACACCACTGTCCTGAGGGTTTTAGACCCCAAGAAAATCATCCGAAATTTTGCAGCAGTGAAGGCAAGACGAAAGTCACGAAAAACCATTGGAGAAGGGTAGTTTTATCGGGATTGTACCAAAATGTATATATTTGTACAAGTTTACTCATTTTTCGAGTTTTTCCCTATAAAACAAATTAGTTGATATTAACTTCTTTGGCTAAGACTGAATCTAGCTGTCTTGTCCATACATGCTAACAAGGTACTGAGTACTATGATACACATTTTTGTCAGGTATATTCTAAGGGGCCCCAACCAGTTTTGGGCCCAGGGCCCCAACATACTTAAATGCGGCCCTGTCTATTTCTTTGCTTTGCGTTTTACCACAAAACATCCAGAATGAAATTTGACTTTATGAATGTGTGGTACAGGATGCTAACATATAATAAATAGGGATAAGAATGAAATTTTATATCCCAGTTAATTCGCGGAAGGTGCTGCGAGCGTTTGTTTTAAAAGGTGTCCCACAACCTTGTTACGATTCGTTTGGCTATGATGTGCGTAACTGCACGTATCACTCAATTCTCAGCAGATTGTTCCAATTCACTTGTCTAATAATTTAGCCTGCTGCGAGCATCGTGTCTTGTTGTTTTTTGCGATCGTAAATTGTTTTTAACAATCAGTTTTGGGCTCGGCGCTTCGTAACTTGTGCATTGTTACTTGCGTAAAACACGTATCATTCAATTCCCAGAAGTTTGTTTATTCACTTTTCAAACGAGTTGAAACACTGATTTTATTGTTTTACAAAAGAATACTTTTATGTGCAGCGTAGAAACAGGTATGCGCTTTGTAGACAATAGGTCTGGAAATCTTTCGATTTAGTTCTTGCATCTGTTTAAAACCAAAAATTCTGACACGTTGCGTTCGTATTTGGATGCGGAGAGCAGAGCAAGAAGGTGAAACTCTGATGTTTTGGCTTGGCGAATTTTCTTTTTCGGTGAGATCTGTCCATATTTTATATGTGTAGCAATGGATGACTCTGCTAATGATTCTCGTTCAAGTCAAGATGCGTTGAGTGGGCAAAACTTTGATTCTAGGCTCTCTGCCCTCGAGACGTCAATGCTTGGCATTCAAGAGGGCCTAAATTCAATTTTACGAGCACAAAATGTCAGTAATCAGCCTGGAATCTCAGGTATACCAGCGTCTTCAGTTTCTGGGGGAAGCTCAATCCATGCTCCTTCTTTTGTTTCCGTAGTTTCATCTCAAATGTCCATGCCAGGTGTCACATTGCCTACTCAAAGCGCTCCGCCTAGCTTGCCTTCGACCAGCTCTTCTAGCCAACCTCTGCTAGATTTTACGAAAAATTTAATGTCTTTGTGCCCGCAAAATTTTTTGTCAAATCAAGATGCGTCTCCTGGGCTAGCGGTGTCCGGTGTTTTGGGTCCTGTTCCTGGCTATCTGGTGAACATTATCAGGAAGAATTTGTTCGTTGATTTCACCATGCTTCGTCCATGTAACTTGGATAAGTTGCCAGCTGTTGAGCCTGTTGGTCCCCAGTTAACAAAGTTACTGAAATGCGATAAAACCTCCGACTTAAAACCAGTTGAATCATTTTTGGATTGGGCTGAAGCATGGGGCGTTTATGCTGGGGTTGTGAGCAAGCATTTTCCGGCTAAATTGAGCGATTTAATTGGATATTTTCTCCTTATTGCGAAGACCAGCAGAGACACGTCGTGTAAAGGTTGGCTAACCTATGACAGAGCCTTTCGAAAGAAAGCAGCGGAGGATCCCAGTCTGTCCTGGTCTGCAGTTGATCTCTCCTTGTATATTACTTCCGTATTGAAGCCGGAGAGTATGGATAGAAGGCAATTTAGGTCTGCTAAGCGTGGTGATATTGAAGATCCTAAGGTGTGCTTGAAATTCAACTACTCTCAATGCTTATTTAACCCTTGCAGGTTCCAGCACATTTGTTTGTATTGTAAAGGCCAGCACACAGCTTTTGATTGCTCACAAAAACAAAAGGATCAAAGTGAATCCGGGCCTAAATCAAAGCGTGACCGTTCACCATCCCCGGAAAGATCTTCAAAACGCAAATCTAAATGACTTGTTCTGAATTCAAATTTGGCAGTGACTGATTTATTATTACCATCTCCGTTTTATGTAACTCCTTTGAATGTGGATGCCTGGATTTCACATTTAGATTTGTTTCCGCATGCTGACAAAGACTGGTTACTGAATGGGTTGATTTTTGGTTTCAAGTTAGAAATTCAATGTGCTGTTGTTGTTTCTGCAGAATCTAATTGCCGTTCTGCCAAGGTTCATGGTGATGTAATCAACAATTATCTTAAAGAGGAAATAAATATGGGTTCGATTGCTGGTCCTTTTTCAAATCCTCCAATTCTTGATTTGCATATAAACCGTTTCGGAGTTATCCCAAAATCAACACCTGGGAAATGGCGACTTATTACTGATCTTTCTTTTCCAATTGATGGCAGCGTTAATACCTTTATTCCAGATTCTAAAGCCTCCGTTTCATATGAGGGTATTCCTGAAGCGATTTCTAAAATGGTTAAACTTGGGCCAGGTGCTCTTATGGCGAAATTTGACATTAAACGTGCTTATAGGCTTTTGCCAGTTAACGTTCAGGATCGTAAATATCTTGGAATGAAATGGGATGGAAAATTTTATGTAGACTTGGCTCTGCCTTTTGGTCTAAGATCTGCGCCACAAATATTTACAAGATTTGCTGACATATTGCAGACTTTGTTTGAAAGAACAGGTCCTGTCCGTTACATACAACATTATCTTGATGATTTCTTTATCGTTGGAGAACCGAAGTCAAATGAGTGCCAAGTAGCATTAAATAATTGTTTCAGAGTGTGCCAAAGTTTAGGTGTACCTTTAGCTGAAGATAAAACTGAGGGCCCTTCTACATGCATCACCTTTCTTGGCTTTGAGCTTGATTCGCTAGCCATGGAATTGCGTCTCCCAGCTATCAAGTTAGAGAAGATTAAGGCCAAGTTAAAACTTTGGGAATCACGTCGCTCGGGAACTAAGCGTAAACTGTTATCGTTAATTGGCAGTTTACAGCACTGCTGTCAAGCAATCGTTTTAGGAAGGCCTTTTCTGAGGAGACTTATTGATCGTGCATATTCAGTTTCAGAGTTGCATCATTTTGTTCATCTGTCAGCATGGGAGAAAGAAGACCTGGATTGGTGGAACACTCTGCTACAAGAATGGAATGGCAGAAGTTTATTTTTGTTTCCAAAATGGGAAAAAGCCCCTGACATGTTTGTAACCTCGGACGCGGCCGGGAGTATTGGTTTTGGAGCTTTTTACAATGATGAATCTTTTGCTGAAAGATGGCCTGTGGAGGCGGCTCCTTTGAATATTGCAATAAAGGAGATGATACCAATTGTTGTAGCAGCAAATTTGTGGGGTAATGGTTGGCAGCGCAAGCGTATTGCCTTTAAAAGTGATAATATGGCGGTTGTTTTTTGTTTAAGAAATGGGACTTGCAACGAGAAGCATTTAGCCTTTCTATTAAGAGAACTTTCGCTTTTAGCCGTAAAAAACAATTTCACTTTTACTGCTATTCATATCCCGGGTCGCGAAAACAGAAAAGCTGATGCGTTATCTCGCTTCAATTTTCAGGCCTTTCACAAGGATGCCCCTTTGACCAAAATACAGTCTGTTCCTCGAGACTTGCTGGTTCGCCTGATATCTCTGCCTTAGACAGTAACTGGCAACAACTGCTCAGTAATGGTTTATCCAGTAACACTAAAAGAACGTACTCTTCCGCTCAAAGAAAGTTTGTAAACTTTTGTGAGAAATTTGGTCTATTGAATGACAATGGCTCGGCTATTCCTGCATCAGAATTGACGCTGTTAAGATTTGTCGCTAGTCTAAATAGTACTTGCCAAGCCTCGAGTATTAGAGTTTATCTCTCTGCTATTAGATCATTGCATGTTCAAAATGGAGCCGAAGATCCACTATTGGGTTGCTTGAGAATTCCGCTAGTTTTGAAAGGTTTACGTCGTGTACAACCTTCGAACAGGCCTTCTAAAATTCCTATTACCCCATTTGTTCTTTGCGCCATAAAGGCTTACCTGAATTTGGATGAATTTAATGACTGTATGTTTTGGGCTGCTTGCTGTACTGCATTCTTTGGTTTTTTAAGAGCTGCTGAATTTACCACGAGTCCTGAAGCTTTAAAGGAGAACAAGTTCCTATCTGTTAGTGACATTTCTATTGATAATCAAGCGAATCCAGACGTCATTTTTATAAGGCTAAGGTATTCTAAAACTGACCAATTTGGTGAGGGCTGTACCATACCTTTAGCAGCTTCTGAGTCCCCTATTTGTCCAGTTACGGCGATAATCAAGTATCTTTGGTTGCGGGGTCCTTCTCAAGGCCCGCTGTTTGTTTGCAAAGATTTAAGGCCCTTGTCTAAGCAAATGTTGAACTATAGACTACAAAAAGCTCTAAATTCAGCTGGGCTCAAAGGTTCCTACACTTTGCATAGTTTTCGTGTTGGGGCTGCATCGACGGCAGCTGCTCTTGGCTTCCCAGATCACTTGATTCAAGCAATGGGACGATGGTCCAGTGATGCTTATAAAGTTTACATCAAATTACCCATAGAAAGGCTTATCACCTCGTCACGCTGTTTGGGTTCATCATCCAGGCAATAACTGAGACATGAATGTTTGTTTTTTCAGTAAGCGTAGTTTAAACCTACTGATGTTTTCGTTATTTTTTGTTTCTTTTCGTGGCTATTGTCCACGTTATGGGACATTAATGATTTAATATTATACCGATGTGTTGGGTTTCTTATGAAACTTGTGTTTTTTGTCAAGTTAAATTGAAACTCTATGCTCTAATTTGTTGTATTAAGTTGCAATGTTACTAATTTAATAGTTAAAATGTCGAGTAAAGTTAAGCATTTTTCTCTGGTAACCGTTGAGATAAAACGGTTGTCTGTTTGAAGTTAAAATTTTTTTGGTAATCATCGACATTAGATTTTTACCCAAAAGTTATTTGGGCGCCATTGAGTTGGTTGTTGCCCAGAGTTAAATAAGTAAATTGGGCGCCATTGAGTTGGTTGTTGCCCAAAGTTGATTAGGTGGCCGTTGAGATGAGATGGTTGCCTGGTAGGCATTGAAATGAGATGTTTACCTTAAGTTAAGTTAATGAAATAGCCATCGAGATGAGGTGGTTGCCTGTATTTGGCAATCATCGAGTTAAGTGGTGGCCTTGCAATGTTCGGATTCGCTACTCGCGCTTTAACTAATCAAAACAATTTTTTACTCGTCTTGCTCGTACACGATCGTACGTAAAAATAAACGAACAATTTCATGAAAAGGCTAAGCCACACAGAACAAGAGTTGCCTGCAGGGGGTGTTCTCTCATCTTTGGTAGTGATCCAGGGGGTTAAATTCTTTTTCTCGGATATTTGGGGGTTGGGGGAACACATGTGTTCTGTGGTGGAGAAAATTCTGAATATTTTTTTCTCTAACCCCCAACTATTTCGGTTGCTGCGGGAGTGCACATTTTGGCCAGTGCATTTGAAATCCCAAACTTAGGCCCCTATGATGAGAGAACACTGCCATTGGTTTTTGGCGACTGGCAAATTTTATATTTGTGATTGTTCTCAGCTCTGAGGGGCCACATTATTTTTCTCTGAAGCAAGAATTAAATAGGGATAAGAATGAAATTTTATATCCCAGTTAATTCGCGGAAGGTGCTGCGAGCGTTTGTTTTTAAAGGTGTCCCACAACCTTGTTACGATTCGTTTGGCTATGATGTGCGTAACTGCACGTATCACTCAATTCTCAGCAGATTGTTCCAATTCACTTGTCTAATAATTTAGCCTGCTGCGAGCATCGTGTCTTGTTGTTTTTTGCGATCGTAAATTGTTTTTAACAATCAGTTTTGGGCTCGGCGCTTCGTAACTTGTGCATTGTTACTTGCGTAAAACACGTATCATTCAATTCCCAGAAGTTTGTTTATTCACTTTTCAAACGAGTTGAAACACTGATTTTATTGTTTTACAAAAGAATACTTTTATGTGCAGCGTAGAAACAGGTATGCGCTTTGTAGACAATAGGTCTGGAAATCTTTCGATTTAGTTCTTGCATCTGTTTAAAACCAAAAATTCTGACACGTTGCGTTCGTATTTGGATGCGGAGAGCAGAGCAAGAAGGTGAAACTCTGATGTTTTGGCTTGGCGAATTTTCTTTTTCGCCCACCCACCCACAACCTAAAATTGTACCACAACTCTCTTTTCATGATAGAGATTTCTGTCTTTGTCATGGACATTAAGTGCACTGGTTTGTGGAGAAAATTCTGAATATTTTTTTCTCTAACCCCCAACTATTTCGGTTGCTGCGGGAGTGCACATTTTGGCCAGTGCATTTGAAATCCCAAACTTAGGCCCCTATGATGAGAGAACACTGCCATTGGTTTTTGGCGACTGGCAAATTTTATATTTGTGATTGTTCTCAGCTCTGAGGGGCCACATTATTTTTCTCTGAAGCAAGAATTAACTAAAATTTAACACAAAGAAAGATTACAGAAAAAGATTTTCAAACAACTATTTGCTGAGATTAAGGACTTACACTTATTCTGTTTTATAAGATACTAAGAATTTGGGCCAGTACTGAATAATTCTTAAAAGTTTAGATTTTGAGTGCTCAGAGTTTATTACGAGTTTCTTACGAGTTCCTACCCTGGGTACCAAGGGTAGCGAGTTCCATAGCAGTCTGCAATATTCAAAGCAAAATTTTTTTGAGGTCTGTTTACATACCCTAATTGCGGAACATTTTCCATAAAACCTTTTCCGTGTCCAATAGAACTTTTCAAGTTGAGGTACCGGAATCGCTGACAAATCGGTTACTAAAATTTTTAACATTACTGGTGTATTTGAAGAGGAGGAAAGTGCTCCCAAACAGGGCTGTCGAGAGAGGGGCCGGACCCCAGGGTTAAGGGTGGAAGGGGGCCCTCGACGCCGAAAGGGCCGAAAATTTTTTGGACCACGCCTTTTTATCTTTGAACCACGCCCTCTTTTGCACTGGTAAAATGCTGCTTTTAGATTTTATTTAGAACTTCAGTGGGCATGTGGGCCTGAATTTTCAATTTGTCAACTGCAAAAAGAGCACTCTTTTGAAATTTTGGTCGAATTGCAATCCACAACACGGTCCCACCAGGGCCTGTGTCTACCTTCAAGAAAGGCACTCTTTCCCGCGTTCGTGAAAGTAAAGTAAAAAATTCCAAGGACTTAACTTGAATCTAATTGCATGGATTCCCCTGTCCCCTCTCTGTCCCACGAACCTGTGACCATACGAGCTTACCTATACAGTGCTTGCAGTCCTCCTGCCCCTTCCCCTCCCACTTGGTCCCCCTGACTCCCTTAGGTTTATGTGGAGCCCCAGCATCTTGGCTATCTGCCCTGAATGATCCAGTCAAAGCTTCACAGAATAGCCACATTTTAGGCAGGCAAGCTTGCTCATAAGGAATCAATTAACGGCATGGCCAGGGTGGCCAGGGAGGGGTCGAAACACCCTTAATTTGGCTTAGAATGCATCTCCCAATATCATGCTTGCCATTAGCAGCGAGGAAGCCTTGAGAGTTTTGTGACAATTATCCTATAAATCGGAGCATGAAGAAAATGTTCGAAGAAATAACCTTTACATTGGCTTAGAATGCATCTCCAGTATCATGCTTGGCATGAGCATCAAGGGTACTTCGATAGTTTCTGGACAGTTATCCCATAAATCGGAGCACGAAGACAATTTTCGAAGAAATAACCTTTACTTTGGCTCTGAAGGTATCCCTTACCCGACTTATACCCAGCCATTTTCTCTTCGGTTTTAAAGGAATCTCGAGGATTTCTTTCCTGTAAACTTAGTTTCTATAATAAAAACAGAAGACAGCGAACACAGAAATTTTTGCATTTCGAGTATCGACCTCCTGAAAAATTCAGGTTCAAATTCAGAGCAGGATCGGGACTGTCTTTATCACCATGAAATTTCATTTCATTTCATTTTCATTTATTTATAGGAGGGTAGCCCTTCAGCAAAGGCTGATTTACAAGGGGCCCTCCATCAAATATTTTACAATTTATGGAATATACCTACTATTAAAATAATTACAATACCGGGTACCCAGAAAAAAGTGACCCAACGCAGAAAAAAGTGTTACAGAAAATTAACTAAGTGGCCGATTGAGATGCTTCAAACGTTGTTCTGTCGCTAAAAGACTAGCCTATGCCATGAGTATTTTTCGCATTTTTTTCGGCACGGTAAATTTCCAAAATTAAGGATTTCGAGGAAAAGAGCATGCCTGAAATCCTCAAAAAGTCGTCAAAAACAGGGCATCGATTTACAGCCATTTCAAATCTTCAAAACAACGAGGAGCGTGTTTCATTTCAAACTGGGAATAGGTAACACAGTCGGAAGTCTTCAGAGCAAGTTTATAGTCCCTAGGTACTTGAAAATATTCTCAGGCAGAAAGAAACACGCTCCTCGTTGCTTGGAAGATCTGAAACAGGGCCTCCGACGACGGGGGGGCCAGGGGGCCATGGCCCCCCACTTTTTTGCAAATCATGCCGTTCTGAAACGCAGCTCATCACGTTGTATTGTGGTAATTTTTTTGTATCAAGTTTGGCCCCCCCACTTTCCTGATCTCGTTGGGGGCCTTGTGAAATGGCTTCAAATCGATCCCTTGTTTTTGACGACTTTTTGAGAATTTCAAGCCTGCCCTTTTCCTCAAAATCCTTAATTCGGAAACCTTCCCGTGCCCAAAAAATTGCAAAAAATACTCATAATGTAGGCTGGTCTTTTAGCAACAAAACAACGTTTGAAATATTTCAATCTGCCACTTACATTTTTCTCTGTAACAGATTGCGTTGGGTCACTTTTTTCTGGGTCACCCGGTATATGATTTCAAAATGAAAATACAAAAGTACAAAAAATTGTTCTAATGTACAGAAGAAAAAAAAGTGCAAAAAAGAAACATATCCTAAATAGTTGTTTTAAAACTGTTAAGTTTGACGGCTTGCTTCGACTCAGCTGAGAGGGTGTTCCAATATTTTACTCCTCTGAATTAAAAACATCTCTGACCTTTTCCACTTTTCATTAATGGTATCATTAGGTCAGTATATTTCGGAGGGTGTGAAGGGAGCCCTGCGAGTTTTTCAAGAAAAGTTCGGTCAAATATTGAGGAGCAAGACCATTTAATGCCTTAAACACCATGACTTTGGTCTCGGAACCAATCAATTAGCGACTGGGACCGAGTTATGAAATTAATGGGGTGTCACCCGCCTCATTTGTGCCCCTGGTATTACTTTGAAAAGCATACCATAATAGACCAGGCGGAGAATAGGGGAATGGTCACCCGAGAGCGAAATTTATGAGACCAATTGCATTTGGTCAATTCGAGGATGCTGATTTCGAAAATCGATGTTATACGAGGGTTTATGGGGGCCATCAGCCTCGTTTTCACGTTTAAAGTCTCGTTTTCACGTATATGAAGGAAACCAATGAGAAGCCAGTTTTAAATGGAGATATGTCATTTCTTAAAGTATGTTAAGCATCTTTGTTGAGCATAAATGCTGAAAATTGAATTTGGAACTATAAGGGGGGCAAACAGCCTCGTTTTCGTTATGAAATAGCATGCAATCTTACAATTTCTATCCTTAGATGGACATCTAAAAGGCTAAATACATGCGAAATTTTTGAAACCAAGTGCCTTTGGTCAATTCAAGGGTGCTGATTTCGAAAATCGATATTATACGGGGGTTTATGGGGCCATCAGCCTCGTTTTCAGGTTTTTTTAAAGTCTCACTTTCGCATATATGAAGGAATCCAATGAGAAACCAGCTTTAAATGGAGATAGGTCTTATCTTAACGTATATTAAGCATCGTTGCTGGGTATAGATGCTTTAAGTTGAATTTAGGACTGTTAGGGGGGCCAACAGCCTCGTTTTCATTACGAAATAGCGTAATCTTTCAATTTCTATCCTTAGATGAACATCTAAAAGGCTTAAATATTATGGAGAGACTGATTTTGAATTCTCATCAATAGGGGCTATGCAGCGCTGTTCATCATTAATTGATAAATAAAACCAATGGAAATGCAAGCGGATTATCTAAATAAAGTCAAATCGTTTCAAAGTTCCTCAAAATCGTCTTCAGAGTCACTACACTCGATACTCTCAATATCCTGCTCTTCGTTGACTTCAGCTTGGTTAAACAAAAGCTCCGATACATCTTCTGGGTAACAAGTACCACTCCAACGAACTGATCCTCCTTCATCCCAACCATGATCTTCTGGGGAGCCCAATTGAAGAATCAAACTATCGAAAATCATGGCGACCTAGTTTTTTACGCAGAATATGAAGCTTCAGGTTTTCTTTGCATGGTGGCAGGAGACTAAGATCTACGACCTTCTTTTCTCTTTCGAAATTCTGCATAAACAACTTGTGTCGCAGCTGATTCACTGATAATATTCTTTGATTTCCATATAATACGCAAACAAACTTCTCGAAACCATTGACGAGATTGTCCGACACCTGAGAGGAGCTTCCCAACTCAGTAAAAAGGCTTACGAATTCAACTTTCTTCGACATTGTCCTCCAAAATGCTTGCTTTCCCTTTCTAATTAAACTGGAAACAAAGTCGTTGCCAGAAAGAGCGTGAAGGCCAAGTAATGCTTTCTTTTTCTCGATCTCAAGGCTTGATGATGTCATGTCGATTATCTTCCGTTGTTTTCACGTACCATTATCTACGAGAATCTTCGTTCCGCCGAATTCATGTGAAAGGAACAATGCTAGAATGTCGATGTCACCAGAGGGGGATCGAATAATGACAGCATCATCGGGTTAAGAATCCCCAGCTTTAACCAATGCCACCAACTTCGTGTCTGCTTCTTCGTGGTTGCTGGCCCAGTTTTCGAGAACTTCAAAATGATCCTCTGTAACTTTCGTACACTGAGATTTGTTTGAAATTATTACTGTCCGGCTAAATATTTGGCTACGGCCTTCAATTATTGCAAGCTGAAGAAGATCAAACAACATCTCTTTGTTTTCCCCATTGCGGAGAAAGCTGTTAAAGTCATATGGCACTTTCATGTCAGGACTCGTCAAGACGTATCTCTCACTTACACCTCTCTTAACTCTATTACTACCCTTTATGCTGTTGTCCCTGTATGTGTCACAGACAATAACAATTGTTGTATACCGGGTTGGAACTGTAGCAAATATTTTGGTCGCCATTTGTCTTATTCTTGATGCAGGACGAACCAAACTTCGTATGGCTGCGGCAAGGGCCAAGTAGTATGTGTTCAATTTCTCCGCAGGTGGTAGTTCACCTGGGCTAACGATAGTTAGGTCACTCATGGCAGCTTCGTATAATTTGCTTTTAACGGTCTATCTGATGGCACCATCTGCTGTGCTGAGAGGCATCGATATGGGTGCAAGTGGAAACGATAGAGTAGTCTCGAGATCTACACCTGCCTTGTGCTTGTTCGAGTACGTAACTAGCAAGAGACGGTTTTCACGGGTGTTTACATGAAAAGAGTTTCATCCCACTCAGGCGGGCTAGCCTCTTTTTCGTGCCATAATTTGGGTGCCACAGTGCCACACGCTATAAACTTTGGTTGCAAGCAATTAATTTTTTTACAAAAATGGCGGAAAAGTTCCGTTGCAGATTGCAAAGCTGTCCGGAATACTTGCTCTTGTTACAGTTACTAGAAATTTTGATTTTATGGGCGATTTATCAAAAGTATCCGATGGATAGGTTCGTTGCATCTCAGTCGAGAAAACGAAATAGTTTCCTTCGAAAGACAACCATTTCAGACGTCCACTTAATTTTCTTCATTTCTGTTCGCGTTTCTTTAATTCGAGTTCGAGGATTTGCTGTTGATTCAGTTGGCCACTGCTGATTTGTTGCTAGAAATGGTTTGGTGCCAAAATTATTTATTTAGGCACGCGTATAACGGAGACTCTCAGCCCAGCTCGGTGAGCTGGCCCACCTGAGTACAATTCTCATCCCACCTGACGCGGATCCCACCAGCCTTTCTCACGGATCTCACTCTAGAGAGCTGGCCCACCTCCATGTAAATGCAATTACAGATTAACAAAGGACTGTACTGAAGACACAGATCTCACTCAGGTGAGCCAGCCCACTTAGGTGGGCTGGCCCATCTCATGTAAACAGGCCCTTAGACTTCTTTTTACATGTAATTCACAACATCAAAATATTAGATATTATACTAACAAAGCGTTTTATTAAATTCTTATCGTACAAACGAGGCTGTTGCCCCCCCCCCCCCCTAACAGTCCTAAATTCAACTTAAAGCATCTATACCCAGCAACGATGCTTAATATACGTTAAGATAAGAACTATCTCCATTTAAAGCTGGTTTCTCATTGGATTCCTTCATATATGCGAAAGTGAGACTTTTAAAAATTCTGAAAACGAGGCTGATGGCCCCATAAACCCCCGTATAATATCGATTTTCGAAATCAGCACCCTTGAATTGACCAAAGGCACTTGGTTTCAAAAATTTCGCATGTATTTAGCCTTTTAGATGTCCATCTAAGGATAGAAATTGTAAGATTGCATGCTATTTCATAACGAAAACGAGGCTGTTCGCCCCCCTTACAGTTCCAAATTCAATTTTCAGCATTTATGCTCAACAAAGATGCTTAACATACTTTAAGAAATGACATATCTCCATTTAAAACTGGCTTCTCATTGGTTTCCTTCATATACGTGAAAACGAGACTTTAAACGTGAAAACGAGGCTGATGGCCCCCATAAACCCTCGTATAACATCGATTTTCGAAATCAGCACCCTCGAATTGACCAAATGCAATTGGTCTCATAAATTTCGCTCTCGGGTGACCATTCCCCTATTCTCCGCCTGGTCTATAAGTTCTAGCCAGTTTCTTAGAAAATTCTGACAAATGATATTTCCATGACAGATCTTCATCTGAAAGAACACCAAGAAATTTGACGTAACATGTCTGTTCGATAGGAAGGTTTCCAATTTTGATACTGACAGTTTCAAGACAAGAATGCTAAGGAGACTTAAAAATTATAAAATTTGTTTTATCAACATTCAGTGACAATTTGTTAACATCAAGCCACATCTTCACTTTTTCAAAACATCAATTTCAAACTTTCTTGGCTATGACTTGAATTCTAATGGTTTTTTGAATACGAGAACGCGATTCGGGTGCCAGTCAGACTGGCCAGACATGTTACGATATGCTCGTAAGTTGGGCGTTAAAGTGATTTTCAGTAACGGAAAAGCAGAAATAACTTACAACGATTTAACTCTGGACGAAACCCCTAAACTTCAGAATATACTTTTTCGCATTACCATAGATAGAGATCTTCAGAAGGCCAAAGAACTTAGTATCCAAGGTCCTTTTCTTGGACTATATGACATTCAGGTAAAAGCGTCTCATTCTATCTTTTACATCGGCGTAGGGGGAGATAAAATTTGGGGGGGGGCTGCCCGATAAAAATTCAATTGTTTGAGAAAATTTTGCCCGACTTGAGGCGGATTTCTGCCCGATTATGGCTGCGATGATTTGGTTCGTTTTGCTATCAAAGCGCGTTTAAGTTTACTCCCAACAAATTTCACAACTTATATTTGGAACAGGTCAAATGATCCGTGTTGTTCGCTTTGTTTTAGCCACACAGAAAGTATTGCGCATTTGTTTAATGGATGTAAGGAATTTCATAATTTCTACAGTCGCCGGCACGATCGCATTGTTGAAAAACTTTTCGATGAAATAAAGTTGATATTATGTTCGAGCAAGAAAGTTTATACAAACAAGTTACTAGAAACTTTGTTGCCAGAATATCGAGAAGAGCTGACCTTGCTTCAACATCGGAAACCGGACATTGTTATTATTGATAAAACTTCACGAGATATCATCATAGCAGAAGTTACAGTTTGTTTTGATCTCTACTTTGGATTCTCGTTTCCAGCGAAGTGTGATCGCTACCAGGACCTGTGTGACGTTCTTCGTGAAAATGGATGGAACCCTTCTCTTCATGTTCTGTGTTTTGGTGCGCTTGGCTGTATCAAAGAGGACGTTTATGAACGATTGCGGAATATTGGCTTTGGAAAAGGAAAAGTAAAGGAACTGTTAGCTTGGTGCTCGATTTCTAATATTATTGGAGCGAACTATATCTGGAGGCACAGGGTGAAAAAATTGAGTCACTGATTCCTTTCCATTTCACCTTTCGTTTTGGTCTGCTTTTGATAAACCTGGCTTTTAAGCCCACGTCAAGTATCATTCTGTTCATCTTTGATACTCAGTGATAAATTTATTCACCGTTTGTACCATGGCGTTTATTAACGGTAACTGTAAAACCAGCAAACATTCTGTATATAAGCAGTAGGTTTTGCCATTTGCTTGGGTGCAGAATAATTTAGAATCGTATAATAATAATAATAATAATAATAATAATAATAATAATAATAATAATAATAATAATAATAATAATAATAATAATAATAATAATAATAAACTAAACCACCATCATGTGTTAACAGAAAATAAATATAAAAACACAACTGTTAAATGCCTCAAACGTTTCGATAAAAATCTTCGTCAGTGTGAGCTATTTACAGGGCAGCCAAGTATTTATAGTAAACAATTATTTACATCACAATACATACATTTCAAAATAAAATATAATTTACAATTGAATACATGATACATAAACAAGTTCTAAAAAACACATAAGTCAGCCTAAAATCAATACCCAAAAGACCATTGTCGTTGTATTCTTAAGAAATGTTGCCATTTAAGAGCTGTGCATTGAGCTTTTGGTAGTTTAATTGAAATGTGAAGAGGAACTGGGAGCCTTTATGAACCACTTGAGACTGTGCCAACTTATTTCTGTGGCTCCCCCAGGTAACTTTCCATGGATTCGCTAGCCGCTAAACTATTTTAGCAAATGCTGAATCCAGGATAGCCCGATAGGGGATTCCACCCTACCACCACGTGCAGAAAGGCACGAAGTTACAGAGGGAACCACAAAAATTGGCGTTAGCGCAGCCTCCCTTGACACCCTTCAGATGTAATGGTAAAATCTATGCTGTTCCACACGCAAACATGTGGAATTAGACATGTTTGCGTGTGGAACAGCATAGATTTTACCATTACATCTGAAGGGTGTCAAGGGAGGCTGCGCTAACGCCAATTTTTGTGGTTTCCTCTGTAACTTCGTGCCTTTCTGCACGTGGTGGTAGGGTGGAATCCCCTATCGGGCTATCCTGGATTCAGCATTTGCTAAAATAGTTTAGCGGCTAGCGAATCCATGGAAAGTTACCTGGGGGAGCCACAGAAATAAGTTGGCACAGTCTCAAGTGGTTCATAAAGGCTCCCAGTTCCTCTTCACATTTCAATTAAACTACCAAAAGCTCAATGCACAGCTCTTAAATGGCAACATTTCTTAAGAATACAACGACAATGGTCTTTTGGGTATTGATTTTAGGCTGACTTATGTGTTTTTTAGAACTTGTTTATGTATCATGTATTCAATTGTAAATTATATTTTATTTTAAAGTGTATGTATTGTGATGTAAATAATTGTTTACTATAAATACTTGGCTGCCCTGTAAATAGCTCACACTGACGAAGATTTTTATCGAAACGTTTGAGGCATTTAACAGTTGTGTTTTAATAATAATAATAATAATAATATCGCTTTTTTAATGAGAGGGTAGGGGAACTTAAGGGGTGGCTGTTTAATAGGGGCTATGGTGAAAATGAGGTTCTGGAGCAAATCAGCAAAGTTCGCGGCCGCGATCGCTTAAGTCTTTTGGATAGGCAACCTAAAAATAAGGACGACAAGAGAATACCTCTGGTTCTTACGTACCATCCAGCTCTCAACAAAGTTTATAACATTTTAAAACATCAATTGTTTTTTTCGTCATGGCCTTCATGGAGTACGGTCACGTTTATGTGAGCTAAGTGAAAAGGCTTTGTGATGCTGTTACAGGACGAGAAATATCAAATTTTTGCGTGACTTTAAGATAATGGTTGCTCTGTGCTTTGTTTACAATGGAATTTTGTCATTCGTTACCCAATAATGTCGTCAAAAACTCAAGCGAAATCTTCCAAGAGCGATAAAGTAGGCCAAGCATCGATGGATCCCGTTTCGGATAGCACGATATCAATGTCATGTCTTGAGAGGCTATTGGATGCGAAACTTGCCGAATTAAAAAGTGATATGGCCACCAAGGATTGTATAAATGATTTGAAAAACATAATAGTTGAGCAGAAAAGCAGGATCGAAGAATTAGAAAGCAGGGTTATAGTTATGGAAAAACTTATTCAAAATCTCAAGGGGCGCAGTGATGATAACGAATAATATCAGAGAAGGCTTTGCCTGAGAATCGGAGGCGTTGAACTAAAGCAAGGAGCGAATGGGGAGTCGGGTGATGAATGTCTAAAGATTGTTAAAAAGATTTTCAGAGAATTGAAGGTGAGCATTCCCGATGCCGTGATTGATCGTGCCCACAGAATTGGACATATAAAGGAAGAAGGTGGCAAGCGATATCGTCAAATCATAGTGAGGTTTACAACCTGGCGCCACCGTACTGAAGTCTATCGAGCGATAAAGAATACAAAGAAGTATCGTATTCGGCTGGATCTCACTAAAGAACGCCTCAAGATTATGGAGAAGGCAAAGGATCTTTTGAAGGATATGGGCAGAGCCAGTGAAAGCTGTTATGTTTTTTCGGATGTGAATTGTAGAATGTGTTTGAAGTGTGATGGGAAGTTCCAGTATTTTGGCAACACAAATGAACTGTTGGATTTCATTCAATCAATGGAAGAAACCGACGACAAATCAGAAAAAGCTGATGAAAGTGAAGAAGAGTAGACATTACATGGAAATAGGAGAATTTTAATCAGAAATGGCACAGCAACTTTGATCTATTACCCCGAATTTTTCGCTAAAAGTTTCGTTGAGTTTAACCTATCTTCAGATGACACGCAGGCCATTTCAAGACGCTACTTGTTGTTTGAAAAGATTTACCTTTTTTTTTCTTTTTCATAGCCATATTTCTCGTCAATAGTCGATTGTCGGTCTAAGAATACATATATGCCCCTAGAGGCCCCGATAATCTTGATAAATTTAGTTTTCAACAGTAAAGCTCTCTCGTTCAGTCCCTTGTGAGTACAACATTACTCTTATTTTTTTTTGCCATCTTTCATTAATATCACAGTTTATGCCTCAAGAGGTTTTGATATCTTTTTGACATCAAACAAAACATTCGCGCCCAAGTCCCCGTGTGGGCATGAACTTGACTGTTTAGCCAACTGATTATAGAAGATTTCCAAATAGATATTTTGAATAAATCCATCAAATTGAAAAAAAAATTTCTCGCCGTGATTTAAGTTAGAAACCCCTTGCGATGCTCATTTCTTAATATTCACTTTTACAAATTATTTCCCAACAGCATTCACCATAGAAATAAAATGCCCCCGAAAGAACAGAATGTCATGATAAAGTTCTTTTACTTTCACTTTTTGTCCAGTTGTGTTGAATTTCATTTGTATTGTTGTAATGTCTGTCCTTATTTGTTGAAGGGAATGGGAGTCTTTGAAAGGGAATGGTATCGCTTAGACTGATGACAGTGAGTCCCAGTTATCGCTCACCAAAACGAGACTACTGCCTACCAAACCGAGACCGCTCAAACTGGGACTCATAAACAAACAGCGAAAAAACCGGCCTGTTCACTCCCAGTTCCAGGAGGACCAATCATCTTGCAGGAAGCAAAATGCATGAATATGATTGGTTTACCCTTGCAATCTGTTTACAAAGAAGCCGGTCTGTTATTTCAACCAGAACGTAAACAATAGCTGCCATTGCATTCATAAAACAACAGAATAGGCTCCCAGAGGAAAAATGTTTACTACGGAGATTTGGATATCGAATGTTAAGCATAAAAGCAATTCCCATATGGTCTTCTTCATATTCATTTTAATTTTTTATTGAATTTAGCACACAGTTCTATGTGCTGAATTCAATGCAAGTGACAACGAATAAGGGAGAAAGGCCATGGGACTTGCATATATGTTCACAATTCGATATCCAAATATCTGTAGCAAACATTTGTTTCCTCTGGGGGCCTATCCAACGCAAAACACAGATCATGGCGGCAGATCATTATTGCATTCGCTTTGCGTTTGTGTTGATGTATTAAGCGGAATATAGATTTCTAAATAGAGGCTCCCCTGGGCTCCCCCAAACAGGCCGGAAAATTCACTGTTCGTTTATGAGTCGTAGTTGTAGAGGGGTATATCAGTTTGGCGCAGGAGCGAAACTCGACTCGTAATCAATCGTATCGCTGCTCATTTGTTCCTTGTTCGGTCATCAAGACATCGGTGGGGGGACTCCTTCTTTGCGATGATGGTTGATATCAACCAATGGCGAGCAGCAATAGGTTGTTTCGGAGTCTTCACCTGTAGGTCAGAAAGATTTTGTTGTGCACTTAGTTTCTTCTCAATGCTATTGCAAATTTTCAGGCTATATCAATTTTCTGTCTGTTTTATTCTCATATCAATAGTTATCCTGCCTTTCGCGGTTGCAGCCCATTTTTTCATAGGTCACCTGATTTATGCCAAGTCTTGTTTCTTGCCCTTATTTTCTCAATCTTATTCATGCGTAAGGATAATTTCATACATTCTCTTTGAGCTTTGTAAACGAGTTCCATTTGCATTGAACAGCCTTTTCCGGTCTAATTATGGCACAATTAAGTATCTTTTCCTAGTGTATATCCATTCGTATGCGGTCTGCATTGCTTGCAACCATCTTTATTCGCAATGGGTAATATCAAGGATGATCTTACTTAGCGGAAACGTGGAACTGAACCCTGGCCCTGAGACCTTGACGTTTTGTACTTGGAATCTAAACAGTATTACTGCCCATGATTTTCTGCGTGTTTCACTTATAGAGGCATATAACTCCATATATAGTTATGATCTCATAGGCATTGTTGAGACCCATCTCGATGATTCTATTAATCAGGAGAGACTTGTTCTCAAAGGGTATGATTTCATCACATGTAATCACCCATTGAATATTAAAAGGGGTGGAGTTGGTTTGTATATTAAAGATTCGCTAGCAAAGAAGCAAAGACCAGACATTGCAACACTGCCTGAAAGTATCGTTTGTGAACTCCATATTGACAAGAGAAAATATTTTTTCGTTGTCATGTATAGAAGTCCTAGCCAAAACCAGCAGGAATTTGACAATTTTATGATTAATTTTGAACTAATGTTATCTAAAATCTCTGCCGAGGAGCCATATGCTGTCATTATTACTGGAGATTTTAATTGTCGCTCCCACCAGTGGTGAGAAAGAGACAATGAAAACGATGAGGGAAAACAATTTGAACCACTAACGGTAGACCTTGGATTACATCAGTTGGTATCTGGACCGACCCATATGATTGGCCAATCAAAATCTTGCATTGATTTGATCTTAACTGACCAACCTAACCTGTTTATTGAGTCTGGTATTCACCCTTCCCTTCAAGAGCAATGCCATCATCAGATTATCCACGGTAAACTGTCCGTCAGAAATCTGGCCCCGCCCCCGTACACTCGCAAATTATGGTTTTATGATAGGGCTGATTTTATCTCAATACGGAAAAGTGTCGAAATGTTCCATTGGCAAGAGAATTTTAAGGAGGTAACCCATCCCGATGAGCAAGTCAAGGTTCTTAACGAAGTCCTTTTGAATATCTGTTCAAATTTCATACCAAACGAGCTAAAAAAGATAAAGCCCCATCAGGTGCAATGGATCACTCCGAGCATAAAAAGTTTCTTAAGAAAGAAAAATCGTGCTTTTAAATCATTTATTAGAAAGGGTCAACCAGACGATATGGTTGAAGGTATTCAAAATATGATAGCTCAAGGATCAAAACTTGTGGAAGATGCCAAAAACAGATATTTCATTAATGTTGGTCGTAAATTATCAGATCCTTCAACTGGCACCAAAAAGTACTGGTCTCTAATCAATAAGATCCTCAACAAGGCTAAGATACCCAAAATACCCCCTCTCCTAGAAAATGATATCTTAGTGCTAGATTTTGCATCAAAGGCCCAAATATTCAATGATTATTTTATCCTTCAATGCACAACATTAGATACTGGCAGTGAAATTCCTAGTGATTTGCCTGTGACAGCATCCCAGCTTCGAGAATTTGTCATCTCCGACGATAAAATACTGAAGATCATTCGGAATCTTAATTCGAACAAAGCACACGGATGGGATGAAATTTCAGTGCGAATGATAAAAATGTGTGACGAGTCTTTAATAATACCGTTGAGATTGATTTTCGAAAATTGTTTGCATCATGGCATCTCCCCTGAAACCTGGAAACGAGTAAATGTTGTACCTGTTCACAAGAAAAATGAGAAAAAAATTTGAAGGAAAATTATCGTCCCATCTCTCTCCTCCCAATTTTTAGCAAAATTTTAGAGAAGCTTATCTACGAGTCTTTGTATTCACATTTAGAGAGAGAAAATTTCTTAAACCCCAACCAATCAGGCTTCCGTCCAGGTGATTCAACAATAAATCAACTGCTTTCCATAACTCATTCAATCTTTGAAGCATTTGACTGCAATCCTACACTAGAAGTTCGTTCCGTCTATCTTGACATCTCTAAGGCCTTTGACAGGGTCTGGCATGAGGGCCTTATCTTTAAGCTTAGGAGATGTGGTGTTTCGGGAAATCTATTGTTACTCCTTAAGAGTTTCTTGTCAAATAGAAAACAGAGGACTGTCTTGAACGGTCAGGCTTCCACCTGGGGGAATATTTTTGCTGGTGTACCGCAAGGATCGATTTTGGGCCCTTTGCTTTTCTTGATATACATAAATGATCTGACAAAGAATTTGAAATGTAATGTGAAACTGTTTGCAGATGACACATCACTCTTTACAATCGTACAAGACTCTAGCTGCTAGCGACATGAACCATGACCTGAGTCATATTGCACTATGGGCACACGACTGGAGAATGTCCTTCAATCCAGACCCCCGAAAGCAAGCAGTTGAATTAGTCTTTTCAAAGAAAAAGATAAAAACTAAGACCCCGTTTACACAGTAACGGAACGATTTGGATCCGTCACAATTTCGTAACGTTTCATTCCCGTTTACACAGTGACGGATCAAACTCTTATCGGTACGCCCTCGCGTTTACACAGTACCGGAGCGATGGGCACTTTCTAGCCTGGGCTATTGTTTAAAAGAAATCTATTGATCCTGCTTATTGTTTTCTATTTCTATAGCAATATCATAAATGAAAGCAAAAGACAGAACAGGTTTTTCGCGATTGTTTATATTCAGACAGGTGGACCCAACGATTTTATGTGCAAGCAAGAGAAACTCCTAAAGCTTCTAAATTCTCTCCTATATGAGCCTTCTTTACTCAGTCTGAAACTGCATGGTTTATGAAAGTTTATGGTTAAATGGTGAACGAAGGCCTAAAGTCATTAAAAATGTTAAATCCAACTTTGCGACTCTGTGCATGCCTGCCAAGGATGGATATTTAGCAGAATCAACAACAGCAGGAAATGATGAAATTGCTATGAAATTACCACAAAATAAATTATTTCTAACAAACTTAGAATGTCAAGCCTCACAAGACTCCTTTTTGGTGATGTTTAGGCGGTAATTTTCTAATTTGGTGCCTTATCTGTAGCCTCGTTTATACCTTTTTACTCATAGAAATGCCCTCGTAATCGTAGCGTATCAAAATTGTGAAGGTAAATGCGTTTACACAGTGCCGGATCACCAGCGCTCCGCTTTCCTAGGCGTATCAAAAACGATACGGCTAACCGTATCAAAAGTGTTACGGATCCACTTGACATGTGTAAACGGGAGGCCGTTCCGTAACACTTTTGTAACGGATCCAAAGTGTTCCGTTACAGTGTAAACGGGGTCTAACCATCCCGTGATCCTCTTTAATGCGTCACCTGTGTCGACAGTTGATCAACATAAACATTTAGGCATCATACTAGATTTTAAACTTTCTTTCTCAGCTCATATACAAGCAGCTATAAACAAGTCAAGAAAAGCGATTGGAATGGTGAAGTTCATGTCCAAATATCTCCCTAGAAATACATTGAATGAGTTGTATAAATTGTATGTTCGACCCCACCTAGATTACGGCGATGTAATTTATCATGTACCCCATGGGATGGATGGTTCTGAAAATTACATGATGGAAAAACTTGAATCTGTTCAATATTCTGCTGCCCTAGCAGTGACAGGAACTTGGAGAGGAACATCTCGGGAAAAGTTGTACAATGAACTTGGATGGGAATTGTTGAGCTCAAGAAGATGGAGTAGACGTTTTATTCTTTTTTATAAATTTGCCAATAATTTGACCCCTGATTATACAAGGGACCCTATTCCACCATTGCATGAAAATAACTACTCTTTTCGGAATCCGCCAGTAGTAGGGCAAATAAAGGCAAGAACAGAAAAATTTAAATCTAGTTTCTACCCTGACTCCTTGACTGAATGGAATAAGCTCGATCCCGAAATAAGAGAATCCCCCTCTGTTAGCGTCTTTAGGAAAAAATTATTTTCTCAAATTAGGCCTCCTGCTAATTCTGTATATGGTATTCATAACCCAAAAGGGATTGCATGTTTAACACAGTTAAGGGTGGGGCTAAGCAAACTCAATCTCCACAAATTTAAACATAATTTTAAAGATACAATCAATCCAATGTGTCCAATAAACGATGGCATAGAGGATACGGAGCATTTCTTGCTGCTCTGCAATTCTTTCAGAGAGCATAGATGCAGTCTTCTCGCTGGTGTCAATGATGTACTCGAAGCTTATGGATATTCTGAGGGTTCAGATATCAATATGTTGCAACTTCTTCTGTACGGAAACAAAAATTTGCCCTTGGAAGCAAACAAATTAATCTTAAATTTAACAATTAAGTACCGGGTGTCCCAAAAAAAACGCAACGGATTTTATCGGGACTAGCGACAAGAATTTAGGTTCAATCAACCCATAATAATTCTTTATATAATCCTCAATAGCTAACTTGAAGATAGATACCTTGTTTGTTGATATTGGTGCATGGAAAGTGGGAATATCAATCTTCAAAGTTGAAATTTGCCTGAACCTCCAAACCAGAGCTTTTGGGTTTTGGCCTAAACTGCAAACGCACTATTTTGGGGAATCTCCTGAATTACCGTGAAATAAGGGAATGAAGAGAAAAATTTGAATAGAAATTCAATCCAATTCATCAATTTTGTCCTGAAAAGAAATTTTTTTATACTTCAAAAGTTTCGAAAAGTTAGTATTACATCTGTCTCGTAAAAGAAAGTAATCCGCGAAATAGTTTGCTTGGGTGTGAAAAATGAGTTAGTTCTTACAATCTTCATGACTTTAATGAAATGTATTTTGTATAATCTTTCTTCGAATTATTACGAAACAAGAAATCAAATATACCCAAGGGAAAATTATCCATGGATAAGATCCTTAGAATTGCTCATTCGTACTTGGATCTTTTGCAGGTGCACTATAATTGAAGAAATATATTCCTTTGTGAATTTTCCCTTCGACTGTTATGTTTGTCAATTTTTAGCTTTCAAATTTCAATTGAAATGTGTGCCTAAACATATGTGTGCCTTAGCATGCTCACACTACTACACTATTCATATGACCGAGGAGATTCCCCTGACCAGCGCATTTTCAGTTTAGGCCAAAACCCAAAACCTCTGGTTTGGAGATGGAAGCAAATTTGGACTTCCAAGATTGATATTCCATCTCTCCATGCACCAATATCAACAAACAAGGTATTTATCTTCAAGTTAGCTATCGAGGATCATATCAAAAATTATTTTGGATTGATTGGACCTAAATTCTTGTCGCTAGTCCCGATCAAATCCGTTGCGTTTTTTTTGGGACACCCGGTACATTTCTGAAACGGAACGATTTGGTTGAAAGTTACTGGAATCCCTGAATAGAGCACCCAAATCCCTTCTGTATGTGTCTGTTTTTAGTAATTTGTTTTTGTTTTGTTTTGTCTTTTTGTTTGTTTTCTTTCTGCAATTATGTGTCTTAAGGAAGCTTGCAACCAAATAATAGATTTTACATTGCCTTTCTTGGCTCTAAACCTTGCAAATCTTCCCTAATAAAGTAGTCAAGTTTAATGACAAGGACCCACCTTGGATCACGAATGCTGTGAAAACCGCCATAAAGCGCAAGAAGAGGGTATACAAGAACTTTGTACGAAGGGGTAGAAGTCAAGAGGATTGGGAACTGTTTAAAAGGGTACGGAACGACACATCCAAACTGGTAACTGCTGCCAAAGAGACTTATTATTCTAATTTAGGCCGTAAACTCTCTGATCCTACGCAAGGTGTAAAAGCGTACTGGGAAGTATTAAATAGACTAGTCAACAAAAAGAAAGTTATGAATATTCCTCCATTGCTTGAGAATGGACTGTTCATCACCAATCTTGAACAGAAAGCCACAATTCTAAACGATTACTTTGTTCAGCAATGCTCTGAAATAGCCACAGGGAGCAGGCTTCCCACTTTTCGACCCAGATGCAGAGCTCTTCTTGAAGAGGTTGACATAAACAGAGAAAAAGTTTTGAAGTTGATTCGATCATTGGATTCAAAGAAGGCGCACGGCTGTGACAATATATCGATTGCTATGATTAAGATTTGCGATGCGTCAGTAGTCGAACCACTTTGCCTGATTTTTGAGAAATGTTTGGAGACAGGAGTCTATCCATCTGTATGGAAAAAAGCTAATATTGTTCCCGTTCATAAAAAAGAGAGTAGGCAAAATAAAACAAATTATCGACCAATTTCTTTGTTGCCAATTTTTGGAAAAATTTTTGAGAAAGTTCTATTTGACTCACTCTACTGCCATCTATGTGATAACAACCTCTTAACCCAAAATCAATCAGGCTTTCGCCCAGGCGATTCGACCATCAATCAGCTACTGGCCATAACGCACAAGATCTATTTAGGCTTTGAAGCATCTCCAAGCAAGGAAACACGCGCTGTTTTTCTCGATCTTTCCGAGGCTTTTGACAGGGTGTGGCACGATGGTCTACTCTACAAATTGGAATGCAATGGCATTTCTGGAAAAGTTATCATCTTGATTAGAAACTTTTTAAGAGACCGAAAACAGCGTGTTCTGCTAAATGGAAAGAGTTCACAATGGGCAACTATATCCGCAGGAGTACCCCAAGGATCAGTACTCGGTCCTTTATTTTTCCTAGTTTATATCAATGACCTGGTTGAAAATGTTGATAGCGATGTAAAAATGTTTGCTGATGATACATCACTCTTTTCTGTCGTTGGTGATGAGGTCAGAACAGCTCAACAAATGAATAGAGATTTGGAAGGGGTACGTTTATGGGCATGGCAATGGAAAATAGAATTCAATGCCAACAAAACTGAAGAAGTAATTTTTTCTGCTAAAAGGATAAAATCCCATCACCCCGACCTGTTCCTTGGTAACACTGAAGTTGAGAGAAAATCGGAACACAAACACTTGGGTCTGATTTTGGATTCTAAACTTAATTTCCAAAGCCATATTCGTGAAGCAATTATGAAGGCAAGACGGGGTATTGGCATCATAAGGTATCTTTCAAGATATGTATCAAGGGACGTTCTTGACCAAGTTTACAAATTGTATGTAAGGCCCCATTGAGATTATGGGGACATAATCTATCATAGATTTGATCCAAATATGTTTTTGGACCTGACAAGGAAACTTGAACAAACGCAGTACTCTGCAGCACTTGCAGTAACTGGTGCTTGGAGAGGCACCAACAGGCAAAGACTTTACGAGGAATTGGGTTGGGAAAACCTTTATGACAGAAGGTGGTATAGATGATTGTGTCATTTTTACACCCTCAAAATGACGTCGTCTCCCATGTATTTATTTGAAGAAATTCCTCCTGAGCGCGACATCTCATACAATCTTAGACATGCACGGGCTTATAATCCAAGCATTCCAAGAACTGTTCGTTTCTCCAATACCTACTTTCACAACGTCTTTTATGAATGGAATATGCTCGATAATGAGATAAAAAACGCGGCTTCCCTTAGTGAATTTAAAAGGAAACTGTTGGCAAAAGTAAAACCATCAAGGAATCCGATATTTCATGTCCATGATATTATTGGCATTCGACGATTGACAAAACTTCGTGTTAAATTTAGTGACTTAAACGAGCATAAATTCCGGCACAATTTTGACTGTTTAAGCCCTATTTGTGATTGCGGCGAGGCAAATGAAGATAATGAACATTTTCTCCTGCACTTCCCTATGTATGACACATTACGGCAAGGTCTTTTTGGTCATCTCGAAAACATTCCTGATTTAAACGTTTCGAGTATGGACTCCAAATCGCTTTGTAATCTACTCCTTTTTGGAAGTTCCGATTTATGCGTGAGTGCGAATAAAATGATTATGGAGGAAACGATTTGCTTTATCGAAAACACGAAACGAATGTAGGTTAACAATCATTTGTTGGAAGGCAGCAGCTTATGTCTTATGTTCGTTATGTCTTGTATTTTGTTTTTCCTTAACCGTTTTCATTTTTGTTTTTTTGTTATTGTATTTAATTCTAAGAAATATTGTAAGTGCCAGTCATAGTGGAAACTTGATGACCTTGTGTCTTTTTCCGCTATGATTGGCACAGTTGAATTGTAGTTGTAGTTCTTTTAGCTTTTTAAGATTTCATAGAAAAAAAAAGAAAAATCTTCACTCGAAATTGTTTGGTTGCAAGATGCCTTAGCTTGTAGCTCTGTTTGTCTGGTTTATATAAATGTACTTTTGCAATGCTTTTCTTCTTTTTAAGGCCTCGGGGTTGACATAGTATTTTGCTCCTCTTGGTATCGTAGTCGTAGTGTTGTAAAGTAGATTAAGTAGTGTAGTTAGTAATCTGTCATGTAAATTTTTTAGATTGAATATATAAAAAAAAAAACATTTTAAAAGAAAATTCAAAACTCCTTTTGGTAGATAATGGACACAAAGCGTTGTTCCAAAACAAGGTATTTTTGTCGTTTCGGAAGGGCAAAAATCTTAAAGATGAACTTGTTAGAGCAAAATTGCCAGTTGTTGGTGAGACTCCGTTGGTTAAGGGTACCTACAGGTGCAATGGCAGGAAGAGTTGCCAGATCTGCAACGTCATAACTGAGGGGGATAATTTTGAAAACTCGGACGAAAATTGATCTTTCAAAAATTTTTCGGGGAGGTATAACTGCAACTCAGAGAATGTAGTGTATTTGCTACAATGTGAGGTTTGCAACAAAAAGTATGTAGGTAGCACCAAAACAAAATTTAGGCAAAGATTCAATGTTTACAAATCATATTTCAGATCTTACGCACGCAAACATAACGAGGGATCACTCGGCAGGGGTAAATTAATCCCACAAGCAAACTTTTTCAGTCATTTCTTTGAGGGGAGCCACAATGGTAAATTCACGGTTAGGGTTAAAATGATCGATGGGGCTGATGATGTCTTTTCATTGCGACGTAAGGAACTTTTTTGGCAATACAGGCTGGGAACTTTTTTACCCAAGGGTTTGAATGAACGGGCTGCAGATGTAGAACTCGATATTTTTGCGTGTGGCGTGGCCTAATTCCTGCCATTGTATCTGATGTCTCTGGGGGGCTTTGCTGGCGGTGCTCTATGGTCTTCCTATTTGGCTTCATGTTTTTTTGCATGTGGCGTTAGGGTGGAATCCCCTATCAAGCCATTCCGGGTTCAGCAATTTGCGAATCATTGAAAGGTTAGATGGGAGGGTCTTGGGGTTGCCGGCTGGATCCCTTGGAGGTTTGGTCTGTGACTATTTTGATCCTCCAGGGTGAACATTTGCTAATGTGCCAACCATTTCATTTTCTTGTTTACGCTAAAAAACAGTTTGGAACAAAGCGTGATTTTCATTCCCACTTGGTTTTAATTTGGGGGGTAGTCATGTTTCTTGGGAATAGGGTTCTTTGTAGTAAAAATATAATTTTACTTTATCTTTAGTTTTACCTTGCCTTGTTTATCACGTAGTATGAATTCTCGGTTGTCCTTTAGAAAGTATTGCTGACGAAGATTTTTAATCGAAACGTTCCAATATTTTAACAGTTGTGTTTATATTATTATTATTATTATTACTATTATTATTATTATTATCATCATTATTATTAGTGTTATTATTATCTATCTTGTCAGGGAATATCCCAAATTTAAGTGACTCATTTATAATCTGAGACAAAGGAGAAGATATCAATGGAGAAAGAGGTTTTAATATTTTCATGGGGATGCTGTTAGGACCGAGAGACTTTCCAGACTTTAGGAGGGATACTTTATGAGATATTTCATGAGATGACGAGATATTTCAGAAGGTATTGAAAGTGCCATGAAAAAAGAATTTCCAACTCTGTCACTCATGAAATCCACAGGTGACTTCTTTGATCTAGGTATATTTCTAGTGATATTATGAGAGACATGTTCAGTGGACAAGATTAAATTTCTTTTGTTTGAAAATGTTGTGGAAAAATCTTCAGTCGTTTTGCCACTCCACTGGACATTGTCCAGTTTGCGCACGCGCATTGCAATGAAATAGTGGACGATTTCATTCACATCTTTTCATTTCAAGCTAGCTGTTGTCCTCCATTGTCAACTCATTCATGTTATTCACAAACATCCTCATATGGGGCGCCATTCCCGTCAAAATTGCTTTTCGATTTCCTTGGTCTATGAATTAATTTATGTGGTCTATGAATTAATTTATATGGTGTATGAATTAATTTATATGGTCATTGAATTAATTTATATGGTCATTAGATGAATTAATTTATATGGTCATTAGATGAATTAATTAATATGGTCATTAGATTAATTAATTTATATGGTCATTGAATTAATTTATATGGTCATTAGATTTATGGTCATTGAATTAATTTATATGGTCATTAGATGAATTAATTTATATGGTCATTGAATTAATTTATATGGTCATTAGATTAATTAATTTATATGGTCATTGAATTAATTTATATGGTCATTAGATTAATTTATATGGTCATTAAATTCATATGGTCTTTGAATTAACTTTTGTGGTCTTTCATTTTGCATGGCTATTTACTCAATTTGCCGTCATTTGCCTTGGTTAATTTTTTAGGTCATTTGTATTGTTTTTTTGCGAAGTTGTCAACATCCAAGGAAGGGAAAGGTGCATGACCAAAGGTGCATGACCAAAAGCGTACGGTCCGTAAATCTGTCAACTTCCCACATTCAAAGAGTAAACTGATGGGGGGGGAGGGGGTATGAAAGTATGAACATTTAAATGTGTACTTTAAAGATTCCCCCTTAATTTCTCGTAGGTCTCGGCCCCTATGTATGTATGTATGTATGTAAAATTTTGCCATACAAAGTAAAAATTGAAAATGTAATAAAGGAAAGAAAGGCTATTTACATGTATCAAATGGTAATAAAAACTAAAGATCTAGTATAAAAATACCCCTAGTTTAAAATGGCAGGGATAGCATTAAAAGGTCAGTGCAACCTTGTTTCCATAATGGTCCCTCCAGGGGTATTATAGAAAAGAAAAGTTTTCATGAAAAAAAAAGAGACGTTCATAAGAAAGTGTAACAGCCTGTTGGGCTTGTTATTTATGCAGTTTTTAGAAATTTAATAATATATATAGGGACTGTTTTCTTGATTTTGTAGGTCTTTAAAGAAATTGTCCTTTATCTTATGTTTGAAACTGTTAACGTTTTTAGCAGACTTTAGGTCAGAGTGTAGATTGTTCCAGATCTTAGGTCCTAGGTAAGATAGACCACTTTGCCCTATGTTGCTCTTTCGGAATGGTTGATTTAATTTGTTTTTAGACCTTCGAGTAATCCGACTCTGGCCAGCTGGTAAGAACATCTCCGACATATAGGATGGGGCTGAATTATCGAAAAATTTGTAAACGTTTGTAGCAGTACATTGTTTAAACCTCTCTTTAGTAGGGAGCCAATTTATATTTTTAAATTCTTTGATTCCTATGTGTGCTCTGTTATTCATACTTAAGCAAAACCTGATACATTTATTTTGAGCTGTTTGAATTTTTTTGGTTAGCCTTTTATTAATCAATGGAAACCAAGCACTGCATGCATAGTCAAAGTGGGGCTGGATTAGAGCATTTGCTAGTAACCTACGAAGAGAGAAGTCAAGAAAATTTTGCTTTCTATAGAGGAACCTTAGCCTGCCATTTATTTTGACCAGGGTCCTGGTAGCCATTGACTCACCAGACAGGTCTCCATCAAGAATACAGCCCAGATAGGTCACTGAGGTGTGCTGTTTAATCCTGATGTCACCCCTTCTGATGTCCAGATTTTGATTGTCGGTTCTCATTTTTGCTCTGCCAAAAAGTATAGACTTTGTTTTGTCCTCTCCAAAATGAATGCTTAGTTTGTTATCAACGAACCAATCACAGAGGGAATTAAAATTCTTATTTAGTTGCTTTTCTATTTCATTGACGCTATTGTCACTGAATACAAGGCAGGAGTCATCTGCATATAAAAGAAGGTCACAGTCAACTGCCTGAGGCATATCATTGACATACAAGAGGAAAATTAGTGGGCCAAGAATAGAACCTTGCGGGACTCCACATGATAGTTCCCCAGGTGACGAGATCTCCTTCCCTATATTTACGAAAAAAGTTCGGTTTTTTAGATATGATCTAAACCAAAAAATAACTGAATCGGCAAAGCCTATGTGTTTCATTTTTTCAAGGAAAATTTCGTGGTCGATTGTGTCAAACGCTTTTTGTAAGTCAATTAATATCATGCCGGTAAACTTCCCGTTTTCAAACCCTTGTATGATTTTATCACTTAGATATGATAGGCATGTGTCTGTTGAGTGGAAAGGACGAAAACCAGACTGGTATTGATAGAGAATCTTATTTGTATCCAAGTATTGTTGTATCTGCTCGTGGACAATTTTTTCAATAACTTTGGAGATCTGAGGCAAGAGTGAGATTGGCCTGTAATTTTTTGGTTCATCTTTCTTGCCCTTTTTAAAAAGTGGTTTCAATTTAGCTTGCTTGCAATCGTCTGGGAAACGAGCTAGAGAGATGGAGAGATTGCATAGCTCCTTGACTGGTTTTGCCAGTATTGGTGCACCGTCCTTAAGGAATTTTCCTGCGAGATTATCAGGCCCGGCTGCTTTTGCGGGATTTATTTTCTCTAAGAATTTGAGAACATGTTCATCAGTTGTATGATGTAGTGTGAATTTGTTCTTCCCTGGGTTGAGGTGTTGGTAGTATTGTTTGACACTTTCTGACCCAAATATTTTGGGTGGATTTGGTAGCTTATTTACAAGTTCTTTAGCCAAATTTGAAAAGAAATTTTTGAAAATGTTTGAATTAATTTTATCATCAAAGCAATGCTCGCCATCATTTTTTAGGCATATTTTGGAGGGTTTGTCTTGTTTAGAAGGAAGTCCTAGTGATTTCAGGCTTTTCCATAGTTCTTTTGGCTTGCCAATATTTTCATTTAGTTTCCCAACCACACAAGTTTTCTTTTTCTTCTTTATAAGAGACAAAACCTTGTTTCTAGCTTTCCTGAAATTGACATGGTCCATGTGAATTTTTGTCTTCTTAAATTTGCAGAGCAGCTTGTCTCGAATCCTGATCCCTTCAAGAACTTCCTCATCTATCCATTCTTGAGTGTCTTTTCTTATGCGAATTTCTTTCATTGGAGCTATTTCATCAATTATGGAAATGATCATTTGTATGAAGTGAGAGTATGCAGCATTGATATCAATAAATTCGGAATATTTTGGGAATTTGACCGATTTCAGTTTTTCCAGGAAGAGCTCTCTATTGTAATTTTTCATTGAACGGATTTTGACATATTTGTGACCAAAGATTTTAGTTTTTGTGCTCTTTCTTGTGCAGTAAATCATTTGATGGTCAGATATTCCCAAGTTGAGGACACCATGCTGAGAAATTTTTTGGCCCGAATTAGAGATTATATGGTCCAATAGAGTTTCAGATTTTTCAGTAATGCGCGTTGGTTCTTGGATTAGCTGTACAAGTCCGTGAAGGGAGCAGAATTCTTTGTAGCGCTTGATCCCGTTTGAATTACTTTTTTTACTGCCTGTCAGGTCAATATTCAAGTCCCCCAATATAAAAACTTCTTGATTATCAAAGTGTTCTGTTTTTGAAATGGCTACATTGAGCTTTTTAAGGAAACCACTTGAGTCAGGGGGTCTGTAAAGGATCCCAACGAGGATTGGTTTGGATTTTGGTAACAGTAAGTCAAGAAATATATTTTCGAGATCTGGTGAAAAATCTTCCCTTACATTGAAAGACAATTCTTTTCTGATATAGCAAGCAACGCCACCACCTTGCCTATTTCTGTCAGATCTTTTCAATTCATAGCCATCAATTTTAACCTCATTATCTAATACAGTTTTGTCAAGTTTTGATTCTGTAATTCCAATTATTGCAGCATTTGAGTTTTTGGCAATGACGCGCAATTCATCAATTTTGGGCAATAGGCCATTTATATTAAGGTGAAGAAAGTGCAAGCCTCTTTTCCTAAATGGATTCCACATACAATCTTCTGGTCGTCCTTGGGTGGCTTCATTATTAATTTCAATTGGTATTGGATGTTCAGGCAAGGGGTCATTAACAGAGCCTTCATCCGCAAATGGAAGCTCTTGCCACAGGTTAACCCTGATGTTGTTCTTGCAAGACAGGCAAGTGAACCTATATTCATTTTTATCTAACATGGAGAGAGTTGCAAACTCTGTATCAGATATCAGATCACATCTCTTGTGAACCCAGAGCCCACATTGTGTGCATGGAAGGCCTTTTCTTACTGACTTGTTACAGGTTTGGCAGATTTTAGTGGGTCCTGGGTGGAGATGAATATCACCTGACAGTAACATAAGAAATTTTATCTATCTTCTACGACTCATTTATCAGATCACTCGACTCGAGTAATATTACTCTAAAGAGCCTTGTTTCGTTTTAAAGCTACAATTTTTCATAAAATACTTTGCTCTGAATTGTACTACAAATTTTTTACTACGGTTTGGGCTCAATTCTTTTACTAAAAGTTTCTTGCAGAGTTTCTTAAATTCGAGGTCTGCTTTTTGAACCAAGAATACATTAAAGAACCAAGTCAATTGCAAAAATTGCACTTTTGTGATTAAAAACGCATCACAAACCATAGCTAAAAATGGAAAAGTTTCGTAACTTTGAATTGTTATTATTCCAGACCACTTGGAAAGGAAAGGAAACTTGGAAAGGAAACTTTCCTTCTCAAGTGGTCTGGGACACAGGCTAATTGGCATCTGATCGCTTCTGGTAGAGTTTCTTAATTTTCTGCGAGAAGCTACTGCAGTTTCTTAAATGTAGTCTCTCATGAAAACAAATTAGTGTATTTCTGCTTTCATGCTTTGCTTTATTACTCATACCCTGTGGCCCGGGGGGGGGGATATTTTGGGTACTGGGACGTGCCATCGGGAAGTGTATAGATTTTCGCACTTTTTCGGAAAATTGGTATCAGGGGGTATACTTTTTCGGAAAATTGGTATCAGGGGGTATACTTTTTCGGAAAATTGGTACAAGGTCGGGTATACTTATTCGGAAAATTGGTATAAGGAACGGGTATGTTTTTGAAGCTTCCATAGCTCGTCCCCGACCAAAACCTGGTCAAGTACCCCCCACCCCGGGCCATGTGGGTACCAGAGCAAACAAAAATGAAAAATTGAAAAACAATTCCTTTCCTACATTTTCAAGGCTCTGTTACCCAGGGTATGTTATTCATTACCACTTGATTAACGCATAGATAGAGGGGCTTCCTCATAACGCAGGCTACAAAATGTTCTACAAAAGGAGATCCCCCACTGAAAATTGCTAGGTAGATCTTCTTGATTGCTTTTGCTACAAGAATTGGTGGTACAAATTTCAAAGCCAAGTATCTCATGCAAAAATGAGTAGCTTCGAACGAAATAAGTCTCTTTAAGGTAATATTACTCAGGTTTCTTAATTTTTTATGATCTGATGCTAAGTTTATGAAGAAAATATGCGTTGGAGTTGGGAAATGTGAGAAATTAAAGGGAAAATCATCCATAAAGTACCATGAACATTTTCCAGACTTTCATACCCCCTCCCCCCCCCATCAGTTTACTCTTTGAATGTGGGAAGTTGACAGATTTACGGACCGTACGCTTTTGGTCATGCACCTTTGGTCATGCACCTTTCCCTTCCTTGGATGTTGACAACTTCGCAAAAAAACAATACAAATGACCTAAAAAATTAACCAAGGCAAATGACGGCAAATTGAGTAAATAGCCATGCAAAATGAAAGACCACAAAAGTTAATTCAAAGACCATATGAATTTAATGACCATATAAATTAATCTAATGACCATATAAATTAATTCAATGACCATATAAATTAATTAATCTAATGACCATATAAATTAATTCAATGACCATATAAATTAATTCATCTAATGACCATATAAATTAATTCAATGACCATATAAATTAATTAATAGACCATATAAATTAATTAATAGACCATATAAATTAATTTATAGACCATATAAATTAATTCAATGACCATATAAATTAATTCATACACCATGTAAATTAATTCATAGACCACATAAATTAATTCATAGACCAAGGAAATCGAAAAGCAATTTTGACGGGAATGGCGCCCCATATCATTCATTCATAGTATCTTTACCCATTCTCTTGCGTTTCTATGTCTTTCTTCCGTTTTTATTTTGGAATAATAGTCAAAATCATGTCTGGCTATCTCCTTGCTTACGACCCATTTTACTTAATGTCAAAAAATTTTCTTATCTTTGATATCATAATTTCGATGGCAGAATGAACGACGTGAAAAGCCACAAACAAAATCAAACAATGTTTCTAGCTCCTTGGTGCTCTGTTGGGAGTTTGCCCAAAACTTCCCAAACTGAATTCTCGTTCCAAAAAACTTTGCGCATTTCTGTTGCCCAGCAAATGTTCACTGGACAATGTTCAGTCGTTTTGCCACAACCAAAATTTTCTTGATGTTCAGACACTGAAAAAGGTTAGCAATGTCCAGTGAATGTTCAGTGCAAAGTCCAGTCGTTTTGCCAGGGCTTAAAAAAAACGGACTTAATTCCTGACCTTATTTGTTTCATGTTGCTGCTGTTTTTTGAAAGTAGTTGTAGGAATAACTGGCTGTTGGACCATTTATTGCATGATTAGGAGGTATTTTGCTTACAGACTCGATATTTGAGTCTCCTTTCTTTGCTATTCGTATCTCCCTATTCTCGCCAAATCGTGACTACCTGTTTTACGAGAGCAATGTGTTCAGAGTTTGGCACCTGGTAACAATCACCCATGGGTAGTTAGACACTGCTGGTGTGTTTCTATGGAGGAGCGCTGGATAATATGTATCTGCGGGAGAAATTGTTTGTAGTACTGCGGAGGAGATATCAAAAGAACGAATATCTCCTCCGCAGTACCATAAAATTTCCCCCGCAGATACATATTATCCAGCGCTCCTCCATAGAAGCACACCAGCAGTGTCTAACTACCAATGCATCACCTTGTAAAATCACCAAAATTTGATTACATGACCGATCTTCAATTTTCTTTTTGCCAAGTAGATCAAGGACCAAATTATTTTCCCAGACATAGCTGATCTTGTAATTGGTTTAAAATTAGCAAATTTAGCTCCTTTGAGGGCTACCTGGTTTTGAATCATACTGCAAAAAAGCATTTATGCTTGCCAGATCAATTTCTTTGTGCATATAAAGCTTCTAGTTTGGTCACAAATGACAAAAAGAAATGCACACTATCATTGAAGACTTAGCCTGCGCGCAGACCCAATATTCCGAAGAAGAAAGGGTCTGCGCAACAACGACCAAAAGCATGCTACACAGTGCAAATCCCTTTATGCCATTCATTTTACTCGAACTAAGGATAAATTATAGCATAGTCATTAGAGAAAACTTAATTTTTCTCTTATGACTATGATGATAGCGAACGACATGTTATTCAACACGCTAAAACAACACATCGTTAAAAATCACACTTTGTCCAATCCTCTTGGAGTCCTTTAACGAATAAACAATTAAAGGTTCAAAACAAAAGCCAAAATACAATCCAAAAACATAAAAGTGACGAGAACAAACAACACAATACACGACTGAAGATAAATGTGTGACAGCATATTTTGACAGCAACAAAACAATACGCATGAATTAATTACTCATGACTGCATAAATTATTTTCCCTGAAACCCAAAATTGTTCGGTAGCAAGCTTTTGCTTGTTGTTGCGCAGACCCTTTCTTCTTCAGAATATTGGGTCTGCGCGCAGGCTATGAAGACTTCGATGACGATGAAAGATCTGAACTGTTCAAAATGACTGTTAGGCAAGATTGAGCATTTGGCTTAAAAGTAGAGCTCAAAATAAGGTTTTTCAAAGTGTAATTTTTCTACCTCGTTGCATTAATGCAATTTTTTTTAGCATGTCTAAATATTTTTGGGTCTTCGACAAAGCAAGTCAAAAAGAAAGTTTTATCAAAGGTTTCATAATCAATTTTTGGTGATTTTTTAAACAGGAGTATTTTTTTGGGATACCCGGTAGGATCTATCCCAAAAGGATTTCCACCCAGCCGCAAAATCAACTAATTTGCCAAAAAAGGTAAAAGAGAGTTTCGTGCTGACTAAACTATTTGCATTGTCGCGACGAGTGCAGTTTGGCGGGCGGTACTAAATATCATATTCCTGTTGCAAATATTGAAAAAAACCCATCTCTAACTCTAACTTATCCTAACTTACCCTTACTAAGGGTCAAATGCAGTTTAGCAGACACAGCTTCCAAGGAAAACAGAGGTTGAATTGAATTGTATTATTTTAATTGATCGCTGATTGGTGTATTAAACAATATCAATAAACATCCTGTCATCTGATTGGATAATGCGAGGCTCGATCGTGATTCGACTGATTCACACTGGCGAGAGGATGTCAAAATGTTTTTTTTTATATTCTCATAAAATTTACAATAACAAACAATTACAACATTACAAAACAACGGCGAAGGGAGCATCGAAATATACAACAACCCTAAAACCTACATTTAAGAAGTTTAGGGATCTCTGCTAATGAATCATTATTGCTGCCAGCAAATGACATAATAGATCCAATCGATAAAGCTATAAAGAAATTTGAATCACACCCAAGCATACGCATAATCAAAGAAAGAGCTACGTTTTCCGATGAGTTTAATTTTAGAGAGGTCACTGTTGAAGATGTTGCCGTCCAAATCAGAAAACTTAATTCGAATAAGGCTTCTCCGATCAGCTGCATACCTGCAAGAATTCTTAAGGAAAATTCTGATATATTTTGTTCAGTCATTCAAAATCTGTACAACTCTGGATTATCCAAAAATACTTTTCCTGAAGAACTAAAAGCCGGAGATATAAGTTCGCTGTTTAAAAAAGAGGACGCATTTACAAAAAAGAACTACCGACCCATCACAGTTTTGCCATCAGTATCGAAAATTTACGAAAGGTTGATGCAAGATCAAATGTTACCTTTTGCCCAAAGCTTCTTGTCCCCATTTCTTTGTGGGTTTCGAGAGGGCTATGGTACACAGCATGCACTTTTGAATTTTGTGGAAACCTGCAAGAAGTCATTGGACAACGGTGGCGTTGCAGGGGCCGTCCTGACGGACCTTTCGAAAGCCTTCGATTGTCTAAATCACGAACTATTGATTGCAAAATTGAATGCATACGGTTTCAGTAGATCTGCCTTGCTGTTTATCCATAGCTATCTCACCGACAGGAAGCAGAGGGTAAAGGTCAATCGTTCATTCAGCACGTGGACAAAAACTGTCCTGGGAGTAACACAAGGTTCAGTCTTGGGACCCCTTTTGTTTAACATATACCTGAATGACCTATTCATGTTCTTGGAGGAAACCAAAATCTGTAACTATGCAGACGATACAACAATTTATGCGTGTGGTCCTAGGATTGAAACTGTCATTGCGCATTTAGAACATGATGCCCTTAAAATAACTGAGTGGTTTCCAAACAATTGTATGAAGCTAAATGAAGACAAATGCCATTTAATGATTTTTGGTGCGAAGGGAGATAATGAAATAACCATCAAAATAGGCGAGGCCTGTGTGAAAGAAAGTAGACAGGAAACTCTTCTCGGTATAACCTTTGATCGATCACTATCTTTCAAAGGACATGTGAAGACCCTATGTAGAAAGGCCGGCCAGAAACTCCATGCTCTTGCCCGTATATCCTGCTACATGGACACTGACAAATTGCAGCAGCTAATGAGAGCATTTGTGTTATCGCACTTTAGCTACTGTCCACTTGTTTGGATGTTTTATGACAGAACTTTAAACCATAGAATAAATCATGTTCACGAAAGGGCACTGCGCATTGCGTACAAGGATCACGGAAGTGATTTTGGTTCTCTCCTGGAACAGAGCAATTCGGTGCCCATCCATGTAAGAAACCTACAGTTGCTTATGACGGAAATTTTTAAAACAAAGTCTGATCTAAATCCACCTTTCATGAAAGATATTTTTATGGAGAGAGGTATTAGCTGCAACCTAAGGCATGGCAATGACGCTCAAATTCCAAAGGTGCGAACCACGTCCTTTGGAGTTGAGACCATAGCCTACCTTGGAAATAAACTTTGGCATTTTTACCGCACGAAATAAAACGATCAAGCACCCTTCCTATTTTCAAAAAACGAATTAGATGTTGGAATGGCGAAAAATGCAACTGTAGGCTCTGCAAAACATACATTCCAAGAGTTGGGTTTCTAACATGATAAACATTTCTTGGGCCTTCTCGCGAGGATGGGGGCGGTGCACTGCTTCCCGGTGGGATGGGGGATGTGCTGTGCGGGATGTGAGGTCCCCTTCACGATGCAGGCACTGGGCTGCGGTTGAACTGGGGAATTGCTCCCTAGCGGCGACCGCAGCTTAGGATATGCGTGTGGGGGTTCCCTCGCGCGGTGTGTCCGCCGTCTCTCTGGGAGGTGGGCGTCGCTCCGTACCTCGTAGGGAAGGCATGCTTTTATCTTGTATATAATCCACTAAATGTTTTTATTGATTAGCTTTAGGAATTAATTTGTAAATTTTGTAAATTTTTGTAAAGTAGGCCTAAATTAGCTGTAATTTAGCTATTCTTTTTATTTTACTTAGCCTACATTAAATAAATTATTGATGATGATGATGATGATGATGATTAACAAAGCGACAAATATCACAATACTACAAAAATGACTACAGTGGTGTCGCCCATTATGTCCATGTCGTCGCAAATAAGAATTTGTCCTCAAAAAGTATAATCAGAAAGCCAACTAGCTAGTATACTTGCTAATCGGCCGTAATGGGCGACCGGGCATAACAGACGACGCCACGCTAAACATAAAGGAAGAAAGGTTTACACGAGAGAGTTAGAGCATAAGCATCAGATCCCCAAAAAGACCACACGAAACTGCGCAATCCCCCCAAAGACCCAACGCCCATGCTGGTTTAAGCAATTTATTGGAAGCGTTCTGAGGCCTTAATATATTTCAATGTCGCCTCAAGAATTTTTGTGTTTGAATCAAAAGGTCATAAAGGAGTATTTGCAATAGTTCTTGGCTTGAAAAGTTTGATAGGCCGTGAGGCCGCAATATTGCATTAACGCTGTCGAGAAGATCACGTCTGTGCATATCATAAGCATGGCAGAGCAGCAAGAAGTGCTCCGTATCCTCAATACCATCATTTATTGGGCACAAAGGATTTAAAGTATCCCTAAAATTATGTTTGAATTTGTGAAAACTTAACTTACTGAGCCCAACACGTACAATGCCTGCCAAAAGTCTTGGAACACCTTTGCTATTTTTGCATTTTTTTGTGATTTCCCCCTCTCCCCCTGAGAACAATGTTGTTCTGTGATGACAAAATGGGGATGGCAGGACGATTCGCGACTCTGATGGAATGCAAGGACAATAACCTTGCAAATCAACATTGTTTTGGGGGTGAGGGGGTGTTTAAGCCTAATCGCTATGGTTAGAACTGCGGATTGTCAAGAAATGGCCTAAGTGTTCCAAGGACTTTTGGCAGGCATTGTAGCTGTGTTAAAACAGATAAAAGTTTTGGGTCGTGGATGCCGTAGACTGGTTTAGAGGGTGGACGGATGAGACCTAAAAGTTGCTTTTTGAACACATTCACTGAGCAGGATTGTTGAATTTCAGGGTCAAGTTTTTCCCATTCCGACAAACAGTTTGGGTAGAAACTTGATTTGAATCTCTTTGTTCTGGCACGTATTTGACCAGTTGCTGCTCGCCTGTGAAGATTGTAGTTTGATTCCTGTCGTTCAGGCACAGGACTTCTTGTGTAATCTGGAGTTAAATGGTTGATAATCTTATAAAAGAGAACAAGACGTCTACTCCATCGACGGAGGTTGAGAGACTCCCAGCCAAGCTCGTCATATATTTTTTCACGAGATGTGCCCTTCAGCGCACCAGTTACTGCTAACACTGCAGAGTATTGAACAGCCTCAAGTTTTTGCATTTGATTTGTTAATTTAACAGTATGACTAAAGTCACATATTTCATGCGGGATGTGATATATGACGTCACCATAATCCAAGTGCAGTCGGACATACAGTTTGTACATTTCGTTGAGGGTGTGTCGCGGTAAGTATTTTGAGAGGAATCTCAACATCCATATTCCTTGTCTCGACTTAGAAATAACTGACTTGATGTGCTAGAAAAGGACAATTTAGAGTCTAGTATGTGTAATATTTAGACATTAGTATTATTAGTTATATTATGTACGCGGAGGAGCGCGTGTTGTTGCTGCGAGTTAGAATCTCGTGGTGTTAGATTTGTAGGCAATGTTATGTTCTGTTGTCGAAGATTCGTCTCGTCTTTGATCGAATCTATGGCGCCCCCAAGTATTAACAGTGGCGACGAGGATTAAAACAAGTCTCATCAAGAATGGCTGTAAACCTACAACCAGTTCCCGAATTTGTTCCAGACGCAGATATCGGTGCAAGCCTCGCAACAAGATGGAGACTTTGGTTGCAAGATTTCAACACGTTTATCTTGGCCAGTGGCATCAGGGATGCCAAAAGAAAGAAAGCTTTATTATTGTATCAAGCAGGTCCTAGAATTAGGGAGATTTTTGCTCAGTTAACTGACACAGGTGAAGAAGATGACTTCGACCTAGCACAGCAAAAGTTATCTGATTATTTCGAGCCTCAGAAGAATAAACGGTACGAAGTTTATCGCTTTCGTGAAACGAAACAAGGAGAAAGGGAAACTCTCGATAGCTTTCACACAAGATTGAGAAACATAATAATAATAATAAATAAATGATTTATTTACAGTTGGCAGCAGGAAAAAGTAGCTAACTACAGCTAATTAAAGCCAACTATTTACCTATTTACATAATACCATATATACAAAATTTATGAAAATCAACTATAAATACCCCAAATCTGCAATATATATTTTACAAAGTCGACAGTTACAGTCTATTTTCCAGTTCCTTATTTTCTTTTTGAATATTGCTAGATTTTCAGATTGCTTTAAACTTTCAGGCAATGCATGCCAAAGCCGTTGTCCTAGAAACGATATAGATTCTAAAACATGTCAAAAACATGTGAATTTGCAGATGAAACATTCGAAATAGAAGAGCAAATAATTATTGGGGGACGCTCATCCAGAATTAGGAAAAGAGCTCTTCGAGATCCAGAGTATTCACTTAAAGATATGCTCATAGATGGAAGGCGTGGTGAAAGCAGCTCGTATCAAGCCAAGGACACTGAGTCCAAGGAGGAACCAGCAGAAACAACACATCGTTTTACAGCAAAACAGAGTGATCGCGCACAGTGTGGTAACTGTGGAAGGAAAGTTCCACATAAGGGACCCTGCCTAGCCAAAGGGAAAACCTGCAGAAACTGCAACAAGCCAGATCACTTTGCAGCAGTATGCAGAAGCTCTAAGCCTTTTTCAAAGCCAAGGCAACCACAGAAAGCCAATAATTCAACTGCAATTAGACCACTTCAGCATGAAAGTGACACAAGTGAGGATGAATATATGTATACAGTTTGTCATAGGAAACCCAATCCATCCAAGGAAAGCCCTAAAGTAAATGTTATGGTTGGTGAACACCAATTTGCTATGATTGTTGACACAGGCTCAACAATAAATGTTATTGACAAAAACACTTTTGATAACATGAAAGGCATCAAATTGCAGCCGACAAAAGTTAAAGCATATCCGTACAATAATACACAACCAGTTCAATTCATTGGGAAATTTGAAGCACTTGTAAAGCAGTGGCGTAGCCAGGGTCCTGTCTTTGGGGGGGCAAGATGCGAGCGAAGCGAGCAAAAATGGGGGTCCGGGGGCTTGCCCCCGGAAAATTTTCGGGGGCCACGCCCTTTAGAATGCCGGAAACACCCTCTTTTAGACAAAGTCACCCAGAATCGAAGAATAAAAGAGCTAAGTTCATCAAAGTTGCAGATGAAAATTTAGGTACTTGGAGTTGCCTATACTACTCCCAGGACAAAAACAAGAATATGCCTGAACAAAACAAGCAGATGAAATAGGTAAACTTTCGATGCCATTTTAAAAAGCAATCAATGACAGCTTCCCTTCTTCTTTTAGTCTTATTTGATTTCTAATCAAAATGTTGTAGTTTAGAAACTCTAATGTTATTGCTAACATCAGAATACCCATGTCATGCGTGGCAGATTGATTGGAACACTTGTCAGCAGAAGGGTTGATTGACCCATCGAGGGCCCACGAAGAATGCTAAGGGTTTGGGCCCATGAAGCAGGTTTTATACCATCGTTCGCCAACTTCAATTTTTATTCGTCTGTCGTCTTGAAACTTTTATCAACACGCTAGAAAAACAGCAAATGCTCGTGCAATTAAATGATGACGTTTAGTGAGCATAAGAAACAAAGCGATTGCAGCGGCGTGGCCAGGATGAATAAAATGGGGGTATAACAATGAGGGGGCCACGCCCTTTAATGTGGCTTAGAATTCATCTCCCATTATCATGCTTGCCTTCAGCGACAAGGAAGCCTTGATCGTTTTGTAACAATTATCCTATGAATCAGAGCACGAGTAAATTTTTGAAGAAAGACCCTTTACTTTGTCTTAGAATGCATCTCCCATTATCATGCCCATGCTTGCCTTTAGCGACAAGGAAGCCTTGATCGTTTTGTGACGGTTATTGTGTGAATCAGAGCACGAGGAAAGTTTTTGAAAAAAGATCCTTTACTTTGGCTTAGAATGCGTCTCCCAATATCATACTTGCCAGTGCCAATTTGAAATTTATCGGAAAATTCTTTCCCAACCTATACCCAACTATTTTCTCTTCGGTTTTAGATGAAATTTTTGAGAAGCACACATTGACTTTCATGGCACTTTCGAAAAGAGGGGCACTGTCGATAAAAATTAAGGAAGGCATAAGTAAATGCTAGATGCATTTGGGAGTGTAGAAATCGCGATGAAGTAGACCCGAAGTAAACAAGTGGCAGCATGTTGCCAAAGACGAAAAGTGTAAATACACATAGAAGTGCGAGCGAAGCGAGCAGAAATTTCTGAGAAGCACTTAATTTGATTTATATTTTTTCCCAAATAGATGCAATACACATACACAGTTAAAGGGGTGCCTAAGTCGGGTTCATTGATTCTAAGAAAGCTGCAATGCCTGGACGTGATAACAAGCCAAGCGGTAGTATGATGTTATACGAGACATACTATGATAGATGTTTGCGAGCGAAGCGAGCAAAAATTTTTACTATCCTTGTTGACTTAAACGATGCGAAGATGCCATTTATTAGTTAAAGGGATTGACTTCCTTGTCCCCGTTTGACATTCACAAACAGCGCTGCGACAATTGTTGGCGGTAAATACAACTTACCCCCCCCCCTTTAGTTTTTCAACGGATTTGGACGAATCACGAAAACCACCTTTGGCGATGATTGGGGGGGCGGCCGCCCCCCCTTGCCCCCCCCCTGGCTACGCTACTGTGTAAAGACAAAGTCTCGGTATGCTGTTGCCACGTTCTTTGTTCTAAAACAAGAGGACAGTGGATGTTTATTATCCGCAGCTACGGCACAGGAAATGGGAATAATATCCTTGAAGCTGAATAAGATCACAACAGAAACTCCTGAGAAAACCGCCCAAGCACAGATTAAAAGTAATGATCCCGAGATAAATGACATCTTACAGGACTATCAAGAAGTGTTTACTGGCGTAGGGAAATGGAAAGGTTGTCCTGTTAAACTCAACATTGATGAAATTTTGAAAGCAATTCCACATGCACAACCGCAAAGAAGAGTTCCATTTCATATTCGTAAAAAAAGTAAAAGCCGCTGTGAAGGAGCTGGTGCAAGAAGGCATCATTGAGCCCGTTCCAGAGGATTCTCCTGCGCAGTGGGTATCACCAATTGTTGCTGTACAGGGGCGCAACTACGGGGGGGTCCTGGGGGTCCAGACCCCTGCCCTTTTTTCAAAAGGGCAAAAAAGTGCCCTTTTTAGGGAGAAAATTATGTTAATTTGACGTATTATTGACCGGTATTTGTACGGGTTCTTGCGATGAAGTGTCAATATTTGTTGAATGCTTTCTTGAATTACCAAGATCTTGAACAAAGTTGGAGAATTCGCTAAGCTTGAATTGGACTTATTTTTCCGAAATCATCAGCGATTTTCTGAATGCTGAGGCTCAAAAACTTGCAAATACGGCTGAAAATGTCAAGAGATGTCTTACATGGCACATGTAAAAAGCACTAAAAATCAGATGCTCAAAGACAAGACTCATTTTGTTAAAAGAAGCCGTTGCAAGAAACTTTTATGACTGGGTGAGTAAAAACAATCCCATTTGAAAGACCAGCGCTGTCTGGAGATCAAGGTAATGATATTGTTCATGTTCAAATTCATTTTACATTTGCCTGACCGAAATCAGCAACTTCATTCCAAAGTTTTCTCAAGAAACAAAGCCCCTTCAACAAACCCTCAAAGCAGGCCGAAAATCTTGATCGAATTTTTTTCCTTGCAGCAATGGCTTTTACGTGCATTATTAGCACGTTTAATCTCTTTGGAATTATGGAAGTGTCATTTCTCTCTCTGAGAGCATTACAGCACAATTCCGGGTGGCTTCGTCCTCTCAAGAGTATAACACAACAGGTGCTCATGCTTGTTGAAGTCATCGCTGTGAAGCAGGAATATTAGGAAAAATTGATCGTCATTTTAGGCCAGCTTTAAAGGTTTCCTGAGGGGGCTTTTCCAGAAAATCCCTCACAATTTTAGAGCGGAGTGGCCGAATTTATTCAGGTAAATTCGTAAAAAGATTTGAACCTGTTCACCATTGAATGATATTTTTGCCAATATTTTCGTTCTCATATCCAAGGAGCAGTGGCCTTTCAAATAGGGATTGCTTTTTTTTCTCACCCTGTAAAAGAATTGGCCCATGCCCAAAGTTGAGAAACCATACAACAAACTTCAGAGCACAGTTTCTTGTAAAAAGCGTGTACGAGCAGCCTTTTCAGTGTTTCTTGTCTGTCCTAGGAGGGTGTTTTTCATTCTCTTCTAGTTTTGATCTCTTTTAAGATAGGCATTCTCCGATGATCTAGAGAGCGTGATTTTAAAAATTTTCGGGGGCAAGCCCCCGAATCCCCTCCCAGCTCGTTTCGCTCGCATTTCCTTTACCGTGTTCTAACTGCTTCTCTTATGTGTTGACATATTTGTTTATTGATATGCTTTAGAGAGATGAACATTAGAAAAATATCCCCTGATTTCTGCCTTCGCTTTTTGAGCTTGAAAAACTGACATCCCAGGCGACACCACTTCTTGAAATGATATGGAGTGTGCCCTTTTTCTGGTTTGGACCCCTGCCCTGTAAAATTCCTAGTTGCGCGCCTGCTGTACCAAAAAGGATGATACAGTTCGTCTCTGTGTTGACATGAGAATGCCTAATAAAGCAATTAAACGAGTCAGGCACCCCATACCGACAGCAAACGACATCAGTGTGGAGCTGAACGGTGCCAAATACTTCAGCAAGCTGGATCTAGCACAGGCATACCACCAGTTGCCTTTACACGAGGACAGTCGTTACATCCCAGGGGGGTACTCATTGACTTTTAGTACGGGGGGGGGGTCCGTGCCAATATTTGGGGTCCAAAATTTTACATCAAATCAATATTTGGGGTCTGTGAATTACAACATGGACAACAATTGAATATTTGGGGTCAACAAATCTGAGGAAAGGAAGAATCCTGCAATTTGGCCCTGAAGTTGCGAATCACGAAATAAATGCTTTGGTATTATTCAAAAACTGAGAAAAATCAAGAGGCTCAAATTGAAATCATTCAAAAACATGCAAGGGGCCCCAGAAATAGATAACAATATTTGGGGTCTCCAAAACATTAGACTCAATATTTGGGGTCCCCAAATCATTAGGCTTAATATTTAGGGGTCAGCAAAGAAAAAGTGGCATGGACCCCCCGTATTGAAAGTTAGGGAGTACCCCCCTGGGCGTTACATAACAACATTCAACACTCATTTAGGATTATATCGCTACACACGGTTGAATTACGGCACTAATGCTGCCATGGAGATTTTCCAGCACGTGTTACAGCAAAATTTACAAGGTATAGCTGGCGTTCTAAACTTAGCAGATGACATATTCGTTTTTGGGAAAACGCGTGAAGAGCACGATGCAGCTTTAAAGAACTGCTTAGAACGATTGAAAGACAGAGGATTGACTCTAAATCCGAAGAAGTGTAAGTTTTTGCAGCCGTCAATTAATTTCTTCGGACAAATCTTTTCACAACAAGGGACACGCCCAGATCCAAAACGTGTTGAAGATCTAGAAAATGCATCAGTACCAGTCAACGCCAAAGAGGTTCGCAGTCTAGTAGGAATGGCGAACTACAGTGCGAAATATATTCCGAATTACGCTACGATTACAGCGCCGTTACGCGAACTTACAAAGAAAAACGTAACCTTCGTGTGGAAAGAGAATCACCATGAAGCCTTCGCGAAGTTGAAACAAGCACTTAGTGAAGCACCCGCGATGGGTTATTTTGATGTGAACAGGGACACATTTGTAACAGTAGATGCAAGTCCGGTTGGCATCTCTGCAATTTTAACCCAGTCAAAATCAGGATCTGATGAATACACGGTAATGGCTTATGCTAGCAGAGCCCTTTCTGATGTTGAAAAGAGATATTCACAGACGGAGAAAGAAGCGTTAAGTATCCTCTGGGGTGTTGAACACTTCCATTTGTTCCTGTACGGAAAAGAATTCACATTAATCACTGACCATAAGCCATTAGAGGTGATTTACGGGAGTGCTACATCCAAACCATCGGCAAGGATAGAACGGTGGGTTCTCAGATTACAACCATACGCATTCAAGATTCAGTACCGAAGCGGTAGTGAAAACGCAGCCGATTATTTGTCACGGCATCCGTTCAAGAAAGGAGAGAAGCAACAAGAGAAGCTAGCAGAGGAATACGTAAACTTCCTGACGCGTCATTCAGTACCAAAAGCAATGACATTAGAAGAGATAGCACTTGAAACCAAGTCTGATACCACATTACAAAGATTGCACGCAGCAATACGTTTAAACATGTGGGACACCGATTGCCTAAAGCCATACCGTTGCATTAAAGATGAGCTTACAGTCGGATCACAAGGAGTTTTACTTAGAGGAACACGTATAATCATACTGTCATCGCTTCATCAACGAGCAATAGACATTGCCCATGAAAATCACCAAGGTTTATCCAAGACAAAAGCACTACTTCGAGAAAAGGTGTGGTTCCCCGGTATTGATGAGCTTGCGCAAAAGACACTTCAATAATGTATTGCGTGCCAAGCTGTCGGCAGACCAGAACCACCTGAACCATTGCATCTACAAGACATGCCTAAAGGACCCTGGGAGAAAATTCATATCGATTTTTACGGACCTTTGCCGTCAGGCGACTACTTGCTTGTCGTAATAGATCGTTACTCTCGTTTTCCTGAAGTCGAGATTGTCAGAAGCACAAAAGCATCAGTAGTGATTCCTAAATCGGATAAGATTTTCTCAGTACACGGTATTCCAGAAACTGTGAAGACGGACAATGGACCACCATTTTCAGGCGATGATTTTGATCGATACCTAAAAGCGCTTGGTATTGTGTATGAACCATCTACACCATGTTGGCCTCAGGCAAACGGAGAAGTCGAACGTTTCAATCAGCCATTAGGCAAAGCGTTGCAGACAGCAGTTACGGAAGGAAAAGTGTGGAGGCAAGAACTTTATCGTTTCCTGTTACAGTACCGCACTACCCCGCATAGTACCACAAAGGTAGCGCCATGTGAACTAATGTTCAATCGATCGGTGCGAGGTAAACTTCCTTCTCTCGAAAAGAAACGTGTTTTGAACAAGCACAAAGAAGCTCGTGATAATGAACTAAAGAGTCAGAGTTACAATAAGGAGTACGCAGACAAACGAAGACACGCGAAAGAGAGTACAATTGATATTGGAGATACAGTCCTGGTGAAACAAATCAAGCAGAACAAGTTGACAACCAGGTTCAATAAAACACCTTACATTGTCATAAATCGAAAAGACATGAAAGTAACAGCCGAAAACTCCAAGCATCGTATTACCAGAAATGTTTCACATTTCAAAAGAGTAAACGCAAGTGTAAAGCGGCAGATGGACAGCTCTGATAGTGATTCTGATGATGAGCAAAGTTTTGGACTCGAGAATGAGCACGAACACGTTATTGAGCACGAACACGAACACGCAAATGATCGAGGAAACGTGAACGTTAGACATGAGAGACCAGTAAGAACACGTCAAGCGCCAATTCGTTACGGAAATCCGATTCCGTTGGAAGTACTTTAGACTACACACTCTCGCCAGGACTTTAGCTTTTAAAAGGGGGAGTGATGTAATATTTAGACATTAGTATTATTAGTTATACTATGTACGCGCCCATGCGGAGGAGCGCGTGTTGTTGTTGCGAGTTAGAATCTCGTGGTGTTAGATTTGTAGGCCATGTTATGTTCTGTTGTCGAAGATTCGTCTCGTCTTTGATCGAATCTATGGAGCCCCCAAGTATTAACAGTATGATTCCGAGGTGCTTTTGCTCCTGAACGCTCGTTACATGAACTCCATTAAAAACGAGGGGAGGGTGATTCACTGGAATTCTCTTTGTTGAAAAGGTCACCTCGACTGCTTGCTTATTGGGGTCAGGATTAAAGGACATCCACCACTTGTGCGCCCATAGCCTACTCGCAGACCCAATATTCTGAAGAAGAAAGGGTCTGCGCAACAACGAGCAAATGCTTGCTACCGAACAATTCTGGGTTTCAGGAAAAATAATTTATGCAGTCATGAGTAATTAATTCATGCGTATCGTTTTGTTGCTATCAAAATATGCTGTCACACATTTATCTTCAGTCGTGTATTGTGTTGTTTGTTCTCGTCACTTTTATGTTTTGGATTGTATTGTGGCTTTTGTTTTGAACGTTTAATTGTTTATTCGTAAAAGGACTCCAAGAGGATTGGACAAGGTGTGATTTTTAACGATGTGTTGTTTTAGCGTGTTGAATAACATGTCGTTCGCTATCATCATAGTCATAAGAGAAACATAAGATCCTTTTGGATGATTACAAAGTCCGTCCTGAGCTAAGCAAGCATAAGAAAATCTGAAAATTGATTTCTTCATAACCCCAAATGATCGTTGATGCTGTTTTTAGCTACAGTCAGAGAGATGAGTGTTGCTGCTAAAGTCGCCTTCAATAGAAGATCAAGCGCCTTGTATGTCTCAAATTAGATGTCATGTGAGATTTACGATAATGCAAAATTACTTATGTTTATGCAGAACCCTGCAGAACGTTTCTATTCGCGGGCATCTAGTTTGAGACAAGCAGTCACAAAAATAACCTCTGTGCAGATTCACATGCATGAAGATGTTTTGGTTCAGTGTGATCACGTGCCTTCCCCCAGTCAATGGGGCCATTGTTTGCTGGAATTCTGCACCTTTCCTCTCAACTTCACCTGCGACGTTTGCATCCGTAGCTGTGTAGGAGGGCGGTCCTTCTACCTTCGGTGATACTGCGAATGCAAGCCTCTGTGCAGGCCGCCGGTTACATCATCCTCCAAGGTTGACTTATTTGCATAATGAGTACTATCAATAAGTGGCTAATGATGCGTTCGTTCTAGAAAACGATTGTTTTAACATCATTAAGCTGCTAATGAAGTCAAGGACGTGCCAATTTGTTGTTGTGCCAGGGTTGTCATGGTGATTTATCCATCTTATGGTGTCAAATCTGTCTAACATCAAATAAGCCGACGTCAAATGTTGCTATAGGATCGCGGGAAACTTCTGTCTTGTATGCGCTTTCTGTGCGCTTTCTTTATTTCAGTGCCAATTAGCAGAGATAAAACGTTAATTAATTGTTTTAACGAGCGTGACTGACTTACTTTCTTTCTTTCTTTCTTTCTTTCTTTCTGACTGACATCGGAGCCCCTTCTTAGATTACAAAGGACTTTGTAATCAAAAATTAAGTTTTCTCTGATGACTATGCTATAATTTATCCTTAGTCCGAGTAAAATGAATGGCATAAAGGGATTTGCACTGTGTAGCAAGCTTTTGGTCGTTGTTGCGCAGACCCTTTCTTCTTCGGAATATTGGGTCTGCGCGCAGGCTAGTGCGCCCAAAGCTTGATAAGATTCAGATGATGCTTCATATCAAGGGCAGCTGTATGTGGATTGTGAACAACTGTGAAGATTGATGTATCATCGGCAAATAGTTTCACATTACATTTTAAGCCATCTGTCAAATCATTGATATAAATTAGAAAGAAAAGAGGACCCAGGATGGAACCCTGGGGAACACCAGCTGAGATAGAGCCCCACGCAGAAGTTTTACCATTCAAAAAAGTACGCTGTTTTCTATCACTGAGAAAGCTTTGCAATAATATCAATAGTTTACCAGAGACACCACACTGACGCAGTTTGTAAATAAGACCCTGATACCAAACTCTGTCAAAGGCCTTCGAAATGTCGAGATAAACCGAACGTACTTCAAGTGTTGGATTGCAGTCAAATGCTGTAAATATGGAATTGACAATTGACAGTAACTGATTAACAGTTGAGTCTCCTGGGCGAAATCCTGATTGATTTGGGTTTAATAAACCGTTTCCGTTCAGGTGTTGATAAAGAGAGTCAAAGAAAAGTTTTTCTAGAAGTTTGCCAAAAATGGGAAGAAGAGAAATGGGTCGATAGTTATTCTTAAGATTCTTACTGTTCTTCTTATGGATGGGAACTACATTGGCTTGTTTCCAGACTTCAGGGAAAACACCTTGGGTCATACACGACTCAAATATTAATCTAAGGGGTAGAAGGAGTACATCATCGCATATCTTTATCATTTTTAGCACAGAGATATCGTCCCAGCCATGAGCTTTGTTTGGATTCAATGATCGAATGATATTTAAGATCCTCTCATCAGAAATGGAAAAGTCAGTATGTAGTGGAGTATTGGGTACTACGGTCGGAGGAAGTTCGCTACCAGTATCGATTGTGGTGCACTGCTGCATAAAATAATCATTGAAAATTTCTGCCTTTGCAGTAAAATCCAGCACAAATGTGTCGTTTTCTAATAGAGGGGGGATTATGGGTATTTTAGCTTTTTTCAAGATTTTATTTATCAAGGATAAATAAATAAACAAGGATATTTATCAAAATGTTTTTAACAAGGCCCAAATATGCAGCAGGAACCGATAATTGATATATCCTTGCAGCTGATTATTTTTGCCGCCCTCAAACCCCCGCTGGTTCAGTGAGTAGGGTAGGGTGGGGGTAACGTGGGTCTAAAATGAGCAAAATCTCAAAATGGATAGCTGGTAAAACGAGACTAAAATGCAAAACATTTCAAAAGTTTCGTTTAATTGACATTCAGTGCTTCTTCTTTCTTGGGAAAAAATCTCAGCTCTGGCAAAGGCAGTTAAATGTTTTTAAAAATTTTCTCTTTTGGCAACTAAAATAGGCCTACTTTTTCCTACGAGCGGGAAAAATGGGTCTATTTTCAAAACTTGTATTAAATCGGAATATGAAAGGCTAAATGATTAAACAAATTAATGGACTTACATTTCCCAACTGTTCTCTATTCAATAAAATCACAGTCTTTGCCTTTTTTCGCAAGCAATCAGTTCCCGCGATGAAAATAAAACTACGGTTATTATGCTGTGATTCACCATCGTTGCGACTTGCAAGTCAGTGATCGAATTTGATAATAACAGTCAAAAAAAGATGTTTGCAGTATGTTTACTCCAATTTACTGGTTACCCGACAGCAACTGCGGTAATAGGAAACCCGTTTTCGCATTTTAGACAGAAAACAACGTGGCAAGCCGCAAGATGAATATAAGTGCGAAAATTTTAAGCAACTCAGGCTTCGTGGAATTTGAATTATGGCTAAATTCTCAGTCGGCCCACATTACCCCACCTGGTAAAAAAATAAAAATAAAAAGAACAATAGCGTCAATGACTTCGAAAGAAATGTTATTTTATTTGTAAAAGACCAAACTCTCACCTCATGGTCATTAAATTGACCAGAAAAGCAAAACAACAGTGGCAGGAGAAAGTTTTACTGGGCTTTGAAATTCTTGCACAGTAGGCCGTTCAGTAAAGTTATTTTATAAAACGACTGGAGATGCATCTAAGACGAATGTTTTATGTAAAAAGGTAGTTTATTATGTAGACATTAAAAGACAAATAGCCAGCCTTTCTTCCATTTAACGAGGAAGGATATTTCTAGCGAAAAGCTCAGTAGACCCACTTTACCCCGTAGACCAACATTACCCCACCCTACCCTATACTCCAGTCTTAGTACCGATACGTTTTACATCCAAAATCGGTAGAAAATTAAAACAAGGAAATATTAAAAGTGTGTTCGCAAAAGTGCAAACTAGCCCTTATTAACCGTAACTTACCCCATCAAACCCCCAAAGTACCTTAAAAGCCCTTGTCTGAAACTAACCATAACATTTTACCGTATGACATACAACACAACATTACATCCGAATACCACCCGCTAAACTGCACTCTAGCCGCATCGTCACTGTAGTTGGGTCTTATTTCAGAGAAAGACAAATGCATTGACTTGCCTTTTCTGCGAGATAAAGCAACTGTTCTGATGCTACACATGGTACGTGGTCGCCTCGTAGGATAATGTAGAATCTCTTTTCTGGCATTTTGCAGCTTGAACTTCGCAAGCGTAACAGGTATCACTTCGAAACTAGCCTGCGTGCAGACCCAATATTCTGAAGAAGAAAGGGTCTGCGCAACAACGACCAAAAGCTTGCTACCGCACAATTGAATTTATAAAAGCAGGAAGACTTTTCTCGCTCACGCGGTACTTTGTAAAAAGTTCATGGTAGGAATTCTGGGTTTCAGGGAAAACAATTTATGCAATCATGAGTAATTAATTCATGCGTACCGTTTTGTTGCTGTCACAATATGCTGTCACGCATTTGTGTTCAGTCGTGTATTGTGTTGTTTGCTCTCGTCACTTGTATCTTTTGGATTGTATTGTGGCTTTTGTTTGAACGTTTAATTGTTTATTCGTAGAAGGACCCCAAGAGGACCGGAAAAGGTGTGATTGTTAACGATGTGTTGTTTAGCGTGTTGAAAAACATGTCGTTCGCTATTATCATAGTCATAAGAGAAAAATTAAGTTTTCTCTTATGACTATGCTATAATTCATCCGTAGTCCGAGTAAACTGAAAGGCCTAAAGGGATTTGCACTGTGTAGCAAGCTTTTGGTCATTGTTGCGCAGACACTTTCTTCTTCGGAATATTGGGTCTGCGCGCAGGCTACTTCGAAACGAAATGGCGCACTTTCGTTGAAAGGCTTCGCCCGCAGATTGCTATTGCCTCAGATGGCACGAGTGTTAACAAAGGCATACATTTCGATCAATAAATCTAAAACTCGATTTTGCTTTCTCACGGTTCGAAATTCTGCATTATAGTACGCTAGTTGCTGATTGCAGCGATAAACCCAGGCATATATAGAGTAGCGTCGCCCATTATGGCCAGTCGCCCATTATGGCCGGCTAGCAAGAGAAATTAAATTTCAGGGGACTGACTAACAAACACAAAGAATGCAAAACGAAAACGAGGCCACGTTTGCAATCGATCAAATTTCCGGCTTCCGGCTGGAGGGCTATGGCCTAAAAAGCTGCGAGAACCGGATGACCATAATAAATTCGGGAGCACTTCAAATGCCTTTTTGCAAATCGTGGAAACTATTCTTTGTTAGAGATGCTATCACTTCTTTCCTATGCCCTGACCACAAGAAGAAAAACAAAGATAAACAAGTTAATAAAGTAAAATATAAGCACTCCGATGCGAATTGAAATAAGCATCATAAAAATGGAACTGAAATACAGAGTTGGCACAGAGAAATTTGTCCGGTGGATTATGCCAAAATTGGGCTTTTTATGACCAATTGATTTCCTAATACTTATAACCGATTTAATTCCCGACCATAGCTGTTTCATGTTATTGCTGTTCTTATGAAAATATTTGTAGAAATAGCTAGCTTTACCTTCTCTCAAGGACTCTGAAACCCGATTTCTGAACTTTTTGTGAAGATCCATAAGAGATTGATCCTTGATTTTTTAAGGTTACTAAGAAATCCGAGGGGTGAATCACTCCTAAAAATCTCGTACACCTTTCACAAATTACCAAAAAAAATCTCTGAAATCTCTATGAAATTGTTGAAATCTCAAAATCTTTAGAAAAAAGTCATAAAATCTAAGAAATCTTATAAAAATCTCGAAATCTTTCAAAAAATCTTGGATTCATGAAGAAAAATCCGTGAAATCTCAAAATCTTTCGCAATAACCGAAAGAATTCGCGCAATTTCGGAAAATTCAAAGCCTTGGAGGAATCAAATTTCAATCAATTGCCAATCGAAATATTCTTGCATTTTTTTCTTGCTTTTATTAGCACTGGAAATGAGGTAGATTGACTCTACGTAGATTTCTTGTTTTCAAAAAGGAATCCCTCACTATGAGCAATAGGACACCAAGTGTGTGAAAGATTTAATAGTAGCGAGCCACCTTAACGTTTTATTGGTAGCGAGCCACCCTAACCAATTGTTTTTGTGTTTTTACCAGGGAGATATAGACTAGTGCAGGGAGATATAGTGCAGATCCACCTTAACCGTAAAACCTCCATGGAGCCACCTTTTTTGTGTTGTTACCTATTTTTACTTAAGGTGGATCTGCACTTAAGGTGGCTCACTGCCAAAAAATTCAAAATGACGAAACAGCGATAAGGTGGTTCACTGCCAAGTAAAAATAGGTAAAAACACACAAAAAACAATTGGTTAAGGTGGCTCACTACCAGTAAAACGTTAAGGTGGCTCGCTACCAATAAAACTTTCATACACTTGGTGTCCTATCGCTCATGCCCTCACATTGCCCCAATGGTGTTTCTATCTCTCCCGAGATTTGAGGGAGACGGATGAAGCATTTGTCTAGATGTCTCTGGAGATGTTCTAAGCCAACTCTATAGACTTTATGTTAGGCCTCATCTTGACCATAGCAATATAATTTATCACAAATACGATACTATACTAGTATGCGCCTTTATTTCAAGAACAAACTCGAACAAACTCTGTATGCTGCTGCCGTAGCTGCTAAATGTTCCAAAAATCCCAAAATCCTTAGGTTCCTACCTTTATCGGAATGAAAAGTCAAACCTCATAAAGATTTTTAAAAATCTTAAAATCTCATTAAAAATCCCGAAAAATCTCAAAATCTCTCATTTTATCATGGGATTTTTCAAAATCTCAAAATCTCGTACACCCTTTTCAGGAGTGAATCACCCCTCGAAGAAATCTGTCTCTGGTGCGCATCATTTTTTGTATTTTTCCATTAATCCAGGGTTTGTTCCTAAATTTGATATCATTCTTTGAAAGTTTCTTTAGAGGAGCATGATTTTTCACCAATTCATCAAGGCAGGTTAAAAATCTATTGAATTTAGCATTTATATCCAAAGACTGTCATGCAAGTAATTAAGGTCAAGACTTGCAAAGTCTTGTAAGAGAATTTCTTCATTGAGGTTAGAGAAATCATGTTGTAAATATGATAGATTTTTGTAGGTGATGCCTGCATGCTCGGCAATTAGAAATTGAGGGAAATGATATGTTATTTGAGTCATAATGTTACCACTTACAGTTTCATTATCTGTGATGTTAGAAAAGATATTATCAATAAATGTGGAAGAATTGTTTTTCTGCAGTCAATCCTCATTTCTGTTTGAACTTGTGCTGTTGTGGACAGGTGCAAGCTTGGTAGTCTTTAGTTAGGCCTAGTAAAGAATGCAATCACCTCTGGTCGACAATGGAGAAAATAGGCCTAGATTTTCAATTTATAAAAATGTAAATATCGGGAGCAGGCAAATTTCCCCACATAATTGGACACCAGAGCAGCAAAGAATGACATGTTTATTTTAAGATTACAAAGTTTCGTTGAGAGGTCAGGTGGAAATTTTTGTTGGTACAGACCAAAAGAGCGGTTACTTTGAGCTTCATGAGAAGGCATCAAAATATTTCCTTTGCAAAAACTTTAAATATTTTCTCATCCTGAAGAGCCAGGGTTGTGGTACTAGATTTACAAGAAAAGGGATGACATTTACTTTCTAGGGCCAATATATCAAACAGAAATTCGCAATGGCTGCGAAATAATCATAGGCTAAAGAAATGACGTTTCGAGCACAAGAAATTTGGACGCCGTGACCTCCAGTAAGCACGACAATTAAATCCAAACTGGGCAAATTTTCCCAGATAACTCACCTGTGTCACCATCTTGGCCATATCTTGAAGGTGCTTTCAACAAAGTTTGATCGAGAGGCCAGGACCAGTTTTCTCGTAATATTAATTCAAAAAATTACTATTTTCAGGCAATTACTACAGCAATTGGTAACAGCAGTCAAAGCGTTTTCCGAGCCTGCAGCAGCCAATTTTTGAAGGATTTTCACACTGGCAGCTTCGTCGTCCTCCCATATGACTGTTTAGATCCAGATCTGGCATAAATTTTGGCACGCACGTGGTGATCGGCGGCCAGAAACCTTGGGGCCTACAGGCGGCTCCAACCCGGCCCGCCATAACTTTCCATGGATGGAAGCCTCGCGGCCAGTCTCGTTTTGCATTTTTCTGTTTGTTGGGACAGACGACTAGTAATAAAATTGCAATTGCAATTACAATTTGAAACTGTTTGACATTTTGGTCACTTTTCTATTGGTTTGATTATGTTGCCTCCACTTTAACCCACATTTCCTCCCCTTAGATCGAGTTTTATTGAAAAAATAGTACCCGATTCGGCTTCTACGGTTCGTAAAGGGGTTGGAGCAAAGTTTTAGCCCATTTGGCACTGTTTGACATTTTGGTCATTTTCCTGCTGTATTGGTTGTATTATTGCTCCCACTTTTCACCCCCATTTTTGCCCCCTAGGTCACATTTTATGACAAAACCGACCATAAAATCGAATTCTACGGGTCAGAAATGGGGCCTGTGGCATTTTTCAGCGAAATTGAAATCTTTTTATTCTTTTGTGATTCTTGGACCACAACTTGAAAACTGGGACTCAGCGCCCATTCATTCTATTTTAACATTGTAAATATTCCTTTTTATTTAAATAAAATTGTAATTAGGGTTTTCCACGACCCCCTGAAAATCGGCCAGTCTTGGCTGATGTGTGGCCACCATGTATGAAGAATTTAAAATGAATGAATGAATAAATGGCTGAGGCGAATTCAAATTCAAGGAAATTACGATTTGCAAATCCTACATAGTAGACAAAGACAAAAAGATTTCTCATTTTTGGAAGCAGATAGTAGGCTTGCCTTTGATCTAAATGCTAGCCTGCGACCTTCAAATACACTCCCATATGATTATTTACCTTCCTTCGATCTTCATCCTTTCTCTGTAAGGTGTTCAAAAGTATAATATTCAGTTTGTTGGACATAGTTGGCATCTAATTGCTATTTTGACGAGAATTACCTATTTCAGATGTATAGCATGCTGCAAAAGCAGAATGAAGACATTAGGACACTTTTTACCGTACAAAGTCGCAAAACACATCTTGTGAAGACACTGTAGTCCTAGCAGCACTTGAGGTGAGCATACCCTCAACGTAACTCTGCTTTCCGCTTCAGTGAGTAGTGAGTTGCGGCTTTCTTAAACCACTCTTCTAAGAAAGCAATTCATTTCTCCAGCATTGCTCTACCTATCGAAAGCATAGGTTCCAAATCTTTAACTCAGCGTAAAAAGGTGGATGTAAAATTCAATTATCTATTTCTTCTGATTGAATGGCTTGAAAGAAACTCTAGATACTTATCTATAATTCTACCGTTGGACTTTCCAGAAATTTTGAACATTTTTCAAAATTATAGCGTATTTTACCTTTCAGCAAACTTTCAGCTCATTTTAGGATGTGACGTCATCAAATTTCTAAAGCATAAACCAGATGAGTGACAGACTTTTGCTTGATACCATATTGTAGGCATCCATAAACAATAGTTCTCTTCGAAAATATTTCATGTTGCGTCAAACGCTTTAGAAATTACGATGGTTTTAAGTTTTTTTGAAAATTTTTCTTGAATTCTTGAAAAGGAAGAAAAACAATCGGGCCGTTTATCGGTTGATACTGCAAGCAACTATATAGAAAGTATGAATGGGCATCTAACGGCAGTAGTAGAGGTCGACCGAAAGGAATACGAGCATGTAGAGAAACACTTAAATGCCCATATGTCTGCATGGTGCAATATCTTACAAGGCAGTGAGAGAGTGCAATCAAATTATCAAGCAACGAACAATGCAATACCACCTCTATATGGATTAAGAAAAGATCACAAAAACCACGACAACATCGAAAAGGGACCACCAACTAGGCCAGTATGTGGAGCGGTAGTATCCTCAAATTACAGAATATCGCACTTTCTATCTTCATTCCTAAGACCACTCATCAAACGAGCCCCAGAAGTTTGCGATAGTACTGAAGACCTATTAAGTCGCATTAAGTCATGTAACGAAACAAAGGATTTAAAAACATCGATCATTGGAAGCATGGATGTAGTAGCTTTATACCCGTCCATTGACATTGACTTCTCCATAGATAAATGCATAGAATTGATGGTCGAGGATGCCCAAGAGTACAACAACGTAGATGTACGTGAATTAGGACTATTCCTTGTCCTCACTGCTACCAAGACAGAATTAGAAGGACGCAACTTACACAAATATTGCCCAACAAGACCAACGAAAGGAAGACCACCAACAATCACATCGTCTGGAACAAGCAAAAGTGAAGGAAAACGCTGGCTAGGCTGGATAGAAAGTGAGGAAAAACCTACGGCAGAAGAGGAGATCAGGATAATCATGTCGTTTGCAATTGGGGTGAGCTTACGCCTTGTACTAAAGAACCACATCTTCAGGTTCAACAACAAACTGTACAAGCAGACGAAAGGAGGAGCCATTGGAGTTGTGTAGCAGGCGATGTTGCAAACGTTTTCATGATCTGGTGGGATAGAAGACTAAATGAAATGCTCCAACGAAACGGAATTGAATTGCAGCTATATTCATGCTATGTCGACGACATTAACATCGTAGCAAAGGCAATCCGGCATAAACCAGAAGAATCAAAGGACAAGGCAACCATGACCAAGATCAAAGAAATTGCAAATGGCATACATGAAAGCATCAAGGTAACAATCGACTTTCCCTCAAAGCACGAAAATGACAGGATGCCTGTGCTAGATATAGAGCAATGGATTGCGCCTGTAAAGTGCGGGAATACAACCAAATTTCAAGTCCTGCATTCACACTTCATGAAACCAATTGCTAGCAAACATGTAATCAATAAAAATTCTGCCCTATCTCAAGAAACCAAGATAAATATCCTTGTGGCTGATCTTGTCAGAATCATGCGCAATGTCTCGCCACTTTGTTGCAGCACTGAGAGAACTGAGCATGTCCAACAATTCGTAAACCGCTTGCAGTTCTCAGGGTATCCACAAAAGGATAGAATAACTATTTTTCAGAAAGCAAATTAAAAATATAAGAGAATTGTTGAGAATGATAACAAGGGAAATGTCCAATGTATAGAGGGAAATTCTGGAACAGGCAAATAAGAGATGAGGAAAAGAGCAAGAAACGAAACACATGGTTTGCAAAAGGAGGTTTTGAAACAGTTCTTTTCGTGGATGATACGCCTCGTAGCGAACTAGCAAAGGAATGCAGAAAAATTATGAAAGAAGCAGAACTAAAGATAAGGGTTTTGGAGAGGTCAGGAAATCTCTTGAAGAGATATCTAGCAAGATCAGATCCATTTAAATTACCTAATTGTGACAGTGAAGAATGCCCTGTGTGCAAGATAAATCCAGCTCTAAACTGCAAAACCAGAGATGCCGTATACGAAATTAAATGTTCTTGTGGAGAAAGCTACATTGGAGAAACAGCACGCAGCTTGGGAAAAAGGTGCAATGGGCACATCAAGAAATTTGAAAGAAGAGAGAACTCGTCTGTCTTCCATCAGCATATGCTTGAAAAACACAACGGAGTAAAACAAGCACTTTCTGTAAAGCTTTTAAGAACATGTCAAAACGACGCAATGCTAAGGCAAGTAACAGAGGCGACGTACATCCATGCGGGGAATCCAGAACTGAACGCTAAGGAGGAGTAGGGAAATTCGAACGTTCCTAGAACTCGATTTGATCAAAGATCAAACGAATCGAACATTATCGGCAACTGGCAAGCTATCGATTCGACTCATTAACGCACTGATGAGGCTGCCGATGGGCAGCGAAATATTTGAGGAAACAATGTTAGTTTTTAAAGTAAGATAATTGCGCGTGTCTTAAAAACAATGGTCACCAAAACAAAATTACCGAATTACAAGAAAAACACTATAATTCTGAAACTATCAAAGATTTCAGAAAAGTCCAACGGTAGAATTATAGAGAAAAAGCAAAAGTTTCTTTGAAGTCATTCAGTTCAAAGAAATAGGTCACTCAATTTTACACCGACCTTTTTAAAGATTTTGAGCCTATGCTCCTATCGAAGAGCGGCAAAAGGGATGATGCTTTACATAGTTTTGGCAATCGAAAGATAAATAAATCTCAGTGCGTCCATCAATGCTGCCATCACAAATATTTTTCAACCTTTCTTTTGATTTCAGAAATGTAGATCTATCCCCAAAACTACTCGAAAAAATTTAAATTTCATTCGCTCTATCTTCAACTAATTTCTATCTTTAATCCTATTTCGATGGGCTGAAACTTTGCCAAGCATGATTGAAAAAGCAAGGCGAGATTTCTTGCAATCGGACTTTTTACTTCTGTTTACTTTGCAACATCGAAGTTGAAAACCACGGTCAACCAGATTAGCATGTACATAAAGCCTGGTTCTCATATAATCTCAACCCGACGGCGACCCATCGGCGTCACTACTGCGTTGCAAAAGTTGAACTGCCGGCGACTCGTCGGCGACCCATCGGCGACTTATCAGCGACATGTTGCCGGCAGGGCGCCGTCAGCAATATCTCAGTGTGCATTCCCCGCTGATCCTCGTATTTGATTGGCTTGCTATGGTCACCTGATCCAAGGGAATGCAAATGATTCGCTGACGCATCGCCGGCAGTGCGCCGCCTCATGTTCTCATACAATTTTCATTAGCGCCGGTGCCGCAGCAGAGTGAAAAAGTTGAACTCAGCTCAACTTTTTCGAATGACTGCGGCAGGACGCCGGCAGTCGGCGCCCCATCGGCGCTGAGTGTTCTCATTAAAATTAGACTACCGGAGCAAGATCGCCGGTGGGTCGCCGATGGGTCGCCGGCAGGTCGCCGATGGTTTGAAGCTATATGAGAACCAGGCTTAATGAGTTGAATGCTTTTGTAAAAAGTTTTGCTTTGAATCAATGTTCATTGTAGACTGATAAAGAAATTAATGTCTCAAACAGTCACAAAAATACATTTCGATTGCCAAGCAACAACCTCTTTACCGCATTTCGATAGGCCGCATGATTTTGGAGAAATTAAAGAATGGTTTTGCAAAACGGCAAGTCGTTGCTCACTGGAGAGGAAAGGAGAGTTATCTTAAGATTAAGTCACAACAAGAGGGGTTTGCCTGTGTAGGTTTCCTATCAATTTCCTACATCTGACATAACCCATACTTTATAAAATATCGATTAAATAAGAAATAAGTCAATTAACGTACTGAAAATGGAATTTCTGGCAGGAAATATATGGTGCTTTTAAATGGTATCTATCGAATTAAGTCAAATATCACTACTTTCTGAAGAATCTTTTGTGGGACACCCTCCCTTGTATCGCCTGCCTAGAATCGTGAATCGTAAGCAACATTGCCAAGAAATAGCTCAAACGGGAAGGCTTACATTCACTGGTCTGATCTTTCATTCAAATAAAGAATAATACCAATTTCACTCTTTGTTCTATGGCCTACATATTGTTCTAATTTGAAGGCTTACATTCACTGATCTGATCCTTCATTCAAATAAAGAATTTTACCAATTTCACTTTTTATTTTCAGGCCTTCAAATATGCTATACTAATTGTCGATTGAACTCTAAGTTGGATTACAATATACAGAATGCAACTCTACTGATTTCATTTATCTAATTTTATCCATGTAAGAAGTAGCTATACTAAAAGTTATTCGTATACGTTTTGATGAAACGTGCTCAAGCAGGATACTCAGGTGCAGCAGCAAACACAACACTGTTTCTTCTTCGGTGCATCTAGGCGCTGATATTTGGCAAAGTTGATGAACACCTTGGAAAGAAATCATAGACAAAGCATCTTTGGAAGGTGAAACAAACATGAAATGGTGTAGAGGACGATCACCTTTTCTGAAAATCGTTCAAAACTTTTTTTGTCAAACTATTCACAGATTGCTTATCCGAGGTCCTTGTATCCCTGCGGTAAACCTTGCTTGATAGGAACTCATGACAAACAATTAGAAAGATGACTCTATCATGTGCATAACTGGATTACTGTACTACATATGTTTGTTTTTGTCCGTCAATTTACAGTGGTCAATGAAACTTATCACAAAAAAGAAGGAACTTACTATTATCATTAATTTCGTCATAAAAGGCGTTAAAAATTGTAGCTAAATTACGGCTAATTGATGCCTACTTCTTTTTACCTTATGAACTGGCACAACAATATTTTGCGCAGCGGGCCTACATAGGGCCACACTTTTCAGTGTAATGTTATAAGTCTCCCTTGGCTAAAGACACATAATTCAAGTAACGGGCACGTGAAAAGAGGCACGGGAAAATGGGGAGCTCAGGTAATAAATCTATTCACAGTATGAAACATCTGATAAATCAAGTTTGCTAAACAAGAAATCTTGCTGTAAATTTGAAATTCTCTTAAAATTGGGGGAAATTTCGATTTAAAAAACTAACCTAATAGAGTTATTATTAAGTCTGGTTGTGCAGCACCCAAAGACAAAGTATGTACTCCTACCCATTAATTCATGTGGGCAAAACAGTTCATAGAGATACTTTAATCCCCGTTTGATTGACCATGATGATTTATCAGATCTAGGGTAGCTACAACGCAAAACACCCTCTAATGTTCTATAGGGTATAACATAAATAAGTAAAACGAAGGCCCTGTAATGTTCTGTAGTGCTACCATATCATTGAGGTGCATTGAAAGTTCTTTGTGATCGTCTGAGCACTACACTTTCCTTCGTTGGCTCCTTCTGCTCAATTTCTTCTTTTCTTTCTATGGGTATAATCTCTGCTTCTTCTTTCCTGTACCCTTTCATTGGTTACATTCTCGACTCTAGGAGGTGTTTCAGATGTTCTCTTTAGATCAACTCGGTTTCTCCTGCATGTATTAGGTGTTTCAGATGTTCTCTTTAGATCAACTCGGTTTCTCCTGTATGTATTAGTGTCTCAACATCATATGATCTCTCGTCAAGTCTCCTCAGCACAACACCTTTCTGCCATGATTTGTCCCCTATCTTGTAGGGTCTCATTCTTACTACATCTCCCTCAACTAAAGATGGCAAGTCCTTGCTCCTCTTATTGTAATACACACCCTGCCTTTCTTGATTACGTTTCAATTGTAGTTTAACAAGTTCTTTGTCATTTTGCTTCAAAAGAGAACCCGATATTGGAATAAGTGTTTTTGTCCTTCTCCCCAACATTCTTTGAGCAGGGCAACATTCTATTCCTTGGGAAGGTGTGTTTCTGTGATAGAGAATTGCTAAATAAGGATCCTGCTTAGATTCCTGTGCCTTCCTAAGTAATCTTTTCGCAGTCTTTACACCAAACTCTACTTTTCCATTGGCATTGCTGTGATGGGGAGAGCAAGGTATATGATCATATCCCCATTTTTTTGCAAACTCTGTAAATTCATGAGACACCAACTCATTATCACTGATAATTTGATCAGGGCATCCATATCTTGCAAAATGTGCCTTTAATTTCTTGATGACTCCTGGTGGCTTTTTACTTGTTAGCTTATCCACCTCCCAAAAATTTCTGTAGTGATCCACGGTGATGAGGTATTCTACCGTGTTTAGGCTAAAGGGATCGATTCTGATCTTCTCACATACTCTGTCTGGTATATCATGACTCATAAGACTTTTTCTTGTATTCTTCTTGGCTTGGTATGTTTGGCAAACTTCACACATTGATATGAACTGTCGTATTTGAGAGGACATACCCGGCCAAAATATGAGATCTCGAGCAAGACGTAGGCAGCCTTCCATTCCTAAGTGAGACTGGTGGATGGATCTTTTCATCTCTGACTTGAGGGAAATTGGTATTACTAATCTTTCACCCCTGAAAATAGCCCCATTTTGAACAGTCAGTTCATCTCTGTTAGTACTGTAGGGAACCACTTTTGGGATAATTTGTGTGTTATCTCCCGGGGGGGGGGGGTACTTGACTTAAATTTGTACGGGGGTGTGCACACGAAAAAAACTTTTTGTACCCTGCTCGAGAATTTTTCGCTCAAAATGATAACCTGTTCCAGAAAAAATTGGTGAAAGGTATACTCAAAAACATGAGATTTGACCGAAAAATGACCCGATCTAGCAGAATATTTCCCTTTGACATGTTTTGACAACCTGCTCTAGAAAAATTGCCTCATTTTGATACCCTGTGCTAGAAAAAGTTGGTGAAAACGATACCCTTAAAAACGGCACATCCCCGTCGGACAAATATACTAAGTACCCCCCCCCCGGGGGCTATCTCTGGCCATCCTCTAAGAATGACTGACCTTAAACAAGAAAGTACCTCATCTAGCTCTGTAGCCTTTCTAATTTGCTCGAGGCGCTCTTCTGTGACTGTCAAATACTGGGCCATGTTCACAGTTTCAAACTCTGAATTAGGTTTTTTATTGGACTTCAGTGGTAGGCAAGCTCTGCTGAGGGTATCAGACATTGCTTGCTGCTTTCCCATGGCGATAACCAATCTCCACATCATACCCAAGGGGGTTCTCCTCATCATGCTCTGAAGATGCTTTGGTGCTTTAAATAAAGGTTTCTTACAAATGCTCTGTAGAGGCTTGTGATCACTATATAAAGTAACATGCCTGCCATATGTGAAATGGTGCCATTTCTCAAGGGAGAACACCACGGCTAACATTTCCTTTTCAATAGGGGCATACCTGGTTTCAGCATCTGTGAGAATACGACTAGTGTATGCAATAGGTTGACCATTCTGCAAAAGAGCTGCTCCTAGGCCACTATTGCTGGCATCACATTCAATGGATAACTCTACTTTTGGACCGTAATAGGCTAATACAGGTGCCTTTGTTAACAACTGCTTGATTTGCTCGAATGCTTTGTCATGACTGGCATTCCAGTCCCAAGCCACACCTTCTGTTAACAATGCTCGAACTGGAGCCATGGTTTCTGAAAGCTTTGGTAAAAATCGAGCTAAGTAATTTACCGTGGCTTGTAAACGAGCAACACCTTTCTTATCTTCTGGTTTTTGCAATTTCAGTAAAGCATCCACCTTAGATGTATCTGCCTTGCGACCTTGATCTGTGATTGTATGGCCTAAAAATTGAATTTTTTCAACTCGAATCTGGACTTATCCTTGTTAAGCTTTGTTCCAACTTTCATACAACGCTCTAGTTACGCCTTTAGCTTTGCTTCATGGTCGATGGTAGCTTCTTCAATAGTATCACCACCACCATAAACAAGGATATCATCTGCAACTGCAGAAACACCATTTAGGCCCTCTAATGCTTGACATAATCCCTTCTGGAAAATCTCACTGCTAACTGATAGGCCAAATGGCAATCTTGTAGCTCTATAACGCCCAAAAGGGGTCTGGAAAGTTGTCAGTATACTAGACTCATTGTCCAATTGACAATGCCAATACCCACTTGTAAGATCAACTTTAGAGAACACTTTAGCATTTGCTAGCTCTGGAAGAACATCATCGATAATAGGTAGTGTGTATCTCTCACGCTTTAGGGCCTGATTTAACGGCCTTGGGTCAATGCAAAGACGAATCTTACCATTTTTCTTCTCTTGTATTGCTATTTGACTAACCAATCCGTTGGTTCGTCAACAATTAAAACTCCAAGCTTCACTAACCTGTTTAACTCAGATTGAACCTTGCCTTGCAATGCAATTGGAATCCGACGTGCTGGAGATACAACTGGTTTCACTGTTGGATCTACTGTGAGATGTACTGTGCCTGGGAGTGTCCCTAGATCACCCTCAAACACATCCTGATACTGACTGACAATATTTGAAACTGTTGTCAACTTGTGTACAGACTTCATATTGTGATAATTCACAACCATGAGATTCATCTGCTCTGATGCTCTCTTTCCTAACAATGGCATGAGATCTTCTTCAACAACTATGAATTCAACAGAGTATTTCTTCTGATTCACAGGATTCCTCAGCTTTACCCTACATTTTCCAAGTGCTGTAATGACAGAATGATTCAACATATTCAGCTTGACTGTGGTTGGTAAAATTTCACAATCCACATGCTACACAAGTATAACATTTGTATTAGCTCCTGAATCGATATCAAATTTCACAGGCTTTTCATCAATTAGTATTTCTGCATTGATCTCAGTGCAATCTGATACAGCAGCAATTATTTCAAAATCTTCTTGCTCTGCTGATACTCCTAAAACATATTCAATGTCTGATTCTGACGTATCATTATACTCTCTATTTGTAACCCACGGATATTTTTATTCTTGCATTTCATCTTCGTGATGCCTTAAAATGATTACTTTGTCCACAAACTTTGCACAATTTACCCATGCTGGGCATAACTTTTTCTCCTTACATGAGATTCACAACAAAATATGTATTCATTTAACATAACTCTGATATGGAATCACCCTTCTCTTTAACTCAAGGCAATTTTGTGCTTGCCTTGATCTTGCTGATACTCTCAGGTTGCTCAATTTTCTGCAACTGATTTGAAGTACTTTCTGCACTCTTACAAATATCAATACAATCTTTCAGTGATAAATTGCGCTTCTGCTATAACAATTTCCTGACATTATTCTCTGATATACCAAGAATCATTTTGTCCCGTATAAAGGACTCCCCTAAACAGTCACAAAACCCACAAGTACTTGACAGGGTTCGCAAAACTGAGACATAATTATCCATGGACTCTCCAGCTTGCTGTGCACGTTTGTTGAAAACATATCTCTCATGCGTTACGTTAATTTCTTCAACTATGTAGCCATCAAATTTCCTCATTACAGTTTCCACATCTTCCGCATCCTCTGTACTCAAAAACTGCAATGCGTTGTAAATGCGTAGGCCTACAGGACCGACACTGTTCAAAAATGACGAAATCTGAAATTCCTTGTTCTGCTCAAGTATTCTGCACAAACTACTGTAATGTTTGTACAGTTGCTTGAAAAAATTCCACTCCTCTACGGGATCTTCCTTTAACTGTAGCTGCGGTGGTGGGCTGCAGCGCACAGAAATACTCACCCCCATTACGTTCGACATGGGCCTAATGTCTTCTGCTGCATCTCCATTTTCTCCCGCTGCTGGGATATTCCCCTTCATACAAATACTCTAGTGTCATCTGTCTTCCTTACCTTATGTATATTACTGTCTTTTTAATTTGATATGTAGTTATTTATTTATTGTTGTAAGTTGTTTAATTTTAGAGTGTTTTGAGCATAGGAATCATTCGTCGTACATAGCCGATTGCTCGTGGCCCATGGTCGAGACCGCCAAAGCCTCATTTTCACGGACCAATAAGACGGCTAAAAAGCGAGGGAGACAAAAGAAACCAGTGAAGATTTTCCTAAATTTTACCTACCTTCATAGAACGCAACCAGGACAAAAAACTGCTTGAGATTTCCCGAATTTCTTTAAAGCAATCTACTCTCCAGATGTTTGGGAGTGAAAGCTTGGATGCCGGTTAAAATATCTTCAGGATTGGCGGAGTAATGGCCACAAACAAGCCGACAAGGCACTGAACCTTGAACAATAGAGATTCTGGTCGGGAGACAATAGTAATAACAATAGGGATTGTTGTAAGAACGACCCGAAAACGCCACAATCTGTGTTTTCAATTGTTCTTGCTATTGTCTTTCGCAAAATTTTCTTTTATTGAAGATTCACTGTCCCTACGGTTTCTATGTGAATTGAAAAAGTCTACAAAGGCTTGTTCGCGCATTTCAAGTCATGTGGCAATACTCTAGGGAAGTTTCTGTATTGTACTACTTTTTCCATTCATGGCAAAAGTTTGCTCGTTGCGAAATAACTTATAAAATTCAAAAGAGGTTTTATCAAGAGGCTTTATCACCTGACTTGAAGTGGCGTAAACAGGTCTCGACAAGCCTTCACCGATTTTGTCCATTGGAGAGGCAATAACTCCGCCAATCCTGAAGATATTTTAACCGGCATCCAAACGTGTACTCCCAAACATCTGGAGAGTAGATTGCTTTAAAAAAATTCGGGAAATCTCAAGCAGTTTTTTGTCCTGGTTGCGTTTCATGAAGGTAGGTAAAATTTAGGAAAATCTTCACGGGTTTCTTTTGTCTCCTTCGCTTTTTAGCCGTCTGATTGGTCCGTGAAAATGAGGCTTTGGCGGTTTCGACCATGGGCCACGAACAATCGGCTATGTACGACGAATGATTCCTATGCTAGTGTTTTGTATGTTGTGGAATTTAAAATGAATGAACTGAACTGAAAAAAAGGACTGAACTAAGCATAACTGATTCACTGCTTCATTTATATCCATAGGGCATCAGAAAAGCCTTTTGACTCCTGTCTCCATGTAACAAGTGGTCAGGACAGTAGTAAGATAACTACTCAATACGAGGCTAATTAAAGAGGATATCATTACAATAAATCTAATGTGCCCTTCTAAGGATGGTATTGAGCCTACACGGAACATTTTACTGCTCTGCCCCTCCTTTGAGGTTGAACGTCGAAATCTTCTAGCTAGAGCGTTTGCTTAGCTACGACCATTTGGATATATCGATCTTTCAAAGCTTTTGATGCAACCATTACTATATGGTGATAAAAACCTTCCAAATGGCATCGACAGAAATATGCTTGAGTTGACGCTACATTATATCCAAACAACTGATTGATTCCGATAAGATCACCGTAAATCTAGCCAACAGGGGCGCACATTCACAATTTTTTCGGGGGGTGGGGTGTCAACATGCTTTGGACAGACTAAAGTTTTTCAGAGCAATGCAACCAGGAAACCAAAAGGCTAAGCCCCCAGGAACTGTTTTGAAGACACGCCCTCTACTTTGGCTTAAAACACCTCTCCCGATCCCATGCTTGCCAATTTCAAAATAGATTTTTTGACCATTTTGTGACAGGTTCTCTTTCATAAATCACCATCCTCAGGAAAATTCAGAAATGATAATTGTACTGACTGCTTTGGGCATTACATTAGCCTTCTTTTCTTACTCTGAATTCTTAAATGGAAAGACAATGGTTTGATTAGCAGTTCATTGAAATATGGTTTTAGTCTTTGACGAAATCCTTTTTTAAGCAGATGTCACACATCCAATTTCTTTGACTGGTTACTTAAAGGGAATCGACATAGTTAAAAGCTGGCCCGGGCCAAGTTAAAAATATAATCTATTGTATTCAACAACTCTGACGCCTGCCGTTTCATTGTGCGGCGAGGAAACAATGGTTTGTGGGCATTTCTTCAGCCTATTTATATTAGCTTGTCGATATGGCTATGTCTATTCCCTTTAAGATTTTTGCCTCATGTGATGATCACGGATTTGGAGTTTCAAACGTAGGCGTAATCTTCAGTACAACGACTCCTTCACCCCCAAGCATAAGCATAGCTAAAGCGACTGGTTGTGCGTTTTTCCTCAAGGAGGTTTCCATTCTTGATTTTAGTGTCTGCAGTGTTAGCGTTTAGTAGAAGCGTATACCACATTTGATGGATACTATTGTACCCAATGTTTCCTTTAATTTTTGGGATTCATTCACTCGTGTCCGATTTCTAACGTTTCCAATATCACATAACTACCACCACCGACACCCTACTGTCATATTGGAAACTTTGAGTATTTGTTAATTGTTACAGTATTGTTCCTTTGGTACAATCTTTGCGGAACAAATACCTTTCGCTTTGTCTTGGAACGCTTCTCAGAATGAAATGATTGCTTGCCCCTAAAAGTGAAAGTCTTGGGCAATTCTACGATACTTCAAAGAAAATTTTTTTAAATGCCATCCTCTACTTTGGCTTAGAACGACTCTCCTAATCATTGTCAAGCATTTCTTGTGAATATTCTAACTGTCGCTCATGGGCCGATCTTTGCCCAAAACATTCACAAATCGGACCAAAAACTTGTATTCAAACTATCGTGGACGTTTTGAAGATTTGTCGTGGTCGGTCGGTCCACCAAGTCAGTCCATCCGATTTTATCGTGGATTGACTTTTCCCTATGAAGAGGATATTTTTGAACTGACTCAGAAATTATTGGGGGGGGGGGGGGGGGTCTGTTATGATACCATCTTTAATTAGCCTCGTATTGGGTAGTTAGGTTAGGCTGGACTTTGCCCTGCCTTGGTTGTCGTTTTGAGCTTTGATGATGAGCTGAAGTTGATCAGTTTAATCTACTCGAATCTTGAGTTTATTACTGTTTAGACCACTTGATACATGGTGACAGGAGCCAAAAGGCTTTTCTGATGTCTTATGGATGTAAATGAAGCAGTGAATCAGTAATGCTTAACCCGGCAGCGGGAGAAGATGGAGGTGCAGCAGAAGACATTAGGCCCATGTCGAACGTCGTGGGGGCGAGTGTTTCTGTGCACTGCAGCCCACCACCGCAGCTAAAGTTGAAGGAAAATCCCGTTGAGGAGTGGAAGTATTTCAAGCAAATGTACAAACATTACAGTATTTTGTGCAGAATACGTGAGCAAAACAAAGAATTTCAGATTTCGTCATTTTTGAACAGCGTCGGTCCTGTAGGCCTACGCATTTACAACACATTGCATTTTTTGAGTACAGAGGATCCGGAAGATGTGGAACTTGTAATGAGAAAATTTGATGGCTACATAATTGGAGAAATTAACGTAACGTACGAGAGATATGTTTTTAACAAACGTACAAATATAATTGGAGAGTCCATCAAAGATTATGTCTCAGTTCTGCGAACCCTGGCAAATACTTGTGGGTTTTGTGACTGTTTAGGGGAGTCCTTGATACGGGACAGAATGATTCTTGGTATATCAGAAAATAATGTCAGGAAATTGTTATTGCAGAAGAGAAATTTATCACTGAAAGATTGTATTGATATTTGTAGGAGCGCAGAAAGTACTTCAAATCAGTTGCAGAAAATTGAACAACCTGAGAGTATCAGCAAGATCAAGGCAAGCACAAAATTGCCTGGAGTTAAAGAGAAGGGTGATTACACATCAGAGTACATGTTAAAGGAATGTATATCTTGTTGCGGATCTCATGTAAGGAGAAAAGAGTTATGCCCAGCATGGGGTAAATTGTGCAAAGTTTGTGGACAATGGAATCATTTTAAGGCATCACGAAGATGTAAAGGCAAGAATAAAAATATCCGTGGATTACAAACAGAGTATAATGACACGTCAGAATCAGACACTCGATGTGTTTTAGGAGTATCAGCAGAGCAAGAAAAGTTTGAAATAATTGCTGCTGTATCAGAAAGCACTGAGGTCAATGCAGAAATGCTAATTGATGGAAAGCCTGTGAAATTTCAAATCGATTCAGGAGCTAGTACAAATGTTATACTTGTGTGGCATGTGGATTGTGAAATTTTACCAACCACAGTCAAGCTGAATATGTTGAATCATTCTGTCATTACAGCACTTGGAAAATGTAGAGTAAAGCTGAGGAATCCTGTGAATCAGAAGAAATACTCTGTTGAATTCATAGTTGTTGAAGAAGATCTCATGCCATTGTTAGGAAAGAGAGCATCAGAGCAGATGAATCTCATGGTTGTGAATTATCACAATATGAAGTCTGTACACAAGTTGACAACAGTTTCAAATATTGTCAGTCAGTATCAGGATGTGTTTGAGGGTGATCTAGGGACACTCCCAGACACAGTACATCTCACAGTAGATCCAACAGTGAAACCAGTTGTATCTCCAGCACGTCGGATTCAAATTGCATTGCAAGGCAAGGTTCAATCTGAGTTAAACAGGTTAGTGAAGCTTGGAGTTTTAATTGTTGACGAACCAACGGATTGGGTTAGTCAAATAGCAATACAAGAGAAGAAAAATGGTAAGATTCGTCTTTGCATTGACCCAAGGCCGTTAAATCAGGCCCTAAAGCGTGAGAGATAAACACTACCTATTATCGATGATGTTCTTCCAGAGCTAGCAAATGCTAAAGTGTTCTCTAAAGTTGATCTTACAAGTGGGTATTGGCATTGTCAATTGGACAATGAGTCTAGTATACTGACAACTTTCCAGACCCCTTTTGGGCGTTATAGAGCTACAAGATTGCCATTTGGCCTATCAGTTAGCAGTGAGATTTTCCAGAAGGGATTATGTCAAGCATTAGAGGGCCTAAATGGTGTTTCTGCAGGTGCAGATGATATCCTTGTTTATGGTGTTGGTGATACTATTGAAGAAGCTACCATCGACCATGAAGCAAAGCTAAAGGCGTTACTAGAGCGTTGTATGAAAGTTGGAATAAAGCTTAACAAGGATAAGTCTAGATTCGGGTTGAAAGAAACTCAATTTTTAGGCCATACAATCACAGATCAAGGTCTCAAGGCAGATACATCTAAGGTGGACGCTTTGCTGAAAATGCAGAAACCAGAAGATAAGAAAGGTGTTGCCCGTTTACAAGCCACGGTAAATTACTTAGCTCGATTTTTAGCAAAGCTTTCAGAAACGATGGCTCCAAATTCGAGCATTGTTAAAAGAGGGTGCGGCTTGGGACTGGAATGCTACTCATGACAAAGCATTCAAGCAAGTCAAGCAGTTGTTAACAAAGGCACCTGTATTAGCCTATTACGATCCAAAGGTAGAGTTTTCCATTGAATGTGATGCCAGCAATAGTGGCCTAGGAGCAGCTCTTGAGTGGAGCGCGTGGCCGAGTGGTTAAGGCGACTGACTCGTAAACCAAAGGTCAGAACGGCCGAGGTTCGAATCCCGCGCTGGACAGTTTGGTCGCTGTCCGTAACGCTAGCCCGGGTCGACCAGAGCCATGTGAGGGAAATCTGGTAGCTGCGGCGGGTTGATGGTAAAACATCCGTGGCCCCTGCTGGAAATAAGTCTCTCTCAGACTTTCGCAGGCTAGCCACGTTAAATATGATTACCTTCCTACCTTTTGCAGAATGGTCAACCTATTGCATACACTAGTCGCACTCTCACAGATGCCGAAACCAGGTATGCCCCTATTGAAAAGGAAATGTTAGCCGTGGTGTTCTCCCTTGAGAAATGGCACCATTTCACATATGGCAGGCATGTTACTGTATATAGTGATCACAAGCCTCTACAGAGTATTTTTAAGAAACCTTTATTTAAAGCGCCAAAGCGTCTTCAGAGCATGATGAGGAGAACCCTTAGGTATGATGCAGAGATCATATATCGCCAAGGAAAGCAGCAAGCAATATCTGATACCCTGAGCAGAGCTTGCCTACCACTGAAGCCCAATGAAAAACCAAATTCAGAGTTTGAAACTGTGAACATGGCCCAGTATTTGCCAGTCACAGAAGAGCACCTCGAGCAAATTAGGAAGGCTACTGAGCAAGATGAGGTACTTTCTTGTTTAAAGTCAGTCATTCTTAGAGGATGGCCAGATGATAACACACAAATTGTCCCAAACATGGTTCCCTACAGTAGTTACAGAGATGAACTGACTGTTCAAAATGGTGTTATCTTCAGGGGTGAAAGATTAGTAATACCAATTTCCCTCAGATCAGAAATGAAAAGATCCATCCACCAGTCTCACTTAGGAATAGAAGGTTGCCTACGTCTTGCTCGAGATCTCATATTTTGGCCGGGTATGTCCTCTGAGATACGACAGTTCATATCAATGTGTGAAGTTTGCCAAACATACCAAGCCAAGAAGAATACAAGAGAAAGTCTTATGAGTCATGATTTACCAGACAGAGTATGTGAGAAGATCAGAATCGATCCCTTTAGCCTAAACACGGTAGAATACCTCATCACCGTGGATCACTACAGCAATTTTTGGGAGGTGGATAAGCTAACAAGTAAAAAGCCACCAGGAGTCATCAAGAAATTAAAGGCACATTTTGCAAGATATGGATGCCCTGATCAAATTATCAGTGATAATGAGTTTGTGTCTCATGAATTTACAGAGTTTGCAAAAACATGGGGATTTGATCATATTCCTTGTTCTCCCCATCACAGCAATGCCAATGGAAAAGTAGAGTCTGCTGTAAAGACAGCAAAAAGATTACTTAGGAAGGCACAGGAATCTAAGCAGGATCCTTATTTAGCAATTCTCTACCACAGAAATACACCTTCCCAAGGAATAGATAGAAGCCCTGCTCAAAGAATGTTGGGGAGAAGGACAAAAACACTTATTCCACCGTCGGGTTCTCTTTTGAAGCAAAATGACAAAGAACTTGTTAAACTATAATTGAAACGTAATCAAGAAAGGCAGGGTGTGTATTACAATAAGAAGAGCAAGGACTTGCCTTCTTTAGTTGAGGGAGATGTAGTAAGAATGAGACCCTACAAGATAGGGGACAAATCATGGCAGAAAGGTCTTGTGCTGAGGGGACTTGACGAGAGATCATATGATGTTGAGACAGACACTAATACATACAGGAGAAACCGAGTTGATCTAAAGAGAACATTTGAAACACCCCCTGGAGTCGAGAATGTATCTAACGAAAGGGTACAGGAAAAAGAAGTAGAGATCATTCCCAAAGAAAGAAAAGAAGAAATTGAGCAGAAGGAGCCACCTGAGGAAAGTGTAGTGCTCAGACGATCACAAAGAACTGTTAAACCACCTCAAAGATATGGTAGCCCTACAGAACATTAGAGGGCCTTTATTTCATTTCATTCATGTTATACCCTACAGAACATTAGAGGGTGATTTGAGTTTTTTCCCTACAGAACATTAGAGGGTGTTGTGTCCCTACAGAACATTAGAGGGCCTTTATTTTATTTTTTTTCTGTTATACCCTACAGAACATTAGAGGGTGTTTTGTGCCCTACAGAACATTAGAGGGCGTTTGAGTTAATCCATATTCTTTTTATCTACTTTAATGATATGGGGATGTTATGATACCATCTTTAATGAGCCTCGTATTGGGTAGTTAGGTTAGGCTGGACTTTGCCCTGCCTTGGTTGTCGTTTTGAGCTTTGATGATGAGCTGAAGTTGATCAGTTTAATCTACTCGAATCTTGAGTTTATTACTGTTTAGACCATTTGATACAGGGTCTCACCCCCACACCCCCTAATGTGCGCCCCTGCTAGCCAAACATCACTAACCACCTCGTAAATTTTTGGTAAAGTCTCATGTCACAGAGTCCTGTTCATTCATTCTCTTGTACGTCCCTTTTACATCGGATGTCAGTCTCATATAGTGTAAATGACTATCCATCTCAACTACATATGAATCTTAACAATTAATCAACTATGTCGTGGAGAGAGACCAATACTCGTTAGAGGTGTCTTGAGCGATAGGGACCCTGGGTGGGGAGCAGTGAGGAGGAGCGGGGACGGTTGTTGTCGTTGTTGTTCTCTCGTCTGGGATTCTGATTGTTTGCCATTGTCGCCTATTTTTGGATTGAAATCAAATGTCAAACCAGCTCAAGTATCTATTCGTAAAGAGGTCTTTATATTCAGCATTTTTAACTGCTTAATTAGTTGAATTTTAAGTTTCTGTTTAATCTCCCAGGGGGTAGACATGATGCTTTGCTCCTCCTGGCACAGTCCCTGCAGTGTGGTATAGTAGATCGTGGGTAGTGTCTTTAGAAATATATTGTTGTAAACTTTTATCCTGAATAGTTAAAAAACAAGTTGGTTCTTACTAAAAACAGCTCAGAACTACCAGTCATCAAACTGGCAGTTGCACAATTAGTACAGCAACACATATTGAGCGTACGTTGTACTAACGCAAAGAAATATACCTGTTCAAGTGTTGTTTGACTTAAACTGTAATCAACGATATCGAGTTGAGCAGCATTATCCTCAAGCAGGCCAAACATGTGTGACCATGGCAAAGACTGATCCATGATTTGATACTGCAGCATGCCCTACGAAGATGACATAAGAATTGAGGTGAAAGATGAATCGACGAAAACCTAGAGATGTATGAAAGTGTCTAAATCCCTCGCATTGTCATCAGGAGACTGCTTGCCCTATAAAATTTGCTCAAAGTTAGTTGACGGAGCTAAGTAGAGGTAATCTATAAATAGGACAAAGAAACGCCCACGCATGCTATTGTTTCTCTCGCTAAACAATATCCACTCACGTGTGGAAACAATCAAATACAATAGGCTAATTTTAGGCATGAATATGCAGTTCCCGAGTTAGCTATTTATCTCCGTCAACTAACTTTAAACAATAAAGACAAACAGTCTTTCGATGATGAAACCAATGCCGAAATTTTCAAGGGCTTTTTATCACAGCTGGCTTCAGATTTAGTAAAAATATTCAAACTGTCCTCGCATTGAATGAACAATGTGTGAAAGTACTACCAACACGTGAACGTTTCTAAAAAATTCACTGCTTCCCACGTCCTCTGAAATTGCTCTCAAACTCTTAGAAGAGATAAACTCCCAAAAAGCAGCAGGTTTGGACAATATTGTAGGGAAATTCATCCAGGATGGCATAACTGCTTCAACTGAGCCGTTAATCGAACATTTCCTGACGGTTGCAAACAATTGAGACTGAAACCACTTTTAAAAAGGATGGAAAGATGATTCCAAAAATTATCTGTTATATATCGCACCGAGCAAGAAACGAGAAAGCAGGCTCGAGTCACGCTAGAAATCAACTTCGTAAGTGATATCAAAACGAGGCTAAGTCAACAGGACTTCAAACCTAAGAACGCGGCTAATAAGTTACACTTTTTCCCCCTTAAAGAAAAGCGTCCAACAGTTATCAAGTTTCCACTTAAACCTCATCACTGTAATTCAACTAATATATCAAACTCAACTACAAGTGCGGGGTGGACTACCAACACTTGGAAACAGGTTGGAAAGCATTATTCTGGCTTTTGATTCTACCTATTTTTCTACTCGAGTCCAAGTTTCTTTGGAGGTCTTCTAATCCTTGCTGGATAGCGTCTTTCAGGAGTCTTTTCTGATGATAAATTCACCTCAGGAGTCTTTTCTACTCTCACCTCAGTAGATTTCTGAACTTCTGGCTCCATCTGTAACTCTACTTTCTCTGAAGTCTCTTTACTGGGCAAATTGGAAAGCAAGTTGTCCGTGTATGAAGCTCATATGCAAGATCTTGAGGTAAAAATTGACGATAATGAACAGTACAGTCGCCGTTCTTGTCTGAGAATAACTGGTATTCCGTTACCTCAAAATGAGAAACAATCCTCAGAAGAATGCACGAAGAAAGTGATGCAAAAGAAGTGGACATTTCTGAGGATGGAATAGATAGAGCACATCGCGTTGGGAAGAAAATCACGGATGATGATGGAACTGAGGGTCAGGCGATGATTGTTAAGCTCAATTCTTGGAAAGATAGAGTCGCAGTTTACCGTGCACGACAGAAACTCGACGATAAACGCATCTACGTTGACCTTACCTTCAGACGAGCAAAAGTACTCAAACTTGCCCAGACATTGGTGAAATCGAATCCAAATCTTGAGTTTGCATTTGCTGACATCAATTGCAGGTTTCAATTTTTTAATACAAAAGAGGAACTCTTGACTATAGTATGATGAGAATTTTTCTTTTTTCTCCTTGACTTGAGTTTATTTTTTCTAATTAGTAAAGTTTAGCTCAGGGCCGTTTTTCATTCGGTGAAGATTCCGCGCGGAGGAAACTATCTTGTTTACGCGGGTTGGGATCCGTCCGCGCGGGAGAGTTCCGCTGACTTGAAAAAGGCCCTGCGCTGCGATTCTCGTTGTTTTTCCCGAATAAAAAAACCCAATTACCATGGCAATTTGAGTTTGAACCGCTTCCTAAATGTTTTTCTTATCAAAATTATTGCAGCTGTTTTCCAGTGAGATTATAGAATACAGTATCTCCCATGACTATACAAACATGAATATTTACCGTTCTGCTACAATCCCCAAATGCATTGAATTAAATATTAATCAGTTCCCCGTGGACGCGTTTTGTTGTACCCTCCCCTCGATATCGAAAGTTTGGTGTTTGAAAATGAACATTTAATCTATTGTCTCTATGTTAACAATTATTTCTTTCGTTTTGGTTACATTTGTATTTTCGTGTTTAGTTGTTTAAGTATAATCGTCATACTTTTCTTTAGGACTTTTGATAACAGTTATGGCATAATATATTGTCTCCTAGGAGCAGCGAGAAGGTTTCTTCACGATGATGCCGGTTGAAATAAATCAATGGCGAGCAACAATAGGGTGTTTCCGTGTATCTGTGCAAACTTTATCCCCATCGAGCAAAACGGTCAAACCATTTTCAATTCTATTCAAAGTTTCAAAATTATTTTGGTTTTCCTACTTTTTCATTGCAATTTCAACCCTTGCTTTACCCATTTCACTAATAGTACATTTTCTTGCAGTTCACTCTGTGGCAACACAATTACGTTTCTTGCCCCTTTTCACCCGCGTGCATAATTTTACGAAGACAGTATTGTACGTTTTTGTTAAAGTTCTCAAACGAATCCCACTCGGTGTTATCATTTTTGTTCGAAAGAAGTATTTCCACTCTCAGTATGCCTACTTTCACACTGCCTGCGTTGCATGTTACATGCTACATATACAATGGTTTATCTTCAGGAGTATCTGACTCAGTGGTGATATTGAAACTAATCCTGGTCCAGAAACACTCACCTTTTGCTGTTGGAATTTGAACAGTATCACTGCTTATGATTTTTTAAGGGTTTCCCTTATTGAGGCATATAATTCAGTGTATAACAAGGACTTAATTGGAATAGTAGAAACTCACCTTGATAGTACTGTTGATGAAGATAGGCTAGCACTAGATGGCTATTCGTTCTACAAAGGAAACCATCCACAAAATGTGAAAAGAGGTGGTGTTGGGCTGTATGTCAAGGACTCACTTCCTTCAAAACATCGGTTAGATTTGGTGACTCTTCCTGAATGTGTTGTGTGCGAGATACAATTGAACAGGAAAAAATACTTTTATGCGGTAGTCTACAGAAGTCCAAGTCAAGACCAAAGTGAATTTGATGTATGTATGTATGTTTAAATTCACCACAAAATTAAAAATTTACAATTTGAAAATACTACAGAGTAATTAAAATACGTAAATTTACATAACAATACATTAAATATAAATTAAGAAACACCCCTAATCATAGTGGCAGGGATAGCATTAAAAGATCGAGTTGACCTTATTTCCGTAATGGTCCCCTTAGAGGTGGTTGTAAAATGATCATTTCACAATGAATTTTGAGCTGATGCTATCCAAAACGCATGCTGAAAATCCATTCTGCATTATTATCACGGGCGATTTCAACTGCCGTTCTACACAGTGGTGGCAAAACGATAGTGAAAATACTGAGGGAAGGTTATTCGAACCAATAACTGCTGACTTAGGTCTTCATCAGCTAATCTCAGAACCAACTCATTTAATGGGTGATTCCAAATCTTGCATTGATTTAATCTTCACTGATCAGCCCAACCTCGTTTTCGAGCATGGTGTTCATCCATCATTACACGAACAATGTCATCACCAAATTGTTTATGGAAAACTTTCTGTTTCGAACATAGCGCCTCCTCCGTATACCCGCAGGATATGGTATTATAACAAGGCAGATTTTGTCAATATAATGAAAAGTATTGAAATGTTCCATTGGTACGAGCAGCTTGGAAAAATTACTTGTCCCAATGATCAGGTGAAGTTACTCAATGAAGTCCTTTTAAACATTTACTCAAATTTCATTCCCAACCAAGTTAAGACAATTAAACCTCGCCAAGCACCATGGATAACGCAGGCTGTCAAAAAATTTCTTTCTGAGGAAAAAGAATCATGCTTATGCAAACTTCGTGAGAAACGGTCAACCAGACGACAAGCTTGAAGGAATCAAAAAGATGATATCTCATGGTGCAAAACTAATCGAGGATGCTAAAAAGAATTACCTTTGTAAGACCGGGCAAATGTTAGCAAATCCAGGAAAATCTGGCAAAACCTACTGGTCATTAATCAATACTGTTCTTAATAAGGAGAAAATTCCGATAATACCACCTCTCTTAGAAAATGGGTTATTCATAACAGATTTTACTGAAAAAGCACAGATATTCAATGATTATTTCATACTCATTATACGACGATTATACGATAATGATACGATTATACGATAATGCATAAAAGTATTTTTTCCTGTTCAATTGTATCTCGCACACAACACATTCAGGAAGAGTCACCAATCGTCATTATACGACGATCGATACTGGTAGTGAAATTCCACAAGATGCCCCAGGAGCTTCATCCATGATAAGTGATTTTGTCATTTGTGAGGAAAAGATACTGAATATCATAAGATCACTTAATCCCAATAAAGCACATGGCTGGGATGAGATTTCTATAAGAATGATAAAACTAAGCGATTCGTCCCTTGTTACTCCTCTTAAGATAATATTCACAAACTGTCTGAGACAAGGTGTATTTCCTGAAATATGGAAGTGTGCAAATGTGGTGCCCGTTGATAAGAAAAATGAAAAAAATGTGAAGAGTAACTACCGTCCTATTTCTCTCCTACCAATTTTTGGAAAGATCCTTGAAAAGCTTGTGTACGACTCCCTATACTCCCATTTTTTTTCCTGTGATTTACTCAATCCCAATCAATCAGGTTTTCGTCCTGGCGACTCAACAGTCAACCAACTAATTTCCATAACGCATGGAATATTCAAAGCATTTGACTGTAATCCTCCTCTTGATGTTCGTTCTGTGTATCTTGATATTTCTAAAGCATTTGACAGGGTATGGCATGTTGGTCTTATTTATAAACTAAAACGATGTGGTGTTTCAGTACAACTTCTTACTCTTATAGAAAATTTTCTTACGGATCGAAAACAGCGAACTGTTCTGAACAGGCAGTGTTCTAATTGGGGAGATGCTTTAGCAGGAGTGCCCCAGGGTTCCATTTTAGGACCATTATTTTTTCTCGTCTATATAAATGATCTCACTGCTGACTTGAAATGTAGCGTAAAGCTTTTTGCCGATGATACGTCCTTAATTACGGTTGTCCAACACCCTAATGCAGCTGCAAATGACATGAACCATGACTTGGAGTTAATAAGCCAATGGGCCCATGATTGGAAGATGTCTTTTAATCCCGATCCACAAAAAGAAGCTGTTGAATTACTTCTTTCAAGGAAAAGACATGAAGTAGATCATTCAGTGATCCTCTTTAATGACATACCCGTGAAAAAGGTAGAAGAACACAAACATCTAGGTGTTATTTTGGATACGAAGCTTTCTTTCTCAGCTCATATTAAAGCTGCTATCTCTAAAACGAGAAAAGGCATTGGTTTGCTCAGGAATCTCTCCAAATATCTGCCCAGACATACCCTGAATGAATTATATAAGCTCTATGTGCGACCCCACCTTGACTACGGAGATGTCATCTACCATATCCCATCAAAAGTATGCGAATTTAGTCAAAACATCGTTGTGCCGAGTTTAATGGAAAAATTAGAGTCTGTTCAGTATTCCGCTGCTCTTGCTGTAACAGGAACTTGGAGGGGGACTTCGCGTGATAAGCTGTATTATACTGAGCTCGGTTGGGAGTCACTAAGTTCCTGAAGGTGGAGTAGACGCCTTACCTTGTTCTATAAGATCATAAATAACCTCACCCCGTTGTATACAAGGGATCCAATCCCACCACTTCATCAGTTGCAATACTCTCTTCGTAAGCGGGATGTGGTTGGGCGAATGGGGGCAAGAACAGAAAAATTCCAATCCAGTTTTTATCCTAATTGCATCTTTGAATGGAACAAACTTGATCCTGAAATCAGGCTAGCTCCGTCTGTTGCAGTTTTCAAAGCAAAGCTTCTATCAATAATTCGTCCTCCTGCAAAATCTGTCTTTGGGATTTATGACCCAATTGGCTTATCGTATCTCTCCCAAATAAGAGTCGGTCTTAGTAAATTGAACTTTCACAAATTCAAGCACAATTTTAGGGATACTGTGACCCCAATGTGCCCAACTAATGATGGCATTGAGGATACGAAACACTTTTTGTTGCTCTGTCCGTCATTCGATGTCCAACGACGAAATCTTCTCGCTGAAGTTTCACAATTATTACGACCGTTTATTCAGACCAACAGTCTTTCAAATATCGTTCTGATAGAGCTTTTACTGTACGGTGATAAAAACCTCTCGGATAACATTAACAAAAATATACTCGAATTGACTCTAAATTTCATTTACAAAACTGGTCGATTTGACTGATTAAGCTAATATCAAAATTTTCCCTCATAAAAGTCACTAAGTCCTTTTTGTCCCTTTTAGAGTGCTTTACGCCTGTTTTGCAGTTGATGTCAAGCGTCACAGCTGATCTCCAATATCCAAACCCTAACTAGCACTGGCTCAGTGTTTTGGCCGGTGGTTCACTGGACGAGGGAGCAACGACGGCTGTTGTTGTCGTTGGTATCTCTCGGTTGGGGTCCCTGTTTCCCAACATTCTCGGATTCGTAGCTCGACATCTACTGCAAAACAAGTTTCTCTCTTTCGTCATCGGTAAATTGGTTTGTATGTAGCTTTTTGTAACAGTATCTTTAATTTTAGTTTAGTTTTATGTCTTCTATGGCATGGCCCCGGCGTAGTCGTGATATTTTGCTCCTAGGGGTATCGTCTTTGTAGTGTGGTAAAGTGTTATGTAATTAGATTCGAAGGTAATTCGTCTTTGTAAAAATTTTTAGATTGAGTATATATAAAAAAAAAAATCTTAATGCTCGATAACTCTTTCATCGTGTGTTTTCTCTAATTCAGTTGGAGATAACACTTATGAAATAAAAGTTAATTCCTCTGCTATCTCTTTTGGTGTAATCTCACTACTTAAGACGTGCTCTATATGCACAAACCATATTCTATGTCCACATTTAACCAAATAAGTTAGAGGTCCCTTTTCCTAACAATGATTCCTGGGATCCATCTCTCCTTGCTATCTCTGTGATTTCTAACAAGCACTGATTGATTTACTCTTAATTCACGACTTTTCACCCCCCCCCCTTTTTGTCATGATGCTTTATCTGTTGATGCTGCTTCTCTTCTACAGCACCAGCTAAGTTTGGTTCTACCAAACTTAAACGAGTACGCAATAATCTCTTCATGAATAACTCTGATGGAGCTTGCTTTGTGACGCTGTTTGGCGTGGAACGGTAAGTCAATAGAAAATCAGCTAATCTTCTTGACCAGGTAATTGAAGTATCATTTCTCCTATGATCTAGCCACATCTTGTTTAAAGCTTGCTGTACAGTCTGCACTGCTCGTTCTGCAGCACCATTACTTACAGGGTGGTAAGGTGGTATGGGAGTGTGTTTTATTCCATTCTTCTTTAAGAACATGTCAAATTCTTCAGACACAAACTGAGGACCATTATCAGAAACAAGTTCCTCTGGCAATCCATAGCTTGCAAACATGTACCTAAGCTTATCTATGGTCGCACCACTTGTGGTACTAAACATCTCGTGCACCTCTATCCATTTGGAATAGCTATCTATGACAATCAAAAGCATCTTTTTGTCAAATGTTCCATTGTCAATATGAATTCTTTGCCAGGCTCTTGCTAGAAACTTCCAGGTGTGCAATGGAGCATGTGCTGGCTTATTTCGAAACATCTGACTGCTTTCACAACTTTCAAGATATCCTTCTATCTGTGAATCCAGACTTGACTTAACACCAGATATAGCTTCTTGCATATGCTTTGGTACGGCAGATACCTTGGTGTTTTTCATGCAGCTCTTCAAGCATCCTATTTCTATATTTTGGGGGAATAATCGCCCTTGTTCCCCACAACACACAACCCTGCTCTGCTGATAGTTCCAATTTGTTATTAATATGGCCTTAATTCTTTATTGTCACAAACTTCTGGCCATCCATTCAAAACAAATGAAAGAACTCTTGAAAGAAGTGGATCTTTCCCTGTTTCTTGCTGAACATCTCTGGCAGAGATCGGCAAAGAATCGTTAAACTTAACTTGGCACACTGATGGCTCTTCTCCTTCCTTTGAACTTCCACTTGGTAATCTAGAAAGTGCATCAGAATTTGCATGATCACTAGATTTTCTGTACAACAATTTGTATTGATAGGCTGCAAGGATTAAAGCCCATCTTTGCAATCTAGCTGCTGTTAGTGTTGGAATACCAGACTCTGCACCAAGAATAGAAGATAGCGGCTTATGATCTATCACCAAAGTAAATGTTCTCCCATAGAGATACTTGTGAAATTTCTTTACCCCAAAAATAATGGCTAATGCTCTTTTCTCTAACTGTGCACAATTTCTTTCACTTGAACTTAATGTTCTAGAAGCATATGCTATTGGTCTCTCTGAACCATCTTCCATCACATGTGATAGCACAGCTCCTACCCCATAACTAGATGATTCACAGTCCAGCTTTAGAGGTTTAGCTTTATCATAATGCACTAGTACCTTACTACTGCTTAGCTGTACTTTTCAAGCATCAAATGCTTTCTGACATGCCTCTGACCATTCCCAAGTTACATCCTTCCTTAACAGCTAATGCAGAGGACCTAAAATAGAGGCAAGACTTCTTTGAAACCTTCCATAATATTTAATTAATCCAAGCCAGGATCTTAATTCTGTAACATTTTTTGGAGCAGGGGCATGAATGATGGCCCTTACTTTCTCTTCAGTTGGATGCAATCATTCTTTTTCTATCTTGTACCCAAGGCATTTGACAGTAGACTTGAAGAATTCACATTTACTGAATTGAGCCTTAATGTTATGCCTTTCCAGCCACTGCAAAACCTCTTATAAGAGTCTCTTATGCTCCTCAACAGATGTGGTTGTGATCAAAATATCATCTAAATAACACACAACATTCTTCACACCAGACAACACCCTGTCCATGACTGACTGAAATATGGCAGGGGCACAAGAGACACCAAAATTTAGCCTCTCTATTCTGAATAACCCCTTAAGAGTATTGATGGTTAAGACATTTTTAACATCTTCTTCAAGCTCTAATTGTTGATATACATTGAAAAAGTCCAATTTGATGACATAAACCGCTCTAGAAAGTGTTCCAAGTACATCTTCAATGCTATGCAATGGGTATTGATCAACATCTAGCACTGGATTCACTAAAACTTTGTAGCCCCAAATTCTGACCCTACCATCAGTTTCTGGAACCACCACTATTGGAGAAACCCATTCACTATGCATCACTGGTGTCATAATACCATCTTTGGTCAAACGATCAAGTTCCTTCTCCACAACTTCCTTCAAAGAAAATGGAACAGGACGGGCCTTCTTAAAAACAGGCTTGGCATCATTCTTTAGAAGTAAATCTGCTTTGAACGCTTTTATAATACCATGCTGACCATTAAACACAAACTTGTGCTTTTTCAAAATCTCCTCATCTACACCATAATTTACCACAAACAGCTGATTCCAATCAAGCTTAATTTCCATCAACCAGTTTCTTCCTAACAAAGCTGGTTTGTCTCCATCAACAACAATCAATGGTAACTTAGCCCTTTGTCCTTTAAACTACATCAACTCAAATTTCCCCTTTAGTTGCAAGAACCGCACCAGAATAAGACTGAAGTTGCTTTGAAAATGAAGATAAGGGCACATGTGGCAGGTATTTCTCATAAAATCTATTTCCAACAACTGAAACTACTGCTCCAGTGTCAATTTCCATGGTCAAAGGAATACAATTGACAGAAACTGTTTACTGTAAAGTAGCCTTGGCATCATCTCTACAAGTATATATTGTATGCAAGTCTTCATCACTATTCCAAACATTACTTGATGGCATACCAAGATAACTTGTCTTCTCAACTGGTGCAGTTTTTCTCTTTTCACTTCTACACTTCTTTGCAGAATGACCTTGTTTTGAACAATTAAAACATTTCAATGACTTGAATTTGCAATAATCTGCATTATGCTTATCTGCTCCACACCGCCAGCACTCTGTGATTTGTTTGGATCCTGAAGCACTTGTTTTGCTCTCTTTTTGTGCTTGTGCTCAACTTTGTTAACTCCTATTCCACCACTTGAACTTGATGGTTGTAAATCAACTGCATTCCTTCGTGCTATTTCTATTGCAACAGTGATCTTCTCTGCCTTGTCAAAGGTAAGATCAATTTCTGTTAAAAGCTTCCTCTGAATGCTCTCCGAATGCAAACCACAAACAAGTCTGCCACGCAATGCAATTGACATGAATTCTCCTAAGTAACAAGTACTTGCAAGTTTCTTTAGCTCAACAATATGATCTGAAATAGATTCATTTTCATGTTGATTTCTCTTGTAGAATCGAAAACGCTCTGCTATCACCAATGTCTTTGGTTTGATATGAGCAGACAATGTAGCCTTCAGCACATCATACGTTTTACTTGAAGGAACATCTGGAGTCATCAAATTTCTCAATAACGAATACGTTGAGGGTCCAATGCCACTCATACAGCCCTTTTCTTGGATGGAGTAATATCATTCGCAATGAAAAACTGCTCCAGTCTTTCCACATAACAAGCCCAGTCCTCCTTCCCTTCACAGTAAGGACCTATCCTCGTCGCCAGTATGTTATATATCGGGCCGAGCAAGACAAGAGAGAGCAGACTCAAGTCACGCAAAAAACTAACTTCGTGAGTAAGATCAAAACGAGGCTAAGTCAACAGGACTTAAAACCTAATAACGAGGCTAATAAGTTACACTATCGACCAACTTCTTTACTTTCATAGGTCTCGAAATTACTGAAACAATCATCCATGTTCAAAGTACAAAAGTACCTTGATGAAAAGAAAATAATGTATAGATACCAATCTGGCTTTCGTTCATATCACTCAACGGATACCTGCTTATCATACTTGAATGATAAGATTCTTCAAGGATCTGAAACTGGGATGTTTACAGGCATGATCTTAGTTGACCTTCAAAAAGCATTTGATACAAACGACGATAACATTTTCCGGGATAAAATGGCAAATTTTAGCAAATATTTACGTCATGATTCAAAACAAAAATAAATCAGAATACAGTTTCATATTTTCGTTTCATGAAACCAGAGCAAAATTGCGAAGTCACCCTATGACAACACCACGGACCAATGAAGAATTCAATCACGTTATGTAGTCAGGTTAGTCTAGCTGAGGTATGAAATTGAGTTTCGTTCAGAAAGCAGTAAATTAGTCACTTAAGTTTGGGCACATTTGATACGTGCCTAGAATTAGCTAATACCAAGGCCTAAAATATGTTTAGAAGAAGCTAAAAGCTTTAGAAAGGCAGTTTCCTTGTCACTCCTGCGCAGTGACTTTGAACAATATACATACCGGTCTCTCCTCTATCAAATATGATCCTGGAAAATTCTTCTCTATAAAGACTTTGACTTTATTATCAATCTCCTGCATTTCTCCTGGCTGACCAAGCTCTTTCGGGAAAAGTCCGCCATCTTGCAATTCATTGTTCTCAAGTATCGGTTCATCTTCATCAGAGGTGATACTCTTTGTGAATGCTCGGTTTGCTGTAGAAGATCTGCTTGATACAGAACCTTTGAATAAAGTAGTTTTCAATTAAGAGGCATTTGGCCAGTCGATATGACATAAAAACATAACATCATAAGACATAGCGCCACACGGGGATTTTTGACAGGTTCTTTTCTTTTAGGAAACCAGTCAATTTTAAAAGCTTGGAAGCTGATCAAATCATTTCAAAAACGTTAGACGGCAGACCAGGAAACCTTCGTCACGATCTTTTGGATTAGATAGTGGCCAAATTAACAAGGTATGATAAAAGAAATACCAATTTACATGTGAAAATTGTTTTGGTAGTTAGTAAAGGTACTGTTTCATAGGAAGGCAATTTTATGTCAAGAGTTTGGTAAGATTACTGAAATAAGGCTAGGATGGAATTAATTTTGATGAAAATGAGTAAAATATTCGTCTCTATCAAAGAACTCAAGAATTGGAACAAAAAGAATTGCACTTTGATTGGGCAGATCACACCAACTTTATTTGTCATCCACAACAATTGATTGCCTACTTGCTAAACATGTATCGTTTTTGGCAAGATTTATGCGCAAAGATCGACCACAAGCACAGAAAGGAATGACAATTTATAGAACGAAGATAACCTTCTCCCACATGGTAGAGCCTAAAACAGCATAATAGCATAAGTCTACGATATTTTTCCAAACAACATAGTTTCTGAATCTTTAAAAAGGCTGGTGCGAAATCATTAACTTTAGCTATTTTATATAATTCTACCATTGGAATTTTTTTAAATGCTCACTACAGTAAAAACCCGCGTATAAGAACCTACAATTTTGCAAGTCAGCCTAAATAGGCTCTTATGTTTTGGGTATTTAGTGGGAAATGAGGCTGTTTCGGTTCTTAAATTGGTTCTTATTTATTCATGGCTTTCAGGAATTTCTTTTCTTCAGATTCAAACTTCAGACCTATTATTTACTGTCAGTTCACATCAGTTGAGTTTATGAGATATATTCCACAACAGAAATTTGTGGAAGAATCAGAAATGCTCAAAAACTTCTCATCGAGTAATATAAGCATTTTTTATTCTTCCACAAACATCTGTTGTGAATAGGACCCCATCCTCTCTAAAAAAAAGAACCTATTTCAAATTCCAGGCTGAATGGGTTCTTATATAATTGGGGTTTAATTGCAAAAATTCAGCCTGTAGGTTCTTACGAGGGGTGATTCACTCCTGAAAAGGGTGTACGAGATTTTGAGATTTTGAAAAATCCCATGATAAAATGAGAGATTTTGAGATTTTTCGGGATTTTTAATGAGATTTTAAGATTTTTAAAAATCTTTATGAGGTTTGACTTTTCATTCCGATAAAGGTAGGAACCTAAGGATTTTGGGATTTTTGGAACATTTAGCAGCTACGGCAGCAGCATACAGAGTTTGTTCGAGTTTGTTCTTGAAATAAAGGCGCATACTAGTATAGTATCGTATTTGTGATAAATTATATTGCTATGGTCAAGATGAGGCCTAACATAAAGTCTATAGAGTTGGCTTAGAACATCTCCAGAGACATCTAGACAAATGCTTCATCCGTCTCCCTCAAATCTCGGGAGAGATAGAAACACCATTGGGGCAATGTGAGGGCATGAGCGATAGGACACCAAGTGTATGAAAGTTTTATTGGTAGCGAGCCACCTTAACGTTTTACTGGTAGTGAGCCACCTTAACCAATTGTTTTTTGTGTGTTTTTACCTATTTTTACTTGGCAGTGAACCACCTTATCGCTGTTTCGTCATTTTGAATTTTTTGGCAGTGAGCCACCTTAAGTGCAGATCCACCTTAAGTAAAAATAGGTAACAACACAAAAAAGGTGGCTCCATGGAGGTTTTACGGTTAAGGTGGATCTGCACTATATCTCCCTGCACTAGTCTATATCTCCCTGGTAAAAACACAAAAACAATTGGTTAGGGTGGCTCGCTACCAATAAAACGTTAAGGTGGCTCGCTACTATTAAATCTTTCACACACTTGGTGTCCTATTGCTCATAGTGAGGGATTCCTTTTTGAAAACAAGAAATCTACGTAGAGTCAATCTACCTCATTTCCAGTGCTAATAAAAGCAAGAAAAAAATGCAAGAATATTTCGATTGGCAATTGATTGAAATTTGATTCCTCCAAGGCTTTGAATTTTCCGAAATTGCGCGAATTCTTTCGGTTATTGCGAAAGATTTTGAGATTTCACGGATTTTTCTTCATGAATCCAAGATTTTTTGAAAGATTTCGAGATTTTTATAAGATTTCTTAGATTTTATGACTTTTTTCTAAAGATTTTGAGATTTCAACAATTTCATAGAGATTTCAGAGATTTTTTTTGGTAATTTGTGAAAGGTGTACGAGATTTTTAGGAGTGATTCACCCCTCGGGTTCTTAATCCACTAGGTTCTTTGTATTTTCAGAAATAGACAATCCCTCTTATCTTTCTTAAAGGTAATGTGTCCATGAAAGTACAGCAGCGTACTATACACTCTTTTAAAAATGTGCTGACACGATGCTGACGATGCTGACGAAGAGCCCGAGAAGCGCACTGTGATTGGTAGAATTTAACTGAACACATGCAAAACTAGATTTTAAATTTCACAACGAGGCTGCCTGTTGTGAGACTTCGGGTTCAGCTCTGGAATCGCAGCCGCAAGCAAGTCATCGGTCTGCTTATATCATACCTGGCTATCTTTTTTGGGACACCGATAAATAATCACATGAAATATCACGTGAAAATAAGCAAGTCGCTGCACTTACATGGACACATTACCTTGAAGAATTTTTAAAGGACGTAGAATTATCGTAATTTCTAAATTTTCTGAGGAATCATAGAAAAATATTCAAGACAGACTTAGTTCGTCAATGTATACGATATGGTATCAAGCAACAATCTTTCACTCTCCTGGTTTATAATTCAGAAATTTCGTGACGTCATATACTCAAATGAGTTGAAATATGAACTGCGCTGTAAGTTCGACAAAAAAGATTTCTCAAGTCCAAAGGTAGAATAATGGAAAACTAAATAAATTATCTTCAGGTCATTCAATTCAAAGAAAAAGGACACTTGCAGAAATTTAAAGATTTAAAATCCATGCTTCCCAAACAAAACAGAATAAACAAATCACAGAGGTTGGAAACATCCTGCAACAATTAGCCTGCGTGCAGACTCAACTCAACTAAGCTCACTGGAAAGAAATTGTCGAGTCTGCACGTAGAATAGCACCGAAGCGCAAGGTGGGAGTAATTTCTTGTACATTTGGTGACGTTACACTTAATAAACACGATTCTACCTGCTCTTTTGATGCTTTTCCTTCTCTCTAAAATTTCTTTCTTGCCAGTCTTTATCATCAATGTGTATCCCTGGCCAAATCTGAAATAAAATGATGCAAGCATGCATTCAAAACTGGCAGCGACGTTTACTAGTTTTGTAGCCATAAATTGTCTTGCTTCGCGAAGAAGGATATCCATACTTTTCCTTGTTGTATGGTACCAGGTGTCTAAAAAAATGCAACGGATTTGATCGGGACTAGAGACACGAATTTAGGTCCAATCAATCCAAATTTTTTTGGATATAATCCTCGATAGCCAACTTGAAGATAAATACCTTGTTTGTTGATATTGGGGCACGGAGAGTTGGAATATCAATCTTGAAAGTCCAAATTTGTTTCCATCTTCAAACCAGAGGTTTCGGGTTTTGACCTAACTGAAAACGCGCTTGAGGAATCTCCTCAGTTATATGCATAGTGTAGTAGTGTGAGAACGCTAAGGCACACATGTTTAGGCACACATTTAAATTGAAATTTGAATTCTAAAAATTGACAAACATAACAATGCCGAAGGGAAAATTCACAAAGGAATATATTTCTTCATTCATAGCATAGTGCACCTGCAAAAGAGCCAAGCACTAATGAGCATTTTTAACGATCTTATCCATGGATAATTTTCCCTTGGGTATATTTGATTTCTTGTTTTGTAATACTTCGAAGAAAGATTATACAAAATGCATTTCATTAAAGTTATGAAGATTGCAAAGAACTAATTCATCTTTCACACCCAAGCACACTACTTCGCGGATTACTTTCTTTTATGAGACACATGCAATACTAACTTTTCGAAAGCCTTGAAGCATAAAGGGAGATGTCTTTTCAGGACAAAATTGATGAATTTGATTGGATTTCTATTCAAATACTTTCCTCAGCATAGGGCTTTATTCTCTTATTTCACGATAATTTAGGAGATTCCACAAAATAGTGCGTTTGCAGTTTAGCCTAAAAGCCACAAGCTCTGGCTTAGAGGTTCAGGCAAATTTGGACTTTCAATATTAATATTGCAACTCTCCATGCATCAATATAACCAAACAAGGTATCAATCTTCAAGTTAGCTATCGAGGAATATATAAAAAATTATAGTGGATTGATTGGACCTAAATTCTTGTCACTAGTCCCGGTCAAATTTGTTGCGTTTTTTGGGACACCCAGTATACAAGCTGTCTCAAAGTCAATCATTTCTTTGACTGTTAACCACCCTAGTTCGATCGATCGATCGATCCTTTTCGATCGATAAAGTAAGGTTCTCAGTAAGAAATTCACTTTTCGCTTAAAAAACCACTTTTTCGAACAAACAACCCACTTTATCGCCGATAAACCCACTTTGTCGACAGAAAAACCTTACTTTATCAGTGAAAAACTGCTTTATTCATTCTGCTTTAAGTCTAGTTATTCGATTAAAAAGGCGGGTTTATCGGTGATAAACTAGGTTTACCGAATTCTTGTGTATTTTGCTTGCCATACAAGGTTAACAATACAATAATACTACATGTCATAGACCAGTAGCATAGCTACAATAGACCTTTTAACGGAAAGAAAAGCATGCTGGGAAAATGGGGGAGATTTCGAGATTTCGACACCACGTAGCCTCACTACATAAGGACCCTCAACTTACGCTCATCTAATTGAAGTGAATTAATGTTGTTGTTGTCACTCCAGTTGAGGGCCTTATGGACTAACTCTTCTCAAAACGGCAAAAAAATTCTCGCCAGGAACAAATTTGTTCCTGGACCAATCAGGATGCAAGACTTGAAATGACTAGATGGGATTGGCTGATTCTTCTTCAATTCAAACTTCCCGCAAAAGGCAAACAAAAGCGTTCGAACAACGCACTCGACTGAACTGATGCAACCATCAAAATCTCAAAGTAACGAGCGAATTTACGAGATCTTTTGCGCCCCCAAATAACCAAAATAGCACTTATAGGTAAGACTTTTTTGCCTTAATAGCTTGAAGAAACATTCATCTAAGTACTGATAGTTTGTTTTGTAGTGTAGCACTCCAGGATAACCACTTTTTGCGGCATTTTAGGGTCGGTGGTTTTGAGGAAAAAATAGCACGTAATTTAGGCCATGTCCGTTTCTGGAAGCGTAAGTCCATGAGTTGTACACTTACCTCACATAAGTATTGCACCACCTTACCCAAAATAGCGACCAAAAGTGTCTTGCAGCCCAATCAACAAAATTTGCATAACAAAAGCATCAGCATTTAAGGGTTTCTCTACCGGGTATCTTGGCGGGAAAATAATTGTTAATTCGTTTGCTTTTCATTCATAAGTAAAATGAAACGTTATTTTGTTGGTTTCTTTGATAAATTAGCAAAAACCTCCGGACAACACTGAGCAAAATTTTGGCAGCAAAGCTGGAGGAGTAGGCCAAAACAATATGAGAAACGGATAGATATCTGGGGGCAAAGATAACAACATTTTAGTGTTTTCAAATTAGGATTCTACAAACTTTATCGTGTTGCTAAAAGTTTTCCGTGAGGAATGCAAGAAGGATAAACGCAAAGGGAAAACGGAAAGAAACCATTCCAAGGTAAGAATATCCTTGATATTATTTTTATCACATTAACATTAATTTTGCTTCCTTAAAGACTTTACGCAAGTGGTTGACACTTAAATATGTGGATTTTGATGTGCTTAACTAAGTCGCTACTGTTTAATTTAGTTTTTAGGTAATTTTGAAATTTAACAAGTGACTGGAGCGTGTTTTTTTAACGTTACTCCTTCTTAGAGAAATTCAAGTTCAGTTACATTGAATGGCGGCCTTGTTATTTATTTGAAATTTCTTCTTTTATCATCTTTTTTCATAGCGATAAAGTTTGTAGAATCCTAATTTGAAAACACTAAAATGTTGTTATCTTTGCCCCCAGATATCTATCCGTTTCTCGTTTTGTATTGGCCTACTCCTCCAGCTATGCTGCCAAAATCTTGTCCAGTGTTGTCCGGAGGTTTTTGCCAATTTATCAAAGAAACCAGCAAAATAATGTTTCATTTTACTTATGAATGAAAAGCAAACGAATTAACAATTATTTTCCGGCCAAGATACCCGGTAGAGAAACCCTTAAATGCTGATGCTTTTGTTATGCAAATTTTGTTGATTGGGCTGAAAGACACTTTTGGGCGCCATTTTGGGTAAGGTGGTGCAATACTTATGTGAGGTAAGTGTAGTTATAGCGTCCATCAGCCTATCAATAGCGATAACCTAGGAACATATAATCAGTCTAGACACCACGCAGCTTCGAATTTCGCCAGGTTTTGCGAGGCTTATTGTCGCAACAAAACCTCTCTCCTAAGCATGAACACAAATGTTAGATATCTTGTGTGCATATCGATAAAATCCTTAGACTTCAGAGATTACGAATTTTGAATCTGCTTCCTCTAAATCTTTTCATATGACGAGAAAGAAACCCGAGGCAGTTTTGAAAATCACAGAATCATGCTTAGGCCCTGGCGACCCAACGCCACATCTGGGCGCATAATTCTGCAATCCATTGAGGAAATTAAGTGAAATTTAAAATGAAAGCACTTCATTTGTCTCTGAAGTCGGATATAAATTTGCAGACTGTTGCCTAGGAGGTCAGGCAGCCCAGATCGCATGTCGTCCTTCCCAATGAAAAGTTTCTACTAAAGAACCTTCCAGAAACCCAGTTCAATTTTCCTACGAAGCAAAACGAAACCCTTTGCTTGCCGATCTTTGCATCCAAATATCGTTGACAGATATATTTTCTACTATTTCATTGATATTTCTAGTAACCACCAATTTGGAAGTATCATCTTTTCAGAAACTTATTTTAGCTCGTAAATCCAAGTCAGGCCTAGGCCTATGGCTGTTTCTCGACTAAACAATGAAAACTGTAAGCGTCTATACAAGATATTTTGTGAGATCATTTGGGCATTTATCTCTTCATTTGCTATTTGAGCTAAACAAAAAGATTTGATATGATGTATAGGGTCAACGTTCTTTGGGCTGCATGCTCTTTAGAAGAGAAAAAATCAATTCTTGAATTCATTTTGATGTCTTTTGGCTCGCTATTTGTGATCGTCTCGATATATTTGAGCAATGATCCTTTGTTTCAATGTAGCAACCAAAAGTTGACATGATTGAATTTCTACCGTCCTACGAGTCGAGTATAAATGAAGAGAATTAAAGATCTACGAACCTTGAGCAACCTTCTTTCTTGTAGTAGTTTCTAAGCATATTTATGAGTTCTGGCACTCGAACATCATCCAAATGTTGTTTATTGCCTCTGAGGAAAGCGAGACAAATCAGAAACGATGACAGAAGTATTCTGCCCGTTTTGATGAACAGTGACTTGCAGCAACAATCTATACTTCCACACAAAATAAATTTGAAGTTATTCCAGCTTTATATCTTTCGTAAAATACTTTTTTGGCTTCTCGTTGCAACTGTAAATTCCACCTCAAATCAAAATCGATTTAGAAAAAACGTGTAACAGATCTTTGGTCATGTGACAACTGCACTCCTTCCCGAACTTTTAGTCATTCACTGATTAAACAAAAATGTCTTTGAGAAAGCTTCTTTTTGAACATTGAATACCATCTTACCTGTTTTGGAAAAAATTAATGATATTTTTAAAGAATATCATTGTAATATTGACCAAAATTGTAGCAGAAGTATAAGTGAAAAGCTGTCTGAAGCATAATGCAAGTACAATCCATGGAAATCCCCACAATGATGCGATGCCGGCCAAGCGTTGGGCTGCAAACCAAACAATATCCACCTAGCAATAGCGATCCTTGCAGTGTAAATGTCGGGTCACAACTCAAAATGAAACTGGTTCAGAAAAACAGAGACCACGATGTAAGAAATAGTTACTTTTCTTCGTGTCATCCAATAAAGTATTTTTAATCCCCCTCCCACCATACAGTCTTTTTATAAGAATACTGTAAATTTTGTCCAGCCTCAATATTGTTAACACATTTTCGTTTTGAACCCGAATATATTCTGAAAGTATTTATATCAGTCATGCGGTTCTCTGGTATGAACATCGCAAAACAGGCAACTGCTGAAAATGAGACACAAATATGCGAGTTGAGGCTGACATAGTCTTATAATATTCTGAAAAATTGGATGATTCTGGAAGAAACTAAGAATTTGGGCCAGTACTGAAAGTTTATCAAAATTATCAGATTTTGAGTTATCAAAGTTTCTTACACGTTTCTTAAAACTTCCATAGCAACCAGCGATCGTCATATTTACTTCCTGTGCCATCCTTAATATTTCAAAACAAATTTTTTGGAAGCCTTTCCACTTTTAGACATTACGTACCTTTCAAGTTCTATGATACAGGAAACAAGTTAAACTAAAGTAAACATATGCGAAGGATTTCCTTTACTAAAAAGTAGTTTCTCGAGATACTGTATCTTTCCAGTACTTGACTTGCTCGGTTTTTTTGGTGATCTGAGCGTTGAGTTTCTTATAAGCAGTTTCTTACCAAATATCTATGTGTAGTTTGAGAATTTAATTCTCGTTAAAATATTGTTATGAAATAAGCAAAAAATAGTAACAATAAAATAGATAATTTGAGAGTAAGATAAAAGCAGCAGGAAATTCATCAAAATTTGGACTCGTGTGGTGATGAGTAGATGCAAGTTATACGCTTTTTGAATTACTTTTAGTACAAGACCCCTAAAAGACTGCAGACCGTTCTTGTTCAGTCCTTCTAATTTATGCAGATTAGTAGGTTCGTGAAACAAGAACATATTTTGAGGTGTGGCAAGGTGCCCCTCACTGCCTGTGACTCCTCCTTGAAACTATCGTGAAAGCTCCATTAAGCCCCATCTCTTTTAAGCCCCCCTATCTAATAAGTCCCTCCCTTCAGAGCAAAAATTTTTCATATAAGTCCCCTTCTCTATCAAGCCCCCTCTAAAAATAAATGCACTATTAATTAACATTTTCCTTTCATTGAATGAGATAGTGAATAACTAAAAGTTCAGGAAGGAGTGCAGTTGTCACATGACATAAGCTCTGTTACACGTTATGTTATTTCTAAATCGATTTTGATTTGATTGAGGTGGAATTTACAGTTGCAACAAGAAGCCAAAAAAATATTTTACGAAGAATATAAAGCTGGAATAACTTCAAATATATTTTGTGTGGAAGTATAGATTGTTGCTGCAAGTCACTGTTCATCAAAACGGGCAGAATACTTCTGTCATCGTTTCTGATTTGTCTCGCTTTCCTCAGAGACAATACACAACATTTTGATGATGTTCGAGTGCCAGAACTCATAAATATGCTTAGAAACTACAACAAGAAAGAAGGTTGCTCAAGGTTCGTAGATTTTTAATTCTCTTCATTTGTACTCGACTCGTAGGACGGTAGAAATTCAATCATGTCAACTTTTGGTTGCTACATTGAAACAAAGAATCATTGCTCAAATATATCGAGACGATCACAAATAGCGAGCCAAAAGTACATCAAAATGAATTTAAGAATTGCTTTTTTCTCTTCTATAGAGCATGCAGCCCAAAGAACGTTAACCCTAAACATTATATTAAATCTTTTCGTTTAGCTAAATAGCAGATGAAGAGATAATGCCCAAATGATCTCACAAAATATCTTGTATTAACGCTTACAGTTGTCATTGTGTAGTCCAGGGAGCGCCGTAGACCTAGGCCTGACTTGGATTTACGAGCTAAAATAAGTTTCTGAAAAGATGATACTTCAAAATTGGTGGTTACTAGAAATATCAATGAAATGGTAGAAAATATATCTGTCAACAATGTTTGGATGCAAAAATCGGCAATCAAAGGGTTTCATGTTGCTTTGTAGGAAAATTGAACTGGGTTTCTGGACGGTTCTTTAGTAGAAACTTTTCATTGGGAAGGACGACATGCGATCTGGGCTGTCTGACCTCCCTGCATTCGTGTGCGTTTAGGCAACAGTCTGCAAATTTATATCCGACTTCAGAGACAAATGAAGTGCTTTCATTTTAAATTTCACTTAATTTCCTCAATGGATTGCAGAATTATGCGCCCAGATGTGGCGTCGGGTCGCAAGGGCCTAAGCACGATTCTGCGATTTTCAAAGCTGCCTCGGGTTTCTTTCTCGTCATATGAAAAGATTTAGAGGAAGCAGATTCAAAAACATATTGCTATTTCGTAATCTCTGAAGTCTAAGGATTTTATCGATATGCACACAAGATATCTAACATTTGTGTTCATGCTTAGGAGAGAGGTTTTGTTGTGAAAATAAGCCTCGCAAAACCTGGCGAAATTCGAAGCTGCGTGGTGTCGAAATCTCGAAATCTCGAAATCTTCCCCATTTTCCCAGCAGGCTTTTCTTTCCGTGAAAAGGTCTACTACCTGCTCTTGAGATGCTGCAATCCACCAATACATTTGAGTTCACCGTTAACCATGATAACTAAACGTGTACACAATGCCTCACATTCTTCCATGCTAGGAAAAAACAAAATAATGACCTGTAATTACCCAAAAAGTATGATCATCGATTTTCAAAACGTTAGTTAATCAGCAAGAAGTGTCATCTGGTCCAAAGCTAGACTACTACGCGCAAATTTACCTGTTAATACCTTTGTTATTGTTGTTAATTCATTTTAATTCGATATTTTACATAGCTAAACAATATATACAATATACACAAAGTTAACTAATCTAAATCGAATAAATCTATACTGTATATGAAAACTTAATGTTGAGTAAAATTAAAAGTACTGCAGGCATTACATTTACATTCTGGGCCATGTTCCATTGCTTTATCAAAAGTTTAAAGCTTTCAAGTTTTCTGCGGATTTCATTTTGATTGGTAGGTCATTCCATATATTTAAGGGCCAACGGACTCAAGACTGTTTGAACCAAAAGTTACTTGATTTGGTCTTATATGTTTTAAGTCATAAGGATTTCTGGTAGAATAGTGCGAATATCTGAATTTGAAGAATTTCTCAGGAATGGTGGATTTAGATTATTCATTGTTTTTTAAATTTCAATGCAAAGAGTTCTTTGACGCGAGACTTGCATAGTACATCTTCCTGACTTTTGGAGTAAATCATTATATGATGTCTCAGTTTGAAGAGAGATGCGAGCGAACCGCAAGCAATACGCTTTCCACGGTAGAAGATAGGATTCCCCCAGATTCCCACTTGTTGCCAAGGCTGTCAGAATTGGCCGCGGTCTCCTCAGTCTCTTTTTCCAAATTGAAAAATGGTCTATGCCGCCTCTTCAATAGGTTGGCTTGATTTCAACTGAAAAAACTGATTGATTTCTATCATTTCAAAAAAGGAAGTTTTGGAACTTTAAAAACGATAGGTGATTAATGTAGCGAAGCAGTCAAAGCAGACACACTGCAAAAACACAAACGACAAGGAACAAGGTTAATTATAATGATTTATATCATCAGTATTTCGTCCTGTTGCATCAGCATGCCTTCCCAAGAGTTGTGATACGACTGCCATTGCCAATAGATATGATTAAATTGAATTAAACAAAAAACTTAATCATAAACTTGATTATGCTTTGTCAAGTTGCGGTATTCCTGCTTGCCAGATTACTTGCCATTAGATTTCATAAAGCACGAGGCAAACGCTATGGATAGATTGCCCTGTTCATTTCATTAGAACGCGGTCAAACGTCGCTCTTTTCATGGACCGAACCTAATACCATAAAGTGATCAAGGCCACTTTAGGGCGACGTTGAGACCATTCCAATGTTTGATATGAATTGATTCTTAAGCTATAAATAATACATGAAAATTTCAGCGAATGCATCAATTGGACCTGATAAATCGAATCCTCATAGAACAAAAACAACGCTATGCTGCAGAATTGCGGGAGAAAGCAAGTTATCTGGATCTATGGCAGGGATCTACGCTCATACCTATCACGAGTTGAATATAATTGATGCTCGTCAGAGATTCTGCACATAATTAAAAACCTGTTTTTACATATAAATGATCGATATTGAAAGACTCTTGACCAATGACCAAGAATTACCTGTGCGAGGTCAATATGATAGATCGTTCATCGTCTAACAGAGAACTTAATGTGTTCCATAAGAATCTCCTTGAGACAGGGTCCATTCCACTCGTGGGCTCATCCTGTTAGAAAAACGAAAAATATGGTATTCTATAGATTCCAATACCATCAGGTGTCCGGAAAAACTGCACAAAAACTTCAAAAGTTCTGACGCTAAAAATGTTATCAAATCACCCCAAAACTATTTTAATTTCAACACTCAATGGCTGAGTCAAAGTTTGGTCTTTTTCTTGTGATTATCGGTAACTTGGTTGTAGCGTAATAAAGTGTAGAATTTCCTCGAATACCCAAACCAGAGCTTCCAGAGAGAAGATCTAATGATTATAAAGAAAGCAGAAGCATGTCGGTCCTTGACATCCCAAGCTGATATGTATGATGGTTCTTATTATCAGAAACCGAGAGAAAAACATTCTCAAGTGACAATGATATTACATTATCATTAGTCAAGAGAATTCTTTACGTCGCTTTACATATAAACCATGCGCGAGAATCTCGTTTTTTCTATGATAATCCTGTGGCGAGAGTCTCTGCACATTCTTTCCACAAACCAAACATGCTTTCTGCGCAAGATCACAGATTTTCTTTTTGGGGAATAACCATTGCTTTGAACTTTGATGATTCTTATCCCCAACAAACTGGTTCATTGCAGCAAAGGTAAAGGATTCCCTTGACCAATAAGAAACAATGATACAGTTCTTAAGGAAAGTCTTTGAGTTCAATTATAATCAGCAGCAAATTGTTTGCAAAGAATATCGAGGGTTGTTATGATTAAGGGTTTTTGCTTTCTCGGGTGTCTAACAATGGTAGCTTTCGTTTAGACTGAGAATAAATTTGCACTTGTTGATTTATAGCTCTGCAGCGAAATTATCAATAATCCCAAGAACATATCAAAATTTAATATGGCCATCCAAGGGCGCCTATCTTGTAGGAACTGTGTTTATTCCCAGTACTGTTTTCGTGACCCAGTACGCAGAGTCTGTCCTGTCAAGTTCAAGATGACGTAAGAATAATTGTGTGGCTTCAAATTCCGGCGTTGATGTAATACCAGATCAACTGTTATACGAGATGACCACAGGGAATCAGACAGCGTTATTTTTGATTGGTAAACAGATATAAAGTTTTCTTATGATATACACGGATTAAAATGACATCAATTATTCTGTGTACTGTGTCACGAAAACAGTATTGGGAATAAACACAGTTCCTACAAGGTAGGCGCCTTTGGGCCATCGAGGTTTAAAAAGAAAATTTGCTATGGTTACTTGGGCTTAAACTCTTAGCGTCATAATTTTTAAAAGTTGTGTGTGTAATTTTTTGGGACACACGGTATCAAACATAATACTTAACTGCAAAGTTGTACCGTCTAAGCCAAATCAATTGAGCAAAATCCATTTAATATTTGACGTGTTTCATCGCTCTGCTTATTCGCACTTCAGCGACAGTTTTAAATCTACAGATTTTAGAATCCTAAGTTATACTAGCATTCAATGATAGCATCGTAAATTCAATCTTTTACAAGATAGGCACTAAATCCTTACTGGCTAACAAAATTGACACGTGACACGCTCTAAACCAATCAAATGGAGCCAGAAACCAACCGGGAAATTTGAAATCTCAAATTTAGGCCCTTTTTGGACGATTTACCACCCTTCGCCAAAATATCATAGGATACAAGGGAAATGAATATTTTCAAAAAATTTCTCCACAGACCTATTTCCAATGCCCTAATGCATAGTCAATCAAGGGCGCTACAAATTATTTCAAAATCTGAAGAAATGCCAAAACTTTGAATTCGACCTCATTGTCACTGTAGTTTGTCATAGTAAACAGCTGATTGATGACCGAAACACATACTCATCGAGACTAAATATTTTGATTCGAAGGTATCCTTCTGTGTGTTGAAGTATCTTCAAAACTTCTTCAAAAGATGCCAAATTTAGAGCACTATCTGGATCTTTTTTCAGTTTGAAACTGACATAAATACCTCCGGAGATATTCAAGATTCAATGCTGAGGGTAGATTGAACAACGGGAAAAGTTGTACTGTACGGGCCTAAAAAACCAAACCGTCGTTATAAACAAGAGGCGAATTAAAAGGTACTTACATTTGTATCTTGCAAAAAAGGACAATTAATCAAATCGTGAAGCAGCCCAAATGATAAACGTACTTTAACTGGTTTTGATGTCAAAATTCCACTTTTTGAACCGCATTCTACTGCTAGTTTCTCCAACAAATCGTTCACATTTCTCCTTCCAACAACATTGTCAACAAGGTCCCCTAACAAAAGGAGCGCGAAAACGTCAATGTTCAGCCACATATATGCCAGCCATCGACAAATAACATACGATTCCAATGAACTTTGAACAAATAGCAAATATATTTACTCTCCACTTTCCAGAATGGCAAGAACTGCAATATCGAACGTGGTCAGAACGAACGATTTGGTGATGTCCTCCTCGATACCTCTTGTCCTCATATCTTTATCCTATTCTGCTGTCATTTTTGCGAGATTATGAGTGGTAATCGACAATTACATCAGCCAAAAACCTCGTATAAATTTATGAATGGCGGTCCTTGCTTTCAGCAGCCCAAAAGAAATGGCTGTCGTTTCTCCTCTTACCGTACAGTACAGTGTAGCAGGTACATGAAATAAGTATGAACTGTTGATGTACGTAAGAAAGAATATAATAGCAACAAACGGAAGAAATATACATTTTGTTTTTAATGTGAAAAAATAGATTGACCATTTCGACAAAATAACATTTGAAATACTATTTTTAAAGCTCTTTCATATCAATTTCACATTCTGTTGGGATGTTGTAGAAAAATATCTATCTTTGGGCTACTTGCATCGGAGCAAAGGTCATCCATTAGAAAATCACCCTTTTATGGTCAAGCAACACAGCAGCAGCGACCAAAGCTGGACATTTATATCGCACTTGTAGACTCATGGAAACATGCACGTATTTTTCGAAAGATGGCAAAGTTTTAAGTCAGTGCATGTTTTTCGAAAGTTAAGAAGCAACCCTACCTGAATTTAAAAAGCTGAGGAACCTTTGTAATTTGCAGTTTTAATTATCCCAGCGCATTAAAAAATGTTTTTGCAATATACAGTTATAAGGTTATAGCAACTATTTGGACATTATTTTGAGTGTGAATTATGTTATTTACTTGTTTTGAGATCTTACTAAGTAATTTGGGAGCCCTCTTGACAAGGCTAAATTAGCTCTACTCTTCTGGCATTAAAAATATAAGAAACACGCAAAAAACTGTTTTTGCTGTCAAACAGAAAATACGTGAATGCTTCCACGAGTCTACAAATTACTATACAAATGTCAAGATTTCTTTTTGACAGCAAAACTGTTTGTCAGTATTGAAAGTTTCTCAAAATTCTCACTATCTGAGTACTCACCGAGTACAAAAACTTCCGTAGGGGTTTGGGAGGTCTCTGTGATCTCCTGTGTCATTGTAAGAATCTAAGAAAATCTTATGCATTCATGCCATGATCTAGATCAGGCAAGGAATATCATTTTAATTTTTGATGACCTCAGAGTTCAATTTCTTGAAACGAGCTTCATGCCACTCAAGTGGCCCTGAATAATTAAAATCTTTAATACTCGAGAATGTTTTCATTTTTCATTTAGTTCTTTTTGGTCAGGATTACTTGCATGATCTAGATGGTGACATGAATGCATAAACATAGCTTTGAAATTGTCATAAAGTGTTACAAAGACACAGGAGATCCCAGAGTGGCAGGCAATTTCTTAAATCTTTTGGCCATTTTTCTACCAAAAGTTTTAACGTTTTAACCAAAAGATGTCTAGTGCCAGAAGTGTAGAGTTAATTTAGCCTTGTCAAGACGGCTTCCAAATTACCTAGTAAGATCTCAAAACAAGTAAATAACATAATTCACACTCAAAATAATGTCCAAATAGTTGCTATAACCTTATAACTGTATATTGCAAAAACATTTTTTGATGCGCTGGGATAATTAAAACTGCAAATTACAAAGGTTCCTCAGCTTTTTAGCTGGACATTTATATCGCACTTGTAGACTCATGGAAACATGCACGTATTTTTCGAAAGATGGCAAAGTTTTAAGTCAGTGCATGTTTTTCGAAAGTTAAGAAGCAACCCTACCTGAATTTAAAAAGCTGAGGAACCTTTGTAATTTGCAGTTTTAATTATCCCAGCGCATCAAAAAATGTTTTTGCAATATACAGTTATAAGGTTATAGCAACTATTTGGACATTATTTTGAGTGTGAATTATGTTATTTACTTGTTTTGAGATCTTACTAGGTAATTTGGAAGCCGTCTTGACAAGGCTAAATTAACTCTACACTTCTGGCACTAGACATCTTTTGGTTAAAACGTTAAAACTTTTGGTAGAAAAATGGCCAAAAGATTTAAGAAATTGCCTGCCACTCTGGGATCTCCTGTGTCTTTGTAACACTTTATGACAATTTCAAAGCTATGTTTATGCATTCATGTCACCATCTAGATCATGCAAGTAATCCTGACCAAAAAGAACTAAATGAAAAATGAAAACATTCTCGAGTATTAAAGATTTTAATTATTCAGGGCCACTTGAGTGGCATGAAGCTCGTTTCAAGAAATTGAACTCTGAGGTCATCAAAAATTAAAATGATATTCCTTGCCTGATCTAGATCATGGCATGAATGCATAAGATTTTCTTAGATTCTTACAATGACACAGGAGATCACAGAGACCTCCCAAACCCCTACGGAAGTTTTTGTACTCGGTGAGTACTCAGATAGTGAGAATTTTGAGAAACTTTCAATACTGACAAACAGTTTTGCTGTCAAAAAGAAATCTTGACATTTGTATAGTAATTTGTAGACTCGTGGAAGCATTCACGTATTTTCTGTTTGACAGCAAAAACAGTTTTTTGCGTGTTTCTTATATTTTTAATGCCAGAAGAGTAGAGCTAATTTAGCCTTGTCAAGAGGGCTCCCAAATTACTTAGTAAGATCTCAAAACAAGTAAATAACATAATTCACACTCAAAATAATGTCCAAATAGTTGCTATAACCTTATAACTGTATATTGCAAAAACATTTTTTAATGCGCTGGGATAATTAAAACTGCAAATTACAAAGGTTCCTCAGCTTTTTAAATTCAGGTAGGGTTGCTTCTTAACTTTCGAAAAACATGCACTGACTTAAAACTTTGCCATCTTTCGAAAAATACGTGCATGTTTCCATGAGTCTACAAGTGCGATATAAATGTCCAGCTTTGGTCGCTGCTGCTGTGTTGCTTGACCATAAAAGGGTGATTTTCTAATGGATGACCTTTGCTCCGATGCAAGTAGCCCAAAGATAGATATTTTTCTACAACATCCCAACAGAATGTGAAATTGATATGAAAGAGCTTTAAAAATAGTATTTCAAATGTTATTTTGTCGAAATGGTCAATCTATTTTTTCACATTAAAAACAAAATGTATATTTCTTCCGTTTGTTGCTATTATATTCTTTCTTACGTACATCAACAGTTCATACTTATTTCATGTACCTGCTACACTGTACTGTACGGTAAGAGGAGAAACGACAGCCATTTCTTTTGGGCTGCTGAAAGCAAGGACCGCCATTCATAAATTTATACGAGGTTTTTGGCTGATGTAATTGTCGATTACCACTCATAATCTCGCAAAAATGACAGCAGAATAGGATAAAGATATGAGGACAAGAGGTATCGAGGAGGACATCACCAAATCGTTCGTTCTGACCACGTTCGATATTGCAGTTCTTGCCATTCTGGAAAGTGGAGAGTAAATATATTTGCTATTTGTTCAAAGTTCATTGGAATCGTATGTTATTTGTCGATGGCTGGCATATATGTGGCTGAACATTGACGTTTTCGCGCTCCTTTTGTTAGGGGACCTTGTTGACAATGTTGTTGGAAGGAGAAATGTGAACGATTTGTTGGAGAAACTAGCAGTAGAATGCGGTTCAAAAAGTGGAATTTTGATATCAAAACCAGTTAAAGTACGTTTATCATTTGGGCTGCTTCACGATTTGATTAATTGTCCTTTTTTGCAAGATACAAATGTAAGTACCTTTTAATTCGCCTCTTGTTTATAACGACGGTTTGGTTTTTTAGGCCCGTACAGTACAACTTTTCCCGTTGTTCAATCTACCCTCAGCATTGAATCTTGAATATCTCCGGAGGTATTTATGTCAGTTTCAAACTGAAAAAAGATCCAGATAGTGCTCTAAATTTGGCATCTTTTGAAGAAGTTTTGAAGATACTTCAACACACAGAAGGATACCTTCGAATCAAAATATTTAGTCTCGATGAGTATGTGTTTCAGTCATCAATCAGCTGTTTACTATGACAAACTACAGTGACAATGAGGTCGAATTCAAAGTTTTGGCATTTCTTCAGATTTTGAAATAATTTGTAGCGCCCTTGATTGACTATGCATTAGGGCATTGGAAATAGGTCTGTGGAGAAATTTTTTGAAAATATTCATTTCCCTTGTATCCTATGATATTTTGGCGAAGGGTGGTAAATCGTCCAAAAAGGGCCTAAATTTGAGATTTCAAATTTCCCGGTTGGTTTCTGGCTCCATTTGATTGGTTTAGAGCGTGTCACGTGTCAATTTTGTTAGCCAGTAAGGATTTAGTGCCTATCTTATCTTTTACGGCTGTTGAGGGACTTGTACTTTAGTTAGGGATGAGTACAAATAAAAATTGATGAAACCTTTGTCTTGCAACAGCGTTGAGAGCTATTGTATAAATATTTAAACTATTATCTTTGTTACGGAATGTCGTATTGCGCAATGAACTTACAAAAAATCGAGCATGAGGTCAAATTTATTTTTGTGTGTGCTTATTTGTTCCGAGTTTTGTTTGGAATAATAGAAAATAATTTTTTTGTTTGAAAGAATGCTTATGATATTTTATCATGCCTTGATGAAAGCAGTAAGAATGCCAAGTATTCCATGCAAAACCCCAGGGTGACCCCCTTGAGTTAGCCTAATGACCCTTCGTAGATTAGAACAAAAAAGCAAAAAAATCAATGTCTCCTTATAAGAAACCGCTTGTAAGGAACCGTACGCTCAACAAATTACAATACCTGAATTAAAAAGCTAAGAAACTTTTGTAACTTGCAGCTGTTATTTTCCATGTAAACGATGAAAATGGCGTTGTCTGTGCTGTGCTAGCAGAAGGCAGCTGCCAATTATTCTAGCATGGGCCAGGACCACTCAAAATTAAAAAAAATATATTTTTCTATAAAATTATAAATCATATAATTATAAGGTCTAATAATTATAAAATGTTGCCTCTCGCCCTGCTGGCCTTGCATCTGAATTTTACAAAGAAGGCATCTGTTAGTGCAGTAGGGAAAACAATCGTTTATTGTTGATAAACAATAGGGTACCTTATGGGAACGATAAGCCACCAGGCGAAGAACGATAAGCCTTACAATGGCCCTCTGGCCGTGGCCATGACCGTTGTTAAACCTGTGGCCATGGTTTTGGGGAATGACCAAATGGATATTTACGGGGGTTAAAAGATGTTATTTTTCATAAAAAACATTTCTTTAAAATGACGAAACTGGTTTTAGTTTTAGACCATGTCGTCGAATTTGCATGGTTTGTTTATATAGAGTAACCCCCGGATTTTCTTACAACTCCTCCTTGAAACCTCGTTTGGATGAAAAAAGAACAATAGGTCAGATTTCTCGCCTACGTACAAACATTCCTTGAAATACTGCGTTCTGATTGGATAATCCAGCCCATTGACTTACCCCTTCTTTCTTCCTCCCTTCCTCCTTCCTCCGATCTCCCCTTCGCTGCGCATGACAACTGTGTGTCACATGTGAGCAGAACAAGATTTTGTAATGGCGGATGTTTTGGAGTGCTTCGATTTGGCTTGCAAACCGTTTTAAATTGCAGAGAACAGGAATGAAGACGCAGATAAAACACAACACAAAAGAATGAATATTGTATAAAGGTAATGAACACGTTAATATTAAATTTTCAGGCCATGGAATTGAGACGATCAAGGCCAAAGCACCACATACTTTAGGCCTATCTACACAAAAATCGTCTTTTTGCCCTTGATGATAGCAGATACTTCTTTGGGAGGGATTTTATTATTCATATTTTCAGTGATACTACGATCGTAATAGACCAGACGGTGGTTGACGTAGGTGCCACCTCAACGCGGAGAAATATATATATGCAACCTGGTTCTAAGGGCCAGCTTCCTACGTCATTACTGACCCTGGTACCGGGCAGGTCAAATTCGCAATTTGATTGGCTATTCAATAACAAAGGGCTCATTAATTATTCCAAATTCCAAAGACTAATTGCTTGGCAGAAAATCGGTCAACTTTGTGTTGCTGTAACGGGAAAACGGGACAACGAATTGAAAAACCGTTTGCTGGTATACCTTAAAAGTCATAATGTGCCCCATTTGATGGGGTTGAGCCCCATCCGTCTGCGCTTGCGGGAGAAATTTGCCATATTTGGTCATTTTGGGGCCCATTCCTATTGATTCCCACTCAAAAGTGGCCTCCATTTGATCGCTATTTTCAAAACTTCAGTAACAGTCATGGGGCAGATGAAGGTTTGACTGGAGGTAAAAGACCACGGCACATCCGAATTGTGGGGTTTCAAGAAGTTTTGGGGTCGTTATGACGTCATGAAAGGGGGTTAGAAAAAAATGTTGCGATTTTCCGACCCGATGTTACTTTTGGACTTGTTGCTTGATGGTTACTCGCCTGATTTCCAAACAGTAAAAAGTTTACAAGAGACTACTCGTTTGCGAGTCTAATAACGCAATTGGGGGGTCAATATCGCCCTCAGGGGCTGCGCGCGGGCGCCACAAAAATGGGGCAAAATTTTGGCCTACCCCATTTTGGACCGTAACTCCATTTTGCGAGGAGAAAACGGCTTCGGCATGCCAAAAATCGACGGGAAACCATATTATTTCACTATAACACTTTTAATGTTGAATTTATCTCTAAAATTCGCAAAATAACGACCCTTTCTTTTTTCAAAGCTGTGGGGGAATTCTCGAACATTTCCACTTAGGCCCTTTTTCCACACAAACGGATCGTGCTCGTTTTCCTATTAAATGCACTTGCTAACCCCGGATTAATGCTTAAATACCTTTAAAAGGGTTGAAATAACGTCCTCCAAAAGTTCGTTTTCAGTATTTCAAATCATCTACTGCATTATTAGCGTTAGAGGAACAGCCATTTTTCGTCGCATTTTCATACTTTTGTCTCAATTTGCCGGACTTATTACATGGTATGTTATGGATCAAAATCAGCTGACATTCTGTCAAATCTGTCAGACTCAGTTGCCATATGGAGACAATAGAGTATTTGTAATAAACTGCAACTGATAATTTATGCAAAACAAAATGGCGCCCAAATGGCCACTTTTGCGGCAACCGGTACCAGGGCCAACATCGATGACCTAAGGAAGACAATGGTGGGCCTGGGAACGAGGTTGATATATATCACTATTTTCAGGTGCCTACTCACGTGAGTATATGGAAACGTGACGGTGAACGGGGATCTGCAAGGGGTTTGAAGCGTAAAAATGGGGTTCAAATATTACCACTTTGACTAGAAGCCTCTGCGGAGGAAAAATCGAATTATCAGCTTAGCCAGGAAGAGAAATGCTTTCTTTTTTTATATTCAATCAAAATTTTACAATACAAGTTACTTTTTAACACTACTTACAAAACTACTTTACGATACTACAAAAAACGATACCTTGGAGAGCAAAAGTCTTTGGCAAATCAGCAGCCATTACATAAACTGAAGACTAAAAGTCTATCTCAAATCAGACGTCATCTAGTGAAACAATTGAATTGATCATTCGTGGCAAGTTTGCGTGCCCATATATCATGTGGCGTCTAATTTAAGATAGACCTTCAAGACTATTACATACAATTCATGAAATGACTACAAAACAAAAACCAAAAACCAAAAAAAAAACAAAACAAAACAAACTACAAGAAGGGACTTAGTAACTTGGTGGCTGTGTTGCGACAAACCTTATTTATAGCCATATTAATCAAACCGACCTGTGTTGTGGCTGTAACGCAGCGTTAACTCGATTATCTTTTTATTCAACTCATTAGTGAGGTCTTTACCGCTATACAGTAATAGCTGTGTCAAATCATCATTTGAAAGGCCAATAAATCCAAATGGTCGTACCAAAGCAAGGACGCTAGCGAGAAGATGTCGTCGATGTATCTCGAAAGAAGGGTTTTCTTTCCTTGACTATGAATGAAATGGCATTGCCAATGAGTTGATAATGTTCATTGTTTCAATACCAAAGTCATTATTGTCACTTGACCAAAACTCACCCTTTACCTTATATGGCAAATATCAGTAAACTTGAAGTTTCAAGCCTTTATCGTTGCAAACTGGACGCAAGCAGCATTTTATAGTTGTTTGTGACCCGCAACAGTATTTAAAATAGTTTATGAGAAACTGTATGTGAAAAACTGTATGTACACATTTTTCATAAGAAACTACGAATTTGGGCCAGTACTGAAAGTTTCTTAGAATTATCAGATTTTCAGTACTTAGAGTTTCTTACAAGTTTCCTAGAGGTTTCATAACAAATTGTTATTAGGTTCGCTACCTGTGCCCTTGTGAATATTTCAAAACAACACATTTCAAAACTTTCCAGTGTTTAGACACTACTCAAGTGCATCACAAGTAATATGATACAAGAAACAAGTGAAAATAAAGCATAAATATGTCAAGGATCTCCTTTATCAAAATAAATGGTTTCTTAACTTGCATTTTCCCAGTACTGGAATTTCTTCATTTTTTGGCGATTTGAGGGTTGAGTTTCTCAAGGAAATCTAGAAATTCGATAAAAACTACGATTTGGGTTTCAGTGAATGAAAAAGTCATGGCTGCATCCAAAGCAATGGGCCTAACGACAATGTACCTTTCTCCGTGTTCGTTCAGACCTTTCATCGACGTTCTTCTTTTCCAATATTGTCGGAAATGGAACCACACCATTGTTTTCACGAATTAGTCTTGGGGGCAGTACTTGGCACAAATACTTTCCGAATTGTTTAGAGCAGACTGCCGTTATCTTTTGAGAGCTGCCATGGGTCTGCTCGTTTCGAAATTATGAAATCAACCCATGTCTTCCTTCGTCTCTTTGCATCGAGACGATCGTCGTTGAAAAATGAACGTCCGTATCAAATACTATCGAAAGAAGTTAAAAATTTTTCTGTGCAGAGGCACTACCGCATTGAGAAAAGGCGTACCGCATTGAGAAAAGGTGAAATTGACTTCTACACCCACCCCAGCCCCCCATCTAAAAAGTAATTTAAAGCTGTTCAAAATACACACTGTAAAGTAACAGTCATGTCAAGCGCGTAGGCTAAATGCATTGAAGCAAACAGAAATTTCTTTGAACTTTACCAGCAATCTCAGGAAACAGTAAGCGAGGAGCCGACTGTCGAAATTGCCATAGCATTCGCAACATTATATGTTCCGTGCCTCTCTGGTAAATCCTGATAGATCAAGGAGAGTAACGACAAAACTTATACGTCGGAGTTTTCTCTTGAAGCTTTGCAACAAACCACTTGTTCATCCAATGGAAAGTCAGCCCGCTAAAAGCAATGCATCCCACATTCATAATAGATCTAACGGCAGCAATTCGCACTCTTATATTCACACCCGACACACACGAGATGAGTTGACATATAGAAGTTCTTAAAGTCACTACCAAGAAGGTATCCTCGAGCTGATATCATTGCAGATACTTATCAAGACAATTTGATCAAATCAGGAGAAAGAAGCAAGAGGGGATGCTCTGACAGAATGATCACACAATCGCAATCTAAAGTACCTGAAAACTTCATTGATTTCTGGAAGAACAGAGAAAACGAGCGGCGGGTTATTGAATGCTGGAAACAGTTAAAAAAGAATTGCTCCAAAATAACGAATGTTCTACGCTGCACAGAAATATATCTTTTAATGGAGAACCATTGCCCAAAGTTAACGTCATCGTCTTCTGAAGGCAAGGATTCACCGTTAAGTAACGAAGAAGAGGCAGATATCAAAATAGCTATGCTCTGGAAACGTGCACTTGAAGCGACATACATCACAGTAATGGACATATCCTCGCTGCCATCGTGCCACTCATCTTTAAGACTGCACATCTTGCGTGCTAAATGTTGTAACAATGAGGCAAAATTTTAAAATAAGCCCCACTCTCTATTAAGCCCCCCCCCATCCCCTAATTATAGCAAATTAAAGAGGATACCATTTATTGAGCTAACTAAGTGTGCATTTGAATCTTAATATGGTTTGAGATAAAACTTTTTCAAAATTAGAAACTTACTTCCACTAGATGTCTTGCTTTGCTTGTACAATGCTTTGTGTCTGTCCTTCTTACAATATGGCCTTATTGTTTTGGGTGAAACATATGCATCATACGTTGATTCAATTTTTAAATGACAGTTAAAGCAGTCAGAGCTATCTCATATCAGCATCACTGGTCACCCTCTATTTCAATCTTTAAAGATCTTAAATTTCTCAAACTTTCTGAGATATTTGAACTTCGTCTTTTAACCTTTGTCTTTGACTCTGTTAATAAAACTTCACCTAGTTGCTTTCACAACTTCTTTCTACTCAACTCATCTGTTCATCAATATGCCACTAGACAGGTCAGTCAAGGTAACCTATACTTATCTCGAATGAACAGTTTTCAATATGGTCTAAAGTACATTCGATATCTTGGTGCTAAATTCTGGAACTCATTACTTGTGGAACTCCGAAATGCTAAATCGAAAATATCCTTCAAAAAGCAACGAACAATTTACTTACTGAACTAGGCCAATCAATGATTCTGAACTATTTTTGCATGAAAATCAAATGCGTATATTTCTTGGAATCATTTAAATGCAACCATGATCATCTAAAATTGTCATAAGATAGGGGGAGGGGTTCTCTACTCGATTAGTTTACCTATCGAGAGAGCTCCTCCTTTAAATAATTCACTCCATACAATTCATCTCATTTCTCTGTATTTGTATATTGTAGTAATTTTCCGTATCAATGTATTAATTTCTGCAATATTATCTTATTTCCTTGTAGTTTAGTTATCTGTTGGTAGAGTAAGTTATAAATTGTATGTTGTGAATTTAAAATATATGAACTGAACTGAACGAACTGAACTGAACTGAACTGAACTGAACTGAACTGAATTTTTTTGTTTCTTTTTATACATCATTTAATAACTTACAATACATACTACTTTCAACATTACTTACAAAATACCATACCCTACTACTAATACAATATCAATTGGAGCGAAAACTACGACTACCTCATGGCAACATAAAACAGGAAATACGAACATGCCACTGACGTAACTACTAGAGAGAGAAATAATTGCTAAAACTACAAGTAACTACAAAAAAGAAAAAAAAACATTTACTTTTAAGGGGACATAAATATAATACAGATTACATTTTACAATACTTTCTAATTACAAATAAGTAGGTTAGGCCATTGGGCACAAGATTTAGGGATATTCAATGAAGAGGACCATGATATTATACGAGGCGTTCCGTTCTTGAAATATACAAGATGGTTGATTTTAAGATGAAGTTATTTACTTCAAATGGCAACTTTTTATCGCCGTACAAAAGAATCTGTAAAAGGACAGGATTTGGAACGTCAATAATTTCAAATGAGTGCAGCACCGGAAGGACACCAGCGAGGAGGTCACGCCTTTGTTCTTCAAAAGAAGCGCACAACAACAGGTAGTGTTCCGTATCCTCAGGACCGTCGTTGATTGGACACATCGGGTTGATTGTGTCACTAAAATTATGTCTGAATTTGTGAAAATTCAGTTTGCTCAACCCTACCCTGAGCTGAGTTAATAAAGAAAGCCCTCGTGGATCATAAATACCGAAAACAGGGTTAGAAGGTGGTCTAATAAGCGAAAGCAATCTGTTCTTGAATATACTGATGGAAGAAGATTCTCTGATTTCAGGCTCAAGTTTATTCCATTCATGCAAACTGTCTGGGAAAAAGCTTGACTTACATTTTTCAGTTCTTGCCCTAATTTGAACTGAACTGAACCGAACTGAAAACTGTGTCGAATTGATGTACTTGACTCGTAGAATGTTATGATGAATCCGCAAAATGTGGTGCGAGGGAGTGGTCATTAAATATGTGCTATGCTGGGGCGGAGGGTATTCAGGAGGGGTACCAGATTTTTTTGGTACTTTAAGGTGGGGTATGAAATAAATATTGACATTTTTGAGGGGGTATGAAATCAGAGTCGCAGTTTCTAAAACAATTCTTCCATAGTGTAGTGTATAATAGCTATTCAACGTTGGATGTAGTTGCTTAAATGCCACAAGTTGTTATTTAGATGCTCCGAGTAGTTATTCAAATGTTCCAATTATTTATTCCAATGTTCCAAGTAGTTATTCAAATGTTCAGCTGTCAGAATGGAACATTTGCAAATTCTGGAGATCACGCTTTTCAATGATGGATCTTTAGACAAGTTAAAAGTGAATGAATTGGACTAATATCTCCACTACCACAAACTGAGCAAGTCTCTCAAGCTGAAGAAAGGGAGAAAGTTATTTCAATAAGGCATATATAGCCTCAAAAAGTTTGACAGAAGGAAATAGTAGACCAACATTATTTGGAATCTGATGAGGATTCTTTGATTGATTCTGACGATAGTGATTGCAGAGGACCTTGTTTTGGAAAAACAGTTGCACCAAGCTTACATTATTCGACAGATATGAAAGCGTCTCTTAACAGCAGTGACAATGAGATGGGTGAAAAGAGAACTGTGCAGTCGATTTTTACAACAACACGGGAAGGAAGGGTTGCAACTAACTACAGAGCAAAGGAGTTTATTTGAGATGGCACAGTGCACATAAAATGACATTGAGGCTGGCAGAGTCGTCCTGTCCTATCAGATTATTTTGGGGTGGCGTAACAACATGCAAGCAGAAGCAGTGGACTGTTTTAATGGAATGGTTGAATTTCATCAGCTAGAGCCGAGATGGGGTATGAAACAATTTTCAAAATTTTGAAGGGGTATGAAAATTTTTAGTAAATAGTTAGGAGGGGCTTGCAATTTTTATGAAGATTTTTTTTTTTGATTTAATCCATATTCAAAGTTGGTATTTACAATAGTAATCATAAAAGTACTAATTTAAACCAACTATTTACAAAGAAATATACATTATACAAAAAACTAGCGGCATATTTTGCAGGTGCATTTATCACCAGCCCAGTCTTTGATCCTCTTTTTGAAAGCCGAACGTGTTGGCTCATTTTTGACACTATTATCTAGGGTATTCCAGAGTAGACTCCCTCTAAATGACAGTGATTCTTGCCCATAGCCCTGTGTCTTTATTTGTGGCAGTTTGCAAAGATTTTGTATCCTTAGATTATAACTTACATGTTTCTTTTCATGAAATTCCCATATAAGCGATGGGTTAAGATGATTCATGGACTTGTAGATTTCTGTCATTAATTTCTGCAAGTTTCTAACATGTATGTAAAAACTGCCACTTCGAGTGAGCAATGTTTCAAAGGGACATTCGTATTCTTTATAGAGGATCCGAAGAGCACGTTTGCGTGTGCGATCAATCTCTTTGTATGCACCTTTGTTGCAGAATAGCCAGATCAAAGGGCAATAATTGAAGTTCGACAAGATAACCGCGTTGCAAATTGTTAATGCCTGTTCTCTAGAAATATACATATTAAGCCTAGAAAAGGCACTGATTTTTTTGTTGACTTTTGAGCATAACGTTTTGACGTGATTGCTAAACTTTAATTTGTTGTCAATTTCAATCCCTATCAATTTAACATGATCTGTTGCAGATAATTTGTTCTCATTGATGTTAAGTCGTAGTCCTCTCTGCCCTTTCAAGCCAAGGAACATTAGCTGGAATTTTTTTGGGTTTGCAACCATTCCATTGTTTGTAAACCATTCGAGCATAAGATTCTGTAAATACCCTCCGCCCCAGTATAGCACATACTTAATGACCACTCCCTAAAGGAACTAAAATGCTGTCTTAAGGCCGGTTTACACGGGCGTTGTTTCCTAAATTTTTCGTAAACTTTTTCTGAAATTTTCAACATTTAGAGAAAAGTGATCCAGGGTCAAAATAAAATCGCTTCTAGCATTTTTTTTCAAAGGAGCCGACAAAATTTGAGATAATTGACTGGCTTTGCTCAAATATTTTGGCGCGCTATTTGAATTTATTTCACAGAGGATGACAATTAATTCGAATTGAGTACCTTCAACGACTTTATGGCTGTACATTAGAATTATCTCCATGATAAGCATACGTCCCCTTTCGATTTCGTTGCAAAAATGGCAAAGCGCGACAAAACCGGAAAAAGATCATGACGTCAGTAGCAACTTCGTTTCCAAACCAATGTCCAATGCTGGGGACCATCTGTATTGAAGCATAAATTGGCGATATGTGAAATGTCACCTCATAATTAAAGTCTACAAAGGTCTACAAAGCCTCAAAAGTTTCACTCCTGTTCGCAAAAATTGGAATGACAGTGGAATATCTCGGATGCAGGAAACGTATCAGCGATCGTTGTCAAGAGCCAGTACATCCACCCTTTCACCAAGAGTAGAACTTGGAGAACAATACGATACAACAGAACAAATTGATATCAAAAATGATTTTTGAATGTAAAAGAACTGTATTTTTCTTGAAAACTGTTGCTGATAGAAAAAATCATTTGTTTTGTATTCTCTCGATGCTGTTTTCCAAAGTATCCACCAATCCTCTGTGAAATAAATTCAAATAGCGCACCAAAATATTTGAGCAAAGTCAGTTAATTATATAATATTTTGTCGGCTCCTTTGAAAAAAAATGCTAGAAGCGATTCTACTTTGACCCTGGATCAGAATAAAATAGTCTGTATGAGCTGTTCAGCTTCAATCAGCTTGTCAAAGAGCCAACCAGGATCACGTTAGACACCTCTTCCATAATTGATCATATAGCTACAACATGTGCCAGCAACATCATCAAATCAGGAGTGCATGAAGTTTCTATGAGTGATCATTATATGGTATACTGTGTCCGTAAGTTTAATGGAGCAGTAGTAAAGGGCCATAAAATGATAAAAACTCGAAAAATGAAAAATTTTAATGAGCAGGCATTCCTATCTGATGTTGCTGGGATTGATTGGGAGCAAATGCTTACTGAAACTGATGATATTGATGTGCTTGTTAACCATTGGACTAGCTTATTCTCTCTGATCGTTGACAAACATGCCCCAATATGTGAAATGCGCGTCTCAGAAAAGTACTGTCCCTGGATTGATAAGGACCTTAGGGATTTAATGCGGACAAGAGATAAGTTAAAGAAATCTGCTGTCAAGAGTAAGTCCACACTTCTGTTGGACTCATATAGGCAAGTTCGCAACAAGGTCAATTCTCTAAATATCCAGCTTAAGAAAGAGTACTACAATAATAAAATTTCTGCTTGCAAGGGTAACATGAAAGAATCATGGAAGACAATCAATGAACTTCTCAATAAGAGGTCTAAGTCAAGTAACATTGATACTCTTAAGGGGTCTGGTTCAGAAACTGTTCACAAGAAGGATATTCCTGATGCAATGAACAGTTACTTCTGCTCAGTTGGTAAGGATCTTGCTGATAAGATCAGTCCAGCTCCAAACCCCCTTCTGACAGGTGACTTTGATATGAACAAAACTAAAGCAAAGTTCCACTTTAGGACTATTAAGGTGCAAGAAATCAGAGATGCATTTGCAAAGGTTAAAACAGCAAAGAGCTTTGGAACTGATAATATCTCCAGCTACTTTTTGAAGCTTGCTTTACCTTTCATTGAAAATTCCCTTGCTTTCTTATTTAATACATCAATTGAAACAAGTATGTTTCCTGACTCATGGAAAATTGCTAGAGTTACTCCTATTTTCAAAGATGGGGACAAGGCTGAAAAGTCAAATTATCGCCCCATTTCAGTCTTACCTGTCATTTCAAGGCTCTTTGAAAAGCTAGTAACCAATCAGGTGTATACGCATATGGAAGATAACGGTCTGTTTTCATCTGGCCAATCTGCCTATTTGCGCCTTCATTCTACTGTAACCCACCTACTTAAAAATACCGACGATTGGTACAATGGGCTGGATCTTGGGAAGCTTGTGGGCCTAGTTTTCATTGATCTAAAAAAAGCATTTGACACTGTTGACCATGAGATTCTTTGCCAAAAACTGGTGCACTATGGCGTTCAACAGCGGGAACTAGCATGGTTTAAATCATACCTATACAACCGAAAACAGTTTTGTCGGGTTAATGGTGTCAATTCAAAAACCGAGGGTATAGATGTTGGTGTGCCCCAAGGCTCTTGTCTTGGTCCCCTTCTCTTCCTTATTTATATCAATGATCTACCACAAGCTGTCCAAAATTCAGTTGTTTCCATGTATGCTGATGATACAAGTCTGTGCTACCAGTCTTCAGATATAAGTGAGCTGAATGACGCCATCAATGATGATCTCAAACAACTGGATACTTGGCTTCAAGGCAACAAACTCTCTTTGAATGTTGCGAAAACAAATTCCATGTTAGTTTCCACTAAGCAAAAGCATAACATCCTCAAAAATCGAAATGAGGATTTGGATTTGAAAATTCGTGACAACGAGCTCAAAGTAATCCAAAAAACTAAATACCTTGGTGTGCAGATTGATAACTCTCTTAACTGGAAAGAGCACATCAAGACTGTTTCTACTAAAGTTTCTAGAGCTATTGGCTTTTTAAAGCATGCCAAAACTTTCCTACCGCAGGAAACTCTGAAGACTCTTTACACAGGTATTGTCGAGCCACACTTTCGATATTGTTGCTCTGTTTGGGGTTGTGCCGGATCAACTGAGCTGAATCAGTTGCAAAAACTTCAAAACCGAGCTGCTAGAATTATAACCAATAGCAGTTTTGACACCCCAAGTAGACCACTTATTGACAGGCTGGGTTGGAAGACCATTGAAGAACTTATAGATGGTGAATCTAAAACAATGGTCTTCAAGTCCCTGCATGAACTGGCTCCGCAATACCTGTGTGACCTCTTCACCCGAAACTCAAAGTGCTCTTTGTATGTCCTGCGTAATACAGAGACAGATTTAAGACTACCCAAGAAAAAGTCAAGTAATGGGCAAAAATGCTTTTCTTATCGAGGAGCAAAAATATGGAATGGCCTTCCTGCTGAAACCAAACAGGCATCTTCCCTAAATAGTTTTAAACAATCTATTTAGAAGTTAGTGTTTCTTTTCTTTCATCTTAAACTTTGTAAATTGTTATTAGGTTTTAAAGTTATGGTTTTTATTGTATTTAATGGTAGTGTATTTAATCTATTCCTGAGTAATCTTATATTGTAAGTAGCGTTTTTAAGTGGAGGGCCCCTTGTAAAGCAGCTCCGGCTGAAGGGCAACCCTCCTTAAAAGAATCAAATATCAAAAATATATCAAAAAATATCAAATATGTCAACGATGGCTCATTAAAACCAATTAACGAGATTAAAAACGGGAGATAAGATCAAACTTTACCGTAAATATTTTCCTGTTACACGGTAACTTTTTTCTAAATGTTGAAAATTTAAAAAAAAATTTACGAAAAATTTACGAAAAATTTAGGAAAAAACGCCCGTGTAAACCGGCCTTTATATATACACTTGTCATTTAATTTTTTGAATAAGTCCTCTAATAAATCCCCCTCTCTTTCAAGCCTCCTCCGGATTGCCCGAAATTACTAAAATCCCCCATGGGCTTGACAGAGCATTTACGGTATGTTAGTTGATCTTAAACCTCCAGGAGATGCTTTAAAGATGCGTTATATTGTAAGACCGGGCATCAACAGTAGCTTCCGATTACGTAAGTTGTTGTGAATTTCTTCTTCGCAAAAACGTTGGAGGTAAATGTTATTTTCGTTAATGCTCCGTAAAATGATACTGTCGAGAGGAATATATATAAACCGAAGGCACGAGGAGTCAGGGGAATATGCGAAGATTTTTATGCTTGACTTTAAATTGCTGGCTCGTAGTCAGAACTTGAGCAGGAGGAGTTCAACTTTAAAATGATCCTTGACGTTGTAATTATTTTATCTAACGAAAACTGCTTTTAAATGTAGATTCTACAATCTTGGCAAAAATACTTGGGACTTTGATGACGTGCCCCCCCCCCGCTCCCCCGTTTCAATGTTGCTTGAATCAAAACGCCACTCGACCTTCTCAACATTGAATAAGGGGGAAGGGGTGATCAGGAGGTTCAAGTTCAGAACGTTTGTTTTCGCCTCGATATTTTAGGAAACCTTATGAAAACTCTGAAACTTGCCTATGTCCCAGCTTCCTTTGGCCAGGATTGTATGTATCAAGTCAAGCAATTGTTACCGGTTTTATATAACTGTTTAACTCGAATGCAATAAAACACACTAAAATGTATTTGGCATACACAAGGCTGTTCTATAAAAATATGGTCAAAATATGAAATGATGGATTGACATCCAAGGGATTTATCGATATTACTAGCTGTTAACGCAGTTAAGTAAGTGCTGCTCATAGCCATAGGCGTAGGTGACAAGGAGGCTGGGGGGCTGTAGCCCCCTAACGTCAGAAAATTTTGCAAAAAATCAGCCATAATCGGGCAGAAATGCGCCTTAAGTCGGGCAAAATTTCCTGAAACAATGGATTTTTTATCGGGCAGCCCCCCAAATTTTATCTCCCCCTACGATGATGCTAATAGCACTAGTCAAAATAACAGTCCGCAGATTGTTAAAAGAATAAATGTCAGAGTGGATGTTTTGGAGCATCTGTTTGAAACCAAGGTAAATTGCAGCTTTTTGAGGTAGAACAATTAAAAAACTATGAGAACTGTATGTAAATTTCAAGACTGCATTACACGACTATAATACTAGTTAAAACGTCATGTGATATTAATCTCAATTCAGTCTTAAGACTTGGTTAATCAATGTCAGTTCATTTTGTACTTCCTTGGACTGCAAGGCTATCTTTTCCCCAGGTGGTACCTCAAATAGTATTTATGATGTTCTCATTTGGCCACAGATCAACACTGGCATTTTGAAGTAAAAATAGTTTTGATGCATTAGAAGTAATACAGTAGCTTTTATGATCATTCCTTTGTAATTAGCTCAAAATGTCAATTACCTGCTTCCATCTGCATTAATCAGCCTCTTCAATAATATTCAAACAACTTGATACATGATGGCAATACACAAAGTGTCCCCTTTTCAATCCTGTGTCAAATAACAGGTTTTGTATTATGCCTCAAATGAAAACAAGTCTTGAGGGTATATGATGCACAACAGTTGGCCATAACAATTCTTCAAAAGTACATCTGGTAACAGTTTGTATCAAAGTTAAAAGGTCACAAGGTGCGAAGAATGGTCGCAGAAGCAATGCTGATCCAATGCTTTTTGGTCTTTGTAAGAATGTGCAGCTAGCAATTTATGCTGTTTTGGTCTTTGGATGTCAATGGTTAAAGAAGCAAATACTGATCCAATGCTGTGCAAACAGTTACCGGAATATGCACTGTTAATATGTTGCTAATCCAATGCTGTGTTAATCTTTACATGAGCTGTCACAAATTAATAAGTTACCTTTCATTTCTGCAACAAAATGTACATGAGATATTAAGCTTTTGTGTATGAGATATATATGTGCATAGTCATATGGCAACATTAAAGGGGCCTTTGCAACGAGCATGGTTTGTGAATACACCATTTGTGGTCTTTTCGTTGTTGCCATTTTTACAGTCCATAAAAATGACCACCAATAAAAAGATGGCACATGCAAGGTATGCTGGTTGAAAAGGCTGATTTAGGTACCTAAATAGATAACAAAAATATACTGACAAAAATATTTGAGCTAAAGGAGGGGAAAAGTTAATCAAGAAGCCAATCAAAACTCTTCCAGGGGCAAAGAATCATGGTTGAAAGATCCTTTCAATTATCTTGTTTGCAATCCTCTCTTATGATTTTCTATGCAATGGGAAATTATCTCTTCTGTTCTGCAACAATTCATGGCACATTTATGCGCCAGATGTTTGCAGTTTTCAAAGCAAAAAGAAAACTACTATTCTAAAGTGCAACAATACTCTACTAAAAGATGAATTCTTACCTATTCTAATCAAATACATAAAACCCCGAGTTAGGATCGTGAATAATAGATACCATGTACCCATCTAATATGAAAATTGCATGGTTGTTATCTGTGAAAACATTTTCAGGTGTTGTATGCAAAGGAATGAATGGTGAATCATTATCATCTTGTGTATTACTAAAGAAAGAGCTTTGACAAATATTTCCAAAAGTAATTGAGCATCCTGAATGATCAGATTCGTTGTTTAATTTGCTGTTTTTTTCAGTTGGTTTTGCACGGTTTTGAAGTAGTAGCTTTTGTTGCCACAATATAGGCAATTCACTGTTTATCACCACATGGGTGATTCACTTCTTCTTTCCACAATGGGAAAGTCACTGTTGTTGGATGCATCAGTGGGCATTTCTGATATATTTGCTTTTGTTGCTACAAGTGGCAATACCACACACAATGGGTTTATACGTTTCATTTGTTGCCACAAAGGGCAGGTCAATGCTGTTTATTTGTGAAAGTGTAAGAAACGCTTAGGCCATCGTTGATGAAATCTTCCTTCTGGAACCTATCCGCTGCAAAACAATAAATTGTCAACACAGCAGAGAGGATAAAAAGAAATCCTCTCATATTTACTATGAAATGAGATTTTTAAAAATGATTTGATACGTACCAGAGTCAGTGAAAATCCCCTTCTTCTCGCAATGAACGTAAGCCAACTCCTTGCATCCTTGGCGGCATTTCTATTTCTATGGTGGGCAGTCAACAAAACATACATACATAGCGATCGACACAGGAATTTCAATCAACCCGTCTAAATGTCTGCTACGCGCATGCGCTAAGCAGCAATAAATCATGAAAGAAAATGACTGATATGACAACAATTCCTAAATCAAGTTTGCAAATCATATTTTTTATCTCTGTACATTATTTTACTCTTTTGTCAATAAACTCCTGTCAATGTAAAGAAGAATATATCTGAAAGAGACAGATTAATCAAAAGAAAACAACTGAAACGCAACGAAATTACATCCATGGGAATTGTCATCAAATAACTGATAACTGCAAAAGCAGTTTCAAAGGAACACTGCCAGTTTACTCCCGGCGGCCCCCTAACTGCTACTAAGTTCGAACCAGTTTTTGATGTGTCAAATGACAAAGCTGGTTTTCATTTCAACATATCTGTGAGCCAATTTGCAATCGATCCGCCCTTGTTTTTTTCTTACTGAACAAACAAGGGCAGATTGTGTAATAAAATAGCATCAGTTGCTTTTGACTGACATCTAAATTCAAAGCGATTAGCGGCTGCAGACAAAGTAAGCTGTCTCAACCAGTAATTCAAAACAAACAAAGCCGCGAAAGTTACCCTGAGACAAGTAGGGCAAACTCTTGCCTTGTGCAAATTAAAGTTGGTTTGGGCTTATAAGGAAAGGAGCAGGGTACATCTAAAGTTATGTCTAGCGGATTTTATCGATTTTGGTTTAGGGTTCAGGAGCCGAGCAGAAGGCATTGCAATTGTCATATATTTAGGGCTTAAATGAAGCAATTACTAATCAGCTCCTGAATCAAATAAACTAAATCCGCCAGACAGAACTTTAGATTTACCCTTCTTCTTTCGTTATAAGCACATAACTTATCTAACCACATTTTGCTTGCAAAAGGCGAGAGTTTGCCCTACCAGTTTCAGGGAAACTTTTGCGGCTTTCTTTGTTTTTAATTATTGGTTGAGAGAATTTCTTTTGTCTGCAGTCGTTAATTGCTTTGAATTGAGGTGTCAATCAAAAGCAACCGATGCTGTTGTATTACAAAATCTGCCCTTTCTTACTGAACAGCGAATTTGTGCTTTTGTCAGCAATTTAAGCAGTTGAAAAATGTGCAGCACTTGACACAATTCTCTAGAAAAGATACAAATGATGAACATTTGAGTAATTGGGCAAACTGACCCATGACATAGCGTTACTCTTCTTTGACGAATTGACCATGCATTATTTCATGATTCTGAGCAATGAAAAATCAAATAAATTAAGTTTCTTACCAAAAATATGACAGGTGGATCACCAACCAGAGCCAATGCTGTGCTCAACTTCCGCTTGTTGCCACCACTTTTAAAAGGGAAATGAAAATAATGATATGTCTGTAAATACTGTTCAGAAGATACCCAATTATACTAAAGAATTCTTGCCACTGACAAGAAAGAGATGAAATCACTGGTGTATCTGGAAACACCGTTTAGAAGATTCCCTATTTTTCAATTATTACTGAAGCAACAATGTTGAAAAGAGCCGTCGCTCTCTAGTGTTCTGGCACAGTGCCAATAGTAAATTTATGACTTGCAGTTACTTATGACTGAGATGTACAAAACGAACAATAACCTGAGTCCCTTCTTCATGCGGGAAATTTTCTCCGAAAATGAAAGTCATTACAATATGCGTAACAATAACGAATTCTTCCAACCTAGGGTGAGATCTGTCAACAACGGGACAGAAAGCATCCGTTTCAAAGGTCCGCAGCTGTGGCAAACGTTACCATCAACTATACGAAATTCAGAATCCCTTTGTCAGTTTAAAACAAAAATAAAACATTGGAAGGGGAAAATTGTCCATGTAAATTATGCTGCGTTTTTATTCCAAACTTGGGCCTTTTATGATAATATTATTTGGATATCTGCTATTATACGCTATTATGCTTTTATACTGTATACTTATGATGAATTGTAAATATTTTATCCCCTTTTTGATCTGATGTAATATTTGTATTTTAAAATTTTAACTAACATTTAAATTAATTCGCTGATTACTTTTAGCTATGTTTTTATGTAATCCAACGGTAAAGAAATTGGTTAAAAAAAATCTGCAAATGGTTTATCATATTCCTGTTTCCCAAGAATTTGAGACAGTCAAGATAATCGAATCATATTTCCACATACTGAGGGGGGGGGGGGCAGGTCTATAACGCAGACCTCACGGACCACGCAGACCTTCTTGAAAACCATGACTTTCAGGTTCTCAAAATAGGGTCTGCGTTTTAGGATTTTACTAAAGGGTAAAATTCTGAAGTGCGAACCCTAATCTAGCGGATTTTTATCTAAGACCGCGAAAGTTGGTCCTCGTTTTAGAATCTCGCTATGGGGTGAAATTCTAAAACACGGACCACATTTTGTGGACCCGAAAGTCATGATTCTTGAGAAGGTCCACGGGGTCCGCGTTATAGATCTGGCATACTGAAGGGCTTTTCTCATCTTACACTCAGATTGTGAAACTTAGTTAAGATAAAAACCGAGCGAATAAAGTTTATGCATAGAAAAAGCCAGCATTGGGAACCTAAGAGCCATTACGATAAAATGTGCTTATCTGTAGTTCTTGCAAATTGCATTATTGAGATGGAAAGAAAGTTCGCAAGGAGAGCTAGATGCCAAAAAAAGCTTGTCAGGAATACGGTTTCGTGCAGTGAAAGTCCTGCTAATAGTGTGGTACCAAGACCTCTGGTTCGTACATGGAAAGTACGGGATTACCCCCGCATATACACAGTTTTTGGCTTTTTTGAACATTACTGAGTAGGAAAGAACGTTGATACACGCATGAAGTGTAATGCTGAGTTTTATGTAAGACTGTGTTTATCCAAGTATCTCGTTTTCACTGATCGCACTCTTTGAGACCGTAATCATGGAGATAGGGAATAGCCAGGTATCATAATCGCATTATTTTCAATATTTGCCCTCACAATGAACGAATTCTGTTCACCTAAAGTTAAAACATAAAGCCGGTTTCAAAGCATGTTGCGTAATATGCTCCTCTCTGAAAGCACGCAAGATATTTGAGAGTTTATCTTGAAAGTATGGGCATATTTGGTCTTTTAGAATTCTTTCATAGACTTTAGAGGCTGCAGGAAAGACACTTATTTGCCTAAAATTTCCCTTGCAATTGGAATCATCATTTTTCAAGAGAGGGCTGAGATCAGCTTCCTTCAATTCGTTTGGAACTTGCAATCATAGATTGCCTGTTATGTAGGGACAGTCTGTTAGGTAGGGGCAGACCATTTCCGGCGCTGCCTTTAACATACCAGTTGGAATCTTCCCACTGTTGGATTTATTCTTGTCAAGCAAGTCTATCTGCTTGATGACCTCAATGTATGACGCAATGTGATTCAGTACTCGCCATGGCGTGGTATGTTTACAACTGCGCTTCAACCTTGAAGTCGAACGTATCCTCTGGTAAACTGTTTAAAAAGTAGAAAATATCACTTTTCTGATGACTATGGCCTAGTCACAAGCTCGAAATGTCTCCGAAGAACTTCCATAACACCAGCAAAAGCATCGAGAACTTTGTACAAGGAGAGGATGTGCGGGGGCATCGGTAGTGGGCCTACTTTTATTATCATTAATATTAACAATTTCTTTTAAAGGCCTTATGCAGCCAAATTTTCGACATTGATTTTTTTCGATTTTCGAAATATTCAAACTTTACTGATTTCATTGATACCAAATTTTACTCAACATCATGGCGGTTAGGGAGTGAAATTCCGTTTTGAAAATTACTACTCAGCGCGACATTTGACCTTCGCGCGTGACGTCACAATTATGACCACAAACAACGCACAAGTTTTGTCACGTAAACCCCAATGCGGAGCTCACGAGAAGATCAAAGACCGTTCAAGGTTTCTTCAAAATAATCTAAGATACTGATGTATTAGAGCTTCACGAAGTCCCCGTACAAGTGAAGCCTTGCTGAAAGTCTGGAAAAATAGGAAATATCTGGGAGTTCCAGCCTTCCCAACCTTCTAGGGCTAGAATAAGCTAAACAGGCAGGAACAGTCCCGGGAACAGTGAGCCGGACTCGACAGGGCTGGTGCCTGTTCTGCGAGCCTAGTGGCTGGAAATTTTCCTGACTAGCCACGAAAGCCTGGACTTCGATTCCAGGCTAGTGTGGAAAGTGAAGTATAATGCAATTACTCAGCGATAGCCGCGATACCAGAGGCTTGAAAAAGGCCGAGAGAAGGCTCGAAATAGAGTACAGGGTCCAAGTTTACTTGAATTCGCCTGAAAGAACAAAGATCGTTCGAGGTTTCTTGAAAATAATTTTAGAGACTGATGTATCAGCGCTTCACGAAGTCCCCGTACAAGTGAAGCCTAGCTGAAAGCCTGGAAAAACAAGAATTGTCTGGAAGGTCAAGCCTTCCCTGTAACATCCCAGTAACAGGAACCAAGCTTTAGGAATGCTTGTACTAAAGTTATTGTTATACTCTAGTCAAACCGGTCAAAGATAGGCCTAATTTATGACCCTGAAGTGGGCAGAGGCAATGAAAGACATCGAGGCATAATTACAAAACAAGAGAGAGGGTCATTCGGTAAGTCTGATATGTAAACAAAAAGCTATGTAGTGTCTTGAAAACCTTCAGTTGCTTGGCTTTAACAAATTTTCTATTTGAAAGCAAGAACGCATGGCGGGGAAGCTTTCGATAGCAACCAGGTCCCTTCAAAGAAACAACTACAGTGGATCGTAGGGTAGTAACTTCATTGAGCGCTTCAGCGTTAATCGAGGACAGGATTCGGCCCTGAAATTTCTGAGTCATCCAAGAGGAGTGAAGCAAGCACTTATAAAGGTATCGTTACTCCAAAACATCGTCATAGAAGAGTTTGATTAAGACGACCAGGCAATTTGATGTAGGAACCAATTGAACTTCATTAGGCCGCACTGTAGAGCATCACAACATTGCCCTTAATGACGGTGACGCTACGGGTATTTCACCCTGATTCCAAGCTCCTTGATTTCATGGATATCATGGTAAAAATACCAGCCTTTTCTTCAAGAATTGCAAAGATTTTCAAAGCTTTTTCATACGGGTTCCTCCCTTTCTCGTTGATGCAATCGCCATACTCGTACTGTGTGTTCAATGCACGCAGTTTCGTGCGTCATAATTGTGACGTCACATTGGCCAAGTCAATGTCGCGCTAAACTTGCAAAACTACTCAACTTTGACACACAATTTTCAATACTTAAACTGATAATTTCGATTTGAAACTTTCACAAAATATTTATAACATTATAAATTATTTGAAAAGATTGAAAAATCAATGTCGAAAATTTGGCTGCATAAGGCCTTTAAGTCAGCAAAAAAGAAAATATATTTAGCTATCAAGCTAATTAACGCCAAAAAATGAGTCAAAGCTTAGTTTATAATATAATTTGCCACTTTAAAACCTACAAAAACCCTAAATCTTAAATGAATACTTTGCACAATCTGCATATGCAAGTATTTCCATTCCATAATTTTATTATTCGCTTGAATTCAGAAAGTTTATCGGAATCCTTAATCTCCTTCGGCAATGAGGACCACAAAAGGTGACCTCTGTACTGAATATTCTCTATTCCGTATGTTTTTGTCTTTATATTTGGCATCTGCAAATGATTTTCACTTCTCAAATTGCAATGAGTATTTCTTTCGGTAAAAATCTTTTTCATAAATGTTGGATTTAGATTGTATTTTGTTTTGAATATAGCTGAACCTATGCCGACGCAACAAGACTCGCTCAACAATTGTTTGTCTTCTGCAGATAATTGACTTAGTTTGAATATTTGCCTTACTGACGAAATTAAACTGCGGATACGTCGTAAGATCAACATAGTGTCTACGTCTGAAAGCTGAGGGAATATGCTGTGGCGAGAAGAGCAAAGAATATATATCGATCTCATTCCTTCAGGTAGGTGCAAGTTTTGTTTTGCTACACGTATTTTCTTTATAAAAAACTAAGATTTTGGGCCAGTACTGAAAAATTCTTAGAATTATCAGATTTTGCATACTCAGAGTTTCTTAGAGGTTCCATAACAATCTTCATGTTCACTACCTTTGTTCCCTCGTGAACATTTGGAAACAACAAGGTTTTTAAAGGGAATGTAAGAGGCCCTTTACATGAGAAATTTCTACCCGGGTTGAGTTGAACACGGGTTGAGTTTCAACTCGGTTGACGGTGTAAGCCTTCATCGCGTCTACATGAAGAAGGCCGAGTTGAAACTCAACACAGGTTCAACTCAACTCGGCAACTCAACCCGTGTTGAAATTTTAACACGGGTTGAAATTCTCATGTAAACGCAATATTTTTTCAACTCGGGGCGAGATTAGAATGCGAACAAAGGAGATCGAATCTATTTCCGCAATTATTCGAATATTTGAGTGGGCTCACATTCCTCCTTCTATTGTTTGCAACCATGTGACCTAATCTCAACCCGCGTTGAGATTTCATGTAAACGCAAGGCAAAATAAGCAATGCTGTTAAAACTCAACCCGTGTTGAAACTCAACACGGGTTGAAATTTATCATGTAAAGGGCCTCTAAGCATATAAAAGTGGCTCAAGCCACCTGCGGTCAAACTCTAGCCTATCCGATATCAGGATTTCCTGTTGACGTAGATAAGTCACCCAAAAAAGGTGCGGCACGTGTCATATCCTATTGTCTCCGCACGGCTATTTTTATCGAGGGCTTGGATCCCCTTTAAGCCTTTCCAATGTTTCGACATCACTCAAGTACCTTACGAGTAAAATGATACGTGATACACACAGGAAGAAAGTGAGAATAAAATAAAAACAGGTTTAGGATTTCCTTGATCAAAAAAACTAGTTTCTTAACTCATATTTTCCCAGAACTGGAGTTTCTTAATTTTTTTGCCAATTTGATAGTTGAGTTCCTTATGGGCAGGTTTTTTTTAAGCAAATATGTATAGTTTGTTTACCATGCGCCGTTTGAATGGTTACTGTGGAGGAGCTATAAATCTAACTTTCCTGTTTTTCAGATTCATGAATAGAAGAGATTTCAACTTAGAGTTTGGCATCGAGTTTGTGTAAATCTGACAAGTGGTTGCTGATTTATTGAAAAAGAATTGCTTCAAAACCGAAGGATTTATCTCCGTACTTAACCTTATGACTTGAATTTTAACATTAAATGAACCTAAAGTTAAAACTTATGCCAGAAAACGCATTTGGGAGTAATTAATGACCATATAACTAAAGAATATTGACCAAGCAGCCTGCTGAACGCAATATTGTTGCTTTAAAACGACTTCATCACTTTTGAGAAGCAAAATATCTGATGGACGCATGCCATGGCCTGCAGCACTCGTGTTGCACATTAACATTCCTAGCAACCCTAGATATGTCCAATATTCTTGGTTGTCACAAAATTCAATGCATGACAATCTGTCTAACTTATGAACATCAAAACACAGGGCTAGGTATGTTTTTTTCAATCAATTTTGTTGATTTTAACGCAATGGAGAATAATGAATCCTCTGGTTTTGAGGCAGCCAATAATTTTGGCTTTCTAGCTCCATAAATCAGCAACTAGTAACCAGATTTACTCAAACTCGGTGTCAACCTTTAATTTGAAGTCTCTTCTGTCATGAAACTTAAAAACAGAGACATTGGATTTATGGTTGCTCTGCAGAAGCCACTCAAACAGCGCACATGCGTTTGGGACACCCTGTATATGGTCTAGTCTCTACCATCTATATGGTGTCTATTATCAAAATAACCAGACCTGCAATAACCAGGACTGTTGCTCATTATGAAATTGTATTTGATATTTTAGGTCGAATGAAAGATCAGTTCAACTCATCAGATCAAGCAGATGCAGAAATTGTTTAGCATGCACCATCACCATGAAGGGCATAATATGAATATATGAGTAATCCCTGGGACATACTCACTAATGATAAATGATTTCAAGAATTGGATTTAAAATGAAGGTGGTCTGATAGCCTTCACTGCTTCCAGTTACAGAAATATTTACAAATGTTTTGATGAACGCCTTACCCTTGATTGCGCTCCTAACGCTGTAAAAAAAATTTGTGTTCATACAAGCTTACACATCTTGAATCGCCAGCATATATTACTGTAGATATCTCAGCAATGATATGCCTGTTTTTTCTCATTCACTAATACCAACCACTTGTTTATTTATGGGGTATGGTGGGTGCTTCCATTGATCTTATATTATCATCAACCAAAAGAAAGAAAATCTTGAGATCAAAGCCTTAGATCATGCGTGTACAATGTGCCAAAAATGATATATATATTTTGTAAGAAAGTAAATTTGAGCCAGTGCTGGCAATTTTTCTTTAAAATTGTCATATTGAATACTGTCTGTTGTCGCAGATTTGCACCTGCAGGGTTCAAAGGGTTAAGCTTCCATATGAATCTCTATGTCTACCACCTGTGCCCTCATGAAAATTTCCAAACAAAGTTTTTGAAGAATTTCCACTGTTTATACACTGTTTATGTTTATAGCACCTCCCAAGTAATATGATAAAAGAAACAAGTGAAAATGAAGTAAGAATATGCAAAGGATTTTCTTTATTTGAATAAATAGTTTCTTAAGTTATGTTTCCCAGCGCTGGAGCTCATTAATCTGTTAATCTGCTGGTTGAGTTTCTTATGGGTGGTTTCTAATAGAAAAAAAGGTGTAGTATTTACTTCAATTGTTTGTATCCAGAGAATTCGAAAAACACTGTGTTTGATTTTCTTCAATTTGGAGTATGAGAAGCTATGATGATAGCCCCATGTGGCGAACACAGTGCCAAATAGTGGGGGAGAGCAAGGCTATTGTTTCAACGAAAAAGCATTTTTTATGTCTCTTGTTTTCAAACAAAAGATCTTTGTTCTTACCAACATGGCGCCGATCGCACCCTCTCGCCCCCCAAAGTGTCCACCACTGGATGGCCCCTGAACTACCATTCTTCATTAAGGTAACACAAGCTCAGTAAGAAAATAACTGAAATTAAGCGGTAATAATTGTTCATTGAACCATTGCTGAAGGTAAATGTACAAAATACTTCATCTCAGAGTACTGAGTTTATAATCCCACAAGAAATTGCTGATAATGTCGATGAAAGTGCCCAGGAAATTTTGAAGGGAATTAAGTTAAAAAACCAAAATGGCCTAAGTATTGGGTATCTCAACATTAATTCTATAAGAAATAAATTTGAATCTCTGGAACTTTTGATGTCATCAACCATTGACATTTTAGTAGTTGCAGAGACAAAATTAGACTGCTCCTTCACTACAAGCCAGTTTACCATGAAGGGTTTTCACAAACCGTATAGGTATGACCGAAACAAAAATGGTGGTGGCCTGTTGATTTATGTTAGAGAGGGGGTACCAGTGAAAGAGCTCAAAGCACACTCATTCCCTAATGACATTGAATGCGGTGTCATTGAGATCAATATTGAAAAGAAAAAATGGCTCATTTTTGGAATTTATCGCCCTCCAAAGCAGTGCGAAAAATACTTTTTGACAGAAATTGGGAAAGCATTAGATTATTACAGCACAGATTTTGAAAACTTTCTGATAATGGGTGACTTCAACTCAGAAGAAAAGTCCGAAAATATCAGCAATTTCTTGGATATATATAGCTTAAAAAATTTAATCAAACAACCAATTTGTTTTAAATCTGACAATCCTCGATCTATAGATCTTATGCTGACAACAGAGACTAAATCTTTTCGAAATTCAACTACAATAGAAACAGGATTGTCGGATTTCCATGCTATGATAATGACAGTATTGAAGAATGGTTATATAAAGAGGAGCCCTAAGATTGTAACATATAGGGACTATAGGAACTTTGATGTTCAGTCGTTTAGAAATGACCTAAAAGACAGTCTAGCGGCACACCAAAATAGCCAGTATGATTACAGTGAATTTGAAGCTACTGTCGAAACTGTTGTAAATAGGCACGCCCCTCTTAAGAAAAAGTATGTTAGGGCAAACGATGGTCCATTCATGACAAAAGCCTTACGAAAAGCTATTATGCTACGCACACAACTGCGAAATAAATATAACAAGAAAAGGACCGAGAGAAATTTTAATATTTTCAGAAAACAGAGAAACAAATGTGTCAAATTACTTCGAAAAGCAAAATTCGATTATTATAAGAATTTGAACTTGAAGGATATTTCAGACAATCGGAAATTTTGGAAAACCGTGAAACCTCTATTTTCAGATAAGGTGCAAACGAATTCTAGCATTACCCTTAACGAGAATGGTAAGATACTCTCTAATGAACTTGAAATAGCCGAGATTTTCAATACGTACTTCATAAATATCACCGATTCTCTTGGAATTCCGCGAGGAGAGACCAGCCCGTCTCCTGTGCGAACTGAAGATCCTATCGATATTGCTACTAAAAAATACATTTCACATCCCAGTATCATCGCAATAAAGGAGAATATAAAATCCAGCGAAACATTTGACTTTAGGGAAGTTACTTTAAGTGAAATTGTTCTGCAGCTAACTAAGCTCGACCCCAAAAAATCAGCCCCCAAAGGGAGTATCCCAGGGAAAATATTAAAAGAAAATGCCGACATTTTTTCTGAAGTTTTACAATCAAATCTAATCAGCTGCATCGCTAAATTAGATTTCCCTAAAGAGCTTAAGGCTGGTGACGTCAGTGCTCTCTTTAAGACTGCTGATACATTAAGCAAGAAAAATTACAGACCCATTACTGTACTCCCTCCTATTTCTAAGGTATTTGAGAGAATTATGTATGAGCAAATGATGACTTTTGTCATAAGTTTCTTATCAAATTTTCTTTGCGGATTTAGAAAGGGGTATAATACACAGCACGCACTTCTAAACCTGATAGAAAAATGCAAAAAGATTTTGGACAAAAAAGGTTACACTGGCGCAATTTTGATGGATCTCTCAAAAGCGTTTGATTGCCTTGACCATGAACTCTTAATTGCAAAGCTTGATGCATATGGTTTCAGTAGAAATGCGCTGCTTTTTATCCACAGCTATCTCACCAATAGAAAACAAAGGGTAAAAGTGAATGGAGCATTTAGTGAATGGCAAGAGACAAAACTAGGTGTCCCTCAAGGGTCTGTCCTAGGGCCCCTCCTCTTTAATATCTATATTAATGATCTGTTTTATTTAATAAAGGACACAAACATTTGTAATTATGCCGATGATACGACTATCTATGTGTGTGATTATCAGCTTGAAAACATTCAGAATCGGTTAGAGCAGGATGCTTCGAAACTCTCTGGATGGTTCCATGATAACTACATGAAGTTAAATGATGACAAATGTCACTTGCTAGTATTTGGTGATAAAACTAAAGATCTTTCTGTGACAGTGGGAAATTCTTTGATCAAGGAGAGCACTGAAGAAAAACTCCTAGGTGTTACGTTAGATAAAAATCTTAGTTTCAAAACCCACCTAGATTCCCTCTGTAAAAAGGCTAGTCAGAAACTTCATGCACTGGCGCGGATATCAAAGTTTATGAGTATAGACAAAATAGTATTGATGATGAATACTTTTGTTATGTCACAGTTTAGCTATTGTCCTCTGATCTGGATGTTTCATGACAGACGTATAAATAATAAAGTAAATAAGATTCATGAACGAGCTCTACGAATCGCATACAAAGATAGTCGCTCTTGTTTTGAATCCCTCTTAGAGAGGAATAAATCTGTGTCTCTTCATCAGAAGAACCTGCAGTTTTTGTTGGTTGAGATTTTTAAAACGAAGGCAAATCTAAATCCAAACTTCATGAAAGATATTTTTGTTGAAAAAACGGAAAACTATAATTTAAGAAGTGGGAGTGCTCTCCAGTTACCAAAAGCCAGAACAACAACATACGGAATAGAATCTATATCGTTTCTAGGACAACGGCTTTGGCATGCATTGCCTGAAAGTTTAAAGCAATCTGAAAATCTAGCAATATTCAAAAAGAAAATAAGGAACTGGAAAATAGACTGTAACTGTCGACTTTGTAAAATATATATTGCAGATTTGGGGTATTTATAGTTGATTTTCATAAATTTTGTATATATGGTATTATGTAAATAGGTAAATAGTTGGCTTTAATTAGCTGTAGTTAGCTACTTTTTCCAGCTGCCAACTGTAAATAAATCATTTATTATTTATTATTATTATTATTGCTATCTTCTAAACTACTTGCAGGTTTAAAGAAATACTTAATTTAGGGCAATTAAGTTAGTTGAATATAGTATAAAGAGTTGAAACAAGTTTTTGAATAAAAATATCCCTTCCTGCTGATATCCTTCTTTGGAACTCAGCAGTACACGTACTTTTTTATAAGAAACCGCTTACAAGAAACTCAGACTCTCAGATTGTCAAAAAATTCAGAAACTATCATTCTTTTCTTTGTTCTTACTTTTTTCCTGTATCATATTACTGGGGAAGTACTTGAATGTCTAAACATTTAAACATTTAAACAAGAAGTCAGAAAAAGTATACCCTTGCTCGCGGTATTTTTCTTGTGAGAAACTGCTTTAAATAACTCAACTGTATAGTCTAGCCATATTTTACAAAAATTGGGAAACTCTGGCATGGCCCTTAGGTTTAAATGTTAAACACTTTTGAGAAACTATGTTATTTCGAGTCTGGTTTCCCCCAATTGTTCAACATTTATATTGTTTAGTTTATCCAACCACCCTAACTTGAAACATTTTCTGTAAATTTCATATTTGCAAAAGGATATACAGGTATCATACAGTCAGGTCCTAAAGTCTGAGTCAACCCTTCTCATCTATGAAAAACCATCATCAAATTTGTTATGATATGGTATTCAGATATTTAGGGTATATCATGAAACAAAAGTACATGTAAAATAAATTTGTTTCAGAAGACCTCAAAATATGAGAAGGCTTCAAACATTTTTTTCTACATTATTTCCCTTAAATCTCATGAGATCTATTTTCAATGTTTTTACGAAAACTTAATGACGCAAAGTGCAGTTGTTTTTTCCTGTGACAAGAAACATAAGGTAAAGTGACATTTCTTGTAACCCTTGAGCCCCCAGAGACTGTAGTGGACTTAGACTTTTGGAACAAACTGCATGTGCAGCCATGTGTAGAGTCTGTCATTAGCATTATTGACAGGCAAACAGATAAACCACACTACTTTTTGTTATAAAATACAAAGTAGCATCAACAGCAAAGTTCTAGTTGTTGTTTGTCTAATGTTTTGTGCCAACAGATTTTCGAATTTCCAGTGTGTGCTACCGTTTTGTCTGGATTCAGGTTGCAAAGCCATTTTGGATGTGAAAGTTCTGATCCAATAGTAGTTAACCATGCTCTAAGCACTGTTTATCCAAGAATTATTGGACCTGAATTACAATAAACAACAAGTTAGCTCTCAAATTAGCCCATCAACTGCAGACAATTCCAATCAAGGCAAAACTTGATGTCTCCACATTGGCTACCATGCAGGCAAACTTTGATTTTCTATCTGCAGTAATAAAAGACTAAACAGCAAAGGATTACTAGAAAAAAAACCATGTTCAGTTGCATATCATCTGAGGCCCGCCTTTCCATACTTATTCAGTCAGTTTGCCAAAAAACCCCATACTTGATCCTCATTATCTGAACCCCTTGGGTTGTGGTCACTTGACAGTTAGCTCTCTGGTGTCAACATAAAATCAAATGACCTAACACAAAACACTGAAGAAGAATAAATAATACATTCAAGCACCAATTCTCACCATGTGATTGTAGAAGCTCTCCCAGGTGTCCTTTAAGTTGAATATCTCATCTCCCAACAAGCCGTAATTGATGCTTCAATCCCGCCATCAGTGCCTCTTGCCAGCGGATGAGAGGGCCTAAATCATCGTCAATACCACGGCGGTTTTTAAACCGGCTACACCACTCCATTGCATTTATTTTTTGTCATCTCGCGGTCTCCAACACCTCTGAGGGGACCATTATGGAATTAAGGTCATCTTGACCTTTTAATGCTATCCCTGCCACTGTAATTAGGGGTGTTTTTCCTTTACCTTTTTAACCTATTATATTGTATTGCATCTATTTATATATTATAAACTTGTAAACCTTTTTAAGTGGCAAATGATACCAAGGGCAAAAAGACGATTTTTGTGTAGATAGGCCTAAAGTATGTGGTGCTTTGGCCTTGATCGTCTCAATTCCATGGCCTGAAAATTTAATATTAACGTGTTCATTACCTTTATACAATATTCATTCATTTGTGTTGTGTTTTATCTGCGTCTTCATTCCTGTTCTCTGCAATTTAAAACGGTTTGCAAGCCAAATCGAAGCACTCTAAACATCCGCCATTACAAAATCTTGTTCTGCTCACATGTGACACACAGTTGTCATGCGCAGCGAAATTGTCTTCTGCGCGAAATATAACTGAAGAGGGAAAGGATGGGTGAGACGCAAACTTTCTGCTAATTCTACGGCTTCGCATGAGGCGAGAAACAAATATTTGCCATATAAGGTAATCTGTCCTGACAACTTATTTGGGAAGTTAGGGGCCCAATGCAACTCATCTTGTCTTTTGCACCATCGTAAATTCAATCTTTTACAAGATAGGCACTAAATCCTTACTGGCTAACAAAATTGACACGTGACACGCTCTAAACCAATCAAATGGAGCCAGAAACCAACCGGGAAATTTGAAATCTCAAATTTAGGCCCTTTTTGGACGATTTACCACCCTTCGCCAAAATATCATAGGATACAAGGGAAATGAATATTTTCAAAAAATTTCTCCACAGACCTATTTCCAATGCCCTAATGCATAGTCAATCAAGGGCGCTACAAATTATTTCAAAATCTGAAGAAATGCCAAAACTTTGAATTCGACCTCATTGTCACTGTAGTTTGTCATAGTAAACAGCTGATTGATGACCGAAACACATACTCATCGAGACTAAATATTTTGATTCGAAGGTATCCTTCTGTGTGTTGAAGTATCTTCAAAACTTCTTCAAAAGATGCCAAATTTAGAGCACTATCTGGATCTTTTTTCAGTTTGAAACTGACATAAATACCTCCGGAGATATTCAAGATTCAATGCTGAGGGTAGATTGAACAACGGGAAAAGTTGTACTGTACGGGCCTAAAAAACCAAACCGTCGTTATAAACAAGAGGCGAATTAAAAGGTACTTACATTTGTATCTTGCAAAAAAGGACAATTAATCAAATCGTGAAGCAGCCCAAATGATAAACGTACTTTAACTGGTTTTGATGTCAAAATTCCACTTTTTGAACCGCATTCTACTGCTAGTTTCTCCAACAAATCGTTCACATTTCTCCTTCCAACAACATTGTCAACAAGGTCCCCTAACAAAAGGAGCGCGAAAACGTCAATGTTCAGCCACATATATGCCAGCCATCGACAAATAACATACGATTCCAATGAACTTTGAACAAATAGCAAATATATTTACTCTCCACTTTCCAGAATGGCAAGAACTGCAATATCGAACGTGGTCAGAACGAACGATTTGGTGATGTCCTCCTCGATACCTCTTGTCCTCATATCTTTATCCTATTCTGCTGTCATTTTTGCGAGATTATGAGTGGTAATCGACAATTACATCAGCCAAAAACCTCGTATAAATTTATGAATGGCGGTCCTTGCTTTCAGCAGCCCAAAAGAAATGGCTGTCGTTTCTCCTCTTACCGTACAGTACAGTGTAGCAGGTACATGAAATAAGTATGAACTGTTGATGTACGTAAGAAAGAATATAATAGCAACAAACGGAAGAAATATACATTTTGTTTTTAATGTGAAAAAATAGATTGACCATTTCGACAAAATAACATTTGAAATACTATTTTTAAAGCTCTTTCATATCAATTTCACATTCTGTTGGGATGTTGTAGAAAAATATCTATCTTTGGGCTACTTGCATCGGAGCAAAGGTCATCCATTAGAAAATCACCCTTTTATGGTCAAGCAACACAGCAGCAGCGACCAAAGCTGGACATTTATATCGCACTTGTAGACTCATGGAAACATGCACGTATTTTTCGAAAGATGGCAAAGTTTTAAGTCAGTGCATGTTTTTCGAAAGTTAAGAAGCAACCCTACCTGAATTTAAAAAGCTGAGGAACCTTTGTAATTTGCAGTTTTAATTATCCCAGCGCATTAAAAAATGTTTTTGCAATATACAGTTATAAGGTTATAGCAACTATTTGGACATTATTTTGAGTGTGAATTATGTTATTTACTTGTTTTGAGATCTTACTAAGTAATTTGGGAGCCCTCTTGACAAGGCTAAATTAGCTCTACTCTTCTGGCATTAAAAATATAAGAAACACGCAAAAAACTGTTTTTGCTGTCAAACAGAAAATACGTGAATGCTTCCACGAGTCTACAAATTACTATACAAATGTCAAGATTTCTTTTTGACAGCAAAACTGTTTGTCAGTATTGAAAGTTTCTCAAAATTCTCACTATCTGAGTACTCACCGAGTACAAAAACTTCCGTAGGGGTTTGGGAGGTCTCTGTGATCTCCTGTGTCATTGTAAGAATCTAAGAAAATCTTATGCATTCATGCCATGATCTAGATCAGGCAAGGAATATCATTTTAATTTTTGATGACCTCAGAGTTCAATTTCTTGAAACGAGCTTCATGCCACTCAAGTGGCCCTGAATAATTAAAATCTTTAATACTCGAGAATGTTTTCATTTTTCATTTAGTTCTTTTTGGTCAGGATTACTTGCATGATCTAGATGGTGACATGAATGCATAAACATAGCTTTGAAATTGTCATAAAGTGTTACAAAGACACAGGAGATCCCAGAGTGGCAGGCAATTTCTTAAATCTTTTGGCCATTTTTCTACCAAAAGTTTTAACGTTTTAACCAAAAGATGTCTAGTGCCAGAAGTGTAGAGTTAATTTAGCCTTGTCAAGACGGCTTCCAAATTACCTAGTAAGATCTCAAAACAAGTAAATAACATAATTCACACTCAAAATAATGTCCAAATAGTTGCTATAACCTTATAACTGTATATTGCAAAAACATTTTTTGATGCGCTGGGATAATTAAAACTGCAAATTACAAAGGTTCCTCAGCTTTTTAGCTGGACATTTATATCGCACTTGTAGACTCATGGAAACATGCACGTATTTTTCGAAAGATGGCAAAGTTTTAAGTCAGTGCATGTTTTTCGAAAGTTAAGAAGCAACCCTACCTGAATTTAAAAAGCTGAGGAACCTTTGTAATTTGCAGTTTTAATTATCCCAGCGCATCAAAAAATGTTTTTGCAATATACAGTTATAAGGTTATAGCAACTATTTGGACATTATTTTGAGTGTGAATTATGTTATTTACTTGTTTTGAGATCTTACTAGGTAATTTGGAAGCCGTCTTGACAAGGCTAAATTAACTCTACACTTCTGGCACTAGACATCTTTTGGTTAAAACGTTAAAACTTTTGGTAGAAAAATGGCCAAAAGATTTAAGAAATTGCCTGCCACTCTGGGATCTCCTGTGTCTTTGTAACACTTTATGACAATTTCAAAGCTATGTTTATGCATTCATGTCACCATCTAGATCATGCAAGTAATCCTGACCAAAAAGAACTAAATGAAAAATGAAAACATTCTCGAGTATTAAAGATTTTAATTATTCAGGGCCACTTGAGTGGCATGAAGCTCGTTTCAAGAAATTGAACTCTGAGGTCATCAAAAATTAAAATGATATTCCTTGCCTGATCTAGATCATGGCATGAATGCATAAGATTTTCTTAGATTCTTACAATGACACAGGAGATCACAGAGACCTCCCAAACCCCTACGGAAGTTTTTGTACTCGGTGAGTACTCAGATAGTGAGAATTTTGAGAAACTTTCAATACTGACAAACAGTTTTGCTGTCAAAAAGAAATCTTGACATTTGTATAGTAATTTGTAGACTCGTGGAAGCATTCACGTATTTTCTGTTTGACAGCAAAAACAGTTTTTTGCGTGTTTCTTATATTTTTAATGCCAGAAGAGTAGAGCTAATTTAGCCTTGTCAAGAGGGCTCCCAAATTACTTAGTAAGATCTCAAAACAAGTAAATAACATAATTCACACTCAAAATAATGTCCAAATAGTTGCTATAACCTTATAACTGTATATTGCAAAAACATTTTTTAATGCGCTGGGATAATTAAAACTGCAAATTACAAAGGTTCCTCAGCTTTTTAAATTCAGGTAGGGTTGCTTCTTAACTTTCGAAAAACATGCACTGACTTAAAACTTTGCCATCTTTCGAAAAATACGTGCATGTTTCCATGAGTCTACAAGTGCGATATAAATGTCCAGCTTTGGTCGCTGCTGCTGTGTTGCTTGACCATAAAAGGGTGATTTTCTAATGGATGACCTTTGCTCCGATGCAAGTAGCCCAAAGATAGATATTTTTCTACAACATCCCAACAGAATGTGAAATTGATATGAAAGAGCTTTAAAAATAGTATTTCAAATGTTATTTTGTCGAAATGGTCAATCTATTTTTTCACATTAAAAACAAAATGTATATTTCTTCCGTTTGTTGCTATTATATTCTTTCTTACGTACATCAACAGTTCATACTTATTTCATGTACCTGCTACACTGTACTGTACGGTAAGAGGAGAAACGACAGCCATTTCTTTTGGGCTGCTGAAAGCAAGGACCGCCATTCATAAATTTATACGAGGTTTTTGGCTGATGTAATTGTCGATTACCACTCATAATCTCGCAAAAATGACAGCAGAATAGGATAAAGATATGAGGACAAGAGGTATCGAGGAGGACATCACCAAATCGTTCGTTCTGACCACGTTCGATATTGCAGTTCTTGCCATTCTGGAAAGTGGAGAGTAAATATATTTGCTATTTGTTCAAAGTTCATTGGAATCGTATGTTATTTGTCGATGGCTGGCATATATGTGGCTGAACATTGACGTTTTCGCGCTCCTTTTGTTAGGGGACCTTGTTGACAATGTTGTTGGAAGGAGAAATGTGAACGATTTGTTGGAGAAACTAGCAGTAGAATGCGGTTCAAAAAGTGGAATTTTGATATCAAAACCAGTTAAAGTACGTTTATCATTTGGGCTGCTTCACGATTTGATTAATTGTCCTTTTTTGCAAGATACAAATGTAAGTACCTTTTAATTCGCCTCTTGTTTATAACGACGGTTTGGTTTTTTAGGCCCGTACAGTACAACTTTTCCCGTTGTTCAATCTACCCTCAGCATTGAATCTTGAATATCTCCGGAGGTATTTATGTCAGTTTCAAACTGAAAAAAGATCCAGATAGTGCTCTAAATTTGGCATCTTTTGAAGAAGTTTTGAAGATACTTCAACACACAGAAGGATACCTTCGAATCAAAATATTTAGTCTCGATGAGTATGTGTTTCAGTCATCAATCAGCTGTTTACTATGACAAACTACAGTGACAATGAGGTCGAATTCAAAGTTTTGGCATTTCTTCAGATTTTGAAATAATTTGTAGCGCCCTTGATTGACTATGCATTAGGGCATTGGAAATAGGTCTGTGGAGAAATTTTTTGAAAATATTCATTTCCCTTGTATCCTATGATATTTTGGCGAAGGGTGGTAAATCGTCCAAAAAGGGCCTAAATTTGAGATTTCAAATTTCCCGGTTGGTTTCTGGCTCCATTTGATTGGTTTAGAGCGTGTCACGTGTCAATTTTGTTAGCCAGTAAGGATTTAGTGCCTATCTTATCTTTTACGGCTGTTGAGGGACTTGTACTTTAGTTAGGGATGAGTACAAATAAAAATTGATGAAACCTTTGTCTTGCAACAGCGTTGAGAGCTATTGTATAAATATTTAAACTATTATCTTTGTTACGGAATGTCGTATTGCGCAATGAACTTACAAAAAATCGAGCATGAGGTCAAATTTATTTTTGTGTGTGCTTATTTGTTCCGAGTTTTGTTTGGAATAATAGAAAATAATTTTTTTGTTTGAAAGAATGCTTATGATATTTTATCATGCCTTGATGAAAGCAGTAAGAATGCCAAGTATTCCATGCAAAACCCCAGGGTGACCCCCTTGAGTTAGCCTAATGACCCTTCGTAGATTAGAACAAAAAAGCAAAAAAATCAATGTCTCCTTATAAGAAACCGCTTGTAAGGAACCGTACGCTCAACAAATTACAATACCTGAATTAAAAAGCTAAGAAACTTTTGTAACTTGCAGCTGTTATTTTCCATGTAAACGATGAAAATGGCGTTGTCTGTGCTGTGCTAGCAGAAGGCAGCTGCCAATTATTCTAGCATGGGCCAGGACCACTCAAAATTAAAAAAAATATATTTTTCTATAAAATTATAAATCATATAATTATAAGGTCTAATAATTATAAAATGTTGCCTCTCGCCCTGCTGGCCTTGCATCTGAATTTTACAAAGAAGGCATCTGTTAGTGCAGTAGGGAAAACAATCGTTTATTGTTGATAAACAATAGGGTACCTTATGGGAACGATAAGCCACCAGGCGAAGAACGATAAGCCTTACAATGGCCCTCTGGCCGTGGCCATGACCGTTGTTAAACCTGTGGCCATGGTTTTGGGGAATGACCAAAGGGATATTTACGGGGGTTAAAAGATGTTATTTTTCATAAAAAACATTTCTTTAAAATGACGAAACTGGTTTTAGTTTTAGACCATGTCGTCGAATTTGCATGGTTTGTTTATATAGAGTAACCCCCGGATTTTCTTACAACTCCTCCTTGAAACCTCGTTTGGATGAAAAAAGAACAATAGGTCAGATTTCTCGCCTACGTACAAACATTCCTTGAAATACTGCGTTCTGATTGGATAATCCAGCCCATTGACTTACCCCTTCTTTCTTCCTCCCTTCCTCCTTCCTCCGATCTCCCCTTCGCTGCGCATGACAACTGTGTGTCACATGTGAGCAGAACAAGATTTTGTAATGGCGGATGTTTTGGAGTGCTTCGATTTGGCTTGCAAACCGTTTTAAATTGCAGAGAACAGGAATGAAGACGCAGATAAAACACAACACAAAAGAATGAATATTGTATAAAGGTAATGAACACGTTAATATTAAATTTTCAGGCCATGGAATTGAGACGATCAAGGCCAAAGCACCACATACTTTAGGCCTATCTACACAAAAATCGTCTTTTTGCCCTTGATGATACATACAGGGTGTCCCAAAAAAATTGTGCCCCGTTTGCCAGAAGATTGCGAAAAAAACGGCAAAAGAATCTGGCCAATTTTTTGCATAATGCTGCACTTCGGATATTCAATTAAAGTTTGCAACCATCCTCGTAATAATCCGTTGAGAAATGATGGAGGTATGACCGTCAGGAGGCCAAATTTGCCTGATCACTGAAACCAGCAGTCAGCCATTTTGTCTTACTATATGGAAGCGATAAATAGCTTCATGGATTGAAAATGAAACAGCAGCCTCCAATTTCATAGCTTTCGTGAAAATTCCGATAATCCTCGGAGAGCTCCACTATTTCTGATCTCACAGAAATTATTTCTTACTTCACGTGAAGATACTTATCACTGCAAAAAGTAAGACAATATAGCCGACCGCTGGTTTTCAGTCATCAGGCAAATATGGTCTTCTGAAGGTCATACCTCCATCATTTCTCAACGGATTTTTACGGGGATGGTTGCAAACTTTAATTGAATATCTGAAGAGCAGCATCATGCAAAAGTTTGGCGAGTATCTTTTGCCGTTTTGTTGCAATCTTTAGGCAAACGGGGCACAATTTTTTTTGGGACACCCTGTACATACATATGTATATCTTGCTGCTACTGAGGTAATTACAGTTCAATTTATCTCCGAAATTGCGACAAAAAATGCAATAATATTCACTTTTCCACACATCACCTTGTAAGCCTGCAAGCTTCCTTCCAGTCGTTTACTGTGTGTTTTTCAAAGGGATGAACTGAATCAAACGCTGCATAAATCACATTGCGTCACTCGCCCCAGGCTCTTTTCACAAGACCATGGGGTAAAAAACACCCCAAAAAATGACATTTCCCGTCACCAAAATGAAAAAGAAATATTACTGGCAATCGATTCTACGATGATTTTTCCATCAGGGATCATCCTAGCTTGCGAAAGTTTGATTTCGTCCAAAAGTAGTTCAGTTGCACTTTGATGAAGATAAGAGAAGAAAACTTCATGTACAAAGCCTTTTCAAACTCTTAGGCTAAGCAGACACGATCGGAGAGACACCTAAGTCCATTTAACGCCCAAGGCCAACAATTTTGATATCCTTTCCTCCAATCGTGCCTTGCTTTAAACATTTCATCAACACACACAATCAAGCGCGCAAAGTAACATCGTGAAAAGCATTGTTCAAAAACAACGAGATAACAAGAAAACCTTGTTTAAGAAAACAACGAGATAACAATGAAATCTCGTTGAAAGCAATCGAAATCTGGACGAAACCAAAGTGCCCCTCTCTCCATCAACTCATTGCGCGAGTGAAAGATATCTCTGTATTGTTTCGATAATAAACATAAACAATGCCTATAGATATCTCAGATATGCTTCGTTGATTGTTTCGATTGGGTGCATAAATAATGCATATTCTTACAACATTCCTGATTCCTATCATCTAGCCTAAAAAAAGGTAGGTAGGTATATAGGTATATAGGTGTATAGGTGTATTCCTTCCGGTTTGATCGAGACAACTTCCATAATGTTTTCATTCTTCAATTATAAAAAGGAACTTCATGTCTCGAAATGATTGATCGTACGTCGCTAGCTCACATGAGCAGCCATTTTCAGTTTATTAGCCTGATAAATCAAGACAGCATTTGAGCAGTTTTGATACTGCATAGCACAAATGCCGCCCACATACATAGCGCTTTCAAATTAAACAAGCTTTGTTTTGTTCTTTGGAAGTATTCACGGTAACTATGTATATCAGTTTTCAACAAATGGTCAAATTTAAATCAATTTTAAAAATCCAAATTATCCTGTGAAAGACAATGCGGCCTACAAAGTATCTCAGATCGAAGCAGGATTCAAGTGGTTTGCTACTATGTCGATTTTTGTTTAATCAAAATTACCAAAACCACACTGTCTACATAAATAGCCATGTAAAGAAGTTTTCTACAGAGAGACCATGGATTGATAAGTAAACAGATCGATGAGACGATTAATAAATTAGCTTGTCAGAAACCCGATTACAGATTTGCATGCTTAATGGGAAGGCACCCTGCCTGCTGACTATTCCTGGATATGAGCGGGGTCTCTGAGTGGCTAACTGATGGAAGTTACCTGTAATTGCCACACATCTTATCTGCATGTGGAGCCAAGTTGAGCTGATAAATAACTGCATTGACAATCTCTGGAATTCTGGATGATGGGATTCCTCGGAGGCGTGCAAACATCTCCAGCATCTCCCGACCAGTTAGACGATCAAGTATTGCATCAAACTACAAAAAATTGAAACAACCATAAGAAGGACAATCACTGTGCGGTTATACTGTAGTGCAAGCTCAATGAGTGAATCAAGCGAATCAAAAGATTTTACCAAGATTAAACAAAATTGCAAGATACTGCTATCTGTAGATTTGCGTTCTTAAAATGTCCACACATAGGACCAAATATCTAAAATCGAAATTCATTTTTTTCAGCACAACATTCTACCCCGATCCCTGGCCTCTGATTTCAGTCCGCCTTTTAGGATGGATCTAATCTATTCATTTCATTTTTAATTGCGCGCGACGTAGGAGCAAGGTTACTAAAGTACCACTTTAGTAAGCTTTTACCACTTTTACCATTTACACCACTTTTTAAAAAGGGTAAGAAAGATGAACCAAAAAATTACAGGCCAATCTCATTTTTGCCAAAGATCTTGAAAGTCATTGAAAAAATTGTCCACGAGCAGATACAAGAATACTTGGATACAAATAAGATTCTCTATGAATACCAGTCTGGTTTTCGTCCTTTCCACCCAACAGACACATGCCTATCATATCTAAGTGATTAAATCATACAAGGGTTTGAAAACAGGAAGTTTACTGGCAGGATATTAATTGATTTACAAAAAGCGTTTGGTACAATCGACCAAGAAATTTTCCTTGAAAAAATGAAACACATTGGCTTTGCCGATTCAGTCACAATAATAATAATAATAACAATAATAATAACAATAATAATAATAATAATAATAATAATAATAATAATAATAATAATAATAATAATAATAATAATAATAGTAATGAGACTCTATTGAGACTTATTGTAATGAGATTATAATAATAATGAGACTCCGTTGGTTAAGGGTACCTACAGGTGCAATGGCAGGAAGAGTTGCCAGATCTGCAACGTCATAACTGAGGGGGATAATTTTGAAAACTCGGACGAAAATCGATCTTTCACAAATTTTTCGGGGAGGTATAACTGCAACTCAGAGAATGTAGTGTATTTGCTACAATGTGAGGATTGCAACAAAAAGTATGTAGGTAGCACCAAAACAAAATTTAGGCAAAGATTCAATGTTTACAAATCATATTTCAGATCTTACGCACGCAAACATAACGAGGGATCACTCGGCAGGGGTATATTAATTCCACAAGCAAACTTTTTCAGTCATTTCTTTGAGGGGAGCCACAATGGTAAATTTACAGTTAGGGTTAAAATGATTGATGGGGCTGATGATGTCTTTTCATTGCGACGTAAGGAACTTTTTTGGCAATACAGGCTGGGAACTTTTTTACCCAAGGGTTTGAATGAACGGGCTGCAGATGTAGAACTCGATATGTTTGCGTGTGGCGTGGCCTAATTCCTGCCATTGTATCTGATGTCTCTGGGGGGTTTTGCTGGCGGTGCTCTATGGTCTTCCTATTTGGCTTCATGTTTTTTTGCATGTGGCGTTAGGGTGGAATCCCCTATCAAGCCATTCAGGATTCAGCAATTTGCGAATCATTGAAAGGCTAATTGGGAGGGTCGTGGGGTTGCCGGCTGGATCCCTTGGAGGTTTGGTCTGTGACTATTTTGATCCTCCAGGGTGAACATTTGCTAATGTGCCAACCATTTCATTTTCTTGTTTACGCTAAAAAAACAGTTTGGAACAAAACGTGATTTTCATTCCCACTTGGTTTTAATTTCGGGGGTAGTCATGTTTTCTGGGAATAGGGTTCTTTGTAGTAAAAATGTAATTTTACTTCATCTTTAGTTTTACCTTGCCTTGTTTATCACGTAGTATAAATTCCCGGTTGTCCTTTAGAAAGTAGTGCTGACGAAGATTTTTAATCGAAATGTTCAAGATTTTAACAGTTGTGTTTTTATTCATTTTATTTCTGTTAATTTTTGATGGTGGTTTAGTTCAATTTAATAATAATAATAATAATAATAATAATAATAATAATAATAATAATAATAATAATCAAGCGCGTTCGCTCAAATCCGTTGTCTCAGTTTATAAGAATAAGACGGATCTGTCACCTTTTGACTGACTATCACAAACATGCAACGCAATTCATAAACTTTTATGCAAACCGAGGATATTCCGTGAAAACACTAACAGAAGTTGCAACCGAAGTAGAAGCACGAGATCGCAACTGTCTATTAAAACAGAAAGTTACTGAAAAGAATAAAGAAAACAGAGTTCCTCTAGTAATTGATTGGCACCAGAAGTTTAAGGGACTCTCCCAAATACTACAAAGACACTACCATTTCATGATAATTGAACATCCAGATCTCAAACAAGTATTCCCAGAACCACCCATAATTTCCTACCGAAGAAATCCAAACTTGCACAATCATCTGGTTCAAACAAAGCGACAAAAGAACAAAAAGGCCGGCTATTCTGTGCGCTGTACGTTAGAAAAATCAAAGAAAAGAGGACGTCCATGCAAATTGTGTTGCCACATGGGACAAACAAATGACATAACAAATACAAAGACTGGCAAAACATGTCGTATTGACGGTGGTTCCTGCAACAGCAAAAATGTGATTTATGCCGCTGAATGTATGAAGCATCAGCTAATATACATCGGATATACATCCACAGCTTTAAGCCAAAGGTTTAATAAGCACCGGAGTGATGCAAAGCATGATCCGGATGCAACGGAACTGGGCAAACATTTTCACGAGAGTGAAGCATGCAATTTTGATAGGGATTTAAAGGTACATATCCTGCAGAGATTAGACGGAGATCGTGATAAATTAGAAAATTACGAAAACTTGTGGATATCACGATTAGACTCCAGAGAACCAAACGGACTAAATTCTAGCCTTAATGAGCTCGGAAAGACATATCATAAACTATACAAGCATATGTAGCAGTTTAATAAAAGTTTCGTCACATCATCGTTCTCCGTTCTCTATTTCATTTTTAGAATTTTAGACTCCTTTTATTTATGGAACACAACATTCGCATTTGATAACGTTAGATTGTAAAACATTTATTACACCCCTTTACGTTAGTAAAGGGATGTTAACGCCAAGGCGGACATTATGATTTTCTAGCCCCCCCTCGTGCCCATGCCTCCATCCTGTCACAAAGCGTGCTCTCCCTCTCAAGAAGTCTTCCGTTCAGAAGCTAAATTCAAGTCACAAGGTTTCTTTCAAGTTGAGCAATTCTCCAGCCGCGTCATTTTATTTCCACTTGATAAAGTTGTCGACCAGAACAAAGTCCATGGCAAGAACTGTGAGCTTGAAGAGAGGATTTACTGGCATGTGATAAACTAATATTCAAAGGCGAAGCGTTCGGATATGGCCTAAGAACGGAGAAGGGAAGTAATCGTGTCTTCATAATTGCGTCGTAGCAGACTATTTAGTGAGTGTATCTACAAGGTACAAGAAGAAAATAAGACTGAATCAAATCTAAAGTTTGCTTGGAGTATTCTGCTAGCATGTATTTGTGGCAGAAAAGGTCAGTTGCACGAGCAAAGTTTCACCAAGTTGTAGCTCACAATTTGAAGCTCAATCACAAGCCAACAGGTCCTGTAGCTTCACTCCCAGGCAACAAGCAGACAAGGAGTGGTATTCCAGACCACAGATACTTTCAACTGTAGCTGCCCACCATCTTATACACAGGGGAATTGGATGGCATTGCAGTTTATTGTCTTGCTGTGCTGGTAGTCTGCATTTCATTATCGAATTGGGGAAAACAAGAAAAGATACAAAATGTTGCGAATCACTAACATTCAATGGAGCTGAAAGCAAGTTAGAACATCCAAACATTAGATCCATTTATCAAGCAGAAAGAAGGAAATACAGACAGCAGCTGATCAGGTGCTAATTACTGGTAGTTTGGATCATTGTCAGTACAGCATGCCGATGGTAAAGAACATATGTAACTTGTTATGAGTGGGGCAGTTCTCACTGTTGGTTTTATTTATCCAAGGGGAACCCCCCATGGTCCATGGTTTCAAACTGTTTCATTGAAAAGAGTTGTTTGTAATATCCAAGGGAAAACCTATCCTTGGATCATGGTTGAGATGAGAATGGGCATGAAAATATATGTGAGATAACCGAAAAATGAAATTGAAATGAGTTGTATTGTGATATCCAAGGGTTCACCACGGTTGAGATGAAAATGGCCATGAAATTATATGCGAAATAACCGAAAAATAAAATTAAAAATAGTTGTGCTGTGATATGAAAATATATGCAATATAACCGAAAAATGAAATTGAAAAGAGTTGTGTTGTTAGATATTCAAGGGGAAACCTATCCTTGGACCACGGTTGAGATGAAAATGGTCAGGAAAATATGTGCGATATAACCGTAAAATGAAATTGAAAAGAGTTGTGTTGTGATATGAAAATATATGCGAAATAACCGAAAAATGAAATTGAAATGAGTTGTGTTGTTAGTTATCCAAGGGGAAACCTATCCTTGGACCACGGTTGAGATGAAAATGGTCATGGAAATATATGCGATATAACCAAAAAAAAAAAATGCAATTGAAAAGAGTTGTGTTGTGATATGAAAATATATGCGAAATAACCGAAAAATGAAATTAAAAAGAGTTGTGTTGTTAGATATCCAAGGGGAAACCTATCCTTGGACCACGGTTGAGATGAAAATGGTCATGGAAATATATGCGATATAACCGTAAAATGAAATTGAAAAGAGTTGTGTTGTGATATGAAAATATATGCGAAATAACCGAAAAATGAAATTGAAATGAGTTGTGTTGTTAGATATCCAAGGGGAAACCTATCCTTGGACCACGGTTGAGATGAAAATGGTCATGGAAATATATGCGATATAACCGAAAAATGAAATTGAAAAGAGTTGTGTTGTGATATGAAAATATATGCGAAATAACCGAAAAATGAAATTGAAATGAGTTGTATTGTTAGATATCCAAGGGGAAACCTATCCTTGGACCACGGTTGAGATGAAAACGGTCATAAAAATATATGCGATATAACGGAAAAATGAAATTGAAATGAGTTGTGTTGTTAGATATCCAAGGGGAAACCTATCCTTGGACCACGGTTGAGATAAAAATGGTCATGGAAATATATGCGATATAACCGAAAAATGAAATTGAAAAGAGTTGTGTTGTGATATGAAAATATATGCGAAATAACCGAAAAATGAAATTGAAATGAGTTGTGTTGTTAGAGATCCAAGGGGAAACCTATCCTTGGACCACGGTTGAGATGAAAATGGTCATGAAAATATATGCGATATAACCGAAAAATGAAATTGAAAAGAGTTGTGTTGTGATATGAAAATATATGCGAAATAACCGAAAAATGAAATTGAAATGAGTTGTATTGTTAGATATCCAAGGGGAAACCTATCCTTGGACCACGGTTGAGATGAAAACGGTAATAAAAATATATGCGATATAACGGAAAAATGAAATTGAAAAGAGTTGTGTTGTGATATGAAAATATATGCGAAATAACCGAAAAATGAAATTGAAATGAGTTGTGTTGTTAGATATCCAAGGGGAAACCTATCCTTGGACCACGGTTGAGATGAAAATGGTCATGGAAATATATGCGATATAACCGAGAAATGAAATTGAAAAGAGTTGTGTTGTGATATGAAAATATATGCGAAATAACCGAAAAATGAAATTAAAAAGAGTTCTGTTGTGATATGAAAATATATGCGATATAACGGAAAAATGAAATTGAAATGAGTTGTGTTGTTAGATATCCAAGGGGAAACCTATCCTTGGATCACAGTTAAGATGGAAATGAACTTGAAAATAGACGTGAAATAAATGAAATGTAAAGAGGTCTTTTTAGATATCCAAGGGGAAATATATCCTTGGATTACGTTGTAAAGTTGTGTTCTTAGGTATCCATAAGGAAACCCATCTTTGGTTCACGGTTTCCTGGGGTAAGCCCATCCTCAGTTCACAATTTAGAATTGGTTTGTTAGATGAAACCTAATAATTCCCTTGGATCATGGTATGGGTATTGAGTGGTGTTCCTAGGTATCCAAGGGGAAACCCATCTTTGGTTCACAGTTTCCTAGGGTAAGCCCATCTTCAGTTCACAGTTTAGAGTTGGTTTGTTAAATATCCAAGGGCAAACCTAAGCATTGTGGTATAATATCCAAGTGGAAACCCATATTTGGTTCACGGTTTCCAGGTTGGATTATTGTTGGGGTTGTTTTTTCATGCAAACCGTTTCTGAATTAGCCAAATTACTTTCCTCTAAAGTACCAGTATTCACGGAACCGCCAATGCTCTAACCTTGCTGCTTGTGTCAGGTATCCAGGTCCCATGAACAACTTTCTCCTCTCTGCTAACATGAGGGCGGCAACAGTAAGACAAAGACCACCATAGCGGCACCCTGAACAGAAACTGTAGTGTCACAAGAGTCTACAACCTATAATGGAGCCAACAAACAACCATACAAGTAGAAATTCTGATGCGGCAAATCATTCCTCGTAATGCATTGGATCATTGGTCAAATTACACTTGTCACCAATACTTAGAATTCCCTTATCAGCACAGCAGTGTTTAGGGACCCCAACCAGTGGGCCAGTTCCTTGCGGAAATGGTGGGGCGTTGGTCCGATCAAGGGCTCAGTGTGGTAGCTTGGGCGTACTTTGGCAGTTAGGCCGCTCTATGTAGCGCGGCGGTTCTGTTTATTGTTGTTCCTTATATATTATATGTTTACAGAATGCAAGAATGTATCAGAAGTTGAAAGAGTTAAAGGAAATGAATGTGTGAGAAGTGATATTTCTTACAGTATTTTACATTTGGCAAACTGTTGTTTCGTTCATGTTTCAGAAAGTTGATAGAGTTAATGGAAATGAATGTGTGAGAAATGATATTTCCTACAGTATTTCACATTTTGGCAAACTGTTGTTTCGTTCATGTTTCAGAAAGTTGAAAGAGCTTATGGAAATGTATGTGTGAGAAGTGATATTGATTGTAGTATTTTACATTTGGAAATCTGTTGTTCTCCAAAGATACGACCCCAATAAGCTGCCACACTTTCCGTTGTGTTTTCTTCAATGTCCTTCTGCCGGGGCGAGTTGCTTTGTTTGGAAAGATCCAATATGGCCGTCTCTGTTCCAGTGATTCCCGCCGCGGGGCGTTAATCGAACATTAATTGACTGATGAAGGTCTACGATAGATCGAAAATGTTCAAACAAACTAGTCTTGTTTTCTCTGCGTATTATCTACCTGAAACAAGAATACTCAATCTTACTTGACGCAATATCAAAGAAACAGATTGCAATATGGATAACTTACAAAACTATCGACGAAGAATTGGTTTATTCGCCGCCAGCTCTTGTACAGTTAAAGTCAAAATGAAAGGAAGAAGAGACGGGGATGCTGGTTTACGATTTTCTTTATCAATCGTTTTCCTGGCAATCGTAAGTCTTTCTTCGCTATTAAACATTCAAGACAAAGGCATAGAAAAGAATCCTGGTCCTCCAACAGTTTTCACTAACTTTCACTATGAAAATGATATGGAACGAACATTGTTTTTGGAACAAAAGAATCAAAATAAATTGATCACTAAACTAGTTAGTCACAATAGTTTCTTGAAGGATTGCCGCGAAAAACAAATTGTCCCCAATGGTTTGACTACAAACCTACCAGTGTGTGCCTCACAGCCAAATGAAGAACTTATTAACAAGATAAATGTAATTACTCAGAAGAACTCTTTGGAAGCAATTGATGTCATCTCAAAACACTATGACGATCTAATACCTACAATTAATGAAAAAATCACAGAAAATCAAAGCAAACTTAGGAAATGTTGTAATTCTGAAGAACGCTTTCGATACTTGTTGTGATGCCTACAAGATTTCAAGAAAAAGGAAAACAAAAGATTTGGAAGGGTAAAAAACAAGAAAATCAAAAGACTCTCTACTCATCATATTGAAAATTGCTTTAGTGATACGAAGACAAATCCGATATTGATCAATCATTTGAATTTGCAAAATACTGAAAGAGAATTTTTAACAAGTGGAAAAGAAATTTGCGACCGCCTTGTTGACGCTGGGATGTCTTTGCTACAAAAACGATTTCCCCATTTCAGTTTTCAATCTTCATGCCTTTCATCAGATTACCTGATATTCGATCCAGTACCTACGATTCACATTCATCACACTGGAAAAAACCATTTTTTTACATCAACTTCAATAGGAGGCCCAGTGCGAATATTTGATAGTCTCAATCTAAAACCAACAGATGAACTGACTCTTCAAATCACAGCAATTTACTCACCGGACAAACAAATAGTACCAACAACGATTCAAACACATATATAGTCAACGCAGAAAGGTCCTTACGACTATGGTCTCTTTGCAATAGCTTACGCAGTTGAACTAGCTTCAAACAAAGACCCTTCTACAGTAACGTTTGATCAAACAAAGTTGCGAGATCACTATCGTTCATGCATATATCACCGTTTCCCAAACTAAGAATCAACTTTCTCAAGCGGCAAGAAAGTGAAATTACGAGATCAACAAGCAAACTTAGCAAATGGACATTTCCAAAAAAATTTTGCAAGTTGCCCACAAGCAAACTGAAAAGTAACAGCATGAAACTAAGTAATCGATTTTCTGCTTTGGAAGCAATTAATGCGAAACAAACATTTCCTGCCAAAAGATCGAGACATGATAAGCTCCACACCACTGAATATTACACTAAAGGACGAAACAATCTGTTCAAAAAAAATAACCAAAAATCTAATGAGTACAACCTTTCACAGCACAAATTAACAGAAGATGAAAAGTTAATTTTAGAACTTGGCCTCTCTTTTTGCCCTAGCCAAAAGAATTTTAACAGAGAGAAATTCGCCAATAATACGCATGCATTTATACGACGCCTTAAACTAAAAGAATACTTCTATGAAAGATCACAAACTGATGACAAATTCGATAATGAAAAGAAAAATCAATCAATCACTAGCAAAGATTGTTGTGCTCTTAATTGGAACATTAAGAATCCTCATTGGTATCCAGAAGCAGTACGAGAAGGACGTTCAGAAGGATTGGTTGACTTCATCAACAGTTGTACTAAAGACTTCAGTGAACATATCCATTCAAAAAGGAACAAACACTGGAATAACCTAAAAGATAGTCAAAGACAAGCCATAAAATCATGGTCATCTGACGAATCGATTATAATCAAACCTGCAGATAAAGGGAGTGGGATTGTGATTATGAACACAAAAGACTATAATGAAGCATGTTTGAACACACTACAAGATAAAGAGTTCTATGAGACAGTCCATGGTGATCCAAACCCAACGTATCGTAAATCCCTTGATAAAATTATCGACGAACTTAAAGTTAAGGGCTATATCAGCGAAACAGAAGAAATTAAACTTAAAGAAGGAAACAGGACACCTTGTTTCTATGGTCTTCCCAAAATCCATAAGGCCTTCGAAAAGTTCCCTCCTCTTCGTCCAATTTGCAGTGGGTATAACTCATGCTCCACAAGATCATCAGAATGGGTAGATAGTTTTCTGAAACCAGCAGCAATGCAGACAAGCTCATATGTCCGAGATACGACTGACTTCGTCAACAAAATAGAGCAATTCAAAATCGACAGTACTAAAAGCAAAGATCCCTACATCGTAACAATGGATGTATCCTCGTTGTATCCAAACATCGACCATGGAGAAGGTGTAGCTGCATGCATAGAAGCACTTGAAAGACGCACAAATAAGTCTGTTCCTAGCGATGTTATAGCCGACCTCCTAATCTTCATCCTAAAAAGCAACACACTATCATTCGACGGCAAATTTTACCATCAAATCAAAGGGACTGCAATGGGTACACCCATGACTGTTAGCTTTGCAAACTTATTTATGTCAAAATTTGAGACTGATTTGCTACATGACTATGAAAGAGAATATCATAAAGGTCCTGCTATGTGGATACGATACATAGACGATGTATTTTTTGTATGGGATCATAATCAAGAAGAGCTGAAACATTTCCTGTCTTATTGCAACTCATTCGCTGCAAAGAATTCTTACAGATCTACTATTAAATTTACAATGGAATATTCCAAATCTGATGTTGTTTTTCTAGACACAAAAGTAAAGAAGCATGATAGGACCTTGATAACAGAATTACATTGCAAACCAACAGCTACGCACACTTACCTCCACAAACTATCAGACCATCCAACGCATACACTTCGCTCAAATCCGTTGTCTCAGTTAATAAGAATAAGACGGATCTGTCACCTTTTGACTAACTATCGAAAACATACAACGCAATTCATAAACTTTTATGCAAACCGAGGATATTCCGTGAAAACACTAACAGAAGTTGCAACCGAAGTAGAAGCACGAGATCGCAACTGTCTATTAAAACAGAAAGTTACTGAAAAGAATAAAGAAAACAGAGTTCCTCTAGTAATTGATTGGCACCAGAAGTTTAAGGGACTCTCCCAAATACTACAAAGACACTACCATTTCATGATAATTGAACATCCAGATCTCAAACAAGTATTCCCAGAACCACCCATAATTTCCTACCGAAGAAATCCAAACTTGCACAATCATCTGGTTCAAACAAAGCGACAAAAGAACAAAATGGCCGGCTATTCTGTGCGCTGTACGTTAGAAAAATCAAAGAAAAGAGGACGTCCATGCAAATTGTGTTGCCACATGGGACAAACAAATGACATAACAAACACAAAGACTGGCAAAACATGTCGTATTGACGGTGGTTCCTGCAACAGCAAAAATGTAATTTATGCCGCTGAATGTATGAAGCATCAGCTAATATACATCGGAAATACATCCACAGCTTTAAGCCAACGGTTTAATAAGCACCGGAGTGATGCAAAGCATGATCCGGATGCAACGGAACTGGGCAAACATTTTCACGAGAGTGAATCATGCAATTTTGATAGGGATTTAAAGGTACATATCCTGCAGAGATTAGACGGAGATCGTGATAAATTAGAACATTACGAAAACTTGTGGATATCACGATTAGACTCCAGAGAACCAAACGGACAAAATTCTAGCCTTAATGAGCTCGGAAAGACATATTATAAACTATACAAGCATATGTAGCTGTTTAATAAAGTTTCGTCACATCAATCGTTCTCCGTTCTCTATTTCATTGTTAGAATTTTAGACTCCTTTTATTTATGGAACACAACATTCGCATTTGATAACGTTAGATTGTTAAACATTTATTCGAACATTAATTGACTGATGAAGGTCTACGATAGATCGAAAATTTTCAAACAAACTAGTCTTGTTTTCTCTGCGTAAGAATAATAATAATAATGATAATAATAATAATAATAATAATAATAATAATAATAATGATAATAATAATAATAATAATAATAATAATTACAAGAACTGGACAGGAAAACAAGGAAGCTACTAAATATCTATAGAGCATTACACCCCCAGTCTGACGTAGACTGATTATACTGGAAGCGAGCAGAGGGAGGCAGAAGATTGTTAAGTGTTGAAGAATGTGTAAAGATCGAGCAAACTAGCATTGGCTATTACATCAGCAACAGCAATGAAAGGTTATTAGCAGAAGTTGGGAGAGAGGGTATTGTATTTGATGGGGGTGACCCCAAAGATCTGAAAAAAGAGCTAACTAAGGAAAGGAAGAAGAGATATCTCCAAAAGAAACTTCATCCGGTATTCTACAAGGAGACAATGGACATAAGAGATGAAGAGAATTCATGGAGTTGGCTTAAGAGAGGGTATCTAAAGAAAGAAACGGAGGGGATGATTTTAGCGGCACAAGACCAAGCCTTGAGAACGAACTGGGTAAAAAGCAATATTGACAGGGAGGACGTATCATCAAAATGCAGAATGTGCGGGGAAAGGGACGAGACCATTGCTCATGTGGTATCTGAATGCCAAAAAATTAGCACAGAGAAAATATAAAAGCTGGAGACATGACAAAGTGGCAGCCGTCCTTCACTGGTGTCTGTGCAAGAAATTCGGATTAGAATGCGACGATAAATACTACAACCATGTGGTGACGAAAGACAATAAGGTACTTGAAAACGACCAAGTACTATTATTGTGGGACTTTTCTATCCAAACTGAAACTCGCATAGATCATAACAAACCAGATATCATGCTGAAGAATAAGAAAGAAAAGAGTTGCCAGATAATCGATGTAGCAAGTCCATTTGACACTCGAGTAAAGCAGAAAGAGGAGGAGAAGCTGGAACATTATAACGATCTGAAATACCAAATTTTGAAAATGTGGAAGGATGAAGTAAAGAAAGTTGCAATAATACCAGTGGTCATTGGGGCGTTTGGAGTAGTCTCGAAAAATTTCAAGAATTACATTGCAGCACTTGACTTTGAACCGGGAATACAGCCATTACAGAAAGCATGCCTCATTGGTACGGCCAGGATTATTAGAAAAGTGCTGGACATAAGAGACTAAATAGCAGGAAGAACTATTTATGTTTTCTACAGAGACAGCATGCACACTTTCTTAAGCTACGGGATGTAACCTGAAAGTGGACTATGCATTACCAGTTGTACTGTGATAATGATTAAAATAATAATAATAATAATAATAATAATAATAATAATAATAATAATAATGACTGACGAAGATTTTTATCGAAACGTTTGAGGCATTTAACAGTTGTGTTTTTATAATAATAATAATAATAATAATAATAATAATAATAATAATAATAATAATAATAATAATAATGGCATGGCTAAAGAAGAGGTTGACGAGAGACGAAGAAATCAATACGAAGAAAAGGCCTTACATGGGCAATATGTGAGGAGAACAAGAGAGATCAGAGATAACAAGAGCTGGAATTTGCTGAAAAGAGGAACATTAAAGAAAGAGACAGAATGAACACTGATGGCAGCTCAAGACCAGGCCTTAAGGACAAATGCAATTAAGAACAAAATTGACAACAAGATATATCACCCATGTGCAGGCTGTGTAGGGAAAGAGAAGAGACCATCAGCCATATTGTTGCAGAGTGTACGAAACGTGCACAGAAGCAATATCGCCACTGGCGCCATGACAGGGTTGCAGTGGTTATACATTGGACATTATGCAAAAGATTTGGATTTCCCCATAGTGATCAGTGGTATCAACATATTCCAGAAAGAGTATTAGAAAATGAAAATGTAAAGCTGCTGTGGGACTTTTCAATTCAGACGGATCACCACCTTGAACACAATAAACCTGATATAGTAATACACGAAAAAACTAACAGGGTATGCTATATCATAGATGTTGCATGCCCATTCGATACAAGAGTAAAGATGAAAGAGCTCGAGAAGATTGAACGATATCAGGACTTAAAAAGAGAAATTGGTAAAATCTGGGAATGCAGAAAAGTATTTGTGGTTCCAATCGTGATTGGGGCATTGGGTACATTGAGCAAGGATTTCAGTTCATGGGCAGCAAAGATAGAAGTGGAAGATAAGACTGACATGATGCAAAAAGCTTGTGTGTTGGGAACGGCAAAGATTATCAGGAACGTTCTAGATATCTAAGGTCAAGGGTATTGACTTGATATTTAGCTAAACAACAGACCACCAATGACAATGATATGGTGTGCGAAAAAACAACAACAATAATAATAATAATAATAATAATAATAATAATAATAATAATAATAATAATAATAATAATAATAGAAATATTTATACAGGGAAACCTTTTCAATGCCAAGGGCATTGTTATCAATAAGGGTCCTGTTAAAAACTAAAGTATTTACATCGTTAAAAGTGAAAGTAATTGCATATTAATTTAAGTACAATATTTCTCTTATCCTAAATCTTGAAGCGTAAAGCAAAGAGTTAAAATCGATTAAAATGGTCTCTGATATGGCCTAGTATTTCAAGAAATGTTCCTGCAACTGATGCTTGAACAGAACTATTGACGTTAAGTTTCGAATTTCAATTGGGACTTCATTGTAGCATGAAGGTCCTTGAAACCTGAATGACTTTCTTGCAGCCTCCGTTCTGATTTTTGAAAGGCGCAGCGTTAATGAATTTCGTTTTGTGTTGTGATTATGATCTACTTTCTCGATATATGACGCAAGATTTGGGATGGCACTTCCTTGCAAGCATTTGAAAATCTGTACTGCTGCCTTGAATTTCTTTTGATTTAGTATGGTCATGAGTCCACAGTCTTTGCAACTCTTTGGCTGATTGTGAATTATCTTAATTGCTCTCCTTTGCAATTGTTCAAATCTATTCGCCATCGTGTCTGAGACTTTGAGAACAGGAGTTGAACAATATAATATTTTAGGAAGAACAATTACTTTGTACACTGATTCAGCTGCAAAGTTTGACAGTGAATGCCTCATTCTCTTCAAGAGCCTTATTCGAACTGCCACATTCTTTAGGGTCTTTTGAAGATGCTCATTCATATTAAGTGATGGATCCAGTGTCACTCCCAAGTACTTATATCCACTTGCAAAATTAATGAGGTGTTCTTTCATTGAAACTTTCAAATCACTTAGTGAGAAGAGTCTTTTTGCTGTTCCAAACAGCATTGATTCAGTTTTTCCCTTTTTTAGATTTATTATCAATCTGTTATTGTCCAGCCATTTAGCAATGTTTGTCATCTCAGCAGTTAAAATCTCTTCTATGACGCTTACATTTTTGTGAGAGAAAGAGATCACTGTATCATCGGCATATATTTGGATATTACAATTTTTTACACTCTTTGCCAAATCGTTTATATGGATCAAAAATAACAAAGGTCCCAGAATTGAGCCTTGAGGTACTCCATATTTGACTAATTGAGATTCGGATTTAGCAGTGCTACACTGAACAAACTGATAACGGTTTGACTGATAGCTTTTTATCCACACAAGCTCAGTGTCCTTGATGCCATAGAAAGTAAGCTTTGATAAAAGTATAGAGTGTTCAACTGTGTCAAAGGCTTTTTGCAAGTCGATGAACACTGCACCAGTTAGCTTGCCTTGATCCATAGCCTGGCGGATTTGATCTGTGAACAAAGTCACGGCAAGTTCAGTGTTATACCTTTTTCTGCATCCAAATTGAGAGGTCGTTATGATATTATTGTGTTCCAAATAGTTAGATAATTGATCGTAAACTATTCTTTCGCAAACTTTCGACAAAGCTGGCAGAACTGAAATTGGACGATAATACATGTTTTGGTTTAGATCATATCTAAAAAACGAACTTTCTTCGTAAACATAGGAAAAGATAACTCGTCACCTGGGGAATTATCATGTGGAGTCCTGCAAGGTTCTATTCTTGCCCCACTCATTTTCCTCTTGTATGTCAATGATATGCCTCAGGCAGTGGACTGTGACCTTCTTTTATATGCAGATGACTCCTGCCTTGTTTTCAGTGACAATAAGGTCAGTGAAATAGAATAGCAACGAAATAAGAATTTTAATGCCCTCAGTGATTGGTTTGCTGATAACAAACTAAGCATTCACTTTGTAATTCACATTCACATTCATAATTCCAATTTTTCCATTCTTAAGATTTTTAATAGGAGAGACTTCAACTTAAAGTTTGCCAGTTAATATCAAGGCATGCGGATTTTCTGTCTTTAGTTTATTGACAACAGACTGTAACTTATCTATAAACAATGCAAATGTATCACTGTCTTGGCTAGGGCTACGATACACAGTTACAAAGAATATTTTCTTGCCACCAAGTTTAACTTCAGTTACGATCATTTCTTGCAACAACTCAAATTCTGTCTGCGCTTAATTGGCAACCCGTCCCGAAAATATATACAGACACCCCCAATTCTGGTGTTGCTTGGATGGTCATTGCGGTATATTTCTTTACTATATCCTTCAATACTAATTTCCTCATTGGTAATTGTGCTATTCAACATGGTCTCTGAGAGGGCTATGATATTAAAGCGATGAACTGAATTGTAAGCTTCAAGCAAAGAGATCCTTATTTTATCTCTCGTGCAAATACTGTTCAGATTCCAGTGCAGGAATTTGAAAATCTTATTATGATCGGGTCCAGGATTTGTTTCAATATCCCCGCAAAGCAACAGTTTATTTTCGAATTGAAGATAGCCAAGGAGCACGTAGATTTGCATTGTAAATAGACTGAGTTGGAAGTATCTAACGATCCGTTTCTGATAAACAACGAAATTGACAACAAAATTTGCCACGCAGGATTTCGTGACAGAAACAATACGGAAGACGCGAAGAATCACAAGAGGTGTGACGGACATGTAGATACTAACTGGATCTTGCATATCTAGCACCTTATCATTGACAGAAATCCATGAATAATAAAAGAAGCCGGCGACGAGAATAGAAATAGGAATAGTGCAAACTGATGCCCATAGGAATAGGTAAAAATAGGCAATAGAACGGATACAATCTGAGATGACGCAACCAATTGAGAAAACTTTCTCTATTTTGCGCAGGACATGATTCTCACGGGAAGCTATTCTTGCACGCCACTGCTCAACATCGACTGGCATTAAGTGTATCCATCTCTCTGGCCACTCAGAATTTCAATGAACAGCAATCCATGGAAACAAAGCATCCGTACAAGAACAAATGGACAAACACAACGAAACAAATTAAATCTAATAGTAAAACTATAGAAAAATGACATGAAAGTACAAGAATACAATGTCTCAAGGGGACACTGGCTTTCATGCCACATATTTCCAACCTGATTTGATTGTTTGGCAAAAAATGGGATGTTTTGTTTTGTTGAATACGCTAAGGTCCTGATTTCTGAAACAAAAGTGGATGTTTTATTTGCTCTAAATTCTAGCTTTCTTTTTCCTGTAACAGGTGAATTTCATGCGCGTCGCGTAGGGTTAAAAACAACGGTGGTGAAACATAAACAAACCAGGAACTGAAATCTGACTCAAAATAGATGTCATGGCAGGTGTGCGATAACGCAAAATTACTCCTAGAAAACTCACTGAATTTTCCATGCGCGAATTTATATAATTGAAATTTACTTTCAGTCAAACTCCAGCCCTGGTCAAATCTGACAAATCAACAATAAGTCTAAGAGACTAAAGTCAGGCTCAAAATAAAGGCCATGTCAGGTGCGTGATAACGCGAAATTACTCCTGAAATGTAAATGGCGTGTCACTACTCTTGCCAACTCTAGTGTTGATTAACTAATTGTTTCAAAGATGATGGAAATTTACTTTAACTATTTGCCATATCGGCACTATTTGGTTCAGAAAGAAAACAATCTCCTATTCGGAGCACTCCCTTTTAGTTAGAGAGCGTTAAATTATCTTCTACGCAAGGTCAATGAGCTGGGTCCTCAGTCAAACAAAATTAACTTTATCTATCTACAATAAATAGGCGAATATCCATAATAAGCCCATGTAAACTTTGGGCTGCCCCTAAGTTCTTGAAAGGATAGCAGAGCTGCTGATTGATGTCAGCGTCAGCAATGGAAGAGATTGTCGGGAACAATGACAATTTCTGAAGTTCTAACGTGTTTGGCCCATCTTCAGTTCCTTTGGATTTAGGATTTGCATCCGAATCTATTGCTCACCGATCGGCAATTGAATCCGAATTTGACATGATATGATAGGAAAAGTCCCTGTGAAAGATGCAAATCAGAATCACAATAATGCAGCCGACAGTGCAAGCAGGCACACTACCATCGATTATTCTTCACAAGCATCATGAATAGATTCACGTAATTTCATTGGATGATTTAATGGTAAGCCGTCGTTCCAACATCTTTGAAGTGCGGATTTGGATGCGCATTCGAAGTCCAAGGGAAGTGGAAATGGGCCATAAATATAACAAATAGAGTAACATGAACCTGTGGTAACTACAGAATTTGTTTATTATTGAACTGGTCTATCAACGTTCCATTCAACATGTTGCAACAAAGCATTTTTATAGGATCATGGCTTGGGGCACCATCCATTGTGTCCTTGATTAAGCGAAACCCTAAGTATGTGAACACAGTAGGACCAAACAAGGCTCTCTGTTGCTTTGCAATGTTACTGTCCGAAATTTATAGGATGAGGCACCTCGACTATAAAGTTAACATAGATAATCTTTCTCGTTGACCCCAATTTGGCTCATTACCCCAATTTGGGGCAACATTTCGGAGTTACGCTACTCCAAAAAAGAAGGTAACAACCTGAAACATAGATTAAGCTATTGCTATTCTAGAATCTGTTGATACAAAATTCCATGTCCCGTTAGCTGAAGAGGGCTGAAAATCAATATTTTTATGCTTTGAGGGGTTTGAAAACAACAAACTTTACCCCAGATATTTCCCCCTATATCTCAAAAATCTCCTTTCCACATCAAAATAACGTCTTAGTCTGAGAATCATTGTAAGATTTGATTTGAAATATATTTAGAATGCAAACACCAAAGGTTACCAAGAGAGTTGGACCTTTGACCCCTATTTGGGGTATTTGCCCTTATATTTCGAAAAAAGTTCCTCCTCCCATCAAAATAACATCGAAATTCGGGTTCTACACCCCAGAATTGATATGGCGAGGTAATTTTAGTGAATTTTGAATTATCTTGCTTTGTTGCCATCTGGGGGTAGGGTTACCCCAGAATGATCCGAAACTTCAAAACACTTTTATGAGCTTGATGGGGCCATTATCAATGTTCTACAGCTAAAAATAAACTTTTGAAGGGGTATATCGAAAGTATTAACAATAACACATTTTCCTCCAATTTTGGGGGCATTTACCCCCATATCTCAAAACGGGCCCTCCCCCATAAGGAGAACATCGAAATTCAAATTCTACGTCCCAAAATTGACCAAAATCACTTGGTCTCATAAATTACCTCGTTTGTTGGTACTACCCCCCCCCCCCCAACCTCTGCTACCGGACTAAACAGGTTAGTACGGAATGAAGCTTCCAAAATCCTGATTGTTTAAAACAAACGACAGTGTTCAGCGAGGAAAGAATAGAGTTGGTCGCAAATTAGTTTCTCAAAGAGGCGCGAGACTACTGGTAGTACCGAGATAGGTCGATAGTTTGAATTCACATCAGTCGGGCCATCCTTGTAAATTGGTGCAACCCTGGCAATTTTCCGATCATTTGGGAAGAGGCCTTTAAACATGGATAAGTTGAATATTTCGCTCAATGAAGGAGCCAAAATAACTGAAAATATTGTCTACATCAAAACCATGAGATGTTTTAAATTTTTTGCAGCTTTAAGCGCATGTTCTTGTTGAAGTGGCAAAACGGTGAACCTATTGCTTTCGGTACTATCAGTAGAGCTATTGCTCAGAAAAACATTTCTATTATCTGGTATTTCCTTGCTAAGTTTCCCCCCAATATTGCAAAAGAATATATCATATTTCATCACAATTATTCCTAAGACTGTGACATTTCAAAGACAAATGACGGAGATATAAGGCAGCTTAAGTTAGGAGCCTGGGCAATCTAAATATAGTCTATTGTATTCCATTGTACTTGATGATCTTGAGAGATTATCAAACCAATTGGACAAATTAATGCTCTTACCCATCTTTTGTTCTATTTCTAAACAAAACGCCATATATCCGTCATTTGTCTTTAATGCAAAATGATAATGTCAAGAGAAAAGTATTATCTATGGAAAATCAAACTAGCACCACAAAAGTTACAACCTGATTTTCAAGATGAAGCCAAAATCATAGTCAAAAGCTAATTACTGGGAATCTTTCAAGTCTGCTATAAGGTATTTCTAGTATGACTGGTAAACTTTGTATGCATTTGTTTGATCACGGTAGATATGAAAACGATAGATATGAAAAGCAACGGAAAGGGAGCTGCAGGTGGGGAGAGAATTGTAAATTCTCCCACAACATAGGCTGGATTGGTTATGATACAGATGAGGACAAGGATAAATGGAGAGCATCAGGGTTATGCTTTGCACACATGATGGGGGTCTGCGCAAGACCAGAGTGCAGATTTCTACACCCAGAAAAAGAAACTTTCAAAAACACAGAAGATGTACAGCAAGCAAATGTAACAAACATGATAAAACAATGCATAAAGGACTCAATGGACAGTGTTAAAAAGAAATTATAAGAGACATACAATACCATCAGCAGCAACAAGTCCCACAGCACCCCCGTGTATCATGGGACCCCACCCTTGTGTAAAGAGAAACAAGTGGAAAAAGACTCATATTAAAGAAAAAAGGAGAAGGTATGATAAAAAAAGATAAAAATTCTGTATTCAAATGCTAATGGCCTAAAATCTAAAGTAGATAGCTTATGTTCAATAGTGGAGGATTTAGATCCTACAACAATTTGTATAACAGAACCTAAGATTAACACTTGTGATGGTCCCATTAGTATAAAAGGATACTGTGATCCTATAGAATTAAGAAGGCAAAATAAACAAGGAGGAGGGATATGGATAATACATAAAGAATCATTAAAAGGTAAAATAACAGTCTTAGAGGTATGAGATGATGATAATGAACAGGTCTGGATTAACATCATACATGGATGTGAGGATATGGTGTATGGTAAACAGGAATCTAGGACAAGAGTAAAGAGTAACTTCAATTTCTTTGATAAAATTGACTATTATGCTGTTAAAGCTAAACATAAGATCCTTTTGGATGATTACAAAGTCCGTCCTGAGCTAAGCAAGCATAAGAAAATCAGAAAATTGATATCTTCATAACCCCAAATGATCGTTGATGCTGTTTTTAGCTACAGTCAGAGAGATGAGTGTTGCTGCTAAAGTCGCCTTCAATAGAAAATCAAGCGCCTTGTATGTCTCAAATTAGATGTCATGTGAGATTTCCGATAATGCAAAATTACTGATGTTTATGCAGAACCCTGCAGAATTTTTCTATTCGCGGGCATCTAGTTTGAGACAAGCAGTCACGAAAATAGCCTCCGTGCAGAATCATAAGCATGAAGATGTTTTAGTTCAGTGTGATCATGTGCCTTCCCCCAGTCAATGGGGCCATTGTTTGCTGGAATTCTGCACCTTTCCCTCAACTTCACCTGCGACGCTTGCATGCGTAGCTGTGTAGGAGGACGGTCCTTCTACCTTCGGTGATGCTGCGAATGCTAGCCTCTGTGCAGGCCGCCGGTCACATCATCCCCCAAGGTTGACTTATTTGCATAATGAATACTATCAATAAGTGGCTAATGATGCGTTCGTTCTAGAAAACGATTGTTTTAACATCATTAAGCTGCTAATGAAGTCAAGAACGTGCCAATTCTGAGTAAATTTGTTGTTGTGCCAGGGTAAACATCATGGTGATTTATCCATCTTACGGTGTCAAATCTGTCTAACATGAAATAAGCCGACGTCAAATGTTGCTATAGGATCGCGGGAAACTTCTGTCTTGCATGCGCTTTCTGTGCGCTTTCTTTACTTCAGTGCCAATTAGCAGAGATAAAACGTTAATTAATTGTTTTAACGAGCGTGACGGACTTTCTTTCTTTCTTTCTTTCTTTCTGACTGACATCGGAGCCCCTTCTTAGATTACAAAGGACTTTGTAATCAAAAATGAAGGAAAAGCATTGATAATACTAGGAGATTTAAATGTGAAAATAGGAGATAATATAGAAGGGAACCATCCTAAGATAACTACAGAAGGGAAAAATCTAATGAAAATAGTAAAGAAAAGAAAATTAAACATACTAAACAGTTTCAGTTTCAGTTCATATTTTAAATTCCACTACATACAATTTCATAATTAACAATACCAACAAATAACTAAACTACAAAGAAATAACACAATATTACATAGAATTAATACATTGATACGGAAAATTAATACAATATACAAATACAGAGAGACGAGATAAATTGTATGGAGGGAATTACTCAAAGGAGGAGCTCTCTCAATAGGTAAACTAATCGAGGAGAGAGCCCCCCCCCCCCCTATCCTATAATAATTTCGAATGAATTTGGTTGGACTTGAATGATTCCAAGAAATACACGCATTTGCTTTTCATACTATAAAATAGAAGTTGTGCAATTATCAAAAACTAGCCTTGTTAAATAAGTAAATTTTCAGTTGCTTTTTGAAGGATATTTTTGATGGAGCGTTTCGGAGTTCCACTGGTAATGTATTCCAAAGTTTAGCACCAAGATAACGAATCGACTTTAGACCATATTGAAGACTTTTTTTTCGTGTTAAGTATAGATCCCCATGACTGGCCTGTCTAGTGGAATATTGATGAACAGATGAACTGAATAAGAAGAAGTTATGAAAGCAACTAGGTGAAGTTTTATTAACAGAATCAAAAACAAAAGTTAAAAGTCGGAGTGCAAAAATTTCAGAAAGTTTGAGAAGTTTAAGATCTTTGAAGATTGGCAGAGAGGGTGACAAGCGAGGCTGAAATGATATGGCTCTGACAGCTTTCTTCTGTAGTTTAAAAATTGGTTCAATGTGGGATGCATATGTTTGACCCCAGATGATAAGACCATACGGTAAAAAGGACAGAAACAAAGCATTGTATAAGCAGAGTAAAACATCTAATGGTAGTAAGCTTCTTATTCTGAAAAAGATTCCACATGTTCTAGCTAATTTCTTAGAAAGTTCACTGAGATGGTATTTCCAGCTTAGATGCTCATCTAAGAGGAGTCCTAAGAATTTAACAAACTTAACCCTTTTAATACGTGTTTCCCTATTTTATGGCAGAATCAGAAGGAACATTCACAGAAGAAGAATGAAAGATAATATAATTTGTCTTATCAATTTTTAGTGATAGCTTATTAGCATCAAGCCTTTCTTTATTGATTTAAGCTCTTTGTTAACAATTTTAATCAAATTAGGTAAATCTTTGGATTCACAGTATATGTTTGTATCATCAGCAAAGAGATAAAAAGTAAGCTTCTTAGAAGCAATAGGTAAATCATTGATATAGATAAGAAAAAGTAAGGGGCCTAATACAGAGCCTGGAGGTACACCACAAGTAACTGAAAATAAGTTGGAATTACTTCCATTAACATAAACATATTGTTTTCTATCGGATAGGTAGGATCTAAACCACTCAAGGGCACAACCACGCACACCATAGTGTTCCAATTTTGATAACAAAATTTTATGATTAACAGTATCAAAAGCCTTCTATAAATCTATGAAAATGCCACAACCAAATCTTTTATTATCAAGTGTATTTCTCACAGCTTCTGTCAAACTCACTAGGGCATGATCGATAGAGTGGTTTTCTTGAAAACCAAGTTGTAAAGAATAAAGAACATTATGTAATTCAAGGAATCTATAAAGTCTTCTATACATTAACTTCTCAAATATCTTACTGAAAATGGGAAGAAGAGAAATTGGCCTGTAGTTAGAAGGTAGCTCAGGATCTATTACTTGAAAAGAGTTATCACCTTGGCTATCTTGAGTTTTTCAGGAAAAATACCAGACTGGAAAGACTGATTTACAAGGAGTGCAAGAAGTGGGGAAACTGAGGATCCAATGATTTTTAGTAATTTTATGGGTATACTATTAGGACCAACAGATTTAGATGGATTCAAGATGTTAATTAGGTCATTAACTTCTATAAAAGTAACTGGAGTAAGAAAGAAAGAATTATAATTTCTATTTGATAAATAGTCAAGAGGAGATTTAGGGGTCATTGGGATTGTCTTTGTTATTTCATCAGCAATATTTACGAAAAAATCATTAAAAATATTTGAAATTTTGCCTGGGTCAGATGATACGTTTCCCTCCTTGTCTTTGATTTTATTAATTGTAGAAGAATTTGAAGATTTATGAGAAATGATTGATTTTATACCTGACCATAATTTTTTTCATATTTTGACTGTTGGTAGAAAAGTAGTTATGAAAATATCTTTCTTTACTTTCTTTTATTTCATTGGATACACGATTTCTATATTTTTTGTACAAATTAAGGTTATCATCAGTTGACTTTTTCTTTAATTTCTGCAAAACTCTGTCTCTGATTCTCATCATCTTTTGTATTCTATTATTTATCCATGGTTTATCTTTCAGCTTTATTTCCTTTCTACTCCTCTTTTTGATTGGTGCATGCTTATTTGCCAAAGTACTAAGATCTTTCAAAAATCTGTCAAATCGTTTTGCTCACATCTATGTCACTATTGTCTAAATAAGTAAAGTCAATCTGATTAAAGTCCTCAAGGAATTTATCATCCTTAAATTTAGAATAATCATATTTGAATGAGTCAGATTTATTATGACTAACCTGAGTATTTTTTTAAGATTAAGAACTGGGGGAAATGACCAGTGATTTGCATTAAAATATTGCCACTAGTTATATTAGCATTGGTAGCATTGGTGTATATGTTATCAATAACTGATGCTCTACGTTCTGAGACTCTAGTAGGATGATGAATACAAGGAAGAAGATTGTGTGAAAAAAAGTTGTTGACAAAATCAGTTGTTGGTGTATGGGAAGCATAATCAAGTAGATTGACATTGAAATCACCCATTATAAATACCAGTTTGTTTGAAGAAATTTTAGATAGAAGATTCCGAAAATGAGATGTAAGGTTATCAACATTTGAACTAGGATGTCTGTAAACACAGCATATTAGGAAATTCTTATCTTTTCTATTTTCAATTTCAACCCAAACAGTTTCAAAATCATCTGTGCAAGAATCTAAGTCTGCTCTTGGATTGGAAGTGAGAGAATTTTTAATGTACAAGCCAACACCACCATTTTGAGTTTGTGACTGAGTCTTAAAAAAGTATAGCTGGGAATCTCAACATTTGATGATATAGGATTGTCAAAAGAATGCCAGATTTCAGATACTCCAATTACATCAGGATCTAGATTAGTATGAGCAGATAAAGAAACTAATTCATCATGATGAAGGGATAGGCTTCTTATATTAGTGTGAATGATGGAGAAATCTCTTGGGGAGAATTGTGAGGAAGAAAGTTCAGGTAAGGTGAAGTAGCGAGAACCAATATTTTGAGGCATATGTTCATCAATATCCCAATCACTAAGATTAGGCAAGTCTAAAAGATTAGAAGTAATTTCAAATGAGGGTGCAGAGTCAATGAATGAGGGTATGTCGAAATCGCAAATTCCTAAGAGTTCACCATTTGATAATGAGCCAAAAGGAAACATATTCATGGTACATTGTTTGCAAAACCAAGAAACATCATCAGGTTCTTTTTCAAGTTCTTTGTATTCTGAAGCAGATATGTCATTGCATTTAATGTGGACATATAAATTGCAGTTATTGCAAAGGACTGCCTTTTGATTGACATGTATGTTTTTGTGGCAGATACTACATGGAAAACTAGTTGTATTTGCCATGCTTAGTGACATACTTTATTATTATTAAGATGCATTATGAAACATATGTAACAGAAAGCTGAAACTGTTCTAAAAAAAGCATGATAAAATTAACAACAACAGCAGTTAACAGGTTCTTATGTGGTGAATGACACCTCATTTTCTTCTTCTTCATTTGCAACTCCAGGGCGAATATTCCTGCCAGGAAGTCTATTTCTGTCAATCAACTTACCAGCTACAAAGTAGGCCAACTTCCCCTTCTGTCTTGCCTCCAACAATTTGGGAGTAAGGCTGTTGCGCTTATTGAGAGTTCTCTGGCTAAAGTCTTCTAAGAACTTCATATCAGGAGGTCGGATTGATTTTGCTGCTGACAATATTCGCTCACGATCTTTGTAGCTCTTCAACTTGGCCACAATTGGCCTTGGCTTACTTGGAGCAACAGATCCATCACGACGAACATAGGTACTCTCCTGTCTCTTGGAACCCTCCCTGTGTGCTCTCTCAATCTGCAAATCGTCTTCAATATGCAATTCAGCCTTAACATTGTCCATAAAGATTTTTTCGGAGTCAGACCAAGACTCTGGGCCATCACATTCTGGGATGCCAATCAATTTGACATTGTTTCTTCGACTCTGATTCTCTTGGTACTCCATCTGATCCGCCAATGAGTCAACAATTGACCTTTGATCTTTTATACCACTTTCTATTTGCTGGCAGTTTGACTCTACGGCTGTCAGCTTCCCTTGAATATCTTCCACATCTTTGCAAGTGAATGAAAGACCAGATTTCAAATCATTGACATCATCTCGAATGGCTTTGATGTCATCATTAATTCTTCCAGTCAGTAACTCCACTGCAGATTTGAAGCTTTGTAATTGCACTGACAAAAGTTCACGAACCACTTCCATAGTAACATAATCCGAACCCGGCATGATTCATATATTGATATACGCGAAACTGATCATTTAAATAAAAACAAAAATCAAACAACTCAACACTGTTCACATCTGTGCTCGTTGAAACTCTGGCAGCACTGCCTAGGCCAAGGCCCCTCTTGAGGTGATTAGGCCCATCACAGGAAGATTTTCCAAGGATGAAATGCTGCGTTATTTTGCTGGTAGGAAGGAAAGATTTTTTTCCAGGCTCTTGCAAAAGGTGCAGACTACGTGTCTCTGCAGAAAAGCAACAGTTCAGTAGGCTTTAACTTCTCACAGGCAGATTTTTCTTCAATAATAATAATAATAATAATAATAATAATAATAATAAAATTCTTTAAGGTTGGCGTGGTATATAGCACTAGGCTAATTAATGCCAACCATTATCGATACAAAAGATGTGTAATAATTATAATCAACCTAAATATAACCTAAATATAACCTAAATTTACAATAAAATCCTTACACAATCTACAGTTGCATGAAAAATTCCAAAACTTAATTTCCCTTTTAAAATTCTCTACGGATCGGGACTTTTTTATATGCAATGGCAAATCTCGCCAGAGATTTTGCCCCAGGAAGCTCACAGTTTCTAGCCCATAGGCTGTAGTCCTAGGTTTGCGTGCATAGATGTTGCTCGTAACTATTAAAGGAGAATTCCGGGATAATTTCATGTCAATCTCAAAAGGGGTGGTTGAAGGTGATAAAAATCATCGCAAAAATATTTTTTGTGAATGATGTATAGTTTCCAAGTAATTGCGCTTTGAAATCGTCGTTTTGCTGCGGGACAATTCTCGGTTGTTCTCATTTCCGAGAATTAATCGCCTATTGTGATGTCATTTGTGATCAGTGGTTTCCTGCACGCGATCGAAAGCCAACATAAGTGCGGTGTGTGCGTTGTTGATAAAAGTTTTCACTGCAGCCCTTGACCAGATATTTCCTTTGAGATGGTTCATTGTAGTGCCTGCAGTGCATATAACTGCTTAGAAGATAGCAGAAAGAGAAAAGTAGGTCGAAAAGAACAGGATGATGCCGAAAATGCTGCTGCAACGAGAGATTCAGTGTCAGGTCCTCAGGGCCTAGCCGACCACCACCAAAGAAAGCATTCTTCCAGTTCCCATCGGATCCTGCTTCACAGAGAGCTTAGGTAGCAAAATTAAATCTTTCTGATAGCATCGCTGAGACTAAAAGGAACCAAGCGCCCTTCCTTGAAACGCGGTGCAGTCCCGACGACAAATTCTTTTTATTTTTAATTTTGGTAGTATTGTAAGTAGGTTTTTGCCACGGCCCCCTGAAAAGCAGCCACTCTTGGTTGATGGGGCCACCGTGTATAAAGAATTTAAAATAAATGAATGAATGAACGCGATGAATCCCGAGTTGCTGGATGTTCACCTCTTGTCGATCAAACAAGCAACATCAACAGAGGTACCTTGTCAGTCACCAAGGGAGGGGGGGGGGGGGGTACTCAGGTATATTTAGGATATGGGTGCTCACATGCTGAGGTACAACGCATCAACTAAAAAAAATAATTTCTTCCATGAAAATAGGCGCAAAAAGTAATTTTCCTGGGTACCAGAGCCAGAAAAATTTAAAGAAAGAAAACAAGGAAAATGGAAGAGAGGGAAGGAAGAGGGAATGTTTTTTCCCTTATTTCTTTTTTCTCTTATTTCCTCTTTTATTTCTTTTATTTTTAATTTTTGGCCTTTTTTTCTTATTTCCTTTTTTTAGTTCTTTTATTTCTAATTTTTGGCTCTGGCACCCAGGGTAAAAAGTGCCACAACTGATTAGATTTCTCATAATGTATTTAGATATTTAATAAGTCTTTTGATTTTAGTAATGTTTCTTGATTTCTCTCGTCTGTGCTTTCCAAGCCTGTGCCAAACCCACCTGACAAACTGCTTGTATCTGATGTATAATCTGTACCACCTGCAACGAAAAGCAATGCACTTGGCTAAGCTAGGTTTTCTAATATTCCTCTTTATCAGTGGAAGTTGTAAAACATTACCCTTCTCCTCCTGTTTACAATGGGTTTGACCTGGGCATTATACACTCATTTTTTATAAGAAACCAAGGTCCGGGGCTGGTAGGCAGTTTCTTAAATTTTTGGGTGATTTTGCTGCCGAAAGTTTCTTATGTGTTTCTTATACTTTTAATACCGGAAGTGTAGAATTAAGTTTGTTTTATCTGAAAGGGCTCCCAAATCACTCAGTATGATCTCAAAACAAGTAAATACCTTAATTTGCACTCAATTAATTAATAACTTAATTTGCACTCAAAATAATTTCCAAACAGAACTTCAATGTATTGATACAATGCTGTCAGGACAACAGCTTGGTTCAAGCAGATTTCTTTGAAGTCATCATCGTCAGAAATGCAAACAGGATTATTTTCATCAGCTTTCAATCTGACTCTCAATATCTCTCGCGACAGCATAACATTTCCCGACCTGCTGCATTTGCGTACTGTTTCCACACTCGCTCCTGAAAATAGTTGGTGATAGGCCTAGACGGCCTAGATAACTAACTCTCCCTTGTAGATGTTGCCTTTAAAATGCCTCCTAGTTTGCATATCAATGCTTCGTTACTCGCTCCTGTATCAGAAAAATATATTTAGTTAATCGATAACATGTTTTCTTACCATGCTGTGTTACCAATTGAAATCTGGTTCTTCCTGTTTCGCTGCTGTCCTCGATGAAAAATTTCGCTGCTGTCCTCTCGGTTGGCTGCTGTTCGCTTTCTCAGTACGTGTATCTTCTCCACCAGGCTCAAAGATGAAAGCTTGCAGTTGATAACGATAGATTGTAATTATTTCGTCCTCGAATAGTTCTTCTCCAGAACTGTGAGCCATTTTATCAGCAAGAATAAGACTGGAAATGATTCAAACCAACAACTTTATCGCACTCAGCCACAGTACTGAGGTACTGACTGAGATGTTGCTCAATACCACTGATCACATTTGACGTCACAGTGTCCCGCGGGATAAAAGCGCAATCAAACCCGTGCTTTCTCGGAAATGGACTCGGGGTGGTGTTTGGGGGCCGATAACTTCAAATCTGTTAGGAATTTCGCAAAAAATTTTTCAGAAATGGTTTCAGCGCCCTGAGATACATCTAAAATGCCGAAGTCAAAATTATCCCGGAATTCTCCTTTAAGTTGTAATGTATTTCTCTCTCCGCGAAAATTTCTCTCATAAAACAAGGATTTAAATACATTCTTGTTCGGTAAATTTCAGTGACAAGCAACTGTAGATTTCGTTGATGAATGTAGACTGAATGGTCTGTAATTAACAGTTCTTCAAAACTGGAGGTCCGATCATGATACGCTATTCGCAATGCTCTTTCGTGAATAGAGTTAATTTTTGCGTTAACTCGTCTATCGTGAAACATCCATATCAATGGACAGTAGCTAAACTGTGACATTACGAAAGCCCTCATGACAATCTTAATTTCTTCTTCAGGCATATACGTAGAGGCCCTTGCAAGAGCATGTAGCTTCTGGCTTGCTTTCGTACACACCATTTTCACGTGTTGCTTAAAATTTAGCTTTTGGTCAATTACAACGCCCAGCAATTTTTCTTCTTTACTCTCTTTAATGACAGAGGAACCAACTTTTATTGACATTTCAGTTTCTTTCTCGCCAAGTACAAGGAGATGGCATTTCTCCTCGTTTAATTTCATACAGTTTTGTTCAAACCATTTGCTTAGTTCAGTAGTATCCTTATCTAGCTTTAAAATAACTTTCCGTAACTCTTGATGAGAACAGTAAATTGTCGTATCGTCTGCATAATTACAGATTTTAGTCTCATTAAACAAAAGGAAAATATCATTGATAAATATATTAAAGAGGAGAGGCCCCAGAACTGATCCTTGGGGGACACCTAATTTCATTTCTTTCCAAGAGCTGAATGAACCATTTATTTTGACTCGTTGCCTTCTACCTGCTAGATAACTGTACACCATCTGTATTGCATTTTTACTAAATCCGTATGCGTTCAATTTAGCAAGCAAGAGTTCATGGTTGAGACAGTCGAAAGCCTTGGATAAGTCCATAAGGACTGCTCCAACAAAACCTTAATTGTCTAAGGTTTTCTTACAAATCTCCACCAATTTCAGCAAAGCATGCTGGGTATTTTAACCCTGTCGATAGGCGCAAAGGCTAGGCGATAGAAACTTATTAACAAAAGGTAGCATTTGATTTGTCAAAAGTCTCTCAAAAACTTTGGAGACTGAAGGTAATACTGTTATTGGTCTATAGTTCTTTTTGTGGAATGAGTCACTATTCTTGAAAAGCGCACTAATATCACCGTCTTTCAGTTCATCGGGAAAAGAATTTTCGTCCACACTTTTATTGAAGAGGTCCATCCAGCAGGTGGGAGGCAACTATGTCAACATTATCTTTAATTATCTTAGCTGGGATACTGCTAATAGGTGAGGCCTTCTTAATATTGAGATTATCAACTTGCTCAAGAACTTCAACAACTGAAGCCGTTCTGAAACTGAAAGCCACGACATCTTCACAGTGGCTTTTTATCAAAAGTACACTAGGGTGAGAACGGTATTTTTCGACGGCAGCAGCAACTGGATCCGAGATTCCATTAACAGGCAATATATTTTCATTGTTTTCTGTAATATTCAAGGATTTTGTAACATTACTGAAATATTCATTCAATATATTTGCAACTGCTCGGTCTTCCGATATGATCTTATCATTTTCCATCAAAACAATTGTTGAAGAGGTTTTAACATTTTCGTTGAATAGAGGTTTTACTGATTTCCAGAACTTCCTATTATCGGTCAAGTCCTTTATGTCAAGATTCTTGTAGTAATCCTTTTTAGCTTGTCGCAATATCTTAGCACATCTATTTCTTTGCTTTTTAAAGGCTTTCAAATTGTCAAAAGTGCGATTTTTGCAATATATATTCCTGAGTCTGGTTCTGTTCATGATTGCCTTTCTAAGTGCTTTCGTCATAAATGGGCCATCATTCGCTCGAACAGATTTTTTCTTTATTGGTGCATGATTATCCAGCACACTCGTAACTATAGTATTGAAAACTTCAAATTTCTCACAGCAAGAGCTATTCTTACCTAATTGTTCTCTAAGATCCTCTTTAAATCTCAATGGGTCAAATTTGCTGTAGTCACGATAAGTAATTATCCTGGGGCCTCTCTTAATGAAACTACTTTTAACAACAGTCACAATCATGGAGTGAAAGTCAGACAGTCCAGTTTCAACAGTTCTTGTGCCTTTAAAGCATTTCACGTTATTAGTGAGTATCAAATCAATACAACGTGCATTAACTGACTTAAAACAAGTAGGAACCTTAACTAAATTACCTAACCCATACAAATTCATGAAATTAGAAATATTAACGCTATCTTCCTCCAAATTGAAATCACCAATAATAATTAAATTATCAGACCTCATGGTACACATATCTAAGACTTTACCAAGTTCATCAAAAAATTCTCTTTCACTTTGAGAGGGAGGACGGTAGATCCCTAGCATGATCCATTTCTTCTTGTGCACATTTATTTCAACAATACCATACTCCATACTGACAGGAATTTCTATATCTAACAACTCCTTAGCTGGCACTTTGTCTCTAATATAGATCATGAGACCACCCCCATGAGCATTTCGATCATATCTAATTGGTTTTTGGAACCCATCAATAAGAAACTGGGCTGTTGTAAAGGTACTATCTAGTTTTGTTTCTGCAACAACAAGAATATAAATGTTGTCTGAAATCAGTGTTTTTAGGGAGAGGAATTTATTCCGAATTGAATTAATATTCAGATATCCGATGATGAGTCCATTTTTATAAGTTAGTCTGATGTTTTTTAAACTTGTAAAAGCGTTTTCACCTTCATTTAATTCGTTAGAAACGGGGCTAGGCCTATTTGTTATCTCATTCTCAGAAATACAATTTACAGAGTTACTGTTAGTAATACACTGAGGATTATTATTGCATTGTAAAGAAGTCCCACACAAATGTCAATCTTTCAAATATCGAATAATGTTACCTGCGAAAGCACTCGTTCCTGCTCGGCTAAGATGTACATTTCCATTCACATGGATTTGTCGGTCAAGATTCGAATGCTCAATGATGTTAAAGCCGCGCTGTGAACACATCTGCTTCAATTCTGCATTTACTGCTTCTGTTTTCTCATTAAGTTCATTGGAGTCATTCCTTGGGATTAGTGTGGAGACGGTAACTTTTCGTTTTTCTTTTTGTATTTCGTTAGCCAATTCGACTATTCTGGTTGCTATGGCACTCGGGGCATCCTTTGATCTCATATCATTGCAGCCTGTGTGTAGAATTACATGGTCTGGTTGCCTTTCCATGCACGGAACAACATGGTGCCTCATGTGGCTTGTGGCATGTTGCGCCAGGAAACGATTTCACCAACACGTTTTGGCTTCTCTTCAGTGACTTGTGTATTTGTTTGCCATCTACGAATTTGACAATTGAATCCCCAATTACCATTGTCGTTGTTCTCTTCTTCTTTTCCTTCTTTTGCTGCGTGCCCTCTGACAAACGTCGAAAGTTACTTTCATTGTCCTCTTCACTAATTATTTCTATGTCATTGATTGTTTCCTCTGCATTCATTGTTTCCAAAATTGAAAATCTGTTGTGCAGTGGTGTTTGTCTCAATACTTGGCTTTCATAACTTGACAATTTTGCCTGTTGTTGCGTTTTAACTTTTGGTTCTCTCGAGGGAATTTCTTGCCACTGTGCATTGTTTGCCTTTTTATTGCTTTTGATGACGTCACACTCCAATCGATTCGGCGCTCGATTTTGCGTTTGATTTCAAAGGGAAATTTTAATAATTTCGTTTAAACTAAGTATTTCATCCCTCAAAAATTCAATTTCCCTTTGCTGTTGCAAAATAACCCTTTCGGGATCGATGTGGGAAGCCAAGGGAAAAGAATTATTTATGAGCTCATCCCTCAAACTTGGTCCTGGTTTTGGGTTTTCATCAAAACAACTGTTTGTTTTGTTTCCAATGTCCTCCACTTCTGCTTTCAAAGCGACAATTTCAGTGTGTATATATTTTTTAAAGTCTGTAACATCATTCTCAATATCTTGCCTTTCCGTAGCCAATTCTGCCAAAATAGATTTTTTTAGAGCACCAAATAAATTTGCCATGTCATAATACGACTCGCTTTTGGCTGTGCCACGGTTTTCGATTAGGCCACTTGACTCCATCGCGTCAAATGCCACATTGAAGTCCTCCAAAGTACATGAATTTGTTTTGGTAACCATGTCTAAGATAGCATCTCGGCTAGGCCTTTTCTTTTGGTTTCGAATTTCAACGATTGCGTCAAGTATTTTTCCATTCATATCTGTTAATGCAAGAGCTACGATAGACACGTCTTCACAGGACACAAGCAGTTACAATATTCAAGCAAGGTGCATGCACGTGGTGAAAGTTGAAGGCGCGTCCGGGATCGTTCAATATAGCCGATGAATGCCAAGGGCTTTGGACAAGGATTTCAACTACTGACAAGTATAATGTAAATAAGAAGGCAGTACTTGATTATGCATTGGTTAATCAAAAAGGCCTTGATAAATTTGATAGAATGATTATTGATGAAGAAAGACGATATGTTCTAGAAAGAGTGGGAAAATATAGTATCAAGGAATCGGATCATAATACAATGGTGCTTGACTTTAATTTCAAGCAGAAGGATGTTTTTAGCCAAAATTCTGAAAAGGATAGAGGGGGCTGGGTTTTATCAAGTAACTCCCTTCAGGAATTTAATAAACAAGTGAAAATTAACAAAATAGGAAGAGTTTGGGATCAAAACAAATCTGTAAATTTACTTTATAAAGAGTGGAAAAGGAAGATATACAAAATTATGGCTAAATGCTTCAAGAAAAGGTACCAAGGAACAAAAAAGCACAACGTAGCAATAAGGCCATGTAGGGAACTAAGAAAGAAGAAAATAGAGTTAAAACAGAAACTAAGCGAAGCTATTAAAAAAGAGGATAATTTCAGGGAAAGTGTTTTAAAAGTAAAAATTAAACAACTGAATAAAAAACTGGTGAGGATGGAGAATGAGAGTAAAAATATTAGGATGAAGGCAAACATTGAAAAGTTAAATAGGACTGCAGTGCAAAGTTCAGAATTCTATAAGATAAGAGCCAAAATCTTAGGAAAAAAAGCACTGCCCAACTGCTGTAATCAACGAACAAGGAAAGGAACTAGTTGAACCAAAAGAAATCCTTGAAGAGCATGAAACTTATTTTGAGAAATTACTCACCAATCGAGAGCCAGACGATAAGTATAAAAATCATGTAAGATCAGTTGAAAAGCTGTTTTCTAAAGTCATTCAATCCCAGAAAGAACAAAATAATGATGCCCCTTTTGGAATGTGGGAACTGGAAAAAGTACTCAAAAGCCTAAAAGTAAAGAAATCCCCAGGGGTTGACTCAATAAGTAATGAAATATATAAAAGTTCAGAGTATGAGTTTAAAAATTCTGTGCTGAAAGCTATCAACAAGATTTTTACTACTGGTCAACCCCCAAAGGATTGGAGGAAAATAATAGTTAGAACAATTTATAAGAAAAAAGGCAACAGAACGTTGCTAAATAACTGGAGAGGAATATTTCTAACAGTAAGCATTAGTGAGATCTATGAAAAATTAATGCTTAACAGACAGATTAGTGTTATTGAGAAAGGATTTTCAGAGGCAGCCGCAGGAGGAAGAAAAGGGAGATCGACATTACATCATTTATTCATTTGGCAAGCAATAAATGATTATTACAAGTATCTAAAATGTGCAGTGAAGTTTGTTTATTTGGACCTGGAGAAAGCTTTTGAGAAGCTATGGTTAAAATCTTGCATTATAGATATGTATAGAAGTGGGGTCAAGGGAAATTTTCTTAAAAATGTTTACGAACGAAACAATTTTTTTTTCTTTTTTTTTTATATCACAGTTAAAACTCAACAATATACAAATACAAATATTCTGTGCCGTCCATAGCAGAAATAGACATGACGTCATCTGGTTCTGGCTATGAACGGCACTTGACAATTCCTTTAACAGCAATCTTATTAAGCACTTTGTGTACCATGGCACCATTCCATTTTGGCAGACGCTAGCATACGCCAGCTTAGTTTAGGTGAATTATTGTAAAACAAAAAGGAAAATAACAAACAAACAAACAAACAAACAAACAAAAAACAAACAAACAAACAAACAAACAAAAAACAAACAAAAAACAAACAAACAAACAAACAAACAAAACAGAAATAAAGACAATAACTAAAAACTATGCACTGGTGCAAAACTTGTGTAAAGATGGTTGGATGTGAGTCACCAATGACTGGTGCCATGGTTCACAAAGGGCTTACTCAAAACGAGACTAAACATAAATAAGAAAAAGGGGTCGCCAATCGTCAGGTTTTCATCAAGTTTCCGAAGAATTCCCAGAGACCCCACAGACCAGAAACGCCCCCGGCCACAAAACCGCCACTCCAACGCCAAAAACCACAAACCAGCCATCACCCGAATGAGCCGAGCAAGCGGAGCCCGAGCCCCGCAATGACTGCAACTGTAACACCTGTGTCACAGGGGTTCGTAAATGGCGGTGTCCATCATCAATGGTTCAGATTTAACAAAGATAAACGAGAGATTCAGCTTTTAGTATTATAGTGATATTACTTATGTATAGGCCTACACACCGTAGCTGTTTCCTAACGATTTGGATACGGCCAGGCGACTCAAGCCCCTGCCATTGTACCCCAACTACGAACTCAACTCACAAAACTAACACATGCACATTTATACCAAACAGACAATGAACTATTTTTGATACGTAAATTGTGAATGATAGTCGGTAAGCTTTTACCCTTAGTGGACTAATTATCTTATTTGTCTTATGTCTCCATGTTTCGTGAACGACGACTGATATCTCGATTTTGTCTAATCTATCATTTCATCATTTCGTCAATACACAATTAACTTCTCGAGACGCATCACAATCTTGCATGATTCCAAATCTTAAGTTAATTCTCTCATCTCTCTAGAATATTCTTTCGTCTATGATTTTCTGAACAATACCAAAATGGCTGAGTATTTAGCAATCTCACACATCTCACACAACCACCACAGGGCCCAAGTCCCACCCACCAAGCGCCCCCGAATGACGCCCAACCCGCAGCACCCGGCAGCAAAGCGGCAGTTCCATGGCCAAAAGACACCCCCAGCCCACAGAATCCCCGGGAAACAATGAAGGATACATTCAAATCCATACACCTAGTGGAATAACAAGAGAAGTTAAAATTAAAGAAAATTTGAAACAAGGAACCATTTTGGCAGCCCCTATTTGTGCCAATCATATTGATAAAGGTATGCAAGTAGCCAAAAGAGAAAACTTAGGGATAAATTTTGGGAACATTTTGATACCTCCACTGCTCTATCCGGATGATATATTGATTGCTTCCATATCTCATAAGAAAATGCAGAAAATGGTAACTATTGCTGAAGAATTTCAAAAGAAAAACCTCTTGAATTTTAACTTGGATAAAAGTGAACAAATGGTGATGCAGTATAGCAAAAGTAAGCAAGTTCAAAAAGAAAATTTATTGTTAAATGGCCAAATTATTAAAGAAGTAGAGTCATATCAGTATCTAGGAGACTTGAAAAACACCAGAGGAACCTTAGATTTGTGCATCAATAAACGAATAAAATCTGCCATGGGGGTTATTAATGAAATAAAATTCCTTACTAAGCAAGAGGCATTCAAAAAACAAAGTTTTGAAATCAGTATAAAGTTGATTGAAGCAATTTTGATGCCCAAAGTTCTGTATGCATGTGAAACATGGACTAATTTAACTAAGAAGCAAATTAAAAACTTAGAAAAATTGCAAAAAGAAGCAGTTACAATAATTGACTCTCTACCCCAACCAATGCCATATGACGGAATAGTCCTTGAATGTGGCTTGATGCCTATGGAATTTAGAATTAAAGAGAAAGGATTGATATACTTCCATAAGATACTAAACATGAATAAAAGTAGATTGGCTAAGATAGTTTATGAAGAGCAAAAAAGGTTAAATCTCCCAAATTGTTGGTATAAAGCAGTAATCAGTGACCTAGAAATGATTGATATTAACCTCAAAGAATGTCAGATCAAAGAGCTAACCAAAGAACAATGGAAACAAACTGTAAGAGAAAAAATTATCATTATCATAGAAAATAATATTAGAAAATAATAAAAAGACTAAACTCAGATTTATCAAGGGTAGTAAGTTTGAAATGAAAGAGTACCTGAGGTGTGAAGAAGCCTCATCCCTACTGAAATTAAAACTAAACATGGTTGACCTAAGAGCAAACTACAAAGGAAAGTACACTGATTCTCTTTGCAGGAGATGTGGGTCCCATGAGGAATACATCGAACACTTATGGGATTGCCCAAATTTCTCTCAAAAACCTAAAATGAAAATGATTTGTTTGGCTAAAAATAAATCCGAAGTACTCAAAAGTATCATGACAGCGCTACAAAATTTCTACAAATAAGGATTGGCTAAAAGGAAAAAAATACATTAGCACCAGCTTGTGTACCCAGCTGTTGGGTAACTGCTCCGAAATGGAGAATTAGCTTCAATTAATATTATTACGGGGAGGGTCGGGGGAGGGGGGCTCTACCATGGTAAATGTACCTGGCGATAATCAAGGGTAACTTTTTCCAACTGCAGTCTATCCAAGGGTATACTTTGTGGCAAAGTTATTTTTTTTCTACAAAAAAAACCATGTGGTAACCTTCATTTTTCATGTCAAGCTATTTTAGTTCTGACGTCATGGATAAAATTAATGAAATCAGGCTGTAGGTTCCTAAATTAGATTCTCAAAATTCGTCAAGCAAGTTTTTCAAATGACGTTTCTTTGCATACTGTCTTGGAACTATCTTTGTTTAAAATCAAAATACTGTGATATAGGATGAACACTAACATTGTGGTGAGATGAAACTATTCTTAGGCCTATGAGATCAATGCACTTGTTCTTCAACACAAGAGTCGACGAAAAACCAGGGCAAAAAGGTTCTTACATGAGGGCGTAAATATTGAAGATTTCAACCTGTAGGTGCTTATTTGCTCAAAATCAAAATAAGACTTGCTCAAATTCTTAATTTCTAGTCTTCAAGTTCTGGTGCATCATTTTAAAATCTTACACTACTGAGTGTTCAAAAAGATTGTGACATTTGATTGAACGCAGAGAAAAAAAATTGAATCTGGCTGTTTCAATTGATTCCAGTTACATGCTAGACATTTCAACTTATATTTTGGCATATCATCAGAAGAAATTAGTCATCTGAAAGTGAGGTTGTGAGCTCTAATATTTCATGTTTATGTTACAGAAAACACCAGAGAGGTTTGTACGCCTGCCTGTATCATTGTAGTCTGGTTTAGGACACCCGGTACATTCATGACACAAGTGAAGATCATAAGAAATTTACAAAATACGAAATATGAAAGAATAAATATATATTTAAAGATGTTCTAATAAAACCACAAGATTTTGTGTGGGGGTATTTCTTAAAGAAGGAGATATCTCAGTAAATAAAGTAATCGAGGAGAGAGCCCCACCCTTCTTCCCAAAAATTTGATTTTAACTCGTAGTTCATTCATTGAATTGAAGGATTGGATTAAATATTGCCACATAATTGCAAGAACGTTGTAATCAGCTTTTTAAATGTTAACAAACAGATGTTTACGTTTTTATGAAAGATATTGACAGGTGGTGATAATTTCATATCAAAGGGGACGTCAGTCCAGTACTCAGTTGCACAGTAATGTACTGATCTGAGACCATATTGATTTGTAATTTTCTGAGTTAATAAAATGCTATCCTTGTGAGCTTGCAGTGTACCAAATTGACGAACATCTATGCCTTCGGAAAATGAGATAAATTGCACGAATTCCATTGGTCAATCTTCCATTTGCCAAAGTTTCATTCAATAATAACCATTGCACAATTCGATAACAAAAATTTCCGAATAGGCTGAAGGTTGGTAAGAGCACCCGACACTCAATTTCTAGTTTCTAGATGGTTTGTTAAATAGTTTCTTGTTGTAATTTAAGTAATGCCAATAATGTAAACACAAATGCTGATACCTGTGGACAGTAACCAATTCTTTGTTGTACCTACAATAGAGAAACAGAGTTGAGCATATCAAGAGGTATTACAGATAAGCAAGCAATCAAAAAATTGGAAGTAACTTTAAATATGTAACCTTTAGCAGAGACTAGCCAAAGAAATATCTTTAGTGCATTCACGCATACAGTTTTAGGTGAAAAATTACTGTGGAACGTTTGCTCATTTCCAACAGAGATGAATGAGAATCAAAACAAAGAATCAATGAAGTTTACTGAAGATATGTTTGCTACCTTCATTCTCGTTCTATCAATTGAAAATCAAACTAAATATTGACAAGGTGAAGGCGAAGTTGCGTTTTTTAGCACCACAGGCTGGGATAGCAGAAGTAGAGAAGACCTAATCGAGTCCACGACCCCTTGTCACGACGCTCCAGTGGTGGGGCTCTACTGGGTATCAAACCCTGTCCGCCTGACTGTTCTGGCAGCAAAGTCAGAGGATTATACCACGGCGGTACAACCAACACCTCAAAACCATCAGGCCAACGCTGATTGGTCTTGGCAAGAGAACTTTCTCGACCAATCTTCAAGATTGGTACATATCTAGGTACTCGTACCGGGTGCGCCAAAATAAACTATGCACGTTTGGCAGGCCACAATAAATCGTAAACTGGACTGATTTTGAAGATGTATGACTTATTCGTTAGCAGAGTGCCTGAATTAGATACTGGGAATTTTTGCAATTTTTTTCATTTTCAGCTTTTAGAGCTAGAAGCGAGTTTCCTAAGAATTTAGTTTTCGAAAACACTGAAAACGATGAAAAAACATCGATCAAATTTTCTAAAGAATCGACATAAATGGACAAAAAGAGAACTTTTTCGTGGTGATTTGCGATTTAAAAATCGAAAAATTGTAATCTGCTGTACGAGAGTTCGTACTGAACCCCCGAACCCCCAGGAAAACCGTTTTCTATTTGCTTATTCATGCTGGATCTTTTAAAATTTGATCGACGTTATTTATCGTGTTCAATGTTTTCGAAAACGAACATTTAAGAAACTCACTTCTAGCTCCAAAAACTGAAAACGGAAAAATTTACAAAAAGTGTTAGAATCTAATTCAGGCTTTCTGCTAAATACTTAGTCATAAATCTTCAAAATCGGTCCAGTGTACGATTTATTGTGGCCTGCCAAACGTGCATAGTTTATTTTAGCGCACTCGGTAGAAAATACAAAAACGTACAAAATAAGAAGAAGATCCTTTCTGTGATTGGTGATAGTAAAGGCTATATCATAGCTGCAGTCATATATCATAGCTGCAGGCAAAAATTTGTAAGAGATTTCAATTCGCGAGGATCACTGTAACCTTATGGCAAAGCCAAGAAAATCAGCATGCCACCAAGATAAACAGTGACAGTACATATCGTTACGGAAAAACGAGAAAATGGCATTGACAAACTGACCTACGAGAGATTTCACGCAGATTTGCAGGTGATTTTCAAATAAATTGTTGACAGAAAGGCCTAAATGGCTTATCTACTTGAGATGAATCATTTCTGACGAGCAATGTGTGTTATAGACCTTTCAATGGCAAGTGGTCTGCTTATCTTGGCTCACTCCTTTACTGACTTTTTCAAGCATATTGAGAAACTAACTAAACAGCTCCATTTTTTTGGGCAAACAAAACAACTGACTTGGCAATGGACGTGCTCTTTAATGCTTTGGTATGCAAGGCAATTTGGCGCACCTTTTGATGTAAAAAACAATTTTCCCAACATGAGATCATTCCTTTGGTGCAAACTGATGTTCATTCAGAAAGAGACTAAACAGTCTTGTCACATGGCCAAGCATTCTTGTCAAATGTCACTTTCGTACTTCAAACTGTATTAAAGGTAGTCACCCCATATTGTTCTAAGCTTATCGTCACTGGAGCTGAATTCATGCACTGTTGAATGTCTTTGACCTTGATTTCTATAGATATAGCAACTTAGGCCTAGTTTATACTGCGTATTTTCACCGCAGCGAATTAAATTACATTCAATTGGTCTGCAATGCGACAAAATACATTGAATGTTTTTCATTCAGAGGGGCCAGTCTCTGGAATGGGTTGAATGATGAATTAAAAGGAGCACCTACTCTAAAGAAATTCCGGGAAGGGTTGATGAAATCCCACAAAGCATAAGTTGAGATGCTTTATGCAATGAACTCTTTTAATTTTACTTTTATTGATATTATTTTAATCAGATTGTAATATCTTAGTTTAGTTTTAGTATTTTTATTGCATGGCCCCCTGTAAATCAGTTTTTCTCTAACTGAGGGGCTACCATGCCTAAAAAATTGAAAATGAATGAAATGAAATGAATATTTCATATTTGATTTATACTGGGTATTGTCACCGAAGCGAATTAATTTCGAGTCAGTAGCTGCGGAGGAAAGCAATGGCGATGAAGTTGGCACGAAAAGCGAAATTTTCTATATCGTTTCCAAAATGGCACCACGAAACAAGATTATGAAAAATCTGTGAGAGCATGAGAACCCTGAATCGAATTCGTCAGCCTTTCTCTCGTCACCTGGCCTGTATCATGGCTCATCTAACATGTCAGCTCTGTTAGCATCACTCTCCTCAGATTGAAACTCTATTTGGGTGGAAAAACCACCATAATGAAACATGCTTCAATCGTCTTCCTTCTCATGTAAGGACAGAGCCATCTTTCTGAAACTGCGCCATCTTGTTTGCCGCCAAATGCTTCAATCAATAATCAATGCGCATGCTCCTCAAGAAACATTCAGGATTCATCAGGAAATTCGTCCGGAAAATTCCGTTGCTATTCAATTCGCTGCGCCACAAACTCACAGTATAAAACCAGCCCGAATAGAATTATTAAATTCGCCCCAAATGCGGCAGGGCTTGGTGAATTTAATTCCAAAATTCGTGTCTGGTTTTATACTGCGTTTTTCAGCCGCATCAAATTGACACTTAAACTTTTTCCATGTTATTATTTTGATTCGCTGCGGCAACACAATGGGACCTCTTTTGGGGTTATCTGCCATCTCATTTCAATTCATCAATTATTATTATTATTATTATTATCAATTTATTTAAAGTAGGCCTACATATATATATATATATATTATACAGTTTGGTTTGGGTACTTGCACATTTTAACGATAAATTTGATACTAAAATTTTCGACGAATGGAGAAAAATGGAAAAATTGAGGTGAGACCGAGATTTGAACTCGGGGCCTTCTGCTTTCATGACAGACGCTCTACCAGTTGAGCTATCTCACCATGCGAATACGTGTACGCACGGATCATAGATATCCATACTGGTGTGGTGACGTAATCTCTGTTATGTCTGGCCTGCGTGACTAAGTGATGTCCAAACGCAGGTTGGCGCGCTGCCTTCGACTTGACCAGAAATCACAACACCTTAACACCCCAATTTTTCCTCTCCATTGTCTTTACAATATGGTTTGGGTACTTGCACATTTTAACGATAAATTTGATACTAAAATTTTCGACGAATGGAGAAAAATGGAAAAATTGAGGTGAGACCGAGATTTGAACTCGGGGCCTTCTGCTTTCATGACAGACGCTCTACCAGTTGTCTCACCATGCGAATACGTGTACGCACGGATCATAGATATCCATACTGGTGTGGTGACGTAATCTCTGTTATGTCTGGCCTGCGTGACTAAGTGATGTCCAAACGCAGGTTGGCGCGCTGCCTTCGACTTGACCAGAAATCACAACACCTTAACACCCCAATTTTTCCTCTCCATTGTCTTTACAATATGGTTTGGGTACTTGCACATTTTAACGATAAATTTGATACTAAATTCGTCGAAAATTTTAGTATCAAATTTATATTATACATATAGATACAATAGCTATAACTAAGAGCTAATTCAAGCCTACTATCTAAAAAAGTAAAATTTGTAAGAAAAAAGTAAAAAATAAATTAAATTACGAATGATCAAATACAGACACATTTTACAGATTTTTACAATGCTTTTAATATTTACGATGTTTTCTTACTTTTTTTTTCGGTAAATACAGCAGAAAATTTAATATCAGCTCAAGAACCCAACCTGTGCCACGAAAGGTCTGCATATTTTACAATTACATTCCTCTCCCCTCCAGGTTTTAATCAAGGGGACATACTGTCATTAAGCCTAGAAAGCGAAATCAATCACACTTGGGAATTGAAGATTCAAAGGCACCCCTCAAAGTTAGCTTTGTCTACAAAAGAGAGACTCGCTGTTTTTCATAATTGAGACACACCTTGTAGGATCTTTAGGGCCTGTTTAAACGAGGAAAAACACCTCACCTGCCAGACCCGGGGCTGACAAGCGAGGAAAATTTCAGCCACTGTTTATATGGGATGTTTTACAGCATAGGTTCCAAATCTTTGAAAAGGCTGGTGTGAAATTGATTGACCTATTTCTTTGAACTGAATTACTTCAAACAAACTTTAGCTATTTATCTATAATTCCACCGTTGGACTTTTCTGAAATCTTCAATATTTTCAGAATTAGAATGTTTTTCTTCTTTTTCAAGAATTCAAGAAAAATTTTCAAAAAAGCTTAAACCATCGTAATTTCTAAACTGTTTGACGCAACATGAATTAATTTCGAAGGAAACCATAGTTTATGAATTTCAACAATATGGTATCTAGCAAAAGTCTATCACTCTTCTGGTTTATGATTTAGAAATTTGATGACGTCACATCTTCAAATCAGTTAAGATATGAAATACGCTGTAATTTCGAAAAATACTCAAGATTTCTGCAAAGTCCAACGGTAGAGTTATAGATAAGTATCTAAAGTTTCTTTCAAGCCATTCAATCAGAAGAAATAGGTCATTGAATTTTACACCCACCTTTTTTTCGCTGAGTTAAAGATTTGGAACCTATGCTATGTTTTACATGACCTGTCAGCCCCGGGCGGCTATATTTAAAACGGGGAACAGGGAACGGGGAACGGGGAATGGGGAATGGGGAACTTTAAAATGGGGAACTTAAAAATAGGGAACTTTAAAACGGGGAGCATTGGGAATTACCATAGTCATGTACCTTTTCTTCGTGACACAGGCATACACGTATGTTTATAAGAAACTAATAGTTTCGGGCAGTACTGGAAGTTTCTTAAAATTATCAGATTTTTAATACTCGGAGTTTCATGCGAGTTTCTTAGGGCCTGATTACATGGGGGAGTTGACCCCCTTGTAGCTCGTTTCCGGCTCATTAAGTTGTCCCAATGCTTCGGTCAAATCCTTTATGAAAACAATTTGCGATTACATGAAGGGAGCCAACCCGCTTTGCTGGGTTGGCTCGTTTTTCGAAAGTGGGTCAACCCGGCCAGGCGAGCTGGCAATTCCCATGTAATCGCAACAACCCCATGTAATCACAGCAACCGAGTCAGCGCCGGGTTGACTCGCTGTAAAAGCATGCGTTTTGACTGTGAATCATCAAATAAAACCTCGCTTTGGTTTTAGCTGGGTTGGCTCAGGGCCAGAGCCGAGCTACAGGCGGTTTAACCCTCCCATGTAATCACGATCGCTGGCGAGCCAGAGCCGAGCTAGATCCGAGCTGCAAGCGGGTCAACTCGCCCATGTAATCAGGCCCTTAGAGGTTCCATAACAATCTTCATGTTCACCACCTGTGCCCATGAATATTCACACGTTTCAAAACAGAGTCATTGAAGTCTTTCCAATGTTTAGACTTTACTCAGGTAAACATACAGTTCAAATCCTTACTGGTTGCTGAAGCACGCAGAAATCATTTAAAAATTTCACGGTGCTCAGCCAATCAAATCGCCTCTTTCTAACCACGTGATATCAAATTCCAACTCCAATTCCAGCATTCCAACTACAGAACAAGGAATTGCAGGGACCTACAAATCCAAAGAAATAATCTTGAATATGTCAAAAAAGGCTTTCACTCTTCGGCTCTGAAAGCTTGGAACAATATACCCATCAATATCAGAGAGCTCCCTACACTTAGTAGATTCAAAAAAACAATTGAAAAGTTATTATATGAGCTGAACACAAACTAAAACACGACGCCCTGGAAGAGCAGCTGCTACTACATAGATTACTGTACAAAATTTTGCTTTAACTGTATATAGACTATATTAATGTAATTAGGATATTTATTTTCTTATTTAAGTATTGCGTTTGTTAGCTGAAGGGTTTTTGTGTATAAATAATTTAAAATGAAAATGAAAATGAAAGATCAGTCGTTGGAAGGGAATTCTTGAGTACCCTCACAAAAATTGAAATGGCTACTAAGTTACAATAACTACATGGAATTTTTCTTAAAAAATCGGTAGAAGGGATGCCCCTCTGCAGTTTGTAGCGAGCGTGGAGAAATATTTCATTTGGAGCCGAAATTGTTTTCATTTTCCGGTCGACGAATATTGACCTTCGTTAAATCATTGATAAAATTCGCTACAAATAAGATATAAGGATAAAAATCTCATCGATTATGGATATTGCCCTAAGAAATAACCCAAACACTTTTCCTTCTATTACATATCAAAATCGCAGGCGATTTTCAGCGATCTCTGTCAGAAATGTCATTTGGGCCTAACCTTCTCACCGATTAAACATCATACGTTGGCCCCAATAAGACTTAGTTTGTATTCTCGAGCTAAACGATTCACTTACCAATGACTTCAGCATCAATTTGACTTCATTTTCAATTTAATATCTCCAAATTTTGTTTAAAAACATCCAATCTTGAGCAATTTCTGCAAATTTGTTTCGTTCCGTATTTCTCTGCAAGCGCAAGTAACCTGCTCGAATATCGCAATCGCTATGTTATTGTGATACAAAGTAACGCGATTTGACACAACAGTTGATGCACTCATGAACATATTTTGGCACGTCTGTCTTTATTAATTGAATCAAATTGAAACAAAAGGGATAAAACACTTTTGGCTGTTTGGGTCATTAATGAATAGACACAAAAAAGCAAAGCAAGAAACATTTTTGAAAGCAGCTTTGCTTGTCGAATCTATTCTTGAATCAATGCAATCAAACAAAAGGAACAAAGCTGTAAACGTGCAGCGCACAAAACAATTTGTTTGTTTGTCAAAAAAGATCTATTCATTAATGACCCAAACAGCCAAAAGTGTTTTATCCCTTTTGTTTCAATTTGATTCAATTAAGAAAGACAGACGTGCCACAATCTGCTCATGAGTGCATCAACTGTGTCGAATCGCGTTACTTTGTATCACAATAAGCTAGCGATTGCGACATTCGAGCAGGTTACTTGCGCTTGCAGAGAAATACGGAACGAAACAAATTTGCAGAAATTGCTCAAGATTGTATGTTTTTAAACAAAATTTGGAGACATTAAATTGAAAATGAAGTCAAATTGATGCTGGAGTCATTGGTAAGTGAATCGTTTAGCTCGAGAATACAAACCAAGTCTTATTGGGGCCAACGTGTGAGGTTTAATCGGTGAGAAGCTTAGGCCCAAATGACATTTCTGACAGATATCGCTGAAAATCGCCTGCGATTTTGATATGTAACAGAAGGAAAAGTGTTTGGGTTATTTCTTAGGGCAATATCCATAATCGCTGAGATTTTTATCTTATTTGTAGCGAATTTTATCAATTTTTTATTATTATTTATTATAACATTCTTTAAAGTTGGTTATTAAAAATAGCTCTACTTCAAGAACTAATAAAGACCAACTATTTACAAAAACAAAATAAATTACACGAAAATGATTTAACGAAGGTCAATATTCGTCGACCGGAAAATGAATACAATTTCGGCTCCAAATGAGATATTTCTCCACGCACGCTACAAACTGCAGAGGGGCATCCCTTCAACCGATTTTGCAAGAAAAATTCCATGTAATTTTTGTAACTTAGTAGCCATTTCAATTTTCGTGAGGGTACTCAAGAATTCCCTTCCAACGACTGATTTGATATCACGTGGTTAGAAAGAGGCGATTTAATTGGCTGAGCACCGTGAAATTGGATGATTTCTGCGTGCTTCACCAACCAGTAAGGATTGAACTGTATGTTACTCAGGTACCTTTCGAGTGGCTATCTTTAAGGTAACTCTGCTTTCTGCTCTAGTGCACAGCGAGATGCCGTTTCGCAAAACCACTCTCCTCAGAAACAGTTAATTTCTCCAATATTATTCGGCCTATCGAAAAGCGGTAAAAAGGATGTTGTTCTGTATAATCTGGGCAATCGAAAGATGTATAAATCGCACTGTTTTCGTCAACTCTGGCTTCGCAAATCCTTGCTCAAATCTTTTTGCTGATTTCAGAAAAGTGGATTTACCTCCAAAACTACTCGAAAAAGTTTAGATTTGTTTTCGCTCCATCTTTAGCTAAGTAGTTGATCTACAACTTTGCCAAGTCTGATTGAAAAAGATAGGCTAGATTTCCTGCAATCGAATTTTACATTCCTGTTTACTTTTCGAGATCGAAGGGGAAAAGTATTGGTCAACAGTTTAGCTCATGCAGAACGATTTGAACGCCCGTAGAATGTTTTCGCAAAAAAAATTAGTTCTTGATCTAAGATCTATGCTCATTGTGGACTTTTTAAAAAATTGATAATTTGTGAATGCTTATGGAAGTCTCGAAAGACAGCCAAAGCACGGTTTCGTGAAGTTGCTGGTAAAAATCAGTAATTTTTAATCCATAGATGCAAATGATACTTTTACAAGCGCACTAAGGATGTCTTTTGAGACTTGAGTATGGTATTCCCAAAAGATGACGTTCATTTGTTTGCCAATGGAAAAATTTCTGTAAGTTATTTCAAGCCTGAGCTTTTGCAAACGCGCTTCATAGCATGGCAATCTGTTGACCAAGGTTTCTCCATTTCGCTGTCGAAAAGTAAACAGAAATATGAAATTCGATTGCAGGAAATCTAGCCTAGCTTTTTCAATCAGACTTGGCAGAGTTGTAGATCAACATTCTAGCTAAAGATGGAACGAAAAAAAATCGAACATTTTTCGAGTAGTTTTGGAGATAAATCCATTTTTTCTGAAATTAGCAAAAAGATTTGAACTAGGATTTGCGAAATCAGGGTTGACGGAAACATTGCGATTTATACATCTTTCCATTGCCCAGATTATACAGAACAACATCCTTTTTATCGCTTTTCGATAGGCCGAAAAATATTGGAGAAATAACTGTTTTCTGAGGAGAGTGGTTTTGCAAAACGGCATCTCGCTGTGCACTAGAGCGGAAAGCAGAGTTACCTTAAAACAGGGAACTTTAAAACGGGGAGCGGGGAACGGGGAATGGGGAACGGGGAGCTTTAAAACGGGGAACTTTAAAATGGGGAACTTTAAAATGGGAAACGGGGAACGGGGAACTTTAAAACTGGGAACTTTAAAATGGGGAACTTTAAAATGGGAAACTTTAAAACGGGGAACGGGAAACGGGGAACTGTAAGACGGGGAACTTTAAAACGGGGAACGGGGAACTTTAACATGGGGAACTTTAAAACGGGGAACTTTAAAACGGGGAACTTTCAAGCCGTATCTTTTCCTTGGCGGATATGCATTTCTCAGCTGTAAGTTTTCCTCCAGCTTCCCTGTCAATTTACCCACTCACATCACTTTCTCTGGTCTTAAGATGTTATGACTTCAATACGGCACAGTTTTAGTTTTTGGCCTGTGTACGAATGTTCAGTCGAGGATACTTACTTTATTCATAAGCCATGGCCAACACGCATTTATTTCAAATATGAAAAATAATCGAGTGGAAATGGCAAAATGTACTCTAAACTAGTATTTCGTCTGTTTCTATCTTAGTATACTGTATAGCAACATTAAGAACAGATGTAAATTCAGAGCATCCAGAACATGCAACGTTGGGAATTCTCACAGGACCGAATGCTCGGAATTTTCAATATTATAGTCCCACGGGCCTAACTTTTGCAAAATCGCCTATCTTGGGACTAGTCCTAGTCCCCCACAGTCCAAGGGTCATATTTAAACCTTTTTAGTAGTCAGTTTTAGCCCTCTTCAAGAAACAACGAACATCGGTGAACTCGAAATCGACCCACCCTCCTCCCTCAGCGGCTGCACACGTTTAATACCACTTTCCTTACCACAACAGCGAAGTCTCCTTCGCACTCCCCATATCTAAATATTTGGTAAGGAGAGCATAAGGTCTGTGAGAATATAACACTTTTCCTCGTGGCACAGTCATGTAAAGTAGCTGCGATGGAGATATGATAGTTGCGAGGGGCACCCCCATTGCCATCAGGTTTTACGGAGTTTTTACCAACTGCTTGCGAGCGCACCTTTGCAACTATTTCAATTTTCCTCCCGTAGCTAGCGACATAAAATCTGTCCTGGGTATGGTTTCCTTTTCCCGTCATTAATTTTAGTAGATTTTTAATTTGTAAAGTTTTTGGCACGGCCCCCTGAAAATCGGTCATACTGACTGACGGGGCTACCGTGCATAAATAATTTTAAAATGAAATGAAATGAAAGTAAGAAGAAGGCTCTAGATTATTGGACAATTTAATCAGATACTATGAAACTGAACAAAACTCTGAACAGAACTAGCTTCTAATAAAAACAAAATAGACAATAGATAATTGCTGAATGTTTGACTGTATGTAGCTATTGAAAGGAAACAAGTGAAAATAAAACAAAAATATGTCAAGGATTTCCATTCTCCCAGTAGTGGAGTTTCTCAATTTTTGGTGATCCGAGAGTTGAGTTTCTTATAGGAAATAGGCAGTTTCTTGTAAAAGATACGTGTAAATTCAAATAAAAATACCACAATAAGGATACCTGAGATGATATTGTGTTATTATTTAATTGTTTGGAATAACCCCAATTGACTAACCCCAAGGGAACTCGTAGTCATGCGTTGTAAAGTTGTTTACGACTGTTTATTGGTAGTTCTAAGTTGAGTGTTAAAATTTATGCGACAAGGATTCACAAGCAAAAATTGCGTTCTACACTATAGTTGAGATGCAAAATTTTATGCGACAGGGTATACTTTTGGCCTATTTTTTATGCGACAGGGTGCAGGGTGTGGAGAGGTTTTCCGCACACCCCCGTCACTTCCCTAGTCAAGTAACCCCCCCCCGGGCGAGAAATAAGGAAACCAAAACTCGAAGGGAAGAAGTTTCTAAAGGAAGAAAAAACTTTTCCAGTGCAGCGAAATCAGTGAAATGCTATAATTGCGGTAAAGAGGGACACTATGCAAGAGACTGCAGGACCCCCGAAAAGCCCCTCGTGCCCCTCGTAAGTTCTCGCAGAACCAAGTCAAGCATATTTCTGAAGAAACCTTGGATTTTGAAACATTGTCTGTTGATTCAAAGGAAACAAATCATGTTGCAGAAAATTTGAAACCATGTCCAAAAGTTGAAGCCATGATTAAACGACACCCGGTCACTTTGGAAGTTGACACTGGCTCTGTCGTTACGCATATTAATGAGGTTACATGGCGCAACTTACTTGATGCCCCAATATTAAGACCTTCATCTTTGGAACTAAAGAGGTATTCCCATGGATAGGTTCCATTATTGGGAGAGTTCAATGCAACCGTCGAAATTAACGGACAACGGACAAAATTTTGTGCAAGAGTGGTAAAAGGAAATGCCCGAAATCTCTTGGGAAGAGATCTATTGTGTCAAGTTCGCCTTGACTGGCAATCGATTTTTGCTGTTTTTATTCCAAAGGAAAAGAAATTGAAAGTTGTATTGGATGAATACGATGAAATTTTTGTGGAAGAATCAGGATTATGCAAGGGCAAGAATCAACATGAAAAGTGACGAAACCCCAACATTTCGTAAAGCACGCCCATTACCATATGCTATGAAGAAGAAGGTTGAGAACGAGCTTAATCGTTTGGAGCAGAAGGGATCGCTACAAACTGGATCAGTACGACTGTGTGGTGACTTTTCAGTAACGAGTAATCCTAAGATGGAAGTTAATCAGTATCCTCTGCCTCAACCAAATGAAATGTTTACGAATCTGAATGCTGGTGTGTTGTTTAGCAAGCTTGATTTTTCTGAAGCATATTTGCAAATAAAGCTGGATAAAGAATCTCAGAAATAAGTGGTTATTAATACACACAAAGGATTGTTCCAGTATTCTAGATTACCTTTTGGAATCAGCTGTGCTCCGGCAATCTTTCAGCAAGTTATGGATCAGATATTCCAAGGATTGAATGGAGTACGGTGTTATTTAGATGACATTATTGTCACAGGGAAAACGGAAGAGGAACACATGGAAAATTTACAAGCTGTTCTTCAAAGAATCAAGGAATGTGGTTTAAGATTACGTAAAGAGAAATGCAGTTTTCTTCAAGAGTCAGTTGAATATCTTGGTCATGTTATTTCACGTCAAGGTATACATCCATCTCCCAAGAAGATAGAAGCAATACAGAAGATTGCTGTGCCGACAAATGTCACTGAGCTGAAAAGTTTCTTAGGAATGGTGGTTTATTTTGCCACATTTTTGCCTCAGTTATCTGAGCGTGCAGCATCTTTGAATGAGTTGTTGAAGAAAGGTATTCCATGGAACTGGACTTACGAAAAATCAGCTGCTATGTTTTAAAAGATTATCTTATGTCAATGTCAGTATTGATGCATTTCGATCCTAGCATGCCCTTAGGACTTGCTTGTGATGCAAGTGGTTCTGGAATTGGTGCAGTGTTATTTCATATTCTTCCAAGTGGAGAGGAACGTCCTATAGCCTATGCTTCAAAGTCGTTGACCCCTGCAGAAAAGAATTACTCGCAAATAGAGAGGGAAGGTTTGAGCATAGTGTTCAAGTGTTTGGTGTGAAGAAATTTCATCAGTTCTTATGGGGACATACTTTCCAGTTAGTGACGGATCACAAACCACTTGTAACCATCTTTGGATCAAAGAAAGGTATTCCAACAATAATTGCAAGTCGTTTACAAAGGTGGTCAATCATATTGTCTGCGTATACCTATGAGATTGTTTACAAGCCAACTGATAAGCATGGAAACGCTGATGGTTTGTCTCGATTGCCTTGTGGCTTTGACCCACAGTTTGAATCTGGACATGCTTTGGTGGATCTAGTAGAATATGAGGTGTTTGGAACTTTGCCAGTTTCTGTTGATGTGGTAAAGGATGCTTCAAGGAGGGATGCTGTACTGTCGAGTGTTATTGATGATGTTTGCAAGGGGAGGAAACTGAACAAAATGTGAATTTCAAAGATGATGAAGTAAAAGCTTTTAGTAGACGTGAGACTGAACTGACTGTGTGTGATGGAGTTTTGATTTGGGGATCTCGTGTTGTTGTACCTAAGGAGCTGAGGGGAAGATTGTTGAAGGAATTGCATGCTGTTCATTCAGGTATTGTTTGTATGAAGTCGTTAGCAAGGGAACATTTTTTGTGGCCTGGTATGGATGCAGAAATTGAAAATATCGCTCGTAGTTATTGTGAATGTCAAGAAGGTGGGAATAGATGCAATGCTAAACTCTTTGCTGATGATACGTCCCTTTTCACTATTGCACATAATTCAAACGCTACTGCTTCCGACATGAATCATGACCTAGATATCATAAAAGCTTGGGCGTCTAAATGGAGAATGTCATTCAATCCTGATCCAAATAAACAGGCTGTGGAAGTGACGTTTTCTACGAAAAGAGTCAAAACAGATCATCCTGATATTCTTTTTGGAGGTAACCCAGTGGTGAGAGTTGATGAGCACAAGCACCTCGGTGTTATATTAGATTCGAAGTTGTCATTTGCTAGCCATATACAAACAGCTCTTACTAAATCTAGACAGGGAATAGGTATGATCAAATACCTCTCAAAGTACTTGCCACGTCACACATTAAATGAGCTGTACAAACTCTATGTTAGACCGCATTTAGATTATGGTGATGTTATCTACCATACCCCAGCAAAAATCGGTGAATTCAGTCATGATACTATCTTGAATACCCAAATGGAGAAGCTAGAATCGGTTCAGTACTCTGCTGCGTTGGCAGTAACTGGTGCTTGGAAAGGGACATCCCGTGAGAAACTGTACAATGAACTCGGATGGGAATCTTTGAACCTGCGACGCTGGAGCAGACGCCTTGTTATGTTTTACAAGATTGTAAATAACGTTACGCCAGAGTATACAAGGCATCCCATACCACAACTTGAACAGCCTATGTACTCTCTTCGTGAGCATCATGTCATTGGGCAAATAAAGGCAAGGACAGAGAGATTTAAAAACAGTTTTTACCCAAATTGTTTGAACGAATGGGACAAGCTCCATCCTGAAATTAGACAGGCATCCTCGCTAAGTGTTTTTAAATCAAAAGTATTAGCTCTAATTCGGCCCCCTTCGAAACCAGTATATGGGATTCATGACCCGAAAGGTTTAGCTATCCTTACACAGTTAAGAGTCGGCCTCAGCAAATTAAGTTCTCACAAATTTAGGCACAATTTTAGAGATACAATAGACCCGATGTGTCCTGCAAATGATGGTGTTGAGGACACGGAACATTACCTGCTGCTTTGCCAATCTTATGAAGAACCTAGACGCGAGCTTCTCAATGGTCTCAATGCAATATTGCCTCCTAGTGGATTTTCTAACCTCTCAAATGAATTATTAGTTGAACTCATTCTGTATGGCAATGAAAGGTTACAACCTGACGTTAATAAAAGAATAATCGAGGCTACTCTAAAATTCGTTCACGCAACAAAGCGCTTTTGATGTCTGCTGCAAACCCCCAATACATGGACACATCCTCCCTTTGTAAATGCTTGTATTAGTTAATTTTCTTCTTTAATGTTTAGATTTATAACTATATGTTAAATGTCCACAGGGTTGATATGTATTTCCATTCTCCTTGTGGCATCGTTTTTGTAATCTTTTGTAGTTGTTGTATTTTTATGAGATTATATAAAAAAAAAAAAAAAAAAAAGGTGGGAATAATCTTCAAAAGGTGCCCCTCCATCCTTGGCAGTTTCCAGATAGGCCTTGGGAAAGGTTACATATTGATCTAGCAGGTCCATATTTTGGTTTTATGTGGTTAGTTGTTGAAGATGCGTACTCTAAGTGGCCAGAAGTGATCAAATTGAGAACTGCAACATCAGCAACTGTAGCAGCAGCCCTTATGAAGATATTCGTGGTTCAAGGATTACCTGAGCAGCTTGTTTCTCATAATGGATCATAATTAACTTCAGAGGAATTCAAGGAATTTTGCAAGCTTAGGGGAATCAATAACTGCTACGTTACACCATATCACCCACAAGCAAATGGTCAGGCGGAGAGATTCATTCAAACTTTAAAGAAGTGCATGAACAAGATGGCAAAGAATAGCAAGAATATTGATTACAATGTGAATAATTTCTTGCTTACATTTCGAGTTACCGTACATGCAACAACTGCTGTAGCTCCAAGCCAATTGCTGATGGGAAGAAAATTACGTACTCGTTTAGATTTGATTCATCCTTGAGTGCAAGAAAATGCCAATGATGATCAAAATCGTGCTGCTGTCCAAGAAAGAGTTCATCAGTAGGTTCGAAGTAGGAGATCATGTATGGGCACGCAACTACAGTAGAAGAGGACCCAAATTCGTTCGTGCCAAGATACATCACAAGATAAGCCCGCTGTCTTATCGAGTGTTTGTTCGTGACGGCATGATTTGGCGACGACACTCTCAGCAACTGAAATCTCGAGTTAGAGCAAGAGATCAGCCAATTGCAGATGAAGATGACCAACCATTTCCTTCGTTAAATGACGATGCAACGAATATTCCAGAAACCAATGTACCGGTTCAACATTTAAAATGAAAATGAAAAATGAAAAATGAAAATGAATACAATTTCGGCTCCAAATGAGATATTTCTCCACGCACGCTACAAACTGCAGAGGGGCATCCCTTCTACCAATTTTGCAAGAAAACTTCCATGTAATTATTGTAACTTAGTAGCCATTTCAATGTTCGTGAGGGTACTCCCCAGGGGGGGGACTTGGTAGTTCAAGGTGACGTACCCGTTGCAAAATTTAGGGTCCTGAATTTTGCAATTTACTACCCTTTAGGGTAGAAAATTTTCAAATTTACTATCGCTTAGGGTTGTGAAAATCGATATGATTAGCTCGCGGAGTTTTAACAAAGTTTGATGAATTGAATTTTTGTTAGTAAGACTCTGTAACAACAGAAATCAACCAGTTATCCAGTTATTCACTATCTTCAGCAGCACCTCAGGTTATTGCAATTAATTTTTATCAATGATCTACGATTGACCACACTGCCATATGCCCACAGAGTTGGAGAAAGGTCTCCAAATCCCACCATTACTTCTACAGTATTAAACTTGCCTACTTTTGGTTTTGTTACTAATAATCACAGAAATCATGCTCTTAACTTTTGGCATCTACTTAATAACAAGCAGAGTCAATAATTTGGAGAGGAGGAAAGACAAATCTCCACTTTCTCTGTTATAATAATGCAGCCAATAATACCTAATCACTCAGGGCCTAATCATCATAATATAGATAGGAGCATCCTCTTTCTCAAACCTTCTAAAAGCTGTTGAATCCATGATTAACTTATAACATTACAATTTTGAATATGGGTTGAATGCTAATCTTACTACGAGCACAAAAAACTCACCCTCCGTTGCTTGGCTTAGCATCGTTCTCGTCTCTTGCTTTTGTTACAAACTGAGTTGTTTTGTAATGGTAGGCCATATTAAGAGATAAACATCAATAATAAACTTTGTTTGTTTCAGGTGCAAAGCATCATCTTTACGTAGCATAAAACTCCTCTTCTTATAACATAGCTTTAGTTGTTGTAAATGATGCTTCTTCATATGGTCCTCTGGCTCTGCTCACTTTGTGCGGGAATGAAATTTTATTCCAATTCCAAATGAAGAGCAAATTCACTAACTCAGTTCCAAGCAAAGATGTATTTCCCCGCCATTCTGTTTCTTGGCCTCGTTCTCGTTACTGCTCTAAAGTGAGGCACTTCTATTGTTTCTGGAACAATTGACCTATTGTTATTGCCGCTTACGGAAAAAGTTACTACCGCTTAGGCTACAAGGTACTACCGCTTAGGCTAAAATCTACTACCGCTAAGGGTTTAGGGTTTTACAACATTTTGCAACGGGTACGTCACCTTGAACTACCAAGTCCCCCCCCTGGGGACACGTTTACCTTAACATCTAGTAACGTCGATGATCTAATTACAAATACCCACAAAGAATTAAGAAACATCTCGGAATGGATGCGGATAAACAAGTTAAGTGCCAACCCGAAAAAAACTGAATACATGATCATTGGCCATCCACGGAGGACAAATAAGGTTGAAATCTCAGAACCACTGAATCTTAACAATTCAGAAATTAAGCGTGTGGTGAATACCAAATCACTGGGGGTTATTGTGGGTGAAGGGCTAAACTGGGATGAAAAATTCAACAAAGTGAAAGGGAAGATTAGTGGCGGTCTTAAGTCACTAAAAAAATTGAAAAATCTCATTTCCCAATCCCAGCTGGAGCATGTGTACCGTGCACTTGTAGAAAGCCATCTGCGATACGCCAATGTTATTTGGGAGAGTCTTCCTAAATCAAAATTGAATACCCTCCAACGTCTGCAGGACAGAGCCCGTTCGATTATTGATAAGGCCAGACTAAAAGACAATTGGTCTCATAATTGGTTGACCGTTGAACAACTAATAAACTTTGATCGATCAGTTATGACATACAAAATAATCAACAGGCAATGTCCCGAAAGCCTTTGGGGTAAATACCATCATAGGACCCAGCATTCCAACTACAGAACAAGGAATTGCAGGGACCTACAAATCCCAAGAAATAATCTTGAATATGTCAAGAAAGACTTTCACTATTCGGCTCTGAAAGCTTGGAACAATATACCCATCAATATCAGACAGCTCCCTACACTTAGTGGATTCAAAAAACAATTGAAAAGTTATTATATGAGCTGAAGACAAACTAAAACACGACGCCCTGGAAGAGCAGCTGCTACTACATAGATTACTGTACATAATTTTGCTTTAACTGTATATAGACTATATTAATGTAATTAGGATATTTATTTTCTTATTTAAGTATTGCGTTTGTTAGCTGAAGCGTTTTTGTGTATAAATGATTTAAAATGAAAACATTAAAATGAAATGTTGTTCAAATCGTGCAAGGAGACAGCCAGAGAGACTGGACTATGACATTTTGGGAGGATGGAATTAGACAGAATAAGAGGGGAGATGAGATGATATTGTGTTATTATTTAATTGTTTGGAATAACCCCAATTGACTAACCCCAAGGGAACTCGTATTCATGCGTTGTAAAGTTGTTTACGACTGTTTATTGATAGTTCTAAGTTGAGTGTTTTGGAAAGTAGACATGTTGTTTTTCTATGTCTCATTTGGCTAGGCCAAGTTAGGAAAACATGCTCAAAAATCTGAGAACGGCGCGTTCAGGTAAAAAAGCCCAAGTTCCCCATTTCAAAGTTCCCCATTTCAAAGTTCCCCGTTTTAAAGTTCCCCGTTTTAAAGTTCCCCATTTTAAAGTTCCCCAATTTAAATTTCTCCGTTTTAAAGTTCCCCGTTCCCTGTTCCCCGTTCCCTGTTTTAAAGTTCTCCATTTCAAAGTTCCCCGTTGTAAAGTTCCCCGTTCCCCGTTCCCCGTTCCCCGTTCCCCGTTCCCCGTTCCCCGTTCCCCGTTCCCCGTTCCCCGTTCCCCGTTCCCTGTTGTAAAGTTCCCCATTTTAAAGTTCCCCGTTTTAAAGTTCCCCGTTTTAAAGTTCCCCGTTTTAAAGTTCCCCGTTTTAAAGTTACCCGTTTTAAAGTTCCCAATTTTAAAGTTCCCCAATTTAAAGTTGCCCGTTTTAAAGTTCCCCGTTCCCCGTTCCCTGTTTTAAAGTTGCCCGTTTTAAAGTTCCCCGTTTTAAAGTTCCCCATTTTAAAGCTCCCCGTTGTAAAGTTCCCCGTTCCCCGTTCCCCGTTCCCCGTTCCCCGTTCCCCGTTCCCCGTTCCCCGTTCCCCGTTCCCTGTTTTAAAGATAGCCGCCCCGGGCTGAGAGGCGAGATGAAATCAGAAGGAGATATTCTAAAAAAGAATCTGAATCGTACAATATTTTGATACATTTTGCAGAATTTTCGAATGCGTACAAAAGTGACAGTAGATCTGCTGCCACTCGATCAAACTTCTCGTATAAAGATGTATGAAAACATCACCTCACCATACCGGTGGTGTTTCGTTTATATGGAAAAGTTACACATCGTCCAGATGAGATTCAACTTCTGATGAAATGGGATCCCAACCGGTGGTGATGCGTTTGTCATATAAACGCGAAATAAAAAAACAATGGGATTCTATAGGAAGTGGAATCTCGCCTGTCAGCCCCGGGTCTGGCAGGTGAGGTGCGTTTCCTCATATAAACAGACCCTTATAATTCTGTCAAGCGTCGATCGAAGTGACATAATGCAGGAAACTGGGAGGTCAGCGTACCAGCCCACGTTGCCTGCCTAAAATTGCTTCTTTAAGGCTGTTGATTGCTATTGAAATACCAAATTTCAGAGTCAATAAACCGTTCCACAAAATTGCGGAAAGAAAAAGAGAGAATCAGAAGAAGAAGAAGTAAATGGGTGGATGGGCAGAAGAGACACGGATGTTTTGCTCTTTCCTGCAGGTTAACGGAACGGAGTGCATATTAAGCGTCTGTTCAACTTTTTCGCGCAAGTAACTGGATACCTCCCAATGAAAATGTTTGGGCAAGGACATGGGTGACTCTATTGACATTAAACTCCTATGAGGAAGAAGCGAAGAAGAATTTTTATCCACTACGTGTATTATAGAGCGTTGTTGTTATTGTTGTTGCTGCTGTCAAAGGTGCACAAAATAGAAAAAGGGTGAGCCATTTTTGGCATCATGAAATTTGCTTTTCTTCGAAATATCTCCAATTAACTGCTCAGTTAATCAGCATTAAAGTTTACATACAGAAGCATTGTTATGGTAATAGAGAATGTGTCCCTGTTGAATAAATGGAAACTTTTTGTCAAAATGCGCCTTTTACAACTACTTACTTCTCGAAGATTGGTTTGAAGATTAAATCCTTTAAGATAAGCAGTCCCTGCAGTAATGCCTAACTCTCCAGTTAGCATTGAAAACATTGTTGTCTTTCCAGCACCTAGGTAAAGCAACGAATATGTATGAAAATGCAGATATTTGTAACAATGCTGAAGGGGATGGTTCTATCGACGAAAGTCGCACCTAGAGCTAGAAATTAATTGTAATTACTTGTAAAGTAAGAAATTGATGTAATTGTTGACAAATCTGCCCTTTTTATAGGTTTATACCTATATATAGGTTTATATAGGTTTATAGGTGTTCCAGAAAAATGCAACAGATTTGATCGGGGCTAGTGACAGGGAGTTAGGCATAATCGGTCCCTGATAAGCTTTAAATAATCCTTGATACATAAATACATACATACATACATACATACATACATACATACATACATACATACATACATACATACATACATACATACATACATACATACATACATACATACATACATACATACCGTCATACAGTTTAACATTTGCAAAGCTGTTTGTTGGTTTTCAACAGGCCCACATTCAACACCCATGCTCTGCCCTGTATTATTTTATGTTTATTATTATCTTTTGTAGGAAGACCAGTTTCGAAATTGAAAGTCTAAGCACAGATCAATCATCTCAAGATCCAAGGCTCCTATACTTAACAGATTGACATAGTGGAGATTCATGTGCACAGTGCCTCCGCCTACACATATCATGAGTTTGGCCGTGAATATAAAAACTAATTTTCAAAACTTTGCATTGCATTGAATTGCTCTATTGTTCTTTTGGATTTTGCAAGCTGGTTTTGAGTTTGTAGAAATCTGTAACGCAAAACTTTAAATGGTAGCAAACTGCCTTTGTGCAAGATCTACTCAAATTTCTGCAGATTTGGAAAATGATCAAAGTTATGTATGGTTCATATTCCTTTACTTATAGCAAGTAACTTTCAATCAATTGAGAATTGCCATTCATTTTGGCAAATTTATCAGCAAACCTTCATTGTATTTCAACTACTTTCTATGAACGAAGAAGTTTTCAATGTATCTCAAATGTAATCACAGAATTTACTTTGTGTAGTAAATGTCGAATGTTTTAGTTTATTGCTGGCATAAAAATATCATTTCAAAATACTAAATTTGGCGAATAAATGTCAAAGGGTACTCTGTGGGTGCCTCACACTCATGCAGTATGCAACTCCTATTTTTGCAAGGTTGACTTTACTCATTAATTATAAAATATAATTTAATTATTCCATGTTTCCTGCAATAATGTGCATGCCTGTATATATGTAGCAATCTGTTCTGGAAACTGCACCTTAACATTTCAATTATATCTCATTTTTAGCTAACTCTTGGGTACAGGTGGTGAGAATGATCAGGGGGTGTAAATGGGAACTGGAAAAACTGAAAATAGTTGTTTTCATACTTAAATATGTACTATCCTTTTTTCATGTTCACTAAACATGTTCACTATCATTTCAATTGTTCAAGAATCAAGAATTGATAAAAAGGGTAGTAAAAGTAAGGGAGGGGGGGGGCTTGGAAAATAATTCAAAAATTAAGAAGCAGAGGGGACAACTATTTGGTACTTGAGAGTACAATATGTTAGCTCCTAAACCTTCCAAAAGAAAGGATAAAAGTTTGTGCCACCAACAGATAGGAAATGTGATTTGATTTAGAAAGACTATTTTGAAAAGTGTATGCAGCACTGTGTAATTCCTGTCCATTTTTACAGCACTGTGTAATTCCTGTCCATGTTTACTGTTTATGTTGCAACTTCTGTCTCTTAGTGGAGGCCCTAAAGTCACCAGACGGTCTCAATCATGCAGATTGTGATACCAGCATGAAACTGCGTACACCTACCCAGTTTGATGCGCTGAAAAATATAAGAATCAGACTCCAACTCAAATCTGCCCCCAAATGCTATTTTTAGACTGGGGTACTTGGAACCAGTCCATCTAGGGGGTAGTTATCATAACTCTACTGCAAGTGACGATACAGTCATGAAATTTGGTATAGGTATGTAGTTTGATGCACTGAATAAGATGAAAAGGAGACCCTTTCGAAAATTTGCCCCCAAATGCTATTTTTAAACTGGGGTACTTGGGTCTAGTCCCTCTAAGGGGCAGTTATCATAACTCTACTGTAAGTGACGATACAGTCATGAAATTTGGTAAAGGTATGTAGTTTCGCGTGTAGTTTGATGCGCTGAATAATATGAAAAAGAGACCCCTTCGAACATTTGCCCCCAAATGCTATTTTTAGACTAGGGTACTTGGGCCCAATCCTCTAAGGGGCAGTTATCATAACTCTACTGCAAGTGACGATACAGTCATTAAATTCGGTACAGGTATGTAGTTTGATGCGCATGCGCTGAATAAGATGTGTAATGTTCTATACGAGGCTGTTTGATTATGAGGTTATTATGATGTAACACTGAAGTGATAGAAGCACGTCTTTATATGTGTGTTACTCTTTGTCTATTTGTGGACTCTTCATATGGCGATGAGAATGGAAAGTGTTTATAAACATCAAGCACAAGTTGGCTTTTCTGCAGCGACAGAGTCAGCAAGCAGGAAAGTGACTTATTTTTGCTTTTCATTTGACTTCGGTCTCACGTCTGCCCGCACGAGGCTTATTCCGCATAGACAAGGTGTATTTTGCGGACCACGGCACTAGTGCCTACAAAGTGTTTGGTATATTCTACGGACCACACCAAAACGCCGGAATAACCCACTTTTGTCATTTCTTCTTATCAATTTTTTGTCATAAAAATTTTTTTACAAGCATGGCCTCTGCACTTGTGGGTCTTAAAGCGTGCGTAACGGAATTTAATTCAGATGTACAACAAGATGCTGGTAGCAATCAAGAGCGCCGATGGAAACTCTGGTTAGAAAACCTAAAACTTGTGATGGATTTTGAGGGCATCACTGACGCTGCAGAGGGGCCTTTAAAGAGAAGGGCTGCATTGCTTGCTGTTTTTGGCTCTGCATTACAGGAGCTTTTCGCAACATTGACAGTTGCGGATGTAAAATATTCAACCGCCACAGCTGCTCTCACTGTACATTTCACTGCGAAAAAAATGTAGCTACAGAGCGCTACAAATTTTTCTGCACCCAGCCCACCTTCCCAGAGGAATCGAATGGTCACTGGGCCATTTGCTTAAGGATCAAAGGTGCTGATTGTGAATTTGATAAGATGGATTTAAATTCTGCAATCACACTGGTGATGAGAATGCACATTCATTCAGAAAAATTACAGAGGGAGATAATTGCTCAAGATATGGACTTAACGAAGGTCCTAGCTACTGCTCGCTCTATTGAGCTTACCAATAGAGGAATTGCCTTCATGAAGCAACACAATATGGATGCTACAGCTTCACAAACACCTGTCTATGCGGTACAAGGAAAGCACCCTAAGGTAGAACATCAATACAAGTCTAAAGGGAAAACCATTGAGATCTGCCGCTATTGTGGAGAGCGAACACCACAAAAAGGGAAATGCAAGGCCTTGGGTGCAACCTGCAAGAGCTGCAATAAGAAAAATCATTTTGCTAGTGATTGTGAGTCAAGAAAATCAACAAAGCCAGTCAAAACGGTTGACACAGAAGAAACATTTTATGAAAATCCAGAGCAAGACAGTTATATCTACAACAATTTTGTGGAGGAACCAACTGTTCTCAAGCTGGATGCAGTCACTACACCAGTTCATGCTATTCATAGCAAGAAACGATATCCGGATACCATGGTGCAGGTGAAGTTTGATGGGGGCACAAAATTGAAAATGCAAATTGATACAGGTGCAGATGCAAATATCATTGATGAAAGCCTCTACCACCAGCTGCACCCGCAACCAAAACTTAAAAGAACACAAGTCAAGCTCAAGCCGTACAACTCCCCACCCATTCCGGTAAAAGGATCCTTCCAGACACAGCTAACAGCCAATGGAAAACAGGCCATTGCAACCATGTATGTTGTTCCAGGATCAGGACAAAAACCCCTCATTGGAAAGTACACTGCTTTTGATCTGAGTCTGCTTAGCATCACTGTGAAAGAATTAACCGCAGACATGCAGGATCTGCACCATGTGCCACAGGAAAGAAAACAGGGAAACAAGAGTGCCAAGGCCACCACTCACGTCACTCAACACATGTCATATTCAGCTATGGCAGAGCATCTCACATCTAAAAAGTCTTCCGAACAGCAGCTGGACAATATCTACAAACATAAGCAAGATGCAACGGACAGAGTTAAGGCCATCGTTGATCAGTACCCTGGGGTATTTGAAGGTATTGGCAAACATCGATATAGAGTTGTGAAGTTGTCCGTGGACAAGTCAGTACCTCCAAAAATTCAACCACAGCGCCGAATACCCTTTGCAAAACGGGAGCAATTTGAAGCCATTCTCAAAGAATTGGAAGATGCAGACATCATTGAGCAAGTGTATGGACGAACAGAGTGGGTTTCAAATGTTGTTTTGACACCAAAAGCCGATCCATCCAAGTTGCGAATGAGCCTTGATATGACCACAGCTAACACTGCCATCCGGCGCACACGTCATGTCATCCCCACATTGGAAGAACTGCGGTACAAATTAAATGGAGCAAAGCATTTCACAAAACTTGACATGCGTCAAGGCTACATGCAGTTCGAGCTGAGCCCAGAAAGCAGATATATGACAACGTTCTACACCCATCAAGGCCTGAGGCGTTTCAAAAGGTTAAATTTTAGCACCAATTCAGCTGCTGAGATTTTCAATGAGGAAATTCGTCAAACGCTGGTGGATATTGAACATGTTGAAAACATCTATGATGACAATATCGTGTTTGGAAAATCTTAGAAAGAACATGATCGAGCACTTATGCGAGTGTTACAGCGCCTTGATGACTGCGGTCTAACACTTGGAATGTCAAAGTGCAGTTTTAACCAACCAGAAATCAAGTTTTTTGGCATGACTTTCTCATCAGCAGGAATGTCACCATCACCTGACAAAGTACAGGCTCTACATGATGCCCAACCACCTGCATCTGCAGCTGAAGTTCGATCCTTCTTGGGAATGGCTAATTTCAGTGCTCATTTTATTCGCAACTACTCTGCTCTTACAACCCCGTTGCGGTTGCTCACTAGAAAGAATGTTACTTTCAACTGGACCAATGATTGTCAAAAGGCATTTCAGTCAATTAAAGAGGCTCTCTCACAAGACACCACAATGGCATACTTTGACCCAACGCGAGAAACAAAGCTCATTGTAGATGGCTCCAAATATGGCCTTTCTAGCATCTTGACACAACTTGAGCCCCAAACACAACAATACAAAGTAATCAGATACGACAGCAGAGCGACAACAGACACTGAGAGTCGCTACTCACAAATTGAAATTGAGAGTGCTGCATTAGCATTCGCCATGCAGAGAAACCATATCTATCTACATGACCTTCAACATTTCATTGCAAGCACAGACCACAAGCCTCTGTTACCCTTGTACAACCAGTACAAGGCAGAACTTCTGGCACGAATCCTGCGGGACAAGTTGAAGCTGCAAGATTATAGCTACACACTAATTCACGAGCCGGGGAAGACAAATCCAGCTGATTATCTTTCCCGGCATCCAGTTGTCTTAGCTGATGTGTGTACCGTAACAAAGAAACCCATAGAAGAAGATATGCTATACATTGATGCAGTTATCAGAGCAAACCTTCCCAAGGCTGTAACAAAAGAACACATGTTAAAAGCCACACTAGAGGATGAAACATTGACAGTTCTCAAAGAAATGATCTCACAGGGATACATCAGCAAAGAACAGAAAGGGAAATTGGTTTCATATGCACCTATATTTCCAGAGCTATCAGTAGTGGATGGCCTAGTGCTCCGAGGTTGCCGAATTGTTGTTCCTGCCAGCCTTTGGCAGTCTGTGACAACCCTTGCTCATGAGGGACATCAAGGGGTTGTGAGAACAAAGCAATACTTACGCATGCATTTGTGGTTTCCGGGATTAGATAAGATGGTTGAAACAGAAATTGCACAATGCATGGCATGCCAGGCAAATACAGATATTCACCAGCAAGAGCCACTCAAGCCAACAGAACTACCCACAGAACCATGGTCAAAACTTGCAACAGACCTATATGGTCCATTACACACTGGTGAATACCTGCTGGTTGTACAATGCCTGTACTCCAAATTTCCTATGGTCGAAATCGTGCGTTCAACTTCTGGTACAGTAGTCATACCAGCAATGGACAAAATTCTCTCAACATTAGGAATCCCAGATGAAATAGCAAGTGACAATGGGCCACCATATAGCAGTGAGGAATTCAAATCGTATGCAAGATATATGGGTTTTGAGCACAAAAAGAAAATACCATATGCACCATGGGCGAATGGCATGGCCGAAAATTTTATGAAAAACCTAGGAAAATAATTCGCTCCTCCACAGAAGAGCGTCTAAACTGGAGACAGGAATTACAGAAATACCTGAGGGCCTACAGAGCTACTCCACACACAATGACAAAGCATTCTCCAGCCAGTCTCCTTTTCAATGGACGAAGGTACAAGACGCGTCTTCCAGCACCTACCAGTAAGAAAATATTGCTTTATGACAGAGAGGTGAGTACAAAGGATGCTAGGAGCAAAGAAACAATGAAGCAGAACGCAGACAGCAAGAGTTATGTAAAAGAACTAGACATTAAAGTAGGGGACACAGTTTTGTGTCGACAAGTCGACAAGTGAAACTTAACAAGAAAATCACACCTTTCAACAGCGAGCCGATGATTGTTGTGAAGAGGAAAGGCAGTTTAGTTACAGCCAGAAATGCCACAAGAACCATCACAAGACGTATTACATTTTTCAAGAAGCTACAAAGGCTGGAGGAGAACAAGTCAAGGTGCGAAGGAGATTATACCACACAGCCACTTTCACCTGACACTGATGAAAGAGAAGAAAATGTCATTCCACCAAATGAAGTAGAAGATAGAGTGCCAATAGAGAGACCGGTGAGAATAAGACAAGCCCCTGCTAGATACAGAGATGAAAACTTTCAGACTGAGTTTTGATCTAACAATGCAACAGACACAATAGAACCATGTTATGTGTACTTTATCAATTATGCTATGTTATGTTTTTTTTTTGTTAATTAGGGGAGGAATGTAATGTTCTATACGAGGCTGTTTGATTATGAGGTTATTATGATGTAACACTGAAGTGATAGAAGCACGTCTTTATATGTGTGTTACTCTTTGTCTATTTGTGGACTCTTCAAGATGAAAAAGAGACCCCTTCGAAAATTTGCCCCCAACTGCTATTTCTAGACTGGGGTCGTGCAAGGCCCCCAAAAGCTCCAGTTCTATTCTTGTCCAGTCTAGTTGGGGAGATCTGTCGGCCTGAATCTTGTGACCGTGTTGATCAAGAAGCCTGGTTCGGCAAAAGTTATCGAATTTGCGCAGCCGCAGTAGGATTTAGTTGACAGCCATGTTTTTTGTTGTTGTGGTGCTTACGCCGGTGGAGCTTCGTCATTCTCCAGCGTAGTTTTCACTTGGAGAAATACAGATTTCAACTATAAAATGCCAGGGAAAATAAAGTATGCTGACTGTTAAGTAACAACGAAAAGTCGTTTGGGACGTACATTTTTGGGCCAAAGCGTCTATAGCGTCAAGAACAAAGACAAAGTATGGAAAAGCAGGCCCAATCCAGGCCTTAGAAAAGCACCCTTTTTGGCCTTCTTAATCTTATTATGGAGAGTCAATAACACTGCCAACAGAACACATCAATCAGTTTATTATACTTAGACTTCAAATCAGAGCTGTTGCTTGAAATTTGCTCCTTGTACTGTACTGCCTATGCTGTTATAATCTAGTAGAGTGGAAACAAAGCAGACTGACTGGCAAACAGATATCATGATATCATATCACATCAGTTTAACTTACCAGCCACAGGAAGATCAAGAAAAACAGAAGATAAACTGTAACAACAAGAGTAGAATAAATGTTGTTGTATACCGACATGTGACCAATCCAGTTTTGCCAATAGCACTGAGAAGAAATATACCAGAGAGGATGTAGAACATTTACGTACAGTATGTAGAGCATTTAAAGTATGGTACATACAGTGCATAATAGTAGTCATACAAAGCAAAACCATGTCTCTATGATATGTTGACAACTTTTCTTTTCCAAACTAAACAGAGTATAATAAAACACAACAGCCATTGCAAACATACTTCATGATAAACCAAAACGGAATCAAGAAGACCAGAGAGAGTTCTTGTATATATATGAGAAATGAAATTTATTTCTCATTGACAACAATTACAGTCAACATCTATAGCACACTCAAGTGTGGAGAAGTATTTTATTCAACATGGAGATTACCATAGACTTGTCAGCTGTTCTGAAAATAATCAGACTTGAATGATATTTTGGTACAATTTGTGAAATTTTTGAATGTGCACTAAAGGAAAGGGATAGACACCCTAACACCATTCAATCGAACCTTGCATACAAAAGGTATACAAATAATGTTCGATCCAGGCTCTTTTGTAGAATAGCTATCTTAAGTGCTTCATAGAAGGCATACAGTGCAGGATGCATTACTCGCAAAAGTAAATATTCCATGATTTATCAATATTTTTTCTTTTCCAAACAAAACAGAGCAGAACCAAACAGAACTCATCAAATACAACCAACTACAGTAATGCAAACATTATCAAAGATGAATTAATTTCCCCCCAATTTCCCTATTCTCACACACAGATAGCTGATGTATTGCCTTGAAATTTTCTACCAAATTATCACTCAATTTCTTCATTTTCTAGAATTGCAAAATGTGTGTTTGCAGTATTTTTGTGCTCGCATATTGTGAGATATGATTCTTTGCATGATATTTCTGTTAGAGCTCTATCCACAAGGAAATCTTCCAAAAGAAACTTTTCCAAATAGTGTCATCATAAAGGTAAGACTGCAGAGAGAGATTTGCATGTTTTCATGAGGCTGACAAGAGATCTGCAGTCAAGAAATTGCAGGATGGAGTGACAAAGCTTGCCCTTTTCAAATAACAGCACAAAATTACTTCCTGAAAACATTGCTGATGATAAGGATGTTGTAGAAGATTCCATTCTTAAACCTAGAGCTCTTTAATTAAGATTGTCAAGTGCAACTGATAGTGCTTTGTGCACCCAAGCATGCTCTCAATCTATAATTGAAGTTATACCATTGTTCCAATGAGCATGACAGCTTGGCAGTCATTAACCTTATCAACTCTGAAATAAGTGCACAACAGCTGCAGACCATCCCAATCTTCAATTTTGTTACTGCAAACCTATAATTTCTTTCCAAGGAGGGCCTTATGAATGGTCCTACACTGAGCCAAAAAGCAAACATTTTTTTGGAGACTGTCTTCAAAATATGGCATGACATTGCTCCCTTGATTAGCTGCAACTTCTTCAGGTATTTCAGATGTGGCCAAAGTTACCCACTAATCCCATCAAGTATTCTGCAACATAGATACTTCATCTGCACTTTCCCCACCTGGGAGGGGGTACTTCACTATTGGGTCAGATGGGGATGTGCACCAGTTTTGGGTATTTTTGACCTGAGCATTCTGGGATTGGGATATATTTTCACTGGAAAATTTCTGTGATTGGGGGTATACTTTCACTTGGAATTTTCTAGGATTGGGGTCGATTGTTATAATAAAAATTCTGGTAATGGGTGTTGAATGTCCCCATTGATTCAGAACAGATTTGTTCTGCTTGTGACCATAACTGAAAGCAAGCCTTTTCTTTCGTATTGAAAAGTAATGCCCTTCACCGTTGAATTGTTCATTTGTTACTTCTTCAAAATTGTGGGATTGGTTATCAATATCTGCCCTATATTCTGGTATAGGGTATCAATATCTGACCAAAATTCTGGGATTGGGTCATAACAGAAATGCTTGTGGTGCACACCCCTGTATAAACTTATACTGAAGTGCCCCCTGGGTTTCCCACCCAAAATACCCATCAGCTGTCACAAAAGCATCTTTCTCCCTATTCCTATCCCTCGTCACCTCAAATTTCTCCCAAAATACCCCATCCCAAAATACCCACCCTAAAATACCACCCCAAAATAACCACCAAAAATACCCACCCCAAAATACCATTCCACAATACCCACCCAAAATTATATTTTCTCGGTACCCTTTTCTTCCCCTCAAATGAAACACACCTTTCTGTAAACCTAAGCCCACACTTCAAATATTCAAAAATCAAAACCAATGCTAAAGAATCAAAGCCTAGTTTACCAACTCGGCATATCTTAGCCCAAAGAACTTTACCAAGTGCATTAAAACAACATCCAACAAATCAATCCACAGTATGAACCTAAAAAGAGAAGCTTCAGAAGAGTAATGCGGCGGACACCCGAGAAATTGGTCGTTGGCTGGTGAAGTGAACGTGAAACTCGATTCCCGCAAAAAGTTAAGCGCGAAACGCGCAGCTGCTCTTTTTCCCCTGCACAGGACACAAATACGATGATTTGATTGGCTAATTACTCAGCAATGCAACTCAATGCTCTGCGCAGGCTCGATGTGCGCAGATTCAACAACTTTTTTGGTCGTCGGTGATAGGTAGACTTATTATATGTTCGTAGGTTATCGCTATTGATAGACTGATGGACGCTATAACTACGACTCATGGACTTACGCTTCCAGAAACGGACATGGCCTAAATGATCTGCTATTTTTTCTCGAAACCACCGACCCTAAATCGCCGCAAAAAGTGGTTATCCTGAAGTGCTACACTGCAAAACAAGCTATCAGTACTTTGATGAATGTTTCTTCAAGCTATTAAAGCAAAAAACTCTTACCTATAAGTGCCATTTTGGTTATTTGGGGGCGCAAAAGATCTCGTAAATTCGTTCGCTACTTTGAGATTTTGATCGTTGGAGCACTTCAGTCGAACGCGTTGTTCAAATTTGTTTGTTTGCCTTTGGCGGGAAGTTTAAATTGAAGAAGAATCAGCCAATCCCATCAAGTTATTTCAAGTCTTGCATCCTGCTTGGTCCAGGAACAAATTTGTTCCTGGCGAGAATTTTTTTGCCGTTTTGAGAAGAGTTAGTCCATAAGGCCCTCAACTGGAGCGACAACAACAACATCAATTCACATCAATTAGATGAGCGTAAGTTCAGGGTCCTTGTGTAGTGAGGCTAGGTGATAGGCCTAGATTATTTTGTGTTCAGACAAAAGTTTTTCGAGTTCGTCTCCCCAACAAAGTCCTCACTCAAATTCCCGTTGAGGTTGTTAGTTAATTTATGTGGGATTGATTTCCCTCTTGATAGCCTTTGCAATTTACGAGAGTTTTCAGCAAAGAGAGCTGTGCCGATTGTTTTTGACGTATACCTGGACGATAGTCTGCAGTCAGCGACGCGAGAACGAGAGAAAAAAGAGCTTGAGGTAGAAGGATTTCAGTTAGAGAGACAACTCCAATATGGGGAAAGTCGCAGCTATTCCTTTGGGATGATGATAATAATACAGAGCTATTTGGTCTATTAGCTGACAAGCTTGTTTCACATTGCCCTCCAAATAGCATGATCCTTGCTACATCTTTGAATAAAGCATTATGCAGCGCCGAAATCGATTCAATTCGCTTTTCACAGTGTTATCACGAAGAAGCGGACACAAGAATCTTTGTCCGTGTGAAGCATGCAGCAGACTCTGGCCGTCGAAAAATCTTCGTGAAAATGGTAGATACAGATGATGTGGCACTTGCGATTTTCTTATTTTAGTATTTGCAAATTGAAGGGCTGTGGGTGGAATTCAGCATTGGTGAGCACCAGCGTTGGCTTCCGATTTACGAGTATGCTACCATCCTCGGTGAATAGGTTTGCCAAGAATTACGTTTCTGGTTTGCCTTTAGTGGATATGACACGGTGTCAAGTTTTGCTGGGCAGAGGAAACAGGATTTCATGGACAGTATGGAGATCACATCCAGACGCCAACAAAACTTCTTTTTTCTTTATGTAAGAAGTGTAAAAATGTTATTCTGCAAAAATATCAAAAGGATTTCTATTTAGTTGATATATGCAAAAGAAAAAACTTGGTACTGTAGTATATACTAAAAAAAGGTACTAGGTTTGTAGGTTTGTAGTGGGAGCACTGGGACTCATCAAGAAAGGCCTTGAGAAGTACGTCAGTCAAATTCCTGGCCACATACGGATTGAAGAATTGCAGAAGATTGCTCTCCTCGGAAGCGCCCACATCCTGAGAAGAACGTTGTCCATCAAGTGAACACTGCTGTTGCCTTAGGGACATGGACTGGCCTCGGCACAGTGGCGAGAACTGTACTGCATTAAAAGCAAAGAACAAATAATAATAATAATAAAAATAATAATAACAATAATAATAACTACTACTTGACCAAGATGCTAAGCAAAAAACTGTTTAAAAACAGGTGTGTTACCGTATTCCCAGGAATGTATCTGCTAACGTCCATTTACTACTAATAACTACTGTCCCAGTGACTTTTTCACTCTGATCCTCCAGATATAGTTTCCTCCAATTAAACACGATATCGAACACCATTTCATCACATTCTTTATATTTTCTTTACTTTGGGAGAATTTTCTCAATCCTTTCCATACATCACTTTTTACACACCCAAGCAAACCGAAACAAAGAACAACCAGCTGCACTGAGAATCCATTTCTCTCCAGATAATCACATAACTCCTTATATCTGTAACTTTCTCTTGATAAGCATTTTCCAAATATAAATCATAACAAACAGTTATTTCCACTATTGTACACTGCCTCTGGATACGATCAAGAATGACAATGTCTGGTTTACGATGAATAATCTGCTTAATTCCTTCTTTAAATTCAGGGAATATGGTTTCTGCTAACAAGTTGGATGAAATTCTTGCCCATGGCTTATTTTCCTTTATGAATTCTGCAATCTTATTCACAATTCGATCATGGCGACGTGAATAGAAATTCTTAGACTCGTTGCAACCGTTTAATAGGTGAGCTACGGACTTAGTATGACTGTGACAGAATGGGCATTCTGGATTGTGATCACTATTCCACAGGTGAAGAGTAAAGTTAGTGGGAAGAATACCAAGTCTCGCCTTGATTGTAAATATCACAAGAGCATCATCAACTTTCCAATTATAATAGATCGAGTGTGACAATTTTATATGAACATTCTCAAGATTGAGATAACATCCTTGCACAGTTAATTCCTTAGAAGCATCAACATCTCTTCCAACACACATCTGATACAGCTTCTTTTGAAGCTCACACTGATTGTCATACCATGTTCCTTTAATAAGAGCCATCGCCTTGTCATTCACATACTTAATATCAACGTTCAAGCTTCTTGCATATCTTACCATGTCTGGCCAGTCGGACTGACAACCGAAATTTGTGTTACAAGCCAAGAAACCATCATCAGTTAATTCATATCCAAGGAAATTATTCGCACCATCTGTTGGCCTGACTCCTCTTTTTTTTATGTGTAACTCAAGAGACGACCTCGCAATGTGCCTAAAATGCATGACGTCATGATTTAGCATTTTAATAAGAAAGGCTAAAAGTGTTGATCTATAGACATCAGAAATTCGCTTAATGCCAAGACCACCATTTTCTCGGGGGAGGAATATCACAATTCGTGTTGTGGATTTGTAGAGGGAAAATAATTCTCGAACTGCGTCAGTTATTATATTGTCAAGCTGGTCCAACTGCTTCACACTCAGTCTTGAATTATAGAAATGGTGTAATATTTTTGCAAGAGCAAGATTGTTCATGGCACTTCCTTTTAGAGCTAAGGGTAAATCAGAACCTTTGATTTTCGTTACGAGATCTTTATACGTGTCAACAATGTCTGATATTTGTTTTGCATCTTCTCCAACAATTGAAATACATTTACCGATATATTTATATGGCTTATCACGTTGATACACAGGTAGTTTATCAGACTTAATTTCTACCTCAGGTGTAGCACTTTCTTTGCCCTTGTACCAATTGTTTCCCGAACGACGGCCATAGAATACAGCACACTTCTCATGCTTAACCTGCAGACCAGCTTCGTCCATTTTTGATTCAGCTGCCCCAATCATACCCTTTATCACATTTAAATTATTTGCAGCTAATACAATATCATCAGCAAACGGTTGAACTGGCATTGGATTCAAATATATCTCATCCCTTATATTCCTTTCTACGATTGCAGCAGCTACCATAGGCTTACAGACACGATCAATAACCATGATGAATAGTAGAGCGCTCAGGGGGTCACCTGTTTTGGTACCCCTTACGATGTGAAACCTTTTTGACATCTTATGGCCACAAATTACTTCAAATGATGAATTCTTGTAAATATTTTCAATTATGAAGCAGTACATCAGTGGAACTCTAAACTCTTTTAGGGTTTCAAATATGAAGTCATGTCTAACACTGCCAAATGCATCCGCAAAATCGATGAATACCAAATATAGTCTTGTGCTCTGGTGTCTAAAGTCGTCAATTGATGTCTTTAAGGTATAAACTAATTCTTGGCAATCGCGTTTGCATAAATATGCACGTTGCCAAAATGACACTTCCGTAGCAATATACGGCAATAATCTACCACACAAAGCCTTAGAGAAAATCTTGTATGAAACTGCCAATGGAGAGATGTCCCGCAAGGTTGACAAATCATTTGCATCAAAATTCTTTTTTGGTGTGCAATGAATAGCAGAATGTTTCCAGTGATCTGATAACTTCAGATTTTTTAATGATATGTAGAATACATCAAGTAAAGTGTTCCCATGATTATCCCAGACTGCCTTGATGTCTTCGTAAGAAACACCATCAATCCCACACGTCTTTCCGTTCGGACAAGACTTCACTACTGTTTCTATTTCCTCATGCTGAAAAAGCTCCTTAACAGCTACCACTACGCTAGATGGATCAAAATAATCCTCATTGTTTACCACAAAATCTTCAGCTTTCACATATTTGTCCAATGAATCGTAATATTGTTCATTCTGAACAGGTGTCAAATGAAAAGTATCCCTTGAGGGCAAATAACCATCATTTTTTATTACAGATATCGCTTTTTTTCGTCTATTCAACGAAAGTTGTGTCAACTTCTCTCTTGGGACCTTTACATATTGATTGTTTGTTGACTGTTTTAATGAAAAGAAAGGTCTGATTGTATTTTTGATATAAAAAAGTTGATGTTCAAGATACTCAATTCCATTCAGTTCCTCCCCGTTCAAATTTAAATTATCTCGGGGAAACGTATTGACAATCCGCGTGCAAAACTTTACGAAGGCTTCGCTCCACCTTTGTCCACCGGGCTTGGATCGAAGAAATTTACCATCTTTGTAAAAAACACCAACAATAATAATAACAATAATGATAACAATAATAATAACAATAATAATAATAATAATAATAATATAATAATATAATATAACATATAATATTAATAATATATAAAGATCGAAGAGCAAAGGAGCGCAAGGAAAACTGGAAGGAGAAAGCCTGCATGGCCAATTTATTAGACAAACTGAGGAGCTTGCTGGAGAGGAAAGGTGGAAATGGTTGAAAAATAGTGGCATTTAGAGGGAGACCGAGACTCTCATCCTAGCAGCTCAAGAGCAAGCCATTAGGACAAACCTCATCAAAGCCAAAATCGACAAAACACAGGAGGACAGTAGATGTAGAATGTGCGGTAAGGTTGATGAAACTATCAATCATCTCATCAGCGAATGTAGCAAAATGGCGCAGAAAGAATACAAGAATAGACATGATTGGGTCGGGAGAAGAATCCACTGGGACATATGCAGGAAGTTTGGGGTACATGTAAGCGAGAAGTGGTACAACCATGAGCCAGAAAGTGTGGTTGAAAATGATACTTGCAAGGTACTGTGGGACTTTACCATCCAGACCGATCATGTAATTGAAGCTAGAAGGCCAGATTTAATTTTGATCAAGAAGGAGGAAAACAACTGCATCATCGTTGACTTTGCCATCCCATATGATACCCGGATAGAGCAGAAGGAGAAAGAAAAAGTCGAGAAATACCAGGATTTAAAGAGAGAACTACAGAAACTATGGAATATGAAGGTGAAAGTAGCACCCATAGTCATCGGGGCATTAGGAACACCACCAAAAGACATCAAAAGGAGAGTAGAAGAACTGGGAATTGAGACCAGAATTGAAGAGGTGCAGAAGACTGTTATCCTGCAAACTGCACGGATCCTGAGAAAAGTCCTTGAAAATTGAGGAGACTTGCTGTCACCAATATCAAGGAGACATTACCGCTGAATGAAATGACATTTTATCAGTGTGCGATAATTCAATAATAATAATAATAATAATAATAATAATAATAATAATAATAATAATAATAATGTATGGCAAACTATTCTCCTCAACTACCACTAACGGGGAGAAGTCCTGAAAATATATCAACCATTGTGTTTCTGTTTTGATGTCATGCACCATTTCAAGATTCGTTCAAAAGAAAGTTTTATGATTCTGATAAAACAACCCTAGCATGTCTTTTCCTAATAACCCCAGCTGTATCAATTTTGAGGAGTTTATCCCCACTATAATTCTGGAACGCCTCCACAACGGTTTATTTTCAATTTGGTGTGAACATGGAGACTGTATCCCACCACGACTATTACACTAAACAACCAAAAAGCAAAGAATGCGCCAGGATGAGCTTTGTTTTCCATTCATGGACGAAAATGTTGACCAGGGACATTTTTAGACAGAATTGGACGATAAGTCGGGCTACCACCACTTTGAAATTACACAAGATTTCATTTTTCATTTTCATCCTGAAAAGCAATCGATAGATTGCTTTTCAGGGGGCCGTGCATAAAACGTTACAAATTAAGTTAAAAACAAATACAAAGAAAAACCCTAACTTAATTACAATAATGAATAAATGAATGAATAAATAAATAAATGAATAAACTATTTTTGTAAAGCTTCTTTAAATGCTTTCAATGAGGATGCCTGCTTGACTTCACAACCCAAGAGGTTCCAAACTCCAGCACAACGATATGAGAAAGCTCGCTGACCATTACTTGTTCTCATTAGTGGGACTTGAAGATCAGTTGCGGTGTTTCTCAAATTTTTCCTACTGCATGTCGAATTTTTAATGAACATTTCTGACAGGTAATCAGGAGCAAGGTCATTTATCGATTTGTAAACCATGCAAGCTGTCTCGGTTTTTATCATATCTGCTACAGTAGGCCAATTCAAACTTTTAATTAAAGCACTAGCAGAAGAATCATAACTGCTGTTGGTCACAATTCTAGCTGCGCGGTTTTGAAGTTTTTGCAGCACCTGCAACCCTGTCCCCCACATGCCCCCCAGACTGAACAGCAGTAGCAGAGATGCGGTTCAACGATACCACGATACATTTTAGAGAGAGTGTCTTTTGGAAGTAACTTCTTGGCATATTTAAGAAATCCAATAGCACGAGAAACCTTAGATCGTATAAAATGGATATGTTCATCCCAAGCTAAATGCTATCAATTTGCATCCCTAAATACTTGACCTTATCAACCATTTCAACTTCAGAGCCACCAATAGAAAATAATGGTGGTTCAACTGATTTTGTCGAAATCTTCTTAAGGTTAGGCCGAGATCCAATGACCATCGCCTGTGTCTTCAGGACATTCAATGATAACTTATTGCCTTGGAGCCACTCCCTTAAGAATCAAGTTCCTTGTTAAGTGTCACGTTCAGATCGCTGACGTTCCTTGCAGAAAAGGAGATACTGGTATCATCAGCATACATAGTCACCAGGCAGTTGTCCAGACAAAACGGAAGGTCATTGATATAAAGTATAAAAAGAAGAGGCCCAAGACAAGATCCTTGTGGAGCACCACAATGTATTTCTTCTATTCGTGACGAAACACCATTGACCTTGCATAACTGCCGTCTGTCTTGGAGATATGATGTAAACCATGCATGCTCGATACCAGAAATCCAATATTCCTGCATCTTTTTTAGCAGGATATCATGATCTACAGTATCAAACGCTTTCTTTAGGTCTATGAACACCAATGCAGTGTATTTCCCAGTATCCATGTTCTGATACCAATCGTTAGTGCAGGACAGGAGACTTGTTACAACAGAGTACAGGCGTCTAAAACCGGATTGTAAACAAGTGTTTGTTTGTATCCAAGTACTTATAGAGTTGGTTGAAGATCATTTTTTCAAAAATTCTTTCAGATATAGGTCTTTAATTAGAACAATTATCAGTTTGACCACTTTTGAAAATAGGAGCAACCCTAGCAATTTTCCAAGAATCTGGAAAAACTCCTGTGGCAATAGACAGATTAAATATATCACAAAGGGAGTCTGAAATAACTGGGAGACCGATCTTCAAAAATGATTTGCTATGCAGTCAGTGCCAAAACCCATAGATGTTTTGAATTTCCCCAAGACACTTGCGACCTGGTGTGAATTTACAGGTTGAAAGTGAAACCGTGTTCCTTCTGGATTTACGGAATATTTACCCTCAAAAAGCGGGTTTTGTGTGGCAGGAATTTTCTTACTAAGGTCTTCACCGACGTTACAAAAATAGGTGTTCATATGTTCTACGATAGCTTCATGATTGAACATTTTTCCCCATCAACATCTAGAGTTGTAATCTGTGTGGTCTTTGACTTTTTGTTTAATACCAAATTGATAGTTTTCCACGTACTTTTAATGTCACCTTCGTTAGAAGCAATTTTGTTCGAGAAATAATCGCGCTTCAGATCAATATTGACCTTATTTACTTTATTTCTCATTTGTTTATACGCATCAAATAAAACTTCAGATTTAGATTTAATAGCAAGATAGTAGAGAATATTTGGTTTGTTTTGGAAAGGAAGGAATTTCGTTTATAATACGCTACCTTTTGGGTGGAACGCAAGCTCCTACGTATATCAAGCGATCGGCCTTGGAGCCTCCCATTTTATTCGATCGCAGGGAGTACCTTTAACGCAGTACATCAACAACAGGCACATTGGCCAGTTGCAGCAACCAAGGAATCGAACGGAGTCATGATCGAATTTATAAGTTGCTGAATCAGCCCTTTTTTATCATCATTAAAAAGCAGCTCCTGCGTTGCTACGAGAGTCTATCTTGAGTTCAAAGTACGTCTGCCTTCATACACTTTAGTCTTGTACAGGAAAAGCAACATCATTTACTCTTGCAGTACTAGCAGTGAGGCTCTACACCAGATAAATAAGCGCAACCATCAGCAAATGCAAAAAAACAAAAAAACAAAAAAAAAACAAACAATCCCGAACTGTAAAACGGAAAAAATGTTTTCAACATTAAAATCTCTACAGATGCATCTAACACGGGCTGGGAGGAGTTCTCACTCTGGGAAACAAAGCTCTTGAATCACGTGACTATTGGTCGGAAGAGGAAAGATTCTTACCTATTGCCGACAGAGAAACAATAGCCTTCCACAAATCGTTAACTACCTTCTCCAAGGAGATCTATCAAAATAGGGATGATTTTAGTGTCGATAACACTAATTTATGACACTTTTGGAATAACTAGGATGGAAAAAATATCACACTAACAGAAAATACCTCTTCAATCTTAGTCAAAAGCTGAACGTCACCTGCCCATAAAACGATGTTTGCTCCTTGCTCTTAAATTCTTCTACTGCAGCGGAAGAGGCTGGACAGAATTCTAGAGAAAAACGGGCTTTTGCGGCTGCGAAAAACTCTTTCCTTGGAGCACATATTTAACAACAGATTGTGCAAAAAAATTAAAAATAAAACACAATGCCAGGTGGAAAATTGTCTTCTGGGCCGGGTTGTTCAAACCACGATTAGCGCTCATCTTGGATTAAAGACATGATTCTGTAGTCATTTGCATTGTCCTAATCTGGTATTAGCCTTATATCAGTTTTGAACATTCGGGCCCTGGTATATATTGGTGACCTACTTCTAAACCTACTCTTAAGTTATGGATAGTATACTGGGTGTCCCAAAAACAAGTTCCGGCGTTTGATTGAACGCAGACAAAAAAGTTTGTTATCTAGCAATTTCTATTCATTCTAGGTACATACTGGACATTTCAACTTAACAGTTTGGCATATCGTAGGAAGAAATCAGCAATCTGAGGATGGAGTCATCAGTACTAACATCGCATCTTCATGTTGAAGGCAAAACCAGAGAGATTAGTACGCCTTTCTGCATCATCGTCGTGGTGGAGGGGGAATCTCCGGATGAGCAACACAAAAACTGGGTTGACACTTTGTTTCATTGCCTTGACGACGTGCAAGAGTTTCAAGGTCTGAAAATCGAATCTAATAGGTCTCGGGGGAAAATACTAAGTTCATACTTTGCCACTCAATTCGAACTGGACGAACATAGAAGAATGCATTATTGCATTATCGTATCCTGGACTAAAGGATTTATCTCAATGAGAACACTCCGTTCTGCGTGATCATAAAGCAATTGTGTATCAAGTGACTTCATCAGTTCCATAATAAATCAGTAATGTATTACTCCTTAGGGGGTCTACATTTGTCATACATTGGGACTCATAAATTATACTAATTTATCACAACATTACACCTCCCCTTTACTTAAATCAATGTTCTCCTCTGTTGATATTATTTGTCTTGAATCTACTTGTGCTCAGGGTTTAATAAATGTTCAAGCAAAAAATAAGTAAAATAAAATCATAAAATCATATGTGAATATTTTGTCCATATCTTTGCACTTGTCTTCTCTCTCTAATTGGATATCGTGGGAGAATAGCATCTTCTTGAAAATCATCAAGATCAATATCATCGTCAATGTCTGACATAGCATCATCCTTCAAATCAGTTGGCAATTTCTTGAAATGTGATACGTTGCGAGTGATTGTATGATCATTTCTTTCAGCTGTTATCATAGTTCCTTTCTTTTTGGTAACTGTATACGGGCGTGCATCAAATTTTGTCGAGAATTTATTGCTCTTTACTTGCTTCACTAAAACTGTATCTCCAACATCAATTTCAGACGATTTTGCACGATTGGCTTTATCACGATAATTCTTCATTTTCTCCTTTTCGTTGGCGTCGCGTTTCTTCAGTGCTCGGTGTGTTTTCGATTTGCTTTCCGTTGTCAGCTGAGGAAGTTTCGTGTTTATCTTTCTGTTAAACAATAATTCAGCTGGTGAATATCCTGTTGTGCTGTGAGGGGTTGCTCGATAATTTAGCAAAAATTTGTTCAGTTCTTTTCTCCATGACCTTTTCGATGTAAGTGCTGCTCGAATTGCTTTTGTTAACGGCTTCATGAAACTTTCGGCTTGTCCATTTGCTTGAGGCCATAATGGTGTAATTCTCTTGTGTACAGGACCATTTTCATCCATAAATAATCTTATTTCACCACTCGAGAATGGTGGTCCATTGTCACTCTTTAAAACTTTCGGGATTCCATGCGTTGCAAAGATTCTTTCGAGTTTCGGAATCGTAGTTTTCGCGGAAGTCGATGTGACGATTTCAACTTCGGGGAATCTACTGTATGCATCGATAACGACAAGTAAATATTCTCCTGTGGGAAACGGTCCACAAAAGTCAACATTTACTGTGTGCCACGGTTCTGGTGGTAACACGGTCATTTGCACGGGTTCCGGGTGGCTTTCCGGTCCGTTAGCTTGGCAAGGAATACAATTATCAACAATGCGTTTGGTTAACTCATCAATTCCTGGAAACCAAATCTTTTCGCGTATTAGTTTCTTTGTTTTTACCAATCCTTGGTGTCCCTCATGGGCAAGATTTACAGCGCGTTCACGTAGTAATTCTGGAATAACGATGCGTGTTCCTCGTAGTATAATATTTCCATCAGTGTGGCTTGTGACTGTCAGTTCCTCGCGAATTTTATGAAAATGTGTCAAATCTGATTGATTTACATTGTCTGGAAACGGCTGTCTTGGTTTGTAGACACTTTGCCAATTCCGATTTCGAATGATTTCGATAAGAGCTTGTAATGTAGCATCATCTTTCGTTGCAGTTTGAATTTCACTTAGCGTCATTGCTTTGGGAACTGCATTTTCAGTCAGGAAATTGATATATTCTTCTGTATACGTTGTTGTTGGCTGGAATATTCCTGTGACAGGATGACGTGACAAGAAATCAGAAGGGTTTTCACTTCCTTTTGTGTGTACAACTTTAAAATTGTATTTCTGCAAACGTAAATTCCATCGTTCTATACGAGCAGGCGGTTTTGACTTGGGATTATTCAAAATCATCTCGATAGGCTTGCAATCTGTGTACAATGTGAATTCTCCTCCATACAGATAAAGGTGCAATCGTTCAATAGCCCATACGATTCCAAGGGCTTCGCGTTCAGTCTGTGAATAACGGCGTTCAACAGGCGTCAATGTTCTACTGACGTACGCAACAACTTTTCTTTCTTTGGTTTCTTGGTCGGTTTGTGTAAGTATACCAGATAAACCATAAGGTGAAGCATCAGTAACCACTTCAGTTTCCTTCGTCTGATCGAAATATGACATAACACTGTGGCTTGTAAGGGCTTTCTTGACTTCAACGAAGGCCTTTTCGTGTTTACTTGTCCATGTGAATGGGGCGTTTTTCTTTGTCAGCTCTCGCAGTGGAAATGTCAAATCACTGAAGTTTGGAATAAACTTTGCGCAGTAGGTTGCCATACCCAAAAAACTGCGGACTGCGCTGGCTGATTTCGGCGAAGGAGCATCATGTATTGCTTGTACTTTTGCAGGGTCTGGAGATATCCCTTTGTCAGAAAATACAAATCCAAAAAATGTCAAGGACGTTTGATTAAAAAGACATTTCTCTCGATTCAACGTAAGTCCAACTTGGGCAAATTTCTCACAGACAGCATGCAGTGCTTTGTTGTGTTCTTCGACCGTTGTTCCATAAATGATGACATCATCACTGATGTTGAGCGCTCCAGGGATGTCGCGTATTTGCTCGTGAATAACATGCTGAAATATCTCTCCTGCTGAGGAAGTGCCAAAATTTAATCTTCGGTAACGTCTGAGACCCTTGTGCGTTGCGAAAGTGGTGATGTATCTGCATTCAGGGGCAAGTGTTAACTGATGATAACCAGATCGCAGATCGAGTTTGGAAAATATCTTCGCTCCGTTTAATGAATGAATCAGGTCATCCACTGTTGGACTAGGGTGTCGTTCTCTTTGTATGGCCTTATTTGGCAGTCTCATATCCACACAGAGTCGCACTGATCCATCCTTTTTTGGTATTACAACAATAGGTGAGACGTAGGGTGTTGGTCCTTCAACACGTTCGATAATATTCTGTTTTTCCAACTCATCCAATGCATCGGAAACTTTCTTACGCATGTGAAAGGGAATTCGTCGTGCAGCCTGTGCGACTGGCGGGACTGATTCATCAATATGAAGTTTGACTTCAAAGTCTTGGAGTTGACCTATTCCGGTAAAAATTTCAGGATAGCGTTGCTGTAGCTGTTCACTGGTCAAGGGCTTGTCTGTGGTGACAGTGTTCAAATTTAAGGCAATGAGAGACAATTCACGTGCAGTGTTGTAACTAAGTAAACATCCAGAATTTCCTTCGATAACATGAATCGTTGCAACTGTGATGGCTTTCTTCGATTCTATGGCTGTTTCGAATTTGCCATAGGTTTTTAAAGGCATATCAGATCCGTAGGCAAATATCTGGGCAGTAGACTTCTGTAACTTTATCTTGCGTGAAGCTGAAATTTTGTCAAAAGTAGCTTTATCAATGATGTCCGTTGAAGCGCCAGTGTCAATGATCATCTGGACATTTTGCTCATTTATTTTCACATTCGTTTTGGGAGTCGCTGAATTATTGATTTCATTTCCCAGGGTGAATAAATATTCATCATCACTGCTAGAATCCTTGTCATTCGTAGCTTGCGTTTCCTGTGCAGAGGCGGTATCTGTTACTCTGTTTACACGGCCTTTTGATTTTTGTGTAGTTCCTTTACTTCTACAGACACTTGAAAAATGATTATCCTTTCCACAAGTATTGCATTTCTGTCCTTTTGCGGGACACGGACTTTTAGTGTGCGGCCACGTATAACCACAATGTTTACATTTTCCAGGTGAAGGGCGTGCGTGAAAGAATTTCTTCGGGTTGGAGCTTCGGTTTCCTTTGACAAAATTTGCTTGTTCCACCGTTTTCTCTGAATGGCTGAGCGTTTGTTCCATTCCTGTCGCTTGACTTTCACTAGCTTCTAATGCTCTCGCTTTGGTCAGGAGAAGTTCGAGAGTCAGTTTCTCCTCTCGGAGGGCATAGCGTCGAAGGCGTTTCGATGAACAGTTTTGAATAACGGTAGACTTTATCTCGTTGTCAACCTTCTCAAATTCACAATTAGCGGCAAGTTTTCGTAGGCGGGTAGCATACTGGTCCACGGTTTCGCCACTTTGTTGAATTGCCTGGCGGAATTGAAAAATCTCATAATCGATATTCTTTTTCGGCAAAAAATATGCATCTAGCTTGTCTATAGCTGTCTTGCAATCATCATCAGCACCATTGTTGGGAATAGTGTCGAATATTTCTTGTGTTGCTTGACCAACTTGGTATAAAAGCAGGGCACGTTGCTGGGTTGTATCCGTGACCTTGATAGCGGATATGTAAGTCTGAAATCTTCGTCTCCAAGATTTCCATCTTTGTCCTACAGAGCTGGGATCTGTGTATGGATCGAAAGGTTGCAGTGGACGGAGATCAAAATGCGTTGCCATGTTTATTTATCCTCGTCGCCATTTATCGTATCCTGGACTAAAGGATTTATCTCAATGAGAACACTCCGTTCTGCGTGATCATAAAGCAATTGTGTATCAAGTGACTTCATCAGTTCCATAATAAATCAGTAATGTATTACTCCTTAGGGGGTCTACATTTGTCATACATTGGGACTCATAAATTATACTAATTTATCACAACATTACACACAATCAAATATGATTTAAATCTAAATTCTATTCAATTACAAAACAACGCTTTCTCTTGTGAAGTCTGCCCGCTCGGGACGTCAAGGTAATGAACGAATTTTCAACTCAATTTTTGTGTTACTCATCGAGGGAGTCCCCACCATCACGAAGCAGGAAGGCGTAATAATCTCTCTAGTTTTGGCTTGAACATGAAAGTGAAATGTTAGAGATTTTCAGATTACTAATTTCTTCCTACGATATGCCAAACTGTAAATTGAAATATCTAGCACGTAGCTAGAATTAATAGAAATTTCCAGAATAAAAAGATTTTCTCAGTACTCAATCAAACGTAGGAACTTTTTTTTGGGACACCCGGTATGTTAGGATCAAAGTATTTATCGTCAGGATACTTATTGATTGTATACAAAGATCACAGTTTCACTTTGTGTGCCGGGTAAAAACAGCTATCTTCACTGGATTACAAACTCCGAATGACAAAAGGGCTAAGTCCCAAGTGGCTAATGGTGCTTCACGTAGCCCTCTGCGCGTGAATGTAAGGCCCCAAGGGGATTCATCGTATTTAAGCGTGAGCTGGACCACGCCTAGTGTATTCCAAGCAACAATCTCGGCGACAAAGCGAAAAATCGACCCATCCCTCCTCCCGCAGTGACGGTTCGCTGGTTATCAGCAACCTTGCCACTGAAAACAGCATCTCTGGTGCGCTCTCCATATCTTAGTCGGTTTTGGTAGCAGGGGTGCTTAATCCAGTGAAAATACGTTAAAATTTGGACTTTCAAGATTTATAGTCCAACTCTCAATGCAGCAATGTCAACAAACAAGATTGATTCAATGATTGTTTTCACAATTGTTATGGATTGATTCGACCTAAATTCTTGTCGCTAGGCCCGATCAAATCTGCTGCGTTTTCGGACACCCCGTAGGTCTAGAGGTATTTATGGGTTATCATTATACAGAGTGTCTCAAGAATTGTTCGACATTTGATTGAAAATTTCCGTGGTAAACTAGCCCTGTTCCTTGGACGTTAAATGAATTCAAGACACCAGATTCTTGCAAATCAGTTGAAAATTCACAGAGTTGGGGGCTTTCAAAGAACAAGTTTTTGCGAAAGCTGAAACCAGAGACCCCTTAATGACTTGTTTTGCAAAAAAAGCCTCCCAAAATGGACGAAAAAGGACGGTATCCAATTTCATACTTCTCATTAATATCAGAGGGAAATTCGAAATTGCATTTGGGTTGCTCTGAAATAAACGAGAAATGAAGCAAACGATAGCCTAATGCTACTTTCGCTAAAAATGCTACTGAGGAGCCTCTAGTTTCAGCTTTCGCACAACTTGAACTTCTAAAGAATGTAGCTCCGTGAATATTCAGCCGATTTCCAAAAGTCTCCTGTCTAAAATCAGCTTTAAAAACTTTGTTCGCTTATCGCTTATCACGTTGAACGATTTTTTTTAGGACACCCTCTATTATTTTCAAACCCTGAATAACTTTTTCTTGAAAAATCCTGACTTTGAAACTAAACTGACCGGCAATTTGCAAAAATCCAATAAAGGGCATTTTCAACATTGTGTAAAACATACCGTTTACTCCTAAGAGACCGAAGCATTCTCCTCCTGGGATTCCAATTGAAACTCCATTGACAGCAGTGAGGTTATTACTCGAATATACCTAAGGAAAATGAAAGAATCATATCAACAATTGCAAGATCCTGATAGCCCATTCTGTGCTCAACAAAATTCAACTACTTATTGTTCTTAATAACTAGCTATCTTGTATTCTCATCAGCCAACTTCACACAAACGCACAAAGTCTAGATAAATATCTCACAGAGATATACCTAACAAGAATCACTTTGGTCCAGATTTCCATCTTAGTGTAAAAAATCCATGAAAGTGAAAATGTCGGAATTTACCAAATTGAATTTTTCGTTATGTAACCTGAAATACAACAAAGCACAGAAAATCTTTCAAATCAGACCATGGAAATTTTGTTTGGCGCCCCTGTTTTAGCGAGAAAAGCACCCCTCATCTGACTCTAAGCACATAATTTTCTAACTGTTTCGATCTAAATATGGGGGAAACATATAAATCACGGCGTTATTTAGCAGTAAATCACAGAATTTTCTTTAAAAAAGGATCCAAAAATTTTTCGCGCGCCTTTGGCGTGCTTACTTTCGGTTATGTATTTTGGCGCCCTCTTTGCAAGTTACCCCCCCCCCCCCCCCCCCATTTCAACTTCGGGCTGGATCCGCCTCTGAATCAGACAATATGCTACCGAGAACATAAAATTTCGATATAAGCCAAAAACTAAGGTCACAAAATAGCATTGGTTTTCAAAATTCATTTTTTGGCTTGTACTCACTCAGTCTTCTGTGCTGTTAAAAAGAAGAAACCCGACAAGAACTTCATCGTGCGCGAAGCCGCAAAGCATGGCCTAAACAAGGCATGTACAACATCCATGCTTGGACAGATGGTCTCCAAAGGAAATCTGTATCTCAAAAGTGGATCTTATTTTGTGAATACATCAAGAGATCACACACACCAATCCAAAAAGAAGAAGAAGATACTGAAGTAAGTTCCAACAAAACTTCGCTGAAATCGCCCGAAGGTAAACAACACTTGTCTTCCACGCCCCTCCGTCATTCGGAACCCTCTGCAGCTAAAGCTCCCTATGCTAGTATCCAGCAATGCCTGATTCTGGAATTTACCAAAGTTTCTCTCAGTTGGCAAATTGTGTTGCAGAACTGCATCACATAATCATAAAGGATAGAGAAACTATTCAAAAGCTGCAAGAAGAAAATCTTAATTTTAGGAGGAAACTCAGCCTAGTTGGAGGGAGTTTTCAGACGGCGAAGGCAACTCAAATTAGGACAAAGGAAACGGAACAAAAGCAGAACAATACTGACAATGATGAAAACAATGCAACAGAAGGACTTCCTATTGAATATGAAAATATCGTAAACACCCAAAATAAGACACCGGAAAGAACACTCAGGAAAAAGAAAAGCAAAAAGATAACTAGGAAAACAAAAGGAGTCATCGATGGTAAAGTGCAGCCTTGCATATCCAGAGAGACTGCTGCAGCAACAGAGCCCATTGAGAATGGTAAAGTGCAGCCTTGCATCTCCAGGGAAACTACTGCAGCAACAGAGCCCAATGAGGATGGCAAAATGCAGCCCTGCAACTCCCGGGAGACTGCCGAACCCGAAGAGCCTATTGCAATATATAATAGAGACGGCAACGCAAACAGTGGCGCAGAAAACAACAAGACAGTCCCAAAAGAGAACGACACAAAGCGTGATACTGACAAGGAAACAACGAAAGATGCCAAGCAAAAACACACAACTGTTATCATTGGGGATTCGATGATAAAGAATGTTAAACCTTGGGAACTAAAACATCGTTGTGAGAAGAATGAGAAGATTTATGTGAAGTCGTTTAGTGGAGCAAATGTTGATCAAATGAAACATTATGTTAAACCAACCATCGAAGATAAACCAGATGCCATTATTTTGCACGTGGGCACAAACGAACTGCGATATAAGAAAAAAAACGAAGTCCAAATTGCAGAGGAGATCATTGGTCTTGCCAAATCAATCGAACAAGAGAAAATATTGGTCACAGTTTCCGGCCTAATTGCACGAAACGACCCATTCGAAGAAAGAAGAAGAAGAGTCAATCTTATTCTGGCTGATATGTGCTTCGAAAGCAAACTTCAATACATCGATCACCCAAACATTGACTCTGCAAAACACCTGATTCGAAGTAAGTTGCATCTCAACTATCACGGAGATAACATTTTGACCGAAAACCTATTTAAAGCAAGTCGACATTGATTTTATAATTACAGTTTTAATCTTGGTAATGAAGGTGGCCCGGAAGGTAAGGACGGCGAAGTTAAATTCAATGGAGACCCCGGTGGGTCTTCTCCTCTGAGGGAGCACTCTGGGATTCCCGTTGAAAGTCCTGTTACTTTACAACAAAGTAATGTACTCCCGTCTTTACCTTGTTGTGCCACCAACAATAGTAACAATTTAGGTGATGAAAGCGGTGATAGCGAATTGGTTTATCAACGGGATGATGCGAGCACTGCATTGAAAAATATTCGGCTGAAAAATCGCAACGGTCTCCTCATCGCATACCTAAACATTAATTCAATCAGGAATAAAATCGACTTTTTAAGACCTATGATATCAGGGAACGTCGACATTTTGATAATAGCAGAGACTAAAATCGATGATACATTTCCAACTAGTCAATTTTTGATTGGGGGGTTTATGAAGCCTTTTAGATATGATCGGAATCAAAATGGTGGTGGCCTTCTAATCTACGTGAGAGAACGGGCACCAGTCAAGGAATCAACATATTATCAAGCCCCACACAATATTGAATGTGGGGTGATCGAGATTAATCTGAAAAATTAGAAATGGCTTCTTCTTGCTATATATCGTCCACCTTCTCAATAAGGGCAGTATTTCTTTACAGAGATTGGTAAGATGCTCGACCATTATTGTATGAAATATGAAAATATCGTTTTAATAGTAGATTTTAATAACGAAATAGACGAAGATGCTATCAGTACTTTCATCGAAAATTATGACTAAGCTAGTCTTGTTAAGAGCCCAACCTGTTTTAAGTCCGACAGTCCCCGCTGTATTGATTTAATTCTAACAAACAGAAGAAAGAACTTTCAGAGCACTGTTACGATAGAAACAGGACTGTCGGATTTTCATGTTATGATTGTCACCCTTTTAAAGGGTGGGTATGTCAAAAGGGGGCCAAAGATAGTTACCTATACGGACTACAGCCGATTTAGCGCCGTAGACTTCAAAACTCATCTTTTGTATATGCTCTCATCTGAATTAAGTGAGAATGAGGACTATGGTGCTTTTAAAACTGTGGTCATGGCCGTGCTGAATGAACATGCACCCGGTAAGAAAAAGTATATTCGTGCAAACGATGGACCTTTTATGACTAAAGCCTTGCGTAAAGAACACATGCATAGAACCAAGCTTCGCAATAAGTATAACGACAGTAGAACTGAAGAAAACCTTAATGCATTCAAAAAGCAGAGGAACAAATGTGTAAAATTGCTGAGAAGGGCCAAATTTGATTACTACAAGAATATTGACCCTAAAAATCTGACAGATAATCACAAGTTTTGGAAAACTGTAAAGCCACTATTCTCAGATAAAGTGCAAGTAAATTCGTCCATTACGCTAATTGAAGACGACAAAATGATAAGTCAGGACTGTGAAATTGCAGAGATCTTCAATCATTACTTTGCAAATAGCACAAACAGCCTAGGGATCTCTGAAAATGACTCACTTTTGCTTCCAGCAAGTGATATACTAGATCCCATGACAAATCTATTAAGAAATATGAAGCTCATCCAAGTATCTGCAAAATAAATGAGCAAGCTATGCTTTCCAACAATTTTGAGTTCAGAGAGGTCACTATGGAAGAGGTTGCTGTCAATATCAACCAACTTAATCAGAGTAAAGCCTCTCCAGTTGATTGCATCCCTGCAAAAATCCTGAAGGAAAATTCTGATGTATTTTCTGTTGCCATTCGAAATTTATTCAACTCTGGTTTATCCAAGGGTACTTTTCCCAAAGAATTGTAAGCTGGAGATTTAAGCTCACTCTTCAAAAAAGAGGATGCCTTTTCGAAGAAAAACTACCGACCTATTACAGTTTTGCCATCGGCATCAAAGATATACGAAAGGTTGATGCAAGATCAAATGCTGCCCTCTGTCCAATGTTTCTTGTCTCCACTCCTCTTTGGATTTCGAGAGGGCTATGGTACACAGCATGCACTTCTACGTTTAGTTGAAACCTGCAAAAAGTCGTTGGACAGCGGAGGCGTCGCAGGGGCCGTCCTGACGGACCTTTCGAAAGCCTTTGATTGTCTAAATCACGAATCATTGATTGCAAAATTGAATGCATACGGTTTCAGTAGATCTGCATTGCAGTTCATCCATAGCTATCTCGTGGTTCATTCAGCACGTGGACAAAGACCACCCTAGGTGTACCGCAAGGTTCTGTCCTAGGCCCCCTCTTGCTCAACATATACCTGAATGACTTGTTCCTGTTCCTAGAGGAGACCGAAATATGTAACTATGCGGACGATACAACGATTTATGTGTATGGTCCAAAAATCGATAATGTAATTGCGCATTTAGAAAATGATGCCCTTAAGTTAACTGAGTGGTTTCCGAACAATCTCATGAAGCTAAATGAGGATAAATGCCATTTAATGATTTTCGGTGCAAAGGACAATGAAGTATCCATCAAAATAGGAGGCGCTCGTTTGAAAGAATCTACAGAGGAGAATCCTCTTAGCATAAAATTTGATCGATCTCTTTCCTTCAAACAACATGTCAAATCTCTATGTAAGAAAGCCAGCCAAAAACTTCATGCTCTTAACCGAATATCCTGTTACATGGACACAGAAAAACTGCAGCAACTAATGCGTGCTTTCATATTATACCATTTTAGCTATTGTCCACTTGTTTGGATGTTCTGCGATAGAGCCTTGAATCAAAGAATAAATCACGTTCACGAAAGGGCTTTGCGCATTGCACAGAAAGATTACGAACATGATTTTGGTTTTCTCCTGGAGCAAACAAATTCAGTACCCATCCATATAAGAAACCTACAGTTGCTTATGACTGAGATTTTTAAAACAAAATTAGATCTAAGTCCAACTTTTATGAAGGATATTTTCACGCAGCGCAACACTGGCTACGCCTTGAGGCATGGGACCGACGCGCTGCTTCCAAAAGTACGCACTACGTCCTTTGGAATCGAGTCTGTAGCTTTCCTTGGAAATAGGATGTGGCAGCTGCTACCAATACTACGAAATAAAAGACTCCAGTTACCCTAGAATAAATGAAAAATTAAAAGCTATTTACATTTCAGTCTACAAGTAGACAGAGAGGGGGCTAGCTTGACTTCATGCTCCAACTGTAGGCTTTGCAAAACATATGACAACAGGTTGGGCTTTTTCATAACAGGATAGTTAGTGAAATTACTGTAATTATACATATACATATTATTTTTAGATTAGATTGTAAATTTTGTAAATAAGTAGGCCTTAATTAGCTGTAATTTTAGCTATGGTTTTGTTGTCAGCCTACTTTGTAAATAAATTAATGATGATGATAATGATGAAGTCTTCGCAAGATATCTGTTTGATAGATCAAGCCTCGCAGAGCATGATTTGAAATCGCTGATTGAAAATTCAATATTGGATGTGTATATTTGCGAATTCATAGCGATAGCCAAACATTGCAACACAGGAAATTGAATCATGAAACCAAACTTCAAATAAAAAACCAAATCTAAGTCTCAAAATTTTTGAAGAAAATGCTGCAAAGCAAGGTTCAACTTATAAAGGGTGTCCCAAAAAAAATTGCGACGTTTGGTTGGACGCAGAGAAAAAAATTTGAATCTGGAAATTTCTATTCATTCTAACAAGGGCAGATTTTGTAACCATAGAATCTTTGGCTTGTTTACATATGACATCATCTTGGTTGACTAGCCAATCAGAGAGCTCTATTTCTATGGCGTCAGCTGATGATAATGGTGGAAGGAGGAGGGGTTTGCTGTAGAGAAAACCACACCCTCGTTTATTCCTTGCGACGAAAATATACTGTCGCAAAAAACTCAACCTTTCTGCACACGTAGAGAACGAGATATTTAACATGTAAATGCAATGTGCCAATGTATGCAGATGACACAAGTATTTCACATTCTGCGAAAACTATCAACGATTTGAATGATACACTTGATAGTAATTTCAATCGGCTAAAGGAATGGTTACAGGGGAACAAACTGTCACTAAATGTCATAAAGACACAGGCGATGGTTGTAGGTTCTCGATCAAACCTAAAAAAGATTGCTGATAATAAAGTAGAGACCCCATCATTTGTTATTGATGGCACTGAAATTGACATCGTTAAAAATGCAAAATATTTAGGAGTCCAACTTGATGATAGCCTCGCTTGGGATCGGAACACGAAATTATTATGTAGCAAATTATCTCGTGCTCTAGGATTTTTGAAATAATCCAAAAAATTCGTACCTAAAGATACCTTAATCAAAATGTATCATGGCATCGTAGAGCCACATTTCCGTTACTGTTGTTCTGTTTGGGGAGGCTGCAGTGAAACCAGATTGCAAACTATACAAAAGTTGCAAAATCGAGCTGCAAGAATTGTCACCAATAGCAGCTATGATGTATCCGCCTCTAATTTGATCAATGAACTGAATTGGCCAACAGTTTGGGAAATTATCATTTTTTCTATTATTCATATAAAATATTACAATACATCAATACGTTCTACCATACTATCTAATTACTATACCTAGAACAATACAGGGACGATACCATAAGGAGCAAAAGACAATGACTACCCCATGGCCAATACATAAAGATGCACAATATTAAGCTAAAAATAGTATAGACTAGGTGCCCCACTGCCTTTTATTTTTCTAAATCTTATCTAGACTTTTATGGCCAATTGCTAGACCAATTGCAAGAAATCTCTAGATTTATCTGTGACAAATCCCCCCCCCCCCACCACTAGCAAATTTTTTCTGATAACTCTGATATTTACTCAGCTACGAGTAAGTTTGTGGCAATGAAACTTTGACTTTTGGTAGCTACCAATTGTGTTAATTATAGTAAAATGTCATTGTTATATTTTGACATATAAGGGGGGAGGGAGACATTTTTCCGCGGACTAACCCTATCACAAATTCTAAAATCACAATTTTCGCGAAAAAAGTAGTTAAAAAAGGAATGTATTTTGGAAATTCCTTTTGCAGACTAGTGTCATTTGATGTATTTCATTATAACTCTCATTTTGGATTAAAATTGTGCTCGAAATAGGATATCACATTTGTCCCACGTTTATTCGGCACTGCAGAGTATACAGAATATACTTCAACAAATTAAAACTGCTGTTATCAATGCGTGTCCTGTGTAAACAGCGTAAACAGACAGTGAACCAGAAGCAAGTAAAAGTGATAAAACATCCATTTATTTTTAACGAGAGACAAGAGTCAGGCCTGAGTTCCCCTGAACAGTTGTGCTTTGAAATGGCTATCGTTTCGATTGATTCCGTTTGTGGAAAAACGGTACTTCCAGATTTCTTTGAACTCGTACGTCAAAACATATTTGCCAATTAAAGTTAGTTGACGGAACTAAAGCCAACGGCTTTCTAAAAATAACTTCAATTCAACTCAATTGAAATGAATTGACCAATCAGCGATTGCCTTTCGTCACGCCACTGAATTGAGGAAGAGGGGAAACCCCTGGATGGAAAACGGACAAGGCCGTACAACCACAATACAACAAAATAACATCCTCTATAATCACACTTGCCCTCTTTTCGTGGAACTTTCTTGCATACGAATATCTTCCAGCATGTGAACACATCCATCTTCCAGCTTTTCAAATTTTGTCATCCACGGACTGAGTTTCGGTGGAGTTTCGTACGTCTTTGGCAACGATCGGCCTAGGCGCCTAACTCAACTGTTTCCAAAATCCATTCTGTAAGTGTTGTCTCTGTTGAAGTCTCGAAGCCTATTAGTGAACTTACGATTGCACAACGCAGCTCACTACGACGACGAACAGGAGGCTGGAGTGAGCGCGGCGCTCTGTACTCAGAAAGTTCACTACGCAGAAAGCAAGAATCTACGTCGTCGCGACTACGAAGGTAAAATATTTTCTATAAGTTTTTCCATTGCTTTAATCATCATAGTAAGTAAGTTTTCGCATACTTTCAATATCGCTGTTTCAGCAGAGGATGTTTTCTGTTCGTAATTTGCCTTTAATTTCGTTTTACAGGTTGGAGAAAGATTGCAGTTTTTGGGAACGGAACAAAACCAGACAAAACAACATGGCCTCATCGAGTCAAAGACAAGCCAGTGGAATGCAGATGTTTGCAACTTGAACTGAATTGTAGGACATTAATCTTACTTGCTTTAATGAAACTGATTAGTTCACAAGGCAGAACATTAAAAAATAGGCGTTTCTGTACCAGATTATTCGAAAAGGATTGAACGATGGAAAGCGACAACAACGCTGGCCTAAATGATATTCAATGTGTGATATTATTGAATGCTTGATGATAGATCTTAACTAATTGTTTCCTCGTTTTAAAATGATTAAAATCCTTTTATTAAAAGCTGTGATCTAATAACTATGGAGAGAGTCCTAGAAACTTTCCAAGTTCTAGATGCCTTTTGAAAAAAATTTAGTCTAATACTAGGTTCAATTTAATTTCATAGCTTATTTAGCTTATTTACTTATTTATCCTACTTCATTTCAAAATATTCTAAAAGTTTTAATTTCAGTGCGTGTTTTTTCTGTATATTTCCCTTGCATATCTCCGTCATTGTAAAGTGCAAGCAGAAGGTCGTTCAAGTCTCTCGATTTGCCATGTTGATCAACATTTCTTGATTTTTTGGCTGAGTATTCACTGTCGTCTTTTGGCAGATCGTACAAAAATACTTGGCGCGCAAGGACTACGCAGCCGCGTTAGTGCCATGCCTCTCACCGTCGTCGTAGTGAGCCACGTTCTGCAATCGTAAGTTCTCTAATAACAACTGGATATCGTCTTTGGCAACGATCGGCCTACAATCACTTACAAAATTGTTGAGCCACCCTCAGATTTTCAGTTTTTTGCCTCTGCTTCCCCCCCTCCCCCCTAGTCAATGTTGAAAAACCACTAAAAAGTTGCCAAACCACGTCTGTCAGCATGACCAAGTACTTTTTTCCAAACAACATTGACATGGGGGAAAGGGGGGCCAAAAAACTCATTTTTTCAGGGTGGCTCAACAATTTTGTAAGTGATTGTCTGAAAATGTTGTACCTTTAAGGCGTCATAACTTTAAGGTCTTTCCTTCAAATACTTTCAAATTAACAGGGCTAGCAATAATTGCATAAAGGCAGTCCTCTAATTTTTTTTGAATTTTTGAACGCTAGTGCGGCCTCGCAGCGTCCCTTAGAAAATATGCTCATTTTGGCTATTTTTACACCATTGGCCTAGTTGGTTACATCACTTAATAAGCAGCTGAGGCGTTGACACATGACAAGATATTTACTGTTATTGCATTAGTAGAATTTGAATCAACGTTTTGAATTACTAACTTATATTTTTTAAATGAAAATGGCGAAGCAGCACAACTTCCCATTTTCTGCGTGCTTTTCAAAAAAATTGGGTAATTCATCGGAATCTGCCTGTTTTTTTCATAAAGACTGTTGCATGGGGAAACGATAATTCGAAGTTGGAAAATTTATTTTGTTAAACATGGCAATATACACGTTTAAATACAGACTCTTTTAAACAGATAACGTGTCTACCATTACTTCCCTCTGCCTGAAGACTTGTAGGCCTGCAGCCGTCCTAAATTTACCATTGCTACGCCTCGCATTTAAAGAAGGAATTTAATTTCCAAACGACTTTACAACATCTATAGTCTCTGTTAGTTGTATCTTCGAGTTAGAAAACATATTGTCCTACAATTACCTCCATAATCGACAAAATATATCCCATATTGTTGTATTTAGAAGGGAATTTATGCACTTGAGTGAGCGCGGGAAATTTGAAAATTCGACAGTTCGACTTCAAAATGGCAGCAAGTTCACCACAGCGCACCATCTTTCTCCTCACGTACAGTAAAGGTGACTTAGACAAGTTTCCAAGTCGTCAAAGTTTTCCAGATGTTGTGGTTGAGTGTTTTGCAGTAAGGATTATCCGCATTTCAATGTGGGAAACTTCGCTTGAACGGCATAAGAATGGGGGTTTTCATTACCATCGGTATTACTTTCATACGATGACAACTCGCTGCCCTGTTGAAACACAGGAGAAACACAGGCCTTTGTCTAAATTCTTTCATTGCCGTCATGATCGAGAAATTTCACCTTAAAACATATGACAACTGAGAAAATTGTTTAACCTTGTTTGTTCGGTTCGCAAAGTAATGTTGCTAGCAGTATTTGTCATGCTGCTTGAGGGAGTGACAATAACGGCTCCATGCTTTATTGGCCAATATTCCTCTATTCTTTAAATGCCAAATGAATGAAAAGGGTATATGTTTCCCCTTTGAAACCAGCATTAGTTCTTTTGGAACCGCTTATAAAGGATAACAAACAATTTATCATCGGACCACTGAACTGCAATTGTTCAAGAGGTCAAATCATTAAATGATAGACTGAGTGAGTGATCTTGAACATTGCTCGCCAACAATTCTCACTTTTTAAAGTTTCTTGTGTGTCCAAGAAAGTTGACGAACAAATAAACGAAGCCACCCAAGATGTAGCAAAAGCCCGTGTGTACACATAGGCTAGCTTTTTACTCAAAAATTCTACACTGATTAGATGCAAAATGACTAAAACTTCAACAATTCCCACTTTTATAGCTACTAAAAAGGATTTCAAAAATATTTTAAAGGTACTAAAAACGAGCAATGTTGGTAAATTGGTTCAATTTCAACTCACCGCGGAGATTTTTTATTTTCATTGGTTTGCAATGAGAGTGTCTGCTCATACTCACAAGATAATATGCGTTTTGCGCAAAGTTTTTTCGTTTTTCTTCGTTAGAAACAAGGAATACAAACATACAAACGAGCAATGTTGGTGAGCATTGTAGTGAGCCTTGTGGCGAGCACTGATGACGTAATTCACCATGAACACACACGAACCAGATGGCAATGCTACAGTCGTATATCGATTATAATTGTAAATAGAACATTTTATTCAATTGTATCACTCAAACATATAGAATATCATCACTATAAAATTCTGTTGTAAAAGTGACGTTTATGAACAGCGTTTAAGAACAATATAGCCAGTCAAAGGGAGAATTCCATACAAATAGGCCAAACGAAAATACCCTCTCCCACCCTAGTTGCATCGCAGTTGCCAGAGTATGATTGAAGGCAAATGAAAATAAGAATCATATCAATATCTTACAAGATTGAAGCTAAAGGGAAAGTACGTCAAAAAAATGAAAATTTTGAGAAAACTATGCAATTATGCCATTTTCTTGCAAAATGGCGAAAAAGTGCCTTTTTCAAAAATCTCGTAAATTAATTACAGTTGGTAAAAAATTTAAAAAACAACACATTATGAAACTGTGTGTCAATAACATGCCAAGTACAAAATTTCATGCAGTTGGCCTCGGTACTCTTTGCGTAAACTGAAGTCGAAGTTGCAAGCATTGCAGACAATCACTTACAAAATTGTTGAGCCACCCTCAGATTTTCAGTTTTTTGCCTCTGCTTCCCCCCCTCCCCCCTAGTCAATGTTGAAAAACCACTAAAAAGTTGCCAAACCACGTCTGTCAGCATGACCAAGTACTTTTTTCCAAACAACATTGACATGGGGGAAAGGGGGGCCAAAAAACTCATTTTTTTCAGGGTGGCTCAACAATTTTGTAAGTGATTGTAGGCACCTAACGCAACTGTTTCCAAAATCAATTCTGTAAGTGTTGTCTCTGTTGAAGTCTCGAAGCCTAATAACAACTGGATATCGTCGTGCTCGTCCAACAACTCCACTTCCTTTTCCCGCACCCCAAAAATAAAGTGTACAACTTTCCAGCTCGTTGAGTTCGCTTCTGTTTCTTGCAGGAGAGCACAACTCTGAATCCGTTAGCCATTTTTAAATTTGTTTGTTCTCGAGAAAACCTAATCACGTGAAAGTGGTGATCACCACAAGAGTTCTCATTTTTCATTGGCTAAGAAACAAGATCTATTTTTAGCTTGCCCAGCTCCCTGCATATGCAGGCCTGGAGGTGGCTATTTATCTCCGTCAACTAACTTTAATGTTGACAAATACAAAATAAGGATCGACATTACATCACGTGATAAAGTTTGGAAGAAAAGTTTTTGGTTCGATCTCCCATCCGGCAGCAGCAACAACAACGCGGTCGCGCGAGGCTAGAAGGCCCCACTTCGTGGGGCAACAAAAATACAAAGGAAATTGACTAAGCTAAAATAATTGGCTACGAATACACTATGAAACTGAAAACAAAGTAGGTGCTTATCTATGGGACTTTGCACAAATGGAACATTTAAAAGCGTTCTGTAGCATGAATGAATTCGAGGGTTGCCTCGAGTAGATTTTTATTGTTGTCGATGGTTAACCTTTTATCTCCATACAGAATGAATTTGAGTAAAACTTCATTTGAAAGAGAGGAAAAACCACGAGGTAGCAATATTGCATTTACACTATTGAGAAGATCAGATCTAGGCCCATTATAAGAATGACAAAGCAGCAGGAAATGTTCCATGTCCTCTACCCCATCATTTGAGAGACACAAAGGGTTGACTGTATCTCTGAAGTTATGCTTATATTTATGAAAATTTAGTTTGCTGAGTCCTACCCGTAACTGAATGAGAATAGCTAGACCTTTTGGATCATGAATACCGTACACAGGTTCAGGAGGAGGTCGAATAAGTTTCGACAATTTTGTTTTAAAAACACACAGTGAGGGTGATAATCTAATATCTGGATCAAGCGTGTTTCATTCAGATAAACAGTCGGGATAAAAGCTATTCTTGAATCTCGTCGTTCTTGCCTTTATCTGCCCAATTATATCTGCTTTACGAAAACGTTGTAACTTTGGAATGGGGTATCTTGTATAGTCTGGGGTAATACCGTTGACAATCTTGTAAAAAAGGACAAGGCGTCTGCTCCAACGTCTTAGGTTTAAAGTGCATATGAAACGAAATTTTTTATTTTCGATAATAGTAAATTCGAAGTCGCTGATCACGAACATGTGGCTGAAAATTTCGAAAAGTAGTTCTTTACTATGTTATTAGCTCTCAAAGCTGCGATTCAAGTGGTTACGGGGTCTGGGACCGATGTTGTGCTTTGACGTAATAGGTTTGTCAGTTCACAAAGAACATCGCGAGAACAAAGGCTTTTTCGTAATGCTGCCGGTCAGTGGCCTGTTGCACTTCGACGATCTCGACGAGTCTGCTGAGGTTTTCAGAGGCAATTTTTTGACATCCAAAGCATCAATACAACAGTACTTTATGGAAGAACAACCTTCGACTCTTGATGATTGGTTTTTGAGTCTTTTACCATGGGCTGTTGGCTTCATTAGCTGAAGATTCATCAATTGAAGGGCCGTAACGACGCACACATACCAATATGATTGCTATGTCGAAGCGATTTGCTTGGTCTTGCTTACAGCATATTAGCAAATGGTAAGCTTATTTTAGTGAAGTGTTTAATAGCTAAAACGTAGAATAGCGAACAAGACTGTTATCCAACTTATGTAGAATGGCCTAATAATTTTTATTCGCGTTATGCAAGTCAGGGCGAGAGTCAGGGGACGTCATTTCTGTCAACCAACGCACGATGCCGATGGGCCTGACAAAATTATTTGCGACAGCAGGTCAATTTCATTTGTAAACGCCTCTCAATTCAACGCTGAAAGACTCCAATTCTTCTGGGAATGTTTTATTTGTCAAAATGTATTGAAGGATAAAGCTCTAACTCAGACTATTATCACCTTTAGTTTCTTGTTTTGAACAGTGGAATCACATAATTTTTCCCATGAGAAAGGCTGTTTGTAGACGTTTGATGATACAGAGGAGGCAGGTAAACAAACAGTTTGCAAAAATAATACCGTCTTCAAAAATATGAAAATAAACATCTTAGGCAACAGAAACTAATTATATCAAGATATATGTAACTTGTTGATTGTGATCATTATCTTCATTCCTATTCCCTAGAACACTCAATCAAAGCTACTCAAAACTCCAGCCACTGAAATTGTAGATGTTTGCATATCAAAATATGACACAAACAGCAAAGATGCAAGGACTTTCCTGGTGGATGTGCAACACCTAAAGAACCTTAGTGGCATTTCTTTTCTCCTGTTAATAGTATAATCAGATACGATATGTCTTTTCCCTCTTTGATTGGATTCTATTCGTTGTCATCTGTTGTATACACATATTCTTTCATAAGAAACTAAGATTTTGGGCCAGAACTAAAAGATTCTTAAAATTTTCAGATTTTGAGCACTCAGAGTTTCTTACTAGTTTCCTAAAGGTTCCATAATCAATCTTCATATTTACTTTCTGTTCCGCCCTGTTCCAATCTGAATATTTCTAAACAAAGTTTTTTGAAGCCTTTCTAATGTTTAGACATTACTCAAGTACCTTTCGAATACTATGATACAGGAAACAAGTAAAAATAAAGTAAATATTTGTCAAGAAATTCCTTTATCAAAATAATTAATCTTAGTTATGTTTTCCCAGTACTAAGGTTACACGTATTTTTTCATAAGAAACTCAGACTCCCCAAAAAATTAAGAAACTCCAGCATGTTTTTCTTTTTCTCACTTGGTTCCTGTATCATATTATTCGAAAAGTACTTGACTAATGTCTAAACATTGGAAAGGCTTCAAAAATCACCTTGTGTTGAAGTGTTCAAGAGGGCACAGATCACAGATAATTTTAAGAGACTTCCAGTACTGGCCCAAATTCTTAGTTCTTAATTTATAAGAAAAGTACGTGTAATAGAGAACTATTGATGACCATGGTTTCAAATTTATTGCACCAATTTCAAAATTAAAAAAGATTGGCTTCAACTGTTTTAAAAACCTTGCTCAAAACACAATATCTTTGAGTCTGTCTTTGAGTCTGTGAGTTCTCAAGTACGTGATCCTCAACATATACAATAACAGTGAATAAAGTCTCGCTTGCTTTTTGGTAGTTTCTGTGCATGTCCTGAAGCTGTTCTCTGGTCAGTCTTCCTGGCCTAAAAAGAAAATTCAATTTGAGTCTGCTTTTCAATGAATTTTGAGGGCATTAATGTTTCAATGCAACACTGAAAAGAATGTCAGTTTACAACAATGGCAAGAGTTTGTAGAAAAGACTTGACGAAACAAAAGTTCTTCAACTAAACCCATTACTCCTACGTGTCTATCATCTTCCATGTCAGAACTGATAAAGCATCCTATTCTATTACCATTGATTAGAGAAATATGGTTAGCTGAATAAATTCCGAAGCATCAATGGCATGGAATGGAACCACAAAGGAATAGTGGGTGTTACATACAATGTTTGATGTTCATATTCATACGGCAATTAGGCACATGTTTTCAAACTTTCACTTCACCTTCAATATAGAGATAAAGGGAATTTCGAGATCAAGGAAACCCGTTTTTTCATGGATAAAGCTCAGTTAAAACATCGGCTTTGTTTTTAGATCTGTGCATCGTGAAATTGTTGTGTATCAAGAGACAAGATACCGAGGCCAACTCTCGTTCTTCAAAAGCGTGATAATAAGATATTTGGTTGCAAAATGGTTACCTGAAGGATCGGAGCTCTTCACCAACAAATGCTTTGATTAATTGCAGGGATCATCATTGATATAAGTTGCTTCAATTTCCCTTTCATTCGAGAGTTCTCCGCTTCCCACTTTGCTTCGGTGCTGTGTATAGGCAAGGCGCCTGGCCATGTATAATAAGCAACGCAAGGCCAGAATCTGGCCTTCTTCATTTAGCTTCATTTTCACGACTTCCAGACGACAAGTTTAGCTTGCTAAGTCAAATTCATGATCACTGATTAATACTGCTTTCCATCTTCAGTCGCAAAAACGTAAGCAAGAGCCTGTAAACCAGACTAGAAAGCGAGCTTCGTGAAGAGACTTGCAGTGCGTCCATTGCGATCACTGGAGCAACCTTTGTTCTTTCAATGAGGCCTTTGAGAATTGACAAACCTATAACGTCACAGGAGTCTGGTACGCAACGGTCTGACCGCGTTCTGGTTGGACCACTTTTTGACAAAAATTTCGCACTTTTGGAGCCTTGTATCTCCAAAATTATAAGGCTGATGAAAAAACCGATTGCACCATTAAAATGAGGATGAAAAGTTCTATTAAAATAGAAAATAAAAAATTTCGTTTCATATGCACTTTAAGGATTCCCAACCAAGTTCTTCATAGAGCTTTTCACGAGATGTTCCTTTCCATGCACCAGTCACTGCAAGTGCAGCAGAATATTGAACTCATTCAAGTTTTTCCATATGATTATTCAGCGAGGTATCTTGACTGAATTCGCGTTTTTTGGGTGGAGTGTGGTAAATGACATCACCATAATCTAACTGTGGCCGCACATACAGTTTATACAATTCAATTAAAGTGTGACGGGGCAAATACTTTGAAAGAAATTTTATCATTCCTATTCCGCGTCTCAATTTTTGAATCACTGACTGAATGTGAGTGGCAAAGGACAATTTAGAATCAAGTATAATGCCAAGATGTTTATGTTCTTCATTCATTCTAATGACTGGGATATCATTGAAGAGTACTAGTGGATGATCGGCAGAAACTTTCTTTCTTGAAAAAGTCACTTCAACTGCTTGTTTTGTTGGATCAGGATTAAATAACATGCGCCACATATGTGCCCAACTTTTGATGAGGTCAAGATCATGATTCATGTCTAAAGCAGCCTGATTAGGATCACGAACAATGGTGAAGAGTGAGGTATCATCAGCAAAGAGTTTGACATTACACTTAAGATTATCTGTCAAGTCGTTGATGTACACAAGGAAGAAAAGTGGACCTAAGATGGAGCACTGGTTGGACGCCCGCAGTAACTGTTTTACCGATTCCGATGTTTTACCATTCAGAACTGTGCGCTGTTTTCGGTTTGCAAGGAAGTTTTTGATGAGTGAAAGTAAGTTTCCTGAAATGCCACAACGACGAAGTTTATAGACAAGACCTTCGTGCCAAACCCTGTCAAATGCTTTGGATATGTCGAGATAGACGGATCGAACATCAAGGGGTGGATTGCAATCAAAGGCAGAAAATATTGTATGAACGATTGATAGCAGTTGGTTTATCGTAGAATCATTAGGACGAAACCCTGATTGGTTCGGGTTTAATAATTCGTTAGCGCTTAGGTGCTCGTAAAGGGTATCATAAATTATTTTCTCAAGAATTTTCCCAAAGATTGGAAGAAGGGATATCGGACGATTATTTTGCTTCAGATGTTTACTGTTTTTCTTATGGACAGGAACAATATTTGTCTTTTTCCAGATTTCTGGGAAGATGCCATTTTCAATGCAATTTTCAAATATCATTTTAAGTGGAATCACTAATGCATCATCACTAATGTTTATCATGCGCACTGGGATTTTATTCCAACCATGTTCATTATTAGGATTTAAAGATCGAATGATTTTTAATATTTTCTCATCAGAAATATGAATACTGGCCAATGTAGGAACATTATTTGTAGCAAAGTTAGGAATTTGGCTGCCTGTATCTATAGTGGTACACTGAAGAATGAAATAGTCGTTAAAGATCTGAGCCTTTGCTGTAAAATCCAGGACAAAAATGTCATTTTCCAAAAGGGGTGGTATTGCTAGAATCTTAGCTTTATTTAAGACTTTGTTTATTAGTGACCAGTAGGTTTTTTGACCAGTGTCAGCATTTGATAGGGTTTGACCGATTCTCATAAGGTAATTGTGCTTTGCATCCTCTACTAATTTGCTTCCTTGAGAGACCATGTGCTGGAGTCCATCAAATCTTTCTTGTGGCTGACCATTTCTGATAAAGGACTTATATGCGTGATTTTTTTCGAATAAAATTGTTGATTGTCTTTGTTATCTAAGGTGCCTGCCGAGGCCTTACTGTCGTGAATTTATTAGGAATAAAGTTACTAAAGATGTCCAATAAGACTTAATTCAATATACTGACTTGCTGATTAGGACAGCTGACTTCATCCAAAGTTTTACGCCAACAAAACATTTCAATACTTCTTCTGATGGCAATTACATTAGCTCGATTATAAAACCAAGTCCTACGGGTATGGGATGGAGGGGCTAAATTGTTCACAGCTAATTTGCCATAGACAATCTGTTGGTGACATTGTTCATGTAAGGTAGGGTGAACAACGGTCTCAAGGAATTCATTTGGTTGGTCCGTAAATAGCAAGTCAATACAAGACCTTGATTGGCCCATAAGATGACTTGATTCTGAGATCATTTGATGAAGACCAAGATTGGATGTAAACGGTTCAAAAATTTTACCCTCTTCGTCTTCCGTATCGTTCTCCCACCACCGAGTTGAGCGACAGTTATAATCCCCTGTTACAATCACACAGCATGGATTCTCGGCAGCCATCTTCGATATCATTAGCCCAAAGCCATCCATAAATACTTGGAATTGTTCTTGATTTTGGCTAGGACTTCTTACAGGGGCGGATCTAGAGGGGTGCGAAAGGTGCTCAAGCAACGGTCAGATTTTTTAACTGAACATTTTTCTCTTTCAGTCTAATTCTTTGCCAAAATAATATGCATACATTTTTCTGCTACAAAATGAAAGCTCTCGAGCTGTCCGAAACTCCGCATCTTCATTCCTCGACGTTATTTATCACTGCGTTATCAAGCCCCCGTCTCGCCTCCTCCACACTGTCGATATTACAACTCAAAACTCTTTTGTCTAAACTCCCCCTGGTTGAACCTTTCCTACACTTTGCGGACTCGGAATCTATTGTCTTCTCTATAGCCAGCGCAACAGAGCACCCTTGGCCAGTAAATCATCCGAGTTTGAGCACCCGTGGAAGTGAATAAACCAATAGCCTTGCCGCATCTAGGGGTGCTCAGATTTGGCGGGAGCACCCATGCGATTTGAAAATCCAGAAACATCAAAGAAACCGAGCTGTTCGGGGGGATTTCAGTGACTGAAATCAAAGTCGATGATACTACGATATCATATCAAGGGGGGGATAAAACTAACCAGGGGGAGCTTCATTACATCATAGTCATAAGAATTACAGAATGCAGTTGAAGGGGGGGGGGATAAATTATCATACTTTCCAAGTTTATCCTTCCAAAATTTGGCGGGGCGGGCAGTTTGCTGCTCGCCAATGGCCTAAGCTATGTGTGTTGCAAGCGCTCAGTTACTGTTCTAAACAACTTAAATGTGTAATGCATTTGGAAGACAGCAACTCGAATGGGAATCTAAGATGATAAAGCAAAATAAGAAGGACATGAGATAATCAAAGATTTCTGAAATGGATTTTACTGCAACTACAAATTTTGGGCTGGAAGGGGTGAACAAGAGGAGATCCAGAGAGAAGGAAGATCGGGTGTTACGGTAAGATAATATGAAATATGGTTTGTGCTTCACTTTTGGGTTATTGGGGGTTCTCGCTATAGTTTCAGATGCTAACGATCCTAGAAATATTGAGGATCACACCCGGGATCAAAGCGACAGCTTGAGAGTTCCTTGACATTAGGCCTATTGTTGTTCATGAATCATGAATTCTATCGTCTTCTGTTCTGTTTTTGTGTAATAGTGTAATCGATAGATCAGCCACCTACGCAGTTCACACAATGCGAGACAAATTTTCTGCATACTATATCATCTTTTATCGAGAAACAATGGGATATTTCGACAATTCATTCGGGAAAGAAAGAAAATTACATGAATACTTCCATAAGAGATATTTTCGAAGTTTAGATCCCGCAACTATTGGTAATGATAAACACCCCGGGTAATGTCTGTGCAGTACAGTGGGGGCTGTTCAGTACAGTGGAGGCTGTTCAGTACAGTGGAGGGCTCACATCAGTACTGTGGCGGGCTAGCATCAGTACAGTGGAGGTTGCCAAGTACAGTGGAGGGCTCACATCAGTACAGTGGAGGGCTAGCATTGAGTACAGTGGAGGCTGTTGAGTACGGTGGAGGGCTAACATGAGTACAGTGGAGGGCTAGCATGATTAGTGTGGGGGTACAACATGAGTACAGTGGAGGCTGTTGAGTACAGTGGAGGGCTAACATGAGTACGGTGGAGGGCTAGCATGATTAGTGTGGGGGTACAACATTGAGTACAGTGGAGGCTATTCAGTACAGTGGGGGGCTTACATCAGTACAGTGGAGGCTCTGCAGTACGGTGGAGGGCTTACATCAGTACAGTGGAGGGCTAGCATGATGAGTGTGGGGGGCTAGCATCAGTACAGTGGAGGCTGTTGAGTACAGTGGAGGGCTAACATGAGTACGGTGGAGGGCTAGCATGATTAGTGTGGGGGTACAACATTGAGTACAGTGGAGGCTATTCAGTACAGTGGGGGGCTTACATCAGTACAGTGGAGGCTCTGCAGTACGGTGGAGGGCTTACATCAGTACAGTGGAGGGCTAGCATGATGAGTGTGGGGGGCTAGCATCAGTACAGTGGAGGCTGTTGAGTACAGTGGAGGGCTAACATGAGTACGGTGGAGGGCTAGCATGATTAGTGTGGGGGTACAACATTGAGTACAGTGGAGGCTATTCAGTACAGTGGGGGGCTTACATCAGTACAGTGGAGGCTCTGCAGTACGGTGGAGGGCTTACATCAGTACAGTGGAGGGCTAGCATGATGAGTGTGGGGGGCTAGCATCAGTACAGTGGAGGCTGTTGAGTACGGTGGAGGGCTTACATGAGTACAGTGGAGGCTCTGCAGTACAGTGGAGGGCTTGCATCAGTACAGCGGAGGGCTAGCATGATGCGTGTGGGGTCTAGCATCAGTACATATTTTGAAAACATACCAATGGTTGTGAAGGCCGATTCAATTTGAGGATTCTTCTGGAAGAATCAATGAGACGTTTGAGTTTAGGACAAAAGACAGATTTAAAGTGATTTTTGTTGAAAATGTTTTTAATCTATGCAGGGCCGTAGGAAGAAGCTTCGGATTGGGGGGCAATTGTTCTTAAAACAATAGAGAAAAATACATCTAATTAAGTCATGTGACATAGCACCATTGTTTTAAGAAATTATTGGGGGGCTTGAGCCCCCCCTACCCCCCCCCCCACTTCCTACGGGCCTGAATCTATGGTGTATCATTGATTATCTTACGCCTTTTGAAGTATGTAAAGGGCCAGTGAGCCCTGTTTATTTACGGGCAATAAAAGTATCGTGAATGCAGGCAAAGTTCGAATACAATATAGTTATTTTTTTAAGAATTTGAATCAGTACTGAAAGGTTTCTGAAATGGTCAGATTTTGAGTACTCTGAGTTTCTAATGAGTTAACCACGGCCCCTGAAAAGCAGCCATTCTTGGCTAATGGGGCCACCGTGTATAAAAAATTTAAAATGAAAATGAAATGAAATCTTACGAGTTCCAAAACAATCTTCATGTTGATTTCTTGTGCCTCATGGAAATTTCAAAGCAGCTTCGTTGGAGCTTTTCCAATATTAAGACATTACTCAAGTACCTTCTGATTAATAATATACAGGAAAGAAGTGAAAATAAAGTGAAACTATGCAAAGGATTTCATTGACTAGAATTATAGGGAATCGACATAGTTAAAAGCTGGCGCGGGCCAAGTTAAAAATATAATCTATTGTATTCAGCCACTTTGACGCCTGCCGTTTCCTTGTGTGGCGAAGGAAACAATGGGTTTGTGGGCGTTTTTCCGCCTATCTATAGCAGCTTGTCGATATAGCTATGTCAAGGTGGCTATATATATTCCCTTTAATAGTTTCTTTAATATTTTTTCAGCACTGGAGTATCTTAATTTTCTGACGCTTTGCGAATAAAAAAATACCTGTTGTTGACGAAAACATAACAATAACGGTGTCTCACTAATGTAATAAAGTTACTTTCTTGTGTATAAAAGCTTCATTATTTGCGAGTTATTTTAAGCGATTTGCAATTTGCGATTTCGGGCGCAAAATGGATATAAGACAGTAAAATGCTGAATTTGCCTTCGATGTTCTGATGATAAGACTTTTTATTTCAAGAATGACGAGAGAAGCTAATCTGTCACTCTATTGAAATCTAATTGGTTTGTAGCGGAATGGTCGTTATGGTGCGCTGCCGAACAGGTGTTACTCTTAAGAGGTTTAGTAATGAGAGTTGCAATTTTTAATGCGTAAACGTTGTGATTGCCCTTGCGTCATATGATACCAACGGAGACTTACGCATAATATTGCTTTGCATTGGAAGTGTTACTTTATCGATGCCACCTTGGTGTAACGGAAAAAGACACTCCCAAAATCAGAAGCTAATTTGCTTAGTAACGTTGTTTACTTCTAACTTTGTTGTAGCCAACTCTTACAGTTGCCATAGTGTGAGATGACACAATTGACTGTAGTCATATTGCTCCTTCGCACTGTGTGTCGTGGCAATCATTATATAATGCAATGCATTTATAATACATTATAATGCAATATAAGGGACCATTATAGAAATTTTTTTTTTATATATTAAGCATAAAAATTTACAAAAACAGGATTACTTATAACAACACTTACGAGCTACTTTACAACACTACCAGGACGAGATACCATGGGGAGCAAAATAGCATGACTACCCCATGGCTTTGACATAAAGACGTTATAGAAATATATACATTATGACATTTGACATTATAGAAATAAGGTCAATATGACCTTTCAATGCTATCCCTGCCACTAATGTTAGGGGCGTTTTTTAACGTATTTATCTAAAGTACATTGTCATCGTATTTTATCTATTTTTAGCTTTTAAAACTTGTAAATTCCGTTTATTTCTTGTAAATTTTCTATTTTACGTGGCAAATATAAACATACATGCATACATAATTTACGGGGACTTGTTTTGAGACTTGACGCTTGTGAAATGTCACAGTGGTCTGTTTGCTGTTTTGCGTGATGAAAATTCTGAGAAGAATATCTTGTGTATATAAGTTCCCGTAAATTATACAAGTTCCCGTAAATTAAAAGTACATTGCATTATGTAGTACACGTATCTTCCTCAGATTGCCAAATAATTAAGAAACTCCAGTACTGGGAAAATGTGAGTTAAGAAACTACTTTTTTGATAAAGAAAATCCTTAACCTATTTTTAATTCATTCATTCTCGCTTGTTTCCCTATGATATTTCTCGTAAGGTACTTGAATAATGTATAAACATTGGAAAGGCTTAAAAAACCTTGTCTTTAAGTGTTCACGAGGGCACCTAGCGAGCATGAAGATTGTTATGGAACTTCTAAGAAGCTCGTAAGAAACCCTGAGTACTCTAAATCTAACAATTTTAAGAAACTTTCAGTACTGTTCCAAATTCTTAGTTTCTTATAAGAAATAAGTGCAATTGTTACTAAACACAGTGCGAAGGAGCAATATGATTACGGTTAATTGTGTCATCTCACACACTATGGCAACTGTAAGAGTTGCCTACAACAAAGTTAAAAGTAAATAAACGTTACTAAGCAAATTAGCTTTCCGTTACACCAAGGTGGCATCGATAAAGTAACACTTCCAATGCAAAGCAATATTATGCGTACGTCTCCGTTGGTATCATATGACGCAAGGGCAATCACAACGTTTACGCATTAAAAATTGCAACTCTCATTACTAAACCTCTTAAGAGTAACACCTGTTCGGCAGCGCACCATAACGATCATTCCGCTACAAACCAACAAGATTTGAATAGAGTAACAGATTAGCTTCTCTCGTCATTCTTGAAATAAAAAGTCTAATCATCAAAACATTGAATGCAAAATCAGCTTTTTTCCGTCATCGCTTAAAATAACTCGCAAATAATGAAGCTTTTATACACAAGAAACTAACTTTATTGAAGATACATGGATACATATACAGAAACAAGTAACACGGAGACAAAAACATATGATCTTTAATGTGTCAAACATGCTCAAATTGTTTAATCCGCTTATCTCTAATGTGGCAAACCTATTCTTTGCCAATCAATATTAACAAATATAAATATCGCTGTCAATTGGTAAGTCAGTTAATCTCTCGTTAATCTGAATGAAGAAACAGATCGCAGAGCACTTTTTTATACAATCGCAATGTCGCATCGCCAAAGATCCCAAGCAAGGCCAGCATCATCGTTCCAGAGCCCTCCAGCTGGATTTAGAAGTGTCGAAGCACCACAAAATCGATGGCAGTCGAGAGATTTGAGCAGCGAGGGAGGACTGAACTTGCCAAAACCTGTTCTGACCTCCACAGTAACAAATTTCACGGGCAGGTATCAGCAAGACTCAGAGGGAGGAGGACCGAGGGTTGCGGAAAGTCAGATTAGCCAGGATTTTGAAGAGTGTGGCCAACAGATCGACACTGAAGAAGATCAGTTTTATGCGAATTTTGGTAGAATGGGACAGTTTAGCCGAGCTCTTGAAATTGATTCCAATATTTTAGGTGTTACATCCATGACTACGGATTCTGCATCTACCGTCTCTAGTGCAGCGAAAGACCTTGACCTGCAAGACTGTCGCTGAAGCAGATGAAGAAGTACCCCCTAGACTCGACTGCCCCTATCCTGGATGCATGCAAAATTTTTCCAGGAAAGACTGTCTGAAGCGCCACACGGATACGATCCATGGTACACTGATGGTTTGTTGTGACCAGTGCACTCGCCATTTTAGAGACAAAGCTGACCTACAAAGACATAAACAAAATTCACATGGCAAGAAGGACATTCGTTGCGATACGCCTGGATGCAACAAAATGTTCAAGTCCAAGGACAGCTTGCGAAGCCATAAAGCAAGTATCCATGTGGAAGGAAGAGTTTTTTTGTGCACCATAGCTGGTTGTGGAAAAGCATTTTCTCATCAGCATCTTCTTGATGGCCACATGGTTTGTCATACCGCTACAAGAACTGCCAAATGCCTACATTGCGGGAAAGAATTTGCATACAAGCATAATATGATACGTCATCAAAGAAACTGCACTGGCAACAAGCAAAAGAGCACTACTGGAGATTTGGAGAAAAAATTTGCCTGCACAGCAGCAGGTTGTGATGCAAAATATGCCGATGGAAGAAGCCTGAAAAGGCATCAAGATAGCAAGCACAGCGAAATGAAACGCAGACATGTCTGCAAGAAATGTAAGAAGTCCTTTTCGTATTCTTCTAGTTTGGCAAGACATGTTGTGCTTTGCAAGAACGAAACAGTTTAAATTTTACTCGATGAACGTGATTCTCTTTTTAGGTTTGCTGTGAGAATGTAATACTTCGGTTGTCGTATGTCTTAATTCCACTCAAAAAGAAAAGTTCCAATAACTACACCCTAAGGTACAACAAAAAAGGATGTAGAGTAGAACTGTTTTTTTGGCCATAGAACTACAAGTATTTTCCAAAATAATTCATACTAGATATCATTGCATTCCTTGGGAATTTTGGATGGTTTTTACTTCGCAATTTTTTCGACCTCTTGTACATCAGTCAAAAATGAAGGTTTTTGCAAACAATATTATGAACTTGGAATTTTATAAAAGGAAATGATATGTCCGTCGCCTATCATATAATGCATTGAGGTTAGTTTTTGCTCCTATACTTTCCTAATAACTTTTGGCAGAAACGCTTTCAGAAGCAATGAGTCTTACATTATCCTGTTTGCAGAATCCTATTAAGATGACACCACAGTTTCGCAAGGTACCAAAGTCGTTCTGCAATTTTGATAAAGTTTTAGTTTCAAATATTGTTCCAAGTGACAGACAGCACAATTTCATAATGCTTGCTAGATTCAAGTTCCGGTCTCAAATCCGTTTTAAATGATACCTAGCTTACATTATTTTACAATATGATGGTAGTTCTATAACCAAACACAATTGTACTCTACATTAGTTTTCGTTGTACCTTCGTAACGTCATTAGTCTTTCGCTGATCATAAACTGTCCCAAATAGAAACCATATCAACGGTGGCAAACATGCCCCCTCCACTCCATCTCTTGGTAGACGATAAATGGCTCCTAACGATCAATAGCATCATGCTGACTGAAAATAGCTTAACGTTTGTTAAGATTTTTCTTCGAACTGACAGCTGAATAGCTTTTCTGGCAAGATCTTTGATTCGTCGCATCGGTGATGAGCTCTTACTGGTAGCGCCTTTCTTGGCGGAGCACCAAATTCTGACAGTGTGCCAACTTTTCTTTTCCCTTTTGTTCGTTTTCTGGCAGCAGTGTCAAAAAAATCATCCCTGAAATAAGAATGATCTAAATGACTTTTGATAACGACTCTAACTACATGTCCTTTTCCAATACAGAGTAAACGTGATTATTGTTCCAGGAAGACTTTCTTTCATTTGGAAGAGAATTCCAAATCTTTTGATCCAAGAAGATAATAGATGTCATACCGTAATGTTTAGTTCTAACATTAGGAACAAAATAGAACATAATTTGTGAATATTATAACCAATGAATTTTCAGAGAACAGAGTCTTTCAGTAAGGTTGGATTCAAGTTGTTAAACGTTTTGCAAATTTCAAGTGCCAACAACCTATAGAATGATACGGATTTTAGTGGATTCGATATGGATTGTAGTAGAGATGCTGCAATGGGCATGAGATCGTATGTGCAGCATTTTTAAAGATTTTCGCTTTATTCTCCTGAATCTGTAAAGTTTAGCATACAAAAAACTGCACAACAAAAAACAACTACACTTTCAAGAGAACATTGAAAAAGAAAGCAGTTTCTTCTATGGTGAACTTTGCAAACAGTGCGTTTTGTTCTTTTCCAGTTTATACCATTAAGCTTTTGATATTGGTTTGCCAATAAAATCAATTTTTCAACAGTTTTGATATCTTTGTAGTGCCCTATGCCATATCATAAGGAAAGTAAAGGGGGAGGGTCAGAGAATTCATGTTTTACCAGACAACCTTCGTAAAGCAGGCAACAGTTTGAGGCCAGCAGTCCGGAATTTTGTGGAAAGATAAGCATCTTCAAAATACATATTTTTTGAAAGGGGAAAATATATTACATTACCATTTCGATAAATTAGTATTTTGAAAATTTGCTTCTTTCAAAAATCAAAGACTGTTGCCTTACTTGCTGGCGAAAATTCACGATTCCTCGCTTCTCAAACTACTTGGCTTTTACAAAAAACTAGGGCTATGTATCTTTAGAAAATAAATGCCAGTTAGAACCATTACAAAATTGTTTAAAAAGTATCAAGTTCGACTGCTGAAAGTAGTCTATAAGATCATCTCTGTGCCTAAACATTTCATATCGTTTTCTATCAAGTCATGCATCATTCAGTCTGTCTGGTAAAACATATTGGAATTAAAAATCAAGCAGTATCATTCACTAGAATAAACATGCGAAATTATGACGCTAAAACGCAGTTAGGATGAAAACGATTTTTTAATACTTCTCAATTTTGGATTTTCTTAATTTTTCAGCAATCTAAAATACGTGCTACAGTATCTTTTTACCAAAGGTGAGGAGTTTGAAAGTATCAAGAAGCTAACAATGGTGTACTCTTGTTCCCTAGTTGATCAGATAAATTTGAAAAACGAATGAATGTTGCCTGCTCTTTATCTGCTATAAGAACAGCTTCAAACTTAAACATTGACCAAATCTTTCACATACCTCACGTTTATAACAGTTATCTTCGTTGGTCTTTTGAAATTTTCCGTCATCATGGAATGTAGTTCGGTAACCTTTTCATAACCATGCTCCTTGTAAACTGTGCTTTTTGTTGTTTTACATGCAAACACTCTGAAAGCAAATGAAAATAAAGGTGCATTGCATTTCGTACCATTTACTTTGATGTAAGAATGTATGCATTGAAACTCTCTTGAATCATATCTCTTCCGATCTATAAATTTTGGTTCAAAATCATGAGGTTAAGAGCCATCATCTGAAATTTTGTGAAGATCTTTAGATTTTCAAGTTTTTCCGAATTTTTTTAGATTTTGATGATGGGCTAGGCCTTTTAGGAATGGTACGAGATATTTTGCGTGTTTGCTCCTCCCTGTTTACGTAAAGGAAACCGAACTTGAAGAACATAACTCACTTTTCGGGGTTCAATCTGATGTCAAGCATCGAGCAAGCAGTTCCCATACATCTGGGGATGTCTTGTGCCCTTAAATAGCCAGTACCACTGCTATCCAACTCAACCAAAGAACTGAAGAAATTTTCCGATATAAGACTTGAAACAGCTCGCGTGTTGTATGATACTGGAGTCATCGCATACAATTGATATTTTGCATCAATACTCGAAAGTAATCCTTCATACAGCTTCCTTGGGAATCCTAATAGTGAAGAGGTACAAAAAGTATATACGCTTTTCTAATCAAAGGTATAAGACACACCAAGATGAAATATTTCATCCTGTACAAACTTAAGTTTTCTGATTTCAAAGGTACAGAAAATAGTGGACTCATCTTATACATTTGAAACGCCAGGGGCCAACTTAGATATGTATATCTCTTGATACATAGCGACTAAAACTTTTGGTTAACGATATTGGATAATGGATAGGGTTGATCCATTGTTCACATCGTTGATTTGGTTTGGGGAACATACAGGACCTTGTCGAATCATGGCTTACTTTAGAAATCTGGCTGGCACTGTCCAACGTGCGAGTCTTCGCAATAGCAATAGGCAATAACATTTTGGGTGACTGCGCTGAGTTCCGCAATCGATAAACGAGCTTTTGGCTTCAAAATCAATCATGACTAATTCTTTGCTCCTAAAAGCAGCCCTGATTAAAATATAATCATTATCTTTGATATGATGATAGCTCTGAGAATTTGTGTTTTGGTAAGAAACTTAAAAATTGCGTCTCAAAATGGAACCATTTTCTAAGTATATTATCATTCGTCTGACACTGGTCGTTGCAAATCATGTGGTAAGATCCAGGAAAGAAGTTTCCGGAATAAATAAAGCGAACCATTTTGAAACTAGCCCACCAAAAAGTCCCCCGGACTTCCCTTTGGTCAGTTGCAAAGGTGCAAGATATGAGTTTGTTCATAGCCTACTTTGCTCATGGCCTCTGACCGCAGGAAAAATGGGCTCTCTGATTTGCCAATTTCAAAAATTGCACAGGATCCATTCTCGTTTCTTCTCTTTCAGATCTATGCTATGATCTGTGGCCAGTGTCAGGCAAAAATATTTAGCAATTTTGCAAAATTTTATGCGCAAATTTTAAATACAATGAAAGACATACAAACCTTTAACATATGAAGTGAATGGAGGGAATGAGCCAAAGTCGACATCCTTTAGAAGATATTGACGAAGGTTATTTCTTTGTGAAACTCTTTGCACGGCGCTTATTCCAGGTTCGTCTTCTGCAGTCCACCATTCTCGGATCAGTCTGCAAAATGTCGCCTCTTCGCAAAAATTCATTTTTGTCATTGATATTTCTACTTCTTCACTGAAGGTGGTAAGAGCAAATCCTATATCTTGCTTGTCAGGTAGGTCCAGTACCATTGATGGCTTTAAGCTGTTCATCTTGTCTTTAGAGGCAGCTATCCATGCCTCCTTGCTCAACTTTTCTGTGCCCTTGCTGCAAACTACCCGCCTCATATTCGTGAGAAGATGGGTTGCATCCCAAACTTTGTGCTCAAGCCTTCTCCTCTGTTTGCTAAATTCTGGAATACAAAACCATGTATCCGGTTGCCCCAGTAGCCCATGGGTGATAGGACTGTCTTCTTTCCATTTCTCCAGTTTACTTGGCCATATGATTTTCGCATAACTGATATTCAAAGCTGACTTGTAGTAGGTTGGCGATTCAACGACAGCTCTCGACAATTGGGCCAATGACTTTGGATTTAACAACTTTTTAGAAATTCCTTTGTTCTGTTTTCCAGATTTCTTCTTGGACTTATTTCTCGTTGCTGCTGACTGGGAATCGCCTGCATTTTTCCGTTTTTTCTTCCCCTTTTCATTCTCTGCAATTGCTTTTCGGAGCTCTACGCAAGGAGACTTTGGCAATGGTAGACCTTCCAACATTATCTTGCCACTTTCATGGTACTTCTCTCTAAGTCTTTTCTTGATTTCATCAGTTAGCACAGTTTTGGAGATGTTGACTATCTCCCTAACTATTTCCTGTTTCCCAACCTTGCGTGTACTTTCATACACATCATGCTGCAATTGAATTAATGTAAGTGGATCTCCATCTTCATTCTCGGTGATCAACGAGACACATTCTCCATCAAAAGAAGTTGCCAAGATGTCAATTTCATGCTCAGAGCAGGCATCCATTACTGTGTCATAGAGCCTTCTCTTTTCAGTTCTACTGAATGTCTTGCCCTTTAGTCCGTAGAAAACAGGAAAGCACGACGGCTTTTCTGGGTGGTAAGTCCTTGTTGCTGGTGCCAGAAGGCATACAAATAGTTCCTTTGCCTTTAGTCTACTTATTTCGTATCCTTTCTCCAATACCACACCAAACTGATTCGCGAACTGTTTCAGCTGATATCCATCTAACTTGAAAAGCTCATCGTTCATTTCTTTTGGGATTATGTATGGAGTGTTTTCGTTGTGCACATCAATACTGAAACATGTTCCTTCTTCGGTGTCTTTAACTGAAGGAATTTCCATGAGAACCTCGACATTCGTTTCCAGAAACTGCTGGATCTTCTGTGGAAGAACATCTTTTGCAAACAGAGTCCTCTGCTTTGGAATCGTTCCTTCGCTAATCATTGTCAGAAGATTCTTTATTTCAATCTTGGTCGATAACCAGAGGTCGTTGTTAAATTTCACTTTACTGAGAACCGTACTTTGTGGAGAGTAGCAGGCAAAGAGAATCTCAGGAACTTTGGGTTCTGCTTCCATCTCAACAATAAGCTGGAGAGCGTAATATCTTGGGACATCATAATAAACAGGAAGCTTGTACATTCCCTCTGCTGGTGGATATGGACACTTTATTTCCACTTTTGCAGTGACTTCATCTTCAGTACAAATCAATCCATCTGCTGACACCTCCACCAGATTCTCGTTGGTGATCTCACATTGGATAAAGGAAGCCCCGACCTCTAAAAATGAGGTGCCTGGGTAAAACATGGGTAGGGCATAACTAATGACAGTAGCAACAGCATGTTTTTCATTGTTACGGCCCCATTCTAAAAATTTTTCTCTCGATATGTCCACATTTTCGCAGCTGTTGGTGGCTTCTTCCTGATCACCAGACGCTTCTTGCTCGTCAGCAGTATCCATTGCGTCATTGCCGCCATCTTTTTCTGTACTAACATGAGAACTTTTTGTTCCGAATTGCACTTTCTCGACAATTGCTGCTTTTTCTTTCAGGAACGACACTTGATCCTTAAACTTGAAAAGACCAAGCCCTTTGTAAAGCGTGCTACCAGTAAAAATTGCCTTCTCTCGTAAAGCGAACCACTCCGGGGTTCCTTGTTTAACGTGCAACGGATGAATTGGTCCATTTGAAATTACCTTTGGTTCCTTCAAACTGACCATGTAATTGCTTGCAGATATTCTGTCATTATTCACCAAGGACTTTGGTGTTCCTGCAAGGAAGAATAATTGCTGATATAGTAAATTGCTTTGCATACCAAATAAGACAGCTTAGGCCCCAGGTGCAGGGAGGGGGCACTTGACCAGATTTTGGTCGGGATCTTGACATAAAGCTACTCCTTATATCAACTTCGCGAACGCGAAGAATGATACCCTTCCAGGTTACTGTACAGGCTCGAAATTCGTGAAAAGGTTGGTTGAAAGTTATATCACATATTATTTTTTAACTGAGTGACTTTTGAGGGACTTTAGTTATTTCACAATAATCGTATAGTTATATAGTTGGACTTCTCTGAAATCGTCAATATTTTCAGAATCTGACTAGTTATCTCCTCTTTTAAGAATTCAAGAAAGATTTCCAAAAGAGCTTAAAAGCATCGCATTTCATATGACTGACCACATTTGATGATTTATAATTGATCATAAATCGTAATTATTTGACAAAACATGGAATAGATTTCGAGAAAACCATAGTTAATGGACGACTAGAATATGGTATCAAGCAAAGGTCTCCTAAAAATGAAACGAGTCAGAATGAGCCTAAATATGAGATAAGCTGTGATTTCCAAAAATATTCCAGACTTTGAAACGCTTAATGATAGAATTATAGACAAGTAGCTGAAGCTTCTTTCAAGCCATTAAGCTAAGAAAAAGAAGTTGCATAAAATATTCCCACCACTCTATACCGATTTCAAGATTTGGAATATGTGCTGCCGATGGCACGTCCACAAATACCTACAAATATATACAATGCCCCCCTCCTCGGGAGCTTATCATTCGAATACAACGGCTCCAAGCAAGAAATGCGTTTGAAAATATGTGGTCGATGGCATAGTTCCACCACGGCCGCGGTCCCTATGTGGTTTCGAGACTGATTGAAGAAGAGCGACGCTTTTATTTTGCGATTTTTCAATAAAGGCTATAACTTGCTATGCAAAGATGAATCATGAGCCTCCCCGATAACCATATAAAAGTAATAAAGATTTCTCAAGAATATAGAGCTTGTATTAACGTTTCGCTTTCGCTTTTGCTTCATCAGAAATCAATCTGATGAAGCGAAAGCGAAACGTTTAAAACAAGCTCTATTTTTTTGAGAAATTGCCATGCAAAGATTTAGTACTCACCTAGATTCATAAATGTCCTTGCAATTAAGCATGCTTTCTTGTTCTGTTGCAATGCTGTGTCGACGAAATCATTGATTTGCAGCAGCTCACATTTTGCTCTCGAAATAGCATTTACCAGTTTGCTTCCTCTCCATTTTCTCTCACCACCAACTGAATCAATCATCTTCTTGATATTGAATTGCTTATTCAATTTGCTGGTTCTTGCATCCTTTACTCGCAGTGTAACTGCCTTGACAATTTCACGAATTTTGTTCGATATTACTTGTCTTTTTGTGCTGTCTAGGCCAGACAATTCAACGTCATTTTCTAGCATCAGGAGCTCTAACTGCAGTTGTTTCACCTTCTCCATATCTTCGTTCAGCCTCTCTTTACGCTCTTGAAGTGTCGGCTTTCCTTCTTGTCCGGCCATATCGATGTCTCCAAAGTCCTTTGCCAGGCCACTTCTTAACAACTTCCCATCAAAGGATAACACGTATTGTTCACGTATCGGTCTTTTTTCATTGGATACATTCTCTAACATTGGTATAATCAAACCCGTCTTGAGGTTTCTTTCAACATGATTATGTTTTTCGAGCCCTTTCCTAATGACTGAATTTGCTGGCACTGCAAAGTTGATAGAAGTGCCTTCTGGGTTGAAGTGCCCCCGTTCCCCTTCTCCTTCAAGTGTACTCCCACTAAATTTGAGTCCTCTGCTAAATCTTAGCCATTTTCCATGAAAGAGCAAATAGCCAAACATCCAATAAAGCAGAGTTTGTTTCCTGTAGCGCATCCCGCACACATTTTCTGAGCCATAGTACCTGACAACGTCCAAAAATAACAACAGAGATATATTTGTCAGAGGAAAGCAGCCGTTAGCCACCAATTTGAAAAACAAAGTCAGATCATTGAGAAGACCAGCTCTTGCTAAGACAGGTGTTGCCTTTTCGAACCATTTGCCTAATGTTTGCTCATCTGATAATCCAGCCTCTTCAAATGATGACTCATTCTCATCCTGACTGAGGACTGATTCATCAAGGTCCCCAATGATGGCAGCAAAATCATCTCCTGTCAACTCGTCAACATCTTCAAGATCGAATTCTAGTTCGTGGAAACCAGAATAGTTGAAAGGAAATAAACAGCGTCGGCGTCTGGCATCTTCATTTTCACTAGTTTTTCCAAATTCTAAAAAGCTATCGTCATTTGCATCACGAAAGTTTGTTTCACAGGCTCGATCGATAGGAACTTTAAACGTTTCAAGATACTTGTCAAAGGAACTGGCCGGGCTACTTGTTTTCTTCGAGGGTGCTTTCAATAAAAACGATTTAAATTGTTCATCCATCTATCTAACCAAGCTCCAACTTCACATTATTAGTGGAATCCAAGTGGAAGAACTTCAGTCGTGATCAATCATAATAGTGGTCAAAAAGCATCATAACAACATATAAACTTAGCCCCCACTGTACTGCAGAGCCTCCACTGTACTCATGTAAGCCCCCCACTGTACTGAATAGCCTCCACTGTACTCAGTGTTGTACCCCCACACTAATCACGCTAGCCCTCCACTGTACTCATGTAAGCCCTCCACCGTACTCAACAGCCTCCACTGTACTGATGCTAGCCCCCCACACTCATCATGCTAGCCCTCCACTGTACTCATGTAAGCCCTCCACCGTACTGCAGAGCCTCCACTGTACTGATGTAAGCCCCCCACTGTACTGAATAGCCTCCACTGTACTCAATGTTGTACCCCCACACTAATCATGCTAGCCCTCCACCGTACTCATGTTAGCCCTCCACTGTACTCAACAGCCTCCACTGTACTGATGCTAGCCCCCCACACTCATCATGCTAGCCCTCCACTGTACTGATGTAAGCCCTCCACCGTACTGCAGAGCCTCCACTGTACTGATGTAAGCCCCCCACTGTACTGAATAGCCTCCACTGTACTCAATGTTGTACCCCCACACTAATCATGCTAGCCCTCCACCGTACTCATGTTAGCCCTCCACTGTACTCAACAGCCTCCACTGTACTGATGCTAGCCCCCCACACTCATCATGCTAGCCCTCCACTGTACTGATGTAAGCCCTCCACCGTACTGCAGAGCCTCCACTGTACTGATGTAAGCCCCCCACTGTACTGAATAGCCTCCACTGTACTCAATGTTGTACCCCCACACTAATCATGCTAGCCCTCCACCGTACTCATGTTAGCCCTCCACTGTACTCAACAGCCTCCACTGTACTCATGTTGTACCCCCACACTAATCATGCTAGCCCTCCACTGTACTCATGTTAGCCCTCCACCGTACTCAACAGCCTCCACTGTACTCAATGCTAGCCCTCCACTGTACTGATGTGAGCCCTCCACTGTACTTGGCAACCTCCACTGTACTGATGCTAGCCCGCCACAGTACTGATGTGAGCCCTCCACTGTACTGAACAGCCTCCACTGTACTGAACAGCCTCCACTGTACTGCACAGACATTACCCGGGGTGATAAACGTTTCTGGAAAACTTTTAAGCCGTTATTTTCCAGCAAATCATCAAATATTCAAGAGAAGATCATTCTCGTTGAAAATGGTTCAAGAATCACCTGTGACAAACAAATAGCAGAATGTTTTAACGAGTACTTTGTTAATATCACTGCTACACTACCTATTGAGGCTCCTGTGACCCCACCATCATATGTCCCTTTGCAGGACCCTGTTTTGAATGCCATCAAGAAATACGACAACCACCCTAGTGTATTGTTGATTAGAAATAATGTTGTAAATAACGAGACGTTTGAGTTTCATCCTGTAAAGCCCTAATGATGTTTGGAATGAAATTAGGCAGCTAGATAATTCGAAGAAAACGAGTGGATGTATTTCAGTTGACATTCTTAAATTAATATCCGGATTGTGTCACATCGAGATTACTAAATATTTCAACACAATGCTATTCACTGGTGAGTTCCCCGACCCCCTTAAGGCCGTCGATGTATCATCGTTATACAAAAGTTCTGAATCCACCTGTAAAGTAAATTATAGACCAATTAGTGTAGCAACAGCGAAGTCCAAAGTCTTTGAGCGTTTGATAGCTAAACAGATCAATTCTTTTGTGACTGCAAAGATATCAAATCTATTATGTGCTTATAGAAAAGGACATAGTGCACAACATGCCCTGATTCGGCTTATTGAAACTATTCGCAAGACATTAGATAAGAAAGGTGTTGCTGGTATGATTTTGATGGACTTATCAAAGGCATTCGATTGCATGGCACATGATTTACTTATTGCTAAATTAAATGCGTATGGTTTTGGTCTGCAGGGTCTCAGATTGATAGCAAATTACCTCTCAGATAGAAAGCAGAGAGTAAAGGTTGGCTCAACATATAGTGACTGGTTACAAACAAAAACTGGTGTCCCCCAGGGCTCTGTGCTAGGGCCACTACTATTCAATATTTTTCTCAATGACTTCATCTACATCGTCGAACATTCGGAGGTGTGCAATTTTGCTGATGATAACACCATTTTTTCTTGTGATGACACTTTTGAAAGTGTGGCTTCAAACATAGAAGAAGATATGTCTCAAGCGATCTCTTGGTTCAAAACTAATCAAATGGTAGCCAATCCATCAAAATTCCAAGTTATGCTACTCGGTTTGAAGACAAATGATAATATTGTTCTCGATATTGGAAATGTATCTGTTGATATTGTCAGTAGTGTTAAATTATTGGGGATTACCATAGACTCGAGACTAAAATTCGACCAACATGTGGCAAAATTATGTCAAAAAGCAAACAACAAGATCAGTGCCTTCTCTAGAGTCTCAAATTATTTAGATGAGAAACAATCTCTTTTACTGTACAACTCATTCATAATGTCTCAGTTTAATTATTGTCCGTTGATATGGATGTTTTGCGGAAAGGATGCGAATAATGATCTCAATCGCACCCATAAGAGAGCGCTTCGAATTCTCTTCAACGATTTTATATCTTCTTTTGATGAGTTGTTACAGAGAGGAAAGGAGTGCACTATTCATCAAAAGAACTTGCAAAAGTTAATGCTCGAGGTTTATAGCAGTTTAACACAACAAAACCCTTCTTTTTTGTGGGATATGTTCCATGAAAAGGACAATAACTACAATCTACGATCAAAGAATCTGTTGATATTGCCTCAAACTAAAACAACTACTTATGGCAACGATAGTTTATCTTTTCGTGGTAGCATATTATGGAATTCCCTGCCCAATGATACAAAAATTGCCACCTCCGTCTGTTCTTTTAAGTCATGCATAAAAAATGGATTGGAGAGATTTGCCGTTGCAAAATTTGTAAATAGGGTATTTTAGGGTATTTTCGTTTCTTATCATGAACTGTAATTTATTTTGTTTTTGAAAATAGTTGGTCTTTATTAGTTCTTGAAGTAGAGCTATTTTTAATAACCAACTTTAAAGAATGTTATAATAATAATAATAATAAAAAGGATTTCAAAGAGATTTCCTCGAAATATCAAGCTTGAGCAACAAACTACCCAATCGTTGAACTGGTAAATAAAGCATTTTCTGGCTATTTATGGGCGTGGTCATCATTTCCGAGAGAGTAAAGGGCGTGGTCAAAAAATATTTTTCCGGGGGCTTCACCACCGGACCCCCTCTTTGTTCCCTCTTCAGCACCCCTCAGAATTTTTCCTGGATCCGCCCCTGTTCTATATAGTACCGGGTGCGCCAAAATAAACTATGCACATTTGACAGGCCACAATAAATCGTACACTGGACCGATTTTGAAGATTCATGACTTAATCTTTATCACAAAGCCTGAATTAGATTCTAGGATTTTTTGCAAATTTTCCTGTTTTCAGTTTTTAGAACCAAACGCAAGTTTCTTAAAATGTTCGTTCTCGAAAATACTGCATACGATCAAAAACGTCGATCAAATTTTCTAAAGAATCGACATGAATCGTGGTGATTTGGGATCTAGAAATCGATTAATTAATCGATACAATTAATCGATACAATTAATCGATTTCTAAATCCCAAATTATAACCACGAAAAGGTTTTCCCTTCGCCCATTCATGCAGATTCACTAGAAAACTTGATCGACGTTTTTTAATCGTTTTCAGTGTTTTTGAGAATGTAAATTTTAGGAAACTCGTGTCTAGCTCTAAAAACTGAAAACAGAAAAATTTGCAAAAAATCCTGGACTCTAATTCAGGCTTTTTGCTAAAGATTAAGCCATGAATCTTCAAAATCGGTCCAGTGTACGATTTATTATGGCCTGCCAAACGTGGATAGTTTATGTTGGCGCACCCGGTACTGTAAAGAAATACATTTTCCTGTTCAGTTGAAATTCACATACTATGCATTCAGGTAATGTTTCGAAGGAAATTATAAAATGTGAGATAGCTACGGTTACATGCAAAACATTGTCAGATCTTGCACCCAGCTATATTTCAAACCTTTTTAACAAAAAATCTGCGCGTGATATCAATATGACTTTGCGCAATGCAACTGCCGATGTCCTTGTTCCAAGGATGTAAACTTGCAATGGGCAGAAAGCTGTATCTTTCCGGGGTGCAAAGACTTGGAATGAATTGCCTTTGGATGTCAAACGAGCACCCTCTCTTGGCATTTTCAAAAGTAGGCTTAAGAGTAATTTGCTTCTTTCAGGGTAACTTTTATTTTCCATCTATTTTTTAGATTGTAAATATAGGTAATTTTTAGTAATATTGTAAAATTTGGCACGGCCCCCTGTAAAGCAATCCTCTCAATTGACGGGGCTATCGTGTAAAAATAATGAAACATGAAAATGAAACATACTTTTTATAGGCACTAAGCTCTGCATCTTCTGCTCTTCGCGCGATCGTTCGCTCTTGACACCCCTTTTTGCACGTCTTCCACACCCCTCAAACGCCTATGCCCAAGCCCAACAAATTACACCATTCGATCAAAAACAACATTGCAATTTTAATTTGTGCTGCCATCAGATGAAAGACAATTTCAGAAAAGGGTTTTAAAATGTTTAAAAATCAATTTTCAATATCAACTTTCCCAATCGGTGGACATTGTAGTCTCTCATATTTAGGACCTAAAATATGGAACAGCCTACCCTCAGATCTAAAATCTGCAACAAACATCAACAGTTTCAAACATAAGATCAAAGACCAATTCTTTAAAAATCTTCTAAGTTTTAATGACAGTCCCTTCATATATTATTAGAAATCTAAAAAACAACCAATAACAATGCTTATTCGTCATTAAAATCAAAGATTTTATTTCCGGTCTAGACAAAATTCTATTTTCCATGAAAACTTTTTATTTCTTTTCTCGAAAACTTTTCTTTCTGTTTCCTTTTGAATAGCACTCCTTGAGGGACCATTATGGAAACAAGGTCGCATTGACCTTTAATGCTATCCCTGCCATCTTTAACCATGGGGTGCTTTTGAATTAGATTATTAAATTAGATATGTAGTTTTTGCCTGTAATTATTTTAAATTTATAGATATTGTAATTAGATTGCTTTTCTTTTATAACTAGGTATATCTATTTTTGATGGCAAAAGTTTACATACATACATACATACATACATACATACATACATACATACATACATACATACATACATACATACATACATACATTTTTTTATTTGACGAAGCAGGTTGAAAGTCTGGCAACTCAAAGGAGCTGATGTGGACCTGCTATAACTAAAGGCTAAAAGAAATAATTATTACATCATGTAAAAGATAAAGTTTAAAAATTGTTTCATAATAGTCTAATAATATTCAAAATCTTTCTCTTTGTTTAAAAATCCAGTTAATCCTTTTTGAAAAGTAAAGTCATTTATTGTCTGACGCACAGTCTTTAATCTTGTTTTGAAAGCTTGTACATTTTCTGCGTCCTTAATTTGGTCTGGGATAGAATTCCAAATCATTGTTGCCTTGTATGTGAAACTATTTCTCCCAGTCTTTGTATTATATCTTTTCACTTCGAACTGCATTTTATTTCTTGTTCTCTGTTTTTCCGGGTCTTTCTTCTGAAACATTTGTGCAATTGATTTGTCAGCTGTTCCATGGTATATCTGATGCATTAGTGTGAGCAGCCTCCGTTTATATAGAAATGAGATTGGCTGCCAATTTGCTCTTGCAAGGCTCTCTTCATTGCTTAAATTTCGAGGTAGATTGTGTATTAGCCTCGCTGCCCTAGCATGGTTATCTTCTAGCATATTAAACGTAGCTTCAGAACAGTTTCCCCACACTGAAATGCAGTATGTTGTCCTGGCAATGATTGTTGTGTAGTATATTTCTTCTAAGACTTTTGATGGTAGGCATTTCATTCTTTTCAATGCACCCAGTTTCTTTGAAAAAGTTTTGCATACATTTTGTACTTGAGGTTTCCAATCTAGCCTATTGTCTATTCGTAATCCAAGACAAGTTGATTCTTGAACAATCTTTATGTGATCTTCTCCATACATTATGGGTCTCATTGGTCCTATGAAGGGGGACCTCATCATGAACATAGCCTCACATTTTCCTGGATGTACCTTCAACTTGTTCCGTATGCACCAACTATGTATCTCATCCATTATGCTGTTTAATGTGTCTACAACACTTTCCAAGTCTTTGCCTGTGCAGTAAACAGTTGTATCATCTGCAAAGAGATATATTTCACCTTGCGTAATTGCAGATGGCAAGTCATTGACATGTAAACTATACAGCTTAGGGCCTAGCAAGGATCCTTGGGGAACCCCAAACCTAACATGTTTCGTTGAGCTGCACTCGCCATTAATCTCAGCATACTGAGTCCTGTCTGTAAGATAGTTCATAATCAAGGCGTGCAAATTTCCAGAAATTCCAGCTGCTTGCAATTTATACGACAAGATTTCATGGGAAACTGTATCGAAAGCTTTTTGGAAGTCTATAAAGACCACACCAACAATCAAACCGTTGTCAACTGATTGTTTCCATGTCTCTGTCAATTTTAAGAGGATGCCCTCCGTAGATCTTCCTTTAATGAATCCCCATTGCATGTCAGTCACAATATTGTTATCGTCTAAATGGCTATCGATAGTGTTGCAGATTTGACTCTCTAGTAGCTTGGATGGGATGGATAACATTGAGAGAGGCCTGTAATTTGTTCTCTCTTGTTTCTTTCCTTTCTTGAAAGAGGATTTAATCCGTGCTATCTTCCAGCAGCTTGGAAATACACTCTGCTGGAAACTTGATTTAAAAATAATCTCTAGGCTGTTTACAATGCTGCCTTGAAGTATTTTCAGTTCTCTGCTGGTAACTGAATCAGGCCCTGATGCTTTGTGTGGATTCATTTTTCTTAACTGCTTCAAGAGAGCATCTCTGTCGTAGCTTGGATCTTGCACTGTGGGAGTTATTCTATAGATATGTTCAATTTCTTTGCCATTATTTTGTGTGAATGTTTGTGATATCTCCCTGCCAATATTTGCGTAGAAATCATTCATAACTTCAGCTTTCTCTTTGTCGCAAACAATTAGCTCCCCCTCTTTCGACTTTAATGGGCCTATTTTCGTTCTATTTCTCTTATTGGTTACTTTGTTATAAATCTTCCAGAAATCTTGCTTACAAGTTATCAACTACATTATCAAGTGTTGAAAGTTTGCAAAATATGATTGAAAAATTGTTGCTGTAGATTTTAAAGCAATTAATTACAGAAATCACACTCAGAAATATACTAATGTAAACTTTATCACTATCATAATCCAGAAATGATTCTCCTTTCCGAAATTGGAGTCAAAACAAAGTTTTTAAATGGAAACATTTTGAGTGTGCTGTTTACTAACAGTGAGTGCAATCTGCATGTCAAATGAAAAGTGGCAGAACCCAAAGGTTTCAATGTCAAACCTGTTTACACGCATTTTTTACAAAAACTCAAATATCAGATCGCCAAAAAATTAAGAAGCTCCAGTACTGAGAAACTATAAAGTTGAAAAACCATTCATCCTAGTAAGTACCAAAGGAAATCTTGATCACAATTATACTATTATTCACTTGTTTCTGGCATCATGTTACTCGAAAGGTACTTGAGCAATGTACCTTTGGAAAGGCTTCAACACATTGGAAAGGCTTCAAAAAATCCTGTTTTGAAATGTTCACGATGGCAAAAGTAGTGACCTTGAAGTTTGTTATGAAACCTTTGAGAAACGCGTAGAAATAATGTTGAGAAACTGTCAATCCTGCCCCAAATTCTCCGTTTCTTATGAAAAAGTACGTTTATGTTACTGTGGAAATGGAAACTGCAAATTACAAAAGCTTCTTGGCTTTTTAAATTCAGGTAGGGTACTTTCTTACCTTTTAAAGAATTGAGCATACCACTTGTTAGCTGTTTCTTACAAAATTGAGTGTATTTATATGAAGATGGCAGCAATTTCGCGCCTTTTTGCTGCACCTCAAAGAGACAAAGAAGGTTCTACTTATTTACTGCTACGACTTACTTGGTCAACTCCGGATCTCTGTCAATAATTCTTCTCTCCTGCTGGGGCAATCATCGTCATCAAATGATTAAATTTCTGAGCTTCTTCTATCGACTCCGGTTTGTCCACCGATTCGGAAGATTGATGTTGAAAATTGATTTTATGACATTCTAAAACTCTTTCTTACAATATCTCTTTCATCTGCTGGCAGCGCAATTGAAGTCACATTGTTGTTTTTGATCGAGAAGTGTGATTTGTTGGGTTTGGGCATAGTCGTCGGAGGGGTGTGGAAGACGTGCGAAAAGGGGTGTCAAGAGCGAACGATCGCGCGAAGAGCAGCAGACGCAGAGTTTAGGGACAATAAAAAAGGATGTGAAATTTCTCGTTCTTATACGTGTGCAAAAACGTTTGAGTTTTCACGAAAGTATATTTTCGTCGCGAGAAAAAACGAGAGTGTGGTTTTCTCCACAGCAAACTCCTCCTTCCGCCATTATCATCAAATGACGCCATAGAAATAGGGCTCTCTGATTGGCTAGTCAACCAAGATGGTGTCATATGTAAAAAAACCAAAGATTCTATTGTTACAAATCTGCCCTTGTTATTCTTTCTAGTTACATGCAAGATAGCAACCTACAGAAAATGCTCTTAGTAGTTTACAAAAGACTCCACAACTTAAATCTGTTGCACCTCTGGGAGGAATTCCAAGCAAAAGCTATAACTTGTAACTAACGCAAACAAGTCTTTTGCGTACTTCTTCAGAGGTCTCGCACAATAAAATATGGGATAAACTCCCTGATATTTAGGGAAGCGATGCTGTGGAATACCCTACACGATGATGTAAAGAATATAGAGTTTGTTGCAGCTTCAAATGCAGCTTTCAAAAAGAAAATTAAACATTGGAATGGAACTAGTTGCCTTTGTACAATTTGCAAATAGACACTGAAGTCCTTCAATTGTAAATTAAAAATTAGTAAGAAGATGGAGGCAAAGAAACAAGACTTTAAGATGTATACTACATGTATTAATTTAGGTTATTGTAGATAGTTGGTGTAAATTAGCTTTATTCTTTTAAAACTTGTAAATACCAACTTTAAATAAATATACGAACAAATGAATGAATGACTGACTGACTGACTGACTGAATGAATGAAAGAATGAATTAATTAATGCTAGACATTTCAACTTAAATTTTGGCATATCATAGGAAAAATTTGGTCATGGAGTTATGAGCTTAAGAGCTATAACGTTTCATGTTTATGTTGCAGGCAGTTTGATCCTTCCTACATCAATGGGATTTTTTTTTTATATCCATTAAAAAGTTACAATACATAAATACAAGCTACACTACTTACAAAATTACTTTAAAATACTACTCAGACGATACCCCGAGGAGCAAAAGACTATGACTACCCCGGGGCCATAGACACAGAGGTTAAAAATAAACTTCTATAGTCTGTCTCAAATTACATGCCACGAGAAATGTCTGCGATCAATTCGAATTTAAGAAGGGTGGTTTAGGTATCATCGCAACTACTGCGTGGCATCTAATTTGAGGTAGACTTTAAAAATACACGACTAAAAATAAAAGAAAGGGAAAAAGGAACATGGGACATGGGAGATGGTGGCTGTGGTTTTATGACTTATAACGGAGTTTGACATTTTCTAATCAAATCGACCAGATTTGTGGATGAATTTAAGCGTTAGCAGGAGTATATCTTTATTAACTTCATCTGGGAAATTTTTATCACCATACAATAAAATCTGCATTAGAAGACTATTTTGGAGATCGGTATGTCCATATGGTCGTATTAAAGCAGAAACTCCAGCGAGGTCTCTACGTGGCACTGCAAGGGAAGGGCAAAGCAACAAAAAGTGTTCCGTATCCTCAATACCATCGTTCGTAGGGCACATCGGATTTATGGTATCCTTAAAGTTGTTCTTGAATTTGTGAAAATCCAATTTACTGAGACCAACCCTGAGTTGAGTGAGATATGATAAACCTTTTGGGTCATGAATGCCAAATATAGATCTTACCGGGGGTCTGATTATAGATAGTAGCTTCTTTTTGAAAACAGCAACAGACGGTGCAAGTCTAATCTCAGGATCAAGTTCGTTCCATTCGGATAAGCAATGAGGATAGAAACTATATTTAAATTTTTAGATCAATGGGATGAAAGGGGACTCTCCGGAAGAATAACGCTGGACTTGGGTTGACGATTCATTTTTCTTTACGATGAGTAAAACCAGTGGAATGGTCTGAGCGGACGGGAATTCCATTGTTTCCGGGAGAAATTATCGCTTTGAATTCGAATAGAAAATTACATATGAGTAACCTTCAATTTTATAAGATTCCGCTTGCCTGGAAAATTCTACTGCTTATGCTTGGGAAAAATGGTATGCTTCTGTTATCGTTGTATCATGCCATGGGGGGGGGGGGAGGGGTTCTTCCATAGTAAAGGTAACTAGAGATGTGCCGCGAGCAAGGGTATACTTTTTCGGACTTCTAGTCTAGCCAAGGGTATACATTTTTGCAATTTTGGCCTTCAACGGTCTAGCCAAGGGTATCATGTTGACAATATCGGTCTAGCGAACGGTCATGATATCATATTTGGTACAAATTTGACAATATTTGTCCAGAAAATGGCAAATATTGGTCAAGCCAAGGGTACCATTTTCGTAAAAATTGGTCCAGAGAATGGTCAAATTGGTCTAGCCAAGGGTACCATTTTCGTAAAAATTAGGCTAGCCAACGGTACCATTTTGAATATGCTCGCGGCAGACCCCTATCCAAAATTTGGTCAACCCCCCCCCCCCCCCGGTGTATCATGCCAACTGGGATCGGATTTAGCCATTCTTAATTTATCTGTTTGGGTCCATTTAAAATATAAAATACGGACAATACTACGCAACCAACAGCCCCGAAATATTGACAAGCTAAAAAGAGCTATTAGAAGAGATTGTGAGGTTCCAAGAGAAATGGTAGTCAACGTATTTCATGCGACGGTGGATAGATGTTGAAGATGTATAAATTCCAATGAAAATTGCTTTGAAAATGAATAACAGTTAATGGTCTTATTGCTGTTTTGCTGTAAATCGGTTTTCAGAAGTTAGAAGAGTATAACACCGAGAATGATAACTTTGTATTTATACATTTATTTCAGGTCGCTTTAAAGGGTTTTAGTGAAATACCGTTAAGGCTGTATTTTGCCTCGTTTATGTGAACTTCAATAAGCCCCTCCCTTCTCAAGAATACAAACTAAGCATTTTGGGCCAACGAATGAGTTTTAGCCGGTAAGAAGTTTAGGCCCAGATGATGTCTTGGGCAGAAATCGCTAAACATCGCCTGCGATTTGGAGATGTAATTGAAGGGAAAATATTTTTGGATATTGCTCAGTGCAATATCCATAATCGCTGAGATTTTTATCCTTATCCTATTTGTAGCGACTTTGGTCAATGTTTGAGCCAAGGTCAATATTCTTCGACCGGAAAATGAATGCAAAATCGGCTCCAAATAAGATAAGTCTAAGCATGCCACAAACTGTTGAGAGGCATCCCTTCTACTGGGTTATAGAAAACTCAAGGTGATTACGGTAACTTAGCAGCTATTTCAATTTTGGTGAGAGTACTGAAAAATTCACTTCTAACGACCGATTTGAAATCACTGGGTTAGAAAGAGGCAATTTGATTGGCTGATTACCGTGAAATTGGATGATTTCCACGTGTTTCAGCAACAAGTAAGGATTCGAACGGTATGCTATCTCAAGAACTTGTGCAATGCATCTGTAGCAGCACAACAAACAGAGCCAAATAACTGCAGCTTTACTATTCAAAGTATCTATTTCTATAGAAACAAAAGACTGAATACTATATCTCAGTAAGTGTGTGTAGGAGTGAGTCACACGAGTAAGAAATGAATTACAACAGCTGTGATAAAATGTCAAAACAAGCTGAGAACTGTATAAGAGAAGCTATTAAAAACATAAGAGAGAAGAAGAACAAGAAATGCAACCTGGCGGCAATAAAAAAATACCTCGAAGATGAAAGTTCCTTACAATTGACTTGGAACTGCAGTTGAACGATTACCACAATAAAAAATTGTCCATACAAGTTATGGCGCATATTTATTGCGAATTTGGGCTCCTTATGATAAATATGTTTTATATCCGTTTCATATTGTATACTTTGATAACCTGTAAATATTTTACCATTACTTTCTTAGGTAATACTTGTATATAATCTTTTTCAACGTTTGAATTAATTAGCTACTGTCTTCATTTAGTATGTTGTAATCCAGCGATAAATAAATTGATAATGAACAAAATAAAAATATAGTTCTAACATCACAGCACTGCAATCTATTAGGCACTTCTTTCAAGCTATTAAACAAAGATATATTACCTTTGTAAGATCTTTGACTACAACAGATGACCTTTCTATGTCAGCATGATTCATAGTTGCGATCCTTGCTTTTTCTTCTTTGACATCTACATCCTGCAAAGTAGGGTTACGTTATTTGTTAGCATAAGAGGGTTGGCCTAGAAATAACACATGTAGCAGAATGACTTAAAGACATCCGAGTCCGCATAAATAGTGCGCTCATGACCAATATCAACTTCTTTTCGATCATAAAACAAAAGTTGTGATTTAATCATTATTGAAATAAACCAAAGAAATTCCTGAGGATAGTGCAAGTATTAAGAAGCCTTTAGTCTCCACTGCTAATGACTTTAACAATATTGTGCAATAACACAGGGCCATCAGCAGTTTGTCAGCAAGAATTCAGGATAGCGTACACGCTCAGCTATTTATGTGGACTCAATTCCTTTAAACTAGTATAGCGTTGTACTCGTATTGCGTTGAGACCACCCCAATCATGCCACCACCGTCTGTCTTGCAACTCGAGCCAAAGAGTGCACGAGCAAAGCATTGATAGGATCCTTTCATTTGCATTGTTGCTTAGTCATTGTAATAAAGCCATGTTTCTTGCTTTATGTCTCCCTCTCTCCTTTTTGCAATGGGCAAATCAGTCCACGATATTATATATCTTCATTGTTCAATTTTAAAAGTCAAGTTTTCACTTGAACACAACTGAAATGAGGGGGGAGGGGTCCATATTTTTTATACATTTTGCCAAAAATCTACAATACATATTTACTAATTACTATACTTATAAGCTACTCAACTCTACTACTAATGTTTTTGGTAATGGTTCAACAATCTTGCAAATGATCGTACATGCCTTGAATCTGCCTCACCAATTGGAGTGCAGCATTTGCAGCAGAGAGTTTGAACTGAAGACGACGCATGGTGACCTATTAATCTTTGAGTAAATTTACTAAAGCTACCTCGTCTCATAACAATTCTTGCGTCAAAGTTTCTTTCACGGAATTGGCGTATTTGTGTCCAAGGAGCAATTCACCCTAAAAATCTGGCCCACCCACGAAAGACCCTAAAAATCCTGTAAACTTCCCTCCAAACATTGGGCAGTGTCCTAATGTCGACAAATGAGCTCCCGAGAATATTTTGTGTTAATTCTATGATTTTGGTATGGATCAATAGATAATTTAATGGAGATCACGAATTCTAATGTTGGCGATTAAAAAGGTCATTTTAATGTGGTTGACGTCACAATGACGTATGACAGCATTGAAGTTCTATTGTATTGCTAAAATACACTATTCATAAACATCTGCAAAATCTTTAATGCATTAAATGTACTGAAATAAAAAAGTGTTCTTCGTCTTATTGTTGTGCACATATTAGTTATATATTTCATGACGTCATGATGACGTCATAGCTACCGGGTGCGCCAAAATAAACTATGCATTTTTGGCAGGCCACAATAAATCGTACACTGGACCGATTTTGAAGATTTATGACTTAATCTTTAGCAGAAAGCCTGAATTAGATTCTAGGATTTTTTACAAATTTTTCCGTTTTCACTTTTTAGAGCCACAAGCGAGTTTCTTAAAATTTTCGTTTTCAAAAACACTGAAAACGATCAAAAAACGTTGATCGAATTTTCTAAAGACTCAACATGAATGGACAAAGAGAAAACGTTTTCAGCGTGATTTGGGATTTGTAAATTGATTATTGTAAACTTCTGCACGAGCGTTATTTCAACGATTGGCCTGTTGCCAAATTATGTAGTAGTTACAATAAAGTGCCGCCTCAAAAGCTGTCAAAAAATCAAAAATGTAGCAAGACTCCATGCTTGCTGGCCCCATAACGCTTCCTCGCTTGTCTTTTTAACCCCCTTGACACAGGAACACAACCTGCACCAAAGCATAATTTCAATGACATTACAAAAGAAAGGACATTTCTTTATATCCTTGAAAATATTATTACGTTTCTCCCAAGATAGTACGATCTCTCGTACAGCAGCTTACAATTAGTCGATTTCTAAATCCCAAATCACGACGGAAAAGTTTTCTCTTTTTCCATTCATGTCGATTCTTTAGAAAGCTTGATCGACGTTTTTTCATCGTTTTCGGTGTTTTCGAAAACGAAAACCCTAAGAAACTCGCTTGTAGCTCTAAAACTGAAAACAAAAAAATTTGCAAAAAAATCCTAGAATCTAAGTCAGGCTTTCTGCTAAAGATAATGTCATAAATCTTCAAAATCGGTCCTGTTTACGACTTATCGTGGCCTGCCAAGAGTGCATAGTTATTTTGGCGCACCCTGTATGTCATAGCTACGTCATGCCTGAAAACATGCTTGAGCTTAGTAGCGTATACAAAACGAGGCTAACGGCCAAAAAAAAATTTAACGAACATTATGAAACTAAGATGACTAAATAAGCAGTGAATAAGTCATCTATGATATAATTACAAATCGTTGTCACTGTCAGAGTCACTGACATCAATGAGATCTTCTTCACGATCAGTGTTTTCACAATGTAAACAGTTGTACAGGTTACTGTCTGCAAGTCATGGCGTTTCTTATTCAAGCACACTTTGCACCAGTGGATCCTCGTTTGCAATTGCAGCCCAGCAATTCGAGTATATCGTCTGGTGACACTGGCTGCTTTGAATTAACTGGGACATAGTGTCCTTCCATTGAATTCCAACCACTTGTTTCATCAATCTCACTGACTATCTGCATCGCTACATTGCTTTGTCGCCAAATGTTGCTCTGGAAGTTTGCTCTTCGCACGTGTTCTTCGAATGCGGCTCTAGATGGTGGAAGTCTTTCAACCTTTCCAGGAAACTTCTTAAACAAATGCCATTGAACATCAGCTAATGTCGCTCCTACACAGATGATTGATTGTAAAATTACCTTAGGACGATCAGGAATGGAAAGCAAGGTGGTGTGAATCAGAAACGAAACTATAAACCACACTATTCAAGTTTCAATGTGACAAGATTTGAACTAAACGTAGTTAAAATCTCGTTTTATCTGCTCATGGCGTGCACATACCTATATACAAATATTCTAATTACCTTTAATTGCTGGACAACAAACATTGCAAGTAAATATTTGATCGGTACTTGGTACGATCCATGCTGCAGTAATCTTGCGATAGTGGCTTGCTTGATTCGAGGTGCAAAAACCAGTCCCTGATCCTTGACGCATATACAAATGACTGTAGCCGCTCTACCGAAATATATGAACAATATCTGTGACATTTTATTTTCCTACGATTTTCTTCAAATTGCTTCATTGTACGAAAGAGGGTAACATTTCCAATAAATGATGAAACAGGGGCATTCGTAGCCTTGACTTCCAGTTCGTTGCCAGATTCAAATGCTTGTTTTAGATCACGAAGCAGAACATAGACAGATTCGCATGGTCCTGTTGTAACACCTGTGTCACAGGGTTCGTAAATGGCGGTGTCCATCGTCAATGGTTCAGATTTAACAAGGAAAACGAGAGATTCAACTTTATGTATTATAGTGATATTACTATGTATAGGCCTACACACCGTAGCTGTTTCCCAACGATTTGGATACGGCGAGGCGACCGAAGTCCCTGCCATTGTACCCCAACTACGAACTCCACTGTCAAAACTAACACATGCACATTTATACCAAACAGACAATAAACTATTTTTGGTACGTAAATTGTGATTGATAGTCGGTAAGCTTTTACCCTTAGTGGACTAATTATCTTATTTGTCTTATGTCTCCATGTTCCGTGAACGACGACTGATATCTCGATTTTGTCTAATCTATCATTTCATCATTTCGTCAATACACAATTAACTTCTCGAGACGCATCACAATCTTGCATGATTCCAAATCTTAAGTTAATTCTCTCATCTCTCTAGAATATTCTTTCGTCTATGATTTTCTGAACAATACCAAAATGGCTGAGTATTTAGCAATCTCACACATCTCACACACTCCCCCGCTTCAAGAAATGTTGTCCTCAACATTTAATTCATAGGTCCAACAAATCTATTTTCGACACTTCCTAACAAATTCCAATAGGCTCCAGAAGGCAAAGCTTCTAATGGACAAATAGCAGATAAGCAACTACTACTGACAGCGTGGTATACTCAAAAGTAACTCAACAAACCACCTATCGATACAAAACTCAAAGACTTGTGGATCCTCCGGTTGAATTGATCAGATCCATCCGATGCGCCTAAGACACCACAATCTTCTAACCTAATGCGTACGCGAACCATCTTCAATCTACCTATTTGCTGCCCAACCTAAGTGATTGTACACTGAAATATGGCAAACCTAATAACAGGAATCGAATCTTACTATACGGGGAAGCTTTCTCCTTTATTACGGATACGGATAGAACAGTTTTCTAACGATACTCGAAATTCCAAGACACTAAAATTCTCGCACTTACCTAGCCGACTGAAACTTCATACGAATCAATAACCAATAACTTTAATATCTAATGAAGTGCAATTACGTTCCACTGTGCCTAAGTCACTGTAATCTGCAGCTTACAGAGAACCAAACAAGTTCCTTACCCTATTTCCCCGATTACATGTTAAAGTTAATAATTCAGCAAGCTAGTTTCAGCGAATACGAACTTGACGATTGCAACACAGGATGACATTTCACGTTGCCACATGTGGGTACGAGACTTCATCTCAAAAGACCCCAGGGTACTCTGCCCCCCTTATGAAATGTAAACGATGCTGCAACGACAAGCGACAAATTAATCTAAACTATAATATGGATTAAATAAAATATTAACTAATGACTCTCAGAGACCTCGTTCAATAGCAGTCCATCCAGCTTAGTCCCTTTCCGTATATTTACAACTTTCTTTGCAGCTTCGTGTCGAATCTTTTCCATGTCTTTAAAAGTCAAGCAACAGCAACAGCAAACCAAGCGTGCACAAATTTAGTCCCAATACAATCCAGCTCAAAAACACCATATATATGCGATACCTCAATTCCACTGTTAAACTCTGCGGCTCTAGTAAGTTCAGTTCTTCTCTAATTCTCATTTGTCTTGCTTTCGTTCGTTCGTTCGTTCATAGTTCTTTCTTCCTTTCTTTCGTTGCCACGCGGGATTTTCTTAGTCTTTCAGCCTCGATATTCTTGTGTTCTTTCTGTGTTTTTCCATCTTCTTTCTCTGTCGCACGAATTTATTTCCATTTATCTGATTATGGCTTCCCCGCCAATGCACCAAATGTAACACCTGTGTCACAGGGTTCGTAAATGGCGGTGTCCATCGTCAATGGTTCAGATTTAACAAGGAAAACGAGAGATTCAACTTTATGTATTATAGTGATATTACTATGTATAGGCCTACACACCGTAGCTGTTTCCCAACGATTTGGATACGGCGAGGCGACCGAAGTCCCTGCCATTGTACCCCAACTACGAACTCCACTGTCAAAACTAACACATGCACATTTATACCAAACAGACAATAAACTATTTTTGGTACGTAAATTGTGATTGATAGTCGGTAAGCTTTTACCCTTAGTGGACTAATTATCTTATTTGTCTTATGTCTCCATGTTCCGTGAACGACGACTGATATCTCGATTTTGTCTAATCTATCATTTCATCATTTCGTCAATACACAATTAACTTCTCGAGACGCATCACAATCTTGCATGATTCCAAATCTTAAGTTAATTCTCTCATCTCTCTAGAATATTCTTTCGTCTATGATTTTCTGAACAATACCAAAATGGCTGAGCATTTAGCAATCTCACACATCTCACACTGTAAACAGCGAAAGTTGCTCTTTTCTTAAAGCCTCGAAATAAAGGTTATATAGAACGGTCACTGTGTGATTGCTCTCTTCATGTGACTGCAGGTCAGAATTTGTTTCACTGCTACTGGGCCAATCACATCAGTTTGGATCCATGCCTCGTCTATGCCTGAAGGAAGCCATTACGAAACATAACATTGGACTAGGATTTTAAATGTATTTCAGTAAGAAACTGGTTGCACTGTGGCTTCACAATCTCAAAATAGTCTTTTAAATTCACGTCATGCCACGTCATATGAATTAACTAGTCGTAACGTACAAGCTACAACGATTTTTGCTACGATTGCTGAATTTATGGAAGTGACTTATTTGCTGCATTTTAACCATATTAGCCTCTAAAATGTATCGATATTCATTTGCTTCCTTTAACCCCAATTGTTTCCATTATTGGAATGCAACAAATTTTGATACATGACGTCATTATGACGTCATCATGACGTCATGAAATATGTAATTGATGTGTACAAAACAATAAGATGAAAAACATTCTATTATCGCTATTTATTTGCTTACTTTGTCCCCAATTGTTTCTGTTATTGGAATTCAACAAAAAGTTTATGCATGACGTCATCATGACGTCATGAAATATAAAACTAATTTGTGCAAAACAATAAGACGAAGAACACTATATCATTTCAGTACATTTAAAGCATTGAAGTTATTGCAGATGTCTATAAATATTGTATTTTAGAAATACAATAGAACGTCAATTCCGTCATACGTCATTGTGACTTCACGCCAATTAAAGTGATATTTGAAATTGCCAACATTGAAATTCGTGATCTCCATTCAGTAGACGATTACGCTAAAGATGGTGGCGAGGAACTTTTAACCAAGATGCATTGCCTTCGAATAACGAATCTTTAACGATTCTATAGGAATTCGATAAAAGAATGCAGTGCATCTTGGTAAAAAGTTCCTCGCCGCAATCTTTAGCGTAATCGTCTATTATCTATCGATCCATACCAAAATCATAAAATTAACACAAAACATTCTCGGGAGCGTATATGTCGATATTAGGACACTCAAGGTTCGATTATGTGGGGTTGGAGCTTCTATCACTATTGTATACATTCGAATATTCTACATAGTGTACATTCAACATTCTACAAATGTATCAAGTTATCGTTCGATTCGGATTCTCCTTTCGAATCTTAGCTAAAAGATCTATTGGGCCTAAATCAATCTGCTACCTTTTTCTCAAAACCACTGATCTTAAAGTGCCACAAAAACAGTTTTCCAGAACTTCTGTACAATAAAATTTGCTATCAGAACTTCGATAAATGTTCATTCTATCTATCAATGCAAAAAGCGCCTTCCTCTAAGCCATACTCTAATCAGCACATGAGTTTGCGACAAAAACTTGTCGCAGATGGACATTTATGTCCAACTTTACAGCTCTATGTCCATAAGGCCATCAGTGAAGCGACAACAACAACAACAACAATTCAACTCAGTTAGATGAGCGTAACTAGAGGGTCCTTATGTAGTGAGGCTATATACAAATGTGAGATTAACGCCCCAAGACCGAAACTCAGAGTAGATCCCAGTCCCCTGGTTTAATAAAGGAATCTCACTGACACTGTTTCCGCCATCCCGTCAGTTTTTTCGTACCTGCAATCCTCGAGAAAACCTGTTGTCACAAACTGAATTTTTCAGCATTCTTCAACCAAAATCAAAGTGCCTACCACTTCAGCGGAAATATCTCGTAAACCCCCCTTCCCCCCAAGTCAATGTTGTTTGTCTTGACTCAGGACACTTGCAGCATGATATTTTCCAAGTTAGAGGATTCAGCAACATTGACTTGGGGGGGGGTAAAGGGGGGGGGGGGTAAAGGGGGTATTTGCTCTTCAGATCTACCTTTTTCCATTTTGTGACAAGGGTTTTGGCAAGGATTGCCTGAGGTCGAGTGAGTCGATGTATGCATGTTTTGACGTGTAAAACAGGACTAAAACACAAGTAAACGCGAGGACATCATTAAAAATTCGAACAGGTATGTCTGTCTGTAAAACATACTCATCACAAAGTATTTTTATAATGCCCCTCTTCTCACTGGAGGGGGCTTTAACGACAGCACCAAAAATCTGAAAAACAGCTGACAAAGTTAATCCCTTGCTCAGGTTCTTCCTTTGTTGTTTCTTATACAAGGCATAGAAGAACAGTGATGCTACGACAATTGTATGTGGCTGTGAAAGTTGTTACAGTCATTTGGTCGAAGTTTTTAATGTTTCCATCCATTGAACGTGGTTGGTTTAGTGTTCAAATTCGAATGAAGCATAGCCATTTTGGATGGCAGACTCGTCCCACCACGAGTTATACCACGGGTCACACTACGGGTCACAGCACGGGTCACACCCTTCTTAGATGCCTCAGTACACATTTTACCAAAGAAAACCACGGGTTACACGGGTCACACTAATTTTTTATAAAAAATATAGTATCTAATATTTTTATAAAAAATGACTGTGACCCGTGTGACCAGTGTGACCCGTGCCAATTTCTATAAAAATTCAATAGATATCGCCCTTTAGTAGTGTGACCCGTCGTGTGACCCGTCAATTTCTTGCAGTATTGCTATACTGGTCCACTAAAAAAATCTTTATTTCATAAAATCAATGATATTTGGCTGCCAGTACATTTGTTTAGTTCGATTGAAGGTGGAAATTCCATGATTTCAGAGCCAAAGGCCGCTTTGATTCATTTCGTGACGTCAAATTGAACAATCAACATCACTAATCACAAAACAAATCACATATCCGGAACGAGCGCCATCGAATTAGTACCATTCGAGTGAAAAAGTTTAAATTGGAGCTCTTATAAAAAATTTTACCCTGAGACAATCCTCGCCAAAACCTCTTGTTACAAACTGAATTTTTCAGCATTCTTCAACCAAAACCAAAGTGCCTACCACTTCAGCGGAAATATCTCGTAAACTCCCCCTTCCCCCCAAGTCAATGTTGTTTGTCTTGACTCAGGACACTTGCAGCATGATATTTTCCAAGTTAGAGGATTCAGCAACATTGACGTGGGGGGAGGGTAAAGGAGGGGGGGGGGTATTTGCTCTTCAGATCTACCTTTTTCCATTTTGTGACAAGGGTTTTGGCGAGGATTGTGGTTCAAGTCAGTCGTCAAAGTATTCTTCTTGTCTGTTCCTTGTTGTAATGAAGAATTCATTCCGCTGTTGCTGTATAATGGCTTCTAGTAACAAGACGTCGACCCATCGCACAGATAACAGATATGCCTGTTCAATTCGTGCACAGACTGGAAGGATCTATCTAGAACAGAATTACTTGGAAAATCAACTATTCAGCCAATCAATGTGTATGACAATTAGCAAGCGAAAGAGTAAACGTCGCAATGGTGAATTCATAGCCCATTTGATGTGCTTGCTGCCGCTTACGAATCGATAAATTCTGAAACTGAACCACAAGCAAAGCTGAGCAATCACCTGAGTTTGGCAACCACATTTCCTGAAGCCTAACCTAATGCAGCCGTCAAACGAGGGAATTTACCAGTCAAGTTGAGCCTAGAAGTCGTGCAAAATCGAATGGCAGCAGTTTTCTCTCCAAAGCGAAGGAACACGTGAACCCAAGCACCCCAGCCCCAAATAGACCCAGTTGCCTCACACAGAGCCTCAAACAGCCATGTAAGCCACAACAGCCACAGCAGTTCCACTTGTTCTTTGACCAAGGTAACATTCCTTCTTTATTTCAGTTGCCTCGTTGCTCATTGCCTCCACCACTTTCCCTGACGTTTAATAGCCTAAAATTTCTCAATGCGAGCAGGGAATCTGTTTATTATAGAAAAGAGTTCTTGTATAGTTCCTTTTTAACCCCCCCCCCCCTCCTCGGCTCCTCGATTTATTTGCACACCAGTTGCACACCTATAACATCCCCCTTGGCTAAGCCACATCAAAAATTTTCAGGTGTGTCATACTGTGTCAGCACCCCAATAGCATAGACATCATAGCATAGACATCAGGGTTGCTGTTGCTCGTGTGGCTGGACGGACGTGTTTTCGCTCGCTCGTAAGATTTTCATTGGCGTCGCTTGCCTAGTTTCAAACAGTACTTCACTGCCTAGCTTACCTTGACATTTATGGCTGCAAAATGTGTCTTGGAACCTGAAGAAGTTGAGCAATTAGTCTTGGATGCAATAAGGAAGATACAAGAGAACAAACAAAGGGCAGACGTAAATTCAGTGTGCAAAACACTGTCGAAGAAACATGGCCTAGATGACTCTACCACATCCAGGGGCGGTCTGGCACCATAGTTGTAGGGAGGCTAGCAAATGAAAAGGGCCCGGTTCAGGGTGTGGCCGATAAATGTTTTACCCTATACCCACTAAAGAAATCACCTTAAACACTTTAAGTCGATGCATTGTCGATATTAGTTATTGATTAATAAATATGCCATGCCAGTGTCTATTGATATGCCGAAGAGCACGAAGAGCAACTTTTATTTGAGAAAAACCTGCACGTTTACAGTTAACTTAGATCCTAATATACCATCATGGTTCTTCATGGTTCTTCATGGCGCCAAAATATAATTTCTTTGGAAACGTTAATAAAAGCCAGAGTGGCAAATAAGAGTAATGAAACTAGTCGCTCTCAGCGCTCTTCATTGCACATTTCTTATCGTAGTATCTGCAATCTCTAAATTGAATTGACCAGGCCCGTCGGAACGAAATTCGCATTGGGGGTTGCTGAAACAAGAAACTAGATGCTAGCGCAGCTATGACAAATCTCTGTTCGCAGCGGCATGGCCATGGTAAATTTAATGGGAGGGCATTGAAATGAGGGGGCTGCTGGGGGCGAAGCCCCCAGAAAAAATTTTGGGGCCACGCCCTTTGCTTTGGCTTAGAATGCATCACCCAATATCATGCTTGCCATCAGCGACAAGAAAACTTTGATAGTTTTATGACAGTTATCCAATGAATCAGAGCACGAGGAAAATTTATGAAGAAAGATTCTTTACTTTGGCTTAGAATGCAACTCCCGATATCATGCTTGCCATTAGCTCGTTAGCGACAAGAAAAACCTTGATAGTTTTGTGATTGACTGAGAACATGCTACTTTAGTCTATTTTGATGTTTTGGGTCTAATCATGTAACATGTCGGGTCTATCACAAAACTGCTTTCAACATTCTGGGACTGCGTCAAGCCTAAGAGTTTTGGTCTGGGTCTACACAAACTTCTTTTGGTCTACGAGTTTTGGGTCTGGCTTCTCTTTTTGCCCCGGGAATTGGGCCCTCGTGGTTAGTCTGGCCCACTAGTCAAATTTCCCTAAAAAAGATGACTTGCTGATGGTGCAATGGGGGTTCCATATAAAACCTATACGGAGGTCATGGGAATCATGCGGGAGCAGGAGGAATCACTATATATTTAAGCTCTTATGGTCGCAGGTCCTCACAGGTTCACAGGGGTGGATCCAGCCCGAAGTTGAAGGGGGGGGGCAACTTGCAAAGTGGGCGCCAAGTATACGATAGAAATTGAGCGCGTCGAGGGCGCGCGAAAATTTTTTGGACGCTTTTCAAAGAAAATTCTTTGATTTACTGCTAAATAACGCCTTGAGTTATATGTTTCCCCCATATTTAAATCGAAACAGTTGAAAAATTACGCGTTAGAGTCAGGAAGAGGGGTAGGCCATGGGCAGTGCACCGATATCGTTTAAGTTCGTTGGACCCAACTTGGAGACTACTTTCTGATAAAATGAAATTATCAAACATACCTTCCTGATTACTTTTCCACTTGTTCGCGGTTGCACAGACCCGCAGTTTGTTAAAAAATAAACAATTTGTCTCCTTATTTTGACAATAGGAAACTTCCTAGCCAGCGCCATTTTGAGATTCGCTTTTGGTGGATTATAAAATGCGGACCAAACCCCAACAGAGGCTAAGGGCACTTTCTAAGTTAGCACGGCAAGGAGGCTGTGCTGTTCCAGGAGCTCTGGAGTCAGGATGAAAACCCGAGGTAAAATTACGAATGAATGAAAATTTATAAAAATACATATCTCTGTTAAAAATATCGCAGAATTGGACAAAACTTATTGAAAATGTTAGTGCAAGTCTATTACCAAAATTTTACAAACTTTGATCATAGTTTTGCAAATTCTGTAATAAACCCCTGGAAATGTAACGATTGCAGTTACATTTGCTTCTTCTTTCTTAACTTTATTGAAACAGAAACTTGTTTATAATAAGCTAAGAATCCAAAAAACTCTTTAACTAAACTTGAGAAGCACTGTGCTTGTTATGACAGCACGTTATTCGACTCCTCTCCTATTCTTGAGTACTATTCACTGCCATTTTGCACTTAGAGTGCAATGTAACGTTTTTCCAAGTTTATTAAAGAAAAACGCGTATTTTATCGAGAAAGAAGGCAAATAGATTTTTGGTCGCTGCACCTGAATTTCCGATTTCGTTACTTGTTTTCTAAGTCCTCGTGTTCAAATAGGAATTGACGTTTAATAAAGTTACCATTCCTTAGTTTATTGCTATACCTATCATTATCATTTTTGGCTATACCTATGGGGAGAGTGTGATCACTTGCCCCCCCCCCCCCCAAGTAAGCCTTGCACTCCTGAGCAACGACGGAATCCAAGGATCTCTCAAAACAAAGAGCCAACGTTCTACAGATACAGTCGAGTCCAAGTGGATGCAAAGTTCCGAATCACTAGAAAGACTGAAGAAACGCAATCCAGCAGTGTCTTCTTTAAGGGTTTTTGCAACGAGGCTGTTTTTATCAGGAGTCAGGAGTCTTTGGTAGTTTCTAGCATAGCAATCTTCTAACCTATCCAAGGACCGCTGTTTAGCCTCATGAGCTAATGATACCCTATACATTTTTACAAAATCTCAGATGTTCCTCTAAAAGCTTGTAGAAGAGAATCCTTTAGGAGGGGACAAGGTTCTCTCATGGGTGCAGACCTTACCAGAGTTAAAGCCAAACAACATCTAGCAATAGTAGTCAAGAATGGGCAAAATTGCAGTCTCAAATACTTTTAAGCTCAGCCGCAATACAGCAGACCATAGTAAAATTGCATCGCCACTTACTTCACAAAGCTTAGATACTGTAGGGTTCAAAGAGCCTGATAAAAATAAAACTGTGTGCAAAAGGTATTGGAGACTAATAACAGCTAGAAGTGGCGTATTGTCAAAACTAAACGAGCCTTTTTCAGTATTTCACTCTTCGTGACGTTACTTTAAATGTTCCACTGAAGTATAAGAAGTATGTTTCTAGGTTGTGCAGAGCTATATTTTAGCTCCAATTGAGACTGGGTAGCATCCTCCTCAAATGCAAATGCAAACCTCTTCGATAAAGAAGTTAAACAAGAACAGAACAAGAGAGCAATCCTATTTCACCTCGACGTCTTACATAATAGGCTGTACGATGAGATATCTCAATGCTCCTGACTGATTGGATACACCGTCTTTGTTTTTATTAGAGTAAATGATTATACTGCGAAGGACAGGCCGGGCCGGAATAACTAAGGTCCCAGGGAACTTTTTGGCCAATTAATTGAGATAACGCAGCCTCTTAGAGGGCCTTTCACGACCCCTTTTACCCCCCCCCCCCTCTCGAAAGTACTGTGCAGCTTGGCAAATTTTTCACCAAACGTTGTCCACGTTAGGAAATTCAATCAAATGTACAAATCGTTTTTGCGGTAGAACTTACATTAAATCCTGGTTTTGAGAATGAAACTGTCACAGATGTTATTTAGAAGAGAGTCAGATGACTCTCCTCGTTTTTTCATAGATACATAGATTCAATTCTACGTTCAACTTCAACCCCTTGCAGCGCCGTTCTTTTCCAGTTCATTATGAGGGTTTTATTACTCTTCCCTTTAGATTTAAAAAAGTTGGATGTTTACACATATTTTTTCAAGTAAGAAACTGAGAAATTACCCTTACCCTATGTTTGTTAGATTTACCAGATTTTGAGTACTGGCAGTTTCTTAGACTTTTCTTGTGGTCCCGTGTACCGTCAAAGCTCTTTTAAGACCCCCTCTCTATCAAACTCCTCTGTCTTATATGCCCCTCCCTTCTACGCCAATATTTTGAAAAGCCCCCTCTCTCAATTAAGCCCCCCCCCCTACTCATATAAAATGGCAGAGTATACCAAAAAATTATATTTATCTAGCTAAAAAACGTTGCAAGTTAGTTTTGATATGGATTGGGATAAAAACTGTGTCAAACTTGCGTATGTGACTCGTGAAGTGTATGTCGATTCCGCAAAATATGTGGGGTAAAGAACTGACAAGCTGTCGTTCATTTTCTTTTCATGTTACTTACGAGCCCCCTCTCTTTTAAGTCCGCCCTGTGGAGTCTCTGAAATTGCATAAGCCCCCCTTCCTTGGGTACCAAAGAGTCTGGTACCTAGGGTAAAGCCCCCCGGGCTTCAGAGAACTTTAACGGTACGCAAATATGGCAAATATGGCAAATATGGCGAGCTGCAACCTGAATATAAAAAGGTTCAGACTCTTTTATCTGCGAGTTGAGTTTTTTTCTTCCTTGAAAATAGTTGTAGCGGATTTCTTGTGATGAAAATTAAAGAAACAAATAAATTGAAATATTCCAGCACATCTTCGCCATGTTCTTGATGTCCTGGAACGATATTGCCTCTTTTTCATATCACTGGTGAAAATATAACGAGCCTCTTTTCAAATATGGTCCGCATTTTATAATGCGCTAAAAACAAATGTCAAAATGGCGCTGGATAGGAAGTTTCCTATTGTCAAAATAAGGAGACAAATTGTTGATTTTTTAACAAACTGCGGGTCTATGCAACCGCGAACAAGTGGAAAAGTAATCAGAAAGGTATGTTTGTTAATTTCATGCTATCAGAAAGTAGTCTCCAAGTTGGGTCCAACGAACTTTTTTTTGAAGCCCTTTATTACTGGACTGCCCATGGCCTAGGGCGCTTTTCTCGCCAAAAGAGGGGCGCCAAGCTGAGTTTTCATCGTGAAGGGTATTTGATATATTTGATATTTGATTCTTTTAAGGAGGGTTGCCCTTCAGCCGGAGCTGTTTTACAAGGGGCCCTCCACTTAAAAACGCTACTTACAATATAAGATTACTCAGGAATAGATTAAATACACTACCATTAAATACAATAAAAACCATAACTTTAAAACCTAATAACAATTTACAAAGTTTAAGATGAAAGAAAAGAAACACTAACTTCTAAATAGATTGTTTAAAACTATTTAGGGAAGATGCCTGTTTGGTTTCAGCAGGAAGGCCATTCCATATTTTTGCTCCTCGATAAGAAAAGCATTTTTGCCCATTACTTGACTTTTTCTTGGGTAGTCTTAAATCTGTCTCTGTATTACGCAGGACATACAAAGAGCACTTTGAGTTTCGGGTGAAGAGGTCACACAGGTATTGCGGAGCCAGTTCATGCAGGGACTTGAAGACCATTGTTTTAGATTCACCATCTATAAGTTCTTCAATGGTCTTCCAACCCAGCCTGTCAATAAGTGGTCTACTTGGGGTGTCAAAACTGCTATTGGTTATAATTCTAGCAGCTCGGTTTTGAAGTTTTTGCAACTGATTCAGCTCAGTTGATCCGGCACAACCCCAAACAGAGCAACAATATCGAAAGTGTGGCTCGACAATACCTGTGTAAAGAGTCTTCAGAGTTTCCTGCGGTAGGAAAGTTTTGGCATGCTTTAAAAAGCCAATAGCTCTAGAAACTTTAGTAGAAACAGTCTTGATGTGCTCTTTCCAGTTAAGAGAGTTATCAATCTGCACACCAAGGTATTTAGTTTTTTGGATTACTTTGAGCTCGTTGTCACGAATTTTCAAATCCAAATCCTCATTTCGATTTTTGAGGATGTTATGCTTTTGCTTAGTGGAAACTAACATGGAATTTGTTTTCGCAACATTCAAAGAGAGTTTGTTGCCTTGAAGCCAAGTATCCAGTTGTTTGAGATCATCATTGATGGCGTCATTCAGCTCACTTATATCTGAAGACTGGTAGCACAGACTTGTATCATCAGCATACATGGAAACAACTGAATTTTGGACAGCTTGTGGTAGATCATTGATATAAATAAGGAAGAGAAGGGGACCAAGACAAGAGCCTTGGGGCACACCAACATCTATACCCTCGGTTTTTGAATTGACACCATTAACCCGACAAAACTGTTTTCGGTTGTATAGGTATGATTTAAACCATGCTAGTTCCCGCTGTTGAACGCCATAGTGCACCAGTTTTTGGCAAAGAATCTCATGGTCAACAGTGTCAAATGCTTTTTTTAGATCAATGAAAACTAGGCCCACAAGCTTCCCAAGATCCAGCCCATTGTACCAATCGTCGGTATTGCCCCACTTGCCCCCCTTAAATCCGCCACTGCAGGTTCATGGGACAGAGAGGGGGCAGGGGGACTCCATGCAATGAAGTCCCTGAAAATGTTTGTTATTAATTGAATGAGACTGACGTAACCCGCAGGTATTACAGTCATATTCGGGGTCCTACAATGACTGACATCTGCTAATTAGAGAACACTTTTGAATTTTCTTATTTCATAGGCCAATTCAATTTAGCAGAAAGACAAGTTTCAGAGAAATAGTACTCTGAAACTGTCTACAGAGATTAAGAACTTTTCTGTAGTCACCATTGTTTCATTTCTACGTGATAATGAACTTCCACATTTATTCAAATTATATAAATTTTCTCTTCCAACTTTTGCGAAAAGGGCCCGTAATTTTTTTTGTAATTTTACATGTCAGAGGGCCCGGGGGGCGATCGCCTCTTTGCCCCCCGGGCCAGACCGCGCCTGAGTCCACATCGTTGCAAATTACAATGATGATAGCAACAGGACAGGTACAGACTGTCAAGCGTGGGGGTGCGGAGTCATTACGAGTATGTGAAACACAGGTACCAAAGAGAACAAAAAAGGATAACATTGGAAACGAAAACGAAGAAAAATTTAGAAAAATTTCAGATGACGAGGCAAGGCTCGCAGAATGCAGAGCGGAGCTTCAGGATGCCGCCTCGCCCGAAGACGTCGGAAGAAGGGAAAAAGGTGAAGATAGACAGTTGAAAGATGGATTAGAGGAAGAAGTGTTTGAGATTAAAAGTAAAGATCAGCAAATAAATAAAACAGAAATTGAACAACGCTTTACAGGGATAGAGCAACAAGTTTCAAAGATTTTCCTTCGCCTCGACAGAGAAGGAGAACAGAAGGTCAGTGCTGAGACTGAAGCATTTTTGCTCCAAAGAGAAAATCATAATTTGAAAGACGAAAATCTAGCTTTAAGGCTAGAAATTGATAAATTAAAAGATATAATCAAGGGCGCCTACCTTGTAGGAAGTGTGTTTATTCCCAGTACAGTAGAGTAATGGGTGTCCTGTGACCCAGTACAGAGAGTGTCCTAAAACCGTACCGTGACCCAGCAGTACGCAGAGTTAGTCCTCTCAAGTCCTCAAGGTCAAGATGACGTATGAATAAGTTTGTGGTTTCAAATTCCGGTGTTATGAAACACGATATCAACTGTTATACGATCTGGCCACAGGGAATCAGACAGCGTGACTTTTGATTGGTCAATTCTAACAGACGCTAGAATTTGAAAATCCCAGTAACAAGAAAAACTTAGGGGTATGCAACTTTTCCTAACTCCATTGTTCACTTTTCTCACAAGCGGGTTACACGTTGCTGTGGTCAGAGCCCGTTGCTATGGCCAGTAAACAAAACTTTCGGTAAATTGAGCTGGGGTTGGCACTGCTAAGAAATTTTTCAGCTGGTTGTTCGCTTATTGTCACGCAGTGTCTGTGGTCGTCTAGACTTGCTCCAAGTCTATTCAGCGGCCCATCAATAGTAATCAACAATAAAATAATATAATTTATACTGCGGGGGCGTAAACTACTAAGGTGCCGCTGCGAAGGAGAAATGAGAGCGAAACTGAACAGTTTCGTTCTCACTTCTCCTTCGCAGCATCACCTTAGTAGCTTACGCCCCCGCAAAAGAAATTATATTAGTTTACTGTTGATTTACTATTGATGGTCCGCTGAATAGACTTGGAGCAAGTCTAGTGGTCGTCTGACTTGACTTGGGATATATTTTGGTTTTATTTTCGCGGAAGAGACTTGGGGCAAGTCCAAACTGAGGTAAGAAAAGTTGTTTAAATTAACCGTTTTGTTGTCGAAATATTGATTTTGCAAGTACTTTTCTTCATTCAAAGTAGCATAACATAAAGGAAGAATTGGTTCAATAGCATGCAAGCGTTTAATAAGTTTAAATTCTCAATTAGGTTAAGGATTTGCCTTGTGCATGAAAGGAAACTGTAGAATTTGAATGAAGAATGCATTTGAAAAATATTTATTAACTTGGAACTTGACCTCTTCTATTCATCATGGTTTCTTGATTTTCTGGAGGTGCAGGTAAACTTTCTTGAAAGCCGTTGCTTATAAAAACGTGTATTGATTGTTATTCTCAGGTACTACGCTCGTCCTCCAATAATCTTGAGGATTGACTTTTTCAGGCGACCCCCTAGTTTGCACACGGTGTCACTTTTCACATCTGGTTGAGCAAAGGCTTATGTAAACAATTTTGCTTGACCGAAACCACAACGGATAGAACGCACTTGTGATAATCTTCTCTTGAGATCCTGCTCGCTGACTGGTTTATCTGCAGAAGTTGCATACCCCTCAGTTTATTATGACAAACAAAGATTAACAGGACTGGGTCATAGGACACCGCGTAAAGCACCGTGAATAATCACACTTCCTACAAGGTAGGCGCCCTTGATATAATCAGAAAAAATTCGGAAAATAGGTCAGAAAAAAATGAGCCAAAAAAAGATACCTTTTTACAACAAAACCAATTAATTCTTGGGATCAGAGGATAATAGGCCCCTCAGAGCTTCTAAGCACACTTTCAAACATAAAGTGATTTGCTTTTTCCCAACGATAACCAACAGTGGTGTTCTCTCATTCTCTCATCATCGGGGCCTAAGTTTGGGCTGTTAGTGCATTGGCCAAATTTGCACTCAGCTCAACCCCCTAAATTTTGCCAGTTGGGGGTTACAAGAAATAAGCCATATTTTTTTCCACAAACCAATGCACTAAATGTCCATGCCAATGATCCGTGCCTCCGAAAGAGACAACGGAACATCAGCATGAAAAGATTAAACAGAAATAGAGGAGGGTGGGTGGGAAAGCGAAAATCAGCCACCAGCCTATCGATGATAACCAGAGATGTTTGCATTCTCAATGTTGAAATCAAAGTGTGAGAACAATGCTAATTTGCAAATGCCTTTATATAAGTTTAAGACGCATGCTAAGACGCACGTACGCATCCAGGGAACAATCGGAAATTCCCTGAACAATATTGAACCTCGTTTTGCAAGGCCACAGGGGCTTTGATCACTCAGTATTTTCCAAATAACATTCTAAGGCACCAAGCACGGCAGGGGTGTTTTCATGCAGGTACACAGGGGTACAATAACCGATACCCTTCCTTTTAGAGACGCCATGACACACGACCTCTTTGCCCGAATTAACTGTGATGTAAAATTGCATTTTAATCCCTATTTAATTCTTGGGATCAGAGGATAATAGGCCCCTCAGAGCTTCTAAGCACACTTTCAAACATAAAGTGATTTGCTTTTTCCCAACGATAACCAACAGTGGTGTTCTCTCATTCTCTCATCATCGGGGCCTAAGTTTGGGCTGTTAGTGCATTGGCCAAATTTGCACTCAGCTCAACCCCCTAAATTTTGCCAGTTGGGGGTTACAAGAAATAAGCCATATTTTTTCCACCACAGAACACAACGTGTTCCCCCAACCCCCAACAACAACAATGCCAAGAAACCGATGAAGAATGAGAGAAACACCACTACCTGGAAACGCTATGGGTCCCGCCTTGTTTACGATTTGCCATGATAAAACAGACATATATTGACAAAGCCGAAAGATTTTTGCATATCTCAAGCATTTCACAGGGCATTATGGACAATGGCACCGACACTGCCATTGTCGAATTCGAATTTACAAACCAATTTTCTGATGCTGACAACAAACAGACAACAAACAGACAACAACAACAACAATTAACGACAATATATTGGCACTTCACAATACACAATCGACTGACATGAATTGGGTCCGACAGGTGACCCATACCTTCTTACCGGGTCCGACAGGTGACCCATACCTTCTTACCGGGTCCGACAGGCGACCCATACATTCTTCAGGTCCGACAGGCGACCCAACCTTCTTCCGGATCCGACAGGCGACCCATACCTTCTTCCGGGTCCGACAGATGACCCATGCCATGCCTTCTTACAGGGTCTGACAGGTGACCCCTACCTTTTTTCCGGGTCCAACAGGCGTCCCATACCTTCTTTCCGGGTCTGACAGGTGACCCATACCTTTTTTCCGGGTCCGACAGGTGACCCATACCTTCTATCCGGGTCCGACAGGTGACCCATACCTTCTTACAGGGTCCGACAGGTGACCCATACCTTCTTCCGGGTCCGACAGGCGACCCATACCTTCTTCCGGATCCGACAGGTGACCCATACCTTCTATCCGGGTCCGACAGGTGACCCATACCTTCTTACAGGGTCAGACAGGTGACCCGTGACCCCTGATCTGACAGCTGACCCTTCACACAAGGGCCCAACAGTTGACCCCTTATCTGACATGAGGTTCCTACAGTTAACTCATAGTTAATTAATGTCCGTCGAAATTAATCTTTAACAAATTGATTGTGACACTGACAATTGATCCTTCAACAGACGTACAGGGCTCGACAGTTGACCCTGCATGCGACCAATGGGGTTCACCAGTTGACTCTGCACCCGTAGTAAATTAGTACTAATTCCTTGAATCGTTACAGGAGATACTGTGCACCAGACCTTCATTCATGTGTATTTCATGTGTTACCCTTATTGCGCATCTGTATAGTCCATGACTACAGTACTCACATGAGTGCGATACTTGTATTCCGTTTTCCCCATTTATATAAATAAGACCCAATCCAGGTCTTGATGTCATCGATCCAGTGACGTTCCGGTGTTCCTCTCGATTCCTTGCACCATTGGCGGAGCATTTTAAGAGCGATCTAGGTTGTCCCATTGATGACCCTTCCAACAGACGTATAGGGCTCGACAGTTGACCCTGCATGAGACTAATGGGGTTCACCAGTTGACTCTGCACCCGCAGTAAATTAGTACTAATTCCTTGAATCGTTACAGGAGATACTGTGCACCAGACCTTCATTCGTGTGTATTTCACGTGCTACCCTTATTGCGCATCTGTATAGTCCATGACTACAGTACTCACATGAGTGCGATACATGTATTCCGTTTTTTCCGTTTTAAACAAATACGACCCAATCCAGGTTTCCTCCCGGTTCCTTGAACCATTGGCGGAGCCTCCTAAGACCGATCTAGGTAGTCCCATTGATGACCGTTTTATAAGGCCAAAAACATTTTAACTTTGATAACAGCTGATACAGGTTTTAGTTCTGTTTGGGATCGTAGACTTTCTCTCGTGACATGATCTTGCAGCTTGCGGCCAATAATCATAAATCTGATGATGTGATTTTGAAAAATTTTTAAATTTAGTAGTTGATGCTCCTGACCAAATTGCTCATTCTGCCTGTATAAGATGACTGGTAGCGTGTTGTAGATTTTGGTTGTTCCTTTCTCAGCCAGTAGGGCAGCTTAGCCTTTTAAAACAGATTTCTCATAAGATCTCGAATCCCTGGATATCTCATAACACAACTTTGCAGGCCTAAAAAATCCACGAATAATTTTTCCAAAAAACACTACAGTGTTGTTAAGATTGTGATATTTCTTTTTCTTTTGTCTCTGTTATTATACTTATTTCACCCCGTTTTTTCTATAGCCCAGTTTTCTTGCCGAAATATCATTACAAAAGCTATTCCTCGCCATTTGCCAGTTACGAAAATAAAACCTATCCACTTGCACCAAATGACCCTCAACCAATACCGACTCTGTCACCGTCATTATACTAGCTAATACCCGGAATCTTTGTTGTTGTTTTCATTTTTGATGCACCTCTAAAGAGTTCACCACGCCCGACCATGTTTGTTTCTCTAAAAGAGGAACTGCTAAGACATTCTCTGACCATTTCAATTACTTTTGATAGTATTCCACAGCCTCCAAACTTCCTTTTCCTAGTACTTGAAATAAAAAACAAGTACAAATACTGTTTCCACACTGCTCAACAACTTGAAAACAGTGTTGCAAATTATAAGAATAAAGACAGCAGTTATCACCCTCTGCATTTGCCCAAAGAACAAAACAGAAAAAGCAAGTTCCCTTCAAACTGAAACCCGCTCTGACTTTTGGTTGTATTTTTTGTATGATTTCGACAAATTACACCAGCACGAAGGATTCGGACTGAAGCTAGTTCACCTGAAAGGGAAAGGCAATCATCAAAATAACGTCGAAAAACCAACACCAGAGATATTTGTCTTTCATATTCATGGCATGTTGCCAAACTGCTTAAATTCTGGCTAAGAAAAGCTTCTGTCACACTAAGCTTCCTTTTTAAAACAGAAAAAATTCGATGTTGAGACGAACATAAGAAAAAAAACAACGATCAATTTGCAAAAACAAAGGGGCAACCGAAATCATAGTTGGGGCTAGCTATATACAAAATGGTCCACCATCCCAATTTGAATGAACAAACTAAGACTGGGAACTAGATTCTCTGATACAAGAGAACCCTTTTCATCTCTCAAGCCATACCCCCTGCAAATAAACCCCTGAGGGGCACACAGCACACACACATACGAGGGGAGGGGTGAGTCCAAGGAGTTTTCAAGCATATAACCCAAAAATAACCAAAACTAGTTGTAAATATCCAATAATCCGAGTAATATATCCGTAAACTGTATGTCAAGTTGCTAAGACGAAAAAACAAAAACAAAACAAAACAAAACAAAACAAAACAAATGTATGACCAGAGAAAAGAAAGAAACCTTGAAGATGGCACCATATGAATTAAATTTCCGAATAATATAAACGTGCTTGAGCAGCCAGTTACTTGCATGCCGATATGAAGAAATGATGAAAAGATTCTGATTTACAACTCAAATAACAGAGATCCGGATACAAAGACAAATTCGATTCTAGCAATAGGCACTTGGCCAACAGCACAAGGAGATGCTCAAAGTCCAAATACTTTCTGAATGAATTCTAGCCCTTCATTCCTCTCCTCGTGCAAAAAATAAAGCTTAGGCCTTGCTGGCCTAAGGTGGCCTTGCCAAAGGAACAAATTAAAGTTTTATATCATATTCACCCGTGCCCGCTAAACATCCTATTCTGCCGTTGCCGCTCTCACTGTTCTCAACTAAGAAAGAATTAATTGTAAATAAATGATGAATCGAAGTAGATCTCACCCCGCTTGTCAGAAGACAAGCGAAAATCAGCCACCAGCCTATCGATGATAACCAGAGATGTTTGCATTCTCAATGTTGAAATCAAAGTGTGAGAACAATGCTAATTTGCAAATGCCTTTATATAAGTTTAAGACGCATGCTAAGACGCACGTACGCATCCAGGGAACAATCGGAAATTCCCTGAACAATATTGAACCTCGTTTTGCAAGGCCACAGGGGCTTTGATCACTCAGTATTTTCCAAATAACATTCTAAGGCACCAAGCACGGCAGGGGTGTTTTCATGCAGGTACACAGGGGTACAATAACCGATACCCTTCCTTTTAGAGACGCCATGACACACGACCTCTTTGCCCGAATTAACTGTGATGTAAAATTGCATTTTAATCCCTATGAAAAAGAAAATATTTTTGAAAGAATGTATTTGAAAAGCAACGTACAAAATATCTGGGGAGATGATTTGAGACCCACATCACGTTTCAGTACTTTCGATGCAGAAAAAGATGACCCTTGGCAGTTCCCAAAGCGCACTACAAAGCCAAATCATTTGTCAGCAATTTCTTTTGAGACTGCAAATAGATTCAACACCGTTGAGAATTATGGAATTACAAACAACAAGCCTTTTGGTTCCTCGAAGACAAGTTCTATAAGGAAAACCATCGATAAAGAAATAACATCTCAGAAAACGGCACGAAATGTTGTCCCGGGGGAGCATAGCTACGCTGATGCACTAATTTTGAATCAACAAACAGCTTTCGACAAAATTAACCCTCAACATGCATCACCAAAAGGAGCAAAAAGCAGCCCTTATGCGCATAAAGAGGCCTTTGAAATTCGTTCAGACAAGTCCTCGAGGAATATTCGAGATTCTTCTAGCCAAACACGACAGAATTCAGTGCAAAGAGATTTTCGACCGCATAGGGACGAAATTAGTGAAGACAGTACAAGAACTGAAAAAGCTGTAAACAACCAGCCAAACACTCAAACAAACACTGCATCGTTTCGCCGTTTCAACAGGAAAAGACCAACAGTTAGCATAGTTGGAGATTCAATCATAAAAGGAATTCGCAAGCAGGAAATAAATCGAAGTGTGAGATAGATGAACACGTTTGTCAAAAAGTTTCCAGGTGCAACTACAAATGATATGGAATCTTATATCGTCCCAACGCTGAATAGAGAGCCAGATTATTTGATTATACACTGTGGTACTAATGACTTAAGGAAAGATGAACCCGATGTAATCGCAAAAAAGATCACCAAACTTGCTATAAATTCGAAGAAAACAGTTCGCAATGTTGCTGTATCAAGTATTTTGGCACGAGACTCGGACCTTATGGAAGGAAAAAGACTTCAGGTGAACTCACTTTTAGAAAAATATCTTGCAGGAAATCAGATTTCTTTTATTAGACATGAAACATTGGATCAAAACTGGCGGTACTTGTTATTCGACGATGGCATTCACTTGAATAACGAAGGTACAAATGTTTTAGGGAGCAATTTTGTCAATTACCTCAACACTATCTGACTATGTAGACAAAATTATAATCCGAATAGCAGTATCCCCTATTCATCTTCTAGTGTACTTGAACCACGTCCAAGATCATTACCTCTTGGGACCGAATGTATGTCAAATTCATCAAAGGACAGTAACAAAATTATCAGCGCAGATTACACTTTTCGTTCAGAATGCTCAAGCCCCAGCTTATCTGTTAGCTCTTTTGTCTTCGGTAAACAATAACATACCCCTTATGGAACTATTGTCCCCTTTGCCTACTTCAACGGATATTTCTTTAGAATCTACTGAAACCCTCATTGATTCATCAACCCTATCGTTTTCTGCACCAGTTATCTCTTCGGAGTCAAATGATTCAAGCGATATAGACAAACTTTTTAGCCTCAGGACGGAGTACCATAACCATCCCCTCATAGGTTTCTTGAATATAAATAGTCTTAGACATAAGATTATTGACTTAAGGATGATTATGGAAAGATGTTTACCTGTTGTTTTAGTCATAGAAGAAAAACTAAAATCAATTCTGACTTCAAAACGGACATTTTTCTTATGAACAATTACCAGAAACCTATGCGTCGTGACAGAAACGAATTTGGCGGAGGAATCATGTTGTATGCCAGGAAAGGAGTAGTTTGTAATCTAGTACCAGCGTTAGAGACTCCTTCTCTAGAACTATTGTGTTCCGAACTAATGGTAAACAAAAAGAAATGGATCGTCTATTGTATTTACCGGCCCCCTGATTGTGGCAACATAGATTCTTTCTTTAGCGATCTTTCAGCTACTTTAAACTCTGCTTTAGATAAATACGACAACGTCATTGTAATGGGGGACATCAACATTGACTTCCTAAATCGGCAAGACGCTGGACACAGTAAGCTAATATCCTTTTGTGATGTCTTCGGGCTATCAAATTTAGTGAGTGCTAAAACATGTTTTACCAAGAACAGTAGTTCTTCCATTGATGCCATCCTTACAAATCGGCCGAGATGCTTTCAAAAAACTTCTGTTTTTGAAATTGGCCTAAGTGACTATCACGGTCTAGTCGTGACAGTTATGAAGTCTCAACTCCCTAGACTAAAGCCCAAAGTAATCAAGTATCGAAGTTACAAAAAGTTTGTTGCCGAAAACTTCTTGTCAGATGTAAAGCTGGCAAATTTTGGTGCTCCTACGGATCCTGAACAAGCTTATGATAATCTTGTCTGTACTTTTCGAGAAATTGTTGACAAACATGCCCCTCTAAAAACAAAAGTGCAACGAGGAAACAGTGCTCCTTTCATGACTCATGAACTAAAGAAGGGAATTTATACCAGAACAAGACTAAAGAAAAAATTCAACAAAAATCCTACGAAAGAAAATGAAAATAATTTTAAAAGACAAAGAAATCAATGCGTTTCCTTGAGAAAAAAGGCAATCAAACAGCACTTCAAAAAAGCAACAGAAAATGGTCTCGCGTCGAATCGTGCTTTCTGGAATCTTGTTAAACCATTTCTTTCTAACAAAGGAGGATTGGCTGGTAATTATATTTCCCTTGTTAAAAACAATGAAATTGTCACTGATGACCAAAAACTGACCGAGATCTTTAATGACCAGTACATTAATATCGTGGAAAAATCTAGTGGTACAAAACCTTGCAACATAGCTGATACAGCCGCGATCGATGATGATCGGCAACTTATTAGACTGATTCTTGAAAAATACAAAAATCATCCTTGTGTTTTAGCTATCATTCAAAACCCTGACAACAAGTTTGACTCATTTTCCTTTAACGAAGTGCAAAATTCCGAAGTTAGGAAACAACTAAGGTCTTTGGACAGTAGAAAATCTACTGGAGAAGATCAAATACCTCCAAAACTTGTTTTATTGGCAGCAGACGAGCTCACAGTTCCTCTTACAGATGCTATTAACAGCAGCATACGTACATATAGGTTTCCAGATAATGGAAAACGAGCCGCAGTATGCCCTTTAGATAAAGGGGAGCCTAATCGTATAGTCGAAAGAAACTTTCGTCCAGTCAGTATTTTAAATATCTTTTCCAAAATCTATGAAAAAATTTTGAAAAACCAACTCATCCCATACCTAGATGAGACCCTTTCAATCTTCATCGCTGCCTACAGAAAAGCATATGGCACGCAACATGTCTTGATAAGAATGATCGAAGAATGGAGAGCTAAACTTGATAATGATAATATTGTAGGGGCCATCCTTATGGATCTATCGAAAGCCTTTGATTGTATTCCACACGACCTGCTAATAGCCAAACTACATGCCTATGGCTTGGATGAAAATGCTCTTGTCCTACTCTTATCTAAAACGGCGGAAACAGTCTGTGAGAATCAATAATACGTACAGTTCTTTCCAAACTATTTTATCAGGGGTACCTCAAGGCTCAGTTTTGGGCCTTATTCTGTTTAATGTTTACATAAACGATCTCTTTTTGTTTATCAAACAAGCAACATTGCATAGTTATGCCGACGATAATACTCTGGCTTATTTTTCCAGGACCCTATCAGATTTGATTGGGGTACTGGAAGAAGAGGCTGGAGTTGCTTTGACTTGGCTGAAACAGAATCAAATGATTGCTAACCCAGAAAAATTCCATGCACTCCCTTTTAGAAAGGATCAAACAAATACCTGCGGAGAGAATATCAACATCCAAGGTAAAATTATCCAGTCGGAAGAAACAGTCAAATTGTTAGGCATTCAGCTAGATTATAAGCTAAATTTTGAACAGCATATCTCTGAACTTTGCAGAAAAGCAGCATCACAACTTAATGTGTTAAAAAGACTCAAACAATTCATTGGCTTTAATGAAAGGAAAATTCTTATGCAAAGTTTTGTATATTCCAATTTCAACTATTGCCCGCTAGTATGGTACTTCTCATCAGCTAAGTCTTCGCAAAAATTGAGAAGATTCAAGAACGTGCTCTTCGATTTTTGTACAATGATCACCGATCTTCTTACAGTGAATTACTCTTGAAATCAGAAAGATGTACTATGCATGTTTCCCGTCTGAGAGTTCTCTGCATAGAAGTTTTCAAGACCTTGAAACATCTCAACCCATCTTTCATGCGAGATATTTTCAAAATAAGATCTTCCAGATATTCATCACGAAATCCGTACGACTTACAACATTATAGACCAAATCAAGTCACTTTTGGTTCAAACCATGCATGTTTCCCGTCTGAGAGTTCTCTGCATAGAAGTTTTCAAGACCTTGAAACATCTCAACCCATCTTTCATGCGAGATATTTTCAAAATAAGATCTTCCAGATATTCATCACGAAATCCGTACGACTTACAACATTATAGACCAAATCAAGTCACTTTTGGTTCAAACAGTCTTCGATCACTAGGACCTCAAATCTGGAATGCATTGCCAAATGAAACTAAATCTGCCGACAACTTGAATTCTTTTAAACGCATGATAAAACAATGGAATGGACCAAATTGTAAATGCAATGCTTGTCAACATTCACCCAAATTTTAGAAAATTATCTGGATTATGAAACAGTAGAAAATATTTGTATATTTGTTACGCCTGTCAATTCAATTATATCTAGTAAACCTTGCCCATATATGTCTTGAATATTTAACTTATTTAACTTATCTATTAATTTCTTCATTTCTTAATTTATATATTTGTATGTTCGATTTGGATTAGTTGTATATATTGTAAATATGTATAGCTAGATAAAGATAATCGAATGAAAATAAGTTGACAAACAAACAAAAATCATATGAGTAGGTCTTCAATTCAAATGTCATGTATCCGATCACTTCACGGCATACAGCGTCAATTCAAAGCTTCAAAAGACGGGAACACCATCCCTCTCAGGGCACCATTTTTTCAAGGTAGCTAATTCAACAGCGAACCCCCCCCCCCCTATCTTGGCAGTAATCAACCCCCCTATATTTCAAGTACAACACGTCTATCCCATTACCACCATCCCCACAAAGGTCTATGAATTCATGGTATTTACGTAAATAGTTAGTCGCATGTTGTTGATCAATCATCAGAATCGTGTTTATCTGTGTTTTTATGTGGGTCATTGCAGCCCGGATTTTTTTCAAAATATTGCAGATAACTTTCTGTCTTCCTTCATGTGGAGAGGTGCCATGGTAGCACATTATTTCATTCACTCCCATGGTGACCGAACTGTCCTCACCAAAGGGTTTTTCGATTAGCATCTAGATGAGCTCTCTCTCTGCAGTTTCTGTGTCATTTAAAACTTTGAATTCTGGTTTGATTATTAGTTTATTATTTATATCGTTATTACTATCATATCATCATTTGATATTCTTATTTGTTACCTAAATATTTAGATTATTACCATTAAATTTTGTTGTTGGTCATGGGCTAGCCGTTGTTCGTGAACACAGTTTGTGAAAACTGTAGTGATGGTCCAAGCATAGATCAAAATCATCAAAGGGATTGCCTTTGACCATTCGTACACCTTTTACCATTTGGCGGCCTAACATACCAAACACAGCACATCAATCGTTGTATTGGGCCCTTGGCCCTGCATGTTTGCTTTCGTGTTTGACCCGCAGATTACTTGACCTGCTGGCCTGCAGAATAAAGTCGTCAGTCAACCGGATACATTCACCCACATGGTTATGAAGCAGAACTGCAATGTCATGGTCTGTACCATGGGTCTACGCCCACCTCCGTCTTCCCTCCAGTCTCATGTTGTATTGCAAATAGGATATCCTTGAAAGATCACCCTGTTTTGTTGTATTGCACTAGCTCCTTACAAATTGTTGGCCGAATAACACCATATCCTGTTCCTCGGGAAGGAAATATATTTTGAAAGCACCAGAAAACTGACATCGCTTCCCTCCTACTGAATTGGTCTGGGTACATAGGGTCTGAAGTGTTAAATTCGTAAGTTCCGCCCAAGATTGAAACAGAACAGTCAAAGAATTGTGTAAACGAACTGAAATCGATCCAGTGGAAGGAAATTTCCCCTTGTCTGAGGGCAAACGTTCAAACCTATAAACGCAACAAAGACACCGTAACTTGTGGAACGATCTCAAAGAGCAACAACAAAAATGAACTCCTAACTGGTGAGAAAACTGTTACACATTCTGCAAAAGAAAACAAATTAACCCAAAACCCTGAAAAATAATAATAATAACTTGTAGCTACAGTGAAAGAGCAACGTGGAATAACCAAAATGCGTTTCGTCGCACAGTCGTCAGTTCGGTTTGTGCGAAGAACGATCGTTTACCACCTCTCAGCGGCAACCTCAGCTTGGACATTTGGTCAGCCCAATCTTGAAAATCACCAGATATCATGACCATCCTTCGAAGACTACTCTCCATTCCTGCCAACCACGGATTCAAAATCACAAGCATCTACCAGGAGTCGTCAATGTCATAGCTGATTGTGGTTCACCTTCCTGGATCAGCACATTGTTCATCCCTTTGGCCAGTTAAGATCTAATAGAATAGAAGTTTCAAACGAGCCTTGGAAACTTTAAAGCTGACCAAGTCACGTCCAGGATTTTGGTTTTTGTTTTTAGAACGTTAACTTGAGCTAGATCAACATTAGATTGGACCCCCCCCCCCAACTACCAAGTAGGTTTCTTAAGCTTTGGGGCGTATCTTGGCGTATCTTGGCGGTTAGGCCACCAAATATGGTGGCGAAAAAGTTACAATTTATCAGTCCCTAGGCCCGATATTTTACATAATCATCTAGTTTAGGCCTAAGTCTATATTATTTGTAGTGTAGTTCTTGTGGCTCATTATGAGTCACCATCTTTCAAGCTTATGTTTACGAAAGAAGCATGTCTGGTACCCTCGCTATTGGGACAGAGGACCTGAGGGCAGGAAATCCCTGCAGCTGGCCTCACAAGTACCCGCTCCGGGGGACCAAGAAAAAATGCAAAGAAAAAATTCAAAGGCAAAGAAAAATAATAGAATCCGCTGGGGTAACTGATACCTCTGGTACTTCATGGCAGGACTAAATGTACCTCCCATGCTGACATAGGGGATCATATAATTTCTTGATTGTTTACATATCGAATGCCAGATGCGACCCCAAAAGCTGCCAAACTCTGTCTCTTTTCTTAGTCCAATCTCCAGGTTCGTTACAAAAAGGGTTACAAAACAGTCTCAGGGCGATGGGAGAGTTAATCTGTCGTTTACGGAGTAAAATGACATTTTCTTTTAGATTACCGGTACTCATTCGTCAGATCGCTGGGTGTGTCTCTATCTGTTTTGTAGATATTCAAATGCACTCAAGGGTATTTTTAATTTTTTTTCCATTTCATATATTTATTTAAAGTTGGTATTTACATAATTTTAAAAGAATAAAGCTAATTTACACCAACTATTTACAATAAACCTAAAGTAATACAGGGTAATAGAACGTTTGTTTTCGAAACTTAAAGGATAAACAATTACACGCTAAAACCTTACTTTGAGCTACGCTTTTTAGCCGCAATCAACTTCGATCCCTAACGAGATCATTTCAGCATACATTTAACGTAAGTTACGCATGGAGAAGTGAAAATATAATAATTGTACAGGGTGTCCCAAAAAACATGTACGCTGTTTGGATTGCTACTGTGGAGGAGCCATAATTCCAACTTGACCCATTTTTAAAATTTTGAATAGACGAGATCTCAACTTAGAGTTTGGCACCACGTTTGAGAAAGTCTGATAAATGGTTGCTGATTTATTGAGAAAGAAAGTAAAAATCGGTGGTTGTTTCAAAACCAAAGGATTTTATTTCCGTACTTAACCTTATAACTTGAATTTTAGCATCAAATTGACTTAAACTTTGCAGTTATTCCAGGAAACACATTTAGGAGTAATTCTCAAGGATATTGACCAGGCAGCCAGCTGAACGTAACATTCTTGGGTTAAAACGACTTTATCACTTTTGAGAAGCAAAATAACTGATGGACACATGTCATGGCCTCCAGCACTTGTGTTCCACATCACAATTTCTAGCAACCCTAGCTATGTTCTGTTTCGCTTGTGAACATCAGAAAACCGGGCTAGGTTTGTTTTTTTTCAATCGATTTCTTTGATTTTCGCACAATGGAGAATACTGAATCCTCTGGTTTTGAGGCAGCCAATGATTTTGACTTTCTACTCCATAAATCAGCTGCAACTTAACAGATTTATTCAAACTCGGTGTCAAACTTTAAAGTGAAGTCTCTTCTATCAAACGGCTTAAGAATGGAAAAATTAGATTTATGGCTGCTCCGCAGCAGCCACTCCAAGGGCGCACATGTTTTTTGGGACACCCTGTAGTACGTATGCATACTTCATATGGGTCATCTTCACGTGACGAAGGAGGAACTGGACGACGTTTAATGAAGAATCTTTCCTGAAATATAGAATACGAAAAAGATCACATTTCTCGTCTTCCAGTATATTTTGTTCACTATCTTTCAGTTTTCCCTTGCATTCTGTAACTATTTTCACAGAGTTATAATTCCGAATAAAAATCCCTGCCCTACAATCGGCCCTATGAAAAACATGCAATGTATGGGTATTATGAGATGATATGATATGATACTTTTTGAGACACTCGGTAGTGTGCATGTCACGTTACTTCATTTCGAAAAATTCAATAGAAATAGCATCTAAATATTAAAGAGAAGAAGCTAATCAATTTGAAAATATTTACCATAGAATATATCACTAATTAAATAAGAATAATTTATAAATTCTGATCGATGTTGTGTTTTTCAATTGACATGCATTGAATTTGTATTCCACTCCATCCCATTGCTTTATCAATCCCTTAAAAATGTGTATATTTTGAGCAGACTTCATTTCATTAGGGAGACCAGTCCATAAATGAGGCCCCAAGGCTATTAGGTTATTTGTACCAAAATTCGTTTAATTAGGTATATGATGTAACGAATCGTGTGGATTTCTCTGAGAGCAACTCAGATTAGCAGATGATTTAATAGAAAATATGTTTTGCATAAAGACAGAATTTAGTTTTTGCCTCATTGCAAGTAACTCTTCATTTGGAATATTGCTATCATTGAACCAAAATTTTAATACTCTCTCTTGTGTGCGTTCGACTTTTTGCAGTGACTTTGCAAATGAAAAATGGCACACGAAAGAGCAGCAATTAAAGTTGGAATAAGATAGTAATTAAAGTTGGAAAACTTTCAACAAGTATTTTCCGTTCTTCAAAGCCAGGAAATTGCTTAAGGACGTGTTTTTATGAGTGGCAGAAACTGCAATTTTTGAATATATGAACTAAATTTGACATGTGATCGTCGTTCCTTTTTAAGTATCAGTAGGGTTACCGTTTGAGCGAGAAAACAATGAATTTCTAGAGATTCCTCTGTGACTACGTATGCTGATGATACCAGTCTGTGCCAACAGTCTAATGACTTGACTCAGCTGAATGAGGCTATAAACAGCGATCTTAGAAAACTGGATACTTGGCTGCAAGGCAATAAGCTGTCCTTGAATGTAGCAAAAACTCATTCAATGCTCATATCCACAAAGTAGAAGTACAAATTTCTCAAAAGTCGAAGTGAAGTCTTGGAACTGAAGGTACGTGACAAAAGCTTCAAAATCGTGCTGCTAGAAAAATAACAAATAGCAGCTTTGATACCCCAAGCAGACAACTTATTGAGCAGTTGGGCTGGAAGACCATCGAAGAACTTATTGGTGTTGAGTCTAAAATGATGGTCTGCAAGTCACTCAATGATTTGGATACCTGAGTAACGTTTTCATCAAGAACTCAACAAGCTCCTCCTGCAGCCTCGGGAACACTGAGACTGATTTAAGGTTGCCAAAGACAAAGTCACCAAATGGGCAAAAATGCTATTTTTTCCGTTCAGTTCCTTTAATTGTAAAATTTCACCACATACAAATTGGTTATTCAAAATATATTTCACTCAAAATTGTAGAACAACAAACAAAGATACAAGAAAAACTAAACAGAACAGGAATTGCATGCAGACGGATTTCTTAAGGAGGAGCTATCTCAGTAGGTAACCTAATCGAGGAGAGAGGGCCCCCTTTTAGCAATAATGAGAAATTATCATTTTGATTTATTCTTTCATAGCTGTTTACAGCTAAAATCAGTTGATGTAATTTTTGTCAACTAAGTATGATTTCAAGTTTTACGAAAACTAATGACCGATGGGGATTCTTTTATTTCTATTGGAATGGCATTCCACATCTTTGCACCACAGCCACGTACAGACCTAATTCCTTATTGATCAGTGTTTTTCCGAGTTAAGAAAATATCATTCTTGGTAACTTGCCGAGCACTATATTGATGAACAGATTCGACTAAATCAAAGAAAAAGTGAAAATAATCAGGAGAGATCTTATTTACACATTCATACACTAAGGTGACCAATTTGAGATGAAAAAGATCATGCAGCTTTGAAATTTTTAGACTACTGAACAAAGGAGTAGAAGGAGAAGTAAAGTGCTCAAATGAAATTGCCCTCAAAACCCTCTTCTGTAACAAAAACACAGGGTTAATGTTATATATCAATATCTCACGTGTACTCTGCCACTTCTCGAATCTTGTTGTGCAGAAAGGTTAAGCATCAAATCTTATAATAATAATAATAATAAAACGAATATTTATACAGGATAAACACTTCAACAATTACAATATCGCTGTTATCACTGTGTGTCCTTCAAATAAATCAGCTTTTATACTCGAAATAAACAAGAATTTACTGCATACGCGATTAAACAAGACTTTAAAAGGAAACATGCTACATCCAAATGAGGTACTCAGCTAAATTTGATGATGCTAAGATAAGAAGAAGTATGATTGGTCGGCTTTTGACAATTCTTAACGATGCTGAAGAATGTTCCTGTATTGACTTATGGAAGAACAGTTGGTATATCTTGGTTGAACAGTTGTAAGAACAGTTGGTTCACCCTCGTTCACAAAGGATGGAAAGAAAGGAAAACACAGCATTGACTCTAGGTTCACAGTAGGCATACAGGAATGAATGCTGATCGACATTTGGTTCGTTGGTTGATGGACAGACATCTGACACAGCTTATCATATCAGTTCACCGTCATTGGCACACGATGGGAAACAATGAACAGAACGCAAGTCTACAGCTAAGTAGTTTCTTCATATCTTATATCCTATGACCATGCTGCAGGGCCCAAATCCACGCGTAGAGCAACATTTTTATTCGGCTTCATCTAATGTGGAAGTGGCAATGTTAATTCCCCAACTTGTATCATCCGACTCATACTTTGCAAAACAAAAAGAAAAAGAAAACAAAAAAGAAAACAACAACAAACAAGATCAGAAGCGGTTTTATTTTATGTCATATTTGATGATTTTGAAGGCATAAATCTACCTGTACGGGAATGCATTTATTTGACTTAAACCCTCTTCTGTAACAAAAACACAGGGTTAATGTTATATATCAATATCTCACGTGTACTCTGCCACTTCTCGAATCTTGTTGTGCAGAAAGGTTAAGCATCAAATCTTATAATAATAATAATAATAAAACGAATATTTATACAGGATAAACACTTCAACAATTACAATATCGCTGTTATCACTGTGTGTCCTTCAAATAAATCAGCTTTTATACTCGAAATAAACAAGAATTTACTGCATACGCGATTAAACAAGACTTTAAAAGGAAACATGCTACATCCAAATGAGGTACTCAGCTAAATTTGATGATGCTAAGATAAGAAGAAGTATGATTGGTCGGCTTTTGACAATTCTTAACGATGCTGAAGAATGTTCCTGTATTGACTTATGGAAGAACAGTTGGTATATCTTGGTTGAACAGTTGTAAGAACAGTTGGTTCACCCTCGTTCACAAAGGATGGAAAGAAAGGAAAACACAGCATTGACTCTAGGTTCACAGTAGGCATACAGGAATGAATGCTGATCGACATTTGGTTCGTTGGTTGATGGACAGACATCTGACACAGCTTATCATATCAGTTCACCGTCATTGGCACACGATGGGAAACAATGAACAGAACGCAAGTCTACAGCTAAGTAGTTTCTTCATATCTTATATCCTATGACCATGCTGCAGGGCCCAAATCCACGCGTAGAGCAACATTTTTATTCGGCTTCATCTAATGTGGAAGTGGCAATGTTAATTCCCCAACTTGTATCATCCGACTCATACTTTGCAAAACAAAAAGAAAAAGAAAACAAAAAAGAAAACAACAACAAACAAGATCAGAAGCGGTTTTATTTTATGTCATATTTGATGATTTTGAAGGCATAAATCTACCTGTACGGGAATGCATTTATTTGACTTAAATCAGTATGGAATTAGAAATAAAACTTGTTACATTTTTTTCAGAAATTATTTTGTTTTATATCATCTTCCTGTCCGGGAATGCGTTCTAGCGTTCTTTCGTCTTGAATCAATTTGGAAGTAGAAATCAAACTTGCCGAGTTCAGATCATACTTTGTAAAATATGCTAAACTTTCCTATCCTGAGAGTGGGAGTGCCTTTTCTTATGCCTGGTGGCTCCAATAAACATCAACAACACAGCAACAAGTAAAGATACACTAATACACTTAATTTATGTGTAGGTATATAGCAAAGGCTACCATCACACATCATAATTCATCTGCATTACTACCATCCTTTTGTAGGATCGATCTGTATGAGACAGCTCCGATAATAGAGACATATGGCAACAAAAACACAGGTGGCGCTCGTAGTCAGAGGCATGGAGTGGATGGCTATTAGTCTATGGAAATTATGGCAGCCAATCTTCTTATCCGTAGTGCGCTTAACGCAACGTATTTATCCTTCTTCTTTTAACTTAGTGCTTTAGTACCTCAATTCCAATGATTAAACAAAGGGCTCGAAGGACTAGCATCTTTAAAACTAGGTTTGACAACAATCATGATTGCTGCGGATATGCCCAAAGAAGCCGATTTTTGTCACCTGTGTCATTGAGCAAAAGGAGATGGCCAAACTTGTAAACAATTGTACATTGTTACAATCAAAAAGACATAAAAAGATACTTTATGATTTTCGGAGATAAAGGCCACCTTATTTGAGCTCTAGTTATTGATTTAGCATTCACCTCACCGTTGATCTAACAAAACCGTACCACCAAGCTATGCTTAATGCAGAATCTCATGCTTGCGATATAGAAAACCTTTTTGGTCTCCTGGAATGGAAAGGCTTTCTTTCTCAATAATTTTTTTTTGAAACTTCAAACCAACTTCATTTGTTTACAGATTTCTCAAAAATATAGAACTTGCACTTACGTTTCGCTTTCGCTTCATCAGAACTAATGACAATCAGTTCTGATGAAGCGAAAGCGAAACGTAAATGCAAGTTCTATATTTTTGAGAAATCTTTATTAATTTTATATAGTTATCGAGGAGGCTCATGATTTATCATTTGTTTACAGATGCATCTGGCCAGATGGGTCATTCGGTTTTGGGGGCATCTATAACTCAAAGTGTTTTCAAGGGGCCTGGCAACCAGACCAAACCCTTCCTTCTAAAGGGATATATATTGCAGGGCAGTAGTTTGAATTTAGGCGATTATTCTTGCATGTCCAATTTGGAGCAAACAGGTTAGGAAAACGGATAATATTTAATTGCGACAACATGAGCATCATATCCGAATACCTGATCAAATGCTGATTAATGCTGCACAGCAACTGATGAGTGCTTAGCTATCGAACATAGCATCGCAAGAAAATTTATTGTTTGTGTTTTTTTTCTAACCTATGAATTTACATTTTGCTATTTAGTCAGCACAATTTAGTCTGGCCTGTATTACAGTTCAGACCAAACAAGTTTCACACTCTTGCCATGCATGATAGGCCCTTAGCTGCTCTTCGCGTATGCTGTAAGTTCTCATAACAAATATTACAAAATCACTGCAAACATTTGGAACTGTGTGATGACTGATGGCCAAACTCAATAAGGGCCTAAATCAAAATACCTAAAGGTGTATTCCTTCCGGTTGGAGCAAAAGCCCCTCCATAATGTTTTCATTCTTCAAACAAAAACCATTTGCAAACAGCAACAACAACAACAATAACAACAATATTTTGGCGCGAATTTCTCCTCGTTTCTCTTTGGGGCAATTACACGTTGTGTAATTAGTGGCATTAGCGACACTTTTCCCCGCGATCAACTCAGAAAAATTCTGTTATTGCAGCCTATTTCACTATCTTGCGCAAGGATTGCCGGTGAGTGTAGATGATTAGGACTAAGCTTCCTATTTCATCCACTGGAAATCCCAGAACTTGCAGGATCCGGCAAACCTTCCAAAAAATTAGCAAGGTGGTGAGGCTTGCCCTACTACGGGATTATACTTCTCGGCAGGCCTTGCCCACTTCCGCATCTTCCATGCCCCCTGCCACTAATGACACTTCCCAAGCCCCACAAATGGTATGTAGGTGGAATAGTTAGAATATATTAGGGATTTATTTTCATGATGTTGCAGTAAAAATGTTGTGTCTTTATCAACGGTCCGACAAGTTCTTTCGGAGGGGGGAGGGGGGGGGGGGGTATCGTCAGGTTTTTTTGGCATATAGGTTTAACATCGAAACAAAGTCAACTTTTAAAAATTGAGCTGAACTGAACTTTTCAAAGTACTTTACGCTTGCTAGTTTTGTAGGGACCTTCATGAAGCGCAATGGAGATTAAATGGAAGTTCAGGCGAAGCGTGAACTGTGGTTAATCGATATAAGTGAATCAAACATGACTCATACCACCCTCGGAGATCTCGCTCATTCATGAAATTGATGTTTGTATATCAATGCCTTCAGGGGAACACGTAAAATCCCGGGTGAACCGATAGATTACTGAAAGGAAGCCATTATACACGACTATTTAACTAGTTAGTTTGAGAATGGCTACTGTAAAAGGGGGAAAGGGGAACCGGGGAATCGGGGAATCATCGGGGAATCGGGGAATCTGTAAAAGGGGGAACATGGAAACTGCACATTCCACAATTTTCTATATATTTTTTTATGAAGCTGCGGCCAACACCGTATACCACAACAGAAAATCTTTTCATTCCCTTTCCTGGGCGAGCAAAAATAAATCCAACAAAACAGATTTCATTCACCACAGAGGGAAATACATTTCTGTGGAGGAGATATTAAGCTAGCTCGTCCGTAGTGGTAAAGAATATTTTCCTCCGCGCAAGGAACTGAACTGCGGCAATCAAGAATATCTGTGGCGTCTTGCCACCCATGATTTCACCGTCAGATCACTGAAATGAAATCTTGCAAGCAACCCCCTTGACTTGGAGGGATGCCATGAATTACGTGACTCACTAAATTCTCCATTTTAGCTTCTTTTGAAAGTGTTTGACATTTATTTGAAATAGTCTACACCTGATATTGCATGGAATTCGACACGAACTCACGCAATTGTTCTACAAATTGCATCAAAGACTTGCCGTAAAGCAGTTATTTGGTATTTGATGTCGATTTTATACTTTCCTAGGTAATTTCTTACAAATTCTGCTGCGTCCGTTGGTAAGACCAAGTCATCAGCATCATGTTCGTATCAAAATTATGCTTCTATAGTTAGTAGTTCTGAAGTTCCCCCTTTACAGATTCCCCCTTTTACAGATTTTGAAAAGCTGCATTATTTTCGTTTAGATAGGAAATATCAACTTTCTAATGCCAGATTCGAGATTTGCGTGCTAAGATCTTCAATATGATGCGTTGTACTTCCAATTTCGACGTTTGGTTTTCAGATTTCCCCCTTTACATATTTCGAATGAAATCTGTTTTGTTGGATTTATTTTTGCTCGCCCAGGAAAGGAAATGAAAAGATTTTCTGTTGTGGTATACGGTGTTGGCCGCAGCTTCATAAAAAATATATAGAAAATTGTGGAATGTGCAGTTTTCACGTTCCCCCTTTTACAGATTCCCCGATTCCCCGATGATTCCCCGATGATTCCCCGTTCCCCGGTTCCCCGTCCCCCCTTTTACAGATAGCCATTCTCAAACTAACTAGTTAAATAGTCGTGTATAATGGCTCCCTTTCAGTAATCTATCGGTTCACCCGGGATTTTACGTGTTCCCCTGAAGGCATTGATATACAAATGACTCCCCGATTCCTCGTTCCCAGGTTCCCGGTTCCCCAGTTCCCCCTTTTACAGATAGTCGTTTGAGAATTTCGCGTAATGAGGCGGCGTGTGGGCGCTTGTTTGAATAGAAGATTAAAGGGCTGGTACAAGGTTGAAGGGCTTGTATCAGAGAATCTAGAAATAGGCAATGGCTATCTTTAGGACACGGAATGTGGAGTGGTGGAATGGAGGGATGGAATGGAATGATGGAATCCCCGTTGGAAATATGGAATTTGTCTCTTGGGCGTCGGTGGGAGGTTGGGTTTGCTTCTGGGTAGCACTGTGCCGGTGAGAGGGTCAGGGGAGTCCAGTGAATGGTTCGTTTTCGGGCGCCATTCCGTGTTTTCTCAAGTCATTCCGTGTTTTCTAGGTCATTCCGTGTTTTCAAAGTCATTCCGTGTTTTCGGGGTCGTTCCGTGTTTTCCTTGGGAATCCCCGATTTTTTCCTTCTCACTTCAGTTCAACTGTTAAGTGCGCCTGCAGGATTATAATGAAAAGACTGAATTGAAACGCATTGTATGTTTGTTCTCAAAGCATGATAATGGATTTTCATTCAGCCACGCAATTTTCATAAGAAACTTGTGTATCAGAAACTAGCACTAGGGTGGGGAAATAAAAGCTATCCATAATGAGCTCACTTCTTTCTCGTTGCCGAAACCTTTGAATAAAAAAACTGCATATTCTTGTACAATAGAAAAGATTGAGCTTGTACAGATTCCCAAAAAACCAACAATGTTTTTGTGCTCATTAAGTTTGTGCAGCAATCTCGCCTCCTTCAAAAATTCTCTTTCGTGGCCTGTAGGCCTGTGATACCATGCGGCTGCTTTTATCGCAATCTGCCCTCCTTTCTTCCTCCCCGCCGAGTCTTGCTGTAGTGAGGCCAGCATCACAGAGCCAAAGCTCCCGTGACCAATCAATTGGCCTTGACTGATGTCGTCCCGTCGCAACTTTGGCAGATCCTCTCCAAGTTTATCATTCTTTAAAACCTCTTTTCGTGGCACTTTGAAATTGAAACTGCTAAATGCGGCCATGTTGATTCGCTTGCACTGCAGAAGACCAACAGCACGAGGTGATCTGGCCTTTGGGGTTTGGGCCCATTTGATACATTTTTGACATATTCCAAAGGTGCTGTGTAGTGTGTACTTTACAAATCCCTTTAAGTAAATAATTAATAAGCAAAAAGATTTGTTTAGGTCGGCCGTGATATGATGTGATAAGACAGCTGTGTTGAAGAAGAGGAGATTCCCAGGCAGGGCACGGAGTGATTTAGAAGACGCGGAGTGATTTGAGAAGCGCGGAATGATTTAGAAGGCACGGAATGATTTAGAAAACACGGAATGATTTGAGAAAACACGGAATGCTTTGAGAGGACGCGGAATGGTGCTCGGGGGCGAATTGTTTGCTCGATTTTCTTGGTTTTCTCGCCGGCACAGTGTTGTTTGGGAGCGGACTTGGCCTCCCATTGGCGTTTGGGAGACAGGTTCCATGTTTTTATCGGGTATTCCATTATTATTATTATTATTATTTTTTATTATAACATTCTTTAAAGTTGGTTATTAAAAATAGCTCTACTTCAAGAACTAATAAAGACCAACTATTTACAAAAACAAAAATAAATTACAGTTCATGATAAGAAACGAAAATACCCTAAAATACCCTATTTACAAATTTTGCAACGGCAAGTCTCTCCAATCCATTTTTTTATGCATGACTTAAAAGAACAGACGGAGGTGGCAATTTTTGTATCATTGGGCAGGGAATTCCATAATATGCTACCACGAAAAGATAAACTATCGTTGCCATAAGTAGTTGTTTTAGTTTGAGGCAACATCAACAGATTCTTTGATCGTAGATTGTAATTATTGTCCTTTTCATGGAACATATCCCACAAAAAAGAAGGGTTTTGTTGTGTTAAACTGCTATAAACCTCGAGCATTAACTTTTGCAAGTTCTTTTGATGAATAGTGCACTCCTTTCCTCTCTGTAACAACTCATCAAAAGAAGATATAAAATCGTTGAAGAGAATTCGAAGCGCTCTCTTATGGGTGCGATTGAGATCATTATTCGCAACCTTTCCGCAAAACATCCATATCAACGGACAATAATTAAACTGAGACATTATGAATGAGTTGTACAGTAAAAGAGATTGTTTCTCATCTAAATAATTTGAGACTCTAGAGAAGGCACTGATCTTGTTGTTTGCTTTTTGACATAATTTTGCCACATGTTGGTCGAATTTTAGTCTAGAGTCTATGGTAATCCCCAATAATCTAACACTACTGACAATATCAACAGATACATTTCCAATATCGAGAACAATATTATCATTTGTCTTCAAACCGAGTAGCATAACTTGGAATTTTGATGGATTGGCTACCATTTGATTAGTTTTGAACCAAGAGATCGCTTGAGACATATCTTCTTCTAGGTTTGAAGCCACACTTTCAAAAGTGTCATCACAAGAAAAAATGGTGTTATCATCAGCAAAATTGCACACCTCCGAATGTTCGACGATGTAGATGAAGTCATTGAGAAAAATATTGAATAGTAGTGGCCCTAGCACAGAGCCCTGGGGGACACCAGTTTTTGTTTGTAACCAGTCACTATATGTTGAGCCAACCTTTACTCTCTGCTTTCTATCTGAGAGGTAATTTGCTATCAATCTGAGACCCTGCAGACCAAAACCATACGCATTTAATTTAGCAATAAGTAAATCATGAGGCATGCAGTCGAATGCTTTTGATAAGTCCATCAAAATCATACCAGCAACACCTTTCTTATCTAATGTCTTGCGAATAGTTTCAATAAGTCGAATCAGGGCATGTTGTGCACTATGTCCTTTTCTATAAGCACATAATAGATTTGATATCTTCGCAGTCACAAAAGAATTGATCTGTTTAGCTATCAAACGCTCAAAGACTTTGGACATCGCTGTTGCTACACTAATTGGTCTATAATTTACTTTACAGGTAAATTTCATTACAGGTAAATTTATTCCATCATTCCGTTCCGTCATTCCGTTCCATCATTCCGTGTTCCGGGTTTTAAAGATAGTCAATAGGCAATCCAATTTAAGTTGCACACAAAGTCAACAAAGGGTAGCATAAGAATAAGATATTTATCTTTATGTATGTATGAAACATTGCTGGACTAGTACCCAAGCCCTCCCCGGACGGTATATATCAATATCTCACGTGTACTCTGCAACTTCTCGAATCTTGTTGTGCAGAAAGGTTGAGCATCAAATCTTCAAATAAATCAGCTTTTATACTCGAAATAAACAAGAATTTCCCGCCCACCCACTGCCTTGGTATTAGCCCAATAAATAGAGGCATTATCCTTGAAGGACGCACGAAAGTCCACGCAGTACTTCGGTGTCGGATATCATTAATTTTGTGAGAAATTTCTACAAAGATTTCTTACTCGGTGTATCATAGTTTTGTTATCACTTATCGTTCATATCTTAGTAGTTTTTGCCTTCGCATTTATCTTAGCAACGGTTACATTTAATTTGCATTTAACGATAGTTAGATCAGATCAAATGATCAAATATATCAGTATTATCATTATTAGTTTTTTATTCACTAGTAAGTAATTCACAGTTTCATTGGCAAGAATCATTTCGAACACTTTAGACTTAAACATTTAAATTTAGAGGCAGAAACACCGCAACACGACAAAAAAACAACAGCAAATATGATTAAATTCATTTTTTGCCAATATTTCGTCCTGCCATGCAGGACTTCTTCAGGGCTGTAATGTGACAGTTATAATAAAAATTTGAATATGTACAGCGATTTGAAAAGGAGAAGTAACACGTGATTGGTTAGATATGATGGCTACGCAGAGGTTATATGGGTTAGGTTATAACGGTTATGTAATGTATGTAGTAAAATGATGATGATGCTAATCAAAATAATAATGATAATAATAATGCTGGTGGTGATAATAATAATAATATTATGATGATAATAATAATAACAATAATAATAATGATAATGATTATGTAAATGCAATGTAAGAAACTAACTGCGATATAATGATAATAATAACGATGGGGATAATGAGGAGAATAGGAAAGGTAAGAGAGTGAGTAGATTAGGTTACTTACAACTGTGTTTGTTAGCGGTCTGTGGTTCTGTTTAGTCCGTTGGGTGAGAGAGTGTTCGCTAGGCCAATGAAGTAATTTTCCTTGGCTCGTCTAACACTCTCTCTGGTGTCATGTATCTTAAGTAGCGGTAGTAATTGTAAGTCTTGTACGGAGTGATTGGGTTTACAAAAGTGTTCTGCAACCCCGGGTGTGTCGGAACGTTTGTTTATAATGTCTCGTCGGTGTTCGTTGAGTCTGTCTCTTATGCGTCGTCCTGTTTGTCCTATGTATTGGCAGTCAGTCTTTTTGTCGCGTAAGCATCGTTTGCATTGTAGTAAGTATATGACGTTAGTGGAGTTGCAGTCGAGGCTTTGCCTTATGTTGAAGGTTTTGTTGGTGTTTGTGAAAGTAACTGTGTGTGTTCTGTCTTGTATGTGTTGGCATGTGTAGCAGTCGCGTCGTGATGGACATTTAGATATTCCTCTGGGAGTGGTGGTAGCGTCATTTTTCATTTTGGCGCGCACCAGGTATTCCCTGAGGTTTTTTGGTCTGCGGTTACTAAGTATCGGTGGGTCTGGGAAGACTTCCTTACAGTTTGTCGAGTTTTGTAATATGTGGAAGTTGCTGTTAAGTATGGACGTTAATTGTGGTACACTAGGGTGGTAGGTAACCACAGATGGTGTTCTGTTGTTACGTTTTTTCTGTTTCGTTTGTAAGCTGGATTGTCGCGTTATTTTGGAAGCCTTCCGTATTTCGTTACGTACGTGTTTGCGTTTGTATCCTCTGTTTGTAAGGTATGTAAGCAGTTGATTTGTGCGTTTCTTAAGAGTGTCATTGTTGGAGGAAATGCGTCGTAATCGTAGTGCAAGGCTGTATGGTATGGACTTTTTCGTATGTTTGGGGTGGGCGGATGTGCTGAGGAGGTATTGGTGTGTGTCTGTGGGTTTCACGTAGAGGTCTGTCGAGATGCTGTTGTCTTCGTTAAGTATTACTGTGACGTCTAGGAAATGTGTGCTGGTGGAAGATATGTCACTGGTAAATTTGATGTTGGGATGGATGTTGTTGAGTGTGCGTATAAATTCTGTGAGTTTTTCCTCTCCGTGAGTCCAAATTAAAAAAATGTCGTCGATGTAACGCCACCAAACAAGGGGCTTGTGAGGTGCGTTTTTTAGGGCATTTTCTTCAAAGACCCCCATAAAGAGATTTGCATGTGGGGGTGCCATGCGAGTGCCCATAGCTGTGCCGTGTTTCTGTAAGTAGAACTGTCCGTTAAACTCAAAATTGTTGTTGCGTAAAATGATGTCTATAAGGTCACAGATGGTTCGGGTGGGAGGATTTTGTGTGGTGCGTTTGTCAAGGTACTCCCTGGCAGCCTCAACGCCTTCAAAGTGGGGTATGTTAGTATAGAGTGAAGATACATCTAAAGTAACGAGAAGCGAATTAGAAGGAAAGGTGCCGATATTAGAGAGCTTATTTAGAAAGTGAGTTGTGTCTTTAAGGAAGGATAGAAGTTTAAAGACGAGAGGGTTAAGGGTGTCACTGACGAATTCGGAGATGCGTTCTGTAGGGTGGCCATTGGCAGAGACGATAGGTCTGCCAGGGGGTTTGTCTCTGTTTTTGTGTAGCTTGGGTAGTATGTAGAACCTAGAGCATTTTGGGTCAAGTGGGGTCAAGTAACTGTATGTATCGCTGTCTATGTTTTCGTCCTGTTTCATTTTTTGTAAGTATTGTTTTACTGTAATTGTAACTTTGTTTGTGATGTCTTTGTTGTGTTTTTCGTAAAAGTTAGTGTCGTCCAGTTGTCTGTTGCATTCGTCTATGTACATTTGTCTGTCCATCACAACTGTACCTGAACCTTTGTCTGCCGGTTTTATGATTATGTCCGTGCGTTTGGATAAGGTTTTCAGTGCGGTGCGTTCGTCTTTGGTGAGGTTGTCTGATATGCGTGTGGGTTGTATGTTGTTTATGTTGTCTTCGACGTTATCTGTGTAGGAGTCTAGTGACGTTTAACCTGTTACTAAGACTTTAAAGGAAGTGACATTGGCGGAAGGCAGGAAGTGCGCATTAGCGACACTTTTCCCCGCGATCAACTCAGAAAAATTCTGTTATTGCAGCCTATTTCACTATCTTGCGCAAGGATTGCCAGTGAGTGTAGATGATTAGGACAAAGCTTCCTATTGCATCCACTGGAAATCCCAGAACTTGCAGGATCCGGCAAACCTTCCAAAAAATTAGCAAGGTGGTGAGGCTTGCCCTACTACGGGATAATACTTCTCGGCAGGCCTTGCCCACCTCCGCATCTTCCATGCCTCCTGCCACTAATGACACTTCCCAAGCCCCACAAATGGTATGTAGGTGGAATAGTTAGAATATATTAGGGATTTATTTTCATGATGTTGCAGTAAGAATGTTGTGTCTTTATCAACGGTCCGAAAAGTTCTTTCGGAGGGGGGGGGGGGGGGTATCGTCAGGTTTTCTTTCGCATATAGGTTTAACATCGAAACAAAGTCAACTTTTGAAAATGGAGCTGAACTGAACTTTTCAAAGTACTTTACGCTTGCTAGTTTTGTAGGGACCTTCATGAAGCGCAATGGAGATTAAATGTGAGTTTCATAAGTAAGACCCCAAACAAATATTCCATTTTGTAGAAAAGGTGAAAATAATGAATTGAAAGACAGATTTAAACATCAATCAGTAAGAAATGTCTCACTTTAAAAACATACCACAAGTTCTAGCTGGCTTCTTAGAAAGTTCAGTCAAGCGATACTTCCATGAAAGACTTTCATCCAACAGACCGCCAATCATGACAAGCTGTTTTCGCGCCGTTTTATGAAGATAGCAATTGCACTTTCGTCACAAAATTGTTTTGAAGACAAGAATAGCAAGAGTTGGAAGTTAAGGCAATGAAGAGATAGATTTTGTGATTAATTTATTGGAAACTTGTTTGTTTACATACACTCAACAAATGGAGTGTGGATTGATAAGCATTTATGGGAACACTCGGTAAGTTTTGATTTGCATTCTTTGTAAAACGAACCACAAACTTGTCTTCATTCCTTGACCAAACTACAATCTTGGCCAAAATACGTGGGACAAATCATAAAACGGCACTACTTCGGTCTTTGATTACGTGCCCCAGCTCCTCCTGTAAGGAGGAGGGGGGATTAGGAGACTCTAAACTTTTTTTTCTCACGTGGCGTGCAACATGGCGGACGCAACAACTGGTCGTTCCCGTTTCAGCATGACCTAAAGTCACTCTTGGCACTTGGATATTGCTGTATTGGTGTTGTCTAATCGTAATGTTTTTAATAAAAGAAATCTTCAGTTCTGGTTACACAATGAACCTTTAATAAAGCCATTAAAACCGCAATTATGGGAGAAGTTACTTTACCCATTCTGAAAAAGATCTTGGACATGCAACGTGAAAGCTTCCAAATTCTCATCGATGATGTGAAAAGCGAGATTAAATCGTTGAAAAAAGGTTTGGAGGAGGTTAAAACTTCGATTTCTTTTGTCAGTAATGTGAATGATTCCTTGACAGAAAATATTAAAGAAATGGAAAACAAAATATGCAAAGTAAACAAGTCTGTAGCCATGCTCGGAGAGGACACTCAGGACGGCCTAGACATGATGGCTGATCAACAGGAATACCTCGAAAACCAATCGCGCCGTAATAATGTGAAAATTACTGGAGTCCCCGAGTCTGAAACCGAAATTAATTGGGACGAAACAGAGAAGCTAGTAAAATCACTCATAAAAACTGAACTTGGCATAGAAGAAGAGTTCGAAATTGAGCGAGCCCACATAGTTGGTAGACATGAAAAACCCAGGGGGAACAAGCCCTGGGGAGCCAGCAGCAGTCAAGCAAATAGACCTCCAAGACCACGGAACATTGTGGCTAAGTTTACTTCTTGGAAGGCGAAGGAGAAGGTAGTGAAAAAAGCCAGAGAGGTGAGACCACAATCAATCAGATTCCTCAATAATTTCTCCAAAAGAACTTTGGATAAACGTAGTAATCAATATGAAGAGCTTGAAAATGCAAGGAAAGCAAGGAAAATTGCCTACTTTGTGGCTGGAAAATTAGTGATACGCAATAAATTTTATCAATCAAAACCAAAAGCCCATGAAGCTACCACAAGACCCCCGGATTTGGGGCATGGAGATAACAACAACGAAAATGGGGAAGAATCGGAAATATCCCTTGATACATAAAACAATCTTATTTTGATTTCTTCTTCCATGTGTCGTATGGACAATGTCGTTTGTGTTTATCATGAACTTTTTGAATTTTTTCTTCTTTTTTTGTTGGTTACAGTTTCTTTCAGCATAACATACAATGGTCAGAACTCTTACATATCCTTGTGGCATTTGCCATAAAAATGTGATTAAACGTGGCATTCTTTGCAACAATTGCAATTTTTGGCATCATACAAGATGCAGTAATATTTCTGTTTCTTAATATGAAGCTCTTTCAAATGAACCTGTTGATGTTCCATGGTTTTGTGTCAACTGCACAATAGCATATCATGAATACATTTTTCCATTTGGCTCAATTGACAATGAAACATTATCAAATCTTTTTGATTTTGACAAACCTTCTGTTGTTACCTCTCAACTTATCAACTTGCCTAACCTGCAAGACTATGATATTGATGAACACTTGCCTTCTAATATTGATTCTAGTTATCATACTATTCAAGATTTATCTTCTCCTGATACTTCTCCCACTGACCTTTCCCTTTTAAATATGAATATAAGAAGTCTTTCCTGTCACTTTTATGAGCTTCAATCTCTACTAGCTAATCTTAACATTGGATTTAATGTTGTTGCTGTTTCTGAAACATGGGATTCTTTTGCAAGACCACTGAGTACAAATGTCAGCATTCCTGGATACATCTTTCTCTCCACAAGGTCTCAAAGTCAAAATGGTGGTGTTGGTCTTTAGATCAAATCTTCTTTATGTCCTGTTCCAAGACCAGACTTAGACAGTGACAGTGATGAGTATGAGACAGTTTGGACTGAAATTGAGAATTTAAAGGATAAAAACATTTTGATTTGTTGCGCATATCGTCATCCAAGCTCTGAAATTGAACATTTTACTGAATATATCCAAATGACTTTATCTAACCCCGCTGTTGCAAATAAGCATGTCTTCATCTTAGGTGATTTCAAAATTAACCTACTAAATTATGACTCTCATACCCCTACCTGTGATTTTTTAAGTCTTCTTCTTTCTCAACATTATCCTACTAAAGCATCTGACCATTCTTCTACCATTATTGACAACATTTTCTCAAATGTTTGCAACTTAGACACCAGAAGTGGTAACATCTTAACGCAAATTGCTGACCACTTTCCACAGTCTTTGATTGTTAGCAAAGCAGGTCCCATAAACAAAACTATTTCATATTATCAACATGACTATTCAAAATTTGATCAGGAAAGATTTCTTACTGATTTTCAGAAAATTGACTTTGAATATCTCAAGGAAAACCAAAGTAATGTGAATGCTAAATTTAAAAGATTTCTTGCTAATCTTGATGGAATTGTCAAAAAGCATGCTCCTTTGAAAAAACTCACAAAAAGGGATATAAAATTAAGAAACAAGCCTTGCATAAACTGTAGAATTAAAAAAATGATGCGTCTGAGAGACAAAACTCTAAAAAGCTGAAGAAAAGACCTGATGCTGCAACTAACATTCTTTACAAGCAATTTAGGAATAGAGTTGCAACCGAGATAAAAAAAGCAAAGCCAAATACTTTCACAACTTTTTCAATGAAAACAGTAATAATATGAAGCTTTTGTGGACTGGGATAAAGTCAATTATTAGCATTAAGAATTCTCGAGTAAATGTCATCAACAAACTTAAGGATGCTACCGGTAATCCAACTACTGACTCTGCAACTATGGCTACTATCTTTAATGATTTCTTTGTGAAGGTAGCAGATGGTGTCAATCACCAAATCCTCCTAAACAAACGTGAACACTTTGGTATTCGAGGCACAGCTCTAGCCTGGTTCAACTCATACCTTGGCAATAGAAAACAATATGATCTGTAAATGGTCACAATTCAAGTCACCGTAGTGTTACATGTGGTGTACCAAAGGGCTCTGTCCTGGGTCCACTCCTTTTCCTCATTTACATAAATGATCTTCCAAACTCATCTAACAAACTATCTTTCTATCTCTTTGCTGATGACACAAACATCTACTTTGAATCTGATAGTCTGAAAAAACTACAAAAGGTTGTCAACAAAGAACTTAATAAGGTCAAGAGGTGGCTTGATGCTAACAAACTTGCGTTTCCTAGTGTTTCCTAGTGTTTCCTAGAGATGCTATTTGGGGGAGCCTCTCTGGAACAAAACTAGATACCCTCCAACGTCTGCATAATAGGGCTCATTCAATTATAGAAAATGCACGCGTACAGGACGAATGATCATCTAATTGGCTAAGTGTTGAAAACTTCATTCCATTTTTCATTCTCTGATGGCATACAAGACTTTTAACACGTTGAGCCCAGAAAGCCTTTGGGATAAGTACCCATAAAAACTCGCATACTCAAATTATGAAACAAGGAACTGCAATGATCTCCAGATCCCCAGGCTCAAAACTGAACATGCTAAAAAGGATTTTACTACTCTGCCTTAACCCTATCAGGCCTAGGGTATTTGATGCTCTAGGAAGGCTAGAGGGGGGGGGGCTGATTCAGCCCCCTGTTTTATTTCTGTTCTGAACAGCATAGAGCCTTGAAACTTGGCATGTGCATAGTACATCATGAGCTGAACCCAAAAATGAAATCTAGTTTACATCACGTGACATGCTCATGACGTAAAGATATTGCATTTTCAAAGTCAATAGGGTTCAGTACTAAAATTTTCAATCGTTGATTGCGAGAAAACGAAAGGCAGTAAAGATATGAGTCCAATTTTAGTGTATTCTATCGGGGAATAGATTTTGCTTTGAAAAGAAAAATTAATAAAAAATGATGAAGTCATCACACAGGAATTCAAAGAATGTGCGCATGCGTACGGCCAAAATAGGCATAATGATATTGTTAAATTACAAACAAACTGCGCAGTTGGATAGAGGATCAAACATAGCTTATATTCTACCAATTTCACCAAATTCCTACATTGGCTTTAGATTTTATTAGCTTTTATTGAAATTCTGCACAGACATCTCTCAGAAATTGATCGCGTTTACCCCCTGGAATGAATTTGATTTTTCTAAAAAGTTCATTTTTGATTACAAGAAGGGAGTACAAAAATTGCGACGATAATCATATTCATTCCAAGTTTGAAAACTCCAAGTTAATTTTGAGACATTTCCAGGTTATGAAAAATCCGATAAATAATTAAAATAAATTGATGTAGACAAGTCCATGGCTATCATTATTTGTTGAAGTTTCGAAGCAATTGGTAAAAATCCCTAGGCTTGATAGGATTAAAGGCTTATAACGATATCCCAGTTAATATTAGATAAATCCAACCATGGGCGCTTCAAAAAGGAACTAACATCGCACTTGACGAGCTGAAAGTGGCAAAAATGAAAATACAGAAACGCGATCCTATGGAAGAACAGCCCATTTTTAATCTTAGATAGTATTTCAATTTACGTACTAGGACACAGCATTAGGCTTTTATACGAATTTTCATATGAGCTGAAGGGGTATTGTGTATAGATAATAACAATGAATGAAAAGAAAGTCAGTTAATGGGTAGAAATACCCAGATCTTTTTCATAGATATTGCTCCAAATATAAACCATACACCTGGTTGAAACATCGGATTTGCGAGTAGAGGCAAGAAGCAACCATACTCTGTTTCTCCAATAAAGGCCTACGCTTGCAATTCTCTCTCATGCCTTCCTGCTGTGACGCTGCCAAAATGAGTATTACGGTATTACCAAAATATGGCACACTTGACAATCTTATCATATTCAGCGCAAACAATAATCTAGTAGCCAAGTTTTTGATGTTAGCCCGTTAATGTTACGTAATCTTTCTTGCAAAAGAAAAAGGATCTGGCTAATCTTTCCAATTTAATAAATAATATCAGATCTATCCAGCGGTCGGTTATTTAGAAAAATATCAAAAATATGTAATTGTAAGGGGGGGGGTTGGGATAAACAATCTCTGCAGGGTGTACCAAATCAGTTTCATATTTCCACAGGAAACGATCAATATCAATTGTACATTGGCCTGATTTTGAACATTAATCAAACTCATCAGTCAAGGCGTAAAACATTTCTTGGCAACTTTTCACCTTCACACGAATAGACGATTACGGAAAAGATGGCGGACCTCATTTCACGCAATGCATGATAGGAATATGCCCACTAGCAACGCATAGCTACCAAAATTTACGATCGCAGCATAAAATCTTGACCGCAGCTGCGATAGATTTAGGCTGTTGCAACTTTATCGTGAGATCTACACTCTTCCAACGGCATCTTCTTTTGGGCATCTGAGGGGCCCTGAAGTCTGCAAAGTCTCCTGAAAATGGCACTGTACGCTTCGCAGAGAAAAATCTAAGTTGCCAAAAGAATGCAAATTCAGAAGACGGTAGAGCTGGCAGACTTGGCAGAGAAAAATCCCAAAAGAATGCACATTTTTATTTCTGAAAGTAAGAGAGTTCGAATGCTGTGTTCGGCCGAGCGAATCGAAGACATTACAATACATCATACTTTTGCTATGCAAATTCCAAGAGAAAAGAATTTACAATATTTCATTCTATTTTCGAATGTCAGGGTTTGCTCAACGCCTCGACCCTCGACAGTAAAAGTAAACAAAGTCAGAAATCTTGTTGAAAATCTTGACGAAACGACGAAAACAGCTGGTCACTACATCTTGATATTGTAGGAGAACTAAACTGAAACTGTACTGTAACTTATTTATGAAAAAAGACTATATAAAGACGAATTTTCCGTAAAACTATGAGTGAAGACTGAAAAGAGCGTAGATCTCACGATAAAGTTGCGACGGCTTAAATCTATCGCAGCTGCGGTCAAGATTTTATGCTGCAGTCATAAATTTTGATAGCTATGCGTTGCTACCCGGGGGGGGGGGGGTACTTCACATATTTTGGGTACGGGGACGTGCCATCGGGAAGGGTATCGATTTTCACGATTTTGGTATAAGGAACGGTATCGATTTTCGCGATTTTGGTTTAAGGAACGATTTTGGTATACTTTTTCGGAAAATTGGTATAAGGTCGGGTATACTTTTTCGGAAAATTGGTATAAAGTCGGGTATACCTTTTCGCACAATTGGTATAAGGAACGGGTATGTTTTTGAAGCTTCGATGGCACGTCCCCGACCAAAACCTGGTCCAGTAACCCCCCGGGCGTTGCTAGGGGGCATATTCCTATCACGCATTGCGTGAATTGAGGTCCGCCATCTTTTCCGTAATCGTCTATTGTACCTTGGATCCCAGAAAAGTACTCCCTTTCCCCGTTTACAAAATCGCCAAAATTTGATAACAACACCTAACCACAAAAAGTTCCTTTTGATTTCCTTTGTCATTGAAAAATATCTAAAGAGGATAAAATGTTTGCTTTCATTACTTAAGGTATAAGATATTTTGAGCTATACTGTTTAAGCAATATCGTACTTCTTGCCTTCAGAGCCATGATGTTACGATTTTTTCCATTATCTCTCAAGTCTACAAGATAGCTTGCGTTTTTTCTGGCATTTGTGACTAAACTAGCACATTCTAAAACTTTTCATTTCTAATTTTGATTTTAATCGAAATCTAAAACAAATGATAAGATCAACTATACGTGGGTAAAATATTTGGTCCTTGATCTATTTGCCAAAAGAAGAAATCTGGAAATCTGCCTTGTAGTAAAAAGAGTTCTTTTTAAGACATATGGTAGTTTCAAAAGCAATTTCTTGAAACTAGAAACAGTCGAAAGTGATTCAATAACAGATAATATTTTCTAAAGACCCAACTGAACTCGAAAAAAGAAAACTATTCGTGGCCGGAAAAGCATATCTTTATTCAAATACCTTCTGCCGATGGCAATTAACATTGCATTCTCAAGTCATCTGCAAGCCTCATTCCCACTGTCGACTGTGTTTACTGTGATATTGTTGAGAATATCCTACGGTCGGTGCAAAACCTATCCAGTCTACACAAACCTACACATGCTACAAAGGCAAATGGAGCGACAGGCTAGCTGGTGTACATACCTCGATCAGAATGACCAACCCCAAGTAAATAAAACATTCTATCCAGAAATAGAGACAAGTCATTCCAACACCAGGAAAAGTAAAAGCCATTGAGCTGTTGTGATATTTTAAAAATCCATCAATGCAATCGCGACTTGATCTGAAAGCAAACAAAGGTGACGTTAGTAACAAGGTACAAACGAATTCATATCATTTTCATTTTAAATTTTTCATACAGGGTGAAAGCATTCAGCTATCAATCAAAAACTGTTCTAAAATGTGCCCTGTTAAAAAAGAAAAAAATAACAATAGCAATAAATCAATTAATAAATAACTATCTAATACTAGTTACTACATTTTCAGATGAATTACAAAAGTAAACCTATTTTTCAATTAGTCCTATCGAAAAGAAAAAGAATATTACATTGCTACAGAAAGATAAATCCAAAAAAATTATAGCGCTTATATTAACAATGATAGCAGTGAACAATAATGTTGCACGATAACCGTTACCTTTTAAATTTGGCCTGCCTTCAATTTTGGCTCCCTTTAATTTTCGCCCCTTTAATTTTCGTCCCCGTTGTGCAGAAGTTTCGCGGGAGTTTTGCTCCCTTTAATTTTCGCCCCCTGGTTTGAATTGATATGACGTAATTTGGATGGATATGGATATGGCCCCGAGGAAGAGAACACGGTGGAACTAGAACAACAAAATCACCCCTCAGACACAGGGGAGGATAATATCATTCTTATCGAAGAGTAAAGAATGTCTTGTATTTTGTATTACAATCAGAACTAAAATTTTTTCATAGAAAATATATTTTTTTGCTTCCTTTAATTTTCACTCCCTCTAATTTTCGCCCCCTAAATATTTCCGCAATTCGCCCCCTTTATATTTCACCCCCTTCCGGGGGAGGAAAATTAGAGGCAGGCAAAATTTGAAGGAACTGAGGTAACTAACTTTGCAAGGGTAGTTAGACACCGCAGAAGTTCAATCGTAGAAGTCATTTCAAGACTTTCGAAATTGCCGTTGATACATGGGCACGGGCAACTCTTTGAGCTGAAGATGCGATCGTCACAGAAATGGACACCGACATAATCATACAGAAAGAGCATCAATCTTAGCAAAAATGCCTTCTTTTATATGACTCCTGTCTTGTATTCAGTGCCAATGACATCAATGCAATAGAAAAGCAACTGAGCAAAAATTTTAATTCCATTTTCAATCGGTTTGTTGGCAACACACCAAGCATTCACTTTGGAGAGGACAAAACAAAGTCTACACTTTTTGGCAGAACAAATAAACGAACCGGCAATAAGAAACTGGACATCAGAAGGGGTTACTTCAAAATTAAACAACACACTTCAGTGATGTATCTAGGCTGTGTATTCTTGATGAAAACCTGTCTGATGAATTAATGGCTACCAGGACCCTGGGTAAAATAAAGACAGGCCGAGGTTCCTCTATAGAAAACAAAACTTTTCTTGACTTTTCTCTTCGTAGGTTACTAGCACATGCAATAATACTGCCCCACTTTTACTATGCTAGTGCTTGGTTTCAATCAATCAATAAAAGGTTAACTAAAAAAATCAAACAGCTCAAAATGAATATATCAGGCTCTGTTTGAATCTGAATGATAGAGCACATAAAGGAATGAAAGAATTTAAAGATACAAATTCGCTCCCCACAAAAGAGAGATCTGAGCAATGCATTGCTACAAACATTTTCAAATGCCTTGATAATTCAGCCCCATCCCCATCCTGTATGCCGGAGATGTTCTTAACAGTTGGCCAGAGCCGGGTCACTCGACGATCTAGAAACAAATCCAATTCAAACTTTTCAAAAGAGTAACACGGGGCAACATGGTCTCTCCTATCTAAAACCTAAAATCTCTTACAGTCTACACTCTGACCTAAAAATCTACTAAAAACGTCAACAGGTTCAAACATAAGATCATAGAGGGAAGACGGTCTGGAAACCTACTGAATTTTCAAGCTTCCAACTCCGCGTAGGCCAGACGATCCAGAAACCAAACAATGGCGTGATAAACTTTTGGACGTGTTGAGAAACGATCGTATTGAAGATGACAACTTCAAACGTCAGTTGGCTGCAAATACCTTAAGGACGTACCTTAAGGACCTTAAGAAAGCATTCGATACGGTCGATCACACAATCATGATTGAAAAACTGAGAGCATACGGCATCAAAGGGATCTCTGGAAACTGGTTCAAATCTTACCTTGATAAGGGAAAGCAATACTGTTCCCTAAACGGTAAAAAATCTAAGGCGAGAGAAGTTCAATGCGGCATAACCCAAGGCTCTTGCTTAGGCCCCCTTCTCTTCATAATATATCTAAATGATTTTGGACGAGGCCTAAAATTTTCGAAGGCAAATATCTATGCTGATGATACTAATGTGACAATAGCATCCAATGACATCGAAAAACTAGTAGCGGATGCGCAAGAGGAGTTACTTAACATCTCTGACTGGATGAGAGTAAATAAGCTAAGTCAGAACCCCTCAAAAACAAAGTACTTGGTCATAGGCCACCCTCGGAAAACAAAAGCTGTAAATATACCGAATGGATTAAAGTTGAATGACTCTGAAATAAAACGAATTTCCAAAACCAAATCATTAGGAGTAATGGTTGATGAAAATCTGAAATGGGACGAGCAATTTAAAACTGTTAAGAACAAGATTTGTGGGGGACTTGCTTCACTGCAGAAACTGAAAAATATTCTCCCTCAGTCGAAGCTATGTAGTGTATATTACGCTATTATTGAAAGTCACCTACGCTACGCAGATGTAATCTGGGGCAGTCTTCCAACAAGAACACTCGAAACTCTCCAAAGATTACAAAATAGAGCCCAGTCGATAATCGAAAGTGCCAGATTAAATGACAACTGGTCCTGTGATTGGCTGAACGTCAATAATCTTATTTCTTTTGATCGGTCAGTTATGACCTATAAGATTATGAATAAGCTAAGCCCCGAAAGCCTTTGGGATAAATTTGAGCTAAGATCAATGCACTCAAGCTATGTAACAAGAAACTGCCATGATCTTCAGATCCCAAGACTAAATACAGAACATGCAAAAAAGGGCTTCAAATATTCGGCTCTAAAAATCTGGAACGATACGCCTGTTGATATACGAGAGGCCTCAACTCTCGGTTGCTTTAAAAAACAATTGAAAGCACACCTACTGGCTGATCAAAAACGTTAAATTCAAAACACGACCCCCTGGAAGAACAGCAATATTAACAATTTAGATACTTGCCTTTGAAATTATTTTTGTTTGTTTGTTTTATAAGATTGTATATATGTATTATTAGATGCTGAAGGGTTTATTTTCGTGTATAATTATTACCCATTGTATTTCGTTCCCCATGGTATCGTACCTGTAGTGTTGTATACTAATTAGAATTAGGTTATATTGTAAAATATTATATTTGAATAAAAGAAAACTGATCTCCAAGTCCCACTAAACATTTAATGGTATATGATTTATGATTTATATGATTTATAAATCATATAAAGCTATATGATTTATTTCATCTCAAGCTGCTTATCTTCGTGTATGAATCTGTTAACTTGATTTCTCCTACCTTCTTCCACAACTTCTTTGACACTTTGTCATCTGTTCATCAGTATGATACGAGGCAGGCTCGCAGGGGTGATATTTTTATTATGCGTAAGAATACTCTGCAGTATGGCTTAAGATCTATCAGATATGCGGGTGCTAAATCCTGGAACGACATTCCGTTCATGATCAAACAGTCTCCTTCAGTAATGATTTTCCGTCGCGAAATGAAACTACATCTTTTCTCCACAAATTACCATTCCTAAATATCTTGATAGTACAACTTTCTTTCACTTTGATTGATCAAATCTAGTAAAAATGTTGCAAAGTGAAAAATAGGTTTTTAGGATAGGGGGTGCTCTCTCCTCGATTAGTCTATCTACTGAGAGAGCTCCTCCTTAAGAAATTCCTCCCCATACAAAATTCTATGTAATTATGTTGTAAAATTTATCATTTATGTTCTTTATTATTATTGACAGGGAGTCTCCTGTGGCTGTCTGGTGGCCTGCCTGGCCTTTCGTTTTGTGCTTGGTTTGCGCTTTGCCGGCCATGGGGATTGGGTTGGGCGTGGGTGCGTTTTGGGCTTTGGCTGGGGGTGCCATTTTGGGTGGCGTCGATGACTGTCGTTTTTGGGGCTGGTCTCGTCGTGGCTCTTCGTGTTTGGGTCTGGCGTGTTCGGGGGTACTGGAGTTGGACAGCGGATGCTGTCTGGCTGCAGTGTTTTAGGGCGCGTTGGATGGGGCGGGTGGAGTTGTGGCGGGATTGGTTCTGGGGATGGCCGTTGTTTGCGTCATCGGGGGTGGTGCTTCCGGTTGGGGTCTGGGGTGCATCTGGGTCTGATTTTGGTCCCTGTGGTCGGTTTGGTGCATGCTGGGCATGGGACGAGTGCTCGAGCCGGCGGCTGTTTCCGGCTGTTGAATGAAGGCGTAAAAAGCCGGATTGGCCAGATGAAAAATGACCGTTATCATGATCGTTCTCAAAAGGGTCTGCCACATAATAAAGCCTTTATTAAACGATTACTCGATCCATGCTGGAAAATATTTGGACCTTCGTTCCTTGTACGGACCTCACTGCGTTCGGTCCGTACATCAAACTGCGGTCCAAATATTTTCCAGCATGGACCTCGTAATCGTTTAATAACCGCATAGTATTCTAGTTTTAGTTTATGTGAGAGCAGTATTTGCAGTAGGCATATTTTTGTCAAAAAAAATTTCATATTGCTATTTTCATGACTTGTGCAAGGAAGAAAGAATAAATTTTATGGAACAAAAGGAATAATTTGCTGAAGCGCAGCAGGTAAACAAAATCTTCGAAGTCACATGACAATCTGCACTGCAAGTAAACATCAATACACAATAAGCACAGGCGTCGAACCCCCGCAAAACCCCAAAACCAACCACGCAAAGCATCACCGCCCCTAAGCAAATCACCCGCAGGAAGCCCCCCGGTAAGCCCACCCTAATCCTAGAGAGAGAGAGAAACCTTGGAGCCCACCATTCCCAGAATCACAGCCAGCATTCTCTATTTTCTGCCAGTTTTCAAGTTGAGACCTCTCCGTAAGATAAAGTACACTGTAATTTTAAAAACGATTATGCAACCGAACGGCACCTCCAGGAATCATAGCAAGCACCCCCAAGACCCCCAAAGTAAAACCACTCAAGGAGACAGGGCAACAATGCCCCACATGATCAATCCCGAAGCTCAACGAAGATCCGACGGCGTGCCTATGCGATGCACTCATATTCTCTCATAAAAAACCACTCATATGAAACTGTAGGCTTCATTTTCATACTAATTTGGGAGCGTTCGAAGCAAAAATAAATTAAATCTACATTTCGGCACTTTAGCATTAATGATTTTATCATGAAATGTAGGAATATTTACCGTTGAAGTGAGCATAACTTTCTGTTAGCGACATTTTGAGTGACATCCATGATGCTGCTGGAAAATCTGTCATAAGCAATAAAGAAACAAAAGATGCGAAGAAGATATTCACTGAAAACCGAATCGAAGCTCAAATTGATAACAATTATGCTTCATTTTTTTTCATTTCATTTTAAAATTGTTTACCCAGGGTACAAATTCAGTATAAATACTGTTTTACAATTGGCCCTGCAAAAAATTACTTACAAAATTAAAGAATTATATACTACAAAATTTACAATAAAAAGAGCGGAATACGTCAAAATTAAAGATATATTAATTTACAGCGATACACCTCCATATATAAAAGGTTTATTTTTCATTGATTTTGGACTTGAAGGCATTGATTGAGGGAGCCATCTTTGTATCCAAATCAAGACTGTTCCAGAGACTGGCCCCACGATAAGCAAAGGATTTTTGGCCATTGCCAGTTCTCAACATGGGTATTGCAAGGTTTGTTTTAGAGTTTCTTAACTCTCTTGGATGTACCTCGGACGATCTCACGAAGAGATCGCTAAGATATTGAGGTGCAAGAGAGTTAAGAGATTTGTAAACCATAGAACCTGTTTCTTTATTTATCAGCTTTTGTACAGATGGCCAACCAAGTCTCTGGAGCAAAGGAGCTGCAGATGCATCGAAAGGGCTATTTGTTACTATTCTGGCTGCTTTATTCTGTAATTTTTGAAGCACGTCTAGCTTTGAAGCACCACAAGAGCCCCAGACAGAACAACAGTAGCTGAAATGTGGCTCCGTGATGCTTCTATATAAATTTATCAAAGTATATAAATTTATCAAATGCTTCTGAATATGACATACAGTACGTAATACTAATAATAATAGTACATTCGTATTTGCCCTAGTGCCCGAGCAAACAGCTCAGTTAAACATATAAATAAGTCATACTAGGTTTATGTTAGCTACTACACACAGTATCAGACCACATGATGACAACTACCTCAGCAGGGGGAGCTTATTCACGCACAGGCAGACATTTAGCTGATTTATTTAGCGAGAAAGAGAGCAATGCTCTCAAAAATCAGAAGTGCTAAATGTGTGCCTAGATTACGGGAATAATGTCCGCACCCTATGCCTCCAAATATAATTTGCCATAATAACATTATACAACAACAATGATGACAAGAAACGGCATTTTGCAGTTTATTTCCTTATACTGAAGGGTATGTAGCCTAGAATCTAAGGTCAACGAGGCCCCACACAAGTCAGGTCTTATTTAAAGGATATCAAATCATATTCGAATGGAACACTGCGAACTGCGAATTGGATTTGGTATGGCGGCATAGAATAATACCACAGATTCTTTTTTTTTCATATTTGTTGCTTGTCTGTGTTAGTCCTTGGACAGTTCTGTGGGTAAGGTAAAATGATTGAAGAATGAAGTTGTATTTCAGAAATTAGCACACATTCATGTCTTATTTAATTTGCACATCATTGATTATTGGGTTTGGTAATGTCTAATTTGTTGCTTTGCTGATCTAGGGTCAAGTAAAGCTGGTTCCCTCAACAGAGTCATGACAGTCTGGTGGATTTCAAGAATTACATGATAGCAAGGAACTCAGATGTCAAAGGGAGCTTTTCATGTTCCTGATTATTGCAGTTTTTTGGAAACTTTTACTCTGATAAATGATTGCGACTCACATTACATACAGTATCCATAATGTGAGTCTTCTTGGCAAACAAACAATGGAGACATGGCTTTTTATGGACAGGTTGCTTGTATTCTATGAATTTTTGCTGCAAAAATGCACTTTTTTATGAAAAACCTCAACTCTCAGATCAATACCAAATTAACAAACTTCATCATTGAGCAAAATCATGTAAGAAAACATTGTTGGCTTGCTTCTTGTATTGTATTACTTGGAAGGTATATTCTTGATTCATGATAAACAATGGCACAGCTTTATTGAAATTTGTCACGGAGCTTTAACAGGGCATAGAAAATAGAGATCAAGGATGCTGTGAATTTTTTCAAAGAAACTCATAAGAAGCAGAGACTTGCCCCCAGTCTATTTCGTCAAAAAATTGTAAAAAGGAAAAGATAAATTTGTATTTTACTTTCAGACAGATTTATTACAGTTGACGAAATAGACTTGGGGCAAGTCTATAAGAAGCACTGAGTTATATGACGGTCTAAAATTTAGAAACTTCTGCCAACCGTGGACAAAATTTCTTTATCAAAAGATGTGTGTTAGAAAGGCAGTACCTTGGGCAGTACCTATCAAACTGTTCAGTCAAAGGTATCAAACTTTTTGAATGATACTGGAAAATTGAAGCTTCAAATTACAAAAACGTTTTAGAAAATTTGCGCTACATTTTCTTAACAGCATTACTCATCTAAACAACGAGAGCCAAGAAAAACATTAAGTTAGGACAAAATAGTTCACCACAAGAAAACAATAATTTTACATGCAATACACGATGCCGATGCATTCATATAAAGCATGTAATTCTACATTTATATACAAATACCGCATTTGCTTCTAACTGGAAGTTTGCAAGTTTGCAAAAGAAAGTTGGGCAGAGGGCGGTTAGCAAAAATTGGCAGTATTAGGCGTAGCTGGTACTAGCAAATAGAACTTTCAGTTATTCTGAAGAGAATCTGAGTCTAATGATATTTGTCTATATTTTGTAGAATATTTGAATGTGCAGAATGGTAAAATAAGATCTAACACTACCCAATCAAACAGTTAGCATGTCTAAAAATATCACTCAATCCAGACTCTTTTGTAGAATGGCGGGAAGTTGTATCAGATCAGATTGCACATGATGCAAGATATGAAACACAATGAATCACGACCAGAGAGCTACAGCGATTTGGATAGAAATAGGTCTTGACAAAAATTAAAAAGATAACTCTTTGACCCACAGCTCAGACTCCACAAACTTATACAGTCATTTGTAAATTTGTCATGTTCTCAAAAAATATGTGTAATGAGTCAAATTCTTAGATTTTTCCAGAAAATGGATATTGTACTGTATGTAGTCACTACATAGAATAGAAAATATCAAAATTTGATCCTCTAATACAGAATAAATGTAACTGCTTGTGATCAACACTTGAAGTCCTTGAACAGCTGTAACACCCACACTGAATGCATACAATTTGAATGTATCAGATCCCAAGATCCCATTCCAGCTGTAAACTGCAAAAGTAACGAAGGAAATATGTGATAAAACTCAAGTTTGAGGAAGATCATAAATCAAAACATCTGCACAAGGTGCATCTCAGTTTTGAACCAAGGACCTAGGAGATGTACCCTGCGTTAACTAATCAGAAGAAATTCTGTTTTGTGGTATGAGATTGCTCTGATTTAGGATGCAGTTCTCACTTAGGGGGCACAGTTGCCAACAGGGTCACCTTTTAGGCCTATAATAGTGGGAATTTTAAAGTTAGAATAGGACGCATTAAAACACTCATGTCAGTGACCCCTTGTGCCCACACTACCATATTTTCTGGGAGACTGGGATTGTTTCAAAAAATACTTTCCATAACTATCAACCATTCTGGGGGAAGTAACTAATCAGCTGTCGTCAGTAAAAGGAAGGGTATTATTAGATTCTAGGCCTAACCAAGTCAATCAGCTCAGTGCCTTGCCGGGCATGTCCACTAATCTTTTGGCCATAGAATTAAGAAAATGGTTAGATAGATCTCTTTCAAAGTAAAGATATCTGCAAACAAAATAGTCCTGCTTGATGTCTTGTATATATATACAGCTGGAAACTATTGCGTTGCGAGGCTCGTCTATCATATGTTATAACAGCAAAATGCCCAGGCAAAACTCCCGCAAAACTGAGCAAAGAAAATGGCAAACAAAAAGTAACCTGTCGTTCAGAGGCTGGTCCACCCTATCTAGCATCTTTGATGCAACTCCTGAGCAACTGTTAGTGTAAATCCAAGTCCATAACTGAAGGTTTTCCATCGTTGAAATAGGCTTCTTGTAAGAGCCTTTCAAGCCGTTGCAGCATCTGCCTTCAATGTGTCCAAAACGAACGAATAACGATGCCTTTGCGTGAAATAAATAGCCACAACACAAAAGCAATACTTGATTTTGCCAAAAGAAACGTCCAGGTTGCATCTGCTGTAAATATAGCCCAGGATTGCCTGGATTTCCTGAGCAATAATTTCTGACAGTCAGAAAGTCAGGAGCTTCGAGCAGCGAAAGTATCGCTTCGCGCAAAGCATGCTGTTCAATAGTCGGTCTTTAAAAAAATCAACCATATCGTCTATATAATGATTAATTCTGCTATTGGAGGTCGATGATGTTGCAGTTGCATCTCTTGGAATGTATGGCATAGACCTTAGATTTCATCACGTGGAGCCAATTTTTGTGACTTGTTGGGGACACGAGGTCTCGATTCTATTGTGTAGAACAAATGCGTAAGTGGTTTGTTCACAGAGCAATCTGCTTCGTGCGGTGGATGCGCATGCGTATTACAGCTAGGCTTTGAATTACTACAAGAGTTCTTAGTTCCATTCTCAGGACTGATTGGTCGCTAGAACCATTGGGATAACAGTAACAAGGAAAATAAAAATCTACGGAGAGTTTTCCGCAAAATTACGACACTTTGCGGCAATCTTCACTCGTTGTTATCAGGGTATGGGTAAGCGGGGAAACAAAAACACACAGAGCGACACAGTTATGCTGTAGAGTGCTTGTGTCGTGAGAGAAATACCCGTCTGTCCAAGTGGTGCGATGACTCTTTTGCTCTTAGCATAAACGTAATGTTGGTTTTGGTTTAGGCCTGTTGCTTGCATTATGGCAAGCTCAGAATATATGTTCATACCAGATTGCACCAGCAGAACAAGCAGGGACGTGAAGGAAAAAATTATAAAATAGCAAGTGAATCCCATAAGGATTCGAATTCGGGTTGCGTGCGTGCAAGGAGCCGGGGACTAGGGTAGGGCGGGATAATGTGGGTCTAAAATGAGCAAAATCTCAAAATGGATAGCTGGTAAAACGAAACTAAAATGCAAAACATTTCAAAAGTTTCGTTTAATTGACATTCAGTGCTTCTCCTTTCTTGGGAAAAAATCTCAGCTCTGACAAAGGCAGTTAAATATTTTAAAAACATTTTCTCTTTTGGCAACTAAAAAAGGCCTACTTTTTCCGACGAGCGGGAAAAGTGGGTCTATTTTCAAAACTTGTACAAAATCGGAATATGAAAGGCTAAATGATTAAAAAAATTAATGGACTTACATTTCCCAACTATTCTCTTTTCAATAAAATCACAGTCTTTGCCTTTTATCGCAAGCAATCCCGTTCCCGCGACGAAAATAAAACTACGGTCAGTATGCTGTGATCCACCATCGTTGCGACTTGCAAGTCAGTGATCGAATTTGATAATAACAGTCAGATAGTTTGCAGTATGTTTACTCCAATTTACTGGTTACAAGACAACAACTGCGGTAATAGGAAACCCGTTTTCGCATTTTAGACAGAAAACAACGTGGCAAGATGAATATAAGTGCGAACATTTTAAGCAATTCAAGGCTTCGTTGAATTTGAATTATGGCTGAATTCTCAGTAGGCCCACATTACCCCACCTGGTAAAAAAATAAAAATAAAAAGAACAATCGCGTCAATGACTTCGAAATAAACGATATTTCATTTGTAAAAGAACAAACTCTCACCTCATTGTCATTAACTTAACCAGAAAAGCAAAACAACAGTGGCAGGAGAAAGTTTCTTGGGCTTTTAAATTCTGCACAATAGGCCGTTCAGTAAAAGTTATTTTGTAAAACGAGTTGAGATACATCTAAGACGAATGTTTTATGTAAAAAGGCAGTTTACTATGTAGACATTAAAAGAAAAATAGCCAACCTTTCTTCCATTTAATGAGGAAGGATATTTCTAGCGAAAAGCTCAGTAGACCCACTTTACCCCGTAGACCCACATTACCCCCACCCTACCCTACCGCTTCGCCAATCAGCCGTTGACACAGCAAGACTGAATTATGTTTTTTATGCGCGCGCAGATATCCCTCGAAACCGAGGCAATGGGGAAATCAGAATTATTACAAACGCTCCTTTCCTCAATTCTAGAACTGACCACAGCTGAAACCATAACAGCAACAACAACGAACATAGGTGAAGGTCACATGGAAAGAGCTTAAACTGAAATACCTGAAATAAGGAGAACATCCCAAAACAAAAACAAAAACAAGACAGTTATACACACAAGTAACCCGCGGAGTTTTACCCAGTTTATCAATCGCAAGCCAGTGTTGTAAAGAAATCAAACTATTTGATTCTGGGCAATAAAAATCTCTTGCAAAGCCTGGAGTTTCTGCTCTCTCAACTAACCCTTCGATGGACTAAAACTTCCCGCCCGACGTGCGTCACTGCGAGTAACATCGATGAGCGAGTAATATTTTCTGAACGCAGTCATGCTTACCTTGAAGTAAAAATTGTTCTGTAAAATGTAAAAAATTAGCTTTGCTCAACGACCAATTTCCCATAAAGGGAATACAAACATGAAATCAATGTCACAAGAAATTTGCGATATACTTCAAAACAACGAGAATTTTGGCCTAATCTATCATAAACTGACCCCCTGGTACATCAAACCAAACATCAATAAATCAATACTAACATAGGCTAAGGACGGGGGTATAATTTTGACTTGACCTTGAGCTGTTGTCGTTGCTCTCCATTGTTTGCGGCTGCTAGATTGTAAACAAACAAAGATGGCTGGCTGGGAAATCAGCATAAAACCAACACGTAGATATCTAATTTTTACAATGTCATCCCCTATTTTCCCGGCGGTACCAATACGATTTTCTGACAGCCAAATAAAATTTCGATCAATACAAAAAGTTTCCTAAAAAGGATGCGGCCAGATTTTTTGCAAATTACATAGAAGTTCGATCAATTTTTCCTCACTATTTTTGAACCAAAATCTAGTAACCTTGAAATTTCTTGGCTTGTGAGGCTCAGAAGAGTCAAATAGGCTTGCAATTCAATGAAATAAACAACAAAGTATCTACCTCTTCAAAAATAATTTTAGTGCTTGTTTATTTTAAGGATTTTGAACACTAGGAGGGTTTACTTTGGCAGACCAAAATACTTAGGCCGATAACCATGTGAAGATCACCGGTACTTCGATAAAAAATTGAAGTATGATCCCCTATTTTCCCGAATAGCTCACCTGGCTCAAAATGTTGCTCAGATCTTGGAGAACGATTTCGAAGATGATGGTGAAAAGGCTGCGGCCAGTTTTGGAGTATTTTACAAAACATTAAATCCTTGAATTCTTCGTCTTTTGTGACAATCACCACGATATCTATTCCACGTGTTTGGAGCCCTTTAAAATGTTTGATTAACTTCAGCTCTCGTCCAAGTAATCTTTAACTTCCAACCTGTGCATTTAGCCAAGTACCGAAGACAATAGGCTAATTCCCAGGGGTCAGGAATCTTCGAAAGTCTATTGTTTGTTTTTCCTGGCAACTTTCCAGATTCACAGATTCCAACTAAATGCGGGGGCGCAAGGTCCTGTCGGTCAACGGCAAAAAACATAATTCAGTCTTGCTCGTTGACACAGGATGGCTCAACAGTCGAAATCGTTTGTTGTGGATAATAGCCAAGGGGCCGCAACGCATCGATGTTAAAAATGCTAATACGCATGCGTACCTACTGTATGCACGGGGGACACTTAATTTCCGCGAACAAACCCTATCTCATCTCCCCAACAATGACGCTATGATGGTTTTAAAATCAGTGGTCGAGTGTTACGATTGCCCCCGTAAATTTGAGTGGATCAGTTGAAAAAACTGAATCGACTGAAAAAAATTGCTTTTTCTTTACAAATTTGAACTTTTAACTTGTTACATAGATGCACGGTGCTCGACCAGATTAGAAACTGAATCAAAACGTGTTACAATTGCCCCTGACATGGTCAGCTATCCATATTTCCTACCGGGTGTCCCAAAAAAAGGTAACAGATTTTATTGGGGCTAGCGATAAGAATTTAAGTTGAATCGACCCCTGATAAGTTTTGAAGTACTCTTAGATAGTTAACTTGAAGATTGATACCTTATTTGTTGATATTGGTGCATCAAGAGATGGAATATTAATCTTGAATATCCAAATTTGACTCCTCCTCCAAACCAGAGCTTTTGGGGTTTGGCCTAAGCGGTTAACTCGCTATGCTGTGGAATCTCCTCAATCATAGCCAAGTACAAACAAGAAACGTCGTGCTTAGGAACACAATTTAGTGGAAACCTGGCTTTGACCTTCACAATCAGATTCAAGAATTTAGCACCGAAGGGACCCCTTTCTTGTTTCCACAAAAACTTTGAATAACACCTGCCTGAGAAAAGTTATTCATCAGCGAAATAAGTCCTGTAGGCTTTAACACATAGACTATCCTGTAATCTTCATTGCTTGAATGAAATGTTTTTTGCATCATCTCTCACGAAATTATTACGAAACAAGCAATCGTATATGCCCAAGGGAACATAAAAAATGCTCGTTCGTGCTTGGCTTGGTGTACTTTTGTAAATGCATTTTGACTGGAGAAAACATTCCTTGGTGACTATATTCATTAATTTCTTTGCTAGTGTTCAGTTTTTTACGGTCTTTTCAAACGGGTACCCAAAGGACCAATCCTTGTCCAAAAATGTCTTTGGCTGAGGAGATTCCCCTAACCAGCGCGTTAGCAGTTTAGGCCAAAACCCAAAAGCTCTGGTTTGTAGATGGACACAAATTTTGGCTTTCGAGATTAATATTTCAACTCTTGATGCGCCAATATCAACAAACGAGGTATTAATCTTCAAGTTAACTATGGAAGAGTACTCCAAAACTTAGTTGGGATCGATTCGACTTAAACTCTCATCGCTAGTCCCCATCAAATCTGTTACCTTTTTTTTGGGACAACCGGTATTTTCACATCTCATAAGCTGTGGAGCTTAAAAGTTTTAATGTAGTTTTGATCCTAAATAGATGTAATTTCTTAATGAAACTGTGACATGTCCTGCTAAATGAAATTCTTTGCTCAAGAGCAACATCGTTCAGACACAAATTCACATTGAAAGTACGTTTTTACTGTCGTGCTCAAAAACATCTTTTCCCATCGAAAATTCTGCAAACTTGGCTGAATATTCCTGAATCACAAATCGAATGTAGAGGGTTAGAATTAGCATGTTCTGTGCAAAAGTCATATTTTTTGCATTTTTCTGCAAGGCACCAGAGCCATTGTTACAGTTGTCCCCGGTCTCCCCTACTATAAAATGTCTAAAGGCAGGGATACCACAAAAGAAAGCGCGCGGAAGAAAAGACGATTATTTCTTAAATTAAATATTGATAACAGAAACATACGAGCTGATATTTTCCTGGCATACCAGGCTTCTTCAGAGCTAACCAGTCTAGCTCTGGTCTCGTTATGAGTCCAAATTTGGCACTTTTGTCGCATGTATATTAGAGTATATAGAAATTGCTTACCCGTAAGTTGGAATGAGAAGGAAAATTCCATGCATTATCGGAGCAGCCGTTTCACATGTGCTTCCTTTCATGCGGCAAAAGAAAACTCCGAATGTCATAGCCTGAAAGAAGGAAAATTAAAAAAAAACTATGTTTACGTGCTTGTGCTCTACGGGGTAAGTCAGCAAAATATATTCTTATTTTTTTATATTTGATTTAATTAAGGAGGGTTGCCCTTCAGCCGGAGCTGTTTTACAAGGGGCCCTCAACTTAAAAACACTACTGACAATATAAAATTACTGAGGAACAGATTAAATACATTATAAAAACCATAACTTTAAAAACCCAATAACAATTTACAAATTTTAAGATGAAAGGAAAGAAACATAACTTCTAAATCGACTGTTAAAACTATTTAGGAAAGATGCCTGTTTTGTATCAGCAGGAAGGTCATTCCACATTTTTGCTCCTCGATAAGAAAAACAGTTTTGCCCATTACTTGACTTTTTCTTGGGTAGTCTTAGATCTGTCTCTGTATTTCGCAGGACATACAAAGAGCACTTTGAGTTTCGGGTGAAGAGGTCACACAGGTATTGTGAAGCCAGTTCATGCAGGGACTTGAGGACCATTGTTTTAGATTCACCAGCTATAACTTCTTCAATGGTTTTCCAACCCAGCCCCTTCAATAATTGGTCTGTTTGGGGTGTCAAAACTGCTGTTGGCTATAAATTGTAGCAGCTCGGTTTTGAAGATTTTTCAACTGATTAAGCTCAGTCGAGCAGGCACAACCCCAAACAGAGCAATAATATCGAAAGTGTGGCTAGACAATACCTGTGTAAAGAGTATTCAGTGTTTCCTGTGGTAGGAAAGTTTTAGCATGCTTTAGAAAGCCAATGGCTATATACGCTTGATGTGTTCCTTCCAGTTAAGAGAGCTATCGATATGCACACAAAGGAATTTAGTTTCTTGGATTATTTTGAGCTTATTATCACGAATTTTCAAATCCAAATCCTCATTTTGATTTTTGAGGATGTTATGTTTTTGCTCAGGGAAAACTAGCATGGAGTTTGTTTTCGTGAAATTTAAAATGTGAATAAACCCAACAGTTTTTTGCAGTTATGACACTGAAATCACATGAATAGTCAAATGCATAATCAAAAAATAGCGACATCTCGTTAATCACCCCGATTTATTGACGTTTGAAAACCCCTGTTTCGGAGAGAAAAACGCGCAGTGAAAGTCTGAATCGAGCCTGGTCATGACGTAGAACCCGGGATGAACCATTTGTGATATATTGTTAATTCCGCAGTCACCTTGGTTTCGTTGATGATCTACAGGATTCTTCTAATAAGATGTTTGCATTTCGATCCTAAATCGTAACTTTAGAGAATGTGTGATGCAAGCTTTACTTCGACAAATATTGAAACCAGTTATAAAAGAAGTTCCGATTTTAGCAGTGCAGTTAAAACTGACTATGAAGTAGAGATGAAAGGTCGGTGAAAGGTGATTCCTAGTAGGCCGAGGCTTAGCGAGAAGGGAAGCCCGGCGTTGTTTTATAGAAGACTTTTAAGACGATGAGCTGAAACCCTTCCAAAATAGGCCAAGATGAGCTAGCAGATTAACAGACAAGAAATAACAATTCGACAAAAAGGGATATATATATACATATATATATATACATTTCTATCCACTCAATAGACCATTTCGCAATTTGGAAAAGGGACTGAGGATAGCGCGGCCCATTCTGACAGCATTGGCAACAAGTCGGAAATCTAGGGAATCGCCTCTTCTGCAGTGCAAAGTGTACGGCTGGCGGCTCGCTCTCATCTCTCTCCAAAACGGAGTTATTTTCGATTTATTTGCAACTTCCAAGAGTTATGCGATGCTTGTTTAGTATGGTAAGTGTTTTCCTTGGATTATTTAGCCGTTTTGCAATCTTTTTGCTCATTTGTAAATGTATTTTGAGCCATTTTATTTGAGTGGTTTCCCTCGAGTTTGAGGCGGCTCAAGTTAGGCCTATTGATCTTGCATCATCTTCCTCGACTTCAATTGACTTGGTTTGACCTGTTATTGCTTGTTAAAGAGCCACTGCTGAAATAAGTGCTTTGCGCGCCCAGAAAATTGAAAGGAGGTAAATAGCAATGGCGACAAAGAACAATGTCTTGTTTGCGCTTATTATCGTTTATTGTTTTATATTTACGCCATTGCTGAAACAAGAACTGAACATTTTACGCGTATTAACCACAATTCTATAGGCCCTTTCTTTGCCTATAGCGTCTGTTTTATTATGTTAATTTGAAATACAGTCCTTGTCATTTTCTTTTGTAATCTAAACTTCATATTTGAACCGTTCGATATGGCAAACTAAACCGTACAACAACGAGAACGACAGGAAATAATCCACATATTTACGGATCACCCATCATGACCGTCCAAGAAGAAAGCGATGAAGATAATGACGGAGGAGGCAACAGTGAAATTGAGGTAGGCTTCTTTCCACATCCGCGATAACGTTCACATGCTAGGGCAAAAAACACTTTTAGACACCCAGAAAGTCAAAGAAGCAATGCATTGTGGGATTCACATAAGCGCAAAGCACTCATGTCAGCAGTGGCTCTTTAAATTCATCAAAACATTACACAATCTCATTGTGAATCTTTGGAGGATTCCAAACAATACTTTTAATTTGCTTGCATTGCCGTAAATGCGTTCAATTCAGAAGGCTGGTCAAAAGCTACATGCCCTTTCAAGAATTTCTCATTTCCTTGATACTGAGCAGCTGAAACGAATAATGAAGGCATTTATCTTGTCCCAATTCAACTACTGTCCTCTTGTATGGATGTGCTGTGACACAACATTGAACAATAAAATTAACCATATTCACGAACGGGCATTGCGAATAACTTACAAAGATATGAGATCAGATTTTGATACGATGTTACTGAGAGACAATTCGGTCCCACTCCACATAAGGAACTTACAATTGCTAATGACTGAAGTCTTTAAGACAAAATTGAGCCTTAATCCCAGCTTCATGAAGGACATTTTCGTTGAAAAATAGGTTTCTTATGGGTTAAGAGGCTGCCATAACCTATCCTTGCCACAAGCATGCACTACGAGCTATGGCTTAGAGACAATATCGTTTCTTGGGTGTAGATTATGGCAGGCACTTCCCAATGACCTAAAACAGTCAGATACTCTCTCCAGTTTCAAAAGGAAAATCAAAGCCTGGAGGGGAGAGGAATGTAATTGTAGAATATGCAGACCTTTCGTGGCACAGGTTGGGTTCTTGAGCTGATATTAAATTTTCTGCTGTATTTACCGAAAAAAAAAAAAGTAAGAAAACATTGTAAATATTAAAAGCATTGTAAAAATCTGTAAAACGTATCTGTATTTAATCATTCGGAATTTTATTTATTTTTTAATTTTTTCTTACAAATTTTACTTTTTTAGATAGTAAGCTTGAATTAGCTCTCAGTTATAGCTATTGTATCTATATGTATATATATCTTGTATATTACAAGGAACAGGAAGCGCTTCAAAGTCAACAACAAGCCAACTGCAACAAGAAACACCAACAGCAAAGACTGCAACTCAGAACCGATGCTTCAGAAAGACACTCGAATTGTGAAAGACGCCAAATAGAAACGAAACGAGAAGAAACGAAAGAAAAGGGTACAGGTACACCCGAGGTGGCTTTAGATTCATGGAATCAGCCACCGGCTACGAAGGACCGAAACAAGTTGGGACGGCGAATCTCGCTCGACGAAACATCAATCTGACATCATATGAAACAGCAACAACAACAACAAAGAAAAATCTGACGTGAAATAACAGAGGGAACAACACCAACAACAACAACATCAATCAGAATAAAAGACAACGAAGAACAACAGCAACAAGAACGGAAATAGAGAACACAACAACATCGAAGAAACAATCTGACGTAAAATGACAAAGAACAACAACAACAACAACAACATCAATCAGAACAAAGACAACGAAGAACAATAGCAACAACAACACCAAGAAAGAACACAACAACATCGAAAAAACAATCTTGTTGGGGAGACGAACTCGAAAAACCTTTGTCTGAAAACAAGAGAATCTGGGCCTATCGTCTGGGCCTACCAAAAAAGTTGTCGAATCTGCGCATATCGAGGCTGCGCATATCGAGGCTGCGCAGAGCATTGAGTTGCATTGCTGAGTTATTAGCCAATCAAATCGTCGTACTTTTCTCCTGTGCAGGGAGAAAAGAGGAGCTGCGACTTTCGCGCCTAAATTTTTGCGGGAATCGAATTTAACGTTCACTTCACCACAGCCAAGCCAACGACCATTTTCTCGGGTATTCGCTGCGTTACTGTGCTGAAGCATCTCTTTTTACGTTCATACTGCAGATTAATTTGTTGGATGCTGTTTTAATGCAATTAAAATCGTGCTTAGGGCTAAGATATGCCGAGTTGGTAAATTAGGTTTTTGATTCTTGAACATTGGTTTTGATTTTTGAATATTTGAAGTGTGGGCCTAAGCCTACACTACAGAAAGGTGTTTTTTTATTTGAGGGCAAGAGAAGAGAAAGGTACCGAGAAAATATAATTTTGGGTGGCTGTTGTGGGGTGGCTATTTTGGGCTGGTATTTTAGGGTGGGTATCTTGGGTCGGGCATTGTGGGTGGGGTATTTTGTGCTTGGTATTTTGAGAGGGATTTGGGGTGACAGGGGATGTGAATAGGGAGAAAGAAACTTTAGTGATACTTGATGTGTATTTGGGGTGGGGAGAGGGGCGGGAAACCTGGTGGGTACTTCACTATAAATTTATACAGGGGTGTGCGCCACCAGGATTTCTGGTATGACCCAATCCCAGAATTTTGGTCAGACATTGATACCCTATCCCAGAGTATAGGTCAGATATTGATAACCAATTACAGAATGTTGAAGAAGTAACAAAGAACAATTCAACGGTGATCTTTTGTTATCATTTGTTGTTTATATCATTTCTATTTCTCATTATCAGTTTTTTACTATTTGTTATCATTTTATCTTCTGCCTCGTCAAAAATTTCAATACAAAAGAAAAGATTTCCTCTCAGCTATGGTCACAAGCAGAACAAATCTGTTTTGGATCAATGGGGACATTTAACACCCATTACCAGAATTTTTATTATAGCAGTCAACCCCAATCCCAGAAAATTCAAAGTGAAAGTATACCCCAATCACAAAAATGTTCCAGTGAAAGTATATCCCAATCCCAGAATGTTCAGGCCAAAAATTACCCAAAATGGGTGCATATTCCCTCTATTCCACAAAACAAGAACTTTGGCCACATCTGAAATACCTGACAAAGTTCCAACTAATCAAGGGAGCAATATTATGCCATATTTTCTTTGTAGACAGTCCACAAAAAATGCTTGCTTTTTTAGATCAGATTAGGACTACGCATACTAATGTAGACCCAAACCCCTCCTTGGAAAGAAATTCAGAGTTTGTGGTAACAAAATTGAAGATTGGGATGGTGTGCAGCTGTTGTGCACATATTTTAGAGTTGACAAGGTTGATAATTGCCAAGATCTTTATGTCTGTCATGCTCATTGGAAACAATGGTATAACTTCAATTATAGATTAAGAGCATTGGGTGCACAAACCACTGTCAGTTGCATTGACAATCTTAATGAAAGAGCTCTTGGTTTAAGAATGGAATCTCCTACAACATCCTTATCATCAGCAATATTTTCAGGAAGTAATGCTGTGCTGTTATGTGAAAAGGGCCAGCTTAGCCACTCCATCCTGCAATTTCTTGACTGCAGATCTCTTGTCAGCCTCATGAAAACATGCAAATCTCTCTCTGCAGTCTTACCTTTATGATGACACTATTTGGAAAAGTTTCTTTTGGAAGATTTCCTTGTGGATAGAGCTCTAACAGAAATGGCATGCAAAGAATCATATCTCACAATATGCAAGCACAAAAAACTGCAAACACACATTTTGCAATTCTAAAAAATGAAGAAATTGAGTGATAATTTGGTAGAAAATTTCAAGGCAATACATCAGCTATCTGTGTGTGAGAATAGGGAAATTGGGGGGAAATTAATTCATCTTTGATAATGTTTGCATTAGTTGGTTGTATTTGATGAGTTCTGTTTGGATCTGCCCTGTTTTGTTTGGAAAAGAAAAAATATTGATAAATCATGGAATACAGTATTTACTTTTGCGAGTAATGCATCCTTGGTTGCAGTGTATGCCTTCTATGAAGCACTTAAGAGACCTTTTAGCTATTCTACAAAAGAGCCTGGATCGAACATTATTTGTATACCTTTTATATGCAAGGTTCGATTGAGTGGTGTTAGGGTGTCTATCCCTTTCCTTTAGTGCACATTCAAAAATTCTGCAAAATGTACCAAAATATCGTTCAAGTCTGATTCTTTTTAGAACAGCTGACAGGTCTATGGTAATCTCCATGTTAGTGCAGTCTCTTAGTGTATCAATCGTGCATTTCATAACACAAGCATGAAATTTGGCAAAAATACTCAGTTTGACCTGCTGAAAACGATTCCGATGAGACACAAGTCGAAAAATACCCCCAAATCTATTTATAGACTGGGGGTTCTCGGTCCCAGTCTTTTCTCAAATTTTTTCCTTCTTTGGCAAGCAATATGTAGTAAACACTTGAAACTTGGTACAAATACACAATTCAACATGCTAAAAACGATGCCGATGAGAAAACATCCAAAAAATACCCCCAAAGCTATTTATAGACTTGGGGGCACCGGTCCCATTCTTTTCTTAGGTCCCTGCTTCTTTTGCGAACGATATATAGTAAACATTTGAAACTTGGTACAAATACACAATTCGTCATGTTAAAAACGATGCCGTTGAGAAAACATCCAAAGAATACCCCCAAAGCTATTTATAGACTTGGGGGCACCGGTCCCATTCTTTTCTTAGGTCCCTGCTTCTTTTGCGAAGGATATGTAGTAAACATTTGAAACTTGGTACAAATACACAATTCGTCATGCTAAAAACGATGCCGTTGAGAAAACATTCACAAAAATACCCTCAAAGCTATTTATAGACTGGGGGCACTCGGTCCCAGTCCTTTCTAAAGTCTTTTTCCTTCTTCGGCAAACGATATGTGGTAAAGACTTAAAAATTTGTACAAATACGAAATATGACGTCCTGAAAACGATGTCGATGAGACAAAATGATAAAAAACCGAAAGCTATTTATAGATCAGGGGCACTAGGTCCCAGTCTCTTTTTATCTCTTGCCTCTTTCAGCAAACGATATGTAGCAAACATTCTAAATTTGGCACTAATAAATAATTTGACATGCTGAAAACGATGCCGATGAGAAAAAACACTGAAATATACCCCCAAAGCTATTTATAGTCTGGGAGCACTCGGTACCATAAATCATAAAGTACCATAAATCATGCGGGAGCAAATGTGACAAACAACACTATGAAAGAGCTCTCAAACGAAAGAATACTGAAATGTCTTCACAAGCAGCAAAAGGTATTGGAACAAGGTCATCTTACGAGTCACAAATCTTTCTAGAGGCCACCTGCTTTTTTGTGAGGAGGAGGAAGAAGAAGAGGTGACTCTACGAAAAGCAAGCACTATGAAATTGGACTTTTGTGTTAGATCTGCAGCATTGGCTTTGGCTGATGATAAGATCCTGGCCAAACTAAGTGAGGGAGATATGATAGCGACTGATGAAAAGTATCACTACCGATGCCTCTGTTCTTACTATGCAAAAGCAAGGGAAATCAACGGGAAGGATGAAGTTGGCAGTGATGAGTCACCAATAACATATGGATTATTGTTCTTTCAGAGGTAATGAATTCTATAATGAAGAAAATTGAGCAAAGTTTAGCAGCACAGACAAACTTCCCATTTTCGAATTGAGTGATATCAAAACAACGTTCTCAAAATTCTGTATAATAAAGCTGTCAATGCTGGAGACCTATGAGCCTCACTGTTCGGTCCGTACAAACTAACCAAGGACAATCGAATAACCGATCTTTCATAGCTCCAGACTATTTTCGAAAGATCAGTGTTCTGCTCCTAACGTGTTAGGAGGTTGCTCAAAGCAAGCAGAGGAAAAGAAGTTCTATTATCATCGGAAGAAGTAACAGGAGATGCTCTTTTTTATGCTTGCGTTAGAAGCTCAGATGACGACGGATTATGCCTTGCTGAAGCAGCAAAGATCGTTCGAAGAGAAATTCTAAAGAATAGATATTCTTTCAAAGGAAAATGTCTATTGGTAAGTTGCTACTTCCTGCAATTCAAGGTATGTTTGGGCACAATCGTTGGAGAAAATTCAGAATTTACCTGAACCAACGAACTGGGGATGGAAGGAGACTGACGATGGATACGAGCCCTTGTGGATGACACAACCAGAGGCATCAAAGGCCCTTCAAGTACTGAAAAATTGTGGCTGCAGAAAAAAATGTACTTCAGCTAGATGCACTTGCAAATCAATCAATCTCCCATGCACCGAACATTGCAAATGTGGAGGACAATGTTAAAATTAAACTTGTAAATTGATTTCCTTGATCAGCATGAAATTTGTGATATAGTTGAATACATTTTTCAATTTGACTTTTATTTTCAGCACCTTACTTGTGACAACTTGGGAAATTTACTTCATATTATTTGCAAAAATAGTCAAGACACTCAAAAGGATTGAGACCGAGCGCCCTCAGTCTATAAATAGCTTTCGGAGAATTTTTCGGCTTGTGTGTCCTCGGAATCGTTTTCAGCATGTCAAACTGTGTATTAGTGCCAAATTTCAAATGTTTGCTACATATCGTTTGCTGAAAGAGGTAAGAGATAAAAAGAGATTGGGACCTAGTGCCCCTGATCTATAAATAGCTTTCAGTTTTTTATTATTTTGTCTCATCGACATCGTTTTCAGGACGTCATATTTCGTATTTGTACAAATTTTTAAGTCTTTACCACATATCGTTTGCCGAAGAAGGAAAAAGACTTTAGAAAGGACTGGGACCGAGTGCCCCCAGTCTATAAATAGCTTTGAGGGTATTTTTTGGATGTTTTCTCAACGGCATCGTTTTTAGCATGTCGAATTGTGTATTTGTACCAAGTTTCAAATGTTTACTACATATCGTTTGCAAAAGAAGCAAGGACCTAGAAAAAGACTGGGACCGAGTGCCCCAAGTCTATAAATAGCTTTGGGGTGTTTTTTGGATGTTTTCTCATCGGCATCGTTTTTAGCATGTCGAATTCTATATTTGTACCAAGTTTCAAGCGTTTACTACGTATTGTTTGCAAAAGAAGCAGGTACCTAAGAAAAGACTGGGACCGAGTGCCCCAAGTCTATAAATAGCTTTGGGGGTATTTTTTGGATGTTTTCTCATCGGCATCGTTTTTAGCATGTCGAATTGTGTATTTGTACCAAGTTTCAAGTGTTTACTACATATAGTTTGCCAAAGAAGGAAAAGACTTGAGAAAAGACTGGGACCGAGAACCCCCAGTCTATAAATAGCTTTGGGGGCATTTTTCGACTTGTGTCTCATCGGAATCGTTTTCAGCAGGTCAAACTGAGTATTTTTGCCAAATTTCATGCTTGTGTTATGAAATGCACGATTGTGTCTTATTTTGACACTAAGAGACTGCACTATGTTGAGTAAAGTACTTCTGCACACATGAGTGTGCTATAGATTTTGACTGTAATTGTTGTCAATGAGAAATAAATTTTATTTCTCATATATATACAAGAACTCTCTCTGGTCTTCTTGATTGCGTTTTGGTTTATCATTAGGTATGTTTGCAATGGATGTTGTGTTTTCTTATGTTCTGTTTAGTTTGGAAAAGAAAAGTTGTCAACATATCATAGAGACATGGTTTTGCTTTGTATGACTACTTATGCACTGTATGTACCATACTTAAATGTTCTACATACGTAAATGTTCTACATACGTAAATGTTCTACATCCTCTTTGGTATATTTCTTTCCAGTGCTATTGGCAAAACTAGATTGGTCACATGTCGGTATACAACAACATTTATTCTAGTCTTGTTGTTACAGTTTATTTTCTGTTTTTCTTGATCTTCCTGTGGCTTGTAAGTTAAACTGATGTGATATGATATGATGATATCCGTTTGCCAGTCAGTCTGTTTTGTTTTCCACTCTACTAGATTATAACAGCATTACAGTACAGTACAAGGATCAAATTTCAAGTAACAGCTCTGATTTGAAGTCTAAATATAATAAACTGATTGATGTGTTCTGCTGTGGCAGTGTTATCGACTCTCCATAATAAGATTAAGAAGGCCAAAAAGGATGCTTTTTTAAGGCCTTGATTGGGCCTGCTTTTCCATAGGCCTACCTACTTTGTCTTTGTTCTTGACGCTACGCTATAGACGCTTTGGCCCAAAAATGTACGTCCCAAATGACTTTCCGTTACTTAACAGTCAGCATACTTTATTTTCCCTGACATTTTATAGTTGAAATCCTTGAAATCTGTATTTCTCCAAGTGAAAACTACGCTGGAGAAAGACGAAGCTCCACCGGCGTAAGCAACACAACAACAAAAAACATGGCCGTCAACTAAATCCTACTGCGGCTGCGCAAATTCGACAACTTTTGCCGAACCAGTCTTCTTGATCAACACGGTCACAAGATTCAGGTCGACAGATCTCCCCAACAAAATCTTACGTGAAATGACAAAGAACAACAAGAACGGCAACCGGGAAACAATGAAGAAGAATGACAAAACAACAACAACAACAGCAAGAAAGACGAAGCTTAAACGTTTTATGAAGAACCGGAAGGACCTTATGTGGACATAAATTCCTGTAATTAAAAAATCTTTGACTATAAATATAGGTTGACTTCTTAAAATTATTCAGTTGCTCTGAAGATGCCCCCAGTGGGCGAAACGTCAGCACTGGAAAAGAAAAAGCGCCAAAGACCAAACAGATGCCCGTTTCTTTGAGTAGTTAGGCCAAGGGTGTTAGGACACGGATATTTTAATTACGCATTTATTTACCTTGTTTTGATCTTCATCTTATTTTCTTGTCTTGTTTTCTTCTCTGTTCTGTTTCCTCTTGCTGATGTAAATGCCTCGTGTTATTTAAATATATCTTCCTTGTATTCCTGTGTCTTAGCGCGCCTTCGTAGAAGAAAGGTTTTTAGACCGCTGTGCCATATTAAATACTTATGGGAGAGTCATCACCGCAAATTTCCATTGTTTTTCATCGTCGAATGCGCGACACATTATGGCTTCGCAATGTTGCTTGAGCGGAGGAGAAAAGACCACTTCCACTCATAACATTTCAGGGGGCTGGCTCTTACAAAACCACAGCTGTGCTAACAAGTAAAAACAAAGTGGCTACTTTGACTTGAAACCACGCCTCTGTTTATACAGTACTCAAGTGCTGAGTAACAAATTACAATACAGAGCGGATGTGTCTTTCAGATTTCTTGAACTGATTCTTACATTCCTTCTCGAATTTTCTATTTTGTATTAAGGACCCCAGAGTTGACTTTCTTATAAGATTTTCTTATGGAGAAGTAAACGGCGCAAGGAAATATTCTGGAAGGGCACAAGGAAACAGACAAGAAAGATTGGAAGAAACTCCGTCTCTCGGGCTTCAAAATCTGATAATCTAGGAAACCTTCGGCACTGGGTCAAAAGCGCAGTTTCTAATAAAAATAAACGTAACGCTGCTCATACTCTGGTCAGCTTATTTTGGTCTTTGCCGTAATATCATAAAAATGCGCAACTTGCATTTTCTGCCTGAGCCCGGTCTCGATTTTCACACTTCGACGGGAGACAAGACAAATGCTCTCGTTTCCTTGAACTCAAAGTATTTTTTTTTCTTTCTTATATATTCCAATAAAAAGTTACAATATATTTACGAGCTACACTACACTACTTACAGAACTACTCTACAATATGAGCTACCCTACACTACTTACATAATTACCCTACAATACTACTACAACGATACCCCAAGGAGCAAAAAAGCAATGTCTACCCTGAGGCCATTAACATATAGATATATAATATAAAAAAAGAAGAAACTAGTCAAAATATAAGACAAGAAAATAAATGACATGAACAAAAAGAACAACTACATAAAATCTACTCGTAAATTACTACTAAACGGGGAAAGGTGGTGGCATGTAATGAAGTTTGGAATTATCTTAATCAAATCGACCAGTTTTATGGATATACTGCAAAGTTAATTGTAATATATTTCTATTAACTTCATTGGAAAGTTCTTTATCACCATACAGTAAGAGCTCCGTAAGAACCTTATTTGAAGGATTAATGTACCCAAATGGTCTCAGTAGCGAAAGGACTCCAGCGAGAAGATCACGTCGTTCCTCATCAAAAGAAGGGCAATGCAACAAAAAGTGTTCAGTATCCTCAACACCGTCATTTGTGGGGCACATTGGATTTATTGTATCCCTAAAATTGTGCTTGAATTTGTGAAAGTTCAATGTGCTTAGGCCAACCCTTAGTTGAGTAATATAGGATAATCCTTTAGGGTCATGAATACCAAAAACGGATTTTGCAGGAGGGCGTATTATGGATAGCAGCTTTGACTTAAAAACAGCAACAGTTGGTGCAGTTCTAATTTCTGGATCAAGTTTGTTCCATTCAGATAAGCAGTGAGGATAGAAGGCAGACTGAAATTTTTCTGTCCTTGCCCCTATTCGCCCAACGACATCCTGATTGCGAAGAGAGTATTGGGACTGTTGAAACGGTGGAATTGGACTCATGGTATATGCAGGTGTTAAATCATTCATAAACTTGTAAAACAAGCTGAGGCGTCTACTCCACCTTCGAAGGTTTAGTGATTCCCAGCCCAACTCCGTGTATAGCTTCTCTCGCGATGTTCCTCTCCATGTTCTTGTCACAGCTAGTGCAGCAGAGTACTGAACAGATTCTAATTTTTCCATCATATTTGACAAGATGATATTCTGACTGAATGCACATATTTTTGCAGGAATGTGGTAAATCACATCCCCATAGTCTAGATGGGGTCGCACATAGAGTTTGTATAGTTCATTTAAGGTATGCCTGGGCAGATAACTGGAGAGATATTTCAACATACCTATACCCTTTCTTGTTTTAGAGATAGCTTCTTTAATATGAGCAGAAAAAGACAATTTTGCGTCAAGGACAATTCCTAAGTGTTTATGTTCATCTACTTTCTTCACCGGTGTGTTATTAAAAAAAATGTTTGGATGATCAATTTCGATTTTTTTCCTTGAAAATGTCAATTCAACAGCTTGCTTTTGAGGATCAGGATTAAATGACATTTTCCAGTCGTGAGCCCACTGTCTTATCAACTCCAGATCATGGTTCATGTCATTCGCAGCTGTAATGGGATCCTTTACTACTGTGAACAACGACGTATCATCAGCAAATAGCTTTACATTGCACTTTAGATCTCTAGTTAGATCATTTATATACACAAGAAAGAATAAAGGACCCAAAATAGAGCCCTGGGGCACACCAGCAGAAATATCTCCCCAGGTAGAACACTGCCCATTCAGAACGGTACGCTGTTTTCGATCTTTTAGAAAACTTTGGACAAGAGAGAGAAGTTTTCCTGACACACCACAGCGTTTTAATTTATAGATTAGACCATCATGTCATACCCTGTCAAATGCTTTAGAGATATCAAGATATACAGAACGAACATCAAGAGGAGGATTACAGTCGAAGGCCTTATAAATCGTATGTGTTATTGAGATTAGCTGATTGATTGTTGAGTCACCGGGACGAAAACCTGATTGATTCGGATTTAGTAGGTCACACGACACGAGATGTGAGTATAACGAATCATAAATGATTTTCTCAAATATTTTCCCAAAAATTGGAAGAAGAGAAATAGGACGGTAGTTACCTTTCACATTTTTCTGATTTTTCTTATGAACTGGGACTACATTAGCATATTTCCACATTTTGGGAAATGAACCACTCCTCAAACAGTTTGTGAATATTATCTTTAATGGAATGACTAATGCAGCATCACTTAATCTTATCATTCTTACAGATATATCATCCCAGCCATGTGCCTTATTGGGATTAAGTGATCTTATGATATTTAGTATCCTATCCTCAGAGATGATAACATCATTTATCAGAGTTGCAATTACTGGGCTATCTCCTGGAATTTCACTGTCTGTGCCAATTGTGGTACACTGGAGTATAAAATAATCATTGAACAACTGTGCCTTTTCAGTAAAATCCGTTATAAATATTCCATTCTCTAAAATAGGTGGTATTATGGGAATTTTTGCCTTGTTCAAAACAGTATTGATCAAAGACCAATATGTTTTGCTGCAAGTCTCAGGATTAGCCAAATCTTTCCCTACTTTTAGAAAGTAATTTCGTTTAGCATCCTCGACCAATTTCGAACCTTCAGATACCATTTTTTGTATACCCTCAAGCTTGTCGTCTGGCTGACCTCTCCTGACAAAGTTTTTATAAGCACGATTTTTGTTCCTTAAAAATTTTTTGATATTTTTCGTTATCCAAGGTGCTTTGCGCGGCCTAATCGTTTTAGTTTCGTTTGGTATGAAATTAGAGTAAATATTCAAAAGAACCTCGTTTAGTAATTTAACCTGTTCATTAGGACATGTCATTTTGTCAAGTTGTTCATACCAACGAAACATTTCAATGCTCTTCATAATGGCTACAAAATCTGCCTTATCATAATACCAAATCCGTCGTTTGTAAGGAGGCAGTGCTATGCTTGAAACAGATAACTTTCCATAAACAATTTGATGATGACACTGCTGATGCAATGAAGCATAGACACCAGAGTCTATAACGAGGTTAGGCTGGTCAGTAAAAAGTAAATCAATGCAAGATTTAGAATCACCCATCAAATGAGTTGGTTCTGAAATCAACTGATGAAGCCCAAGGTCTGCTGTTAATGGCTCAAAAAGCTTTCCCTCATTATTTTCGACATCATTTGCCCACCACTGAGCTGAGCGACAGTTGAAATCGCCAGTGATAACAATGCAAAAAGGATTTTCAGAATGCAGCTTTGATAGCAACAACTCAAAGTTCATTGTGAAGTTATCAAAATCACTCTGGTCTTGACTTGGACTCCTATAAATTACAACAAAAAAGTATTTTTTCCTGTTTAATTGGATTTCACACACAACACATTCAGGGAGAGTCACAAGATCAGAACGATTTCTTGAATGAAGAGATTCTTTGACATATAGCCCAACACCACCCCTTTTGATATTTTGTGGATGGTTACTTTTTAAAAAGGTATAACCATCTAGTGCTAGCCTATCTTTGTCGATAGTGCTATCAAGATGGGTTTCAACAATACCAATCAGGTCGTAGTTATAAACCGCATTGTATGCTTCGATAAGGGACACTCGTAAAAAATCATGTGCAGAAATGCTATTTAAATTCCAAGTACAAAAATCAAGTGTTTCAGGGCCGGGGTTCGTTTCAACGTCACCGCTGAGCAGAATGGTCCTAAAAACTGACCACTGAGTGTGAAGCGTAAAGCATGTCATGCAACCAATATAAAAATAGGCATAGGCAAAAAGAAGTTTCTGTATAGCGTAATGCTTGTGTCGAAAGAGACAAACGACACCGAACGGAATTCGCTTGAGGAGTTCAACTGCTGTATAGAATACTGTCTTCACAACATGATGAGCACGGGCGAACAGAGGCAAAAAACATGACTGTGTTTCCATAGAGTACACTGCAAGAAACTGTATCGTTAATGTTAGAGGTAGAACCGGGATTGAGATCGCAATGAAACAGCAACAAAACCAATATAATTTTAAGACTTGGAAAACAATTGACAGTGGTTTGATAGTTTTGCTCTGGGGAGACAATTTTTCTATCGATATACGGAAACACCCTATTGTTGCACGCCATTGATTGATTTCAACCGGCATCATCGTAAAGAGTTCTTCTCGCTGGCCCTAAGAGGCAAGATGTCACAAACCAACTACCTTTACAAAGCCCTATGTAGATTAACAAATTATTCACAAAAGTAAAATACCCACGAAACAACAAAGTGAAATTACAAAAGACTATCTTTAACACAAAAACGCAAAAGATAAACATTGTGACAATTGTTGTTCACACTAGATCCGGGGAATAGTCTTGGGACTGCTGTGATGCTGCGCAACTGATTTGCATGAACAAAACATTTTTATTTGGCAATGAGAAGTATCATTTTGCACCATAGGAACAATGTGCAGCAGTGTTATTCCTCTGTTGCTTCCGAAAAACAAAAGTTGTTTACTAGGTTCAAAAATTGTGTTTCATTGCCTTGCGTAAACAATACTTTGACGCAGTTTCGCTTGGCCTCGTAGAATTAACCGCTGCGGATACAGTCGAACAAGGGACCAACTGCCCACCACCACCGCCCCAAGAGCCCACGCGGCAAATAAATTTACCGCGCAGACTCCAAGAACAAAGGCGACAGCCAACCGGTCCCCGTCCGACCGCATCCGCAGTGGAGCGACTGTTGAAAAAGTGAACGAGGGGTTGTCGTTCCTGCAAGAACCAAGCGAAAATTTTTTAAAACGAAACTAATTTCGGAGAATTATTGGATTTTCCAGGGAGGCAAAATAATTACCACAAAAAAAGAAAAAAAAAATAAGAAACAGAAAATTAAGTTTCTTTGGGGTAGTTTGCCTCTCGTTTAACAACGCAAGGCAAAGATCGTTTCAAAAAGTTTTATAAGATTATTCAACATTACCCTAAACGAGTCAATCTATATAATTTCTATGGAGCACTATGAGTCAACCGTTTTTATACGAAGGGCCTATCACTCTCGCAAAAAACCATATGAAAAATTCTTTTATTACAACAGAAAAGATAGGAAATAAAAATAGATGAATTCTGGAGAATTTCTTGATTTTTCTGTGAAAAATGGAAAATTCCTGTAGGAAACAGACAAAACAATGCACAAAATTTCTAGGCATTTTACGGAGTGATTTGCCCCTCGGTTAACTACGAAGGGCAAACGTTATTTTAATAAATGTCCAGGAGGAAAAGAAAAAAAGTCAACATTACGTTAAACGAGTCACTCACTATTTTCTGAGAGCTCTTCTTCTTTGTCAGCATTTTCCGGGAAAAGGATTTGCGACAGATCTTCTTCAGACTCAAAGTAATGGTATTTGTCATCCATTTTCAAACATGTGCGACAGTTAATATCCGCGAAAGCAAAACTGCCCTCTTTCTTGATATTCTTTAACATGTCGTTTGCCCTGTCGATCAACTGTAACCTATTCTTCGTGACATCCAAATGAATCTTATACTTTTGTGAGTTCTTCCTGGCCCGATAAACTGCCGTCCTATGGCGCCAAGTAGTAAACCTGACGATCATCGGGCGGTAACGCTTTCCATTCTTTTCTGTAAATTGACCGATTCTGTGGGCTCTGTCCAAGACGAGATCGGGGACATCAACACTCAATTCTTTGAAAACTTTCTTGACTTTTTCAAGACACTTGTCACCCGATTCATTGGCCCCTCCACGCTCTAACTCAATCCCATTAATACGAAGGCAGAGCCTCCGTTGGTATTGCTCAATTTCGTCTAGACCTCTCTCTAACCGATCCATGTATTTTTGCATTATAATGGCATTTGCTTCCAGCATCGCAATTTTCATGTCTTGTGCTACAATCTTGGCTTGCAAGCTCTCTATACATGCTTTGGTAGCGAGATCTTTCTTCAGTTCAGCAAGTTTCTTATCTAAAATATTTTCAAACCACTCTTCAGTCAAAGCTGCGCTTGTCTCCTCCTCGTGTTTTTCCGTCAAAGCGCTTGTCTCCTCTTGGCCTACAGCTACAGTATCTTTTTTTGCTCTTCTTGCACCGCGAGACATGTCAGATAATAACTGAGGAAATTGCTAAAAATCTGCTTTATATTATCAACATTAATCAATCGTTGCTTCTTGTTGCCTCACATATTCTATTATTTGCTAAGCACCCAGCGAGAGATGGCTCTACTAATGCACGTCCGCTCTCCAGACAGCCATGCGCGAAGTGACTTTTGCACTTCAAACCAGCTAGGCCATACCACTTCGTAGTTTGGCTATTTGATCGTGAATGATATTGCTCTCGCAGGCTTGCATGCTATCAAACTCATATTTGGTCAAGCTCTCCATATTAATCGTTACCTGATCATCATTGCCGAAACCTCAAAGCACACCTGTGGCTCATATCATGCGTTGGATACAATTCAAAATTTCCCGCACACTGAAACCCTCCAGTTGAAACCTCCTGAAATCCAAGCTCGAAAGTCAAAACCTATCACATGACTGATGACGTGTGCCCGGGCAGCCGTCATCAAAAAGTGTCGCGCATTGGACGAAAAGGCTTTATAAGAGTTTGCGGTGATGACTCTCCCATAAGTATTTAATATGGCACTGCGGTGTAAAAAACTTTCTTATACGAAGGCGCGCTAAGACACAGGAATACAAGGAAGATATATTTAAATAACACGAGGCATTTACATCAGCAAGAGGAAACAGAACAGAGAAGAAAACAAGACAAGAAAATAAGATGAAGATCAAAACAAGGTAAATAAATACGTGATTAAAATATCCGTGTCCTAGCACCCTTGGTATGTATATAAGTAAGAGAATAAGTAAGGCCGCAAAACTTTGTAAGGATACAGGAATCAATGCTTCGACAGATAACGTTGACGCCCTCAGGACTTTTGATCACCAAAAAGATGAACTGTTCAACGGAGAAGATTTGCCGCATGAAGAGATCACTGTTCAAAATGAAGGAATGGATGCAGCAACATCGAACGAGGAACAAGAGGAAACGGAGCTGGTTGTTTTGGAGAATGGGAGACTAAAGGGACAATTTGTCAGTGGGTGTGTGGTGAATCTGTTACGGAAGGAACTTTCGGAGGAAGACGTAAGTCTTATTTCCAAAGGCCTGAAGTTTTCACCCACTCCCACTGACATCGACAAAGCACAGCTGAAATCTGATCTAGAGGCATATAACAGGCGAATGAGATTAAGATGGCATTTTAGAAATAATGAGGACGAATATGTACCGGACAAGGATAGCAATTTTAAACTTAAATCTACATGGCAACCCCCCAAGGATGACCCACTTCTGGAAAACTATCTTTCGCTGCTGGAGAAGGAGGTGACGTCTGTCTCGCCGGAGAGTAAGAATTAGTAATCTTTCTTCTTCTGAACAACTTTCTTTGAAAAATCTTAAATGTGATAGGAACATAGTCATCAAGGAAGCGGACAAGGGTTCAGCAGTTGTAGTTTGGGACTGATAAGAAGGGATGTTCTCGTTGTGGTAAATCTCGTTGTCAAGTGTGTAATGTCATGAGTAATAGTGAACATTTTCATTCAAATATAGATAGCCGGGAATATAGGATAAACTATTCGTTTAATTGTGATTCGTCAAATGTTGTGTATTTGTTGGAATGTACTGTTTGTGGTGTACAATATGTTGGTAGCACCTGCACGCCTTTTAGGCTTAGGTTTAACAATTACAAAGCGTGCAGTAATAAGTTTAATTCGGGGGCCTCAGTAGGCTGATTACGATGAGTCCCAGTAATCGCTATCCAAAACGAGACTATTACGCCAGACCGAGACCGCTCTTACTGGGACTCATAATATTACGGCAATATTTTTGGACTGACTTTTTTCACTTTTGAACGCCCTTGGGAACGAGGCTGCTATACACAGTCATGTACAAAGTATACAACCAAATACAACGCCATTAGAATCTCTGCAAATTCGATTGATTGATGTTGACCAACGGAAACTCGAAGCTCAAAGCAGAGTTTCAAGGAGTTTGGCCGGACAGAACAAAGTCTTACGAACAAGAATACCATGAAAACAGTTGGCGACAATATCAAATTTTGTACGTAGGTACTATTTTGCTGCTTTCGCTAAGCATTAACTGATTTATTGTGAAGTTTTCAAATCAATGTGTTTCATTTGAAAACTACAAATGCTTGTGCTTTTCTGCGCCTAGGCCCTTATCGAAACGAGGCAGGCATAGTCATTTCAAAATAATGGCGTTTGATTATGAGTCGTAGTTAGGAGCGTCCGGCGGTATTTCAATAGCGATAACTACGACCATATCATCAGTCTAGGGCCTCAGTACCCCAGGCGGAATTCTTCAGGCATTTTACTGGAGAAGGCCACCACGGGTTTCTGAAGGATATTAGTATAAAGATAATCGATAGGCTAACGGGGGGAAATAGGATGCGGGAAAGCTTCTGGCAGTATCGGCTGGATTGCTTTTCCCCTAAGGGATTAAACACTAGACAGGTTGATACATAGATTTTATTTTGGTTTACATTTGGTTGTTTGGTTGTTTTAATTTTTGCGCTCAGCTTTTTGTTAGGGACACACGCTGTTTTTTAGGGATCTTTTTTCTGCCAATCCGCTCTTGGATCTTTCTATTGCTTGTTTTGTTTTAGCACACGTTTTTTAGCTCCCGCGAGACAGACACCGCCGCCGACTTTAGCGGCTCTTTACTCTGAGCTTTCTTTGATCTTCCGCTTCCCACCTGTGGTAACATCCCATATTTAACACCTTTTGTCACTCAGTGTGGTGGGCAGGATCCCACTTAGACTATTATTGTTGTATTGTTTATGGATTTGAAGGTGTGTATTTAAGCTCTGTCTGATTATTGGAACAGTCATTACTGATGAAGGCTGATGAAGGCTGATGAAACTGATGAAACTGATGAAACTGATGAAGAAGTTAAACCGGTTAGATTCTATCTACTACCGAAAATTCATAAAAAGAATAATCCAGGCCGCCCAGTTGTGGCGTCAACAAACTGCCACACAACCAAAATATCAAAATACGTCGATCATTATATCCAACCCCTTGCACAAAAAGTGCGATCATACATTCGCGACACTACAGATTTGTTAAACAAAATAAAAACTATTGGTAAAATACCCATGAATGCACTGCTCGTAACCTTAGATGTAAGATCCCTCTACACAAACATATGCCACGAGGAGGGCCTACTAGCCCTTAAAAATGCTTTAAACAAGAGAGCCAATAAAGAACCAGCAACTGATGCTTTATTAACCTTGATGAGACATGTCCTCACGCTCAATTGCTTCACATTCAACGGAAATAGCTACCTACAGACAAGAGGGTGTGCCATGGGCACAGTTGCAGCACCCTCTTACGCTGTTATATACATAGGTGAATTTGAAGAAAAGCACATCTACCCCACAATAGGTAAAGACTGCCTATACTATGGCAGGTACATAGACGACATCCTTTTAATCTACAAAGGCAGCGAAAGAGAATTCAAGACGTTTGCTGAGCAACTCAACACAAAACACCCATCAATAAAGTTCGACTATGAAATTTCAAAAACATCAATCCCTTTCCTAGACACCCGTATCTATATAGACGACAACAGACAACTACAAACAACTCTATTTGCCAAACCAACATACATAATTACATACACTATAAATCAGCCCACCCAAGACATCTTAAGAACAGTTTACCCTATTCACAAGCTCTTAGACTCAGAAGGATATGCACAAAAAAAGACCAACTAGGTAGCAACTGCAAAAAATGGAAGAAAATTTTCTCCGACGAAGATATCATAAAGAGAATCTCCAAGAACAAATCGGTAAAGCCATCATAACCCCAAGAGACACGACATTAAGGAAAGTTTCAAAGAAACGATCCACAAGAATCCCCCTAGTCACTACCTTTAATTCTACATTGCCCCAAATTGGTAAAATCTTAAAAGAAAGATGGGATACTTTAAACATAAAGCCCAAACTCAAGAAACTCTACTCGGAACCTCCGATAATTGCATTTCGTCGATGCAAGGACCTGAGAGAAATAATTGGCAGCAACACTATCATCAATAATACAGTTAAAAGACAAAAAGCCAACAAAAGAACAATTAAATACTGCTCACCATGTAATACCAAACGAAGCCTATGCTGCAACCATGTCATTAAAACTAATTCATTCACTAGCGTAAATACCCACAGAACATATAAAATCTTTCACGAATCTAACTGCAAAAGCATGAACGTAATATATCTCCTTGAATGCACCCGCTGTAAGAAACAATATGTCGGCAAATCAGAATGGCCTTTCAACTACAGACTTAATAATTACCGTTCTCGTGTAAAATCAGCGCAATACGATAAGCTCCTTCCGGTAGAAAAACATTTCAAAGAGCAAAATCACGTCTTCGAAAGAGACGCAAGATTCATAATAATCGAGAAGATCGAAAAAGAAAACGTCAAAAATATGACACATTTATTAGAAACACACGAAGACAGCTGGATTAAACGACTGCAGACTCTTTCCCCTAAAGGACTGAACAATAAACTTAACCACCCCGACAACTATAAATCATAAAAATCCCCTAAATAATCCATGGTTAGGCCACTTTTTTCCGTTCACAAAATTATGCAATACTTTGTTCCCCTGTGGCCTATCAATTTCTACAAATACAACGCAACATTTAACATTCATATGACGCCTTATTTTGGCGTCACGTGACCCTTTTAAGGCCACGTGACCTCATTTATGTCACGTGGCCACTAAAACGGCTATAAAAAGGCATACACATTTGTAAAAATTCATTCTCATGACGATGACCACAGAGTCGAAACGCGTCGAGAGTAGAAGAATGAAATAAAAGAATTAAAGAACTTCAAATCGTCTCTATTTTTGTGTACATCTTATATATATAGACAATATGACAAAATTACTTGAAACCCATGAAGATAATTGGATTAAGTGGCTGCAGACTCTAACACCAAAAGGTTTGAATAGCAAACTTAACCATCCAGACAAATATTAGATAAAAATTCCTCAAAAAACCAAGGGATAGGCCATTTTGTTTCCGTTCGCTCATTTATGCAATACTTTGTTTCCCTGTGGCCTATCATTTTCTACACATAAAACGTAACTTTAAAACTCAATCAAGGATTCATATGACGCCATATTCGGCATCACGTGACCCCAATTTTGCATCACGTGACCCCTTTTAAATCACGTGACTGAAAAAAGGCTATAAAAGGGGCATACCATTGTAAAAATAGTCATTCTTCTGACGATGACCATAGCGTCGAAACGCGTCAAGAGTAGAGAAGAGTAAAAGAAAAGTTTGAAGAACTCACTCCAAGTCGTCTTTTTCTTGTGTTCATCTTTATATATATAGTATATATATATTGGCAATAAAGAAACGATAAAATGGATACTATAAGTGCGGATGAAGAACGAACGAGAAATAGACAAAAATTTGATGTTTTTTAGCACACTAATATGTATATATATATCATAAATACTATTATATTATATATATACTATTATATATCTCTCTATCTTATGATACTGTTCACTGAGGGAGTGCCTTGTTTACGCTTGCTCTTTTATATAAAATATTCAATAGATATATTCATGGGGATTCTATATACATATTTATACTTCTGAACATAATAGATCAGCCTCACACCCCATGCTTCTTCCACTGCCCCCAATTCTCAGTGGAAAGGGAACAAAAGTTTGGACTCTGACCCCAATGAGTTCAGATGACCCTAGTGGCCTTTAATTGGAAGTGGAACTTAGTTTTCCTCCCCGTAAGGAACTAAAATGCAGGGAATTTCTTGTTCTCTGATCATTGTGATTGGTCGAGAAGGTCCTCTGGGATCACGTTGATCACTTTGATCACATGGAATGCTGCGTTCATCATGTTATTGGTCGAGAAGGTCCTCTGGGATCACTCTGATCAGATGGAATGCTGCGTTCATCATGTGATTGGTCGAGAAGGTCCTCTGGGATCACGTTGATCACTTTGATCACATAGAATGCTGCGTTCATCATACAATGTCCCACAGGATCCGTCTAGATGCTCCGTCGCCATAGAGTTCCCTTGACATTTGTAAAAGTGCACTTCCTGTAACATTCCTTCTAGGTTTTAGTTAAATTTTGTTTAAATTCAAATTTTGCCAATCAGTAGCCTGGAGGTTGCTAAATAGGGGCGCTTTTGCGAAGGAATGCATGCGTTTTGCATGCATGCGTTTTGCATAAAATGAGCTCTGTTTGTAAACAAGTCAACAGAAAGCCAGACATGAACTGGTCAAAGGTGGATGGAGCGAGGCAGCAAAAAAGAACGTTAATTCTCAGAGAATCGCAAGACAAAACTTACATTTGCCCAGTGAAATGTTGTGAGAATCGAACTTTTTTCAGCAAGAGGGGCTGCAGAAAACATGTGGATACTAAGCACAGATGGTATTATTACTTTGATGAGAAACCAAGCGAGAAATTGATCGAAAAGGGCATCAAAGAACAACAAAGCAGCTCGGGGGCTTCAAAATGTGGAGATGGGCTGAAAAAGCGTGCAGATACAACAAAAAGGCCTTATTACCCAATATCCAGTGGAATTGGAAAGAAGTACATTGAGTGGCTTTGTGCTGTTTGCGGAGGGGGAATGTTAGAATCACAGGCGGCACAAAACGGAATACGAGTGATGAAGTTTCTGAAACATTGCAGTGAGGATGATGAGGAGGAGCTTACTGAAGAGCACATAGACTACTGTATTGGTTCTGCTCAAGACATTTGCAAGTTTATCGAACATATTGGAAAAGAATGGGGCCTAGGTAGCTCGGCGCAATTTGGATACCTACAAGCAATTACAGACCTAATTGATTTTAGCAAATCCAGTGGATTGTCGGCAACAGTGCTCGGGAATTTAGCAGTATCCGAGGTGTACATCAATAGAGGGAAAAGGGCTTTAGCACGACGAAAATTAACTGAGTGGTCAAAGAACCTTTCTGTTGAGGTTCTCATTGCAACGAATCAGTGGGCGACGATGGACGAAATGGAGACAGTTATCCCGTATCATCTGCCACAATACAAGGTGACTCTATCAAACTGCAAGGGCTATCCATTGACGAGTGTCACTGCCGCCGACTTGGCTTTCGCTACTCGCTTTGTGGCCGTGTACCTGTTTACGAGAGTGAAGGGATCTCGGCCGATGACGTATCAATACTTGACAATAGGCATGATGGAGAAAGCAAAGGAAAATGAGGGCTTCGTCGATCAAAAAGAATTTAAAACTGCTCAACAGTATGCTTTTGATTCATTGATTTTCGACGAGACGAGCACTCGGATTATCGACGACTACATCATGCACATCAGACCGTTATTGAACCCACAATGTGACTATGTTCTCGTAACGAGGAGTGGTACGCAAATAAAGAACTTCAGTATTCTTATGTCAAAGATTGTCTTCGCAGCCATTGGGAAATATGTTCACCCGACAAGATATCGACAAATATTGGAAACAGAGAGTTCACGAAAACTCAGTGCGGAGGAGCAAGACATGGTTAGCCGGGATCAGAAACACAGTTCGCAAGTGGCGAGAACATACTATCAAAAACGAAGTTCCCGTGAAATTGCAACGAGTGCAAAACGGGCGATGAAAAAACTACAAAACGGAGAAGTTGACAAAGAGTTGAAGAAATTAGCGTTTGCGAGCGATAGTTCATCGGACTGCGAAGATGCTACAAAAAGTGGCGAAGACTCCTATGAAGTGGTTGACTGTGCTACTCAGGGAGATCCTTGTTCGACAAAGCAGATGGATCTGGGAAAGGATACACTTGATAGTGATACAATTGATAGTCAGACTATCACATCGTACCAACCACCCGTGAGAAAAGCAAGCAAGAAACAAATGAAACCAATCGTCAGTGCAAGGGTGCCTTTCACCTCTGATGAGGACTATTTTTTAAGAAAATGTTTACGAATTTATGGATTCGGTAAATGGACGTGCATGCTGCGTGACCTGCGATTCAAGTTTCACGAGAAAAGAACGCAAGACTCTCTCAAGAAACGCGCAGAAATTTTAACAAGAAGATGAAACTTCATAAACTTTTGTAGCACTTCAAATTTTTTCAATGATGTCTTAATTAGATTGTCTATTAGATTGTCTAATTGTCTTAATTAGATTTGTTGTCTTAATTGTTGCTGTTGCTTCAGGGATACTTTGTCCTGTTGGACCTTTGGTGAATAAGAAGGAATAAGCGAGAACAACCGCGAATAAGGAGTGTACAACTGTGCACAAGGAAGCCTCATTTCGATCCAGCCTCAATCCGAAATCTCTTGGCCTTGTTGATTTGCGCTGCGCAGCAGCAGCAAATATTTAAAATAGGCTCGTAGGCTCGATGAACGAACGTTGACATGGCGCGCATAACTAAACATACAGTGAACATTTCATGGTTTCAGCCAATGACATTCCTAGAAAACAGACGCATGTTTACTGCGTTCAGGATTGACGTCATCGGAAGTTGTCATCCATTGTTGTCCACATACGTCACAAAATTTTAAGCGCGCGCAGGAGGAAGTGATTAGGAAGTGACAGTCCATTCATTGGACGCTTTTGATTGATTAAAATTGGCATGTCTGCAGAGGTTTTTGGCATCAAATTTGGAGACCAGAGAAAGATCAGGGCAGTTGGGTTATGTTGTGAGACGCGTAGGGTGTGGAAGTTTCCCAGTCAATGAGCAACGAGAGAGCAAGTGTCCGAAGTAAGTCCCGTTTTGGCGCTAATGCAGTTTCGCACACTGTTGCTATACTGAGCCTAACTAAACCCTACCAAAATCCTATAGTGTGCGATACTGCAATAGCCCCGTTTTAAGTTACTTAGCTCCTGTTTGGTGATAAAATTCCTTAGTATGTCGGCATAAGCTATTTCAACGATTATTTTCAAGACTCATTGGATAAGATGTTATTTGCTTCTCAACTGCGTAATCATTTTGAAAATTTTCAGTACTCGAATATTGACAAAATTTGACTTATTTCAAATTAATATAATACCATACACAAAAGAGAACAACAAAGAACAGTAAAGATTATTCGCCAGTGTCTTGTGGTAATTGCGTGTGTATAATAATCAAAATGCGATCCATGGCATTGTAAAGAACAGAAGAGAGTTGAATAGGGGTTGAATTTCTCGCGATATTCTCCAAAATCTTTTGTGAAAATCCCGTGAAATACACAGCAACCATTTGTACAGAAAAATGCTCTCCACTTTCTTCGTGTTCACCTACCTGCCTTGCCTCGCATGTTTCAGTGCATTGTGACATTTATTAATATATTGCATTATAAATAAAGAATAAAACTTTATATCAAATTTATCGATATCATGTTCAGTTGAGTAAATAAATGCTTTCCTGCTAAACGTTTCTCTATTTCGTTCATTTTTGTCTCCTTGCTCTCCGTAATAAATTTCATATTGCAGCATACGAAGAGCGTATCATTTTCGAAAGAAATCTCGTACATCTTTGGAAAAATCTGCAAAAAAAAAACCCTGAAAATCCTAGTGTTTAAAAAATCTCTTACGCTTTTCTGGAAGAATGATACTCCCATCGCTTTGCTTTCCTCAGATTTTAGACCCAAAAAAGGAACCTGACCACCCCTATCCTAGATATACCACAGTACCCTGGACAGGTAAAAAACTTGCAGACGTGCAAGCAAGCATTCTTCGAGGTAATCTGTGTGCTCTACACAAATCATGCACATTCATTATCATTCCTGCACAGTATAATCTTCACCCTTGCGTCTATCCTCAAAATACTGTCGCAGTTCACAGCGCAAATCTTCAGATAGCAATATCTCTTGTTAAGCCTTATTCATGCTGTGTTTACGGTTGTTCACATCTGTTACCCGTAGTTCATTGAGGTTTGAGTAAGAGAAAGGTTTTTAAGATGACAACAACAGCAACTGGGTGTGACGTTTCATGATCCTCTTCTATTTGACGAAAATTTAACTTAACAGTTTCAAGGGGAATTTCTATTTTTGTTGCTGTTGCTTCAGGGATACTTTGTCCTGTTGGACCTTTGGTGAATAAGAAGGAATAAGCGAGAACAACCGTGAATAAGGAGTGTACAGCTGTGCACAAGGAAGCCTCATTTCGATCCAGCCTCAATCCGAGATCTCTTGGCCTTGTTAAGCCTTATTCATGCTGTGTTTACGGTTGTTCACATCTGTTACCCGTAGTTCATTGAGGTTTGAGTAAGAGAAAGGTTTTTAAGATGACAACAACAGCAACTGGGTGTGACGTTTCATGATCCTCTTCTATTTGACGAAAATTTAACTTAACAGTTTCAAGGGGAATTTCTATTTTTGTTGCTGTTGCTTCAGGGATACTTTGTCCTGTTGGACCTTTGGTGAATAAGAAGGAATAAGCGAGAACAACCGTGAATAAGGAGTGTACAACTGTGCACAAGGAAGCCTCATTTTGATCCAGCCTCAATCCGAAATCTCTTGGCCTTGTTAAGCCTTATTCATGCTGTGTTTACGGTTGTTCACATCTGTTACCCGTAGTTCATTGAGGTTTGAGTAGAGAAAGGTTTTTAAGATGACAACAACAGCAACTGGGTGTGACGTTTCATGATCCTCTTCTATTTGACGAAAATTTAACTTAGCAGTTTCAAGGGGAATTGCTATTGTTGTTGCTGTTGCTTCAGAGATTCTTTGTCCTGTTGGTCCTTTGGTGAATAAGAAGGAACAAGCGAGAATAACGGTGAATAAGGAGTGTACAGCTGTGCACAAGGAAGTCTCATTTCGGTCCAGTGTGTCAATCCGAAATCTCATAGCCTTGTTTAGCTTTATTTACACGTTGTGTATTGTTTTTCACACTTATTACCCGTAATTCATTGAATTTTAGTGAGCGTGTTTGTGTTTATAAAAGATGAAATAAAGTCCTTGAAATCATTGAAAGTTCTGTCTGTCATGCTTCTATTCCATTTGGTAAGGCTGCCAATCATGATGTCATGTCGCAGTGTTCTAATAGGAGAAATGAAACGCAGAAATAACAACATTTTTGTCATGCAGTACAAACACAATCCTACTTATACTAACTATGGTTCATTCAGTTTAGTTTCATTGGTCTTCATCCTCGCCGTCACTGATCAAAACTCTTGCGCGTTTTCTCCTCCGCACTATCATTGTGCGAGGTCGTCGTCGTGGTCTTCGCCCTGACGGTATCTCCTCCTCATTTTCATTACTGTCGTCATTCCTGTCAGCATTGTCGATCACCTCTGACGTCCTGTTGTTGCCGTATTTGTTTGCCATTTGTTTGTCCCAATCTGGGAAAGTTTCCCGGAACTCGTCAAGGTCACACAAATCTCGCGGTGTGTCTTCTATTAGCAACCACGCATCATACATGGAGTCAGCTCCATCCCATCTGACTCTTCGGCGTCTTTGGAATCTAGCCAGGTCTTCATCTGAAGGTTCCAGCGCCTGCCATTTTCCCTCACTTATGGTAAGCAAGTAGACTGCTTTGTGGACCGAAACTCATTTATTTTCCCATGAGCAATGAAATAGTCACATTCTGCTCTTTCCATCCTTCGTCGCTGTCCTCAAACTCAGTTATTGCTCGGTCGGTGACTTCTTTTGGCACCACCTTGTCAATTGCGTAAGCGTCGTTCTTCGCTGCTGCGATCGCTTCTCGGAAGTCTTGAGAGAATTGCATTGTCTCGATTTCTTTCATGTCTATCAGCTGGGCTGCTCGTTGCTCAGTGAAGTCGTTGAATATCGCTCCTTCATCTCCATCGGGGTTGTTTGAAAGGCTCATGTCCTCCTCAGTCCACAAAGGAACATTGCGCAGCTTTTCCGCTGCCCAGTGAAAGCACTGCATGCAATTCTGCCGGAGCCAGTTGGTTGCCGTTGGGTTTTTTTCTTTCAAGGATTTTGCCTTAAAGATCTCCAGTCTTGCTTCGATGGCTGCGTCGTCGACAGCTGTAAACTTTGGTATCTCGTTGCAGGTGATGTAGATACCTGATTTGTATACAAATTGCACAGCTTCTTTATGTTTCTGGGGAATGGCGATGTACCCTCCTTGCAGCACTCGTTTGGCATCATCTGCAGTCATTGAATCTGGAGGCCACTCATCCACAAACAAGCATTCAGTTTCTGCACGTAGCATGCTGGCCGAGAAGTGCCGATCCCGAGTAACCGACGCCAGGTTAACATGCGAGATAATGCCTTCGTATGGGGCAAACCAGCTCGTCTTTCCAGAATCGGCCTCCCCGACACAACAAAGCTTCTTCGTTTTCTGTGGGAACAAATCTTTCAGAGCCAGCTGATACCATTTCTGTAAAAATCTCGTCAGCGTCTCTTCGTCAGGCATGCTGTTCTCGAGGCTGTCGATAAACAGTTGTGGCTGAGGAATGTCGTCTTCTTTCGGCGTGTAGCTCACAAATGTTCGTGGTGTCACTTCTCCGATCTTCTCGTCATCGATTGCACCCTGCTTGAACCTTTTTTCTGTGAAGCTGAAGCACGTTCCAAACGGATTTACCTCAACGAGATCGTAATCGATGGCTATTGGCTTGATAATCTGGCAGCCTGAAATGGAAGTGTATTAACTTGATGATATGTTCTCCTACTCGGAGTTAATAGATTAGGGTAACGAATGGGAGCAACAGCAAACAAAGCATGAATAAGAGCAAAGAAGGATGCACTCGCTTTTGAATGGGGTTGCACGAAAGTGGGGCTACCTTGTGCCCTCTTCTACCCTCTTGTGCACTCTTTGTTAATTGTTTTCACGCTTATTCATCCTTGTTAATTGAATGTCTAATAGGAAAAAACATAACTGAACCAATAACAACAACAAATTCATCAATTTAACAAATCAAATGTCCGCAATAGAACTGAAATCACCTCTTAACTCTCCTTTATGAAACCTTATGTAATGGACACTTGTGGTAAAAACCTGAACAAATTCGCACACTAACCTCGGTAGGAAAGAATCCCAGAAATAGCAGCCATATTTGGTGCAATGAGCTCTGCTAATTGGCTGTTTCGGAGCAACGAATGCAGGAACTGATGAACGCTGCATGATTTCACGAAGGTGTACTTCCCTTGGGGCACTTTCCTGTATACATGGCCACCACGCAGTTTGCAGCTGAAGTTTTCCATTGCCCGTCTCACGCCATCTATAGCCACACAAATTTTGCTGGTGGGTCGCTCTGGCAAATTCAAACTTGAAGATGACTGGCTGCTGGGTTGCATATCATTCATTTCAACAAGATCATATTGAAGACCAGTGTACTTGATGTTATCAAGGGCCCCTTTTATTGACTCCATGAACGCTTGGCTGCATTGACGTGTCAGCGTTATCCTTACTGGATGAATTCCAAATTCTGGGCTCTTGTGCAGCTCTTCCGGTGCTACCATGACTCCAGAAACGGCACGCACGTAGAGGGAGGCAAACTGTTGGGACGATTCACCAGACAATCTTTTTGCATAATTGCTATTATGGTCCTTGATGGCGATGCATAAAGATCCTGTCACATAATCATGAGTGCCTTCTTTTCCTCGTGGGCTTATCGGTTTGCAGTCATCGATTTCCAGCCCGGCAGACAGCATTATTTGCATTATCTAGAAATGAAATAGTTAAAGTTAAATAAAATATATATCTGAAATTTAATTTTTTAAATTGATATATACCTAAAGCAATATGATGATAAAAGCAAATATGAAGCAAATATGAGATTTTACAATGTATGCACAAGATTGAATAAGGAATTCAACTTTCACAGCGAGGTTGGTTGATGTCAAGGCAAAGTGATTTGATTGACGTCAGAACTTTTACAGTTTGCTAATGCTACGTTGTGCGAGTCAAATTCAGGCAGGTGGGAAGGAATCTAACGAAATAGGCTCATATGGCAGCAAAATCGAATTTAAAATCAACTCCTACCTGATTTTCTACAATGTGCAGAGAATTTGAGGGGGCATCGATGGCCATCCACAAACTGACACCTGGTTTAACGTCGATCTCTTCGACTTCTTCTTCTTGATTTTCTTCCTCTCCATCCTCTCCACCTTCTCCGTCTTCTCCGTCTTCTCCACCATGTTGGTTTTTGTCATTTTTCTTCTTTTTCTTCTTTGTTTTCTTCACTTCAATACCAGTTATGCATGATAGAATGACGTGTATGTTCTTGTGATCTCGCAGAATCAGCTCCAATTGTCTGCGTTTAACTGGTAGTAAATTTTCCGTTACAGTCTCATCGCATGGTCTTGTTCTCCACAGTGCCCTGATGGACACCACCAAATGCGACCTCGTTACCTCTGGTACCACAAAGGCGCGCAGTGCTTGCGTTAATGTCTTTGACGACAGTCGTCGAACAGGCCTATTTTCACCCATAACGAACGCACATCTGAATACTATTATATAGATACTATTATACTATTATATACTATTATAGATACTATTATATATATACTATATAAATATATGTAGGCCTACTTTAAATAAATTGATAATAATTATGAAATTGTAATTGCAATATGGAAATACTGGAATATAAAATAACGAAAACGAGTTTCTTAGGATACTAGAAACATTTTTATGATTTATTAACTGGAGCAAATGATCGTTTGTCACAAAACAGTGCATCGAAGTCATTTCATAAGCCATTTCTGTCTGTGAATCATCCCCTGACCATGCCTTCACAGATCGGCGCGGAAGTGTTTCAGAAACTGCTTTTGTTTGGCCTTGGAATTTGTTGTGATCTCACAGATTTGCATGAATTACCTACAAAAAAAACAGTAAAGAATGCTTCAGGGGTTTCGAATGTTGTATGATATCATTACAGTCATAATTCTTGAGTCAACATACGATAAAAACCATTACAAAATCGAAGAATTAAAAAGCTAATTACCCTTTGATGTGATCGTCTCCCTTCTGTACGTTGTCTACTTCGTTTCAGGCCTGTATTCGACTTCTGCTTGCTCGTCGCTTTCAGAAGGAAGGATTTGAACAGAAAGGATAATTGAAACGCCAACATCGTATGTCCTAAAAATGGCTTTCCAATGCCCTTCAATTCCTGGCAAAAAAATTCTCAGTCTCCGAAATTTGTGTACCTTAGCTGTTGCTGTTTGTGAAGACATGCACTGTCGATTGATATATGGGAGGTTTGGAATATTTGTGAAGCAAAAAATCTTGTAAAATCACCAAGGGACTAAACCTCCCCCTCCCACAACATTTTACAATGCTTGCAAGAATCAAGTTCCGCTCGCTCAGCTCTTTCACATAATATCTAGTTTGCATTATTTTGGAAACAATCGTAGTTCCATGGCCAAAAAACAGCTTTACTCTGAATGGTTTTTGGTTGTACTTTACTTCATCAGGAAGTAAGTTCACTTCTATCTGACACCAGTTCATCCATAATTGTTAAATGCAACTGCCTGCTCTTTTCGCATCACATTTGAGATCACATTCTACCAGCAGCGGTGACGATTTATATCTTTGTGCAATTGAAATCAAGACAGTGTACACGTATCTTTTTCATAAGAAACTAAGAATTTGGCCCAGTTCTGAAAGTTTCTTAAAATTATTAGATTTTCAGTACTCAGAGTTTCTTACGAGTTTCTTAGTTAGAGGTTCCACAACAATCTTTATGTTCACTACCTGTGCCCTCGTGAACATGTCAAAACAAGGCTTTTTTTAAGCCTTCCCATGTTTAGACATTACTCAAGTACCGTACGAGTAATATGATACGGGAAAAAATTTAAAGTAAGGTAAAAAATAGGTTAAGGATTTCCTTTGTAAAAAAAAGTTCTCCCAGTACTGGAGTTTCTTAATTTTTGGCTTTCTGAGAATTGAGTTTGTTATGGGAAATTTGTTATATAAAGATACACGGTACAAACACTTTCAGGAAACCAGAGAGGAGCTACGAAAATTCCACCACATGTTTGTAAATGCCTTCCACCCCCTCCCCAGTAAGAATTAATGACCCGTCCGTAAGTTACGAGAAAAATAGAAAACCAACAAAAGATGATGTCTCTCAGAAAGCTGTTTCAAAGGGGTAAAATATTATTTTGGAAAGTTTTAGGCTGGCTCACCATTGAAAGCTACTGGATGGAGGGCATTTGAAGCTGATTACAGTGGCGGACACATGGGGGGGGGGCAAGGGAGTTCCATCGCCACCCTACATGTTGGCTAGAACAAAGATCTTTTGTTTGAAAACGATAGAAACACACAATGCTTTTGAACTGAAACAATAGCTTCACCCTCCCCCAATATTTGGCACACTGGCTGATTACGTTGGCCAATATAAAGTAAAAAACATCAGCATCTTATCACAGTTTGTATGACAACTTTATGAAAGACACGAAAATCATTGCAAACATTTAACTGCGGATAACATCTACATAGACAATGTAAACAGCTGATGACTTGGAGAACGAGTTTAAATTCGAGGGGAAATGTTCACCTAAATTCGTTGAGTAACCTATTGACCCCTGTGTGTTCCCCCGTCCTTGTTCAAAGGGATTTTACAAACTCTTCCTACAACCCAACTCACCTTCTCTTTCACCGGCTTCTGACCGCGAGCCTACTTGGAAACACGGAAAGAGTGAAATCAAGGGGAAATTCTGCAAAAGTGAAGAGAGATGGAAGTGTGGAAATTTCAGAGGATCATCATGGATGTATAAAGACTCTTCAGCTTGGAAATCAAGTGGGTGGCTACATCTGGACGGAATTTATGGCCGATAGGGTTTGGGGCGGTCGCTGGGCCTAGGCAGCGGTTTTGTAAAAGGAGCAGGGAGTCGTTGGTGTTTGCGAATGTTCTACGTTACATTCGAGAAAGTTTAGGAAGGATAGAAACAAAAGATCCGTAGCCTGGATTCTCAGGTAGGTCCAGTTAAATTGTCATTGCATTCCAATTTGCTTACGCAGAGAAATCTTGCAAAATGTAGCGATAACAAAAAAATATTGAAATCGAAAATTTCACGCGGCGTGGTCTCGAAAACTCGATTCGAATCCCCTGTTCGATTTACTGTGAATGGGTCTAGCAACGTAAGAAAACTTTTACTTGAAGACTTCATCTAATCTGATGTTATATGATCTTGAATATTTCAATGAACTTGAAAATAGTGTGGATTATTGCTACTATCAACCTGAAACCACAGTAGAGGCTTGGGTATAATGTATGTAGGTATGTGTCACACACACGCATCCCACCCAGCATTATTGATATGATTTCATGGTAGAACGACAACGATGGATGGCGAAGATCTGACGACACAGTAGTTATCATTAGTCTTTTTATGATGGTATAGTAACCTAATACTAACAGTAAACAGTGACATCCCACCTAGGATAAGAACAAATGCTACTACAACTACTTACACAAAATAAAGACAGCAAGAAAAGGAGGATCTCTCTCATCAGAAGCATCACACCATAGTTGATCACACAGAGCAGGCAGATAACAGTCACTAATTCATGGTAGAGAGCATAAAGTGTGGTGCATTAACAAGAACAGAAATGCTCGAGGAGAAGTTACTGCAAAGACTTTGTATCAAAGAGAACAGAAAGGGAATATATGCCCCGCTTCACCAGAAGTGGCAAGCCATGTGATATTTTGAACTTAAAAGACTTTTATAACTGCTTTATTAGTAAAAACTCAAATGAATTGGCCTGAGTTGTCAAGCATCAGTAACCAATCAGACCTCTCACAGAGATGAGCTTAAACTCTAATTTGTGTCCCAAAAGTAAGGAGTGGTAGAATTCCAACCCAAAACTGAGGATGATAGGATATATTCCTGAAAAATAGGTGTTTGTGTGAATTTATAACCAAAAACTGGGGATTGTGGGAAATTTATGACCCAAAACTGGGGACTGATCGGAATCTATGACCCAAAACCAGGGTCCGCAAGTCCTCGTACCCCGGTTTTGGGTAGCTTCACCTCCGGGCTGTTGTGAGCAGCTAACGAACTTTCTCGTACAGATATTTGGGTTTGCCTCTCACGGAATCGATCAACCGCTTTCTTCCTCTCTTTGCGACTTGTCTTTCTTTCTCACAACAATTGGATTTTATGCAGAGAGATTCCTTATTCTTTCTAATTCTTGCTGTTCTCATTCCAACACAATGCATCCATCATAAATATTGTTTCCTTTTCGAGACTTCATCACTGTGCTGCTCTTTGAATGTTAACCACGCTGTGTTTGTACAGAACGCTTTGACCAACCGGCATTTCATCCCGGGATCTACGTCATGAAGCCTTCGCCCTAATCTCCTTTGAATTGCGCGACTTTTTCAAGAAACGACAAAAATGGGGTATTTCGAACCCTTCTATTTTGTAAACGAGTGCAAATTTATCACAAAGAGTCGTGATATATCATTTACTTGCATATTTTCTATCAATCTATGAAAGAAAAATTGTGATGCCTTGAAACCAAGTGTCCAATTGTATGAGATCGTTATTTATAGCATCATTCAGCACATTTATATCAGAAGACTGGTAGCACGGAATTGTATCATCGGCATACATGGAAACAACTGAATTTTGAACAACCTGTTGTAGATTATTGATATAAATAAGGAAGAGAAGGGGACCAAGACAAGAGCCTTGGGGCACACCAACATCTGTACCCTCAGCTTTTGAATGAACACCATTAACCTGACAAGACTGTTTCCGGATGGACAGGTATGATTTAAACCATGTGAGTTCTCGCTGTTGGACACCGTAGTGCACCAATTTCTGGCTACGAATATTATGGTCCTTTATTGTAAATAATCATAGGTTCCAAATCTTTATCTCAGCGTAAAAAGGTGGGTGTAAAATTCAATGACCTATTTCTTATGATTGAATGGCTTGAAAGAAACTTTAGATACTTATCTATAATTCTACCGTTGGACTTTTCAGAAATTTTGAATATTTTTCGAAATTACAGCGTATCTTTCACTTCAACTCATTTGAGGATGTGACGTCATCAATTTTCTAAATCATAAACCAGATGAGTGACAGACTTTTGCTTGATACCATATTGTATGCATTTATAAACTATGGTTTTCTTCGAAATTATTTCATGTTACGTCAAACGGTTTAGAAATTACGATGGCTTTAAGTTTTTTTGAAAATTTTTCTTGAATTCTTGAAAATGAAGAAAAACACTCTAATTCTGAAAATATTGAAATTTCGGAAAATTTCCAACGATAGAATTACAGAGAATTAGCTAAAGTTTGTTTGAAGTCATTCAGTTCAAAGAAATAGGTCACTCAATCTTACACCAGCCTTTTTAAAGATTTGGAACCTATGCTTCGTAAATAGCTCTTTCCATTGAAAATTCTGTTGCATATCAGATGTCAGCCATTTTACTTTACTAAATCAACAATTTAAATCAACAACCATCCATTCTATGCATTTATCTATGAAGAAGTTTTTATTTTTTTTATTTTTTTTTATATTCCATTATAAATCAACTGTATCATGTATCCATGTATGCTGTTGATACTAGCCTTTGCTTAAAATCAAGGGATATTTCTCAGCTGAATGAGGCTATTAACAACGATCTTGAGCATTTAGACTCATGGCTGAAGGGCAATAAGCTTTCGCTAAATGTTGCTAAAACACAATCTATGTTAATCGCAACTAAACCGAAGCACAGAACGGTCAACAATGCTGCAGAAAAATTGCATCTTAAAATTCGTGGCAGTGAACTGGACATTGTCAATAAGACCAAATACCTTGGTGTTCACGTTGACAATAGTCTAGATTGGAAAGAACATATTAAAGCGGTATCCACCAAAGTATCGAGAGCCACCGGATTTTTAAAACATGCAAAGAATATTCTCCCAATTGCTTCTTTGAAAACGTTGTACTCGAGTATTGTGGAGCCCCATTTTCGATACTGCTGCTCTGTATGGGGTTGTTGTGGCACAACTGATATTGATCAGCTCCAAAGGCTTCAAAACAGAGCTGCCAGAATTGTAACGAACAGCAGCTTTGATGCTCCAAGTAGGCCACTCATCGGGAGTCTTGGTTGGAAAACCGTTCGCGAGCTTATCGACCAGGATTCTAGACTGATGGTCTACAAGTCTATTAATGGGCTTGCTCCACAGTACATGAGCGATCTTTTCACAAGAAACTCCGCCTGCAGCTCTCGCAGCCTTCGAAATACGAAAACAGATTTGAGATTACCAAAGAAAACATCCGCAAATGGGCAGAAATGTTTCTCATATCGAGGTGCAAAACTGTGGAACAGCCTCTCAGCTGAGACTAAACAGGCACCCTCCATTAATGTGTTCAAGCAGAATATATGATAGGCTGGGGGGCTTCTCTTGCGGTCGGGTGGCTAGCCGCGGCCCGCGGTTTCTGTGCTTGATTGCTGCTGGATCGGCGACGGAGATCTGTTTTTGGGATCTCCGTTGTCGATTTGGCGGGGTCGGGCGTGGGGACGGGGGCTGCTCTGGTTGCTGGATCGTTGGAGAGGTTTCCCAGTCTATCGGTTTTATGCTCATTTCTTTTACTTTTATTAATTAGGTTTTATGGTTTAGTTGTATATATTCATTGTAAGTAGTTTTTAGATGTTTTTAGCCAATTTTTATTGTAAGTTTTTATGTGGAGGGCCCCTTGAAAATCAGCCACTAGGGTGAAGGGCCTCCCTCCTTAATAAATTGAAATATGAAAAATAAATATAAAATATAAATTTTTTACAAGATGAATTACTAATGACGCTACCTACTAATTACTCTACGAAACACTACAAGGACGATAATACCACGGGGAGCAATAGACTATGACAACCCCGCGGTAACTAATATCGAAAGAAACAAAAACTACTGGGTGAATCAGGAAAGATGTACCACCCGCCCGCAAAACCGCACCCCAAGAGCCACCCAACCGATTCGCACAAATTCATAGAGATTTAAACGACGTGTCAAAGAAGCTTAAACGAAAATTTTGTCCAGGCCTCGGTCGAGGATTTGAAAAAGAATTAGACGAATCGGATGTGTGACTCCCGCGCCACGACTCCCCGAGCAGGCAACACACCCCCCGACCCACCCATTACATAAAGATACACGTAATTTCTGCTAAGAAATAAATCAACCATACGGAACTTTACATACAAGACACTTTACGAAGACATACTTGGTGGTTGGATGAGGTATGACTAGATATGATGCGGTCCTAATCGAATCGACCAGTTATTTTGATGAATTCTAGAGTCAATTCGAGAATATTTTTGTTAACGTCATTGGGAAGGTCTTTGTCACCATATAATAAAAGTTTCGTTAAGACCTCGTTTGGAATATTAACATATCCAAGTGGTCGTAGTAATGCTAAGACTCGAACGAGAAGATTTCGGCGTTGAACCTCAAAGGAAGGGCAAAGCAACAAGAAGTGTTCCGTATTCTCTATACCGTCGTTCGTAGGGCACATTGGGTTGATGGTATCCCTAAAATTATGCTTGAACTTGTGAAAGTTCAATTTGCTAAGACCAACCCTAAGTTGAGTAAGATAGGATAGTCCTACTGGATCGTGAATCCCAAAGACACATTTAGCAGGGGGGCGGATTATGGACAGTAGCCTTTTCTTAAAAATAGCAATGGTTGGTGCAAGTCTAATCTCTGGACATAGATCATTCCATTCAGACAAGCAATTGGGATAGAAGCTAGATTGAAATCTCTCAGTCCTTGCCCGAATTCGCCCAGTGACATCCTGTCTGCGAAGAGAATATTGCGACTGTTGAAGTTGCGGGATTGGATCCGTTTTATATGCGGGGGATAGGCTATTCATGATTTTGTAAAACAAAGTGAGGCGTCTACTCCACCTTCGGGAACTTAGTGACTCCCAACCGAGCTCTGCGTACAGCTTTTCCCGCGATGTTCCTCTCCATGCCCCTGTAAAGGCCGGTTTACACGGGCGTTTTTTCCTAAATTTTTCGTAAACTTTTTCTGAAAGTTTTAACATTTAGAAAAAAGTTACCGTGTAACAGGAAAATATTTACGGTGAAGTTTGATCTTATCTCCCGTTTTTAATCTCGTTAATTGGTTTTAATGAGCCATCGTTGACGATTTTATTCTGATCCAGGGTCAAAATAAAATCGCTTCTAGCATTTTTTTTCAAAAGAGCCGACAAAATTTGAGATAATCGACTGACTAAATGCTCAAATATTTTGGCGCGCTATTTGAATTTATTTCACAGAGGATGAAAACTAATTCGAATTGAGTATCTTCAGCGACTTTATGGCTGTAGATTAGAATTATCTCCATGATTAGCATACTTCCCTTTCGATTTCGTAGCAAAAATGGCAAAGCGCGACAAAACCGGAATAACATCATGACGTCAGTAGCAACTTCGTTTCCAAACCAATGTCCAATATTGGCGACCATCTGTATTGAAGCATAAATTGGCGACTTATGAAATGTCACCTCATAATTAAAATCTACAAAGGTCTACAAAGCTTCAAAAGTTTCACTCCTGTTCACCAAAATTGGAATGACAGTGGAATATCTCGGATGCGGGAAACGTATCAGAGATCGTTGTCAAGAGCCAGTACATCCACCCTTTCTTCAAGAGTAGAACTTGGAGAACAATACGATACAACAGAACAAATTGATATCGAAAACGATTTTTGAATGTAAAAGAATTGTATTTTTCTTGAAAACTGTTGCTGATAGAAAAAATCTTTTGTTTTGTCTTCTCTCGATGCTGTTTTCCAAAGTATCCACCAATCCTCTGTGAAATAAATTCAAATAGCGTGCCAAAATATTTGAGCAAAGTCAGTTAATTATCTCAAATTTTTTTGTCGGCTCCTTTGAAAAAAAATGCTAGAAGCGATTTTATTTTGACCCAGGATCAGAATAAAATCGTCAACGATGGCTCGTTAAAACCAATTAACGAGATTAAAAACGGGAGATAAGATCAAACTTCACCGTAAGTATTTTCCTGTTACACGGTAACTTTTTTCTAAATGTTGAAAATTTCAGAAAAAGTTTATGAAAAATTTAGGAAAAAACGCCCGTGTAAACCGGCCTTAACGGCTAGAGCTGCAGAATATTGGACGGACTCTAACTTTTCCATTAAATTTGGTAATATGGTATTGCCGCTGAATTCACATACTTTAGCCGGAATATGGTAGATAACATCTCCGTAATCTAGGTGGGGTCGCACATAGAGCTTAAATAATTCGTTAAGAGTATGCCTGGGCAGATACTTGGAGAGACATTTCAGCAGACCAATGCCCTTTCTTGTTTTAGATATAGCTGCTTTGATATGAGCGGAAAAAGAAAGCTTTGAGTCCAGGATAATTCCTAAATGTTTATGTTCTTCTACTTTCATCACTGGTATGTTATTAAAACGAATTACTGGATGGTGAATTTCAATTTTTTTCTTAGAAAATACCAATTCCACAGCTTGTTTTTGTGGATCTGGATTAAATGACATCTTCCAATCATAGGCCCATTTTCTTATCAATTCTAAGTCATGGTTCATGTCAGTGGCTGCTATATTTGAGTCTTCTACTACGGTAAACAATGAAGTATCATCAGCAAAAAGCTTAACATTGCACTTTAAGCCTGCAGTTAGATCGTTTATATATATAAGGAAAAACAAGGGTCCTAAAATAGAGCCCTGAGGCACTCCTGCTGAAATATCTCCCCAATTTGAACTCTGTCCATTCAGGACGGTCCGCTGTTTTCGGTCCTTGAGGAAACTTTTGATAAGGGAAAGAAGTTCGCCTGAGACGCCGCATCGTTTTAGTTTATAAATTAAGCCGCCATGCCACACTCTGTCGAATGCTTTGGAAATGCCAAGATACACGGAACGAACATCAAGTGGGGGGGGGGGGGGGGTTGCAGTCAAATGCCTTGAAGATCGTATGCGTTATGGAAATTAATTGATTAACTGTAGAATCACCGGGACGAAAACCAGACTGATTCGGGTTAAGTAATTCATTTGTAACAAGATGCGAGTACAAAGTGTCGTACATGAGCTTTTCCAGTACTTTCCCAAAAATTTGTAGAAGAGAAATTGGACGGTAGTTCCCCTTGACATTTTTTTCATTTTTCTTATGAACTGGCACTACATTTGCAAATTTCCAAATTTCGGGGAATACACCACGTCTCAAGCAATTTTTGAATATTATTTTAAGTGGAATAACCAACGCAGCATCACCTAATTTTATCATTCTAACAGATATTTCATCCCAGCCATGTGCTTTATTAGGATTAAGTGACCTAATGATGTTCAGAATCTTTTCATCAGAGATATCAGAGATGGGAAAATCACTTATTAGATAAGAAGGTGCTGGAGCATCTTGTGGAAGTTCACTACCTGTGTCAATCGTCGTACACTGAAGTATAAAATAGTCATTAAATAACTGTGCCTTTTCAGTAAAGTCCGTTATAAATATCCCGTTCTCAAGAAGAGGTGGTATTATTGGAATCTTGGCCTTGTTTAGGACGGTGTTGATTAGGGACCAATATGTCTTACAAGAAGTCCCGGGGTTTGCTAATGTATTTCCTGCCTTAAGGAAGTAATTTCGTTTGGCATCCTCAATCAGTTTCTTACCCTTGGATATCATTTTCTGTATTCCTTCTAGTTTGTCATTTGGCTGGCCCCTATTCACGAAATTTCTATAAGCATGATTCTTTTTCCTCAGAAAATTTTTAACATTCTGGGTTATCCAAGGTGCTTCCTGAGGTCTAATCGTTTTAACTTTGTTGGGTATAAAATTGGTATAAATGTTTAGCAAAACTTCATTGAGAAGTTCAACTTGTTGATTAGGGCATGTCATGTTTTCAAGGTGCTCTTGCCAATGAAACATTTCAATGCTTTTCGTGATGGCGACAAAATCGGCCTTGTCATAATACCAAATCCTGCGTTTGTAGGGGGATAGTTTTACATTTGAAACAGATAATTTTCCATAAGCTATTTGGTGATGACATAGTTCGTGCAGTGACGGATGAACACCAGATTCGATAACGAGGTTAGGCTGATCAGTAAAGATCAAGTCAATACAGGATCTAGAATCACCCATGAAATGCGTTGGTTCTGAGATCAACTGATGAAGGCCTAGATCGATTGTTAACGACTCAAAATACTTTCCTTCATTATTTTCAATATCATCTTTCCACCACTGAGCTGATCGACAGTTGAAATCACCGGTAATGATAACGCAAAAAGGATTTTCAGCATGCATTTTTGATAGCATCAGTTCAAAATTAATTGTGAAGTTATCAAATTCACTCTGGTCCTGACTTGGGCTTCTATAGATTACAGCGAAAAAGTATTTTTTCCTATTTACTTGGATCTCATACACAATACACTCAGGGAGGGTCACTAGGTCAGACCGTCTTTTTGATGGAAGGGAATCCTTGATGTACAGCCCAACACCACCTCTCTTCACATTTTGTGGATGGTTCTCTTTAATAAACGAGTAGCCATTGAGTGCTAACCTTTCTTCGTCGGCGTTGTGGTTGTCAAGATGTGTTTCTACAATCCCAATTAAGTCATAGTTATACACCGAGTTATATGCTTCGATAAGAGAAACTCGTAAGAAGTCATGCGCAGAAATACTATTTAAGTTCCAACAGCAAAAATCAAGTGTTTCTGGACCAGGATTAGTTTCTACGTCGCCACTCAGCATAATTGTGCTGAAAACCAACCATTGAGTGTGAAGTGTGACACAGGTTATGCATCAGATGTAAAAATATGCATACAGGAAAAGAAATTTCCTGAGTGCAAAAATATTGTATCGAACTTGATTAATGACAAAGGGTGGGGTTCGCTTGAAAAGTTCAACAGTCGTGTATATTACAATGTTCACAAAGAGATGCACGCGGGCGAACCGGGGCATGAAACCTGACTGGGTATCCACAGAAGAGTACATCACACAGCATTGTTGCATTAATGTAAGGGGTAGAACAAGGATCGAAGTCGCAATAAAGCAACAACAAAACCAGTAAAGCTTAACGACTTGAAAAAGAATCGAAAACGGCCGAAGGCTTTGCTCAGGAGAGAGGATTTTTGAATAGATATACGGAAACATCCTATTGTTGCTCGCCATCGATTTATTTCAACCGGCATCATAATGATGAAATCTTCCCGCTGGTCCTAAGGGACAATATACCTCAATGAAACCACCATTAGCACGACTTACAAAACGACAATACCGAAAACTGAAAAGAAAATCAGGATAACATTGATACGACTGGGAAAAAAGGAAAATTACAGATAATATCAACAGAATTAATAACACAAGGTTTCCAAACCATTTGGGGTACTCAGCGAGTCCTAAGGGCATTGGATCAAAAGCATTTCTCGTGCTGCCAGTGGGAACACTGTTTTAGAGAAAGTCTCGGCTATCCTCAAACACGGGACACAGGACGACGGAACGAAGGAACACCCATCGAACATCCGCAATATGCCCCCAAACACCAATGCGATGCCAGCCCGACCCCGAGGCAGCAGCCCAAAGACCAGCAAAACAAGGAAACCGAGGGATCAGTCCGCCCCCGAGCCCAATGCCCGGAAACGAACCACCCTCAATCTCCCCGACCCACCGATCCCCGAAACAGCCCCCGAAAACCAAACCAACACCCCACCGACACCCAAGGGACAGGCCACAAACACCCGACGAGCACTCCACCAACCCCATCACCCCACCCACCATCCCACGCCCCGCGCCTCAAAGACAGCCGAGAGTTATCTCAATGGTTCAAAAACTGAAAAACTGAACACAGTATGAATTTCAAAGCTGCATTATGACATAATCCTGAGGGAGTGCAAACTATTGGATATTTATACGAAGTGGTTTTTTAGAAACAAGACATTTTTATGAATTTTGCAATGACACAATCAACTGGATCTCCCACCGGGATCCAAAAACAAGCGGGGAAAATTTGAAGAAGTCAATGTCAATGGACGGGTACGAGGCTGCTACATCCATGCTTCCAAAGATGGATGTTTTTAAGTCCTTTGGTTCGCTACATGACTTAATACGACTTGATAGGTCTTCATTACTGTCGCAAATTTGGGACCGAGCATAACTTTTGAGAGTGCTTCATGTGAAAGAACAACAACTTTAAATCTTACCACGCTAATTAACATTCCAAGGATAGCAGTGACACCATATGCAATGATTTGACTCTTGAAAATGAATGACACGAGATACACGAATGGGAGTAGAGCTAGACCATAAAACAGCTACAAAAAAAGAAAGGAGAACATTCATACAAACAATTCTTCGCAGTGGCTGTTTATATCAGCATGGGCTGGCTGATGGGAGCTGCGGTGGTAATCTGACACTAATGAGGAAAACGGCAGCTTTGAAAATAACTATAATCACCACATGAAAGAACATCCTTTTCTGCATAATTTATCAAAGCTTCTTAGATTCGAATTTGCCTGTTTAGTTTGTAGACCAGGCGACAGAGGGGGTATCGTCAAAGTTGGAGGGACTTTGCCAGACAAGGTGGATTTGGTCAATTTTAGGGTGCTGCTTCCGACCAAAGGGTGTGACGGCGTTTAGCCTCTATTTCAGTTTTAAACCTCGTTTTCGACGAAATTCGTAAAACCTCTTTTTGAGCTAAAGTATGTATGTACGATGGTTAAAGTTGATGTTACTAAAAGAACTACCGACCGATTACAGTTTTACCATCGGTATTAAAAATTCATGAAAGATTGGTGCAAGATCAAATGCTACATTTCGTCTAAAATTTCCTGTCCTTACTCCTTTGTGGGTTTCGAGAGGGCTATGGTACACAGCATGCACTTCTACGGTCATGGGACCCCTTCTGTTTAACATATACCTGAATGACCTTTTTATGTTCCTGGAGGAGGCCGAAATCTGTAATTATGCGGACGATACAACTATTTATGCGTGTGGTCCTAACATCGAAAATGTCATTATGCATTTAGAGAATGATGCCCTTACGATAACTGAATGGTTTCCAAACACTGGATACCTAAGGCCAAGGGACTTGACTTGCTATCCAGCAGTTAACCGGCAGTCAACATCAATGCCGAGTGAACATTGAATAATAATAATAATAATAATAATAATAATAATAATAATAATAATAATAATAATAGTAATAGTAATAAAGCAAATGAGGAGCGCTGAGTTCAAATTAATCAATTTCAGAGACAAAAGGCAGACTTTTGCATCACATTCATACCAAGCCTCACTTTGAAATTAGGCCAAATGATGTATAAAGAGTGCATAAAACACGACATCTCACTCATTGCATTCGATTGATACATTCATTGTCAACTATTCTCTGCATGAGGCAACATCGAACCACTTCTTGGTGACAGTCAATAAACCTTAATTCTGTTTCATATCAGATGCCAGGCATTTTACTTCTTAAATCCACAATTAAACAATTTGCACTTGTGACATCTTTCAACCCATTGAAACCCTGACCTGACATCTGATGTGAGACAGAATCTAGTATAGTATCCATTAATCTTTAATTGTTTCGTAATGTGTTTGTATACAGTTTAACGTTTCATGTTTTTATATATTGGCCATGGGTTAGTCATTGTATTTCGGTTAATTAAGGTTTATTGACTTTCACCAAGAAGTGGTTCGGTGTTGCCTCATGCAGAGAATAGTTGACAGTGAAAGTATCAGTCGAATGCAATGAGTGAGATTTCGATTATATACACTCTTTATACATCATTTGGCCTGATTTCAAAGTGAGGATTGGTATGAATGTGATGCAAAAGTCTGCCTTTTGTCTCTGAAATTGATTAATTTGAACTCAGCGCTCCTCATTTGCGTTACTAATATCAACGTGAACCATCGTACATACACAATTTAGCTCAAAAAGAGGTTTTACGATTTTCGTCAAAAACGAGGTTTAAAACTGAAATAGAGGCTAAACGCCGCCACACCCTTTGGTATAACAACCATATTCGCAATCAGCGCCCCAAAGTTCATTTCATTTCATTCATTTCATTTTGATTTATTTTAACAGGGTTAAATACATTCAGTAAATATAAATTAACTGATTTACAATGTGCCCTGCTTAAAAACATAACTAACCTAAATACATGATATTACAAATAAACTTGAGGATCCTACATAAAAGAAAGAAATATATGTAAAAATAAAGGGACTCGGAAGTCAAACGTATGTGCTGAATGTTGAATTAGATTATCAGCCTCTTTGATCTTTCAAAAATGCTTTTAGCCTCGTTTTGAAAGTGGCTAGCGAAGGAGCAGTTTTTATTTCATTGCTCAGCTGGTTCCAAACAGTAACTCCTCGATACGAAAAGCTCCGCTGCCCATTTGAGGTCTTACAGAGTGGAATCCTGAGGTCAGTACTGGTATTACGTAAGGTCCGATTGCAAGAATCGGACAATTTGTGAAACATTGACTGCATGTAAGGGGGTGCAAGCCCATTCAAGGCTTTATATACTATACAAGCTGTCTCGAAGTCGATCATTTCTTTGACTGTTAACCACCCTAGTTGTGATATTAATGGCAGCGATGATTGATCGAAGGGACTGTTTGTAACGACACGCGCTGCTCGATTTTGCAGCATTTGCAATTTTCTTAGTGTGGTATCACCTGCACATCCCCAAACAGAGCAACAATATCTAAAATGCGAGTCTACTATGCTAAAATACATCCTTTGGATGGTTTCCAACGAGAGATATTTCTTGGAATACTTCAGCATTCCTATTCCTCGTGAAATCTTACCGATAGCAACGTTGATTTGCTCTTTCCAATTTAGTAATGGATCAATTTGTACCCCAAGATATTTAATTTTTCCCGTGGATTCAATCTTTTCGTCATTTATTTGAAAGGTGGGAAGATTAGTTGAATCATAATCATAATCCAAGTTGATCAAATCCATCTTGTCTGGCAAAGTTCCTCAAACTGACGATACCCCCCTTTGTCGCCAGGTCTATTGGGCACTTGACGTTTTTCCTGCTGAGCTCGCCGGTCGTTTTCGGAGACTGGTGGTGTTTTTTGGACGGTAAGGTCACGCTATAAAATGTGCCAAGAAACTACATTTATGTATCTTTACTTACGAAAACGACGCAAAGGGCCACTGTGTCTTCTGCGTTAAACCCGGGTAACTGAAATGCAGCAAAAAGAATCATAATGCAGATTGCTGGTATGAGGTAGTTGAGGAAGTCCCAGGAGAAAGATGCAAGCCAGTAGATAGGGCCATTGACTCCGCTAACGAATTGAAGATGCTTCGCCTGCAAAAGAAATAAAAGGAATTGCCTGATGAAATAAACGAGTTAAGCGTTTGCTAACACCAAGGCTCAATAGTAATATCTTCTTTATACTGGGAGGGGGGAGGGGTGTTTTTCACCCCTTTAAAAAGTTAGCTAAACCACTGCACAAAGACAACGAGATATCACAACCATTATTGGTGGAGCATATAAATTAGATCTTTCAATAGCGCCCAGGGAAACCCCAAATCATCCAATTTTGCAATTTCATGCTGATCAGCTAATATCATAGCCTGATAACCAGACCAGATTTCAAAGAAATAGTGGTCTGTTAAACACCGCCGTAAAGCTTGTTCAAGCCTCGTTTTAATATTGCTCAGAATCCAAGGTTTTGATGGAAATGTATGCAAATAATTTGCTGATTTCCTTAAACAAACCATACATATCTATGCAGTCCTTTGACATTTATAACTTTATTACGCTTTGTTCTGCCTTCCATAGAAATTTAATCTCTGACCCAAGGGTATGCAATCCAACTGTCTGCCGAGATTAGATTTCTATGCAAGGCAGAACAAAAAGCAATCAAGTCGTATTCAAACTGCAATATTCCTTTTTCAGAAATTTTGCAAAGAACTACATGGATAATTGGTTTGTTTACAAACATCAGCAAATTATTGGCATAAATTTCCATCAAAACCTTGGATTCTGAACAATATCAAAACGAGGCTTGAATAAGCTTTACGGCGGTGTTTAACAGACCACTATTTCTTTTGAAATCGGGTCTGGTTATCAGGCTACCAATATCTTTGCCGCAATTTCGATCACATGACCGAAAATGAGCTTTTTGAGACAACTTTTCTTGTACGAAAACAAATATGGAAAGAAAACTAGGAAAGATACAGAGCTGGTTTTACAAAGAATCGATTCTTCAGACTCCACTCCACATTTGCTCTTCTGTATTGGGTAAAAATTTCCTCAGAGATCGGCATTATATCGAATTTTATCCCTTCGACTATTGGGTTATGTCCAAATAATATTCGGGAAGGCTGCAAATAAGATACAGCTTCCAGAATTTAAAGACAAATGACGGATATATAGCGCCTAGTAGGATAGAGCAGAACATAGAACAAAATAGAACAAAAGATGGCTTAGTGCTTTCATTTGTCTAATTGATTTGCTAATCTCTCGATATCATCAAATACAATGGAATTCAATAGGTTATATTTAGATTGCCCAGGCCCCTGATTTAAATCACCTTATATCTCCGTCATTTGTCTTTAATATGTTGCGATTATGTTGCGTCAAAAATGTAAAGAAATAGCATAATGATAAGCAAGAAGGAGAAAATGCTATCAAGGGACCATCACAAGCCATCGCACAGAAGAATACAATTGAAGTCGAGGAACAAAGGAAAGTTACCACTGTATTGTCCCCCTCCCAAAATCAAATCACTGAGGAAATCAAAGACAATCAGGCAACAAGCGAAATTAGCGTGGAGAAGAAAGATGCAAATGATGAATCATCGCCAAGATCTAGAAGCATAAACAAACAACGTAAAACGATAGTTATACGACTTCCCGGGAGCCACGATTAAGGACATGGTGTAATGATGAATCATCGTCAATATCTGGAAGTAGACTCATGACATAGTCCCAGTTATCCTAACAACAACAACAACGACAACAGCAACAACATTTTTTGCTCAAACTGGGACATATCGATTTTCACATGGAAAATTGAGACGGAAAGGGCACCGATTTTTCTGCTAGCTATGGAACAAGGTTATGTGGTAGTCAAGGCAACCTTGGGAAGACATTCCTATCTTTTATTTACTGGGAGTCCCAAAATGATGTATTATCATTTGGTTGCTTGTATGTCCATAAACAATGAACCAATTTTCAAAAATTTGATTTCATCCGACTGACGAAAGGTTAAATTGTATTTGAGGATGTTGATTGTGGTTTAAGCCGATGTCTTCATGTCAAAAAGAAGATCGATAAACCTACTCAAATTCAAGTCGTAGATCGTATGAAAAAGAAACGGCCTTCTTCCCCCGTCAACATTTAGATGCGATGCAAAAGGCTGAATTTATGTGTCGTTCAGAGAATATATGTCGTTCAGGAAATACGAATTCAGTTAATACTGAGTCAGAGCAGCGGCTGATGGCACCCAAAATTAAATGGTATTAGTTTTGCGAGCAAAAAAATTGGGGGGGGGGGTCAGGGGGTACTTCCCCGGAAAAATTTGTGTAACCACGCCCTCTAAATTGGCTCAGAGTGCTTTTAAGAATTGCTGCAAAGATTTTGATTCAAGTTTATTTCACGTGCTAAAGGACATTTACAGATCTTATTTTTTCAAAATAGACACGATAAATTTTAAAATGCTAGAATCATAACTATGAATTAAGGTTATTTTTGCGTAAATCTTTCGAGACGACGCTGATTGTATGACTTGAAGCGGGCAATGACACTGGTTTTAAAGTTTGGTTGTTGTGAAAGCCATCGCAAGGCCTTATGTTCCACTTGCAAGAAGACCAACATCTCCCTTCTATTCTGCAGCATTGTTAATCATGCAGGTGACACTATCCTTTTCATTCGGCTGAATATTCTCTCACAATGAACGCTTGCTAGTGGTGTCACTGCCGCAAATTGGAGAAGGGTGATTGCTTGAGGAAAAGCTTCCTGAAGGTTATTTTTCTGCACAACAGTCAACATATCTTGAATGGAAGGCTTTCCTTCTTTCACAAAATCTTCTTCTATGTTGAAGCTTTCATTTTGCACCATAATTGGGTCATCTGTCTCTACGGTTGCCCTTTCTTCGTTGCTGTTTTCGGCTGTGAGATCTTGGTTTCGTCTTGCAGCCATTCTTGCACGTCTTTCTTTTTTCTTGACGACCAGTGCATCTCGCTTCCTGAAAATGTTTTGCAACAGTGCAGAGATCTCATTGTTCTGGTAGATGATGTAAAGGCAGTGCTCTAGAGTGACTGCATCTGGAACTGCAAAGGGGTAAACTCTGGATGTTTCGTCGTTCAAAGCCTTTGGAGCGTGGATTACTGCCTTTTTCCTCTCTAAAAACTTTGCCGGATGAATGAGGTCCATCCATCTGAACTTTTGCAAATTTGCGAAACGCCACTTGATGTGTTCGGAAAATTTTGTGGCAAATGTTGCTTCCAAACTTTTCAAGCACAGTTTCAAGCTTTCTGGGGAACCATCGTCACCACTTTCTTTCCTCGCCAACCTCCTTTGTTCCGAACAGCTGGTATCTCGGGATCAACATTTATGGTATCTTCCCAAATCTGTTCGTAATTGAAATTTCCAAAGATCTCATGGAAATCGCTTAGCATCGATGATAGCTGAACAGCATCCAGTGTTGGCTTTTGCATCACAGTTATTATAGGTGTGCAGTACTCAAAAAGCTTTCGATAAAACTTGCAACGGAACACAAACTCCACATGTGGGATCTGCACGCGAAGGCCGCTAGCAGTAGCTCGAGTCTCCGTCTTTTCACGTTCGTCCTGTGCAATACTGTGGAGAACAACTCTGATTTCCTCGTACCACTTATCCACAAGTGACAGTGCTGTGTCACGTGAAAACCAACGCGTGCCTCCTGGCTTGCTTGGGAATACTGTGACTAAGACGATGGGCACACTTTGGGCTACTACGAAAAAAGGTGATCAGCTTATCTACTACATAAAACATCTGGCGAGTTTAGGAATCTCCTTTGCAGTTGGTGAAGCGCACAGTGATAGCCTGTGAGCAACACAATGATTGTAATAGGCACATTGGAAAACTTTGTGAACCTCCTTTTGCACTCCACTCAGTTCACCGCTCATCGATGGGGCACCATCATAAGACTGACCAATAAGCTTCTCGCCACTACTTTCTGGTGTTAGCTTGTAGCTCTTCAGTGTTTCTAGCAGGATTTTGGTGAGAGCATGAACTGATTGGTCACCAGAAGAATCAACCGTTCGAAGTAAATGCTCCTCTACATCCCATTATGAACGAGGCGAACTGAGACTGCTGATTGCTCGGTATTAGTCGTGTCACTCCTGTCATCCATCATCACTGCAAGAAATGGTGAATTATCAACTAGCCGTTGGATTTCTTGTCTGACTTCATCATACACGCATTCAATCAGATCATTTTGAGGCTCATGGGATGTATACGTGATTCTTTCTTTATCCAAGAAGAACTTAGCTCCTGACTATAACCTCCAAGAAGATCCAGCAATTCCATGAAGTTCCTTCTGTTCGAAGAAAGCGTAGACTCATCGTGCCCTCTGAATGCAAGCCCTTGTGCTGCTAAGAACACAGTTGTGTCGATATGGTGTTCAAGAATACGTCCGTATCGTGTAGCATTGTGGTTGTGCTGGGTGATTTCACGTTGCCTACCTTCATCAAGGGCACATGCAACATCCACATTTCCCAAACGTTGTACGCTATTTGATTGGTTACGTGCATCTTTGATGCTTGGTCGCAAAGGGCAACATTCGACAGGTCATTGCCAGAGGATTGAAATCCACTCTCCCAAACGAAAGACACCGTTTTCATCTACGAAGAAACATAAAATATTCAGCATCATTAAAGCAGCATTATAAATTATATTAAATCTAGGGTAAGATTTCAAAAATCAGATGCAATGACAAAAGCTAGTCATATTATATCTCAATAATGTTCTATTTCTCCCATCAAAATCTCCTTTATTATGAGTCAGGGTGGCCAACCATGTTACAAACTCGTAACCCACCCCCCACACACACACACTTCACAGTTTTTTGCATCAAAATCTACAATAGGATTGCTATTTTGTAGGAACATAGGCATGTGGTAAGTTGCTCTGCCAACCGTAAACATCCCACGACATGGCAAAAGGCTAAAGGCCAGTTTCCAGTCAGTGGAATTTTCCTGTGGCGATAACTGTTTATTGTAAAAAATTCCGCCTGGGGGCGGAAAATTCCACTGACTGGAAACTGGCCTTAATATTTCGTGGTCTTAGGCTGCGATCTAATTGAGCACGGATTCTAGTTGACATCTTTGTTTGCTGACGGTCCCAGTGCCTCTTTTGGACAGCCGTTACATTTCGTGCTATTAGGGACAGCGATTGTAATACCAAAGTTCCGCGTGTCGCACAATTGTGGCCACATTTTTCATTTTTTCATTTTAAAAAATTCACACACAAAAACCCTTCAGCTTACAAAAGCAATACTTAAATAAGAAACTAATTACCCTAATTACATTAATATAACCTATATACAGTTAAAGCAAAATTATGCACAGTTATCTATCTATATAGCAGATGCTCTTCCAGGGCGTCGTGTTTTAGGTTTTTTCAGCTCATATAATAGCTTCTCAATTGTTTTTTGAATCTACTAAGTGTAGGGAGCTCTCTGGTATTGATACGTATATCGTTCCAAGCTTTCAGAACTGAATAGTGAAAGCCTTTCTTGACATATTCAAGATTACTTCTTGGGATTTGTAGGTCCCTGCAATTCCTGGTTCTGTAGTTGGAATGCTGGGTCATATGATGGTATTTACCCCAAAGGCTTTCGGGACATTGCCTGTTGATTATTTTGTATATCATAACTGATCGATCAAAGTATATTAGTTGTTCAACGGTCAACCAATTATGAGACCAATAGACCTTTCCCCTGATTACTTCACACACCTGTCAGCGCATAGTGCATTCTGGGAGTTGTATTTAACACGCGATCAGCTGCTTATGTTTTTCTATGGTGATCGTACGGAGTTCTACTTTTATCTCAATATATACAGCGAAAAATCGACGAAATTATTGAAAATCTTTCAACTTTAGCCGACCAGCACATCCCTAGTTTGTTTTAAAACTCTTGCACGGGAACTGGTGCTTCAGAACGAGGAGAAAATGAAGATTCGTCCCCGAATAGCGGTAAGAATCCGATGCGGCCTACAGTGTCTGGGGTGGAAGGAGTAAACAGAAACCAGTGGTTGGAGGGATCACTTGCTGTGTGCTAGCGTGTTTCAACAATAGTCAGAGAGACAACAAACTATCATTTACACGATTCTGAATGGCAAAAATAAAGGAAATCAAGAACTCAGAAAGAGATAGCTGCATATGATTTCTCGGCAGAATTTCACTCCAGGTCCAGGACACAGGGTATGCTCAAAACATTTCACTGGGGGTCGAAAGACCTACATGAACAACGTTCCAACAATTGTTCTAAAAAATAACGGGAAAAAGGAGACGAAAGGAAGGCTTACTTCGAAGGCAAGGATCATGCAATATCGTTGCTTCAAAATATGAACCTGTCCAAAGAGTCACCAGCGCAGCGCCTTCTGATCAACAGTTGGAGAAATCTGCCGAGAAATCATTAGCTATCTCTTTCTGAGTTCTTGCTTTTCCTTGCTTTTTGCCATTCAGAATCGTGTAAATGATAATTTTTTTGTCTCTCTGACTATTGCTGAAACACGCTAGCACACAGCAAGTGATCCCTCCAACCGCCGGTTTCTGTTTACTCCTCCTCCTCCTCCTCCAGACACTTTAGGCCGCATCGGATTCTCACCGCTATTCTGGGACGAATCTTCATTTTCTCCTCGTTCTGAAGCACCAGTTCCCGTGCAAGAGTTTTAAAACAAACTAGGGATGTGCTGGTCGAATAAAGCTGAAAGATTTTCAATAATTTCGTTGAATATTCGCTGTAGATATTGAGATAAAAGTAGAACTCCGTACGATCACCATAGAAAAACACAAACTGCTGATCGCATGTTAAATACAACTCCCAGGATGCACTGCGCACTCACAGGTGTGTGACGTAATCAGGGGAAAGGTCTATTGTCTTTTAGTATGGCCTTATCAATAATCGAACGGGCTCTGTCCTGCAGACGTTGGAGGGTATTCAATTTTGATTTAAAAAAACTCCCCCAAATAACATTGGCGTATCGCAGATGGCTTTCGACAAGTGCACGGTACACATGGTCCAGCTGGGATTGGGAAATAAGATTTTTCAATTTTTTTAGTGACTTAAGACCGCCACTCATCTTCCCTTTCACTTTGTTGAATTGTTCATCCCAGTTTAGCCCTTCATCCACAATAACCCCCAGTGATTTGGTCTTCACCACACGCTTAATTTCTGAATTGTTAAGATTCAGTGGTTCTGAAATTTCAACCCGGGGGGGGTACTTCCATTATGGCCTAACAGGGGGGTCCAGTCGGTTTGAGGGTCTTGCGAAAGGCTACCAAATGGCTCTATCTGTCAAACACATACTACCAATTGGGGGTATTCCAAGATTCTTGGACAGTTCTAAGATTTCAACTCAGTAGGCTCCTCCGCACGGCAATTTGATCGTCGCAGCAGTAATTATCATTGAATTCTGAAGTTTTTTTGCTTTGTTCGATCAGTGTTTACAATAGACAATTTTGAAAAACTGCAGAAAATTTTTGCTACCAGACGCTACCAAATGGCCCAATTTTTGGTCCACGAACTACCATTTGGGGGTTTCTATAAAAAGATACTATCATTTGAGTGTATTTTTCAAAATTTTTGCTTTGGCCCTCTTTAACCCTGACTGGACCCCCCTGTCAGGCCACAATTGGAGTACCCCCCCTGGGAATTTCAACGAACTGCTGAAACTGGTCTGCTTGATACTGGATTGTAATCAGTACTTCACTCTATAAATGAAAAATAGATTATCAAATGTAAATCACTTACTTTAGACAGATCTCCCATCAATAAACAAGGCCAACAGAAATGAGTGTTCTTCTCTTCATCGCCACATATCCAAGAGAAATTCTCGTACACAGATGCAGAAGATCGATTTTTGTCAATAACTGTTGGACACAGTCTTCCATCAGCTTTCAAGCGAAGTCGTTGTTCATTGGTCAATCGCCATTGAGAAGACATGAGTGAAAATACTGTGGATACTCCCCACCGAAAATTGGTATCAGCGATATGATTCATTTTTTGAAATTTTAGATTCCAGTACATCTTACAGTGTCTTACAGAGAAGCGGTCGTGTTGCTATTTGAAACTGGGAAACTAATAGCATGGTCACTTTCAAATGCAAAGATTTTTGGGCTGGGGCTTGAAACGAATCATTGATAATGTGAATGAATCACGGGCACGAGGGCCGCTAGATGGCCGCATACAAGTATCAATTTCACAGGGATAACGTCATTTGTTTGTTTTGAGAAGAACAGCTTAATATCACATTCTGGGTCAACAATAGGCACTATAAAAACCGGACTCGGAGGACGTGCAACACAAGAAAAAATTGCAATCAAACAAATTGCAATAGAATGCTCATTTGATTTTTACCAGATTTGAACGAAAAAGGTTATTTTTGTTGGAAAAAATTGCTATCAGACTAATAACACCATTACCATTACAGGCCGCCACTGGTTCAAAGAATACGAATACGAGTTCAGCCTTATGTATCACATCTAAAATGTTGACTGGAAAATTAGGCCGTTTGTTTCTCATCCCATCTAAGGCTTGAATTTGAGCAGGTTTATCGATCTCTTTTTCGACCTGAAAACGCCGTGGTAAAACCACAACAAACATCTTAAAACACAATTTAGCCTTTCGGCAATCAAACAAAGCAAAGTTTTTGAAAATCGGTTCATTGGGTATGGACATGTAACCAATCAAACGGTAATACATCATTTTGGGACACCCGGTATATTCAATATAAAAGCTTACAAAACTACCTACGATCTACTATACTACACTACTAGGGTGGTGCCTGGAGGAGCAAAATATAATGTCTAACCCTAGGATTAAACATGAACTTAAAGTAGAATTAATATAAACTACTTTACCATACCACACTACAACTCGATAGAAAATGCTAAATATAAATACTTGAGCTGGTTTCACATTAGATGTCAGTCCGAAAATAGGTGATAATGGTGAACAATCAGAATTCTGGCCGAGAGAACAATAACGACAACAACCCTCCCCGTCGCTGCTCCTCACCCAGCGTCCATATCGCTCGAGATACCACCAACGGGTCTGGGTTTCAAAATAACCGTCACATCCAATGTGAAACGGGCGCGCAAAAGAATAGATGGACAGGACTCTGCGACAAAAGTCTTTACGAAAATGGACTTGGTGGTTGAGTAACATTTAACTGTCACATAACAGCCCTAAAGAAGTCCAGCATGGCAGGACGAAATATTGGTAATATATAGCTTTCACACATTTGCTGCTGTTTTTCGTCGTGTTGCGGTATTTCTGCCTGCAAATTTATTCACTCATTCGTCACCACAAGCATCTTCGGATCAGACGATCGACGCTGGTAAAGTGGCATTTCCTTTTTTGAATTATAAATTATATGCCCTGCATTATGACGCATACCACATTTCCTGTACGACCTGGCAGGGACATGGATGTCCTACCCGAAAAAAGAGTGGGGAAGTGAGAGGGAAAATATTGATTAACTGGTACGCATCTTGTCCAGTTTTTTTAGTCTTTTTGTTGAAGGTAAAAACATTCGTGTAAGCGGAATATTTTCCTGTCAAAATACCTCAATGAAATTGCACGTGAAAGCTAAGAGCGGCAATTTCTTACGTGTCCCCCTACAAAAGTCCAAAACATAAGGCCGTTTCTGCAACACATACGGGATTTTATGCTTAACATAAATTAAGCTTTGGGGATGCATCCACCATATATGAAGAGTTCTCATGAATCCAAGGTTGTTCTAGCTCGCAACACCGAGAGAAAGTTGAAGTTTGATTGCTTTCGAAAATGTTCAACGTCCTCAAATTTCACAACAGTGTTGATTCAGGTGGTAGAAATTGCTCGATATCACTCGCCAAGGAATGAATTCTCGTTCGAGCCAGTTGCAAAATTTGTTTATCTTCCAAATACATGAGTTTTAGTCACCAATTGACCATTATTTGCGATGAATACCGGCGATGTTTCAAAAGAAATCTAGAATTCTTGCCTAAAATTGGCTTCTTCGATATTTCTAGGCCCTGGAGATGCTTCAAGTCGTCATTGAAACTCGACTGAGGGGTAAAGCATACTCTGGGTATTTAGAAATTAAAGGCATGGATTTTCAAGAAAACAATAAGCTTCTCTGCACCCTCTCCACAGTATGTTTTCCATCTATAAATTGCCGCAAAACAAGCATGTTCGATCGAAAACATTTAACATTCATTGCTCGATCAGAATTTCGACAGCATGAATTGCAGCCTTCCATCTTTCGATTTTCGACACATTAGTGAGCATGCCCGCATCGTTTCCGCTCTCTCACGATCGTTGGCAATGCATCGCTTTTCAAAAAGATTCCTAAAGATGTTTCAACTGCAGCTGATGACGATGAAGACAAATGAGGACGAGCAGGAATAAGAGTGAAGATCGAGAGAGCATCGTTTCTAGTCAAGTTCAAGAGAACGCTGTACCACATGAAAACCAAGCGAAAATTTTGCATAGATCTATAAGAAAGCGTTCGCACGTTGTGGACAACCAGTTGATTTGTCATTGTTACGATTTTAAATAAGTTGAACTGTTTTAGTATAATCACTAGGCTTGCCGCGCGGCGCCGGCTGGCCCACCGTCATAATTGGCATTCAAGTGTATGAAGAATTACATTTCTGTGCGCCAATCACTAAGTGAGAAATATAAATTCATTCAATCTATTTTCCCATGGGGGAGGGGGGTATTCTGGTATAGTTATCATAGGTGTGCTCTTGTTACTTGTTTTGGATCTAAAATTTGATCAATGATTATTTTTTGATTCAATAATATTTTCGTCATGGGTTCCTGAAATTCTGGATTACCTTCGTATTTGTCTTCTCCTTTTCCCTCTTCATTTAGCATTGCTCTTTCCAATCTTTATAAACTATTGCCCTTGAAAATTCTACTGCACACTTACTCTATATAATATGCAGCACCTTCCAGAATCGCCACTATTTCTGTTAGAATTCACAAAAGTACGTGTGTTAGCATATGACATTCATTACCACAATTTCCATCATTTTTTCCCAAAACTTTGTTAGGCTTTCAGCTATGAATGTATTCTGTTCCGTTTTGCAAATTGGCATTTAGAAAGGTGCAATTCAACTGTAGATGTCCACAAATATGCATTTTTCATCGTAGCACATTTTAAAGGAGGTCCATTGCAGTATCTCTAATACTTCTCCTATTTACACGGAACTCTCTGTGATGCATTCTTCACAATTCGAAACTCATTATAAACCCTTCCTACCAACTCTGTCCCGTCCTCTCACTTCAGTTCCATTCTAATATTCAAGATCATACTTGTCTGTGAAATTTCCTTACTTCTTATGCACACTGTGCTGCTCTTACTGCGTACAGTTCTATTTGATACATGCTCTAAGTATCCCTGTATCCTGCTCCCTTCCACCATTCTTTTCTCCTTTGCTTGTGGTTTTGTCAATTTATCGCTCTGTTCACTGTTTATATCTTCTCCATGCTAACTACTTTCTCTGTTGATAAATTCTACAGACCCTTAAGATCTCGTCGATGTATCCAGTCAACTCGTTGGCCAACAGCTTCTTTTCTTTCCCTCATTGTCGTCTTTCTTCTTTCTCCTTCAGTATCCCTCGTGTGCTGCTTTGCTCTTGTTGCCTTCAGTGCGCTCCTTGCGTGTTTTCCTTTTCTCTTAGTTTTAACTGTACTGTAAATGATTTAGTTGCCCATATTGCACTCTCGAGCATTCGCTGCTCTTGTTGATTTAGTTCTCCCTTTGTCCTTCAACTTTTTTTGCTCATGTCATAGTTACCCTCTTAGCCAAGTTCAAGGTTTAATCAGGTCTTGCTGCAGCTAAAAATCTTGTTTTTAGTTTGCTGGGAAAGTCTTTAGCTTGACGCTTAAAATTAATCCCATACTGACTTGTCTTCACTTTAATCTTATTTTTAAAATTTACTGTCTCCCACTTTGAACGAAGTGTTTAAATCATAAGACGCAAGAAAGTTTCTTATACACGACTTTTCGTTTCCTGAACTGAAAAAGTTTCAATAACGCATCCCCTGAATCCTTGAAGAAATAGTTCTGCATTAATCAATTTCTTGGCGGAAGAGTCTGTTTCCCTTTCTACAGCCTGCAAAATCAAATAAGAACCTCCAAATAAGAAATCCTAATGGAAAGGGGAACCGAAAAACGGCAACCAGAGTTACTGGGAGAGAAATGAGAATGTTGATTTTCACTTTATCAATATTTATATACGATACACTTTTCAGCGTATTAAAGGACAAGTCCGGCGTTGGTATGATTAATGATAAAATACAAGATAATACTGCTGTGAATGATGTATGACACTTTTTTCCACTATTATTTGCCTTCTCCTTGAGAAATTATGTGATATCGCGCAAACGAAAACGAGGCCGTGAGATTGTTTGTTTGCCTCTTTATCGTTTCAAGCCTCTTTATCGTGTTCTCGTGCCATTTTCAATGAATGAGCACACGATAAAAAGGCTAGCAGCGATTAAGAGGCGAAAAACAGTCGCACAGCCTCGTTTTCGTTTGCGCGATATGACGTCACTTCACTCAAAATATATATTTGAATATCTAATTTCAAATGGAGAAGGCGAAAAATAGTGGAAAAAAGTATAATACATCATTCATAGCAGTATTATCTTGTATTTCATCATTAAATCATACCAATCCCGGACTTGTCCTTTAACAAATCATTTCACAGAAAAAGTGAAAAGAATAATTTGTAAATAGCTTAAATATGCTACTCTACCAAGGGGTCGTGTTTGGGTCTTGTAGGTTCAAAAGATACTTTCTAAAACTTGCTTTAAAACCAGCGATTGATTCTTGTTCTCGAATGTTGTCCGGGATATCATTCCAATTTTTGACACCAGGAAAATAAACATTTCGCTTTGCATTTTCTGACCTGACTTTGGGAATTTGCAGATCTCCATGATTTCTGGTTCTATGCTCTGAAATCATGGATCTTTCAGTGAACTTATGGCAAAGATTTTCGGGACAAAGATCATGCAGAATTGTATATGTCATGACTTCTTTGTCAAAGGAGAGCAAAGACATTTATATTGAGCCTTTTACAATTCCAACCGTCCTTATACTTGGCGTCCACTATTAGCTTCTTTGCTCTTATCTGTAATCGTTGCAGTTGGGATAGTTTGGTGTTGGAAAAAGTACTCCAAACAATGTCGCCACAGCGAAGATGGCTCTCAAAAAGAGCTTTTTTTATCACAAATAAAAACAACTAACTACAACGACATATAAATATTATGTGGCGGTCATAGTTGGAAAGGACATGATGTTATCGAGTTCCAACTACGGCAGCCACTTACATCAATGTAAAAATATACATCAAATTTGAGAAAAGAACAACACAGGCATCTCAGAAAGAAGAACTCCCTCCACCTTACAGCAGTTGATTGATTCTCAAACAAGCACAGCTAGATCAAGCACCGGGTGACCCAGAAAAAAGTGACCCAACGCAATCTGTTATAGAAAAAAAAGTAAGTGGCCGATTGAAATATTTCAAGCGTTGTTCTGTCGCTAAAAGACTAGCCTACATCATGAGTATTTTTTGCAATTTTTTTGGGCACGGAAAAGTTCCCAAATTAAGGATTTAGAGGAAAAGGGCAGGCTTGAAATCCTCAAAAAGTCGTCAAAAACAGGGGATCGATTTGAAGCCATTTCAGGTCTTCAAAACAACGAGGAGCGTGTTTCATTTTGCCTGAGAATATCTTTAAGTACCTAAGGACTATAAACTTGCTCTGAAGACTTCCGACTGGGTTGCCTATTCCCAGGTTGAAACGAAACACGCTCCTCGTCGTTTTGAAGATCTGAATGGCTGTAAATCAATCCCCTGTTTTTGACGACTTTTTGAGAATTTCAGGCATGCACTTTTCCTCGAAATTCTTAATTTTGGAAGTTTACCGTGCCGAAAAAAATTACGAAAAATACTTATAGCATAGGCTAGTCTTTTAGCAACACAACAACTTTCGAAATATTTCAATCGGCCACTTACTTAATTTTCTGTAACAGATTGCGTTGGGTCACTTTTTTCTGGGTCACCCGGTAGATACCACGAGGATTATGTAGCATACCAGATCTGCTAGTCGTGATACAAATGGGAGTACTTATTTACAAGACACCCGCTACTTCTAAAATTCCTAGAAACATGTAAGATAACGATGGATAACGGATGCTTTGCTGGTGCACTATTAATGGATCTCTCCAAAGCCTTCGACTGTCTAAATCACGAGCTACTATTAGGAAAATTGCATGCATATGGTTTTAGTAGAAGTGCTCTCGCGCTTATTCACAGCTATCTTTCGAACAGAAGATAAAGGGTCAAAATTAATGGTTCCTTTAGCACGTGGAAAGAAACTAACTTAGGTGTGCCACAAGGTTCGGTGCTAGGGCCCCTGTTATTTAACATATATATTAACGATTTATTTCTTCTGATGAACGGAACCGAAATATGCAACTATGCAGATGATACTACCTTATACTCATGCGATTATGAGGTAAGAAATGTGATAACAAGACTGGAACAAGATGCAAGCCGACTAAGAGCATGGTTTCCAGAAAACTATATGAAATTAAATGAAGACAAATGTCACTTCATTCTTTTTGGGGCTAGCAAAGAAAGAGTTAATATACACGTTGGAGAAGCCCAGATAGAAGAAAGTGACGAAGAGAAGTTACTGGGCATTAGTCTTGATAAGAAATTAAGTTTTAAAAAGCATGTCCAAACGCTATGAAAAAAGCTAGTCAGAAGCTTCATGCTCTTACTCGCATTTCAATCTTCATGGAGCCCGAGAAACTAAAACTGTTGATGAAAACATTCATTATGTCCTAGTTTAGCTATTGCTCGCTGATTTGGATGTTTCACGATAGAAATTTGAATAATAAGATAAACAGGATACATGAAAGGACACTAAGAATCGAATACAAGGAAAATGTTTCTAGCTTTGAAAAATTGTTAGAAATGGATAATTCGGTAACCGTTGATCAGTGGAACCTGCAGTTGCTCATGGTAGAGATCTACAAAACAAAATATGATCTAAATCCCAGCTTTATGAAGCAAATTTTTAGGAAAAAGAAATGCCTTACAACCTAAGGTGTTCTGATCAACTACAACTACCAAAGGCGAAAACAACTTGGCTTGGAATCGATACAGTCAGATTTATGGGGAAAAAAGTATGGGAGACACTACCACCAAAACTGAAAAATTCAGATTCCCTTCAGATTTTCAAAAGGCTTATCAAAGCCCATCAATGCCAAGCCTGCAACTGCAGATTATGTAAAATATTTTATCCCAATTTAGGTTTTTTATTGTAAATTATATCTTCACTTGTAATATTTTATGTATTTTTTGTAAATAGTTGGCCTTAATTAGCAATTGTAGCTATATTTTTTAGCCAACTTTAAATGAAAGAATTAATAATACAAATACTACAAATAAAACGAAAATGTTGCTGAGAAAAAGAGATTCTTTGTAGACTTGGTCAAGTTTCCTTTGCGGAAAGATGTATTTCAGCTTTCGCAGGGAGCTCAAACCCCCTTTCATCTTGTTTTTGATAATTTTGTACTGCTCTTTCCAAGTAAGGCTCTCATCGATGTTGATTCCTAAATATTTTGTCTTGTCAACCCTTTTGATGACTTCATTATTGAGGACAAGATCTGGCATATCATCACCTACCCTATTGAATTGTCGCCTATGGCCTATAACCATATATTCATTTTTGCTGGCATCAAACTAAGTTTATTAATCCTCATCCAGTTCGATATACTTTCTAGCTCGTTTTTCAAATCTGTTAGAAGTTCATTAGATGTTCATTCAGGTTTTCGTCATCATCATCATCATCATCATCATCATCATCATCATCATCATCATCATCATCATCATCATCATCATCATCATCATCATCATCATCATCATCATCATCATCATCATCATCATCATCATCATCATCATCATCATCATCATCATCATCATCATCATCATCATCATCATCATCATTATCATCATATTCATCATCATCATCATCATCATCATTACTTTATTTTGACAGTAGGCGAGGATTAATGATAGCTCTAAATTACAGCTAATTCAAACCTACTTTACAATATACAATTTACATAAAATTACAAAATAGATATTATTACTAATTACCTGAGGATAAATACATAGAGAGGTTTATCCTGTTAGGAACCCAACCTATGGTACATATATTTTGCAGAATCTGCAATTGCATTTATCGCCTTTCCAGCACTTTATTTGCTTTTTAAAGATTGGAAAGGAGCTTGAGTCTTCTATCTCTTTGGTAGCACCTGCCACATTCTATTTCCAAAGAAAGCTATAGTTTCGATGCCAAAGGAGGTGGTGCAGACCTTTGGAAGCTGCGCGTCGTTACCATGTCTTAGCTTGTAAGTAATGTTTCGCTGCATTAAAATCTCCTTCATAAAACTTGGATTCAGATCGAACTTTTTTCAAATTTCGGTCATAAGCAAATGCAGGTTTCTTATATGGATGGGCACTGAATTAGTTTGGTCCAAGAGAAAACTGAATTTATTTAGTCACAAGAGAGGGAAAAAGAGTAGAGTCTTAAGTATAGGTTACAATAGAGTCGTGTATACAAGCGTGCCAGTGATTTTAAGTTGTGTTCTGGCACGTGAAATAGTGACAGTATAAATAGTCTGTACAGGAGTCTAAAGGCCACACGTCGATAGCTCGTTTGCTGATCAGACGTACGTGCATGTAGAATTATCGCCACGCCATGTTTTCGAGGAGATCCAAGTCACAGTCTTATTCACGTTCTCGTTCACGTTCTCATCTGCTTCGTAAAAGCTGAATTCACCAACAGTAGCAGTGGTATTGATTGGAAGGCGACTTGATCATTTTCAAAAGTGCTTAAATGTTTTGATAACAAGTTTTCCACGTTGAAAAGAGAGGTGTATTGCGAAGTAGCAGGAAGTAGTGAGAGAACGCCAACAAGAAGAGAAAGTTGGAGCACGAGGTAGAGCTCACATTTAAAGCCCATAAAGCACAATTCGAATTTAACTCGTCCCTGGTCGAGAATTTAGATTATGTGGTAAAATCGTTAGAGAATGGAAGGAAGAAGGGCAGGGCACAGTGCACAAATACTTATCAGACGAACTGGCAAATGACAGCGAAGATAAAAAGAAGCTCAGAACAGCTAAAAATTGGACCATAATCAAGAGCAAGTCGACCAGTTCATTCTGAAGACAAAAATCAAACCTCGACATATTCAAATACCCGAAACCTACTTTTTCAAGGTAACCAGTCATGCGAGAGCAACGAAGTTTCGGAAGGCCGTTTTTCAGGAGTGACGAGCACCCAAACACAACAACAACTAGTAGATTTGGGAGAAGCCAGGTCAATGTGGGAATCGAGATATGGAATCGAGGTCACTGGAGAAGAAACAGCCCAAATGGAAACCCCGCGCCCTTGGCAAGGCAAGCGATAACTTTAGACCAAGATAAGTATTCCTATGATTTTTATTTTCACTTTGACCATCTCTATGAATATGAAGAAAATACATTGAATCATCTAGGAAAATATCAAATAACGGGGAGATTAAAGAAGAACATATTTAATTCTGGAATTCCATACATACAACTAAAATTGTTTTAGAAACTAACTCACAAGGTTGTAAAAATTACCCTTTCTTGAGACACCGTCCAAGCATTTTTTAGAACAACAAAGCCTCATTGCTTCATGCGGAACTTGCAGAAAAATGCATCAATGGCATCGTAGAGACTGGTGTCGTAAAACAGTGGGCTCGAAACCTGATTATGTTCATCTATATCTGTTTTCTATAAATGCCAAAGGTAAAAAACGACTTATCCTTGACTTGAGATATGTCAAATTTAACGTGTACAAAGACCTGATACTATTTGGCGACTGGTGCCCCTTTGAAAACTGCCTTGTTCTGACAGTTTTTGCTTTAAATTTGATTTGAAAAGTGGATACCATTATGTTGATATTTTTTACGAACGTCAGATTTCCTGGAATTCTCATGGGTGGAAAATGAAAAATCCAGACTTTTGGGTTTACAGTTTGCCTTTTGCCTTCCAACGGCCCAATAAATATTCATTGACATGTTTTGAAATATCTTGTCTCATTTCGGCATCCGCGTGCAATTAAGATAACTTTTTCTTCAGATGAGGGAATAGGCATTGCGTCATCATACGACAAAAAAGCAAAGGTCAATTCTTCTTTTGCGTGCAAACCCGTGCAAAACCCTATTGAAAGCTGATTTCGTTTTAATTCAGAAAAGTAGGAGCCAGTTAAGCTGTTAACGTGGCTAGGTATAACAGTTAACCTCAGCATAAATTTACTTTACGAATGAAACAATAACGTCAATCCTTTCTCTTGCGGAGAGTCAGTTACTCGTCTGCCGACATTTTGGCAAAGTTTGCAGGTATACCGATGTTGGTAAAATAATAGTTCGGCTAAAGACGAGATATTTCTGAAGAAAAGTCGACGAAAGGTCGCCTTGAGACGCAAAAACTAAACCTATTTAACTTCACCGAGGTTAGAGTTGAAATATCATTTTGGCATAAAAATCTGCATGATTTGAACAAGAAAACGTTGAAAGCAATTGAACAAGCTGAAAAGGTCAAATGTACAGGCACAAGTGGCACTGGACTAGCTCTATCTAACGCCAAAAGAGAGCACTCAATTTTGCACTGATTTTATTCGTGAGCCAAATTATGAACAGAAGTGTCCTGTGTCACAAGGATGACTTTTAATTATTTAGCGTAAATAATTGTTTCAGTCGGCAGTAACAATCTTGAATTACAAGATTTTGCATTTTCTATATTTGATGTCTACAGTTGTAATAAGATTGATTTCAAAGTTATCCCCAACGAAGTAAACGTTGCAGCATGGTGACGTTGACGACTGGCAAGTTTCTCCAAATTTCGTTTCGTTTCGCAATTAAAGATGGGGCCCTTTTGCTATAGATAGGTTTGCAATCACTGACAATACCAAGCTCGATAGATTCAACTCGAAAATTGCCTGTCCAAATACAGAAGCATGGGATGCCTTTTTGAAGAAAAAAAATCTATTTGTACCACCGGTTTCTTAGATACCTAACGTATTAAACATGGTATTAAATCATCTCAAAGTTGGTCACGCGAGAGGTGTTGTTGCCTTTCCACATTGGAAACTGTCATCTTTGTTGGCCATTAATGGTGAAATAACAAGCAAATTTTGAAGCTTTTGTCTCTGGCGATATATCCATTAAAAATGGTTGTGACTGTTTGAGAGAGGGGAGTTGCCATTTGAATTCCTACTCCAAGTACTAAGAGGCTCTCTCGTCACATGATCAATACATTAATTAAGTTCGTTTTGAGAGCTTAAGGCTGATGTCACGATTTTTCAGTTTGTAGAGTACGCTGAGCCTCTGAGAAAAGGGCTGCAGGTGAATAGGAGTGAAGTACGCTGAACCTCTGCCGTAAGGATTGGAGGGTTGCAGGTATTCATGCATGGTAAACAATTCAATTCACATAGCCTCTGCCTTGGTTTGAGAGGGCTACAATTGCAAAAAGTGAACTTTTCAACTCACACAGCCTCTGCCTCAATTTGAGAGGGCTGCAATTGCAAAAGTGAAGTACGCTGAACCTCTACCGGGAGGATTGGAGGTTTGCAGGTATTCATGCATGGTAAACATTTCAATCCACATAGCCTCTGCCTAGATTTGAGAGGACTACAATTGCAAAAAGTGAAGTATGCTGAACCACTGCCGGGAGGACCAGAGGGTTGCAGGTATTCATGCATGGTAAATAATTCAACTCACTTAGCCTCTGCCTAGATTGGAGAGGGCAACAATTGCAAAAAGTGAAATATGCTGAACCACTGCCGGGAGGACCAGAGGGTTGCAGGTATTCATGCATGGTAAATAATTCAACTCACTTAGCCTCTGCCTAGATTGGAGACGGCTGAGCCTCTGCAGGGAAGAATAGAGGGTCGCAGGTATTGATAAATGATCGTCTATGGCATTCATTTTGACTTCTGCACAGATCGGAGAAAGCTACAAATTGAACTAAACTGAAATACGCTGAGCCTCTGCAGGGAAGAATGGAGGGCTGCAGGTATTCGTGCATGATAGAGATTGTCATTCATTGAACCAATCATGGACATTATCTTACAAGGTGACAGTATTTGCGTTGATTGCAATCTAATTCTCCTTCTCTCTTTTGTTTTGTTGAAAACAGGACTCGTGTGGATAGAAAATGTTCCGAAGTAAAGTCGCTACGTTCAAACGATTTTCACGTTGCATTATTTTTGGTAAATTTGATCCAAAATGCAGAGTAAACAAGTGCGTTTTTTATGTTACAAAAAATTTCCATAGCCTTGGCAGTTTGAACGACCCTTTTGAATCTAGCCTTGCGTGAACATGCTTAAATTTGCTAAGCGCATTTTTTCAAAAACAATAACCAAGAAACAGCCTTTTCTTTTAATGGATGATCTGCAAAAATATTGCCATGTGCAATCGTCTTGAAGAGTCACTTTTGGATCTTAGAAATCTCTGCTTTATTGTTTTGAGCCACGTCGGATTTCTTTGATTGAGCAAAGTCTCTGGTTCGAAGAAGGGTAATTTGATATTCTATGAAACCAGGGGCGGCGCTGAGGGGTATTCAAGGTATTCACTGAATACCTATTTTTTTGCAAAGATTTCTTAACATTTTCAACCTTCGAAAATAAGTTTCCTGGAACAACCTTATGTGTGGAGGAGATGCTGAATTTGGTGAAAGAACCCTTATATGATGTCAGAAATGACGCACAGACTATACTTATTTCCAATTTGTCTCAAAGAAAGAGGATAATTGATCGCTAATCCGTTGAGGAATTTGTTTCTAAGAGAATATGATAGGCTATTGATATCAGGGATTATTGGCCGTGAGGTATTCAGAGGCCATCGTGAATACTAACTCTTTGTTTCCGTCGCCCTCTGTGACGTTGACAGCCATTGAACATTCGGCCTCACAAATAAGAGTTTCTAAACTGAACATATTCAGTTTTCATTCTGAATACTACGGGGAGGTTCCCTTGTGTCTTCGCTTTCAATGTCCGTTGTGTATGATGGATTGGGTTTTAGGAAACGACTCGTTGCAAGTATCGTTGGGGTCAGCGTTGGGGTGTTTCTCAATTTCTTTTATTTGCGATCGGAATAAAGAAATCAGCTCACTCACAAGCAGCTTTCATTGGTAAATTTAGAAGGCCCATAACAACGTTTTTTAACCGTGTACATTAGTGTAATTTATAGCTATCGGTTTGAAGGGTCCATGATCATGCGAGTGCGAGTTTCTAATATCTTGAAAGAAAAAACGTTCAAATTCTCTTAGATTTACTTTATGAAACGTTGAATACCACTAAAAATTGTAGCAGAGAGCTTCAGAATCCAGACAAGATCGTATTTGGAGGATTTTGAGAAGGTGGAGATCCCTCTTAAGGGGCTCTTACGGGGCCATGGTATTCAGGTCGAAATCTCAATACCTTGCCTTTTTGGTGGCTTTCCGGAGGCGGCAAGTCTCCGCGTGTTTTGATTGCATCATGATATCTGATAATAACTTTAACCCTTGCGGTTTAAAGCCCAAGTCCCTTTCTCTTCCTCCTGTTCTGTTCGTTCATATGTCGTGAGTTTCCGAAGCACGAGGGATTTTCCTGGTCTTTTCCAAACTTAAAAGACTTCACTAGTAGACTTTAACTACTTTTGACATGTGATATGCATGCTACTACTTTCTGTTGTACAATGATTCCAGGAGAGAAACTTTTTCCACGAAAAACTTATGAAAGGCTCTTTGCGACGTTTTAGAATACCTTAAAACAAGTTTTTTCAGGGTGGGGGCATGCCCTGCACCCCTCTGGAGAGAGGGTCCTTTTCCAACAATTTGAATACCTATTTATTTTTGGTCCCAGCCGCCCCTGTATGAAACTCATATGATGATATTTATAGAGAAGAGATAGACTGACGTCTCTACAGTGACGGAAATGGTTTTTTGCATTGCTATGACAGGAGAACCTTTGTCCAGTGTCGATTCTGCAATTCTATTTAGTAAAACAAAGATCATCAGAGATGATGGATAAATTATTTTACAAATGTCTCATTCAAAATCGACCAGAGCATTGACTGACCCATTCGCTACATGACCATGCGGTAATTAATTTAAGCTAAGACAATCATTCTAAGAATCGGCAACAAGAACATTTCCCAGTTTCACCTCATAGTCTTTCATCAGGTGCGACCTTAGACTTACGACGTGATTCCTTGTATTCGTTCAACATTTTTAATCTGATATTTTATTTTCTCTCATATAAGGACTCACTTCCAATCAGATTCTAAACAGGGACTAAATAATATTGAAGTCGAATGCCTCGTTCTGCATTCTTTTCAAATCGAATGCCTCTATCGCAAACCGGGGGTAAAAACGTAAAAACCAAAGCCAAAAGCTGGTTGGAAACTTTCAAATCGAGGGCAGAAAATGGCGGATGGCAGCTATTCCGAAGCTTTCGAAGCAAGTTTCAATTCAGCCAGATAAACAAACAGATTGATTGACCCAGCTTGGAGACTGATTGAATTTGTACAGCGGACAGCCATATTTTCTGAGGTAATGTTGTTGAATTTTTATGTTTCAATCTGCTTTTCTGCTGATCGTTCTTTCTGCACTTTTAAAGGCACTATTTCAAACCAGTGAAAACCACGATTCCAGAAGATGCTTTGATTGACTATATGCTTTGATATTAGCAAGTCATTCTTATTTCTTTATCTACTTTTCTGCAGGGCGAAAAGATGATGATGAACCTCCCAGCCCTACCACATTATGACACCAACCATTGCAACTAGGATTCGATTTGAGCTGTCAACCATCTTCAGTGTTTTGCAAGAATGTTGTAACTGGTTAAGTCAAAGTAGTGGTTTCGAAGGCTGCTAGTTCTGGTGGCAGATGTCTTTTTAAAGTGTTTAAAGATCATGGATTCTGGATCCGTTGTGACTCTGGATTGAAGCAAATATCTCGACAAAGACTTATTGTCCAAGAGGAAATCAATACCGATAAAAACTGGTGCAGGCCAAGATACAATCTGTTGTGATAACTTTGACATGGCCTGTATAATTGTGTAGCTAAAAATGACGAGGGGTGTATCTGCATCTTTAGCGTACCTAATTGGATTTTGATTTGCTTGCAATACACGTATTTTTGTTAGAAACTAAGAATTTACGCTAGTACTGAACGTTTCTTAAAATTATCAGATTTTGAGTACTCAGAGTTTCTTATGAGTTCCTTAGAGGTTCCATAACAATCTTCATGTTCACCACCTGTGTGCCCTTGTGAACATTTCAAAACAAGGTTTTTGAAGCCTGTCCAATATCTAGACATTACACATAAGTACCTTACGAGCAATATGATACAGTAAATAAATGAAGTATAAGTAAAAATATGTCAAGGATTTCCTTTATCAAAATAAATAGTTTCTTAACTTATATTTTCCCAGTACTGGAGTTTTTTAACTTTTTGGGATCTGAAAGTTGAGTTTCTTATGGACAGCTTCTGATGAAAAAAATGTCAGTGATAGCTGATGTAAATGATATTTTGTTGATAACAAAAGCATTACTATACTGAGTTATTGCAGAGTATTTAATTGCTTGTAAGCCTTTGTGACACTGCAGTCAGCACTGAAAGTGTTAGCTTTATTTGTTTTTGCCAGACTTTTTCATTAGTAGTGCATTTCCTCTGGTTGCATTATTATTGTATCTTTTGTTAGAAACTGTTGCACATAACCTGTTTACAAGAAACTAAGAATCTCAGGCAGTGCCTGTCCCCTGATAAACATTTCAAAACAAAGTTTTTGAAGCCTTTCGAATGTTTAGACATGCAGGGATGTTAGGAATCGTCTCAAACTTTGGGGGGGACATGACACTTCAGGGCACTTTTTCATGAAGCTAAAGGGGCAATCCCTGAAAATGAAAAGGAGAGCACTTTGTTTATTGCAAAATCTGGGGGGGGGGGCACGTGCCCCCAGCTCCTATGCAACTGTAGACATTACTCAAGTACCTTCTAAGTAATATGATACAAGAGAAAGTTAAAATAAAGTAAGACTACTGTCTGCCAAGGCTTTACATCATTGAAATATATAGTTTCTCATATCATAAGAAACTATTTATTAGTTTAACTGTATATCTGCCCAATACTGGAGTTTCTTAATTTTTGGCAATCTATGATGATGAGTTTCTTATGGGCCCTTGTGAGGACTACAGTATGTGCAGGCAACACCTTACAACTCATGAAAATTCTTATTTTAAAAATGATTATAATCTGCACTTGAAGGCATTTGGCTTTCTCCGAGAGAACTCAGATACAAAAAGATAATGACAGGTCTGTCTCAGATGCCTGCCTAAGTTTGATATTTGCTGTGAAATCAATGCCAAACGTAAAATCATATTTAAACCATGCCTTGATCAAAAGGTTCAAAGGGGGCTTCATCTCTCATAAGAGGTGACGGCCCTTACTATACTGAACAACTGTCATCCCTAGTGCACAGTGTTCCAGGGCATGTAATTAATGTGAAAAATGAAAGTATCAGAATTGTACCAAAATGATTTTTCTATTTTTGACCGTAGCATAGGGTATGTCAAAACCCAAAAAATTTTCAAATCGGACAATCTAATGCTGAGAAAACATTATTTCTAGTTGGCCCTAAAAAGTGTACTTCAGGCTTCTTTCTAGCACAGCAAGGCCACAAAATAGCACTAAGTTTCAAATTCAAATTTCTTGGCTTGCACTCACCCGATTTTCATGATCTTTGTTTTGTTCAACAGATTAAACCTTACAGAGCATGTAGTGAAAAAGTGGATTGAAAATTTTATCTTGGGATGCGGAAATTTTGCGAATTCATAGTGGTAACCAAACGTTAAAAAAACTAAAACTGAATCACGAAGCGCTTCTTCAACATTAAAAACAAAAAATATATGTTTCAGAATTCTCGAAAAGTCTATTGCAGAATCAAGTTTAAGGTATTGGCAACATGTTTGCAAACGGGCTAAGTAGAATAAGCTCTCAAATAATTTTAGCGAATTTTTCACGAAGACCAGTTTTGCACCTTTTCAGAGTAAAAAGTTGCATTTTTATGACGAAAAACTATTAGCAAAGGCAATATTTCATCGTATCTCCACAATTTCAAATACATGCTTTTTAGCAATAGTAGTATAAAGTATTTTTGCATAATTCAACTAATTTTTAAGGTTTTGAAAACGTGCAGCCAACTCTACAATGATTTGTTATATCCTAAGGTGAAAAATGCACCTAGTAACATAAAAAAACAGAACAAACGCCAAAATAGATACCTTATATGATTAGGGAGTTGATCTCTAACCTCCGTTTGACTATAAGAGGGAAATATTTGTTTCATTGAACATCTAGTTCAGCCTATAGTACAGTGGCAAATACAGACAGAATTTGCTAAAAAAGACTTCCTCTTCACTGGCCTTCGCGAAAAATTTGCCAAAATTAGTTGAGAGCTTATTCTACTTAGCCCTTTTGCAAAAATGTTCCTAATAGGTCAAATTTGATTCTGCAATAGGCTTTACGAGAGTTCTGAAACATAGATTTTTTGTTTTCAATGTTGAAGGAGCGTTTCATGATTCAGTTTTAGTTTTTATCAACGATTGGTTACCATTATGGATTTGAAAAATTTGCACATCCCAAGATGAAATTTTGAAGCGACCTTTTCACTACATATTCTGCAGGGTTCAATCTGTCAAACAAAACAAAGATCATGAAAATCGAGTGAGTGCAAGCCAAGAAATTTGAACTTGAAAGTTAGTGCTATTTTGTGGCCTTGCTGTGCTACAAAAGAAGCCTACAGTACACTATTTTGGCCTAACTTGAAATGATATTTGCTCAGCACTAAATTGTCCGATTTGAAAATTTTTTGCGTCTTGATATGCCTCAGGCTACGGTTAGAAATAGAAAACTCAATTTTGTACAATTCTGAAATTTTCATTTTTTGGCATTAATTACACCAAAACGGAAATCTGGATCACAGTGTAGTGTAGAGTTTAATTTTTGAAACAACACCAAAAAATATCAAAAACCTGGTAATGTTTCAAGAGTTAGTATCATATTTTCTACCATACCGGCTGTTCAAAAGCAAAAACAAATATGCAACAGCATTAGAAATTTCCAATACAAGCTGTTTGAAACTCATATTCAAATAATTATATATTTAAATCTGAGATGATTATACTTTTCGTTTGATATATTTTCCAGTACTCTTCATGACTTAAAATGTCTATAAATAAACAATGGTCCCTTCCCCTCCATCACCAGCCTACAGTTTAGAGAGGACCCCCACTCCAACCTGACAAGAAAATACGCGGATGAACTTGCCGAAGCGACAAATGCTTTCAAAGAAAAAATCTGCTCAATAAATGCCAGGAATTTTCAACACCTGGCAACAAATGAACTTATTAAAATAAATACGCTGGTCGCAGAGGCCAGTGAAATATATGATGAAAAATTGGTACAAGATACCCTAAAGAAAGCCAGGGCACACGCCTTCAACAAAGCTAGAGAAATCAAGCGAAACAAGAACCGCAATAACAATAAGACGCACAAGCGTACAAGAAGCCCCTCAAGGGGAAGATCCCGAGAAAGGAAACAAAGAAAATGACAATACAAACAATAATATCTTTGTCAAGAAACAACATTTTTTACTTAATTTTAACTTTTTACTTTAACTTGTATATATTTTTCTGTGCATGTTGCAAATTTCTGGTTACCCAATTTGCATCCTTTCTTCATTTTTTTTCTCTCTATATAGTGGCACCTGACAAAGCGCCTAACATTCCGACCCTGCGTAAAATTTTAGGACAAAACAGAAAACTGAGAAGAGATAACAAGAAACATAAGAATACAATAAAGAAATATCTGCACAAACAAATTGCCACAACTATGGCAATTGACAATATTTACAATATGGGGAATTTCCCTCTTAGCCAATCCGAAAAAAGTGTTTTAAATAAAGGGCTCAGTTTTGTGAGTTCTCCAGATATGGTTCCGAAAAATGAGGTATTCAAGGCCTTCCTGAAATTTAAAAGGCGCATGCTTCTACACTATCATTTTTTCATAAGGCCCGCTAATAATAATACTAAAACGATACCAAGAATTTTTAAATCCAGCTCAAATTGGGAGCCACCATCTTACAAACAAAAAACTTTACAAACTTTTTTCAGGAATGTGAGCAAGGATTTATTGCAGTTTTATGAACAACCCAAACAAAACAACAATAACATCAGCCCTGCTGAGTCGTCAGCCCTATTAAATCTGGAAAGAAGGAGAGAAATGATCATCAAGCCTGCTGACAAAGGTGGCAAGATTGTCCTTTGGCCCAGGCAATCATACATTGAAGGAGCTAATAGACAACTTGGAGATGAGGGTTACTATAAGGAACAAACTGAAGACAAACACCTACTCTCTCAATGGAGATAGAAACATTCATATCACATCTCCTGTCCAAAGGGTGCATTGATGAGGATCTTTACTCATTTCTTGCACCACCTTCAAACTTCAAAACACCAACATTCTATATGTTACCGAAAATACGTAAAGAGAGCTGCCCTGGTAGACCAATCATCTCAGGCTGCCAATCACCAACTGTGGCATTGTCACAGTACCTTGATTTTTATCTGAAACCAATTGTTACGGAAATACCCTCCTTTATCAAGGACACAAACTGTCACACATTTATGTTCAGTCGTGTATTGTGTTGTTTGTTCCCGTGTTTTGTTTGTTGTATTGTCTTCTAGTATCTTATATTGTAGTGAACTGACTATTGAGTAGAGGCCCCAAGAGAACTGGACACACATCGTTAATTTATTGAAGGTGTGACTTGTAACGCAACGTAATTGAATGAGGTTGTTTATCGTTTTGAGAGGGGTTTTATGATTAGGGTGGTTGGAAAACATGTCGTTGATTTTAATCTTTCCGAAGTTTGGTTTCTTGATTGCAAGCCGCTTCTAGGCCATTCATTATACTCGTGACAATTGGGGGCTCAGCCGGGAATGGCAACAAAACGACAGTCAGCGAAAAGATGAGGTTTCCTGTATTTTCAAGCTGTTGGGAGCTGAATTTGTGATGTTTTAAAATCGCTTTTTGGAAGATTGGTTATCGGGAATCAATAGAATTTCATAGCGCGGTGGCAAACATCAAGGGAGATTTCGTTCGTTAAGCTGAAAGTTTTGAATAAAGCGAAATAACAGCGAAAAGAAGCCAGTAATTATGGATAGATTAATACAGTGTGGTCGCGAGCTTGGGCTCGAAGGAAAGGATTTACAGCAGTTTATCGAAGAGCAGCAGATTATCGAGAGAGATGAGCGGGCAGAAAATCGAAGAGTAGAGTTAGCAAAATTGGAATTGAAGGTTGCTATAGAGAAAGAGAAAAAGGAGACTTTAGAGCAAGAGCGGTTAAAAATTCAGGCCGTTTTGGAGCTGAAAAGTGAGGGGGTAGATATGTCAATGAATTTCCAAGGCACAGAGGGTAGGCAAAGAGCTAAGGGCCCTAAGTTGCCTGCTTTTGCTGATGGGAAAGACGACTTGGACAGTTATTTGAAGAGATTTGAGCGGTTTGCGATAAGTAATGGATGGGAGAGATATGAGTGGGCGACAGCCTTAAGCGCCCTATTAACCGGGAAAGCACTTGATGTTTATTCAAGGTTGCCAGATGACACTGCGTTAGATTACGAGAAGGTTAAAGAGGCATTATTGATTAGATATCAATTAACAGAAGAGGGGTTCAAGAAAAGATACAGAGAATCAGACCCAGAAGAAGGGGAGACTCCTGATCAATTTTATGCGAGGATTGATGGGTACTTAGACCGTTGGGTTGAGCTTTCGGGAACGGAAAAGTCTTACCAAGGATTGAAGGAGTTGATAAATAAAGAGCAATTTCTAAGCAGATGCCAGCAAGACCTAGCAATCTATTTGAAAGAAGTGGCTCCACGTGACCACGATGAAATGACAAAGCATGCACAGCAATATCTTAGTGCACATGGGAAGCAGCTTGCTCGCAAAAGGAATAGAGTTGGACATAACCTAGAATCTTCAAGCAGCCAAGGTCAAGCTAACGTTAAAGCAAAGGATTATGGGGAATTCAAGTGTTTTATTTGCCATAAAACGGGTCACAAAGCTCTCGAGTGTAATTTTGAGAAGAAACCAGAGCGGAAATGTTTTAACTGTGGTGGCCTAAATCACGAAGCAAATGACTGTCCTTCTCCAGGGCAGGGTAGAAAGAAACCACCGACAAAGGCTGCAGGATCATTGTCAATCAAACAAGAGCTAGTTGATAAAGAGGACAATGATGAGAACATTGTTCGGGTAGCAACAGAGGCAGCAGCAACACAGGCAGATATTGAATCGTGCATAATAGGGAATGAGCTTACTATAGGTTGTGGCAAGAGAATTCCTATTATTAAATCTGCATGTATCAAGCCAGCAATGGGGAGTGAAGATAGCATGCCAGTTGTAACAGGGAGAGTAAGGGACAGATCAGTGAGTGTATTGAGAGACACAGGCTGCAGTGGCGTCGTTATTAAGAGAGACTTGGTCACAGAAGAGGAACTAACAGGCAGATTTGGTTACATGCTTTTGATTGACAAAACAATTAGAAAAGTACCTATTGCAAGCGTTTTCATTGACACACCATATTTTACTGGGGAAGCAGAGGCTCAATGTTTACCAGATGCAATGTATGACGTGATTATTGGGAATATACCAAATGCTAGGGGCCCTGAAGATCCTGACCCATCTTGGGAGACAGCATGTGCCGTTACAAGAGCTCAAGCAAAGAAAGGGCAAGGTATACCACCACTTAAGGTAGCTGATGTGACAAAATGTGCAACGGTTACCAGAGAACAGCTAATCCAATTTCAACATGATGACGATTCATTAGAGAAGCTTCGAAAATTTACAGAGCCAAAGATAAAAGAGGATCAATCTGTGCACTTTGAAGAGAAAGGAGGAATTTTGTATCGTGTTTTTAGCCACCCAAGGGTAAATGGAGGCAATGAAATACGGCAAGTAGTTGTACCAGGAAATCTGAGAAATCAAGTCATCGAGTTGGCGCACAGTTCGTTAATGGGAGGTCATATGGGAATAAGAAAGACAAGTGACAGAATTTTGAGTAACTTTTATTGGCCAGGCCTTAATGATGACGTTACACGATTCTGCAGGACATGTGATATATGTCAGAAGACTGAGAGCAAAGGCAGGACAGCAAAAGTGCCACTACAAAAGATGCCCTTGATAGACACGCCGTTTAAGAGGGTTGCAGTTGATTTAATTGGGCCTATCTTCCCTTCTTCAGAGAAAGGTTTTCGTTATATCTTGTCTATGGTTGATTATGCTACAAGATATCCTGATGCTGTACCATTAAAGAACATTGATACAGAAACTGTTGCAGAAGCTTTGCTTGACATGTACAGCAGACTAGGTTTTCCAGATGAAATTTTAAGTGATAATGGTTCACAGTTCATGTCAGAATGCATGGAAGAAGTTTCAAGATTACTTAGCATCAGGCAGCTAACTTCAACGCCATACCATCCGATGTGTAATGGTTTAGTAGAGAAGTTTAATGGAACCTTGAAAGCAATGTTGAGGAGATTATGCAGTGAACAGCCAAGACAGTGGCCTAGATATATCAATGCAGTATTATTTGCATATAGAGAAGTACCTCAAGAATCTACTGGGTTCTCGCCATTTGAGTTGTTATTTGGGAGAACAGTGAGAGGACCAATACAGATACTGAAAGAGTTGTGGACCAAAGAAGTACAAGAAGAAGAAGTCAAGACCAGTTATCAGTATGTTGTAGAGTTGAGAGAGAGGTTAGATCAAACCCTAAAGATTGCACAAGAATCACTAGAGAAATCACAAGGACGCTACAAAAAGTACTTTGACAAGAAAACCAAAGATAGAAGCTTTCAATCTGGTGATCAAGCTTTAGTCCTGCTACCAACTAACAACAACAAGCTTCTTATGCAGTGGAAAGGCCCGTATAACGTGGAGAAGAGAGTAAACAAGAATGACTATGTGATCAAGATTGGTACTAAGTCAAAGGTGTACCATGCTAATTTGTTAAGAAAGTATCTGAACAAAGAAGAAAGAGATGTTTCAAAGAATGTAAGGAGTAGTGAATTACTGAAAGAAGCTGCAGGAGATGTAGGAAAAGAATTAGAAGAGGAAATGTTCCATGAGGAGAATTTACTAGAGATAGGTAGTTTAAGTTCGAAAGAGAGTTACAAAGATGTCAAGGTGTCACCAAAGCTTGTCACAGCACAGTCAGATGATTTAGAGTCTTTAATTCAGGAATTCAAGCCATTATTCACTGACAAACCAGGATCAACCAGGTTGATAGAGCATACCATCGATTTGACAAGCGACGTACCAGTTAGATCAAAGCCTTATTCAGTGCCATACGGAGTCAGAGAGTCACTTAGGAGTGTTATTAAAGAGATGCAGGACCTTGGTATCATTAGAGACTCAAATTCACCATATGCATCACCTGTTGTTATCGTCAAGAAGAAGGATGGTTCAAATCGAATTTGTGTTGACTATCGAAAACTTAACAAGTTAACAGTGTTTGATCCAGAGCCTATGGTAACGTCAGAAGATCTTTTCAGAAGATTCAGTGAGGATAAATACTTCTCAAAGATCGACTTGAGTAAAGGATATTGGCAGATTCCAGTAGCAGAGAATGACATCCACAAGACTGCCTTTGTAACTCCGGATGGATCATATGAATTCTTAAAGATGCCTTTTGGGATGGTGAATTCAGCTGCAACACTAGTGAGAGCAATGAGGAAATTACTTGCAGGTTTAGATAACGTAGATAGCTACATAGATGACATCCTGATTCATACAAGAACGTGGGAAGAGCATATGCAAGCATTGAGAGAGTTGTTCAGTCGTATGTTGAAATGGGGTATCACTGCAAGACCTTCAAAATGTGTCTTTGGAGGAGAAGCAGTTGACTTCATTGGACATCAGATTGGGAGGGGTAAACTTGGTTTACATGATGAGAATGTCAAGAAAGTTAGAGATGCACCAAGACCAAGAACAAAGAAAGAGGTAAAGTCCTTCCTTGGACTCACTGGATATTACAGGAACTTTATTCCTAACTATGCAGCAATTGCATCACCATTGTCTGATCTAACAAAGAAGGGATTGCCAAATGAAGTAGAGTGGAATGATGCACACGAGAAAGCCTACGGGACGTTAAAGAAGATGACTGTAACTAAACCAGTTCTTCGCTTACCAGATATTACAAAGCCATTTGTATTGAGAACAGACGCATCAAACACAGGAATCGGTGCAGTGTTACTACAAGATCATGATGGTAAACTATTTCCAGTCAGTTATGCAAGCAAGAAATTGTTAGAGAGAGAAAAGGCTTACTCAACAATAGAAAAGGAGTGTTTCGCCATAGTATGGGCAATAAAGAAATTCATGCTGTACCTTTATGGAACAGAGTTCATTATACAGACAGACCACCAGCCATTAGTTTACCTGAATAAAACCAAATTTGTGAATGATAGAGTTATGAGATGGGCAATGTTCATTCAGAACTACAAATTCAAAATTGAATCAATTAAAGGATCAGAGAACATTGGAGCAGACTTTCTGAGCAGAGTGATGTAAGAGATAGACAGAGAGAGAGAGAGAGTGATAGAACACTCAGAAAGATTGACATACTGAACATAAAGGTTAAAGTTGAAAGACATCAAAGATGTCTCTTGAAGAACGGAGGTGTCACACATTTATGTTCAGTCGTGTATTGTGTTGTTTGTTCCCGTGTTTTGTTTGTTGTATTGTCTTCTAGTATCTTATATTGTAGTGAACTGGGTTTTATGATTAGGGTGGTTGGAAAACATGTCGTTGATTTTAATTTATCCGAAGTATGGTTTCTTGATTACAAGTCGCTTTTAGGCCATTTATTATACTCGTGACAATTGGGGGCTCAGCCGGGAATCGAACCCGGTACCTCTCGCATACCTTCATTATACTCGTGACACAAACCATTTCTTACAAACTGTCTTTAGGTTACAGGAACAAATAAAACCGGGCAACATCTTAGTGACAATGTATGTAAAATCTTTATAAAGCAACATTCCACAGGATGTAGGTATACAATGTTGCCTTGATGTAATGAAAACATTTTACCAAGGGGCACTGCCCCTTCCATTACATGATTTACGACAAATGTTCACATTCATTCTAAAGCACAACTATTTTGAATTTGACAACAAATACTATTTACAAGTTCATGGCACAACAATGGGTTCCCCATTTGCTCCCAATTTTGCTAACATATTCATGCACAACTGTGAGAGCCAGATACTAACTACTGCTCCAGAACAAAAAACACCCCTGGTTTGGAAAAGATTCATAGATGATATTTTTCTTGTGTGGACGCATGGGAAGGAGTCCCTCCTTACCTTCTTAAACCACTGCAATCAATGTTTTCCAACTACTAACTTTACTGCTAAACACTCCTTGCAGGAGACTAATTTCTTGAATACAACCATATACTTCAACAAAGAGGGTATACTGGAAAGTACCCTGTTTGTGAAGAAACAAGATATATGCACCCTGTTACATAATAACTCTTTTCATCCCAAAAGCTGCAAGAAAGGCATCATTTACAGCCAGGCCTTGAGATACAGGAGAATAATCACCAACAATGAACAACTTGAGGAAAAACTAGAAACATCGAGAGACAACTTAATTAGGAGGGGCTACAACCTCTCTAAAATAAAAACACAATTCAACAAAATCAGACAATACCCACAGTCAGATCTACTATTTAACAACAACAAACAGACCACACAAACAGCAAAAAATCTCCCTTTTGTCATTCCATATGACAACACATCAATAGAAATTGGTAAAATATTAAAAAACAACTGGCGGTCAATAGAGAGTGATGATATACTTTGACAAATATGGACAAAACAACCTTTTGTGGCTTTAAAAAGACACAAAAATACTAAAGATAAACTGGTCAGATCTAAATTTAACCGGTCATAGACTAAAATCTGAAAACCTTAACTCTAATCCTTACTACCAGATGAATTGGTGGACCAGGACGCTCGTCTGCTGGGGCACCTGTACCACAAAAAACATTCCGATTTAATTGCCCCGAAATGCGGGGGTCCTTTGGGCGACCCTAGGGGGCCGGGCTATGCGCTTTCTGCAATGACTCGGTTTGAACCCCGGGGTTAGCTGAAGGACCCTGTGGTTACAGGATATCGGCTGATGATTTGCATCTTACACTTGAAGCTAAATAATATTTACCAACAACTCACCAATAAAAAGTTTCTTATTTCAACATACACTTGTATACTGGAACCCCGATCAATTATGATTTAACCCTACAACAACTTGACAACACTAGTAACAATTTGCTGTGGGCCCTTGGGGGGTGGGGTTGGAATTGCCCTCCCTTGTTATCTTTTGTTTATATCAGTATTATTTCTCAGTATCAATTTTTTCACTATTTTGTTATTATTTTCTCTTCTGTCTCATCAAAACAACAACAACAACAACAACAGCAACAACGACAGCAACAACAACAACATTTTTTCCTCAAACTGGGACTTATGGACTTTCACATAAAGAACTGGAACGAAAAGAAACAAAGAGGGCACAGATTTTTTTATTCGCACTAAAACGAGGTTAAAAAGTAGTCATGGAAACCATCGGCAGTTGGAATGTCTCATCACTGTGGTGAGCTCATGCAAGCTAAGTGGCCTTCAAAATGAGAAAATCCTGGTTGAAAGTGAAAAGTTTGTTGATTCTTGGATTGATGAAACATTCGTCTGGATACTGTGCATCGCTAACATCACTAAAAATTTGTATTTTGACCCATTTTATCGTCTGAGGCTTGAGCCTACAACTTTTTTTCATATTCAATTAAAATTTTTACATAAAGAAGGTACCTAAGACACTACATATGAGCTACTATACAACACTACGAGGATGATGGCAGGGGGAGCAAAAGGTAACGACAACTCCCTGGCCATTCCATAAAAAACATCATACAACTAAATAATACTAAATATACAATTACAAACTATTAAATATGAACATATACTAGGATCTGTTTCAAACTGGAGGTCAGGCTAGCACAGGCGATAATGCTGAACAGCAGGAGCCCTGGCCGAGGGAACACCACCGACAACAACTGCCGCCGCTACTGTTCTCCTTTCAACGTCTCCACCGCTCAAAAACACTGCACCTGTGCTGTCGGTTCAGGGTTCATAGTACGCAATATAATGGATTTGAAAATCTGAGTTTGTGTGGATGAGTTGTCATTCACATTACAGATGCCTCACATCCAATGTGAATCAGACTTACAAACATTAAGAAAAAAAAAGAAGAATAAGACTCAGTATCTATGTGGTGTGTACCAGAGTCTGAAATTATCTTAACTGAATCGACCAGTTCTATGGATGAAATTTAAAGTCAATTTGAGTACATTTTTGTTGAAGTCATTTGAAAAGTCTTTATCGCCATATTATAATAATGTATCAGAACGTTGTTTGAAAGGTTGTTGATTCGGGCAAATGGTCGTAATAAATTTGAAACTCCAGCGAGAAGATCTCGTCGTAAAGTGTCAAATGAAGGGCAAAGCTACAAAAAATGTTCTGTATCCTCAATGCCGTCGTTTGTTGGACACATTGGGCCGACAATTTAGGCCCACCGCCATTGCCTGGAGCACTCATCTTGTCGAATATTGTTGCTATGGTTTCTATACCCGGATATGACATCGACGGAAACAATTTCGTCCACATTTTCAATGTGAAAGTCCATGAGACGTAGTTTGAGAAACCACCAGTCTATCAATAGCGATAACTACGAACTTGTAATAAGTCTACAAGGTCTTAGGAAGAAAACTTTTCAACTAATGCACCAAGTGACCGATTTCAATAGCAAAAGGTTAATGATCTACAGCTTGATTTTCATTAAATAGTAAATCATCGCCAATTATTGTTTTACAGCATCGGATAGTACCAAAACCAACTTACGCTGATTTTCCTCTGTCTCGAAAAGTAGACAAACGCTGGTCACTTCTCGTCAAATTATATAAGTGTGAGTTTTGCTCAACTGATCTGCACAAACGAAGTTATGCTCTTCGGATGGCAATTTCTAAAGACATTCTCAGACATTCTCAGACAATAAAGACATTCTCAGAAACGTAAACTTTTAAAGGATTCGAATTTTATGTGGAGCAAGTCTCCATAATTTGAGCAGTGGAAAAGGTGTAGCTTGAGGACGGTTTTAATGTTTTATAGTAGAATTCGAGATTCAAATTTACTCAAAAAGACCCAAATTCCTCCAGTCAATTACAATGTGCCAGCAATTTTTCTTCGGAGGTACAGCAAAGGACAGATCCGTGATATGAGCAATGCCATTAAACTCAGAGCTTTTTGACAGTGTCGAACGTTGTGCGTTTGTGGGCAATGTCGACAGTGCTGTGCGTTTGTGGGTTTACTACAACGAGTCCGTTATTTAAGGCTATTATTAAATGTTGTATTGCTAAGCATGTGTTCCATGTTGCTCTGCAAAACTGAGCGAGTCAAATGGGCCTAAGAAAATTGAAGAAGTAAGTTCAAGAATACCTTTGATGTCTTTTCATTGACGATGAAAACGATAAAACTGGCAGCAATGAAAGAGGCTGTCAATGTTCCAAATACCAGCATGATAATATTGAATGGATTTGATGGTGCTTCTTGAGCCTAAAATAGATATAAGAGAAGGGACGATTCAATTTTTAGTCCCTGAACCTGGTCAAAACAAATCTTCATACAAGATCTCAAAAAGCAGCAACGGGAACACAAACAATGCGCCTATTTAAAATTTACCAATTCTGAATGGTAAGACATCTGAACGAGGTATTATTGCAGCTGGACTTCCGCAGGGTTCCATCTTGGGGCCCCTGTTCTTCCCAATATTAATCAATGATTTGACAGATGGCTTAAAGTGTAACGTGAAACTATTTGCTGACAATACATTGATTTTCAATGTCGTTCATGATCCAGATACATCCGCTTTCGAGACGAAATATGATTTGAGCCAAAGAAACCTTTGGGAATGTAAATGGAGGAAGTCCTTTAACCCTATTCCACCTGGGGGGCCATTATGGCCCCCCCAACCAAACATTGCTACACAGCTCTTTAACTATGTGAGACAGAGTGCTGGTACCAACTGACTTTTCCTAAAATTTAATGCTCTACAAGATTCCACATATTTTGTTTCAATTTTATGAGTCATGTGACCGCTGCATGCCCTTATTTGGAGAGATGTCACAAAGGAAAATACTAAATTGCTTCTAGTTAGGCGAATTCTTGTTCAATTTTGTTTTAATTGATGTCATTGAATTGCTCTCATTGCGAACTTTCATATGATGTATGGTTTGCTAATTTTCCTTTATTTTTATAGTTTTTTAGACGTATGACGTCATAGATATTCATGACGTCATTGTTTGAACAGGTGTGTAAACAATTGAAACTTAACATGTCATTTCATGAGAAAATATGATGTTGTACAAGATTTTTAACCATTTTTAAGAATAAACTTTGTTTTCGCTAAATATAGGACATTATTGCAGTTTCCATACATAACCTTATTGCAGACTGGTCACAACATATCTAGTTGCCTAGCAATAAGTCACGTGACTAATTAAGTTTTAATTACTTAATTAGAATCACAATGGATTGTTGATACTGTGTAAAAAGTTACAGCTTCATAGCTCTATCGGTTCTGGAAATAATTAGAGGTGAGGAGTGAATGAAAAGAGCCCAGGTGGAATAGGGTTAGCACAGAACCCAAAAAGATAGCAGCCGAGGTGACCTTCTCTGAAAAGAGATATCCAGTGAATCACCCACCCAAATCTTAATAACGTCAAAGCAAAGAACTTCCAGGAGCAAAAAGAATTAGACACTAAATTGCCCCTTGCTAGTCACATCAAAATTCTTATTTTCAAATCCAGGCAAGGAAAAGGAATGGTGAGATTTCTCTCCAAATATTTACTACCACACTTGAAGGTGCCTGTGCAAAGGCACCTTTAAGTAAATTTACAAACGTAATGTTCTACTGCATCTAGATTGTCACATCTCATAATATTTGCGAATTTAGTCGAAGTATTGTTTTAATTAATCATATGGAGGAATTTAATCTGTTCAATACTCCGCTGGATTAGCAGTAACATGCGTTTGAAAGGGTACTTCTTGCGAGAAGCAGGGCAGTGGATGATCTTGGATGGCAATCATTAAACCTCCGACGATGGTGTAGACGCCTTTTCCACTTCTATAACAGTTAATAATATGACTTCAGAAAAAGATGAGGAATTCGATTTCTCTCAAGAAATCGAATTCTTCATCTTCAAAAATCAAACAACGATCTTCGCACAAGCGCTACAATGGGGCAAATATGTTAGAATTTCATAAATGTAAGCATATTTTCAGGGATACTTTGAGCAGCGTATATTCCATCTGTTTCTTGAGTTACGAGCAAGTTTCTTAAATTTTCGGTCTCGAGACTACGGAGAACAATAAGAAAAAAGTCGATCAAATTTTTAAAAGACTCGACATGTATAATTGGGGAATTTAGAAATCTATCAGTTTTCTTCTTCTGCAGGAGCGTTAGCTCAACATTGGAAGAAATGTAAAATCACTTTAAACGATACAAAGAAATGTCTTCCCTTTCGTAATTTAGTTGAATGCATACCTTGATCAAGGTACTTCGTTCATGTGTCAAGAAGGGTAAAAAGACAAACAGTGCCATGGAGTCAAGCAGGCATGGAGTCTTGGAAATATCATGAACAGTTTTACGCAGCGCATCATTGCAGCACATCGAGAACTTAACGCTCGAAACTTGATCGACGCTTTTGGTCGTTTTCAGTGATCTGAGATTGCGAACATTTTAAGAAACTCGTTTATTTCTCAAGAAACAACCTTGCAAAGAATCTTCGTATCAAATTCAGGACTTTAGCTAAAGATCAAGTCATAAATGTTTAAAATCAGTCCATTACACAATTTGTTAATTTGGATGTTAATTTGGATGTTTGTGGGAAGATGGCAAACAACACAATAAACCGTTTGAAAGAAGGAGCTATGAGATCTTTATTTTGGGACTATGATGCAACGTTTGAAGATCTATTGAGAAGGTCGGGTGAGCTAACAATCCACTGCAAAATTTGCAAAAACTAATCATTGAAATACGTAAATGCATAAATGCCGTTTGCCCCTCCTTCATGTCTGAGTTCTTCAAACCAGATAATATTCAATATGACCTACGAACAAATAACCTCCTGCAACTCGCTAAAACCAATACCTTAGTTTCTGGGAACCAATCTTTATCACTTAGAGGAAATATTTTGTGGAACGCGGCATCAGACACGATAAAAATTGCTCAAAACACAGAGCAATTCAAAAATATGATTAGAGGCTGGAAGGGAGATTCTTGCCGTTGCAAAAGTTGCAGATGATGTGTGCATATATTAATATATATATTAGCGATTATATTATATATTTTTACTTTGCACTGTAGATAGTTGGTATTTATTATTTTCATTTTTACTATTACATACACAAACTGTAAATAAATTAATTCTTGTTACTATTATTGTTGTGACTGGTCAAAAATAGATTTGAATTGAATACTCAAAATAGATTTTTGGTGGACCCGGTTGTGTACCTTGTTAAATAGTGGTTATTACGTTTTTCAATCAGGAGATTGAAAAGATATCTATTTAAACATTTTATATTCTTAAAACAACATATTTTTTTAGTGTTTTTACACGTCAATTATTATCATTTATCTGCACAGATGACACTGCATTTACAGGTTAATACTTCGTTTACATGGGAGTGAATCAATTTGGATCTGAAAACTGAAATGTTGCGGATAGGCATCCCGTTCAGCCCCTCTGGCTGCCCACCAGTTTATAAAATATCAAAGTAATCTAATCAAAAGCAATAAAGCACCCGTGCTAACATTTTTATTTCATACATTTTCATATTTGCACATGTTCATATTCTGAAATTTTTAAATTTCAATCACTTCATTCATTTCACTCATGTCGTGGCATGTTGTTTTCATTTGGGATAAAAAAATGAAACTTTTCAGAGAGTAAAAAACGCATATACAAAACATGCAGGAGAATTCAAAGGTATTTGCAATTCCATTCTAGGTAGGCAAACTTTAAAAATTCGCCATCGTTACGTTTATGTGTGAATGCTAAAGAAATTCAGCAGGAGTCCATTCAATGGCGACGGGTTTTTTGGTTACAGCTAGACCCAAATTTCATTTATTTTGAATCCACGCAAAGTGGTCAAAATAGGGCAAATTCTTTGGGTGATCAACTGGGGGGCAAAGTGCGTCCTAGTGAGTTATTCAACGCTATTCTGTGAACGAGACGATCTATGCACAATGATTGCTCAACTTACTTTGTTTTTGTCGCTTTTTGGTAAAGGATGAGCTGTAGCTTTGATACTAAATTCATAACCATCGGTTAGGATTGCCAGGATGATGTTGTTCACGGCATTGACAACTGATGGAACAGTATGCAGAGCCTGTTAAAAGAATATATCTTAATGAAGATTTTGTTATACGGAGAATACTTGATAAAATTGAATGAATCAAAGTTTGGTTGATAGCCAAAAGTATAAAGTAGTAAGCAAAAGTATGTTTGGTGACTGTCGTTCTATTTCTTGAGCATTAAAAATACAGGTAAATTTGATTTACAAATGTTACTTTACTACCTATGAAATGCGAGAAGGAGAGCCTGAAACCTTTGATCAAATAATAAACATTCTCCTTATTTAGAACAACTTGACAATGCATTTCAGTTCGCTTAAGAGTTATTGATTTTTAAGTCTTGAGGGGGTATGAAATGCGTTTGGGTGAGGGGATTCTTTGTGATATGATGAGGGGTCTATAGGCCTTTTTTCAACCATTTCAAGGCAATTTTTCATATTTTCAAAATGTTCTACACTGTTCAAACTGTTCAACACTTTTGTAACACGGCAAGAGAATGCCTTTTGGCCATTAGCTGTTTGCATTAAAGGTACTGCAAGATCATTTTTAGAGCATAGGTTCCAAATCTTTAAAAAGGCTGGTGTAAAAATGAGTGACCTATTTCTTTGAACTGAATGATTTCAAAGACACTTTAGCTAATTCTCTATAATTCTACCGTTGGAATTTTCTGAAATCTTCGATATTTTCCGAATTAGAGTGTTTTTATTCTCTTTCAAGAATTCAAGAAAAATTTTCAAAAAAACTTAAAACCATCGTAATTTCTAAACTGTTTGACGTAACATAAAATAATTTCGAAGAAAACCATAGTATATGAATGCCTACATTATGGTATCAAGCAAAAGTCTTTCACTCATCTGGTTTATGATTTAGAAATTTGATGACGTCACATCCTCAAATGAGTTGAAATGCAAGATACACCGTAATTTCCAAAAATATTCAAAATTTCGGAAAAGTCCAACGGTAGAATTATAGATAAGTATCTAAAATTTCTTTCAAGAAATTCAATCAGAAGAAATAGGTCATTGAATTTTACTACCACCTTTTTACGCTGAGTTAAAGATTTGGAACCTATGCTCATTTTTAGTGTTTCTTACCTCACGTGTGTGAAAATGTGATAGTCTGACGAATAGGTCACTGTGGTACTGTGGTGCAAGATCGTTCAAACATTTGTTAGATGTCTTTAAAAAAACATTCTTTGATGAATAGCAAGCCAAGTGCTTTGCATATTGACAACGAACGTGCATTATGAGGACTAACTGTAATGATTCAGGTAGCCCTGTTTTGAAATTTTTGTAGAGATTCTATTTTCGTAATACAACTACAGCCCCAAATAGGGCAGCAATAATTTTAGATGTAGTTCCACAATACTTTGGTAAATGTCCTTAAATGTCTCCATAGTTAAAATGTTTTACAGTATTTCAAAAGGCTGATTGCACGAGAAAAGTTTCCTTTTATTATCTCTACTCGGCACCTCAACGTTAGATTATTGCCTATTAGGAGACCAAGGTATTACTTTACTTTGCTCACTAGATCATTAACTACGTTGGACACTGTAATAGCCCAACTATAATAGCCTGTATTTTTACAGGCTCAGATCTCCAAACTTTTCAATAAGTATTTTATAGACATTGTTGAAAAGTACATACCAGCAGTTCCAGGAAAGCTTGTGCCATACTTGAAGAGTCTTAAATCGTTTATCGAATCGAAAATTAACAGATCTACTAAATTCACGATACCATTAATAACAGAGGAACACGTATTAAAGGAAATAAATGCCATGCCTACGAAAAAAGCTGTTTGACTTGACGGGATAAGTTGTAGATTATTAAAAGCAGCAGCTTCCGAGATTGTTCAATCTATTACCAAGATCATAAACAAAAGTTTTACATCTGGTATTTTTCCAGACGTTTGGAAAACTGCCAAAGTCACTCCAGTACACAAGTCTGGCCCCCTCCATGATTTCGGTAACTTTCGACCAATTTCAGTCCTTCCACTGCTAAGCAAAATAATTGAGAAACATGTGCACAGACATTTCTACTCATACCTGGACATACATGGACTCCTTTACGCAGCTCAGTCAGGCTTGAGAGCAATGCACTCAAGTGAAACTGCTCTTCTCAACCTAACAACCCGATGGTTGAAGTCTATGAATGATGGCCTCATGACAGGCGTTATTCTGCTCGACTTGAGAAAAGCGTTCGATCTTGTCAACCATGAATTATTATTGGAAAAGTTAAAGTTATATCAGTGCTGCGGTAAAACACTTGAATGGTTCACTTCGCATTTGAATGAACGTAAGCAAATGGTTAATTTTAAAAATAACATCTCAGATCCTGAGGTTGTGAAGTCAGGGGTCCCACAAGGTTCAATCTTAGCACCATCATTATTCATCTTGTTCATGAATGACATACCATTAGAGATAAAAGAAGGTGCACTAGAAATGTATGCAGATGATAGCACCGTGTCAATTTCTGGCAAAACTATCCAAAAGATTGAAACAAAGTTGAACACATCTGCTAGACAAATCGCAACGTGGTGCAGTGAAAACAAGATGGCTGTCAATGTAGAAAAAACTAAGACTCTCCTAGTCACAACACAGCAAAAACATTCCAAGCTGAAAAGAAACCAACAAGATCAGACAATTTATGTGAAGATGAATGAACAGCCATTATTTCAGATTCAGCAAGAAAAGCTTCTAGGAGTTGTTATTGACCAAGATCTCACATGGAACGATCACGTCAAACGCGTATGTAATACTGTAAGCCGCAACCTTGCTTTATTTCGTAGGATCAAGTCCTACCTGCCATTTAATACAAGAAAATTGTTCTATCAAAACTTTCTACAAGTCTATTTTGATTACTGCAGTGTGGTTTGGGGGTCTTCTACAAAGATATCCTCGCTATTGAAGCTTCAAAAGAGAGCAGCTAGGTTGATCTGTGACCTTTCAGGCAGTGAACATTCAGGACCACTGTTTAAGAAGCTAAAGTGGCTGCCCGTTCAACAAAGAATAAACTTCAAAACAGCTATAGTAGTCTACAAGGCTCTAAATGGAATAGCTCCAAAGTATATGACTGATTTGTTCACTCACCAAAATCAGATTAAACAACGATTGACGAGAAGTTCATCACACAACAACTTGTATGTGCCCAGATCAAAACTGAAAAAGGCTGATCAGTCAGTATCGATAAAAGGAAGTAAAATATGGAATGAACTTCCACTTGACATTAGACAGTCAACATCTTTGGAAATTTTCAAGAGAAAAGTATATCAGTACTATCTTGACTGTCAGATTTAAATACTTTAACTTTACTTTAAATGAAAAATGTTACTAAGCTTCTTAAAACTTAAAGGGCACTTTTTTGTGTGTATTATATTCTTATTTCGTAGTTAGTTGAGAGGACCCAGAGGAAGATTAGTTGTAAGGCTAACCTGGTTTATCCTATTTAAATAAAGTTTATCTATCTATCTATCTATCTATCTATCTATCTATCTATCTATCTATCTATCTATCTATCTATCTATCTGTCTTATGCTTTACCTTATATCCAAAAAAATTATGTTTTGAAAATGCTGTCCAAAAGCCTTCATGCTATTACCAAAATTCGAAAAATTTTCCACCTCAGAAGTAAGGAATGTGGATTTAGGGCACACCCTTGTGTAAAGTATGTTGGAGTCGTCCTACTTAAAAACCACTTTTATTGAGGGGAAAAGACTTGAATTGCACCAGATTAAGGTTTATTGCACATCTCCTAATGCTTATTAAACATTATTATCTGTCTTTTTAAGAAAAAAATGGAAATCAGATTTAAAGTGGAATATTTACATGTTACTTGAGCTTTATGAGAGCTTTTTGCAATTTTGAAAAATTAATGTTTTCTTAATTTCTTTTCAAAATAACTTAATTGAATGCGGTAAAAAGTTAATATCTCGATAAAAGGTGACAAAAGAAACATTTTATGACCAAAAAATAATAAATCGGACACTCTTGTCAAAAAATATTTGAAGATTAGTTAACAAAAAATTGAAAAATCTTGCGTGGAATTAGGGCAACCGTTCTAAAGAAGTGAAATTTTTTATTAATAGATTGCATATTTGCAAATAAGCATTTGGTTCTGATTTCCCATCGTCTCATCTACCTATTTTCAGAAGATCACTTAGATTTTATATCTTGAGTCATTTTTACGAGATGAAATGCGGTGCACCCCAACTTTTTCTGTGAAATGTGGAATTAGGGCACTATAATCTTAAAAACAGTCTTAAACATAGAATTTTTTTTTTTTACTTATACAAATATCTTCAGTAAGCTAATATTAAGAAAATTTTGCAAAGAAAATTATTTTCATTATCTTCAACTGATGGTAGGGGGGTATGCCGTAACTTCTTGTAGAAGTGGATTTAGGGCACCCTACCACATTTCCATAGAAGATAATTAGTACATCTATCACATCACTATCTCCAAAATATTACAGTCAATTTAATAAATATAGAATGAAGTGAAATATTAGCATATGGCTATAGTTTTATATCCCATATTAACGAAAAGGCAATTGCCTTGATTAATTTTTTCTGATGCAAACTTGATTGTTTATTTTTGTCTTAAAGCATACCATCATAGAGTCATTAAAACTCGATCACAGAAACATGGGAATTAGAATGGCTTTTCATGGCTAAGATGCAGTTGTAATATTAAAATATTTTGAACTGAACATACTCACTTTTAACTTTATAAAGGGAAACCAATCGTGAAACTAAGATCGAAACTAAACCATTCACTATCATTTTAATTTAATTGTAATGAAAGGAAATATGTTTATCGCAAAGTTCGCTTGCACGATAGACCATTTTTTGTATGGGCAACTCTGCCTCCTCCTTTGGTAAGGTTGGCCCACAATGTTCCGATAAGGAAACATTTTAATGGGCATTTGCGCCAATTGCGGTCTCTCTAGTTCTAAAGGTTTCGGAGTTGCACATCTTGATAGCAAAAGCATCGATAATACTCACTCGTTTCCATTTGTTTTGTCTAATATAATTGCAGACCATAAGAGTGAAACTGTGTTAATATGTAGGGTCACTCGTTTTCCCTTTATATGTTAAAGTAAAGACACATCTAGAGTGTGAATCCTTTAATGGCAACTTTTTAGACTGAAACTTCACTCTCTCATTATTTTAGTCCAATTGAATCCTGGTATTTTAGTTTAATTAATAGAGAAACTTATGTTTATTCACTCTTTTCCTCTTGTTCTTCGTTAAAAAGGAAAACTTGAATGTGAAAACTCTTCAATAGGCTTTCTTACGCTATCTAGTTCTACGCTAACAGAATTGTTCGTCTTGATTAACCGTCTTGATAGTGAAACCACGGTCATACTTCAACTGGTTTCACCCTGTTCTCCTTTTAAACAGAATGCGGACCCTCATTCATATGCTCTGACAACAACCTCTATAGTTCTAGCCACAGAGAGCAGTGCCTCTTGGGAGTGAAACTATCGTTTATCGTCCGTTACGAGCTATGTTAATAAAAGAAAGTTTTATCTGAATTGCAGACCCTTTTTGATACACTCTCACGATCTTCCACTTCCTGGCTAAGATAAAGACATATCTTGAGGGCGAACCCTCTTTATTAGGCTTTCTTGTTCTCTCTAATCCTGGTCGGAGGAGAATGAGAATCTTAATCATAACAAGATGCGTGCTCGTTTCCCTTTTGACGTACCTGAAAAGAAAGGCACATCTGGAGATAAAGGTACATTTTGAGTAGATGAAGCTGTTCTGACAAACGCAATCGTGTGCCCCCTTCTCTCTCCTCTGTCAGTATGTCCTGAGCGTGAACCCGCCTTTATAAGGCTTCCTTCCACATTTTGAGGATGAACACCATTTAAATGGGGTCTGACGATCTTGCCAATTCTACGCCAAAAGGAATGGCACATCTTCCCACCTTTTTCTCTGAAAAAATCGCATCTCGAGTATGATTCCTTTTTGTTCAGCTTTTGTATTCTCTCTGGTTCTAGGATCAGAGGAAGGCACTTCTTGAGAGTGAAACAAATTAGCACACTCACTCGTTCAATCTTGCTCTCTGATGAAAGAAAGGCAGATATGCAGAGTGAAAACCCTTTTTAATTGCCTATTGCGCAGTCCAGCTTTTCGCTGCAAGAATTGCTTATTTTGAGACTGAAATCACGACAAAAAGCTCATCTTTTCCCTCTTTTTTTGGGTTAGAAGACACATTTTTAATTTTGTCAATTATGCAAAATTAGAAATCACTCGATCTGTCAAGCAAGCACTGTTCGGAAAATTTGATTTCATACAAAAGGCTAAAAATGAGCTCAGCTTTGCTTTTCCGTCAAGATGTCTGTACCTTTGTTATAATAAAATTTTAGTTGAAATGAAAAGCTGCTGCCGAAATGCTCACAAAGCTCGTAACTCTTATTTCAAAAATAAATTTGCAAATTCTTGAAAATTGGGATATTCACCTAACGATTTTGATGAAATCTTCACATTCGATGCTCTCATTTTCTCTTTAACAAGAACAGCTGATCACCTAACGCCAAAAAAGGCACTTGTTGAAAGAACTTTTTGTGCAAAGTTTTGAATGTACTCTTTTTTGATAAAAGAATTCATTGCGTTTGACTTCAAGGAGCTCCGTCGCTAAACTTTGAACATATCTGATAACACTGCACGTGTACATTGTTTTCTGCAGTTTGTTTGAGCCACCAAAAATGCTCATCAAAAGTCCACTGATATCTAAGCAATTGCAGAAGATATGAATGTTTGGTGTTTTCCCCCGTGAAGTACAAAAATTTATGTTCAAAATGACGCTTCGATTTTCGAAAAAAACAGGTAAACACCTGTGTGATATTGCCCATTGAAAAACCGCAAAATCACCGTTTCGACCGAAATTTCAAGATGTTGCCCTTTTAAAGGCTATTACTGAGACATCATTTTTATGAACTGCAACGAGTTTCACTTCCTTTAAGTAAAGAGAGCACGCAAAGACCATGGCTGGAGAACAGCCTGCAAAAATTGATGGAAACGTAAACTTTGGGATGTCAAGAGAATGCACAAATTAACACAAACAAAATGACAGAGTATTTTGAGCATAATTTGACTCAATTGATAACATCTATCTTAAACCCTTCAATGCATAAATAACCTAACTGATTAACATAAATATCCCCAACTTAAATTAGAACTGTTAAAAAGTGTAAAAAGAATTTAACTATACGCTAATTCAAGTTGAAGGTCCAGATATTTGATTAACATGTTACATATATCACACTCCGGTTAGATTACTGCAACAAAGCAAAACACATGATATAATCAATAGATATTAATCAATAGACTTAATATTTGGGCATAAAAATCATAGATGCATATAGTAGCTACAACGCTTTTATCTGATTTATAGTGCAACGATCTAACTTTGTACCTATGGATGTCCAATGCAACTTAATGATCTCAAAAATATCCGCAAATTTTAAGCAGACCTGTTGTCATAACCACTAATGTTCTTATGTAATTAATAGTGTGCATCTCTAAGTGAAAGGTGCGTAATATGCCTATGAGACCACTGCGAAATTTACTCAATGCCACAATAATTTCTAGTTGTCTCTCTAACTTAGCAACATGCCTAAAGAACAGCTATGAAAACTTATTTACAGGAAAACGCCCAATAGTACTTGAGCAGACCTTTATCAAAACCAGATAATGTTGTTATCTAATTAATAGAGTGTCTCTCTAAGTTAGTAGCAACATACCTAAAGAACAGCTATGAAAACTTATTTACAGGAAAACGCCCAATAGTACTTGAGCAGACCTTTATCAAAACCATACCATGTTGTTATCTAATTGATAGAGTGTCTCTCTAAGTTAGTAGCGACATACCTTACCTAAGGAGCAGCTATGAAAACATATTTACAGGAAAACGCCCAATAGTACTTGAGCAGACCTTTATCAAAACCAGATAATGTTGTTATCTAATTAATAGAGTGTCTCTCTAAGTTAGTAGCAACATACCTAAAGCGCAGCTACGAAAACCTATTTACAGGAAAACGCCCAATAGTACTTGAGCAGACCATTGGTACTTCAAAACCATACCATGTTGTTATCTAATTAATAAATTGTCTCTCTAAGTTAGTAGCGACATACCTAAAGAACAGCTATGAAAACATATTTACAGGAAAACGCCCAATAGTACTTGAGCAGACCTTTATCAAAACCATACCATGTTGTTATCTAATTAATAGAGTGTCTCTCTAAGTTAGTAGCGACATACCTTACCTAAAGAACAGCTATGAAAACATATATACAGGAAAACGCCCAATAGTACTTGAGCAGACCTTTATCAAAACCATACCATGTTGTTATCTAATTAATAGAGTATCTCTAAGTTAGTAACGACATACCTAAGGAGCAGCTATGAAAACATATTTACAGGAAAACGCCCAATAGTACTTGAGCAGACCGTTGGTACTTCAAAACCATACCATGTTGTTATCTAATTGATAGAGTGTCTCTCTAAGTTAGTAGCGACATACCTAAAGAACAGCTATGAAAACTTATTGACAGGAAAACACCCAATAGTACTCATTTTTCTTCTCGAAATAAATTGCCCATAAGAAACTCAACCCTCAGATAGCCAAACAATTAAGAAACTCTAGTATTGGGAAAATAAAAATTAAGAAACTATTTATTTTGATAAAGTAAATCTTTCACATATTTTACTTTATTTTCACTTGTTTGCTGTATCGTATTATTTGTAAAGTACTTGAGTGATGCCTAAACACGAGAAAGGCTTGAAAAGGCCTTGTTTAAAATGTTCACGAAAGGAGCAGGTAGTGAACATGAAGATTGTTATGGAAACTGCAAGGAAATCTTAAGAATCTCTTAAGAAACGGTGAGTACTCAAAATCTGATAATTTTAAGAAACTTTCAGAACAGGCAAATATTCTTAGTTTCTTATTAAGAAAATACGTGCACTCAAGCAGACTTGAATGTCAGCCACGCAGATATGGTGACCATACATACGACACCGGTACAATTTGAAATGGCAGAATTTGAAAAAGGAACTTTAAGAAGCACGATCTGAAAGCGGGTCAGTCAACTGGAAGATTTGTCTGCATTCTCGAAATGAGTGTGATTGATATCTAATGCGATGCGATGCAGGCTAAACATAGGTTCCAAATCTTTCAATCGGCATAAAAAGGTGGGTGTAAAATTATATGACCTATTTCTTCTAATTGAATGGCTTGGAAGAAACTTTAGCTACTTACCTTTAATTCTACCGTTAGAATTTTCAGAAATTTTGTATATTTTTTGAAATTACAGCGTATTTTATATTCTAGCTCATTTGAGGATGTGATTTCATCAAATTTCTAAATTATGATCCAGAAGAGTGACAGACTTTTGCTTGATACCATATAGTAGACATTCATAAACAATTGTTTTCCTAAAAGTTATTTCATGTTTCATCAACAAGTTTAGAAATTACGATGGTTTTAAGATTTTTTCAACATTTTTCTTGAATTCGTAAAAAAGAAGAAAAACACTCTAATTCTGAAAATATTTAAAATTTTTGCAAAGTCCAACGGTATAACTATAGCAAAATAGATAAACTTTCTTTGGAGCCTTTCAGTTTAAAGAAATTGATCACAGAATTTTACACCCACATTTTTAAAGATTTGAAACCTATGCTTGCAGGCAATGATTATAGCGCACTTAAAGGAAGCAGAACTTTTCAGACTAAAAACAAATAACGATGATCTCTATTCTTGCTACTAGAAATACCCATGGTGCCATTGCGCTCCTATCTTGGCCCCCCATTCAAATAACATTGTCAGCTTGTCTCCCAATTAATACTGATCTGTACGTTGCCAAGACAGTTCAAGTAGGGTTTCGTACAAGAATCACACATGTGCCCATAAGCTCCTTTGCAATACACTTATAAGTCTATTCAGTCTGGTTTCTTGTGGCCCTACAACAACTTTTTATCAAAAACTCTTTTTGAGAAACCAGACTCGCAGATGACCAAAAAGGAAGATGAAATTTTTCAGGGAACATGAAAAATAGGAAAGCTCTATTTAAGGTAACTTTGCTTTCCGCTCTGGTGAGCAGTGAGTTGCCGTTTTGCAAAATCAAAAGGGACGCTTTTCTGTACCGGGTGCACCAAAATAAACTATGCACGTTTGGCAGGCCACAATATATCGTACACTGGACCGATTTTGAAGATTCACGACTTAAACTTTAGCAAAAAACCCGAATTAGATTCTAGGATTTTTTGCAAATTTTTCTGCTTTCAGTTTTTAGAGCTAGATGCGAGTTTCTTAAAAGGCCAACGCTGAGAAGGCAATTTATTTTTCAAAACTTTTTGCTTATTTCAGAAAAATGGATCCATCTCCGAAGCTACTCTAAAATGGACAAGTTTTCTTTCGTTCTATCTTTAGCTAGGTTGTTGATATACAGCTTTACCAAATTTCATTGAAAAAGCTAAGACGAATTTCTCGCAATCAAATCATGTATTTCTGTTTACTTTTGTAGATCGAACGGGAAAAACCATGATCAACAGATTGGCACATACAAGCAATTGAACGTTTTTGTAAAAAAGTTTATGTTCATTTTGGATTCCTAAAGATTGATATTTTTTGAATGCTCATGAAAAAAAAGACACGCAAACCAAAGTTTTGAAATTGCATGCAAATTTCAGTACCCATGAATGATTCTTCACAACCGCACCAAGAATGCCTGTTGAGACACAGGTATAGCATTCCCGACGGATCACGTTCATTCATTCACCAATGAAAACATCCAAAAAGTTATTCTAAGCCTTAATTTTTTCCAAGTGTGCTTCGTAGCATGGTATAATCTGTTGACCAAGGTTCCTTATATTCGCTGTCAAACAAACAGGAATATAAGATTTGATTGAAGGAAATCTAGCCTAGCTGTTTCAATCAGGCTTGGAAAAGTGGTGGGTGAACAGCCAAGCTAAAGATAGTACAACAGAAACGGACATTTTTCGAGTAGTTTTGGAAAAAAATCCACTTTTCTGAAATCAGCAAAAAGTTCTGAACAATTATTTGCGAAGCCAGCGTTGAATAAAAAATATTGCAATCTAAATATATTTCAATTGCAAAGACTACGCAGAACAACGGCGTTTTACCGTTTCTCGATAGGTAGGCTGAATGGTATTGGAAAAATAAACTGTTTTCTGAGGAAAGTAGTTCGGCAAAACGGCAACTCGCAGCTCAACTGGAGCGGAATTACCTAAATAGCGTTTTTCTTTGCCCCAAAAAACTGAAGAACATTTTCATTTGCTTCTTGTAAGGTGCTTGTAAGATCCACCATATTGGTGTCAGGTGAACGCTTCGCCCAGGGAAAGCTCTCACAATGTTTCTGACGAATATCCTGTGGTCTTAAAGTCTGCACAAATTGGGTTTTATGATTGAATAGCACGGTACTGACGGGCATAAGTTCGGGAACCAGCTGACAGTGTTAAAAATTTGAAAAGAAACCTAGGGACCGAGGGCTGGAACCAAATATCTCTAATAGTGTAATTACCTTCTGTTTTTATAGCTATGAGCTTTCTTCATCGATCTAATTTTATCCGTTAATTGTCTTGAAGTTAGTTTCTTTGTCAAATAGCGCAAGGATTCAGTTTCTTGGAACAGTTTGAATATAGCATCTTCCTTTATTGTTCCTCTCGACTTTATAAATGAGCCGAAAATGTTGGCGATCTGCTTATTTTCTTTAGAAGAGTAATTATATCTTTTCTCTGACGTTGTAGCGTAACTTAGGTCATCCGAGACATGATCCTCCTCTCCATCGAATAACTCTTCACTTCTCTCGTCAGGGATCTCATTTTGTTGTCGGCATGGTTTTCTATCTTTGGTTGCTACTCTTCTCGCACTCCTCTCGTTACTCACTACTGTTGGTTGGTCCTCTTCGTTCATTCGATTAATTCTATCACTTGGAGTGTCAAACTCAGTTGGTAAAGGTGGACACTCAAGTTTGCTGATCATATATCGAACTTTCAGATAAACAGATCTGACGCTTTCTTTCAAGAACGTGTGCTCTTTCGCTGCTTCTCTCACATCTTGTGTCGAAATTTTTCTCCTTTCGATGTTATCAGCAAAAATGCTCTGAAGGGTCTCGTATTCATCATCATCTGCAGGCTTGACCTCCTGATCAGCAGATTCATTTGATTCTATGGGAACGTTGCTCATGAATTCTGACGTGCGGGCTGATTTCTTTCTTTTGTCTTGGATGAAGTACGTGTTTTCGGCTGTTTTTACTGCATGGTTCATATGGCATGCCAGGCTTGCTTTCATCTCAGGATGACACTCATGGATGTATGACACCCATGATTTGCGCAACAATGAGGCATTCATGTGCTTGCCTATTGCAGCTCTCCAAAATAAGCCAATCTGCCCAGAGAGTGCCGAGGATGACATGGGCATTCCAGTGTTGGTCACAAAAACATTGCCGTGCTTGGTCTTACCGGTTATTCCCACTATCCTTGACCTCATTTTCTTGAGGTATATACCAAGGTAAGTGAAAATAACCAATGGCATACAAATGATGGCTGGGCCACAGCTTTCCATCGTTTTGTGATCATGAACGGTCACAACCATTGTGTCCCCGTCCCTTTCTGCTCGTTCAGTGTTTTGAACAGTCATATTTGCGACCGCCCCTGTCCTTGCAGCATTGCAAAGAAGCAAAGCATTTATCAAATAATCCCTCACAAGAGTAAATTCTTTCATTATGATTTGTTTTTCAGAGGTCATGAAATCTGAGATTATCTTGATGGCATTTCTTACAGGCTCCGATTTCTCGAAGTTGTGGAAGTCCTCTTTAGTGGCAATCCTGCCAAGATCCTCCTCTCTCTTTTCCCATTTTCGCCTGTTCACACTTTTTGTCAACGATTTCAGCCAGTAGTTGATCTTTGAGATCAAAACCTCAATTTTGGCTTGCTCCACTTCAACAATCGAGGGACAGGTCTTGACGAAGTGGCATAAGTGCATCAGCGAGTGCAAATATGCTTTCACTGTCCCAGGCCTTCTCTCAGTGCGAAACTTGTCCAGCCACTGGCTATGGACTTGATCGGCTTCGAAAATTGCTATGACATTACTACATTCACCTCCAGCTTCAGTTGATGCCTGCAAGTGCCTGCATATCGTTAGGAGCTGGGATACATGCAGCTTTGCATTTACCTCCTTCTTGTCACCGCCATCAAGTGACATAAGCCACTTCTTGAAGGTACCAAAGAGAGACTTCTCGGAGAATGTTGGCACTATTTCAATTTCATCGTCGTATAAACTTGCAATGCTAGCAGCATCATCTTCACTATCACTTAGATCTGGCTCATAGACATCGATTTCAGAATTGCTGCATTGTCTCTGAGCGCCAGCAATCATAGCTGGAGCTGCAGCGCTTCTTTTTGTGCTTTCATCGTTGCAATCAGGAATCGTGTGCTTAACTTGCTGACCAGCATCCACAAGCATCTTTATATGACTCTTGTCAGAAAGATTGTGTGTTTGACGCAAATGGTTACCAAGTCTTAAAACGGTCTTTCCACATGTTATCATTGGACACATCTTCGCTGTGTAGTTCTTCCTTTTTCTGCCTGGCATAATTTCTCGGGTTTTTCGAAGACCAAACTGTCCTCTAGCCAAAACCGCTCGCTTCTCGTCCCATTTGTGCACGGATTTGAGGTGCCGAATCAAATCAATAATTGACTTCTCGCATCCATCAACTGGGCAAACTACCCTGTTCTTCTTTTGGTTTCGACATTGCTCTGTTTCATTCTTTCCTTCGACTGCTAGCCAGTTGCTGAATGCCTATGAAATAAAATTCATTCGGTATTAGGAAGGGGTACAATATGATTTTCGCAATTGTGGTAGCCCACTCATCAACATATGTTAACATTAAAAACACAAATACAGTGTGTCCCAAAACAGTGTCCAACTTTTAAATGTGAAAAATCAGAAACATTGTGAACCATTTAGGTATCGTTTGAGGGAGGAGACATGCAATTTTTCTGTTGGGCCAACTTTAGTTCAGGTTTGGCACGATATCAAGATACTAAAGGGGGTCCCTCGAGTTGTGACTAGTTGTTGCTTGTTTTTTCAGGTTTATAAAATTTGAAAGTCGGACACTGTTTTGCGGAAAACCTGAAAGCAAAAAAATTGGACCTGGACTAATTTTTGAATATGCTAATCTAATCATTTGAAGATTCGTTGTTTCACTTAGCTGACATTCATCGCTCTACCTGTGACTAATAAATAAAAACAGAGAAAGGTTGGCCTTTTCATCGTTCCTAGTTCGAAAGTAAAAAATGAACAAAAACAAGATGTCCTGGGATTGAATATAAGGAATCAGCAATCGATAGAGAACCAAATGCTCTTAGACAAGAAAAGTTGCTATCATTTTCCTCTGTAGAACGCAGAAATAATCTGCAGGATTGACAAGATCAGCTAACAGCTTCCAGATTAGACTTATGTTATGGTCGCAACTTTAGCATTTCGATGAAAACATTTTGCCATTGAGCAAAAAGAATTATGCATCTCCAGAAAATAGCCACTAAAAAGAATCCCTCATCATCAATTTGGTCTTTAGAATCTTGAGGAAATTCTTCCAGATATCTTATCATATTTGCCTAGGATAAATATTTGTCACTTTTCGAGGTTGCTCTTCCATACTAGCACTAAATAGATTAATTTGCAGTTTCGAGAATGTGTTTGTCCTCTGTAACATTCTTTGAACATTCAGCCACTGTCCAAGCACTCAAAATTTCAAAAGACTTCAAGGGAGCAAATGTTCTCAAACTTAAAAAAATATGCTACCTCTTTGATATTTGCTTTGTCGCCAGTATCGAGTGCCTTCTTCATGGCCTCCAGCTTGCTTTGATTTGTTTCATGTTGAGAAGATGCTGCAAGAGAAAACTTTAACTTAAAGTATGCTTTCATCATAAGAACGGTAAATTATGATCTTTAGTTTGAAACTATCGAAGGAAATAAACCACATAAAATAATAAAAAGAAGAGGGGTAAGGGTAGGACAGGCAGCACGGTGTTTGTGTATATTTCATTTTTACATGCCCAGGTGGTGGGGGTACTTTTAGTATATTTAATGGATGAAGATGTGCCGTTTTCAGGGTTTTATTTTCACCTAGTTTTTCTAGAATGTGGTATCAAAAGTAGGCAAATCTTCAGCAGCCTGTTGCCAAAAATGTCAAAACGGGAAATTTTGTTAGATAAGATTGTTATTTTGTCTAATTTTTGTGTTTTGGAGTATATTTTTGACCGACTTTGTCTAGAATCGGCTATCGTTTGAAGGGAAAATTCTAGGGCCGGCTGAAAAAGTTTTTTAAGTAAGTAACTAAGAAGTAAGTATCAGAAAGTTTGCTATAATTCAGGTGATTTTAATGCTCAAAGTTTCTTATCAAGCCGTCCAAGTGACACAATGAAAATTGCATACAAAAACCTTACAGTAATTTCTCACCTTGATGAATTCACTTTATGAGAGCCCCAGACCCTAAATTTTCGAAAGCATCAATTGAAAACAATAGCGTAATTAAGGTATATTGTTAGATACAAGTAAAATGTGAGTTTCGTAAAGGCAGGATTTCAATACATATTTTTCCATGGCAATCAAAAGATGTGCAAATCCTAATGTGCTGGCTTTGTGCTGGCTTTACAAATTCTTTCTTAATACTGGCTTTCCGCTATTTTCTTGTTATATACATTAAAGGTTATGAACAAGTAATTGTTAGCAGCTTAATGCTTACGTCTGTGATGCTAGTGAAGATCCAACATATATAATTGCATCCCTTGAAGGCATTTTGCTCATAAATATATCTGCAGAATGTCCCAAAAAAAATTTATGCCGTTTGAACGGATACTGCGAAGGAGCCATAAATCCAACTCTACCGTTTTGGGATTTGTGAATAGAAGAGATTTCAACTTACAATTTGGTACCGATTTGAATAAATGGACAAGTGGTTGCGGATTTATTGAAAAAGAAAGCCAGAATCATTGGTTGTTTCAAAACTAGAGGACTTTATCTCCGTACTTAACCTTATAATGTGAGTTTTAGTATCAATTGGATTTAAACTGTACATTTATACCAGGAAACACATTAATGACTACATAACTCAAGAATGTGTACTTGGCAGCCTGGCCTCCAAAAAACGCAATATTATTGGATTAAAGGACTTTATCACTGAGAAGCACAAAATAACTGATTGGACGCATGTCATGGCCTGTAGCACTCCTAGATGTATTGAATATTCTTGGTTATCACAAAGTCTAATTTGTGACTATGCGTTTCCCTTGTGAACATAAGAAAAGCTGCCTAGATTTTTTCAATCAATTTCTTTGATGTTAACATAATACCGAGTGTCCCAAAAAAGTACTCCCGTTTTAAGAATTACCAACATTTTATTACACAGCCAATCTTCGATTTTCTTTTTTGTCAAGTAGAACAAGGACCAAATTATTTTCCAAGGGATAGTGGATCTTGAAAGTGGTTTAATAATGAGCAACTTTAGCTCTTTTTAGGGCCACCTAGTTTTGAATCATACAGAAAAAAAGGACTGATGATTCCCAGATCAATTTCTTTGTGCATATAAAGCTTCTAGTTTGGTCATAAATGACGGAAAGAAATGCGCACTATTATTGGAGACTTCAATGATGATAAAAAATCTGAAAATTTGGACTCTTAGGCAAGATTGAGTATTTTGCTTAAAAACTATAGCTCAAAATAAGGTTTTTCAAGGTGTAATTTTTCTGCCTTGCTGTATCAAAAGCAAATATTTTATCACCTATGAATATCTTTGTGTCTTTGACAAAACAACTGAAAAAGAAAATTTTATCAAAGGTTTGATAATCAATTTTTGGTGATTTTTAAAACGGGAGTACTTTCTTTTGGGACACCCGGTAGAGAACAAAAACATCTTCAGATTAAGGATACTCTATGCAGCCAACAATTTTTACTGTCTTGCAGCATAAATCAATAACTACTTATCAGATTTACTCAAACTTAGTGTCAAGCATTAAGTTGAAGTCTCTCATATAAAAATCTTAAAATTGAAACAAAATTCTTATGGCTGCTCCGCAGCAGCCACTCAAACGGCGCACATGTTTTTGGGACACCCTGTATGTGTTCATAAAATCTACTTACAATGAATTTCGTGGTTTCCTGACTCCTTTGCACAACAGCTCTCATCTCTGTACCGCTCTGAAAAGCAAAGAAAGTTTGATGTTTTGAGAATAACAACATAAACCCTTCTTTAGCAGTCAGTTACATTTCCTTGAACATCAAGACTAAAACACTCATTCTTTCCCAACGAGAACCATTTGTGTATTCCTCTGAACTTTTCAGTTGACCAATAGAAAAACATAGTGGGCTATCTGACTGAAAATTTTAAAACAGAGCACCGTATAAAATGTTTGTTCTTTTCTTTTTCGCATAAGCTATTTTGGCATTAGGGATGTGGTGCGAATAATGGCATTTCTGGTAACGGTTTTTTGTATAACAAATGATTATGTTACTCATCCATTGTCATTGTTATTTTGATACCAGTGCATGTGACAGCATGCTTCCTAATCTTGAAAAAAGTTTGAGATTTCAGATGCAATGTCAGCACAATTTCCATTGTCTTGGGAAACAGGATCCCTTTGTCAACCGTAATCGTCGCACCTTATCATTATTAAGGTTATTTATATTTAGTATTATTATTGTCATTGTTACAGTCACCTGTCGAAATTGAAATTATTCTGAGCAAGTAAAACACTCCTTAATCTACTTAATGCTAGGATGGTTTTTATATTTTTCAACAGCTTTAACTACATGGTCTTCCATACATATTGTAGGGGATAGATGGGCACTGGTGTCAGTAATTTCTAGATCTTGCGTAATGTTTGCAAAATAATCGTTAAAAATTTCTGCAATTTTGAGATCATCGGTAACCATTTCACCTTTTTCAATAAGTGTGATAGATTGAGATACCTGTACCTGGTCTGTGAAAACTGATTTTACAGTTTTCCAAAACTTACGATTATCTACAAGATTTTTATGATATCTTCTCGTGTCATTTCGTAATGACAGAAACGACAACTCATTTGGTATTTCTAATACTCTTCACCGTAAAGTTGTATCAGTGTTTGTTCTGTTTCATTTCATTATTGATGATACAACTTTATGCTCTTATGCTCCCCTAAAGTGCGTGCACTTACCAATCTGCTGTTACTTCTGCCGGGTTAGTCAGAAAAGAATCCTCATTTGAAAGGTCACGGCTCCCTGTATATCTAGATAATGATATCGGCAAATAGAAATTTTAATGTTAGAAATGTTCAAATCTACCTTAAAATTTACCTGACTGAAATCAGCCACTCCATTTTGAAATTATGAGGGATTTTCTCGAGAAAGCCTCTTCAAAAACCTTCAAAATGTGCCAAAAATTAGGAACAAATTTCCCTTACATTTCTGCCTTACAATGGCCTTACAGCAATGATTTGTGGACGCTTTAGCACGTGCTATCCTCTTTGGAGGATGAACAAGTCCTAGTATCGATGACCTATTCGGAAGAATTCTATTCTCCCAAGAGGAAAAAATACACGAATTTATACGAGTGACTTAAATTTTAGCAAGGAAAATTTGCTCATTGTGTTCATTCGTTTTTGCAGGTTTTTGGAAGGCGCTTTCTGCCGAAAATCACCCATATCCACGGGAAGGACTGGCCGATTAGAGCCGGGTAAACTACTGAACTTAACTGGACATATTGGCAATAACACAAGACTGTTTTGAATATTATTGCTTTGATATTCATTGAGCAATGGCCTTCCAAGCGGGATTCTTTTTTCTGACACACTCGGTAGTATTTATTATCATTATTGACTTATCACACATTGATAACATGTCATTTCATTCAATGGTGATTTCTTCTTCATATCGGTGCCAGAAAGTCGCCTAAATATTCAAGGAATTCTCTCAGGATCCTTGTAGAATGCAAGATTGCAGTCTTCCGCATTTTCCAATTCTAGTCTCAATCCCTAGTTTATTTACTCTCCTTATGATGTCTTTTGGTGCCGTTCCTAATTTCGTAATGACTAAGGGGGTTACTTTTTACATCACTGTTCTATAGTTTCTGGAGTTCTCTTATTAAATCATGATATATAGCAACCACTCCTTTCTCTTTCTGCACTTTTAGGGTGTCATATGGGATGGCTATGTCAAAATAATAGAATGTTATTTTCGGTAACTGTATCTGGTTAATGTTCATAGTTAATACATTATGTACATATCATATTTTCTGTCACGGAAATAAGATCCGGCAAAAAGTTCTAGTTATTAGTAGAACATTCGTTCTCTTCTTAGCTTTCTTAAAAACTTGGAGGCTACGGCCCCGTTCACACTGCTCCGTTTTTGTAAAAAAAACGGAGAGAAAAATCTCCGTTTTTGTGAAAGTGTTCACACTGATCCGCACAAAAACGGCAAAAAGCTGAGGTTTTCGAAAACGCTATCAAAAGTGGATATCCACAAAAACGGAAGTTTTTGAAAACGTTCTGGATCAATGTGAACGCACAAAAACTGAGGTTTTTGAAAACGCTGCAACATTCAATAATGAGTTTTACAAATTCGGAGCAATGTGAACTAAAAAAAAGGATATTGCTGGCTCTGTATTTGTAAGTAGGTGGATTGATGTGAACGGACTAAAGCGGATGTTTTTCCCTCCACTTTTGTACAGAAACTGAGCAATGTGAACGAGTAGCTTCGATGCATCAAAAACGGATCATAACAAAAACGGAGCAGTGTGAACGAGGCCTTAGAACAGCGTTCTACGTTATATTATAGTGATGAAGGTGGTCAATCAACCTGAATGCCTAAAAATACAAATTACATAATGAATTAGATAAATACCTTCACAAGCACCTCCCTCTGCGCCATTTGAGAGCTCAGTATTATTGGTGACGTTTACATTCTATGAAGATACAACAAAGTTGCAATGAAAATTAACATAAAAAGTATCATTGTTCTTGGAAAACAACACATTTAACTGCAAGACAACAATGTGCAATGGCGTAGAATGAGGATCAAGACCACAAACATTTTTTGTTTGTTTCATACAATTTATCCCACAAATCCAATTGTAAAGACAGCATTTTGACATAATCAGTAAGCTAGTGGCTTGAGGCCAAACATAAATAAGACTAAATCATTTTTCTGGGCTCTTTGAGATGTGACTGTTTATCATAAACCAATCAAAATAAGAATAAATTAAAGATCATGCACGTAGCTTGCTTCATAAAGTAATAAAAAGTATAATAATAATAATAACAATAATAATAATAATAATAATAATTAGAGATTGCATCCGTTTGGGGAATGAAGAAGACTGAAGTCATCCCGATTGTTATTGGTGCACTAGGCATGATATAAAAAAATTTAGAAACATGGATAAAGAAAATTGGTGTTAACATCAGAACAGAGGCATTGCAAAAAAGTACGCTGCACTGTGATCCAGAGCATGGAATAAATAGGAAAACATGAAGTTTCGAAAACATGCAAATTTTTACATCCCCATTAAACAGGGTATCCTTGGGCTTAACAGAAAGCAAAAATTTTCAAAATCGGACTATCCAATGATGAGAAATGGAATTTTGAAGTTTGTCAAAATTTCAAGTGGTTGTTTACATTAGAATTTCCGGTACAATGTATCGTTTTGAGCCAACTTTAACATGTCATAAATCAACCTAGAAAAGACCGATTTTCATGATTTTTGTATTAAATGGTCAGCAATTTAGTTTTGCTCAACATATGTAAAAATGTTGTATATTTAATTTAAGATCATGGGTAGATGGACACTATTTTGATGCTTACTTTTTACGACAAATTTCGTGAAAAATTGCTACTCAAAGTTGAAAACAAAAAATCTATGTAATTCTAGGTGTTAGGTATTAATATATTAAATTACTAGAACCTATTTGGAGCATTCCTGCAAAAGGGCCCGTTTCAAATCGTTTTAATTTTGTCGCAAAAAAAGTTTGAAGATTGCATGTGACATAGGTTTTTCTTTTCTGATTTCCAAGCAAAACTGTAACAGTGCCGTGACTACTGTTTTCTTCAAGGCAAGAGCTCTAGATTTGCGAAATTGGTTTTCAAGAATTCAAAAGAGGTATTCTCGATGCAGTGATAGAAACAATAGCCGATTTTTGTGAAACAAAAGCTTAATGCTGTGAAACAATAGACCTGCATTGGAAAACAGAATCTGTTGTCTCTTTCTTTCTGCAAGGTCCAACCAATTGAGAAAGGTTTATACTTTGATATACGCTATGATAAAATTCGCTTGATATCTAAATCTAGTGGAACTAATTGAGTCAAAACAGTTTCGCCGTCTCAACACCGAATTGTTTAGTTTGACAAAAGTACATCGAATCAGTCACAAGGCTATCATTTGTTGCTTCAACATATGGTTCAGCAGACTGACGACTTTTCTTTAAGCTATCTTGACGGGAATTTGCCACAAGTGGCCATGAGGTTATCAGCATCCGCACAATAATGTATTCGAGGTTGGCATTAACTGAAGTAAGCCTGGCCCTACACCCAGCTCCACTTCGAAAGTTCCTGATGTGCTTGCCCCATCCCTCCAAGCCATTTCACGACCAAGCTGCAATTGGTCCACCTTCATGCATATCAAAGAGCTCCCAGTTATGGGCCAACATTTGATGATGAACAGATGGGTTAATTTAGACCCATGGAAAATGAAGACACATGTGTATAATTCTTATCCTTCTTAGCCAGTTTAATGTTTGCCTCACAGTTTTGGAAAGTTTCGACAAAATCAATATCCTTGACGTCGACTGTTTCAAGCAGCACTGCCATGATACGATGATCCACCTATGTCTTCATCTTCCATGGGTCTAAATTAACCCATCTGTTCATCATCAAATGTTGGCCCATAACTGGGAGCTCTTCGATATGCATGAGGGTGGACCAATTGCAGCTTGGTCGTGAAATGGCTTGGAGGGATGGAGCAAGCACATCAGGAACTTTCGAAGTGGAGCTGGGTGTAGGGCCAGGCTTACTTCAATTAATGCCAACCTCGAATACATTATTGTGCGGATGCTGATAACCTCATGGCCACTTGTGGCAAATTCCCGTCAAGATAGCTTAAAGAAAAGTCGTCAGTCTGCTGAACCATATGTTGAAGCAACAAATGATAGCCTTGTGACTGATTCGATGTACTTTTGTCAAACTAAACAATTCGGTGTTGAGACGGCGAAACTGTTTTGACTCAATTAGTTCCACTAGATTTAGATATCAAGCGAATTTTAACATAGCGTATATCGAAGTATTAAACCTTTCTCAATTGGCTGGACCTTGCAGAAAGAAAGAGACAACAGATTCTGTTTTCCAATGCAGGTCTATTGTTTCACAGCATTAAGCTATTGTTTCACAAAAATCGGCTATTGTTTCTATCACTGCATCGAGAATACCTCTTTTGAATTCTTGAGAACCAATTTCGCAAATCTAGAGCTCTTGCCTTGAAGAAAACAGTAGTCACGGCACTATTACAGTTTTGCTTGGAAATCAGGAAATAAAAACCTATGTCACATGCAATCTTCAAACTTTTTTTTTGCGACAAAATTAGAACGATTTGAAACGGGCCCTTTTGCAGGAATGCTCCAAATAGGTTCTAGTAATTTAATATATTAATATCTAACACCTAGAATTACATAGATTTTTTGTTTTCAACTTTGAGTATCAATTTTTCGCAAAATTTGTCGAAAAAGTAAGCATCAAAATAGTGTCCATCTACCCATGATCTTAAATTCAATATACAACATTTTACATATGTTGAGCAAAACTAAATTGCTGACCATTTAGTACAAAAATAATGAAAATCGGTCTTTTCTAGGTTGATTTATGACACTTTAAAGTTGGTTCAAAACTCTACATGGCACCGGAAATTCTAATGTAAACAACCACTTGAAATTTTGACAAACTTCACAATTCCATTTCTCATCATTGGATAGTCCGATTTTGAAAATTTTTGCTTTCTGTTAGGCCCAAGGATACCCTGTTTAATGGGGATGTAAAAATTTGCATGTTTTCGAAACTTCATTTTTTCCTATTTATTCCATAATTTCGTCGATCTGGATCACTGTGCGCTGCTTGGAACTGCAAGAATATTACGAAGAACATTGGAAATGTAGACTTTCTCTTGGATTTTTAAGGAGGATAAAGATCAGTGCATAAAACCCTTAGACCTAAGGTTACTAGTTGTAACCAGATCGAAAGGACAAAACTACCAGTGTAATACTGAGCGTAATAATACGAACCATAATAATAATAATAATAATAATAATAATAATAATAATAATAATAGAAACAACATATTGCCGGAAGAACAGAAAGGATGTAAGAGAAAAAGTAGAGGAACGAAAGATCAACTGCTTATAGACAAAATGATCATGCAAGACTGTAAACAAGGACATAAAAACTTAGCCATGGCATGGGTAGACTATCGCAAGGCATGTGACCTGATTCCGCACTAATGGATTTTGGAATGCTTAGAGCTGACTCAAATTTCTGAAAACATTAGGAAATTCATAGAAAATACCATGGAAAATTGGACAACAGAGTTAACATCATGTGGGGAGAATCTTGGAAAAGTTAACTTCAGAAGGGGGATCTTTCAAGGTGATAGTCTTTCGCCATTGCTATTTGTAATTTGCATGATACCATTAACTAAAGTCCTTCGAAAGGTAAAAGCAGGTTATGTTATCAAAGAGGGAAATTTGAAGGTAAACCATCTACTGTTCATGGATGATTTGAAACTCTTTGGGAGAAGTGAAAGGGAGATTGACAGCTTGGTGAAGACAGTGCAAGTGATCAGTAACGATATAGGAATGGAATTCGGGATAAAGAAATGTGGTGTAGTGGTTATGAAAAGAGGAAAACTAAGCAATACAGAAGGTATAGTACTACCAAATGGTGAGACGATCAAAGAAGTAGAAAATGATGGCTATAGGTACCTTGGGATATTGGAACTTGACAAACTCAAGGAAAAAGAAATGAAAGACAATTTTAGAAATGAATATCTGAGAAGAACAAGATTGATAGTGAGGTCAAAATTGAATGGAAAAATAAGGTAAAGGCAATAAATACGTGGGCGATTTCTCTCTTAAGATATGGAGCTGGTTTGCTGAAATGGACAAGGGAAGAGCTTGAATGGATGAATAGAAGAACTAGGAAATTGATGACAATGTATAAAATGCTACACCCGAAGAATGATGTTGCACGGTTGTATATACCAAGGCACAAAGGAGGAAGGGGGCTAATTAGTTGCGAGGGGTGTATAAAGGGTGAAGAGAATAGCTTGGGTTGGTATGTAAAGCAAAGCAATGAACCAATGTTGAAAGTAGCAAGTATAACAGACGAAACAGTAAGACCTGAAGAATTCAAAAGAAAGCAGATCAACGCAAGAGAACAAGCGTGGAAAGAGAAAAGAATGCACGGACAATACATTAGAGAAATGGATGAAAACATTGATAAAGATAAGACCTGGGAATGGCTCAAAAATGGTGACTTGAAAGCTTGTACAGAAGCATTAATATGTGCTGCACAAGACCAGGCATTGAGAACAAACTATGTGAAACATCATATTGATAACACCCTGGAGTCACCTCTGTGCAGGTTATGTGGCGAAAAAGGAGGGACGATCTTCCATATTGTGAGTGAATGTAAAATGCTAGCCCAGCGAGAATACAAGAGAAGGCATGATAACATTGCAAGAAATATACACTGGGAGTTGTGTGGAGAGCTTGACATCGAAAGGGCAAATAAGTGGTACGAACATGAACCAGAGGGTGTTTCAAGAAAGGGAAATATCAAGGTATTGTGGGATTTCAATATCCAGTGCGACCATGAGATTGAAGAACGAAGACCAGACATTGTGGTGGTAAAGGAAGATGTAAAGGAATGCAAGATCATTGACGTAGCAGTGCCGTGGGATTCCCGAGTAAAGGCGAAAGAGCGAGAAAAGATGGAAAAGTATGGAAACTTGAAAAGAGAAGTAGCCACTATGTGGGGCATGAAGAAAGTGATTGTCATACCTGTAGTTAATGGAGCACTGGGAGCTGTATCGAAGTTTTTGATAAATGGATAGAGAAAATTGGGATTAATTTGAGAGTAGGACAGGTGCAAAAAACAGCATTGTTAGGAACAGGAAGAATACTGAGGAAGGTACTTGAAACCTGAAGAAGATAGACATTGACTTTGAAACCTTTAGTTGCTTGTTGCAACTTGCTTTCAAGGCATAAACCGGAAAACGTCTAACCCGAGCATGTACAATTGAATAATAATAGTAATAATAATAATAATAATAATAATGATAACGAATTTTTAAACAGGATGAAAACTTTAACGATTAAAAAATTGCTGTTATCAGTGTTTGTCCTGTAAAAAGAGAGGTTCTTAAAAAGAAATTGAAATATATTTCAATTGCAAGTCTAAACAGCAGTTTTATGGTACCTATTAACATGTTAAAATCTCATAAATAAATATTGTTCATAATATTCCTAAAAACAGATACATTGTCAGGTGTCCTTGCACTAAGTGGTAGTTCATTAAAAGTCTTTGCACCCATGTAGAAGTCTTTCCTCGCATATTCAGTTATTATCCGTGGAAAACATACACTACATTTATTGTTCCTTGTGTTCTTGCAGTGTTCTTGATCAGGACATTGTATACAAGCACGCAAGGACATTTATTGGTGATATAACTTCACATTTTCGATTCTTTGCGATCATTTGCATTGCGCGATTGTGAAACAAGTTGAGCTTATTTTTCTTGTGTCCTATTTCAGATTCAATATGCCGCAATGAGTAAGCACTAGCTATACCATAGGGCAGTAGAGTGCTTTCGATTATTCTAGGTCCAGGTGATTTCTGAACTTTGTCAAAAGTCGTAAACGACCTGAGGCCTTCTTGTATTTGGCATCAAAATCACTTAAGATTCAATGAAGAGTCTAGTCGCACACCGAGATACTGGTATGTTGTAGTGATGTTGATTTGACCATCCTTGTGTGATATGCATAAAGGCTCCGTGCATTTTCGCGTTCTCTGCGCTGTTCCAAATAACAGGGCTTCAGGTGTTCCTTTTTCATATTGATGATTAATTCATTGTCACTGAACTAGACTAAAAGTTCTGTCATGGCATTCGATAATTTTTCATTTATTTCTTTGATATCTTTACCAGCTACGTAGATAACGGTATCGTCTGCGTATTTTATTATGCTGGCACCTTTGGTTAAATAAGCAATGTCGCTGAAAAAGAGACTAAATAGGAAAGGGCCTAGGATTGGTCCCTGTGGCACCCAATTATCATTTTTGTGGACTGGAGATAGAACCATTCAAAGATACTTGTACATTTCAATTGAATAGGTCATTTGTAAACCACTAAAGCTATTTAAACTAGCTTAGCTAATAGTTTTAAATGGCTGATCGTATCGAAAGCCTTGTTGAGGTCGATGAAAGTAGCACCAACCATGTATCCTTGATCAACAGTTTTGCGGATATTATCGTGAAAGAGTGTTGCTGCCAGCTCCGTAGACATTTTCGGTCTGAAACCAAATTGGAACTCAGACAGCAATTTATTTCATCGAGGAATCTCATGAGCTGCTGATGAACCAATTTTCCAATAATTTTAGACAAAACTGGCAGTATCGATATTGGCCTGTAGTTGTCAAAGCTTGCTTTTGATCCCGATTTGTGCGCTTGAACAATTCTTTCATCTTTCCATTGACTTGGGAAAACGCCAGTGGATAACGAGACATTTATGATAAGGGTCATGGACAACAATATGATTGCTGCAGAGTCCTTTAACAACCCAGGCGGGAGATTATCAAGGTCGGTGGATTTCGAGCATTTAATGCCCTTTAGACACTTCTCAACGTCAGCACTGGTAACAGGTTAAAAATTGAACCGTTTTTCAGTTCTCTACTCAGTCTTGCTTATATTTTGCCATGTGAAATCTCATAAAGGGAATGCTTTTCGTTTCATTTCATATAGCATTTGTGAACAATGAGCAAAAACCGTTTGAGATAGTGCTGGGATTGTTTAATTGCTCTTCATTAATTTCGAAAGTAATGTTTACGCTTGAATTTTTTAGCTTTGATGGATAAATCGATTTAATAGTTCTCCAGAATCTATTTGGGTTTCCTGCATTTTCACTCAACAACTTTCTATGATAAGAAGACTTTGCCTTTCTCACTTCTACAATCGATCTAGCCAATCTAAAGGATTGTTGATAACACTGACAATATTTCATATTTTATCTACACAAGTTGCCATCATACCAATGCCACACTTGTTTCTTAATAGTATTATATGGGTTGGTTGGCTGCCTTGACAACAGTCGTCCGTATTGGATATTTCAAGCAGTAAGGGAAGTTTGCCCGGTCAAAGGATCGAGTGACCGCGTAATCAACTGATTTACCAACATGATGGTTTCTGATTCATTTAAAACTCCTCGCTGATTGTCCTTTTTAGCTTTTTTGTTAGGAATTTTGATTGAAGTCTTTTGATTAATTCAAAATGTTTCCATACTAAAAATCTTCAAAGGGGCCCAAACAACAGACACAAATCATTGAGTAAGACTTGCGGTTGTTTTAAAATTTACGATTTGCATGGCTTTCTTTGAAATGTCAGAATCTAAATTTGAACACACTTTTTGACATCATAAATAATGGTAAATGTTTGAATTCTGAAATTGTAAGTAGCGATAATGCCAATAGTTATTTGACAGAATAACGTATATTACCGGTATTGCAATCTTTGACACAGATGCAACTTTCTGAACTTCATTTGCTGCAACACTTCTGTTGTGGGACTCGATATCATCTGGAAAAATAACAGTGGTGAATAAGAAAACAAAGAGAGCCACACGTATTTTATGTATAAGAAACTTGGATCAGCACTTAGTACTAAACATTTCTTAATTTTGCATGAAAATTTCGGTGTTTTAGTAGTAAAAGTTTTTTAATTAGTTTCTTATTTTTGGGTCAAAAATTGCGTTATGGTTCGAAGTTGAGAGCCTGCTTATTGACAAAGGGTTTGCATTTTGCATTGACTTTGTCACCATGCACATTAAGGCATTACTATAAAACAGCCCTTTATAGCTCTAGTGCTTCTGTGAGCTAAGTACAATGACTATCGTGAATTATACATACCTCGGTTATCCAAAGAGCTTGAACCATCTCGTCGATATTGCAAAGGAGAGACTTCCAAGTTTTTCGTGCCCTGTAAATTCAAATGATAAACCCTTACAAAGGTCAGACTCGCAAATCGAATACAGATGTTTTCTTTGAACACAAATTCATCGTCTGGTACAGAACTTGAAAACTGCATTAAGCAGAAAAGGAACGATTTGCTAGATAATTTGTTTGAGACTTTTTCGCAACAAATCGTCAGATAGCATCCGAAAGAAAGGAAACAAAAGTGAATACTAAATGTTGACTCTGAAAATCAAAGAGCAAATTTCGGCAAATAAAATTATTCTTTATCGAAAAGGGCCTAAAACACTGGATCAAATCACAAGGAATGTCTCACAAAGGGGCGCAAGGGAATAAAATCTTGTTCAAGATTTATAGGAGATGAATTTTCCAAAAAATGCTGCAAACTTTCGACTATATGCCAATAAATTGAAAGGTGACATCTGGTAACCAATGAAAAGTTGTACTTTGGAAATGTTCAATGCAATAAGTTCTTTAAGATTGAATAAAGTACCTTGGGTCTTGTCGGTTGAGATGAATTTGCAAACAGGATATTTTCGTTAAGTCGAACTTATCTACCAGGTGAGATATCCAAACAAGGTATCCGTATGAGTTGCATAAAACAATCCCCATTTGAAAGGTGACTGCCCTCTGAATATCAAAGCAATGATATTAAAAAATGTCTCGTCTTACTGCCCAATCCGTCACGCCTTCTCGCAGACAAGGGAGAATTTCTGCAGAAGGCCCCTTCCAAAAACCTCCAGCAACGAGTGAAAACGACGAGCGAAATGTCCTTGATTTTCTTTCCTAACGATGATGCCACTTAAAATTGTTCATTCATTTTGTCCTCCTGGGATAATGGAATCCCCCAAGTTATTAACTGCAGGGGGAGAACTTATTCATTCTCCCACGAGAAAAACACGTTCGAAAGAATGAAGAAGTCATTGTTGTAAGGCCTGTGCAATGCAGAAATGTAAGGGATATCTGTTCGTGATTTTGGGCACGTTTTAAGATTCCTTAAAGAAGCTTTCCCAAGAAAATGCATGAAAATTTTACAACGGAGTGGCCGATTTCAGTAGGGTAAATTCTAAAACAGATTTGAGCATGTCTACCATTAAACTACAGTGAAAACATACAAAATAGAAAGCAGTTTTTTTAAAACAGCCTGTTTAGTTTCTCACTAAAATGGCACTAATCTGGATACAGGCTGAACGGTTTCTTATCGCATGGTTAAGAAACATTCAGTGATTTCAGCTTAATCTTTCATCAGCACCCAGAGCGAAAACTATCCGACTGTATGTTCTCGTTACCTATGAATTTCTCTAAATTTACTCAACCATAGCATACATGCCAAATTTATTATGGATGGAGATGCCTTTGCATGAAATCTCTAAAAAATGTTGGGCACCTGACTTTAACAATGATTATCAAATATGAATCTATATGGGGTCTTTCTTTTAGAAACCTTTCTAAAATCAGGCTGAGAAGTGTCTCATATGAGGGCACCATTTCTCAAAAAAATCAGCCTGAGGTTTCTTATAAAGTGGTTTCTATTATCCGGGTTCACGCTGTATATGTTTGCCTAAATCATCGACTAAATATACAGAAAGCCGTGGCCTTTCAAACAGGCTTAGTTTTTATTGAATCACCCGCTATATTTTCAGTAGTTATAAAAAACAAGAGGTATAACAAAAATACTTCAGCCACTCTGCTGCCAACCAATCTCTAATTAATTCAAATGCATCCAGTACTCTAAGCACAACGAATTTTCAAACGTCTCAACTTTTTCGGCGCACCCAGTATGATAGTCCTGAATGATAAATTAATTGTCTCGACTTAGTAATGTCAGCCATGAGGGCAAATACTATTAGTACTTACATTGGCAAAACATAACAGATCGGAAGAGGGAGCTACAAGTGACTCGCGAAATTCATCTTCGTCCATATTTGTCTGCAAGAAATATGAAAATATCACTTTTTAAGGAAAAACAGGAAAACTGATCTTACACGAAAACCGCAAATGCAAACCAAAGCAAGAAATCATGGTACACATCCTCTTCTGCTTATTTCTCAGCTGCAAGAATTTTCACGGATTGGAAGAAAATCCTCATGAAACTTGAAGTTCATCGTGTGTTACATATAAATAGGTTTTTCGATAAAGATCTTTTTTAAATCTTAACTAATTCCAAAATTGAAATAAACAAATGTTAACCATGAATTTTTGAAGGCCAGATCCTGATTTCCCGCTAGATTAAATACTAATAAAATACAAAAGCAACTTCAGTCTTGAAGCCATTAGAAAAATCAATGTTGATGATCATAGAGAAAGTGAATAGTTTTCTAACACGGGGAAATTTTTTGAGTCACTCCCTATATCAATCAAGAATGTAAAAAATCTACGAGGCAATGATAACCATACACATTTGTTTAGATTTTCCATATTTGGCAAAGACTTGGGTTGGTCTTATTAGTCAGCATGAGCAATTCAAACAATTTGGTAAAATATAAAAAGGAAACCGATGTTTAGTTTCTGTGCACACTATTAATTTATATCTCTAATGATTATACATGGTTTCGCACTTGCTTCAATCATAATTCTCTTAGCCGTTGAGTATTACTGATGTGAAACGGTGGGCAAAATAGAAGATGGAGTCTCGAATAGCTTCCAAATCACTATTCCAAATTGAATTAAATGAGCAAAGAATACGGAGATCAAAATTCTCACCAAAAATAAACAGTATATCAATCTCCTGCCAAAACGAAAGAGATGAATCGAATATGCGCCAAAGTCTGTAATGAAAACAAAATGGGCCATATAATAACGAATAACGAGCAGGTAAATTGAAAAAGAAACAAATAGCGGTACAAAATTATTCAATATTTACAAAGACCCTCTGATTTATTTCTACAGTTAAGATCATCCTATCATCAGCAAAACTATGCCACAATCACTCATCAAGTATCCTTTTATTACGCAATTTCCTTCTCTGTGATAAATAAAGGCATATATGGAGTGTGAAACTGTTTTGATAAGCTCCCAAACACTTTTAGTCCTAGGCTAAGTAGAATGACAAATTTTTTAAGTGAAACGGTGAAATGCAGTCAAATTTTAAAGGTTCCAAATCTGTAAACAAGTGGGTCAAAAATTATATGCTCTATTTCTCTCCATTGAACAGCTTCAAAGAAGTTTATCTACTTTGCTATAATTCTACCGTTGACTTTTAAAAAAAATTAAATACTTTTAGAATCAGAATGTTTTTCTTCTTTTCTAAGTATTCAAAAAGAAATGTTAACAAAATCCTAAAACCATCGTAAATTCTAACTTCGTTGATAAAACATAAAATGCTTTTCAAGAAAACCATAGTTTATGAATGTCTGCATTGCAGTAGCAAGCAAAAGTCTGTCACTCTTCTGGTTGACGATTTAGAAATTTGATGACTTCCCATCCTCAAATGAGTTGAAATATAAAATACGCTTTAATTTCGAAAGAATGGAAGATTTCTGACAAGTTCAACGGTATAATTAAGTAGACGCCATATATCCGTCATTTGTCTTTAACCATTACTTCGAATATTTATAAAAAAAATTGGATATGGGATGTCGAATTTGTAACATCATCACGGGTTGGATGCAAGATCTCCTGAAGCTTGAAGTTCTTTGTGTGTTAACTGTAAATATTTTTTGGTAATGCAGATCTATTGTTCTCTCAAATAATTTGTTTGCTATATTTGAAGATCTTACTTACGTGCGCTGGGAAATAATTCCTATACTATTCTCTGAACAGCATCAGCCTCTTAATTATGTTTCGTTCGAACATAGATTCAAAAATACACTATGTTACACAATCGGATTCAAACAGCCAAGAAAGACATTGGCTCAAGCAAAGGAACAACAAAAATAATTCAAAAGGCAATCACAAAGTAGGCTGAATAACCGAGTTTAAAAAATTTGTAAAATTGATGATTGTATACGCAGTAAACACCACGAGAAAAGCGCCAAAGGATTAAAGTACTCACCAAAGACAGGAATCAAATGAGGACAATGCCAACACGCAGAACATATAGGAGGTGGGCAAAATCTTGAATAAAGATAAGATGAATTTCATTACATGCGTCAATATTAGTATATTATCATAAAATCTCCAACCCTCGTCGCCATCAATTAAGAACTTATTGTGCTTCCTAGAAACAAGAGCAGATTTTGTAATACAATAGCAACAGTTGCGTTTGATTGACACCTCAATTCAAAGCGATTAGCGGCTGCAGACAAAGGAAATTCTCTCAACCAGTAATTCAAAACAAACAAAGCCGCAAAAGTTTCCCCAAAACTGGTAGGGCAAACTCTTGCCTTGTGCAAGCGAAAGATGGTTTTTAAGGGAAGTTATGTGCTTATAGCGAAAGAAGAAGGGTAAAGCTAAAGTTCTGTCGCTTAGATTATGTTTATTTGATTTAGGAGCTGTTTTGTAATTGTTTCATTTTAAGCCCTAAAGACGCGAGAATTACAATGCCTTCTGCTCCGCTCCTGAATCAAATAAATATAATCTAAGCGACAGAACTTTAGATTTACCCTTCTTCTTTCGCTATAAGCACATAACTTCCCTTAAAAACCATCTTTCGCTTGCACAAGGCAAGAGTTTGCCCTACCAATTTTGGGGAAACTTTTGCGGTTTTGTTTGTTTTGAATTATTGGTTGAGAGAATTTCCTTTGTCTGCAGCCGCTAATCGCTTTGAATTGAGGTGTCAATCAAACGCAACTTTTGCTATTGTATTACAAAATCTGCTCTTGTTCTTCCTAGAGGTAAAGATACCACCTTTACATACTTACATACATACTTATTTTCGGATTTAAGTAATAATTATGATTGCACAAATTTTAACCATGAATTTTTGAAGGTCAGGTCCTGATTTCCCGCTAGACTAATTACCAAAAACTACAAAAATACTTCAATACTGTATGTAGCTATTAGTAAAAATCGGGTTTGATGATTATAGCGCAAGTGGTTTCCAGCAATAACTTTTCGAACAGGGGGAAATTGTTTTGAGTCACTCGGCATATCAATCAAGGACGTAAAACATCAACGAGGTAATGATAACCATACACATCTTGTTCGTTTTTCCTTATTTGGCAAAATCTTGGGTTAGTCTTTTTTGTCAGAAGCAATTCAAAAAAATTGGTAAATATAAATGGTGGAGCAATGTTCTGTGTACAATATTAATTGCCATCTCTAATGATTATACAAGGTTTCGTACTTGCTTCAACTCTATTTCTGTTAGCCTTTGAGTATAACTGAGATGAAACGATGGGCAAAATGAAAGGTAGAGTCTCGAATAGCTTGGCACCATTCACCATTCCAAATTAAAGATAATGAGCAAAGAATACGGAGATCAAACTACTCACCAAAAATAGACAGTATATCAATCTCCTGCCAAAACGAAATAGATGTATCGAAGATATACCAAAGTCTGTAATGAAAATGACAGGAGCCATATAATAACTAATAAATAGCAAGTAAATTGAAAAATAAACAGATAACGTTACAAAATTATTCAATATTTACAAAGACCCTCTGATTCTATTTCTGCAGTTTACTAAGAACATTATACCAGCCAAAATGTTTCACGATCACTCATCAAGTATCCTTTCATTACGCAATTTCCTTCTCTGTGATAAAGAAAGACACATATGGAGTGTGAACCCGTTTTAATAAGCTCCCAAACACTTTTAGTCCTAGGCTAAGTAGCATGACATACGTTGTTAGTGAAACTGTGGAAATGCAGTAACTCGTCCCAATCGTCCTGTTCTAAAAGAACTGCAAATGTTTGAGTTTGAACTCAATCAAATGGGCTCTCATTATGCAAGATGTGCGCATAAACGATAGCTTTAACCAATGGAGCAAAGGTAAATGTAGATGAGTTAATCGGATGTAGAAATGGAGGTCGGGAATTCGCCTTGCCCATTTAACCATATAGTTAACTATGTCCTGAAGATCTTTGCCCATGATATGGATAAAGCACACCCATATCATCACATCCATTTCAGTTTTGAAATTAAGAGCACGTTTGGAGGTTACCTCTAATTGAGGCACTTCTTGAATTCTGCTTTAAAAAAGTCTTTGGATGTTCTTGGTTACATTGACGCTTACCCACACTATCGTAATTACCAGTAGATTTTCCTTGCTGAATCTCATTCTCTTTCTTTTACGTTGCATGCTTGCGTCACATTCTGTTCTCTTATTTGTTAATACACCATTCTATGGATCGTTCTTTTTCTACTTCTTGCACTTTAACGTATTTTTTTCGTTACAACTCATGAAGGGTGAAGCCCGAAACGTTTTAAAGTTATTTTAGGATTTGAATTTAGGCCCACAATAAATGCTTATCAGTGAAATGTTGAAATATTTTTGTCTCCTTCATATAAATTTCTTATTTTTCCTCGTAGTATTGCCCGTTTGATGATTCTCTTCAAATCTAAACCTTAAAACTTTGATTTATTTGAATACTTTGATTTTTGGAACGGGAAAAAATGATCATCAGTGAAATGTTGAGATTGTTTATCTCTTTCTGATAAAGCGCTTGTTTTCCCTCACAGTAGTGATCTTTCGATGATTCTCCTTAACTGGGAAAGGAACGTCTACACTTGACTTTTTAGAATAGTTTTAAACCTGAACCTGATTTAGGCCTGAACAAGTGATAATCAGCGAAATTTTGAAATATTATTGATTTATTAATTTAATTTTAGGCCGGAAAATGATAAGCAGTGAAATAATTATCATTCAAAAGATTTTTTTGTCTAATTCGTCGTTGATAGCAATCTTTCATTTCCTAATTTTTGATTTCAATGAACTTATGCATATTTGCTATACTATACTATACTATACTATACTATACTATACTATACTATACTATACTATACTATACTATACTATACTATACTATACTATACTATACTATACAGAAATTTGCCATATTTCATTTCACTCTCATTATATCAAGCCTATATATTACAACACGGTGAAAATTTCTCTTGATTTCAATGTGTAAGGGGCTCAAAATTTCAGAGTCTACTCTCAATATTTGATTTGTTTTGGCCATTTATCACAAATATTTTGTGATACCTTCTCCTGAAACGGAAATTTATTGCCCTTGTAACAATGTTTTATGACACACTACCAGATGAGTCAGAAAAAATGTGAACCGTTTCCTATTCTCATTGCTGCAATTTAATTTGCAAATTTGCTTGCTTCAAAATTTGTTTCCTTCAAAATTTGTTTCTTTCAAGGTAAATTCAGATTCAAGGAAAAGGTAAATTTAGATGTTAAAATTTATTTGGTCAAAATCGGACTTCCGTTTAACAGAACCGTGTATCAAATTAGAGTCACAAAACCCAATCCAGAGTTAGGTGGGAAAAACCTTATACCATCCCTTATACTGGCGGTGGCAGATATCAGGGTAGAAAGAATATTCAACTAATATGCAAGCATCTTTAGACCATTCTAAGATAAGAGCCTCCCCCCCACCAATGAGACAGACTAGCCCCCGCTGGACGCCAACCTCAGGGAGAGCTGACAGGTAGCTACTAAACCTCAGAATTCCTCTATTACATCTATGCATAACAGGGCCAATAGATAATCATTATAATCAGAGAGCATGATCTTAAGAAGGATATAATTGGTTGACGAATGGATGAGTTAATGATTGCAGTTTCGAATTGTTCTAAAGTGGGAAATATTCGTGCAGGTTTACGAAGAAAATGTTTCAAGTTGATAATATACATAGATGTACCTTCTTATGTAAGCATACATAAACAAATCTACGGTTTGTGCATCAAATATCGCATTTTGAAAGGAGAAATTCCTTTTTAATTAGCTAATTATAAAGGACACATCCTTATCTAGATAAAGGCTGATCTTTGAGTGAAAGATCAATCTATATCGCAGCAATTCCAAAACATTTTGAAATGTGATTTGTATCAGAAGAAAGGGTGAAGGCTAATCTCCGAGATGAGGTCTCCAAGATGAGACATTCCGTTTGAATTTATGTCAAATAGTCGCACTAGAATAGCTCATAAGAAAGCAGCCAAATCAAAAGTTTCCCCGGCAATTTATTATCCAGCCCCTTTCAATTGCCTCAGACCAAGATAAAATATGGCCTCCTTGTTTCATCTTGCTCAAACTAAAGATCTGCCAAAACAAATTAGTAAATACCTTTCGCACGAAATTTGAACCATGACCCAATTATCTTGATATTATCTCAAGGAAAAATCCCGAAATATTTTAAATACTTGGAATCAAACTAGTGTGAATTAAGAATCAAGAGTTTACTTCACTGTAAACCAGCAAAAAGTCGCCAACGGTATCAATCTTCAGAAAACGGCCTTTGAAAATCACCAACATGGCAGATAAAGATCAAAAGCAAGAGCAAGTAGCAGTACCAAAATTGAAGAGAACGGATTCCTCGACAATAGATCCGCGAAAGCCATGGACTCAAATAAAGTTCATCCAAGAGATAACACCAATTTTGAAGAAGCATGAGGAATCGCTGAAGCGAAAAAAGGAAAATGAAGATAAAGATCTGGAGCCTGAACAAAAAGGGCTTGAGCCCGAACTGAAAAAGAAAAACAACGAGAAGAGCAACACATAGTACTCAAATCTTTCAAAACATCCAGTGTAAAATTACATCATAGTTTTCTTTGGAATAAATGGTTTGGGAGGAACTTGGGTTTTTTTAGCTCTAAGTCTGCTGTGGAAATTAGTTTCCGAAAAAGGCGGCATCTATTAAATTTGAGGCCACAAAGTCATCAAATTTCTAAATTCTAAACCAGAAAAGCTACAAATTTCTGCTTGCAACCATATTGTAGACCTTCATAAACTATGGTTCGTAAACTTGACATTTGTATCCATTTTCCTCTATTGATTTAAGATTTACGATGATTTTAATTTTTCCAAAATGTTCCATGATTTTTTTCAAAAACAATTAAATTGCCGCCATTTTGAACAAAATCAAGATATCAACACATTTGCTTGGCAGATTTATGGCTAAGTACTATAAGTTCATTTCAAGCCATTTAGTTCAAAGAAAAATGTCATAGAATTTACATCCCCCCCTTTTTAAAGATTTGAGCCCTATGCTTAGAAGAGCAAGGATGATTCATGACCATTAGAGAAAAGTTTCATACAAAGATAAAAAGGGCAGTTACGAACAATATCTTTGCATTAAAGGCTTTTCAATCATCTATCATGTTTGGAATATATAGTTTCTGACTGTTGAGCTGACATCACCATTGGACTGATGAATTCTAAATGGTGAAATCTGCTACCATACAAAACAGTTGCCAGCATAGCAATGCTGTATGTGGGATCCAAACCAAACTTGGTCAGGCGATTGACCCATGATGTGTTCATTGAAAAGTAGCCTCAATTTCTGAAGCAAACGTTTTAGGTCCAAGCCTCAGACTATTTTGTGGAGCATTCCTAAGTTTAGCTCTTCTCCCTTCAATGTTTTTTTTAAAGTAGCAGACTTCATACTGAAAAATTTATGATAAAGATGACATCAAAAGTTGAATTTTCTCGTGAATACTGTATCTCAACAAGTGCGGTATTCAATACAAGGGCACTCTTTAGCTAAAGGGGCATTTCCTGAAAATAAAAAGGGCACTTCTTTGTTTATTAAACTGATTCGCTTTTGACAGACATACAGTCCCCTTTAACCAGCATATTACACCTGTTTGCAGGTGTGGTTGCCATTTCTGATAATTTTAGTGAATTTTTATATGACCAATGAAAAATTTTGAATAACAATATACCTGTTAAATCAGGTTTGGCTTCCCTTTCCTTACCAAAAAGATTTTTTAACATTAGGAATGTTGTGTAGCCTGGTTAGTATATTTTTTCCTGTCATACATAAATTTATGTGAAATCTGAAATATCAAGGGAAGAGACTTCTTCAGTAGGAACATGTCATGGAAATGTGTCATAATGTTTCACAATCTTAAAATGTAATGGCATTATTGAAAGCATATTTAACAGAATTACATACAGTAGATGTGGTTAAATCTTAGCAATATTTTTCCAAGGTTTTAAGAAATGTGTCACATCCAAATAGGCCAATCGGAGCTAAACAGCCAGGAGATATAACTGTAAAACATTATATGATCTCTTGATGGCCAAGGAAATTTATAGGACTATATTTCAATGTATAAGGGCTTCAAGGTTATTAACAACTGCTTTGAGAAATCTCACACATGAATATACTAACCAGCTAGTTTTTGAACATCTTTGTCAATACTTTGAATTTCAAAATTAAATGTTGCATACAGATGTACACCTATTTTTGTTATAAGAAACAGCTTATAAGAAACAGTAGGCCCAATTTCTCGAAAGTTAAGAAACAACCCTACCTGAATTTAAAAGTTTTGATTTTCCCAGCGCACTCAAAAATGTTTTGACATTGTACAGCTATAGCAACTGTTTGGACATTATTTTGAATGTGAATTCTGTTGTTTACTTGTTTTGAGATCTTAGTAAGTAATTTGGGAGCCATACACAACTTTACACTTCCAGCATTAAAAATAAAAGAAACAAATAAGAAACTTTTGGCAGCAAAATGGACCAAAATTTTAAACCTAAAATCCTACAGCAAATGCAGGAAAATGAAGGACACCAGAAATACTCATAGTCTTCATCCTAGAGCATCAAAAATACCCTAGGCCTTGCCTAATAGGGTTAAGAAACTTCAGCTTCAGCCCTAAAATTTGTAAACTCTGTTCAACAACCAGGTTCATCCATAATCATTTATAGGGGCATCCTTGTTTACTATGCAGCATGATCCTTGAATTTAAAGATGGTTTTTGAAGAGAAAGCATTACGTGAAAGAAATCTTCTTAAAGGACATAGAAATCTGCCTGCCTCATTTGAAAATGTTTTCTTGCATATAAGAAACCAAACAGCCTGATTTGAAAATGTGGGTTTCTTATATCCTGGGATTTACTGTATATGAAATATATACCAGCTAGCTTTTGAACAACTTTTGTTCATTATTTGGAACTTACAATATTAGATTTGGCATACACTGACAGTTGTATATGCGCACCATATGATAAGTTTGAATTTTAGAGCAAGAATGTGGTAAAATTTGGAGGATCTGGCATAATAAACAAAGTCATATGCAAAGAAGAGATGATGTAAAGCAAAGCAGCTAAATTTTGAATACTAATATTGACCAATAGACAGTGGATTTTTTTCAAACAGCTGTTTTGCTTGCACACACACAATAATAATAATTATATTTCACAGCAAATCCTTATCAGAGAAGCGGAAAGTTAAGAAAACAACTCACCAAGGATGATGATGCATTTTCGTACCGAATAGTCCCCGTAATTGCTTCTGATGTTGATGAAATAATAAATAGTCTAAGAAAAATTGGAACAAGATATAGCATCGATAACTTTACAAGTTAAAGATAAAATAATCGTGCTTCAGGGGTACAATCATGCGATCTTTTGAAGCTAAATAATGCTAAGATAAATCCAAACTCACATCGTGTACTATTGCATCAAGATACGAGGGCCTAAATTAAGCCCATCTTCTTGCTACCGTTTCAGCGCAAGGCTAGGCTAGGACTTGAATGTATCTAGTGGAGAAGGCTACTGATGATCGTCAGTTATTAATAACAGTCTTTTGCTGCTAAACAACTTCATAAATAAGTTGCGAATTGCATGAATTTGGCAGCGAGATTTCAAGATAAAAGACGGTTTTCGTTTGGGCCTAGACTAGGCCTAGGCCTAAAAGTCGAAATGAATAAGACAGTTCTGCTGCAAAGATTTAGAAGAACAAAAGTTGAATGAGTTGCTGAAAGTAAAAGTAGAACAAGTAACAAAATATAAACTCACCTTCACTTCGATTTAAATGTCCCAATATAAATGTATTCTGTCTATCTATCTATCTATCTGTCTGTTTGTCTGTATGTCTGTCTATTACAAACACCATGTTCCAAGTTTTTGGGAAAAGGAAGGTCAGTCATGTAAAGCAGACAAGGAAGTTGTCTTAAACAAGAGCCTTGCGGCACTACTCCGATATGAATATCTTTATATATTTTGATATTTGATATATTTTTTATATTTATTTGATATTCGATTCTTCTAAGGAGGGTTGCCCTTTAGCCGGAGCTGTTTTGCAAGGGGCCCTCCACTTAAAAACGCTACTTACAATATCAAATTACTAAGGAATAGATTAAATACACTACCATTAAATACCATGAAAACCATAACTTTAAAACCTAATAACAATTTACAAAGTTTGAGATGAAAGAAAAGAAACACTAACTTCTAAATGGATTGTTTAAAACTATTTAGGGCAGATGCCTGTTTGGTTTCAGCAGGAAGGCCATTCCACATTTTTGCTCCTCGATAAGAAAAGCATTTTTGCCCATTATTTGACTTTTTCTTGGGTAGTCTTAAATCTGTCTCTGTATTACGCAGCACATACAAAGAGCACTATGAGTTTCGGGTGAAGAGGTCACACAGGTATTGCGGAGCCAGTTCATGCAGGAACTTGAAGACCATTGTTTTAGATTCACCATCTATAAGTTCTTCAATGGTCTTCCAACCCAGCCTGTCAATAAGTGGTCTACTTGGGGTGTCAAAACTGCTATTGGTTATAATTCTAGCAGCTCGGTTTTCAAGTTTTTGCAACTGATTCAGCTCAGTTGATCCGGCACAACCCCAAACAGAGCAACAATATCGAAAGTGTGGCTCGACAATACCTGCGTAAAGAGTCTTCAGAGTTTCCTGCGGTAGGAAAGTTTTGGCATGCTTTAAAAAGCCAATAGCTCTAGAAACTTTAGTAGAAACAGTCTTGATGTTTTCTTTCCAGTTAAGAGAGTTATCAATCTGCACACCAAGGTATTTAGTTTTTTGGATTACTTTGAGCTCATTGTCACGAATTTTCAAATCCAAATCCTCATTTTGATTTTTGAGGATGTTATGGTTTTGCTTAGTGGAAACTAACATGGAATTTGTTTTCGCAACATTCAAAGAGAGTTATGTCAGAAGAGAACCCGTTTACTTCACAAAACTGCTTTTTGTTATTCAAATACAACCGGGACCAATCATGTTCCAAGGCACAGAAACCATAGAATTCCATCTTCTCAAGAAGTCTTCCATGATCAGCGGTATCAAAGGCCTTCTTGAGGCAATGAAGATCATCGCTGTAAATTTCTCTTTGTCGATGTTGACGTACCAGTCATTCGTGCATTTTAGAAGTGAAAGCCGGACTGCTGTAAGCATCCGAGCTCGTTTTTGTGAAGATATCGATAAAATTGGTCGTACTCAAGTTTTTGAAATAATCTAGAAACGCCTGACGGAAGAGATATTTAGTATTTCCTCGGATAGGCTCTACTTAAATATGGGAGCTACTCTGGCAACTTTCCAGCTGCCAGGGAACATTCCAGAAGATAATAAAAGATCCAAAATATCACATAGGGATCGTAAACAACAGGAAAGGCTACTTTTAAGAAATAACTGGCAATGTAATCCACACCATACCCAAAGGATCTCTTGATCAAATTGAGGCCCTTCGACGGTCTTGTCAATGGCAGCAAATCTGACTGGGCAGGTATCTTGTCGCTGAGATTCTTCCCAACACCGCAGGAAAAATTATTTATCGAGTTTGCGATGGCATGATCTGTATTTATCTCCTATTCGTTCACTGTCAGAGAATCGATATTGATAGCTTTAGATCTTTTCTTCAACAGGAGGTTTATTGTTTTCGGTGACTGCTTTAAGTCATATTTACAGGGAGCAAGTTTCTTGGAAAACTTAGGTAATGGAGTTTTTGTCAATCAAATTCCTACCAATATTTCCAATCCTCAGAAAAATAGAAGTACAGCAATATACTGCACCCTTTCGGCTATCAACCACACTTTGATTCAAATTGATTAAATATTCTCCGTTAAAGAACTTTTGAATGTGTGAAATTCGTTTTGGAGCACCTGGTAGATAACTTTGTATGCCAAAAAACTTATTTCAAACTTATTTTAATCCAACCAACAGGCTATTTGGCTATATTCTTTATGGAGCACGTTACAATGAAAGCATGATACATAAACCATTTATGCGTCAAGGAGCAAGATGTTTCGATTTGTTAACGATCAACAGGCGTAGCCATCTACAATCAAATCTCTTATAAATACTGCAAAAATTCACAAGGAATCGAGTTTCAGATCTGAACACGGGTGAAATAGGCTGTTAGATGCCACAAAATAGATTTATGTACCGGGTGAGTCAACAAAAAGCCCGATGTTTGGAAAAATTCTGCTCCCTGAACGTCGAAGGAATAATATTGAAAACTGTCTTGTTTTATTCCCGATATGTCCAATTAGGTTCAGTAATTTACCTGGATTTAATCGGCCATCCGTGGGAGATTTTCTGCAGAAAGCCCCTTTCAAAAAACTGCAAAAACGAATAAAAATGATAAGCAACATTTCCAATTGTTTTCCTTCCTGGCAATGATTACACTTTGACGCACTCATGTATTTTGTCCTCTTGGGAGAAAAGAATCCCTCTGAATAAGTTATTCATACCAGGGGGAAGACTTTTTCATTCCCCCAATAGGATAGCACGTGCTAAAGCGTGCTGAAGTCATTACTGTAAAGTAAACATATTACCGAAACCTGCTAATGATTTTAGCATGTTTCTTAAGGATTCTCGAAGGGGATTCTTTTAGAAAATCCTTTGTAGAATCTGAATGGAGTGGCCAATTTCAGCCAGGAAAAATTCTAAAAATAATTGAACATGTTAATAAAATCCAATCAGACATTGTTAAATATAATTGTTGGTATATTCAGGGGTGCGCAGCCTTCCAAACGCCGGACCTTTTTTGACTCACCCGGTATGATTTAACGCATCAGAGCTGCCTAGGCCCCCTTCTCTTCATCATATACCTTAACGACTTTGAAGAATGTTTACAGTTTTCTTCAGCGAGCATGTATGCTGATGATACGCACACAACGATAGCCTCTGAAGATATTAACGAACCTGTCCAGATGACGAAGAAGGAGCTACAGAACATTTCTGAGTGGATAAGGGTCAATAATTAAGTGCCAATCCTAAAAAGACTGTGTGTTTATGCTTATCGACAATCCACGTAGAATTAATAAAATTGAGCCTCTGGCTCCATTGAAACTTAATGACACAGAAATAAAACGAGTGACAAAAACTAAATCACTAGGGGTTATTGTCGACAAGAATCTAAGTTGGAAGCAACACTTCAAATCCCTGAAAGGTAAAGTAACAAGTATGGTTTGTCTGCATTGAAAAAACTTAAAAACATTCTTCCGCAATCTAAGCTATGTGAGGTTTACCATGTGATGGTTGAAAGTCACCTCCGATATGGGAATGTTATCTGGGTACCCTGCCCAACACAAAGCTGCAAACGCTTCAGCGTCTACAGAACAGGACCTTCTCAATTATTCAAAATGCTAGAATAAAAGACCCCTGGATCAATAATGGGCTGAACATTGATCAGATCATCTTTTTTGATAGATCTATCATGACAGACAACATAGTCAACAGGCAGTGCCCCTGAGAGACTCTGGAACAAGTATAGTCAGAGGAATGAAATTTATAGGTATAACACAAGAAACAATAGAAATCTCGACATCCCAAAGTTTAAACTTGAGTGTACAAAAAAAGGTTTCCACCTTTCTGGGCTTAAAGCTTGGAATGAAATACCAATCGAAATAAGGGAAATCCCCTCGCTCTACCAGTTTAAAAGAAACTTAAAAACGCATTTAAAGAGCTCAGTAAACCCTAACTAAAACACGACTCCCAGGAAGATCAGATCTCAGCCTGGATCCAATCCTAGCTAATACCAAATTTTAAATTTTGTTTGTCATTATTAATTTATGACAAACTTGTAACTTTTGTAGATTAATTTCGTACTGATGGGATATCGTGTAAAAATATGAATAATGAGAAATTAAAAAAAAATAGAATTCCGAAGGGGAGAGATCCCATTTTGCTGAGCTCGTATTTCAAAATACTCTCGAAATATAAACAAGACTCTTTTAAGATATTTTGATCGATATGTTTGTAACAATCATTTGATGAGTAAGATAAATATGGTAGCACTAAAATCTTGAAGAGAAGTGAAGCCATCATCATAAACTGTTGCACATTCATTCATTGTGTTCTTGCATCTAAGCTGCAAAAACATAGCCGAAACCTAATACAAATTCAAATATGCATATCCAAACTTTTCGCCAATTCTTTGATAGCAACCAGACGACCATGTACCACTCTTTCAAAAATGGTCGATTCATTTGACTTTATACCAAAATCACAAAGGTTAATGAAAATCAATGCTTTTATTATATCAAAAATTGTATGGCATGTGCCAAGTACCCAAACATGTAGCGCCCTACCATGAATATAACACTGAGCTTACCTGGTTACTGTACCACGCATTTATTTTCGTATGACCAGCTGAGTTGTTTGTCAATGTGATACCAGCAACATACTTGTTGAAGAATCTCTTAGCATTACTCTGTTCTAGGATATGTTCTTCATAGAAGGTCACTGGGTCGTTCAAGTTGGTATTTTGCACTGACGTTGGGCAAGAATACCTATTCAAAGATAGAGCGTCGATAGTTATTCGTTCATAGTCCGGTAGCAGAAAGGGGAGGAATCCTTGATTGAGGCCGAAACATAATTTCGTTAAAGCCTCTTCCCCACTTCGTTTAAATCTTACCAAATTGTGCGAATCGGCGGAGGGCTGGCTCTTGGAGTGCAATTTCGCTGGTAGGTGGTAAATCTTTCCTGATCCACACGGTAGTTTTATTTTTTTCTATATTGATTGCCGTAGGGTTGTCATAGTCTATTGCTCCCCAAGGACCGCGCAAACACTGGGCTAGCCCCCCCCCCACCTTTTCAAAGATTTCAATTTTGTGCATTCAAATAAATCAATGACAACGAAGAAAAACAACTCATAAACCAATTTATATGTTAACCGGGCAACCGTGGTATATTAGTATAACGTAAAACATGGTCATTAAAACCCAACTGCTGCATCTGCTGAGAGATCTTTCTCAATGGCTAGACGCCTCAATACCTGGCTCCGTTTAAACTTGAAGCAAACGAAGTTAGCTAAAGTAATTCCACTTTTTAAAAAAGGTTGTCCACAAACTGCAGCCAATTATAGACCAATTTCTCTTCTCTCGGTCTTTAGCAAGATAACAGAAAAAGTCATGTATGAGCGTCTTTATAATTTTCTGGTAAAGCATGAAATTGTGTATGAATTGCAATTTGGATGTCGTGCAAGCCATTCCATTAACCATGCTCTGGTTAGTCTGACAGAAGCCATCAAGAACTCACTAGATAACAGGACATTTGGTTGTGGAATATTTATTGATTTGCAAAAGGCATTTGACACAGTAAATCGTAACATTCTTTTGATGAAGCATGAACATTATGGAATTAGAGGAACTACTTTAGATTGGTTTGAGTCCTATCTATCAGATAAAAAGCAATATGTTTCAGTGAATTGATCAAACTCCAGTTGTCTCAGTGTTACTTGTGGGGTCCCTCAGGGTAATGTCCTTGGCCCCCTCATCTTCCTAATTTACATTAATGACTTGCCTTGCTCATCCTCAAAACTAACCTTCTATATATTTGCTTGCTGATGATACTAACATTTACTATGAATCTAACAATTTTGATCTGCTTCAAAGAACAGTAAACAAAAAATTGAAAAAGGTGAAAATGTGGCTTCATGTGAACAAACTGTCACTGAATATTGATGAGATAAATTTTATCATTTTTAAGTCTCCTCAGCATTCTCTCGCTGAAGCTGTCAGTATTAAAATTGGTAATCTTCCAATCAGGAAAACTTGTTATGTCAAATTTCTTGGTGTTCTTCTGGATGAAAATCTTTCTTGGAAATATCACTTGACAGAACTTTCAAAAAAACTTGCTAGAACCTGTGGCATGTTCTTCAAAGTAAGACACTTTTTACCCATTAATGTGTTAATTTGTCGTTACAATTTTCTATTCTCACCTTTTCTTCAGTATGGTATTTTAGTTTGGGGACTAACCTATGAAACTTATATCAACCCAGTATTCTTGTTACAAAAAAGGTTTGTAAGGGCAATTTCATTTGAAAATTTTACTGCACATTCTTCACCTATCTTCTTGAATCTGAACATTTTAAAGATGCATGACCTCTTTCAGTTAAAATTGCTTACTTTTGTTTATGATTGTGTAAATAACATCGCTCCTTCTTATTTTCATTCCTTCTTTGCATTAGTTGAAACCGTTCATCAATATGGTACGCGGCAAGCTAGCAAGAATGATATTTTCGTTACTCATAAAAACACCGTTCAATATGGTCTCAGGTATGTGCGTTTCTTTGGAGCAAAGTGCTGGAATAACATTCCCATGGTTATAAAAAGTTCACCATCTGCTCGTAACTTTCGTCAAAAACTCAAATCCTTCTTCCTTGAAAACAATTACCAAGCTTAAGTCATCATTCACCCGGAAGTCTTATTCTATTATGAAACTGAATAAACAGGTTGAGCCAAGTTGTCAAGTTCTTTAATCATTCTTAACACAGGGGGTGCTCTCTCCTCGATTAGCTTAGCTACTGAGAGAGCTCCTCCTTAAGAAATTCCCCTTCATACAATTCCCGTAATTTGTATTATTCAGTTAATTATTATTGTATTAGTTGTTAATTATGTTGGTTTAATTTTCTTATATTGTTGTATTTAGTGTATGTTTTTAGTTAAAATGTTATTGTACGTAGTGGAATGTTAAAGTTATATGAACTGAACTGAACTGAACAAAACATCTTCATGCATATCATTCTGCACAGAGGCTATCTTCGTGACTGCTTGTCTCAAATTAGATGCCAGCGAATAGCAACAATTGAAACGTTCTGTAGGGTTCCGCATAAGTAATTTTGCGTTATCGTAACTCTCACATGACATCTCATTTGAGACAGATGCACCAATAGTTTCATGCACAAACTAAGCAAAGTAGGGGTAATGAATTTTGATTTTTGCGTATCATTCTCGTTTGACATAAAGACCAAAATAGTGCCTTTGAGGCGATTCTTGTCCTTATACAAGGGGCTTGATTTTCTATTGAAGGAGACTTTAGCAGCAACACTCATCTCTCTGACTGTAGCTAAAAACAGCATCAACGATCATTTGGGGTTATGAAGAAATCAATATTCAGATTTTCTTATGCTTGCTTAGCACAGGACGGACTTTGTAATCATCCAAAAGGATCTTATGTTTTCGTTTGGATAGGAATAATTAAAATTAGGTTTTTTTAGGGAATTTATCAGACAATGTATTAAGTAGAATGTGGAGTTTATTGAGTAATTAATTTTTTCTTTTTCTTTTTGTTTTTCTTTTCTGTTTTAACAGGGCACATTGTAAAGCAGTTTCTTTTCCGTATGAACTGAATGTTTTTACCCTGTATAAATAATTTAAAATGAAATGAAATGAAACTGAACGTTTACAACAGCCACGCACACTTTCCCGTTGAAGGAAGATTGGAAAACAAGGTTATCCTTACATCTTATCAACTTTGTTAGAAAGCAGTAGAGTTAGGACACTTACGGAACCGAACTGCATATAATAAATATGGACGTAAAGAAGCAAGTCTTTTCTCGGAAGGGGCGCTTTCCGACGTTCTGAAGGGCGTGGTCTCAAAGATTTTCCGGGGGCAGGCCCCCAGACCCTCATTGCGGCTCGCTTCTCTCGCCACTCAGACACCCCCACTTTTATACCGCTGCGCGGTCTTTGTAATGCTCCCTGTGGTATTATCGTCCTAGTATTGTTTCGTAGTGTAATTAGTAGGTAGCGTCATAAGTAATTTGTCTTGTAATATATATAATGGAATATAAAGAAAACGGAGGAGTATAACCACCAAGACAGATAATTCACGAGACCAGACTAATTTTGTCATTTTGGTGGTGTAGAATCCAATTTTCGATGTTCTTTGGTTAGGTGAGGGGCCGTTTTATTATTATTATTATTAATTCTTTCATTTAAAGTTGGCTAAAAAATATAGCTACAATTGCTAATTAAGGCCAACTATTTACAAAAAATACGTATAATATTACAAGTGAAGATATAATTTACAATAAAAAACCTAAATTGGGATAAAATATTGTACATAATCTGCAGTTGCAGGGTTGGCATTGATGGGCTTTGATAAGCCTTTTGAAAATCTGAAGGGAATCTGAATTTTTCAGTTCTGGTGGTAGTGTCTCCCATACTTTTTCCCCATAAATCTGACTGTATCGATTCCAAGGCAAGTTGTTTTCGCCTTAGGTAGTTGTAGTTTATCAGAACACCTTAGGTTGTAAGGCATTTCTTTTTCCTCAAAATTTGCTTCAAAACGCGTTTTGATACAGTAAACTGATCAGGCAATTCGAAATGACAAAACGAATAGACATTTTGATACAGCAAAACGAAAGGACAAAGCGAATAGACGTTCTGGTACAGCAAAAGGAAAGGACATTTTGATACAGCAAAGCGAATAGGCAAACTGACACGTTAATTTAAAAGCCATTCGTGTGAAAAGCTAATCAAACTATGTAATTACTTTTAAGAATATCATTTCAGACTCTAGGTATTGTATTGATAGATTCGGTACAGCTATTTAGACACCAACCTGTATGAGCTGTCACGAGTCAGTGCTCTGTAACGTATTGTTATTAACATAGGGCTCCAATCTTTGGGAAGGTCGGTGTGGAGTTTTGGTATAGTTTTCCTTGGGGTGAGTGGCTTGGGAAGAGCTTGGGGTTTTTTGCTGTGGGTCTGTCGTGGGGATTTATTTGTGTCTTGATTGGATTCGAAATGGAAACATTTATTGAATTTGAGCTATGACGTCATCAAATTTCTAAATCCTAAACTAGAAAGACCACATATTTCTGTTTGCCACCATTTTGTAGACCTTTATAAACTATGGTTTTCTTGAAGGTTATATAAATTTTCCTCTATTAGTTTAGGATTTACGAAGATTTAAAATTTGTCATTAATTTTTTCAAAAATAATTAAATTGTTTATAAAGGCAGGAGATAAATGATGTATATGTGTTAAAGCCATGTAAATGATATGAATTTTGCACCCACTTTTTCAAAGATTTGAAAGATTTGAGCCCCAATGCTATTGTTATTAAAACGGTTCTTGCCAAAATTCCAGGACATGTTATGTATGTTCTCCTTGTTTCAAGGCAAATCTTATATTTCAATTTGTCTTTAAAGTGATGTAACCTGTGCATTACAGGGATTTTCCAGGCAGAAAATTTATTTATCATAGCATAGCTACCCCAAAAACAAAAAACAAAACAAAAATTGATAAGATGATTAGATGATGATAATGATTGGATGATTGGAGTAGGATCTGTAGGGTAGCTGCTTTTCTGCACTGGTTTTGCGACACCAAATCGACTGAAAGTTATTATATGCTTGCGTTTTGGACAGGGTGCTGACCAATTAACAAGGAATTATATTGAACAATTTCGAAAGAACACTAAGTAGCAACATGCATAGATTGTATACTAACATGCATAGTAGCATACACACATAGATTCAAGGCCCGACACGAGGAAAACGGGATTTCGGCAAAAAAGAGGTTTTATGAAGGTTTTAGGACTTCACTAAGCAAGTAGGGGTCCAATTTTAGTTCAATTTTTGGAAGCTCAGATGATAGCAACATACCTAACCGCATGTACCGGCAACGTCTCTTACAGTATCGAATTTCCACCGGATCGATCTTTTGATTAGTAAATAGCGTCACAAAGAAAAGAGAGGACCAAGCCGCCTATCCATTTTCTACTCAGTCGTCACTGATATTCATCAACTTTTCTTGTCTTGGGGATTGCACGTGCGCAATTGTGGGAGTCAATTGTCCTCAACAGGCCAATTTTGTCATAGACCACAAAAAGTTGAAAGCTTGTTTTTTTCAAGCATGCAAAAACCTATTCTATGGCCTAGTTACCCATACGATGAGATACAGGTAAATCCGTTAGATTGACTATGATTATCTATCTAATTGGATTTGCCAGGCACATCCCAGAATGGTACGGACTTACCAGTATGGGACCCACCCTTCTCTGGCACATCCCAAGCAGGGACCCGCCTTTGACGTATCATTTCACTCTTAGGCACATCCTCGGACGGACCACCGGCAAAACATCCGTCCAGGACCCGCCTTCTAAATTCTACTGACACTGCAGAATGATTTGGCTCTCTGCTGTGTTCTGCAGTGCTGGTTACTCCCCATGGGACAATTGTCCTCCCTCTTTGCGTCTCCAATACCCCACTTCAAGCTTTAATAGTTAGAATTAGCTTAGCGATTGCGCTTATGTTATATATAGGTTAAAGTAGATTAAGTATATTTACAGTGGAAAGTTCTTATTAAAATATGTTCAGTTCAATCATCAATACTCATTAATTCGCAAGTTTATCCGTCTTTGAAGAAGCGATATTTAGGCCTATGCCAATATGCCGGAGGACGATTTCGTTTCACTTAAGATTATTCAAACTCTGTTGGAGGTGCAAGCTATTGCTTTCAAAGACTCATTCAAATTTATGTTTGAAGGACTCCGTGATGAGCTCAAGGATGTGAAGAAGGACATTTCTGATTTAAAAGAAAGTTTGTCCTTTTCCCACGGCCAACTTGATACCAATATCAAAAGGTCGAAGAAATGGACGTGAGAACATCGTTCTTTGCATCAAGCCTAAATACAATGAGCGAAAATTAGGATTCTATCGAAGACAGTTTAGAGTATCAAGAAAACATGAGTCGCCGAAATAATGTCATGCTTGTCGGATTTCCTGAAAGTGAAGAAAGTGAGTCTTGGGACCAATCAGAAGAGATTTTAAAATCCCAAGTTAAAGATGTGCTGGGAATCGAAGAAGACTTAGACATAGAATGTGCTCACAGAGTCGGGCAAAAGAAAGAATTTTTCACACGCAGAGATGGGTCGAAAGTAAAGGCTCATCCTAGACCAATAGTTGCAAAGTTTAAAAGTTGGAAACAAAGAGAAAAAATCATCAAAGCTGCAAAATCTATCCGCCCTGCTAATGTCAAATTCCTGGAAGACTTTAGTAAAAGAACATTGGACAAAAGAGCTGCCAAAGTTTCACAGCTGGAGGCTGCAAGAAAGCAAGGAAAAACTGCATTTTTTGTTGCAGGTCGGCTTGTCATAAAGGACAAATCCCCAGATGTTCGACACAGGCAAAGAAATCAACAAGTTGCAAGCGGTTATGAATCTGATGGAGAAGTGTCCATTAGACCAGACATTACAGAGTAAGAGTCCGAACTTTATAATGAATGATTCAGTTGTGTTTAGTGTTGCAAAACAAAAACGTTTCCCTTTTTCAGGTATGTTTTGTTCAAATTATTTATAATCATACTCATCCTATTTACTGGATGGTCACTTGCATTGTTAAGGTTTTGTCTCACCCAAATTCAATTCCCTATAGGTAAATGACAAGTTTTGATAATCTTTCTTGTGGTATCTGCCACAAAAATATATCCAATAGTCATAAGGCTATTCTCTGCAATAAATGCAATTTCTATGTCCACATTAAATGCAATGATATCTCAGCTTCTGAATATAAACAACTGGAAAAAGAACCAGATGATGTTCCATGGTTTTGTAAACTATGTATCAAAGATATGTTTCCATTTGGTTCATTAGCAAATGAAGAATTGTTAGAAATTCATGATTTTGATCTTCCATCTTTTGCTGATTCCACATCTTCACTTGAAATTACATCAAACCTTGTTAATTTTCCTAATCTTAGTGATTATGTTATTGATGAACATATGCCTCAAAATATCGATTCTCGCTACTTCACTCTTCCTGAACTCTCTTCCTTACAATTATCCTCCAATGACTTTTCTATTCTTCACACTAATATAAGAAGTCTATCCCTTCATCATGATGAATTAGTTTCTTTATCTTCTCACACTAATTTAAATCTTGATGTGATTGGAGTGTCTGAAATATGGCATTCTAATGACAATCCCATTTCATCTAATGTTGACATTCCAGGCTATACCTTTTTTAAGACTTCTTCTTTGACTCAAAATGGTGGTGTTGGTTTGTATATTAAAGATTCTCTCACTTCCATTCCAAGAAATGACTTAGACTCTTGCACTGATGATTTTGAAACTTTATGGGTTGAAATTGGAAACAAAAAAGACAAGGACTTCCTAATTTGCTGTGTTTACAGACACCCAAGCTCAAATGTTGACAACCTTACTTCCCATTTTCAGAACCTTCTCTCCAGAATATCCTCAAACAAACTGCTATTCATAATGGGTGACTTCAATGTGAATTTATTGGATTATGCTTCCCATACACCAACCAATGACTTTATCAATAACCTTTTTTCACACAGCCTTCTTCCTTGCATTCATCATCCTACTAGAGTTTCAGAATATTCTGCATCTATTATTGACAATATATACACAAATGCTACTAATGCCAAAAAAACCAGTGGCAACATCTTGATGCAAATTACTGACCATTTCCCCCAGTTTTTCATTTTGAAAAATGCTCAGATTAGTCATAATAAGTCTGAATCATTGAAATATGATTATTCCAACTTCGATGAAAATGATTTTCATGAGGATTTTAATCAGATTGACTTTGATTATCTGGAAAACAGTGACATGGATATAGACAATAAATTTGGCAGATTTTGAAAGATCTAACATCTTTGACAAATAGACATGCTCCAATTAAAAAGCGGAGTAGAAAGGAAATGAAACTCAAAGATAAACCACGGATAAACAGTAAGATACTGAACATGATGAGAATCCGAGACAGAATTTTGCTGAAATTGAAGAAAAAGCAAACTGATGATAACCTAAAGTTGTATAAGAAATTTAGAAATCGTTTGTCCAATGAATTAAAGGAAAATAAAGCAAGGTATTTTCATAATTATTTTTCTACTAACAGTCAAAATATGAAAAAATTATGGTCAGGTATTGAGACAATAATTTCTCATAAATCTTCCACTTCTTCTGCAATTAACAAGATAAAAGATAAAGATGGAACTGTAACCTCACACCCCTGTAAAATGTCAAATATTTTTAATATTTTTTTTATAAATGTTGCTGATGAAATAACTAAGACAGTCCCTTTGACTCCTAAATCTCCCCTTGACTATCTATCAAACAGAACTTCTAGTTCACTTTTCCTTTCTCCAGTTACTCAAATGGAAGTTAAGGATATAATTAACATCTTAAATCCCTCCAAATCTGTAGGTCCCAATAGTATACCTATAAAATTACTAAAAATCATTGGATCCTAAATTTCTCCACTTCTTGCTCTTCTTGTGAATCAGTCTTTCCAGTCTGGTATTTTTCCTGATAAGCTTAAGTTAGCCAAGGTGATTTCACTGTTTAAAAAAGGTAATCCTGAGCTGCCATCAAACTATAGGCCCATTTCTCTTCTGCCTATCTTTAGCAAGATATTTGAGAAGTTAATGTACAGACGACTTTATAGATTCCTTGAAATACATAAGGTTCTTTATTCATTACAATTTGGATTTCAAGAAAATCATTCAATTGATCATGCCCTAGTGAGCTTGACAGAAACTGTAAGAAATACACTTGATAATAAAAGATTTGGTTGTGGTATCTTCATTGATTTGCAAAAGGCTTTTGATACGGTTAATCATGCAATTTTGCTATCGAAACTGGAACACTATGGTGTTCGTGGATGTGCTCTTGAATGGTTTAGATCATATCTATCTGATAGAAATCAATATGTTTCTGTTAATGGAAGTAATTCCAACTTACTTTCTATTACTTGCGGTGTACCACAAGGTTCTGTACTGGGCCCATTACTTTTCCCCATTTATATTAATGACCTCCCTAATGCTTCCAAGAAGCTCAAGTTTTATCTTTTTGCTGATGATACAAACATCTACTGTGAATCCAGTGATTTGTCTCATTTGATTAGAATAGTAAACAGAGAACTGAGATCAGTAAAGAAATGGCTTGATGCTAATAAATTATCATTAAATATAGACAAGACAAATTATATTATCTTCCATTCTTCATCTGTAAAAGTTCCTCCTGATGCTGTTATTAAAATAGGGAAAAAGAGTATCAAAAGAGTAAAATTTGTTAAATTCTTGGGTCTCCTGTTAGATGAGCATCTGAGCTGGAAATACCATCTCAGTGAACTGTCTAAAAAATTGGCTAGAACGTGCGGAATGTTTTTCAAAATTCGAAACCTACTTCCATTGGATGTTTCTCTCTGCTTGTACAATGCTTTGTTTCTGTCTTTCTTACAATATGGTCTTATTGTCTGGGGTCAAACATATGCATCATACATTGAACCTATTTTCAGGTTACAGAAAAAAGCTGTCAGAGCCATATCATTTCAACCTCGCTTGTCACCCTCTCTCCCCATCTTCAAAGACCTAAAACTTCTCAGACTTTCTGATATTTTTCAACTTAGACTCTTAACTTTTGTTTTTGACTCCGTCAACAAGACATCACCTGAATGCTTTCATAACTTCTTTGTATTCAATTCATTTGTTCATCAATACTCCACTAGACAGGCCAGTCAAGGTGATTTATATTTGACTCGACAAAACAGTCTTCAATATGGTCTAAAATCATTACGTTATCTTAGTGCCAAACTGGGGCCAAACTCTAGAATACACTACCTGCAGAACTCAGAAATGCTCCATCAAAAATATCTTTCAAAACAAAATTGAAAATTTACTTACTGAACAAGGTCAACTAATGTCCTGAGCTATTTTGATATCTTCCACGATTTTACATATGACATGCTAAAATTTGTATTCCTCAGATTATTCAAATTCAACCAAATTCATTCAATAACCTTTTAGGATAGGGGGGGGGGCTCCCTCCTCGATTAGTTTACCTATTGAGGGGGCTCCTCCTTTAAGTAATTCCCTGTATGCAATTCATTTTGTCCCTAGTATTTGTATATTGTATTAATTTCCCATTCAAATGTATTAATTTTTCTGTAACTGTCTCATATCCTTGTAGTTTAGTTTTTTTTATGTATTGTTAATATTTTTGAATTGTATGTTGTGGAATTTAAAATATAAACTGAACTGAACTGAACTGAAGTAGATAACAGCTGGAAAAGTTTCTCTCTCTGGTCAGTTCTAACAGAATGCAGGTAAAATCCGACAATGAATCCGCCCGCGGAAACTTGTAAACAAAATGATCGAGCCAAAGGTATACGAGATTTTGCAGGAGTGAAGTGCCCCTCGGCCCGAACATTGAGCACATGAGATAGAATTAAATAATATTCATGTGCAACATAAATACAGTTAATTCGGCGAGTGATGCTTATGATTTTCCTTCATGCAATGAGGAAAAGAGCTGACAGTGCAGTCTGCCAAATTCAATATACCCTGTTTTTCCCACGCACAAATAATATCATGGTCCTCTTCATTAAATATCCCTAGATCTTGTGCCTAACGGCCTAACCTACTTATTTGTAATTAGAAAGTATTGTAAAATTTATGTCCCCTTAAAGGTAAACGTTTTTTCTTTTTTTGTAGTTACGTGTATTTTAGCAATTATTTCTCTCTCTAGTAGTTACGTGCAGTGGCATGTTCGTATTTCCTGTTTTATGTTGCCATGAGGTAGTCGTAGTTTTCGCTCCAATTGGTATTGTATTAGTAGTAGGGCATGGTATTTTGTAAGTAATGTTGAAAGTAATATGTATTGTAAGTTACTAAATGATATATATGAAAAAAAATTCTAATCAACAGGTCACAGTTAATGTAGGAGATTCTGTCATAGCAAATACGGACGAGGAAAAGCTACTAGGCGTTGTGATCGACAAAAAATTCAATTTTGAGACGCATATCAATAAGTTGTGTAAGAAGGCTGGTAGCAAACTCTTCGCCCTCGCCCGCATATCTGGTTACATGGACTCTAATAAACTAAGAATCTTAATGAGAGGCTTTGTAATTAGCCAGTTTCAATACTGTGCATTAGTATGGATGTTTCACAGTAGGCACACGAATAAGGAAATTAATAGAATAAACGAAAGACCCTTGAGAATCGCATACAAGGATTAAGAATATAGCTTCAACACCCTGCTAGGAAAAGATGACTCAGTTAATATTCATGCAAGGAACCTGCAAACACTTATGATCAAAATGTTTAAAATTAAGGAGAACATCAACCCCCTTTTATGAGGGAAATTTTCTGTGAGCGTCGTGTTAATTATAATCTGAGAAACAATAATGAATTTGCGCTACCAAGGGTAAGAGCAACAAGTTACGGATCCGATACTATCAAATACAGAGGGCAACGTCTTTGGCTATCTCTTCCCCCTCACATAAGGAATGCTAAATCTATCAATGAGTTTAAGAAAACAATTAAAACTTGGAATGGCGCTGACTGCTAATGAAACATTTACGCTCGCGTAAATGTATTTTAACGACAAGGTGACGCACAAATGCCTCCCACTAGCTCCCAGTCCTCCACTCCATTAGGGCGTGCTTCACATGTTTGTTATAGCGGTGAAAGTGAAGTGATATTTTCCAAACAAAATTGATATCCTCTTGTCAACTTGTCGAGGTTTATTCAAACCTCAGCGGACTATGAAGAATAAACCAACTTACACAATGGCAGGCCAACTTACATCAGTAGAACTCCAAGCATTGTGAACTTCAAGCAATATATCGTTTGATAAATTCAGTTGGAAGAAGAGGGTCTAAATGAAATGTGGCGCCAGCAAACAAGACAAGATAGAAGGTTAAAAGGCTTGGATTATGGAGTCATTGCTCTGGAAGGAAAGGTTTGTTGCTTGAATTCAGCTAACACTTATATGATACTCTGTAAAGGAAGCCCAATGAAAATCATGAGAATTTCATGCAAGTCGTTGATGAACAGGATCCTTCAATGTCCTTCAATCTCAAGACACAAATCAACCAAATTCAAAACATTTCGTATCAAGGTTAAGAGCTGTGCAATTATGGATAGTCAAAAGGAAGTGTTCCAAACAAAGCTGCCAACCAGCTCTTGAATAGGTGGAAAAATTATTGTGTATCAAAGTTTATTACAAACATACTTGTGATGAAATTGAAAAGCAGCCGAAGAGCATCTGGTATGTTTTCAGTTTGTGCAGCGGGAGCTAGTACCTCTAATCTAGTAAGAAAAAAGTTGACCTGCCCCTCATCAGGCAGTCAGTGTGCCAAGGCCTATCCGCAGGGCACATTGAATGAAAAGTCCCCTTGATTGCACAAGCAGTCAAAGGGCAGCAGTTAGTATGTAAAAGTCCCTGTGCTTGCATTTACGCAGACAAGAGCACATTGTATGTAAAAGTCCCTTGATGGTAAGCAGCCCAAGGGCAGATAGTATGTCAAGGTCCCTGGGCTGGCATCAGCACATAATTAGTAGTTAAGTACGTATATTAGAAACAAGGTATATTATGTAAAAGTCCCTTGATGGTAAAGCAGTCAAAGGGCAGATAGTATGTTAAGGTCCCTGGGCTGGCATCAGCACAGAGTTAGTAATTAAGTACGTATATTAGAAACAAGGTATATTATGTAAAAGTCCCTTGATGGTAAAGAAGTCAAAAGGCAGATAGTATGTTAAGGTCCCTGGGCTGGCATCAGCACAGAGTTAGTAATTAAGTATGTATATTAGAATCAAGGTATATAAAGTGAACGATGAAGAAGATCGACAACATCTACAGAGAGCAGGCATCGAGTTGATCTTTTGCGCTTTTTTTCATTTACTCAGTTATCTGCTTACTAGTTTCGGCCACAAGGCCATCATCAGAGCAACTGAAGAATTTTATAAAGACAACGGTTTTTATAGAGAAAAATTTAATCAACTATAAGGAATGTCCATTTAAGGCTAATTTAATAAGTTTATTATTAATTTAATAATTCATTTATTAATTTAATAAGAATCAAGGTATATTATGTGAAAGTCCCTTGATGGTAAAGAAGTCAAAGGGCAGATAGAATGCTAAGGTCCCTGGGCTAGCATCAGCACAGAATTGGTAATTAAGTACATATATTAGAATCAAGGTATATTATCTAAAAGTCCCTTGATGGTAAGCAGCCCAAGGGCAGATAGTATGTTTAGGTGATGGTAAAGAAGTCAAAGGGCAGATAGTATGCTAAGGTCCCTGGGCTGGCATCAGCACATAATTAGTAATTAAGTACATATATTAGAATCAAGGTATATTATGTAAAAGTCCCTTGATGGTAAAGAAGTCAAAGGGCAGATAGAATGCTAAGGTCCCTGGGCTGGCATCAGCACAGAATTGGTAATTAAGTACATATATTAGAATCAAGGTATATTATGTAAAAGTCCCTTGATGGTAAAGAAGTCAAAGGGCAGATAGAATGCTAAGGTCCCTGGGCTGGCATCACCACAGAAGTAGAACTTAAAGTATGTATGAGTAACAAGGTACATGCTAGCCATGGTTGAACGTCTGTGATAGGTTTTCCCAAAAATGAGAGTGCCCAACTTGAATTTATTTTTTGTAAAGGCACGCCCGTAACCATGTCCAAGACCAACTTATGTCATTCTCTTCCAGTGACTTTTCAGTTTTTCCACTGAGAGGCTTACAAATTCTTGCCCCCTCCCCGTTTTGTCATAACTAACCATTTTCCTTCCCGGCGTAACCAGATTTATTGCAGGTAAATAATCCTGGTTTAACCATGTCCTCCCCCCTCATCAAATTTTGTAACAAGAACAACAAAAATCCTCACAAAATACGCAGTTCAAAGTTTCATTGATACAACATGCTTCAAATATGTATGTAAAAACCATCCAGAGCAGCTCCCAGGAGACATTCTATTCTGTTCCCATTGTTCCAAACAACAACAACATCCAGGAAACATGTTGTCCATTAGAAAAGAATGAATGGTTAGGTGGCTTCTTTAGCCACCATACGTCAAAGTTTTACCGTAGGGGTTCAATGAATTTATTTGAAGCAGGATATTTGTCTTCTTAGCAAGACTGCTAATGCAGATTATGTAGGACGTTCATACCACAGCTTGAATTTTTTGATACCATGATTTGATACAGCTTCCATTTCATATTTCGGACATTCAGATTTTTAACAGCTCGGATTTTTATATTACTACGTTTTTAATTCTGTTTTGAAATTTTATGCCTTGTATTTGAAATCTTATCCATTTAATCATGTAGATATATTTATTAATTGGTTTCGAGAAGTTGGCTTGGATTAGCTAGTTTAGTAATTATTTTTAATTTTTACAGTACATAGCTATATAGCGCGAACTTTAAAAAAATTGATTATTACTATTATTATTATTATTATTATTATTATTATTATTATTATCATTATTATTATTATTATGTCGGCACATATATATTTCAATGGTAGACATGTTCAAATCCATTTCAAAATATACACAACTGATATCAGGAACTCCGTTCTGTAATTATGAGGGATTTTCTCGAGAAAGCCTCTTTAAGAAACATTCAAAACGTGCCGAAAATCATAAACAAATCTTCCTATTAGACTTCCCATTGCATGAATAACCTATTCAGGTGGATTCCATTCTCCCAAGAGGAGAAAACACATGAAGACATGTGAATGTCATAATTCTTAGAAAGGAAAAGCACGGGAATTTGCTTTGATATTCAGGCAGCAGTGGCCCTCCGAACGGGGATTTTGCTTTGCCTCACTCGTTTTGCAAGAGCTCCCAGCCTCAAAGATAAAATTCAATTTAAGATTTAATGAGCGCTCAGGACACTCATTATAGGATCTACAGTAAACGCAAACGACCGGTCAAAAGCCTGGGGCTATTGTCAGCCAAAATTGTTCATTCCAAAGTCTACTTACAAGGAGTAAGGATCATCTAAGCAGGTGATGCATGCTGAATATCCAAATCCTTTATCTTTTGAACCACACAGAGACTTGTACCCAATCACAGTATTGACCTGAAATATGAAATCTCTGCTTTAACATTTTTCCTCCTGGATAAATCAAGAAATTTATCATTTATCAGCAAAATCATACTCATGGGCACACATTAGGAGGGTCATGGGGGACCCAATATTTTCTGGGTCGGTCAAAAATATTTCCTGCTTCGGAAAAGTCGGTCCGCGACAAAGCTTGGGTAGTTGGACGAATTTTCAATGTTTTGGGCAAAGGTGGTTCCAAGACGACAGTTATAATATCTTACACGAAATGCTGGAAAAAGATTGGGAGGTTTTTTCTGAGCTAAAGTAAAGGCTGGTGTTTTGAAACATTTTCCCAGTTCTACGATCGCAGAATTGTACTGGCTTCCGTTGTTGGGGGCCAGCAATCATAACATTGTGAAAAGTGTTATATGACAAATCAAAATGCGTTTCTTCTGCCAAGATTGTCCCAAGGGTACAAAACTGTTACAAATAATAGTGGATGGAACGTTATGTTAGTTTTTTAGTCAATAGGGCTCTGTCCCTTGTGATCATGTTTACATCTTTATTATCGCGTTAAAATCGTGGTACTAACTTATCGGGTTGGTGCGTATCAGCTGCACATGGAATGCCATGGAAGACGGAATTCAGGTGGAAGACGATGATATCCACAAATAAATAATTTAATGATAACCATGTTCAAATCCATATAAAGAATTACCATTCTGAAATCAGCCACTCCGTTCTGAAAGCATGAGGAATTTTCTCGAGAAAGCCTCTTAAGAAAACCTAGGGTTAGGGTTAGGGTTAGGGTTAGGGTACCTACCATACCAAAAGTGTGATAACTTTTTTTCCTGTACGAAGCTGTACGAATCCTTTGGCAGAGATTTTCTCAAGACATCATACTCAATTTTGATATTTTTTCGAAGAGTTAGATTTAGTTAGATTTTTTGTTTTTTTTTTTCACTATAACAGACGGAATGTTGATAATTTGCCTGGTTTTCGTGTTTAAAAAGGTCATACACCATGTTGACAAATATTGATATACCAACTTGAGATTTTACAAAAAAGCTTTATATTTTTAGACAGCTTAGGTGTTTATCTGTAAGACAAAAAGAGTTTCAAAAAATCGGTGCACTTATTGTAGAGTTACAAGAACTTGAATGTATGGGTTTTCAACGATAACACAAACAAAAGGCCGGAAATTGCAATGTAAACAACAGTTCGCAATTTAGTCAAACTTTAAAAAATCATATCTCTGGATTTAAAAGACAGATTTAAGCAATTTTTGTTTTATCGAATAGCTCAATGTCTCTTGGTCATGATGAAACTCTCAAGTAGTGTATACTCGTATTTTCATTTTTTGGGATTAATTCCACGATTTCTAAAGAGCTGGATCACAGTGCAACGGGGGCTAAAGCAGTCAAAATGGTGCCGAAATATGTGCTCATTCAGTGGACTAAATTGTAGGCGGAGCTTTGTCAAATTCTTGATACCTATTCTGTCATAAACATTATTTATAAAATTATATTTGCTTTGGTCTTATTGCAGCTAGTAGTTTACGCTTGAATTCAGAAATTGTTTCAGATTCTTTGATATTCTTGTCCAACGAATACCATTCAGAAAGGACGTTTACAAAATACGTATTTGAGAAGCGAACTGTAAGCGCATCCATTGTTTCATATTCACCTTGAGGTCTTAAATTGTATGCAACAGGACGTTCGGGGGAAATTTCATCAAATAGATATATTGGCGCTTGCGTCTGCCTCAGTTTAAGAAGTGACATAATCGCCTTTACCACCTTCTCTGATAGAGACTCTCCCAGCCAAGCTCCTCATACAACTTCATAAATGCTTTCATTCATAAATTGATTGACAATTAATGACTTTTACGAGCAACTTAAATAAATCATGTGAGAGACTTTCATGAGCATTCTCAAAATATCCATTTTGTTCAAGAGTCCACAATGAACTTAGATCTAAAACTAAAACTAAACTTTTTGCAAAAGCATTCAACTCCATCTGTATGGGCTAATCTGTTGACCAACACTTTTCCCTTTCGATCTCGAAAAGTAAACAGAAACATAAAATTCGATTGCAGGAAATCTAGCAGAGCTTTTTCAATCAGAATGTGCAAAGTTGTAGATCAACTACCTAGCCAAAGATGTAATGAAAAAAAAATCGAAAATTGTTCGAGTAGATTTGGAGATAAATCCACTTTGCTGAAAACAAACCAAAGCTTTGAACTAGGATTGGTGAAGCGGGCATTGACGGAAACATTACGATTTATCCATCTTTCGTTTGCGCAGACTATGCAGAACAACATCCTTTTTACTGCTTATCGACAGCCCGAATGAAATTGGAGAAATTAACTGTTCTCTGAATAGAGTGGTTTTGCGAAACAGCATCTCTCTGTTCACTGGAGTAGAAAGCAGAGTTACATTAAAGCTACAATCGCGGACAAAACTCAGGAGGCACGTTGCTTTTTGGAGAAAATTTTTGAGTTAGGATCCGCCCAAACCCCATTTCAATGTTGGAGGCTGATGGAAATGTCATAGATTAGTTGACAAGTAGGGGAGAACGGGGACATTTGTAACACGGGGCAATTGTAACAATGGCTCTCACACCTTGCAGAAAAGTGCAAAAAATCTGATCTTTTGCACAGAAAATGCTCATTCTAACCCTTTACATACGACTTGAGCTAAAGGAATGGTAAGCCAAATTTGCGAAACTGTCAAGGTAAAAACATGTTTTTGAGCACGAAAATAAAAAAGGACTTTCACTGTGAATTTGTATCTGAAAGATTTTGCTATTGAGTAAAAAATTTCAATTTGACATCACAGACATGGCATCTATTCAGGATAAAAACTACGTTAAAACTTTTACGCTCCACAGCTTATGAGATGTGAAAATGGAAAATAAAATAGCTGACCAGGTCAGGGGCAATGTAACACGCTGTTACAATTGTCCCGGTGTAAGCTTGCCGGTGGCTTGGTTTTGATTCAGTTTCTAATCTGGTCGAATGATATGCATACATGTAGTATTAAAGAGTTAAATGTTGAAAATTGTAAACAAAAACTATTTTTTCTCAATCGATTCAATTATTTTACACTGATGCATCAAAATTTACAAAGAAATATAGACCACGTCTTATCTTTAATTCGTTCTTTTCGAAGCAATGAATAATATGCTACAAGGTGCTATATTTTGTGTAGGGACAAAACAAAGTCGTGCAAGAATTGCCTGCAATGACTTTCAATATAAGCATTGCATTGGATCCTAAGTGCTTTGTTTCAAAGAAGACGAAAAGGAGCACATGCAAAATTACTTTGGAGACGTGGTACGACTTTATCATTCTTACCACATTTTTAATATATTTGTTTATTCATCGCCATAACCATGCATCTTTTATCCTTTTCAAAAGAAAAAGACGGAAACTTAAAGTCCACAGGTACTTTACAAAATGTCCACGATACAAATCATGACTAGGCCCTTTTCAAAACCTTTGGTTTTGGTGCACTGTTATTTTCGACTTTGCGAACTTGTATCTCCGGTGTTTGGTGGACGTTTTCTAAATGCAAGGCATGTGCATCTAAGCAGAAGATTGAGGAATTTAGCTGTGAAGTTGGGGAGCAATGATATTTTATTCTTTGGTCCCTATTTCCAGTCAAAAGGGGGTACTTTTTTGAGACACCCGGTATATTATCAAATAGTGTATATATTGTTAGCTACTTGTAAATAATCGAATCAAAATAAAGCTACACACACACAAGTCATTCTAATTTACGATGGGATTTGCTGAAATTATCAGAAACTTGTCTACGAGCTCCTTTGCAGTCGAGAAATGAGGTCTGCACATAGGCAACATAATTATTCATCCCAACAAGTCCGGTTACATACTTGTGGCATACTACTTACTAATGCATGAATAATTTCATGATACTTACTTCACCTTGGCACTTCTTATTCAACACGAGATTAGGGTATTTGCAGCAGGCTTTCTTATCCGTTGCTGTTATGTAGTACTGTTGTCCTTTGTGGTTCCGAGAGAAGTAAATGCTTTGGTTCATATTTTGGGCCTTTAGTCTTTCTGTCGCTGCTTTTATGCTAGGTGCTGACAAACCAGATTGTTGAAGAATACCTTGTATATACTGAAACAAAGATCATAATAACAATAATAATTACAATAAATAAACTCAGACTACCATCACAAATAACAGAACAAAGTAAAAAAAAGACAACTGTTAAAAGACCATACCTTTGGATTATTTGCTTTACAATTGGAACAGCCAAGTATTTACAGGTAAACATCTTACATGAACATAATTTAAAGTTTTAGGAAAAGGATATAAAAAACCTCATTGAGTGCTGAATTAAAGCATGCATGGTAATTTCAGAACAAAAATAAATGCTGATAAGAACAGTACTTTTTTGTTTTTCTGATTTTGAAATTGTCAGTAGTGTCCGTTGTAACTTAAGTGCAGATCCACCTTAAACTTCTAAGGTGAATCTAAACTTAAGGTGGCTCACTACTAATTGTCCCATTATTCTTTTCATGCTAGCAACATAACTTTGTCTTTGCCTTCCCCTTGCTCTCTTTCCTTCCAGCTTTCCCGCGCTGACTAAATATTCTAGTTTCTCTTTTCTACATATGTGACCAAAAAATGACATTTGTCGCTGTTGTAATCAAAGTTCTGCGTGTTTCTGCCCTTTCTAACATTGTTTCATTACTTAATTTATCCAGCCATGAAACTCTAAGCATCCGCCTGTAAAACCACATTTCCACAGATGACAATCTGTACTCCATATTTTCACTCATTTTCCAGGTTTCACAACCGTAAAAGAGAAGTGACCACACATAAGACTTCAGTATCATTTTTCTTGTATCAACATTGGTCTTTCTGCTTGTTAAAATATTGACTAGGTATTTAAAAGATTTCTTTGCTATTCATATCCTTCGCTTTATTTCGGTATCACATCAACTCTCCCTTGTCAGAAAACTGCCTAGATAATTAAATTGTTCTACTTGCTTGATGACTTCTCCGTTTGATTCCAGATGAAACCTAGGAATTTCGTTCTTTTTGAAATGACCATACAATACGTTTTCTTTACAATCAATGATAATCCTAGTTTTTTACTTTCTGCAACGATTTTTTCTACAATACCCTGTAACTTCTTTTCTGAATCCGGAATGAGTGCTGTATCTTCGGGATGAGTGCTTTAACGTCTGCATATCTAACATTATTGATATTTTCCCCCCATTTACCTGGATACCATCCATGTCTTTTACCTCTCTCATAATCATTTCACTGTGTAATGAAAATAAATCTGGGGACAATACGCATCCCTGCCTAGCTCCTCGCTTGATCTCAATGTTTGTACTTGAATCATTACCTATTCTTACTGCTGCCTGCTGTCTACAGCACAGATCTTGTATCAGACGTAAGTCTTTGCCATCAAGAGCTAGATTGTTTTGTATCTGCATCAGATTCTTGTGTCTTACTTTATCAAATGCCTTCGAATAATCTATGAAACAAGTGTATAAATGTCTTTCTATTTCGATTGCCCTTTTAGCCATTAATCTCAACACAAATATGGCATTCCGAGTCCCTCTGTCTTCCATAAAACCATATTTCTCCCCTAATATCTCTGGTCTCACTTTACTCCTTGCTCTCATCAAAATAACTCTTAGTAAAATATTTGTAATATGATTCATTAAACTAATTATGCGGTTTAACTCACATTCTGTAGCTCCAGTCTTACCTACCTATACATATAGATACCAAGGAATCAGGAATGTTGTAACATTAGGCATTATTTATAGAAACAATGAAATCGAAACAATCAGCGAAGCATCTGAGATATTTATAGGCATTGTTAATATATACAATCAAAACAATTCCGAGATATTTGGGCCAACACTCAAATTTGGCATAGTTGCCAATTGATATTTCGTCGCTAAAGCTAATTACTGCCTTCTCCTGACATTAATCCAGCTACCAACTCATTACAAGGCAATTCTCAAAATGTGACCTCTTTGACCTGGCACACTGCCCTTACTGTTTGAAATCTTCAAGATCAATAACTGTAACAAAGGAACTAGCCTTGCACCAAGATGGACTTGGGGCAAGTCTACAAGGGAACCTACCAACCCATATAAATTTTTTTTTCTATACTCAATCCAAAAATTTTTACAAAGACGAATTACCTACGTCACTACTTACAAAACATTTTACTACACTACAAAGACGATACCCCTAGGAGCAAAATATTATGACTACGCCGGGCTCATGCCATAAAATACATAAAACTAAACTAAAATTAAAGATACGGTTACAAAAAGCTACATACAAACCAATTTACCGATGACTAAAGAAAGAAACTTGTTTTGCAGTAGATGTCGAGCTACGAATCCGAAAATGTTGGGAAACAAGGACCCCAACCGAGAGATACCAACGACAACAACAGCCGTCGTTACTCCCTCGTCCATATAATGCTATCAGGAAACAAATGTGGCACTGTTTTAGTGGCCACTCTTGTCAGGATAAAGCAAACAATTTGTCAATATTGTCGGCCATCCATCCATTTTACTCGGAGCAGTGGGAAGCATCTGAAACTTGGAGGGGCACGGCATTTCAATGGCACTTTTTTCGTAAAAAAGGCACTTTGATATACATCAGATTTTAGACAGGAAAAAATGTGATATATAGAAGAAAATATTGTGAATGATGTAATATATCTAATTTCCTTCACAATGAAACGAAGTGAGAAGTAAAAATAAGTAAATCACGAATTAAATAATAAAACAATTAAACTATTTTCTGTCGAAATTGGTTTTTAAAAGGTGCACATCCTCAGACAAAAAGGGGCACCTTTTGGTTTATTGCAAAATCTTGGGGGCACGTGCCCCCAGTGCCCCCGATTCCTACGTCTCTGTAGTCTCCCTACATCTAATGTAATAGTTCTGATGCATATCAAGAAATCTACTCTGCTTCATCAAGTGGACTCGTTATTAGTCTACAGCCAATTAGATATAAACTAAATCATGCACTACAATTGCAAATGAATATTCCATTACTTGGAGGCAAGCTATGTGCATGATCTCATTCTTCAAACATGGCTAATGGGGGCCTTTAATTATGTTTGAAGAATGAAAACATTATGGAGGTGCTTTTTATGTTTGAAGAATGAAAACATTATGCAGGGGCTTTTGCTCCAACCGGAAGGAATACACCTAGACATATAGGTACATAGGAATCAGGAATGTTGTAACAATGGGCATTATTTGTGCACACAATCGAAACAATCAGCGAAGCATCTGAGATATTTATAGGCATTGTTAATGTATACAATCAAAACAATTCTGATATATTTCGGCCAACAATGAAGTTTCGCGAAGTTGCCAATTCACATTTCCTCATTAAGGCTAATCACTACTTGCTCCTAACATTAATCCAGCGGCCAACTCATTACAAGGCAATTTTCAAAATTTGACCTCTTTGACCTGGCACACTGCCCTTACTGTTTGAAATCTTCGATATGGGTAACTGTTGCCAAGGGAACCAATAAACCCATATAATACTATCAAGAAACAAATGTGGCACTGTTATAGTGGCAACTCTTGTCAGGATAGGGTAAAAAAGATTGTCAATATTGTTGGTCATCCTTCAGTTTTACTCAGAGCAGTAGGAAGCATCTTAAACTTGGAGGGGCACGGCAATTCAAAGGCACTTTTTTCGTAAGATTTTTGACGGGAAAAATGTGATATATAGCAGAAAATAGTATGAGTGCTGATAGATATCCGATTTCCTTCACAATGAAACAAATTGAGAAGTAAACATAACTAAATCACGAAGTAAATAATAACAAAATTAAACTACTTTCTGTCCGCATTGGTCTTTAAAAGAGGCTCATTCTGAGGCAAAAATGGCACCTTTTGGTTTGTTGCAAAATCTTAGGGGCACATGCCACCAGTGCCCCCGGTTCCCTACGTCTTTGGACTCTCGCTACATCGAATTTGATAGTTTTGATGCATATCAAGAAATCTGGTCTGCTTCATCAAGTGGGTTCGTTATTAGGCTACAGCCATTTCGATATGAACTAAATCGTGCATTGCAATTGCAAATAGATATTCTACTACTTTGAGGCAAGCTATGTGCATGATCTCATTCTTCAAACATGGCTAATGGGGGCCTTTAATTATGTTTGAAGAATGAAAACATTATGCAGGGGCTTTTGCTCCAACCGGAAGGAATACACCTACCTATATAGAGAGATAGGAATCAGGAATGTTGTAACAATAGGCATTATTTATCCACACAATCGAAAGCACCTGGGACATTTATAGGCATTGTAAAAGGATAGAATGAAAACAATTCTGAGATATTTGGGCTAACAATCAAATTTGGCGTAGTTGCCAATTGATATTTCCTCATTAAGACTAATTACTACTTGCTCCTAACATTAATTGAGCTGCCAACTCATTACAAGGCAATCTTTACAATTTGACCTCTTTGACCTGGCACACTGCCCTTACTGTTGGAAAAAATCTTCAATATCGATAACTGTTAACAAAGGAATCTACCAACGCATATAATACTATCAAGAAACAAGTATGGCACTGTTATAGCGGCAACTCTTATCAGCATAAAGTAACTAATTTATCAATTTTTTCGGCTAACTTTATGTTTGAAGAATGAAAACATTATGGAGGGGCTTTTCTGCAACCGGAAGGAATACACCTATATATATACTATACATATACTGATACTATACATATATATAGGTGTATTCCTTCCGGTTGCAGAAAAGCCCCTCCATAATGTTTTCATTCTTCAAAGTGCAATAAAAGTTTAGGGTCTGTAATTGTCATAAAAACAAAAACTTTGAAAAAAGGCTCTGTGAGCGAATTATTCGCCTTTCCGCATTCAAAAACGTGCTTTGGAAAATTGCATGACGATTTACCAGTTCTGCATTCGGAAATATGATTGTTCATTCTGTTTCGTAAATTTATGGTTAAAGCCAAAAAGCCATCTGTACGTTTTACCAAAGATTCACAAAAGCAAAGACATGATCGAAAAAGTAACACAATCGAATGCAGAATTCATCGAAATGCAACCACCCTCTACTTTAAAAAGCAGACATAGCTGGACCAACCTCCCCTACGCAACGACTAAGTGAATTTTTAGATACATTATTAAAACCATTGGCAACAACGTTAAAAACCTATGTAAGAGATGACTGGGATTTCTTACGTAAAATTCCAACTGAATTCGCTGAACATTCTTCCCTTTATTCGTATGATGTAACAAGTCTCTATACGAGCATACCACACGAACTCGGATTACAAGCACTCGATTTTTGGATTGAAAACAGGAGAAACCTTATCCCACAACGTTTCAGCAAATCTTTTGTAATTGAATCGGCAAAGTTTGTTCTGGAAAATAATAATTTCATTTTTGATGAAGTCTTGTATAAACAATTGAAAGGAACCGCAATGGGAACAAAATTCGCACCGTCGTACGCATGCCTAACAGTTGGGTACCTAGAAGAAACACGACTTTTTCCGCTCGTCTTACCAAAATATTTTGATGGTGAACTTTGTAAATACATAGAAGAAAATTACTTTAGATGTATGGACGATGGCTTTTTAGCCTTACCAACAGAAATCGATCCCTCGTTAATGAAATTAGCTCTAAATGAACTTCACCCAGCCATACAATTCACGATGGAAACTGGAAATAAGAAAGCAGAAAACATCGAATCGTTGAATTTCTTAGACATAGAAATCATTTTACGAGAGGGCAAATTCGTTACCACCGATATATATTATAAAGAAACTAATCCACACGACTACCTCAACTTTCACAGCGCCCACCCTTCCCACATCAAACAAACGATCCCGTTCAATTTAGCAAAGAGAATTATAGTATTTGTTTCTGACTCTGAACGCATAAAATTCCGTCTTAAAGAACTCGAGAACTGGCTTCTACGCTGTGATTATCCGAAAGATTTGATAAAACAGGCTTTCCACAGGGCAAAAGTTCAAGGACCCGCTCTCTTCAAAGAGAAAAACGTCATCCCACTCGTCACCACTTATTATCCCAACCTGAGTTACACACACGTCATCAAAACAGTATCCACATTAATCAACGGCATTACAGATCCATCGACAAAAGAGAAATTCCAGAACACCAAACCAATCTTAGCTTTGAAACAGCCGCCAAACCTTACATCACTTCTTACCAAAGCAAAATTCATCTCTCAACACTACCCCGTAGTTATACCAACACCAGGAATCATCTTATGCAACAGAAAGAACTGTAAACTTTGCCGACTATATCTCCAACCGGTTTCTTCTTTTAAAACAGCAAATGGAACAACATGGCAAATCAAACGCCAAATCTCATGCCATAGCATAAACGTCGTTTATTTTTTATCCTGCAATTCATGCGAAGGAACTACTAATACAGGGTGTCCCAAAAAAATTGTGCCCTGTTTGTCCGAAGATTGCGACAAAACAGCAAAAGATTCTCGACAAACTTGTGCATTATGGTGCTCTTCAGATGTTCAATTAAAGTTTGCAACCATCCGCATAAAAATCCGTTGAAAAATGATGGACCTATGACCTTCAGGAGACCAAATTTGCCTGATCACTGAAACCAGCGGTCGGCCATTTTGTCTTACTCGTTTGCAGCGATAAATAGCTTTATGGAATGAAAATGAAACAGCAGCCTCCAATTTCATAGCTCTCGTGTAAGTTCCGATAATCCTCAGAGAGTTCCAATATTTCTGACCTCACAGAAATTATTTCTTTCCTCACGTGAAGACACTTATCACTGCAAAATGGTAAGGCAAAATGGCCGACTGCTGGTTTCTGTCGTCAGGCAAAATTGGTCTTCTGAAAGTCGTAGCTCCATCATTTTTCAACGGATTTTTACTGGGATGGTGGCAAAATTTAATTGAACATCAGAAAGAGCACCATCATGCAAAAGTTTGGCGAGAATCTTTTGCCATTTTTTCGCAATCTTCAGACAAACGGGGCACAATTTTTTTGGGACACCCTGTAGTACCACTTACATCGGTCAAACCATAAATTTACGAAACAGAATGAACAATCATATTTCCGAATGCAGAGCTGGTAAATCGTCATGCAATTTTCCAAAGCACGTTTTTGAATGCGGAAAGGCGAATAATTCGCTCAAAGAGCCTTTTTTCAAAGTTTTTGTTTTTATGACAATTACAGACCCTAAACTTTTATTGCACTACGAAAGCAAGCTTTTCAAAGCTGGACATGCCACCCTAAACTCATAGCTCATCATTTCAACGTGATTTCATAATTCGCCACAGGACATCAAATTTAATCTTTGACACATACCAATGTCAAATAGTCAGACTACAATTTATATACATACAGTTTCTTTATCGTTTTAGTTAGTCACACTCTGATGATAACATAAGATTGAAAGGCCTCAGTGTGCTAAGAAAAGTTTCCGTTTTTTGCATCTGCCTCTTATAGTATCTATCTTTAAGTAAACAAATTTTACCAATATATAGATAGATATATAGACATATAGACATATAGATAGGTATAGTACCAGGAATCAGGAATGTTGTAACAATAGGCATTATTTATGAAGATAATCGAAACAACCAGCGAAGCATTTGAGATATTTATAGGCATTGTTAATGTGTACAATGAAAACAATTCAGAGATCTTTTGGGCTAACAATCAAATTTGGCGTAGTTGCCAACTGACATTTCCTCGTTAAGGCTAATTACTTCTTGCTCCTAACATTAATCGAGCTGCCAACTCGTTACAAGGCAATTTTCAAAATTTGACCTCTTTGACCTGGCACACTGCCCTTACTGTTTGAAATCTTCGATATAGATAGCTGTTGCCAAGGGAGCCAACAAACCCATATAATACTATCAAGAAACAAGTGTGGCACTGTTATAGTGGCAGCTCTTGTCAGGACAAAGTAAACAATTTGCCAATACAATATTGTCGGCCATCCTTCAGTTTTTATCAGAGCAGTAGGAAGCATCTTAAACTTGGAGGGGCATGGCAATTTAAGGGCACTTTTTTCATAAGAAGGGCATTTTAATATACATCAGATTTTCGACGGGAAAAATGTTACATATAGGAGAAAATAGTATGAATGCTGATAGATATACGATTTCCTTCGCACTGAAACAAAATGAGAAGCAAACATAGCCAAATCAAGACGTAAATACTAACATAATTAAACTACTTTCTGTCCGCATTAGTCTTTAAGAGGGGCACATCCAGAGACAAAAATTACACCTTTTGGTTTGTTGCAAAATCTTGGGGAGCACGTACCCCCTGTGTCCCACTAGTTTCTACGTCTCTGGACTCTGGCTACATCTAATGTAATAGATCTGATGCATATAACGAAATCTGATCTGCTTCATCAAGTGGGCTCGTTATTAGGCTACATCCATTTCGATATGAACTAAATCACGCATTGCAATTGCAAATAGATATTCTATTACTTTGAAGCAAGCTATGTGCATGATCTCATTCTTCATTATGTTTGAAGAATGAAAACATTATGCAGGGGCTTTTGAGCAAACCGGAAGGAATACACCTAGACATATAGGTACATAGGAATCAGGAATGTTGTAACAATGGACATTATTTGTGCATACAATCGAAACAATCAGCGAAGCATCTGAGATATTTATAGCACTGTTAATGTATACAATCAAAACAATTCCTATATATTTGGGCCAACAATCACTTTTGGCATAGATGCAAGTTCACATTTCCTCATTACGGCTAATTACTACTTGCTCCTAACATTAATCCAGCTGCCAACTCATTACAAGGCAATCTTCAAAATTTGACCTCTTTGACCTGGCACACTGCCCTTACTGTTTGAAATCTTCAATATCAGTAACTGTTAGCAAGGGAACCTACCAACCCATAAAATACTATCAAGAAACAAGTGTGGCACTGTTGTAGTGGCAATTCTTGTCTGGATAAAGTAAACACATTGTCAATATCGTCGGCTATCCTAAGTTTCACTCAGAGCAGAAGGAAGCATCTTAAACTTGGAGGGGCACGGCATTTCAGTGGCACTTTTTTTTCGTAAGAGAGGCACTTTACTATACACTAGATTTTTGAAGGTAAGAATGTGATATGTAGAAGAAAATAGTGTGAATGCTGAGAGATATCCGATTTCCTTCACAATGAACAAAGTGAGAAGTAAGCATAACTAAATCATGAAGTAAATAATAACAAAATTAAACGACTTCCTGTCCGCATCGGTCTTCCACCGGTCTCCAAAAGGGGCACATCCTGAAACAATAAGGGCACTTTTTGGTTTGTTGCAAAATTTGTGAGGGCACGCTCCCCCAGTGCCCCCGGTTCCTACATCTCTGGTTTCGCTATATCTAATGTAATAGTTCTGATGCATATCAAGAAATCTGGACTGCTTCACCAAGTGGGCTTTCTATTGGGATACTGCTATTTCGATATGAACTAAATCGTGCATTGAACAGTTGCAATTGCAAATAAATATTCTATCATTTCAAGGCAAGCTACGTGCATGATCTCATTCTTCAAACATGGCTAATGGGGGCCTTTAATTATGTTTGAAGAATGAAAACATTATGGAGGGGCTTTTGTACCAACCGGAAGGAATACACCTATATATATGTATAGTATCAGAAAATCAGGAATGTTGTAACAATAGGCATTATTTACGAAGATAATCGAAACAATCAGCGAAGCATTTGAGATATTTATTGGCATTGTTAATGTGTACAATGAAAACAATTCAGAGATCTTTTGGGCTAAAAATCAAATTTGGCATAGTTGCCAACTGACATTTCCTCGTTAAGGCTAATTACTTCTTGCTCTTAACATTAATCAAGCTGCCAACTCGTTACAAGGCAATTTTCAAAATTTGACCTCTTTGACCTGGCACACTGCCCTTACTGTTTGAAATCTTCGATATAGATAGCTGTTGCCAAGGGAACCAACAAACCCATATAATAATATCAAGAAACAAGTGGGGCACTGTTATAGTGGCAGCTCTTGTCAGGATAAAGTAAACAATTTGCCAATACAATATTATAGGCCATCCTTCAGTTTTTATCAGAGCAGTAGGAAGCATCTTAAACTTGGAGGGGCATGGCAATTTAAGGGCACTTTTTTCATAAGAAGGGCATTTTAATATACATCAGATTTTCGACGGGAAAACTGTTATATATATAGAAGAAAATAGTATGAATGCTGATAGATATACAATTTCCTTCGCAATGAAACAAAATGAGAAGTAAACATAACCAAATCAAGAAGTAAATAATAACATAATCAAATTACTTTCTGTCCGCATTAGTCTTTAAAAGGGGCACATCCTGAGACAAAAATTACACCTTTTGGTTTGTTGCAATATCTTACCCATGTGTCCCACTAGTTCCTATGTCTCTGGACTCTCGCTACATCTAATGTAATAGTTCTGATGCATATAAAGAAATCTGATCTGCTTAATCAGGTGGGCTTGTTATTAGGCTATATCCATTAGACTGATTACGATTGAGTCCTAGTAATCGCTATCACCCACCCACCCTACTCGCTCATACTAGGACTCATGGCTTCCCAGCCAAATGGCTGGCCCTATTTAGGCCGAGTACCACAGGAAGTTGTGTTACCAATCACAGAGCTTCATTTTGGTCACATGACCTAATTTCGTTGTCACATGATTTTTTTCTTGCCAATGATTGGTTCATTTTCAGTAGCTGCCAAAAAGAGGCTAGAAATGATATTTCCCGGACCACTGATTGACACAACCGAAAGATGGCGGCAACTAGTCGCAAAGCTGCGAGGCCGAAGCACTTCAGGGCTTAGGGGCGAAGGCTCTGCAACAACAATCGTCTTTCGTTCCTTGGTGAGCTCAATTTAATACTTGCAGCAGTTGCAATCATTGAAGAGAAGAGGAAGACTACATTCGTAAGAAAATGAGTTCAGTCTCGACAATGCCTTTGATCAGTTCAAAGCCGCGTTGACAGGGTCGAAACCCCTTCGCGCCATTTTTCTCTCTCACCCAGACCCAGGGCCGTCGCGAGGGAAGTCGAGGAAGGGGGGTGTAAACCTTGAATTTGCCGACAAGGGGCGTGGTTATTGGGCGTGGTTGTTGACATATGATATGACAGTCACCCTTTGAAACGTGATTGTCGAAAAAACTGGTGGCTGTCAGTTAATCTTTTGGCTAATCTTCTTGTAAAACTAAAAGGGTACCGACGTTAGATAGGGAACGTGCGAGCGAAGCGAGCAAACAATTTACGCATCTGCAACGGTTATACTAGGGTAATACTACCCTACATGAATGTAATCAAGAGACCTGGAGAATAGAATAGCTGAATTGGGGCTTCCCACATTTGGATGGACATTTGTCGGCAAATGCTGGCTTGAGGATCGAGCTTGATTTGCCGACAGCCATTTTTCCAGGGGGGGTGTCACACCCCCTACACCCCCCTATGGCGACGGCCCTGCCCAGACCTCAAATCAGACCGTTGTGAGCCGTTGTGGCGCCAAGTTTCGTCAGTATTCGTCATTTCTTCTCGTTCTGTTTTTACTACAATTTAAAAGTCAAGCAGAGGTAAATGCTTCTTGGGAGTTTTCAACATATTACAAGGTGATTCTGTTATGTTGAACGGGACGATAAAATGAATGTTCTGACATCGTTTGTTAAAGAGTTGTATGGGTGCCTGGATAAAATAATGCTCGGTTGGGCAACAAAGAATACATTGGCCAACAACAGGCCGGACATTAATATTTTGAAACAGTTCTCATGTTGAAATGTTTGATATTCAAACTTGAGAAAGCTTTCCAAATCTCAGCGAAGAAATCCAAAGCTGCCACGAACATCGAGCAAGTAAGTCAACAAACTGTACATTTCTAAACTCTTTTCAGAATTGAAATTGGTTTATGGCATTTTTGGCATCTTCATTTACTCTAGATTTAGCACTTCTCTGCACGTATTTTTCATAGAAAACTAGGAAGCCCCTAGGAAGTCGAGCAAGTACTGAAAGCTTCTTTAGTACCCAGAGTTTCTTACAAGTTTCTAAAAAGTTCCACAACAATTTTCCTATCTGTTCCCTCGACTCGGGAAAAACCTTTCAGAACAAAGTCCAATGTTTAGAAATCATTCAAGTGCCTTCCGAGTAATATTACACCGGTAAAAAGTGAAAATGAATTAGAAATAGGACAAGGATTTCCTTCATTAAGCAAAACAGTTTCTCGATTTACATTTTCTTTGCACAAGAGTTTCTTACACTTTTGGTGATTAAAGCAGTTAGATCAAAAATATGTAAAAAAAGGCGGGCCCACTTCGCTTTATGCATCACTAGATGCAGGTAGGCCACAAGTTAAGGTTTTGCTAATTTTGCTGCATATCCAAGGGCAGGGGACAACAATTTGTTGAATATCAAATAGTATGCATAGAATATTTCCTTGTCATATACCGGCCATTTGCTCAATTAAGTTTGTTTACTGACCTCTTTCCATGGTCAAATTTTACTGCTTTTTTCTCTCTAAATCCAAACATTTTTTTGTTTACATTTGCATCATAAGTTGACTTTTTATGATAATTGAAACACTACCTTGACTTCATGAGTTCATAGTTCAAAATCACACACAATTAGAAGTTTAGTTTAGCTGGGAGTTTGGCAATGCAATGAAATTTGAAAACAGTTAATTCCAAAGCATTCCAGGATTTTGTGCTGAGGTTTCTTGTTCTTGTGCAAAATATTTTAACCTAGTTTGACAAATTCAATTCCTGGCATCTTGATGCTTTTCAGTGTAAAAGCAAGCCTTACAGTGCCAAAGCAAGCTTTTCAGTGCTAAAGAAAGCTTTTCAGTGTACAAGCAAGCCTTTCAATGTAAAAGCAAACTTTGGATAAAAAGGATATTAGATAACAAAATTAATATGCAGTATTTGCTGCAGTATTTGATGAAAGCTTGACAAGAATCGAAAAATAGTTGATCTTAGGATAAAATGGGTAGAGCAAAATGTATTGATAACTTTCATGGAAAAAGAAAACTTAACTGACAAACTGTTCTCTATTCATAACTGTTGGAACTACTGTAATCCTCCTTGACCTTGCAAATGTTTAATTAACAGTTCAGTCTACTGTACTCCAACAATCAGCATTACTGATTTTATTCCCAGCCATTTCACCCCACGTACCCTACAAAGTGTAGTTTTTGTCAATCAAAATTGAAAATCATTTGGTTAAATGATAGCAGAAATATGTTGACAAGGAGTCACAGGTCCCCAGGGGGGTCACTGGAACTTTTTATATACGGGGAGGTCCATCCGATAATTATGGGTAAGACTTTACTTTGTAATCTGATATTTTTGGGTACCTGATTTAAAATTATATGTTTTAGATACTTATGGGTAGCTGATTTAAACAATATGGATTTTTGATACTTTTGGGTTCAACCAGATCAAAGACGGTTAGGATTTTTTTCAACATCCATAAAAATGAGGTTTTTGCGATCCATCCATACAGAAAAAACACATATACAAGGGTCATACACTCGGCAACATTTCACCTTTTCCCGCCAATTTCGCTGTCTCCATTTCGTTTCGTTCTAACAATTTTATCACAGGGAAACCACTGTTGGAACTTTTAAATTAATTTCAAAATATTTAGAATTGATTGAAAATGTTTTCAATTCATTGGGACTTAAAAAGGAACAATTATCCAGTAAACCAATAAAAAAATTTGTTCAAAAACATTCAACCATGTCAACAAACATTTTAAACCAAATAAATTAAATTTCAATTATTTCAATGAAGGCTTTCCTGTGATATTCTATCGAGGCTGATGCACTCACAACAACGATAATGGCAGACAGAAATTTAGAAGACAAATACGACCAGAGAAAGAACCAGCTTCTGTCTCACTGTGTGTGTGTGTCTTTTAAATTAAATCGAAAAAATTTTAGCTACTAAAGCAACTAGTCCAATTCGATTATTTAAATACCTACAAATTAATGAATATTTTAGATAAACTATATGCATGATTAATTGCGAAGGCATACATTGCATCTGCAGGTGGCCCCATCCCAGCTCTTGATTAGCCTTTTGAATTGGACCAGATTTTCTGCTGATTTTATATCATCTGGCAGACGATTCCAGATCTGTGGCCCAAAAGACCTGAGACTATTTGAACCGAACGTTGTTTGGTTGGGCCTATAGTGCTGCAAATCATTTTGACGACGTGAAGGTCGATTGGAGGTTCTTGTTTCGAAAATATTTTGCACGAATGCAGGATTTAGCTGGTTTACAGTTTTGAAAATCTCAATGCAGAGGTATCTTAGCCTATTTACATGCATTGTGCATTTTTCTGATTTGCAAAGTAGTTCTTCATAAGAAGAATTATAGTCATCATAAAGAAAACGAAGGGCTCTCTCCTGTATTTTTTCTATCTTATCCATAGATCTAGAGGATGAGAAAAACCATACTAAAGGGCAGTAGTTAAAGTTAGAAAAGACAAAGCTTTGGACAAGTACCTTTTTCTCCGCAAAGCCAAGAAATGATTTCAGTCGTGTCAGTACATTTAGCTGGGTAGCTGCTTTTTTGCAAAGATCAGATATGTGGAGGTCAAAGTTTAGTTTATGGTCGAGATTTACACCAAGCAACTTTACTGAAGCTTCAGATTTGATCTTTTTCCCTTGAATAGAAATACTATGCCCAGTGGTGTCCGATTGATCTTTTTTAACGAGAAGTGCGTGGAATTTTTCTGGGTTAGCAATCATTTCATTTCGATCGAGCCATGTGAGAGCAATGCATGCCTCCTTTTCTAACACGTCAATTAGTTGTGGGAGACTATTGGAAAAATAAGTTAAAGTATTATCATCTGCGTAATTGACAAGAGATGCTTCTTTGATGAAATGAAACAGGTCATTGATATAGAAGTTGAAAAGAATAGGGCCTAAGACGGATCCTTGAGGAACCCCTGATAAAACAGATTGATAGTTGCTGTAAACATTGTTTATTCGAACCGATTGTTTGCGCCGTTTTAAATAGGAATAAATAAAGACCAGATAATTTTCATCGAAACCATATGCATAGAGTTTTGCTATAAGCAAATCATGCGGGATACAGTCGAAAGCTTTCGATAAATCCATCAATATTGCTCCAACAGTGTAATCATTATCCAGTTTGGTCTTCCAATCTTCAAGCATTCTAATTAGAACATGCTGCGTACCGTAAGCCTTCCTGTAGGCTGCAATGAATACCGAAAGCGTTTTCTCGAGGAATGGACTTATTTGATCTTTAAAGATCTTTTCGTACATTTTAGAGAAAGTGTTAAGTATGCTTACGGGGCGAAAATTTTTTTCCACTGTTCGAATCGGTTCACCTTTGTCGAGAGGGATGACTGCAGCTTGTTTTGCGCATTCTGGAAATGTACTGTTGCGAATGCTAATGTTTATTGCTATTGTTAATGGGATGGACAGCTCCCTCGCAGCTAAATGGACAAGTTTAGGGGGTATTTTATCTTCACCGGTTGATTTCTTATCATTTATCGCTCTTAAAAGTCGGAAAACTTCTTCCGTTGAAGCTTCATGAAAAGAAAACGTGTTAAATGAATTTTCTGGACTTTGAATAATTGCTAGAACACTTGGGTGGTTGTGGTATTTTTCAAGAATCAGTCTAACTATACATCGATCGTCTAACAAGGGTACTTTTTCAGCAATGCTGGAGGGTTTCTTCCCCGAGGATTTTTCAACGATATTAATGTAATGGTCATTAAAAACTTCAACATGTTCTTTATCATCGGTTATAATTTTGTCCTCTTTGACTAAGGTGATGTCATTACCGTGTAGCCCCCCCTTTATTGGAAAGAAAAGGTTTGACGAGGTTCCAAAAATCTTGATTTGAAACCAACCCATTGCTTGTTGCATTCTTAAAATGATTTCTAATCGCTTTCTTCCTTAGTGAGACGCATTTATTCCGCTGCTTTTTAAACTTGATTTTATTTTCCTTTGAAGGATGCCTTTTAAGTTTCTTTTGAAGTCTAGATCGAGTATAAATTCCTTTCCTTAGATCTCGATTCATAAATGGAGCAGTATTCCCTCGAAGGATCTTAGTTTTCAAAGGTGCATGTTTGTCTGTTAGCGCACGAAAAGTTTTCGTAATGTGTTCATATGCATCATCTGCACTTTGATGATCAATTGCAAAATTTGCCTTTCTGACATCAGACAAAAATTCATTTTCAACAAAATTTTTATAGCATCGATACGTTATACGTTTTGCCTTGAGGCGCGGTATCTGAGCTTTCAAAAGAGTAACCATGAGCCCATGATAATCACTCAGTCCTGTTTCAAATACACATGTTTTTTGGAATAGTGTAGGTCGATTTGTTAGAAACACATCAATAGAAGACGCATGATTTTTGGTGAAACAGGTCTTCTCCTTTACCAAATTGTGTAGGCCCATGACATCTGAAAAAGATTTTAACTTGTTATGACCTGGATGTTGCTCATTTTGGGTGTCCACGTTAAAATCTCCCAAAACTATAATGTTGTCGTACTTCTCTAGGGCAGAATTCACGGAATTTGATAATTCGTTGAAAAAATTATTCAAGTTTGCAGAATCAGGGGGTCGGTAGACTGCAAAAATCATCCACCTTTTTTTGCTGATGGTAAGTTCCGAACATATCGATTCGACATTCTGTGTTTCGTATGCAGTTATGCGATTACATACCACCCCTTTTCTCACGTATTGCATAAGGCCCCCTCCAAACTCATTCCTATCGCGACGCATTGGATATTGATAGTTATTCATTAAAAATAACTCTGTTTTAAAGTCTTTGTTCAATTTTGTCTCCTCGATCACCAAAACGTCTGGTAAGCAACGCTCTACCACTTCTCTAAGGTCAACTATTTTATATCTTAGGCTGTTAATGTTCAAAAAGCCAAGAAGGGGATTATTATGATATTTTGTACTGAGCTGAAAAAGCCTGTTTATATCGTCATCACTTTCACCGTCAGATATGGGTGGAGTAGAATCATTATCATCTGCACTAGGTTCGCATGCATTGCTAGATTGGATAGTCATTTGGCCTTCAGAACGCAGAGTCGAATTGATATGTCCAGTTAGGCTACAATTAATTATAGCATCAAACCCTATATGAACTACACTACGGTCAGTTGAAATGGGTGCGTGTACGGTGGTTTCAATGTTAAGTGTCTGCTGTCCTGAATCTATAAGTCATACACCATTTAAAAAATTAATAAAGTTCCCGGTTAAACTATTATTACCTTGGAAGTTTAGATGAAGTCCCCATTTATCAAGGTGTCTGCTTTCAATGTTATCGTGCTCGATAAAACTTATATTACATTCAGAGAGGCCTACTTTAACCAATTCATTTACCTTTCTTCGTTTCATCTCAAGTTCATATGAATCTGTCCTTCTTATGATACTTGAAACTGCGACGTCTTTCAATTGTTTCTTCGTTTCAGTAGCCAGTTCAATCAGCTTGTTTGCTGTTTCTTCGGGGCTCTTTAATCTCAAGTTGTTTGTTCCGCATAAGATTATTATTCCATCTGGCTTGTCGTCTATTGCTGGCTTGATATAAGATCTCAATTGGTCGATCGTGGCACCAGGGAAAGTTTTGATCGATGTTTTGGCATGTGAAACCTCAGCATTGATATCTTGTCTCCTAATCTTTTTAACCATCGAGTCACCCAAAATTGAAAAAGCTGGTTTTCTTGTGCTCCTGCTGCTCATTTTCTGCGGAAACCCCTGAGATTCTCTTTCTATTGCCAGGTTTTCTTTTGCAGTCTCTAGAAGTTTGGAAAAAGGAAACTCCCTTCCATTCAAATTTCTTCCCCAAGAGCCTTCTCTCTGAACTTTAGACTTTGTACTTTGCACTTTCCACTCACCATCTGCTACATCATGTGTATACCTTGATTGTATTTCATTTGAATTGTCTTGATCCCGTTGGGATGTTGAACTTTGTTTTGGAATATTTTTGTTTGGAGCTTTGTGTTGGAAACTTGACATTTGGTCTGAGGAAACCTGAGAAAACCCCTGAGATTCTCTTTCTGTTGCCAGGTTTTCTAAGCAACTAAATCTGTTTGCAGTGTCTAGAGGTTTGGAAAAAGGAAACTCCCTACCATTCAAATTTCTTCCCCAAGAGCGGTCTCTCTGAACTCTAGACTTTGTACTTTGTACCTTCCACTCACCATCAGCTACATTATGTGTATACCTTGATTGTATTTCGTTTGAATTGGCTTGATCCCGTTGGGCTGTTGAACTATCTTTTGGAAAATTTTGATTTGGAGCTTTGTGTTGGAAACTTGAGATTTGGTCACGTGGTCTAAAAGCTACATCAACGATGCTGTGTGACTGTTGCAATTTTTTATTTTCAAACTTTAGGCCTATATTTTCATCACGTAGTGATTTGTTTTCCTGCTCAAGTTGACTAATTCTTGCAAAAAATATATTAAAATCGACTGTGCTTGTTTTTTGGTTTTTTGGGGGATTTTCTTGACTTTTTTTGGTAATTTCATCCACACGCCCCTCAATTTTTGTTAGTCGGTCTAAAATGCATGCGAGAGTTTCTTGATTTGTTGAGTTTTCTTTGTTTTGGTATCTATTTTTAAAATCCATATATATTTGATTGAAACATTTTCTTGGTGAACTTTCCATATTCCAAATACCGCCAGTTTCAGCTTCAGCTTCATCCGAAATAGACGAATCACTACTCTGTTCGTCACACAATAAATTTCCTTCCTTCCCTTCATGCATGGAGGCAATCTCCAAGATTTCATCTCGATATTGCTTGACCTTTTCTTCGTCTGCTGATATTCTGCTTTTTGAAGCCTCAAATTCATCATTAGATTCAGATTGTATTCTCAGTGATTCCCGTCCAGCATAAGGTACATCTTTTATTTTTCCGCATTTCAACATATAATTTGGTGACGTCTGGACCACGCCTTGGTTTAGGCCATGCATCTTTTCAATCGCTTTGCAAACTTTACTGCAGTCAGCCCGTTGATTCTTCTCGCGTATCTTTGTTATTTCTGTTTTAATTATATTCACCAAATCATCCTCTCCTAATATGATTCCACTTTCTGTCTCATATTCGCCGGATTCTGTAGCTTTGGCCATCTCAAAATCTTCCGTCTTCCACGTTGCGACTGATGGAGTGCGAAAATGTAGCACCAAAGTTGGTGGATTGATGATTCTATTGATATTAGAATAGATAGTAATAGATTGCACTGTGAGATCAATTGAATGGCTCTGGGGACTTTGGATTGGAGGACTTTTTGTTGATCTAGGCCTAGCCCCCTACTACACAAGGCGGTCCTTCTTGGCCTGGTTTCGAGTTTCACCTACCACCCCAAATATGGGAGCAGCATTGGAACACTGGGTGCAGTTGTGATGAATAAAGGGTGCGTAGTTGGGGGGGGTGTGAATTACTGTCAAGGTGCAAAGAGGAATCCAAGTTTTGTGTGAGGAACATTGATTTTTTGAGTTTGGCTCCTATAAGCAGTTAATAAAATTCTGTCACCAAGAAAAACCAAGAATCCTAAGAAGCGAGGAACAAGGTAACAAAACATAGCAAAATAGCAGTATTTGCCAACAAAAATTATTCTGTCCCCCAAAATTGGATATCCCTTTCATAGCAACAGTAGCTCCAGGTCAGTTTGACTTGTACGTAGTACTGTAAGCCATGTTAGTGAGGAGTAACCCATGATGGAGTAGCCATGGGTTACTCCATGGGTTTCCTTGGTTTCTGTCAATTATTGGTTCAATCTTGGAGTCACAAAGTGGGTTCAACAGTAGCTCAGGTCAGTTTGACTTGTACGTAGTAAGCCATGTTAGTGAGGAGTAACCCATGATGGAGTAGCCATGGGTTACTCCATGGGTTTCCTTGGTTTCTGTCAATTATTGGTTCAATCTTGCAGTCACAAAGTGAGTTTTGTGACATGATTCTGGTAGTTTATTTATTAGTTTGCCACCTCTTCAGCACCTACTTTGAGTAAATATTTTCCATCAGTTGCTACACAGAAGAATGCACAGTGGATCTGCATGCTATTGTGTATCTGTCTCCCAAGACCTAGTGTGTCATGAAATAGATGCTGTTTAAACTAAGCAAGATTTTGTATTTTTGATATTTTTGGGTCTCATCAAAAATTTTTAGTTGATATTTTTGGGTCTGTGAAATTTTATTTGATACTTTTAGGTGAATTTAGGAAACTGCGGATGGACCCCCCCCGTATATAACAAGTTCAAGTGACCCCCCTGGGCACAGGTCAATATGCAAGAAAAACAAAATGTTCTAAAATTCACTAAGTGTCAATTCCTTTCACAATAAAATAAAGTACATATTGAAAACATTCTAAATCCTAGATTGCACATATCAAAATGCAAAATTGTTGATGTTACAGTCTCTGTCTTTGTTCCTGCCGCTTAGGCAAACAACAGTTGTTTGCAGTAAGATTTTGAAGATAATGAATTTTCTGCTTTCTCCATCATGGATCAAAACTATAGGATAGGATTATTTGTTTCACTGATGCAGTTTATTTTCTGTTATGTGCCTGGAATTTGATCTGTTGATAAAAAAAGATATGCAATGAAAGAAAACTTCATATGAAAGAATAAAAAACTAAATTTACCAGTAGAAATTCTGTTTCTTTAATTCCGTTAGCCCTCCCGTCAACAATGAAATCTCATACTTTCGATTATTCATGATGGGTGACTCAATTTTTTGCTCATACCTTTCTTTGACAGTTATTTTGAAAGGTCTTCTCATCTGCTGCAATAGTAAATTTCTTGACATGAGCGGACCAAAGCTAGATCAAGTCAGTTTGACAGCGAGAACACAAACTGCTTAAAAACGTAGCGAAAATGTTTTGCCAGGTTTTGCCACAAGAGTAGGTCATATGTATATAAACATTTTCTCATTACCGAGACCTGGGTTGTCTATGTCTATACTATATAAATGCCAACATTTTGATCAGATCATGGCAGAACGATATCAACCTAGCTGTGTTATTGCCATTTAATGTATTCCTAAACAAATTGTAGGACCCAAAAAGAACTTTATCTTACCTTTTTTCATCAAGATCACTCCCTGAAAATGTGCAGTACCGACTTGATGAAGAATCGCGATGGCGGTTGCTGGGCAACTGTTGTTGCTGTTGATGCTCTGCGCTGTTCCGTAATTTAGCACTGTTCAATTCTGAAAGCGAGGCAAATCCTTTACAGGGCCAGCCATTTGGCTGGGAAGCCATGAGTCCTAGTATGAGCGAGTAGGGTGGGTGGGTGGTAGCGATTACTAGGACTCAATCGTAATCAGTCTATATATCCATTTCGATATGAACTAAATCGTGCATTGCAATTGCAAATAGATATTCTATTACTTTGAGGCAAGCTATGTGCATGATCTCATTCTTCAAACATGGCTAATGGGGGCCTTTAATTATGTTTGAAGAATGAAAACATTATGGAGGGGCTTTTGCTCCAACCGGAATGAATACACCTACCTATATACCTATATATATAGAGAGATAGGAATCAGGAATGTTGTAACAATAGGCATTATTTATCCACACAATCGAAACAATCAGCGAAGCATCTGAGATATTTACAGGCAGTGTTAATGTATACAATCAAAACAATTCAGATATATTAGGGCTAACAATCAAATTTGGCGTGTTTGCCAATTGACATTTCCTCATTATGGCTAATTGACTACTTGCTCCTAGCATTTATCGAGGTGCCAACTCATTACAAGGCAATCTTCAACATTTGACCTATTTGACCTGCCACACTGCAATTACTGTTCTAAAAATCTTCAATATCGATAATTGTTAACAAGGGAACCAAGCAACCAATGTAATACTATATCAAGGAACAAGTGTGGCACTGTTATACTGGTAACTTTTGTCAGGATAAAGTAGCAAATTTGTCAATATTGTCGGCTATCCTTTAGTTTCACTCAGGGCACTTAAGCATCTTAAACTCGGAGGGGCGCATGGCATTTCAATAGCCCTTTTTTCGCAAGAAGGGTATCTTAATATACGTCAGATTTTTGGTGGTAAAAATGTGATACATAGAATATGGTATGAATGCTGATAGATATCAGATTTCTTCACAATGAAACAGTGAGAAGTAAATATAACTAAATCACGAAGTAAATGATAACATAATCAAAGTACTTTCTGTTGGCATTGGTCTTTAAAAGGGGCATATCCTGAGACAAAAGGGTGACCTTTTGGTTTGTTGCCAAATCTTGGGGGCATGTGGCCCTAGTTCCGCCCGGTTCCCTACGTCTTTGGACTCTCGCTACATCTAATGTAATAGTTCTGATGCATATCAAGAATTTGGTCTGCTTCATCAACTGGGCTCGTTATTAGGCTACAGCCATTTCGATATAAACTAAATCGTGCATTGCAATTGCAAGTAGATATTCTATTACTTTGAGGCAAGTTATGTGCATGATCTCATTCTTCAAACATGGCTAATAGGGGCCTTTAATTCTCCAACCGGAAGGAGTAGACCTACCTACCTATATAGAGACATAGGAATCAGGAATGTTGTAACAATAGGTATTATTCGTACACACAATTGAAACAATAAATGAAGCATCTGAGATATTTACAGGCAGTGTTAATGTATACAATGAAAACAATTCAGAACTATTTGGGCTAACAATGAAATTTGGCGTAGTTGCCAATTGATATTTCCTCATTAAGGCAAATTACTACTTGCTCCTAATATTAATCCAGCTGCCAACTCATTACAAGGCAATCTTCAAAATCTGACCTCTTTGACCTGGCACACTGCCCTTACTATTTGAAAAATCTTCAGGAACAAGTATGGCACTGTTATAGTGGCAACTCTTATCAGGATAAAGTAAATAATTTGTCAATATTGTCGGCTATCCTTTAGTTTCACTTAGGGCAGTAGGAAGAATCTTAAACTTGGAGGGCACGGCATTTCAATGGCACTTTTTCGTAAGAAGAGCACTTTAATATACAGCAGATTTTTGACGGTAAAACTGTGATACATAAAAGAAAATAGTATGGATGCTGATAGATATCCAATTTCCTTCACAATGAAACAAGGTAAGAAGTAAACATAACTAAATCATAAAGTTAATATTAACATAATTCAACTACTTTCTGTCCGCATTGGTCTTTAAAAGGGGCACATCCTGAGACGAAAAGGGCACCTTTTGGTTTGCTGCAAAATCTTGGCCAGCACGTGCCCCCAGTGCTCCCGGTTCCCTACGTCTTTGGACTCTCGCTACATCTAATGTAATCGATCTGATGCATATTAAGAAATCTGATCTGCTTCATCAAGTGGGTTCGTTATTAGGCTACAGCCGTTTTGATATAAATTAAATCGTGCAGTGCAATTGCAAATAGATATTGTATTACTTTGAGGCAAGCATTGAGCATGATCTCATTCTTCAAAAATGGCTAATGGGGGCCTTTAATTTGGTAGTGCAATGAAAATAGATTTGGATAACTCATCTTCGAAACCTTCCTGCGTCATACACTTGTTTGTGAAATCTGCCTGAAATAGCATATATAAAAGTGGGACCAGCTATAAAATTGTAGTTGCTGTTGCTAAGTGCAAAATAATGTTGATTTGAGAAGCAGGAAAAGGATTTTCATGGCAAAGAATCCCATCTTAGGAAATTTACGCAAGAACACAGGCATGTAATGACATTCTAAAACGTATTCAAGAAGCTTACAGTTATCTCTTTTCTTTGTGGCCTCGTGTTCATCTCGTGGGGGGGGGGGGGGGTAATGGAATATACAATTACGCTACAGATGGCGGCGAGGAACTTTTACCAAGATGCATTGCGTTCGAATGACGAATCTTTAACGATTATACACTGATCTAAAAAAAGACTGGATCGAGCTTCTATTGTTCAGATAATAAAGCCAGCAGAAATCCACGGCCGCCATATTGGTAGGTCCCACTTCCGATCTCAGATCAGTGATTACGGTGTAAAGCCTTAGAAACAACAGAGGAACCCTCGTTCATTCTGGGGGACTTTGAAAGATTTTTTAGGTTTGTACACTTTATTTTGCACGTTATGTTATTGTGTATTCCTTTGCATTGTTTTATTTATTAAGCTATTTTCAGGGTAGAATATAGATATTTGCTGCGACATATTTCTGCAGTGTGTGGGTGGGCAGACAGGCAGATAGGCGAGTCGTATTTCCCTGGGTCGTAGAAGGATCTCAAGATATTTTCTAGATTTATAATGGTTGCGAGGATCATTTCTTCTCCAAAGTAATGCAACGCTTGGTATTATTCTATTTATAAAGGGCAGACAGAGGAAATTGAGTTTTCCCCATCAGCGAGTATCGTAGAGATAAAGGGCCTAACAAAATGAAATGCCTGCCTGCATGAATATCAACTTTGCCCTCTTGACTGTCAAGTTTCTTCTCTCTACGGACTGTGGGTGGCCCAACAAAACTCCATTAGATTAGAGAAATTTATTTCGATTAAAGACCATAAGACTGTTGCTTTGATGATGAAAGATAATTGAAGCCTTGCCTCCTCTCCTCAACTTTGATAATAGTATTACAAAGTAAAAGTTTCTTATACTTGGATGCAGTCTGATTCAGTTTGTTTGAACCTTTTCTAAGGACTTCACACTTAACATTTATTCTGCCATCAGGTCATATTGTATTCCTTCAAAATTTTTCAAACATTGATACAGTACAGTATATACCAAAGATAGATACATCTATTTCAAATTAATGTCAGCTGCATTTCTTTTCCAGGCAAATGCGACAGTCCAAGAACCAATAGAACCATGGATTCCAGTTTTATCCCTTGCAGACAAATAGTTGCCTCCTGCTTTGTTTTTCAAGCAAGAAATACATGTGATGGCATGCAAATTATCACTGAGTGATTTACAAAACCCAAGTTAACGTTGTTGGCATTTTGCATTTGTCTGATAATTTGCGGAGATAATTTCAAATGCTGCTATAACGTACTCCATTGAAATTGTTGGAATGGTCTTCAATTGTTTGGAAATAGTAACTGACTACATTGCCACAAATGGATTCTATGAATTTAAACATAAAATCAAACTGCTGAAATGACATTACTTGCATGTTGCTCACACATTTTTTTCTTTCTTACGGAATTTAAGCGGAAGATAAAAAAGCATCATTTTAGGAATTGCAACTGTAGATTGCGTAAGAGATTTGTAAATAATTTAGGATTTGTATAGATATTCATTTATTTGTACAGTTAAGATGTAAATAGGATTCTTTAATTTCGAATTTTCGTTTCAGTTAATGGTTAGCTTTAATTAGCTTTAAGTAGCTATCTGGAAGCCAACCGTAAATAAATAAATTATTGCTATTATTATTATTTAGATGCAAAGCTAATAATTCAAAACTATCGCTGAAAAGTCAATGGTTCACAAATAAGAGTCGTTCCAGAGAAGGCAACATCAAAGAAACTTAGAAAACTATGAACCAAGTAATTAATGAGAGATCCAAAACTACTAAACTAAGGCTCTCAAAGAAGGTGATGAGACCATTACCGACACTATATCCATCGCTGATACTATCAACAGATTCTTTTGTGACGTAGGAAAAAGGCTGTACCGTATTAGCCTCGTTATTAGGTTTGAAGTCCTGTTGACAAACTCAGCCTACTTAGGCCCATTTGTATTTTGCTTAATGCTGACGTTGCATGAGCATGACACAGGTGCTAGGACAGGTAGGTCCTTACTGTGAAGGGAAGGAGGACTGGGCTTGTTATGTGGAAAGGTTGGAGCAGTTTTTCATTGCGAATGATATTACTGATGCACCGAAGAAAAGGGCTGTGTTTTTTAGTGGAATTGGACCCTCAACATATTCGTTATTGAGAAATTTGATGAGTCCGGATGTTCCTTCAAGTAAAACGTATGATGAGCTGAAGGCTACATTATCTACTCATTTTAAACCAAAGACGTTGGTGATAGCAGAACGTGTTCGATTCTACAAGAGAAATCAACATGAAAATGAATCTATTTCAGATTATATTGTTGAGCTAAAGAAACTGGCAAGTACTTGTGACTTTGGAGAATTCCTGTCAATTGCATTGCGTGACCGGCTTGTTTGTGGTTTGCGTTCGGAGAGCATTCAGAGGAAGCTTTTAACAGCAATTGATCTTACCTTTGACAAGGCAGAGAAGATCACTGTTGCAAAGGAATTAGCACAAAGGAATGCAGTTGATTTACACCCATCAAGTTCAAATAGTGGAATAGGAGTTAACAAAGTTGAGCATCAGCATAAAAAGAGAGCAAAAGCAAGTGCTTCAGGGTCCTAACAAAGTACAGAGTGCTGGCGGTGGAAATTAAGCTTGATTGGAATCCAATCCAACAAAACTGGTTGATGGAAATTAAGCTTGATTGGAATCAGCTGTTTGTGGTAAATTATGGTGTAGCTGAGGAGATTTTGAAAAAGCACAAGTTTGTGTTTGATGGTCAGCATGGTGTTATGAAGGGGTTCAAAGCAGATTTACTTCTAAAGAATGATGCTAAGCCTGTTTTTAAGAAGACCCGTCCTGTTCCATTTTCTTTGAAGGAAGTTGTGGAGAAGGAACTTGAGCGTTTGACCAAAGATGGTATTATGACACCAGTGATGCATAGTGAGTGGGCTTCTCCAATAGTGGTGGTTCCAAAAACTGATGGTAGGGTCAGAATTTGTGGGGACTACAAAGTTTCAGTGAATCCAGTGTTAGATGTTGACCAGTACCCATTGCCTAACATTGAAGATATATTTGCAACACTTTCTGGAGGGGTTTACTTCAGCAAATTGGACTTGTCCAATGCATATCAACAGTTAGAGCTTGAAGAAGATGCTAAAAATGTCTTAACCATCAATACTCACAAGGGGTTATTCAGAATAAAGAGGTTAAATTTTGGTGTCTCTTGTGCCCCTGCCATATTTCAGTCTGTCATGGACAGGGCAGGGTGTTGTCTGGTGAGAAGAATGTTGTGTGTTATTTAGATGATATTTTGATCACAACCACGTCTGTTGAGGAGCACAAGAGACTCTTATCAGAGGTATGGCTGGAAAGACATCACATTAAGGCTCAATTCAGGATAGAAAAAGAAGGACTGCATCCAACTGAAGAGAAAGTAAGGGCCATCATTGATGCCCCTGCTCCAGCAAATGTTACAGAATTAAGATCCTAGCTTGGATTAATTAAATATTATGGAAGGTTCCAAAGACGTCTTGCCTCTATTTTAGGTCCTCTGCATTAGCTGTTAAGGAAGGATGTAACTTGGGAATGGTCAGAGGCATGTCAGAAAGCATTTGATGCTTGTAAAGTACAGCTAAGCAGTAGTAAGGTACTAGTGCATTATGATAAAGCTAAACCTCTAAAGCTGGACTGTGATGCCTCTAGTTATGGGGTAGGAGCTGTGCTATCACATGTGATGGAAGATCGTTCAGAAAGACCAATAGCATATGCTTCTAGAACATTAAGTTCAAGTGAAAGAAAGTATGCACAGTTAGAGAAAGAAGCCTTAGCAATGATTTTTGGGGTAAAGAAATTTCATAAGTATCTCTATGGGAGAACATTTACTTTGGTGACAGATCATAAACTGCTAACTTCTATTCTTGGTGCACAGTCTGGTATTCCAACACTAGCAGCAGCTAGATTGCAACGATGGACTTTGATCTTTGCAGCCTAACAATACAAATTGTTGTACAGAAAAATCTAGTGATCATGCAAATGCTGATGCACTTTCTAGATTACCAAGTGGTAATTCAAAGGAAGGAGAAGAGCCATCAGTGTGTCAAGTTAAGTATACTGATTCTTTGCCGATCTCAGCCAGAGATGTTCAGCAAGAAACAGGGAAAGATCAACTTTTCTCAAGGGTTCTTTCATTTGTTTTGAATGGATGGCCAGAAGTTTGTGACACTGAAGAATTAAGGCCATATTTCAATCGAACATGGGAACTATCAGCAGAACAGGGTTGTGTGTAGCCTGCGTGCAGACTCGGTCAGAAAAATTGAAAAGAAGGAGAGACTCGGTCAGAAAAATTGAAAAGAAGGAGATAAGTAGAGTCTGCGCAACTGAGCCACTTTTCTCGTTCACAGGTTCCCACGAATCAAGGAACCACATTTCATTGGTTTAGGGAAATTCAATCGTCTTTGTTAGTTTATAAAGTGACATTTTCAAAGAAAACAATGTTCTATATCTGGAATCAGGAAACGTTTGACAAAGCATTGACGCTATGAGTGCAATGAATCTACAGACGAGATTAAAAGCAGTCTGTTCCCTATTGTTCTGATCTTAGTTGTCTTAGTTACTGCTTTATTGGCCTTATTTATGCTGGGAGCTAAATTCGTGCATCACTGAGTTCCTGATTTCTGATTTCTTTGGATAAAGCAAATTAGCACAAGCTTCTGAAACATACAATAAAGATCTTTATCGATTTTATTTTCATTCATCGAAGGGGACAGTAGTTGAAAAAATGATGACGTCATTGAACAAGAAAAGTGGCTCAGTTGCGCAGACTCTACTTATTTCCTTCTTTTCAATTTTTCTGACAGAGTCTGCACGCAGGCTAGGTTGTGTGTTGTGGGGTACAAGGGTGATTATTCCACCAAAGTATAGAAATAGAATGCTCGAAGAGCTGCATGAAACACGCCAAGGTATTTGCCGTACCAAAGCATATGCAAGAAGCTATATCTGGTGGCCAAGTCTGGATTCACAGATATAAGAATATCTCAAAAGTTGTGAAAGCTGTCAGATGTTTTGAAATAAGCCAGCACATGCTCCATTGCACCCTTGGAAGTTTCCAGCAAGAGCCTGGCAAAGAATTCATATTGACAATGGAAAATTTGACAAAAAGATGCTTTTGATTGTCATAGATAGCTATTCCAAATGGATAGAGGTGCACGAGATGTTTAGTACCATCAGTAGCGCGATCATAGATAAGCTTAGGTACATGTTTGCAAGCTATGGATTGCCAGAGGAACTTGTTTCTGATAATGGTCCTCAGTTTGTGTCTGAAGAATTTGACATGTTCTTAAAGAAGAATGTAATAAAACACACTCCCATACCACCTTACCACCCTGCAAGTAATGGTGCTGCAGAACGAGCAGTGCAGACTGTACAGCAAGCTTTAAACAAGATGTGGCTAGATCATAAGAGAAATGATACTTCAATTACCTGGTCAAGAAGATTAGCTGATTTTCTATTGACTTACCGTTCCACGCCACACAGCGTCACAAAGCAAGCTCCATCAGAGTTATTCATGAAGAGATTATTGCGTACTCGTTTAAGTTTGGTAGAACCAAACTTAGCTGGTGCTGTAGAAGAGAAGCAGCATCAACAGATAAAGCATCATGACAAAAAGGGGGGGGGGTGAAAAGTCGTGAATTAAGAGTAAATCAATCAGTGCTTGTTAGAAATCACAAAAATAGCAAGGAGAGATGGATCCCAGGAATCATTGTTAGGAAAAAGGGACCTCTAACTTATTTGGTTAAATGTGGACAAAGAATATGGTTTGTGCATATAGAGCACGTCTTAAGTAGTGAGATTACACCAAAAGAGATAGCAGAGGAATTAACTTTTATTTCAGATGTGTTATCTCCAACTGAATTAGAGAAAACACACGATGAAAGAGTTATCGAGCATCAAGATTTGCCCAGTAAAGAGACTTCAGAGAAAGTAAAGTTACATATGGAGCCAGAAGTTCAGAAATCTACTGAGGTGAGAGTAGAAAAGACTCCTGAGGTGAATTTATCATCAGCAAAGACTCCTGAAAGACGCTATCCAACAAGGATTAGAAGACCTCCAAAGAAACTAGGACTCGAGTAGAAAAACTGGTAGAATCAAAAGCCATAATAATGCTTTTCTGACTGTTTCTAAGTGTTGGTAGTCCACCCAGCACTTGTAGTTGAGTTTGATATATTAGTTTGAATTACAGTGAAGAGTTTTAAGAGAAAACTTGAGAAGTGTTGGACGCTTTTCTTATCTAAGGGGGAAGTGTAACGTATTAGCCTCGTTATTAGGTTTGAAGTCCTGTTGACTTAGCCTCGTTTTGAGATTACTTACGAAGTTGGATTTTAGCGTGACTTGAGACTGCTCTCTCGTGTCTTGCTCGGCTCGATATATAACATGATGGCTGAAAATATCCCTGGAAAACCTAATCCCCTTCTTTATGGTGATTTTGGAGATCCACACAACTGCAAGACTTTAATGTTTTTCCCTATAAACGAAAAGACTTTGATTAGGGTTTGTGGCGGTATTAAAACTTCCAATGGGTCGGGTGATGACTGTATGTCTAGTTTTTTCCTAAAAATTTGAATTTCAGTATCAGCACCTCCTCGCTTGCAGCTGTTCAACTTATCTCTTTCCATAGGCGATGGTTATTGGATATCGGCCTAACCTTGAGAAGATTTCGACAAAATCAGTGGGACCATCATCATTTTCTATTGGTGGCTCTGAAGTTGAAATGGTTGATAAGGTAAAGTATTTAGGGATGCAAATTGATAAACATTTAGCTTGGGATGAACATATCAATTTCGTATGATTTAAGGTTGCTCGTCCTATTGGATTTCTTAAATATGCCAAGAAGTTACTTCCAAAAGACACACTCTGTAAAATGTATCGTGGTATCGTTGAACCGCACCTCCGCTACTGCTGTTCAGTCTGGGGGGCATGTGGGGGGACCAGGTTGCAGGTGCTGCAAAAACTTCAAAACCGCGCAGCTAGAATTGTGACCAACATCAGTTATGATTCTTCTGCTAGTGCTTTGATTAAAAGTTTGAATTGGCCTACTGTAGCAGATATGATAAAAACTAAGACAGCTTGCATGGTTTACAAATCGATAAATGACCTTGCTCCTGATTACCTGTCAGAAATGTTTATTGAAAATTTGACATGCAGTAGGAAATATTTGAGAAACACGGCAACTGATCTTCAAGTCCCACTAATGAGAACAAGGAATGGTCAGCAAGATTTCTCATATCGTGGTGATGGAGTTTGGAACCTCTTGGATTGTGAAGTCAAGCAGGCATCCTCTTTCAAAGCATTTAAAGAACCTTTGAAATAGTTTATTCATTTAGTCATTTATTTATCATTGTAATTAAATTAGGGTTTTACTTTGTATCTATTTCAACTGAATTTGTAAGGTTTTATGCACGGTCCCCTGAAAAGCAGTCTATTGATTGACAGGGTTACTGTGGTTGAAGAAATTAAAATGAAATGAATGAAATAAAATGAGCGATTCCTGGACAATTGGAAAATTGCGAGGGCAGCACCAATCTTTAAAGATGGAGCCACCGATAACAAATCAAACTACATGCCTAATTCTGTGCTTTTTGCAATTTCTCGACTTTCCGAGAAGCTACTTTCGATCAGCATTACCACTGACTACCTTCATCGAAATCAGCTCATCTTTCTTCTGCAGTCAGCGCTCAGAAAACTGCATTCAGTCTTGACGTGTCTATTTAAAATCACAAATGACTGGTATTTGAATATTTACATGACATGGGGAAGTATACTGCTGCAGCCTTTATCGATATGAAAAAAAATTCGATACTGTGGCGCATGAAAGCCTCTTGGACAAACTCAACTACTATGGCATCAAGGGAAAAGAATTGAGCTGGTTTCGGACTTATCTTTTCAATAGAAGCAGTTTTGTAGAGTGGATGGTCATTCATCTTTAACTGAAGGGGTAGATTGTTGAGTTCCTCAGGGCTCCTGCCTAAGACCACTACTCTGTCTAGTTCATGTAAATGACGTCCCCTACTGTTTAAAGACCTCTGCCGTGGCAATGTATGCTGACGACACCACTATCTATTACTACTCTCTTTCTACTGGCGATATCAATGCTGCTATAAATGAAGACGTTGAAGCCCTTAGAGGTTGGCATGACGAAAACAAGCTATCGCTCAATGTCGCAAAAACTCAAGGGATAATAGGTAGCAGGTGCAAGCTTCACAGTTCTTCCAAACCTGACTTTAACATTGGTAATGAGGTGATCACTATGGTCAACAATACCAAGTATCTTGGTTTGCAAGTTGACGATCAACTTAAATGGTCCATTCACTTGTCGTCTACGATCAAGAAGTCTCTAGAGGCATCGGTATGTTACAGTATTCTAAAAGATTCCTACCTAAGGAGAGCCTCATTATGCTGTATAGAAGTCTCGTTGAGCCCTATTTTAGGTATTGTTGCCCTGTTTGGGATCTTGCGGTGCATCATCCTTCGATAAGTTGCAAAAACTTCAAAATCGAGCCACCAGGAAAGTGACAAACAGCCCCTATGACACGTCAGCTTTGCCTTTAATAGAGAATCTCGGTTGGCTTACTATTAGAGAACTGATCTTTTTCGAGACTAGCAAGATGGTCTATAAATCTCTGAACACCCTTGCCCCAGATTACTTGAGACACATATTTCAAAGTGTATCTAAAGCTACTAATCGTCAGCTGAGTACCTCTAAAACGGGCCTTTTAGATTACCATTACTAGCAACATCAACTGGTTAAACAAAATTTGCCTACAGAGGGGCTAAGGTCTGGAATGACCTAGATAGTGGTATCAAAGCGTCTTCATCGCTCTGCACTTTTCGAAGAAACTATGAAGCCAAACTATGACTCATCTCGTTTTTCTTTCTGTTTTTGTCAAATATTATTGTAAATGGGATTAAATTATATATCTAGTTATTATTAAATCTATTTCTAGCATGGCTCCCTGTAAAACAGTATTTAAATTACTGAGTGGATTGCCATGGATAAAAAAGTTAAAATGAAATGAAAAATGAAAAATTCGGATGTAAGTATACAGCTGCTTTATTCAGATGCACCTTTATGCACCAAATGTACAGGGTAATCGTTGTCGTTGCCAAAAACAGATTTTGCCTTTGAAATGACTGACAAACTACATATTTTAAAGACCTTGGCAAAAAAGAATATTTCGTATCTTTTTCTGACTACTGTATTTGAGACACTGCACAGGACGAGAAAAAAACCACTTACCTTTTGCCATTTGGTCTTGTCATGCCCAGGCCCGTCACGATAATCAGCAGTTAGCGCAACAGGGTTAACAGAACCTTTATTGAACATTGCTAAATCAAGAACCAGTGGAGGATAGGCCCGCTCAGCTGATGTTACTTTAGTCAAGATTAAGCCACCAATTATCATCACAAGCGGGAGCAAAATTTGTGTGATAATTGCTTTCTTCTCTCGCTTTGAATTCAAGAATCTTTTGAGGAACATTGCTTTGAATTTTGAAAAAATCAACGCCATGCCACTCAATTTTTCTGGAAATGAAAAGACAATAAAAGGATCAGATATATTTTTTCATATCAAATCATTCATAACACAAAATCCCTTCACCACACAATAATAGGAGTTGAATCAAAATATATGATACAATTCGATATAATGTATTCGAACGGAAAAACTACTTTCAAGGAAGAAATTTTTGCAGGAAGAAACTTTCGCGTTTTTCTCATTTTTGGCCAAAATTAGCAAAAGTTTATTCCATTAAATTCATAAAATGCGAAACTCGCTAAATGTTCTATAGTATGGGATCAAATATTTATTTCATCAAATATTGACATTCTTCTTCTTAATACAGTATTACCCCGCCACTAAGAAACTGACTTATAAGAAACTCAGTTCAGTTAATTCATTTTAAAATTCCATTACTACATACAAAAATCCAACAATTAACAAAAATCATAACAAGATCACAAGAGACAACAAAAAGACTAAATGTTAAAGTATTACAAAAATAGGAAATTTGCATGGAGGGGAATTTCTTAAGGAGGAGCTCTCTCAGTAGGTTAACTAAGCAAGGAGAGAGCACCCCCTGTTTTAAAAACCTATTATGATATTATTTGATCAGAAAGACTTTTTACATAGAGTGATTGAGATTGATTGATACACGAAACATTTTTGGAAAACTAATCAATGTAGGAGATTGTTTGATGTTGAACGGAATGTTGTACCAAGATTTCGGCCCAGCATATCTAACAGATCTTAAACCATATTGCAAGGTGTTTTGCTGTGTCATAAATATACCAGCCTCACCAGCCTGCCTTGTATCAAAAAACAAAACACACCTAGTGCACCTCTTTTCAAATCATATGGCCTACTAAAACTAGACGACTGTTATAATGATGAACATCTGAAATCATTGCAAAAAAAATCGATTTCTCCCATTATGAAAATAAGGTGGAGATAGCTTTTTAACAGCCTCGTAGACAAATGAAAGCAGCTTTAAATCAAGTAAATCATACAGTTTAAGAATTTTCAAGTCAGAGAAGATTGGAGAAGATGGAGATGTAAAGTTCTGGAAAGCAATAGCTCTAACAACTTTCTTTTGCAGAAGATATATTGGTTTAGTGTGGATGTCATAGGTAAGACCCCAAACAATGATTCCATATTGCAGAAAGGAAGAGAATAAAGAGTAATACAATGAAACTAAAACATTTGTAGGTAGAAAATGCCTTATTTAAAAAAATATACCACATGTTCTTGCTAGTTTTTTTTAAAGTTCACTTAAGTGATACTTCCAGCTAAGATTTTCGTCCAAAAGAAGTCCAAGAAACTTTACATATTTAACCTGTCTGACAGGCTCCTTACTATATATGGAAGGAAATGTTGAGAAAGAAGGAGACTTAAAAAATCACAGGTAGAGGTACGAGAGTCATAAATTAGTAGGTTCATGTTGAAATCACCTAAGATGAAGACATGCTTATTTGCAACAGAGTGGTTAGATAAAGTCATTTGGATATATTCAGTAAAATGTTCAATTTCAGAGCTTGGATGACGATATGCACAACAAATCAAAATGTTTTTATCCTTTGAATTCTCAATTTCAGGCCAAACTGTCTCATACTCATCACTGTCACTGTCCAAGTCTGGTCTTGGAACAGGACATAAAGAAGATTTGATGTAAAGACCAACACCACCATTTTGACTTTGAGACCTTGCGGAGAAAAAGGTGTATCCAGGAATGCTGACATTTGTACTCAGTGGCCTTGCAAAAGAATCCCATGTTTCAGAAACAGCAACGACATTAAATCCAATGTTAAGATTAGCTAGTAGAGATTGAAGCTCATCAAAGTGACAGGAAAGACTTCTTATATTCATATGTAAAAGGGAGAGGTCAGTGGGAGAAGTATCAGAAGAAGATAAATCTTGAATAGTATGATAACTAGAATCAATATTAGAAGGCAAGTGTTCATCAATATCATAGTCTTGCAGGTTAGGCAAGTTGATAAGTTGAGAGGTAATTTCAAATGACGGTAACGTATCAACAACAGAAGGTTTGTCAAAATCAAAAAGATTTGATAATTTTTCATTGTCAATTGAGCCAAATGGAAAAATGTATTCATGATATGCTATTGTGCAGTTGACACAAAACCATAGAACATCAACAGGTTCATTTGAAAGAGCTTCATATTCAGAAATAGAAATATTACTGCATCTTGTATGATGCCAAAGATTGCAATTGTTGCAGAGAATGCCACGTTTAATCACATTTTTATGGCAAATGCCACAAGGATATTTAAGAGTTCTTACCATTGTATGTTATGCTGAAAGAAACTGTAACCAAAAAAAAAAAAAAAATTCAAAAAGTTCATGATAAACACAAACGACATTGTCCATACGACACATGGAAGAAGAAATCAAAATAAGATTGTTTTATGTATCAAAGGATATTTCCGATTCTTCCCCATTTTCGTTATTGTTGACTCCATGCCCCAAATCCGGGGGTCTTGTGGTAGCTTCATGGGCGTTTGGTTTTAATTGATTAAATTTATTGCGTATCACTAATTTTCCAGCCACAAAATAGGCAATTTTCCCTGCTTTCCTTGCATTTTCAAGCTCTTCATATTGATTACTACGTTTATCCAAAATTCTTTTGGAGAAATCATGAGGAATCTGATTGATTTTGGTCTCACCTCTCTGGCTTTTTTCACTACCTTCTCCTTCGCCTTCCACGAAGTAAACTTAGCCACAATGTTCCGTGGTCTTGGAGGTCTATTTGCTTGACTGCTGCTGGCTCCCCAGGGCTGGTTCCCTCTGGGTTTTTCATGTCTACCAGCTCTGTGGGCTCGCTCAATTTCGAACTCTTCTTCTATGCCAAGTTCAGTTTTTATGAGTGATTTTACTAGCTTCTCTGTTTCGTCCCAATTAATTTCGGTTTCAGACTCGGGGACTCCAGAAATTTTCACATTATTACGGCGCGATTGGTTTTCGAGGTATTCCTGTTGATCAGCCATCATGTCTAGGCCGTCCTGAGTGTCCTCTCCGAGCATGGCCACAGACTTGTTTACTTTGCATATTTTGTTTTCCATTTCTTCAATATTTTCTGTCAAGGAATCATTCACATTACTGACAAAAGAAATCGAAGTTTCAAACTCAAAATCTTTTTTCAACGATTTAATCTCGCTTTTCACATCATCGACGAGAATTTGGAAGCTTGCACGTTGCATGTCCAACATCTCTTTCAGAATGGGTAAAGTAACTTCTCCCATAATTGCGGTTTTAATGGCTTTATCAAAGGTTCATTGTGTAACCAGAACTGAAGATTTCTTTTATTAAAAACATTACGATTAGACAACACCAATACAGAAATATCCCAGTGCCAAGAGTGACTTTAGGTCATGCTGAAACGGGAACCACCAGTTGTTGCGTCTGCCATGTTGCACGCCACGTGAGAAAAAAAACTGCAGCTTGCCAGATGGCACCATGGTCTTTGTCATTTTTGGTTTGATATAACATTATGTTCTATTTATAAGAAATCAAACAGCCTGGTTTTACAAAATGAGTTTCTTAATGGCGGGGTAATACTGTATTCAATATGATCTTGTTTAACAGCAAACTTTTCGAACTACCGGGTGTCCCAAAAAAGAGGCAAAAGATTTGATCGGGGCTATCGATGAGAAATGAAGTTGAAGCGAGCCCTAATAAGTTTTGAAGTATCCTTTGACAGTTAACTTGAAGATTAATACCTTGTTTGTTGATAGTGGGATTAAATTAGTTTTAAATTGCTAGAATTCCTTCCAGCCAATTTGAAATAAATTACTGAAATAATTCCGTCAACATCACTGTTTGAAAATATTGGAGAGAAGCTCTGCTAGCATACGAGTCAAATCTTTCAATAGGGCACAGAGAAACCCACAAATCTTCCAATTTCATGCTTATAAGCCAGTGATATTGCCGTATTCCCATCATATGACTGAAAATAAGGCTTTTGAGATAACTTTTCGAGTACCTTCACGAAAATAAAAATAGATATTCGACTAATAAAGATACAGAGCTGGTTTCACCACGAATCGATTTGAGAGGACCCACTCCACATTTTTTTTCTGCCTTTGGTTAAAATCTCATCAGGGATCGGCGTTACATCGAATTTCATTCCTTCGAAAATTGACCTATGTTCAAGAATTCTTCAGGAACGCTACAAATAAGATAGGCTATAGCTTTCAAAATTTCACATGTCACCTGAATTATATCCCGGAATAACAAGAAAATATTTGTTTGTTTGATTTTTGAAAATCCTTGATGAATTAAAGCTATTTGCTGCAAAGAAAGCTTATGGGCCTACCTTCACCCACAGCAGAGTCCCAGTAATCGGCATTAAGTCACTCCTTTTCACAATAATAACCAGCGGATACATCAATGAATAACTTAACCACACATCCAATTTCTTTCCACCAATTTATCATCGATAATTTCAATAAAATGTGATAAGACTTTACAGCCTCAGCAGCAAACCGTCCAACTACCGTCGATTCAAAGTTTTCTTTTCTTGTTGCAAAAATGCAAAAAAGCTTGCATAAAACAAAAGGTCGTGCAAGACTCAGGTCTCCCATATGACACAGCAAATTGATACCTTTGATAATAGATTCTACACCTTTGAGAATAGATTGCAGTAGAGATTTCTTTACACAAAATTATGTACTTTTCTGATGTGACAAAGAAATTGGCAATCTTTGAGAAATGTATTATTTTCCCTTTATTTTTGCTGCGATGGAATGCCTTCAAGAGTTTGCAATCTATTCTCAAAGGTGGCATTTTGCTGTGTCATAGGGGAGACCGAAGTCTTGCAAAACCTTTTGTTTTATGCAAGTCTTATGGCAATAAAGATTTCCTATTTCACTAAATAGACAAATTCTTGAGCTAACGCTACATTTTATCCATGAAACTGGTCGATTCGAGTGAATTTCTGTAGCCACTTAACCATCCCTTCATAAGCCAACCGTTTTTGTCCCATAGTTAAAGTAGTTTCTTTTCCTTTATTATCTTTATTTAATGGCCTCAGGGTAGACACAGCCTTTTGCTCCCTGGGGTTGATCGTCCTAGTAGTATTTTAGAGTAATTTTATAAGTAATGTAGTTCGTAATTTGTATTGTAAATTTTATTTGGAATATATTATATATAAAAAAAAAGACTTCCAAGGTGTTTGCAACAAGAAAACTTTGAATCGATGGTAGTTGGACAGTTTGCTGCTGAAGCTGTAAAGTCTTATCTCATTTTATCGATGATAAATTGGTGGAAAGAAATTGGAACAGTGGTTAAGTTATTCTTTAATGTATCCGCTGGTTATTATTATAAAAAAGAGTGATTTAATGCCAATTACTGGGATTCTGCTGCGTGTGAAGGTAGGCCCATCAGCTTTCTTGGCAGCAAATAGCTTTAATTCGTCAAGGATTTTCGAACATCACATAAACAAATATTTTCCTGTTATTCCTAGACATAATTCACGTGACATGTGCAATTTTGAAAGCTATATCTTATTTGTAGCGTTCTTGAAGAATTCTTGAACATAGGCCAATTTTCGAAGGAATGAAATTCGATGTAACGCCGATCCCTGATGAGATTTTAACCAAATGCAGAAAAACAAATGTGGAGTGGGGCCTCTCGAATCGATTCGTGGTAAAACCAGCTCAGTATCTTTATTAGCACATTTATGCCCCATAAATGTTTTTTAACACACAGGCGGAGGTGTAATGACCTCACCCCTCTGCGTAGGCCATTTCCCGCGTTTTGTCATCTCCCTTCCCAGCATGCACCATGGTTGAGAGCACATGCAACGGCTTGCTGCGGCCATTCGTTTCTGAATTTTCTAGCCCAAGAGTTTTTACGATAATAAAAAGCTTTTCAAGACCAAGATTATGTTTCAAACTATCCTGTATCGTAAGAATAGAAACGGCTCTACTTGAAGATCATTTTTCTCGTTGCCCAGCCACGTTGGCTTGAAAGAGCAAGGCATTTTGTTGTGGTCTCTTTGCAGGGCTTCCAATGTCTCTAATGGCCTAGGCTGAGTCTGTTTCCCGTCATTCATACGGTCGATCAAGAACAGCGAGCATTCTCTCGCGGGGCCACTCATTTGCGGACTTCATATCAAGTGTAACTGCAGTTTGAATCCCTGGAGAACAATGATGACCAAACCGAACGAATCTCTGAAGAGGTCGAGCCTGAATAATGATTTCCAACAAACAAGATAATGTGGTGACATTCTTCACTTTGTATGGATGTGTATGACAGACAAAAAGCATCTTAAAAGAGGCGTTCCATGTGACTATAGTTTCCATGTGATGTTGGTCACATTGATTGTACACAATTCGAATGAAAGAAAACGGCATCCCCATTCAATGGCAATTCTCAAGATCAAAGACGGATGCCATATAGCTCAAGTCAGTCACTCACAATTCAGGTTAATCTTCAACTACATAATCAACAACATCATGCAAATTTATAGTCTGAATTGGAAATCTGAATCATGTAATGTAACTAGAGGAATTTAAGTCCTCAGAAGCACGGCCAACAGGAATAAAAAATCAAGGATAGTTTGAGAGTCAATAAACACTTTGCTGTTTGTATTACTGTTTGTTGGCATTCATCATTCAATTCCACATCCATCACCACATCATCATTAACAAACTGTATGAGTTGAATGTTTGAATACAAATGGCAACATTGTTTGATGGCTGGAGAATGGTTAACCACTTGGCAACTTCCTCGAGAGCAAATATTTATCAGTTGCATGATGGAATTATCCAGGGCAATTCATTGAAAAAGTGGAAATATCAAATAAGAGGAACAAAACAAATTTGAATACAAAAAGGTAATGTATTGAATCTTTGTTAATAAAGTTCTTGTCTTTACAATGAACTAACTTCAGGTACAGTTAATAAGGGCCTAAGTTTTCTCCTCTTCCAGCAGATTAATTATCTAAAGATGGTTCAACGTTATCAGGAATAGTTAAACCACCAAAAATTTCACCAAGTCTTAGATGTGGAATCCAGTCAGCTCTCATAACCCGTGCAATCTGAAAAATTGTGTAATTTCCTAAGTTACAGCAGGAGCTGCTATAGAGAGTCATCCCAGGAAATTTTCATCTAACGTTAGAGTGTTGTCTATACCAATCACAAAGTATGGCCACGCGTTCACGAGTGACAATTGTCTGTTTACTGGCATGACACCTTTTACAATTATGTATTGTTCAAGCGACATTGTATAACAAAAGAAGAAAGACTATATGGGTATTTGCCCTCTATATACACTGTTTTCTATTATTTCCTCAGGGGTTTATGCCCATGTTACATTCACTTAACCAGTATACACTTACCTCACATAAGTATTGCACCACCTTACCCAAAATGGCGCCAAAAAGTGTCTTTCAGCCCAACCAACAAAATTTGCATAACAAAAGCATCAGCATTGAAGGGTTTCTCTACCGGGTGTTTTGGTGGGAAAAGAATTGTTAATTCGTTTGCTTTTCATTCATAAACAAAACGAAACGTTATTTTGTTGGTTTCTTTGATAAATTAGCAAAAACCTCCGGACAACACTGCACAAGATTTTGGGAGCGTAGCCGGAGGAGTAGGCCAAAACAAAATGAGAAAAGGATAGATATCTGAGGGCAAAGAAAACAAAATTTAGTGTTTTCAAATTAGGATTCTGCAAACTTTATCCTCATGATAAAATTTTTCCACTTTGAATGTGATAAAAGAAGAAATTTCAAATAAAGAACAAGGCCGTCATTCAATGTAGCTGAACTTGAATTTCTCTAAGAAGGAGTCACGTTAAAAAAACATGCTCCAGTCACTTGTTAAATTTCAAAATTATCTTCAAACTAAATTAAACCGTAGCGATTTCGTTAAGCACATAAAAATCCACATATTTAAGTGTAAACCACCTGCCTAAAGTCTTCCAGGAAGCAAAATTAATGTTAACGTGATAAAAGTGATATCAAGGATATTCTTACCTTCGAAGTTTCTTTCCGTTTTCCCTTTGTGTTTATCCTTCTTGCCTTCCTCAAGGAAAACTTTTGTCATAGCGATAAAGTTTGTTGAATCCTAATTTGAAAACGCTAAAATATTGTTATCTTTGGCCCCAGATATCTATCCGTTTCTCATTTTGTTTTGGCCTACTCCTCCGGCTACGCTCCCAAAATCTTGTGCAGTGTTGTCCGGAGGTTTTTGCTAATTTATCAAAGAAACCAACAAAATAACGTTTCATTTTACTTATGAATGAATAGCAAACGAATTAACAATTATTTTCCGGCCAAAACACCCGGTAGAGAAACCCTTAAATGCTGATGCTTTTGTTATGCAAATTTTGTTGGTTGGGCTAAAAGACACTTTTGGGCGCCATTTTGGGGAAGGTGGTGCAATACTTATGTGAGGTAAGTGTAGTATTAGCGAACAGATTCTTTGCCCTGGGTTTGTTTGTCAGCAACACAGCCATCAGCTCTTGGTGGTTGATTAATACAGGAATAATGTAAGAACAACTATAATACAGAAATCTACCGGGTGACCCAGAAAAAAGTGACCCAACGCAATCTGCTTCAAAAAAAAAGTACGTGGCTGATGGAAATGCTTCAAACGTTGTTCTGTCGCTAAAATACTAGCCTACGTTATGAGAATTTTTTTGAAATTCTTTCAGCATTGTAAATGTCCCGAATTAAAGCTTTTAAGAAAACGAGCAAGCTTGAAATCCACAAAACTTCGTCAAAAACAGGGAATCGATTTCAAACCATTTCACATCTTCCAAACAATGAGGACAGTGTTTCATTTCAGCCTGGGAATAGGCAACTCAGTCAGAAGTTTCCAGAGCAAGTTTATAGTCCCTAGGTACCTAACATTTGGAGCTGAAAATAAATGTTCTTCGTAAACTAGTGGAATTTAAAAGAAATTCAATTTTCCAAGCACATTGAAATGTTCAAGAATTGCTCACAGAAAAGCAGGAGTTTCCTTGTCCCTGGAGACATGAATATTTTAGGTATCTAGGGACTATAAACTTGCTCTGACAACATTAGACTGAGTTGCCAATTCCCAGGCTGAAATTAAAGACGCTCCTCGTTGGTTTGAGGATCTGAAAAGGCTGCAAATCGATCCCCTGTTTTTGATGACTTTTAGAAGATTTCAAGCATTCCCTTTTTCTCATAATCCTTATTTCGGGAAATTTATCGTGTCGAAAAAAATTGCAAAAAATGAACATAACGTAGGCTGGTCTTTTAGCGACAGAATAACGTTTGGAGCATTTCAATCAGCCACTTACTTTTTTTTCTATAACAGATTGCGTTGGGACACTTTTTTTGGGTCACCCGGTATATGAGGTGACAACCCAGGAATTCCAATTTCTCATGTTTTAGTTATTGCAGAGCAATATTCTCAAAAGCTTACTTATCAATCTGTGACACAATATCAGTCCCGCAGCTGCACAAGAGCCCTACACAGGGGGTTTCATAATCTTGTCAAGTAGGACTCCCTATAATCTTCCAGCACAATCACAAGGTGACAACAAACTTTCCCTATTTCAGTTTCCCACCCTTATTCCCTGGGCTTCGTCTTGCCATTGTAGTCACTTTCATAACCTTGATTTTGATTCACTCTCGGACAATCCCAGGAAGCGTGCTAGGTGAAACAGTAATAACAACATATCTTGATTGACAACATGTCTAATCCAACCCGTCCCCTACCCCCCTTTTTTCCGATTTTAAATTTCAGGAATATTCTCAGCTGAGCTTACTTGCTAGTCTAATATAAGAAGATGGTATAATTTCCACAAAAACGCTTACAAGTATGAGTGCTTGTAAAACATCTATCTTACTGAAGGTGCTGAAGAGGACCAACAAAAGTAACTCATAATGAGCTTCAAGCCATTTGCCCTCCCTTTCACCTACCTCATCCTTCCTTTTGTTTTCCTTGCTGGAAGTTTCAGAATAGTTCAAATGGTTGGGCTACACACACAGAGATACACACAGGAAAATATATCAAATAAACAAATCAAGACATTGCAGGGCAGGAGATTAAAAAAGTTTCACCTCGTTATGACAAAAACACAAAGGATGCTCCAATATTCACAAAATTTATATTACACCCCATCCCCTACTTGAGCAGTCCCACCACCCTCCTTGTTCTCCCTCTTTCTCTCGTTATCTGCAGATTCAGCAGGCTCAGACAAAAGGAATTCATCCTGTGCATCAAAGGAATTCATCAGTAGTGATCCAGGTATACAGAAGAGTAGTAAAGAGAAGCAACAATACAAAAGAAAACAAAAACAAAAACATAAAACAAAAATACAATTCCAAAGACTTGCCATCATGCATTGCCCCTTCCCCTTACGCCTTCGTTTTTCTTGTAGGTCAGGTAGGCTCACAACTTCATCCCAAACAATTCTTGACAACAACAACAAGCAAACAAACAGTGTTGGTTAAAAAGTGCCGTAAAACAAAAACAAATAAATGAATGATAATTATTAATACTTTGTGTGGTTCAATGCTCACCTGTCACCACCCTTTCTTTATGTATCTCTACGAGATTTTCATTGCAGGCCAAAAAGTCAACCTACTCTATGTAAAGCCTTGCAGGCAACACAAATGTTGACTTATTACGGGAAAATGCTCACAACGAAATGTCACAAAAATACAACAAACAAAATTAGTATCACATGGAATACAACAGTAACTCTGCATTCCGCTTTGATGAGCACGGAAAGCCGGTTTTCAAAATCCTCCTGTCCAAAAACTTATTAACTGCACTGGAACCAATCGGTCTATCCAAATTCTGTAAATATTATGGTATTACCCATATTCTTGGCAACAAAGTTGTTTGTTTTCCCAACTTTGCAGGAAGCTCATTTCAAAATATTTCAAAAGTTTCAGGAGGATTTCATTAGCCACTCCGCTCATCTAAAGATTTAAATAAAACTTTTACGACTGATACTATGCATTCATTGAGACGCATGCCAAAGTTGAGAAGAAAAGCTTGGCTACAATCGCGGACAAAGCTCAAGAGACACGTTGCTTTTTGGCGGAAATTTCAAGTTAGGATCGCCCCCGCCCGCCATTGCAATGTTGAAGGCTGGTGGAAATGTCATAGATGAGTTGGCAAGTATGTGATCTTAAGCAACCAAAATTGAAAAGGGGGAGGGGCGTCATCAGCAGTGCAAAGTAGTAGTTTTCATGCAGGAGATACCTTTTTTAACAGAAAACATTTGTGTCCCAACGAGTTTTGTCCATGATTGTCTGAAACTGGTTGAACTTTGAATTGCTGCAATTTGCTTGCGCCTTAACTTCTCGCTGGGATTTGGTGGGCATCAAGTTGTTTGTTGAATGAAGGTTTGTGTGTGGTTTTATTTTATTTTTTTTCAACTGAGGCATTTCAAAGAATGTTGACAAATTACGATTTTTCCACAAAACCGCGAATTTCAGTGTGCTTATACAAAAGAGGTGAAAAACTCTTAAAATTCGTTTTATTCAGGTAACATTTTCCAAATAATATAACCATACCATTAGCAATTACATAGCAGCTTCAAAAGGTGATCAGATGGGGTCCACTGGAAATACAGGTGATTTTCACAGGAATGAGACTAAATTATTGGGCGAGGATCACTTTTGACAGGAGGCTGCGAGTCAATTTATTCCATGAAAATTTGCATTCATATGCATATAGATTGTTTTTTCTTTATTCATATTAAAATATTACAATATAATCTTACATTCTACTATACGTTCCTGATTACTATACTACACTACAGGGACGATACCATGGGGAGCGAAAGACTATGACTACACCATGGCCAATATGAAAAGACACGCAACGTTAAACGACCGGGCAATCTACGATCGTTAAGAGATCTCGGGCGAGGCGCCTGTGATGTCATACCGGGAATGACGCAATCGCATTCACGATGGCATGAACAGAAACACACTGCAAAACTGAGTGTGATTCTTGGATGGCACTGGAGAAAGAAAATCGGAAGAAAATGTCTATGAGCAGTCAACTGCAGTAACTTGCCTGACAAGGAAGTGGAAATAATACTTCGACGTATTCTTTTTCATAACGATAAACTGTTGGAGGCAAAGAGAAGGCAGAAGAACTACAATTTCACGAACTGAACTGAGGTTGAAAGATTGACTAGGCTAGGTAGTCTAGGCCTAAGCAAGGCGAAAGGGGAACCAACTCAGCAATACTGCACATGCTCCTCTCTTTTTACGCTGGACAGTTACCAAAGAAGGATATTTATCCCTGAAAACATTTGGCCACAGATGAATACGGGGTAGCAGCTTCTTTCTCATTTATCGTGGCAACGAAGGATGGAGATATCGTTTCATTTCAAGTAGGGAGCTTCGAGAACGGTAGGCATATTTAGCTCATATTTAGCTCATATTTATTATTACTATTCATAGGCCATTTACTTTTCTTCGTAGAGGCACAGGTATTTTGATTAAAAGCTCAAAGTTTTGTTGTTGATAACAAGCAAACTTTGCTTCCTTCGAATAAGGCATTTCTTGGCACAAGGCCAACGACAAGCGGCGCGATTTTCCACATTATCGACCGTGTAGATACTTCGCTTTGGAAAGACGCGTCAAGAGGGACAAATGCCATCCAAGGCTTGGGGTTGGATTTCAATGATGCCGATTGACTTAATTCGACCACAGAGTGTTTCAATTGTGCATCTTTCTCGCTTGTGATGCTCATAAATGCTTGTTATTTATTATGAGAAAACCTTCTTTTAAATTTAGACCTTCTGACACAACTTCACTTATTCTTGTTGTATTTCTTATGACATTTTGAAATTTATTACTTGCACTGCTGCACTGTGAAATTCTGAATGAAAGTATGAAAGTAGTTTTATTTGTAACGTAAGAAACTCTGTTTGCCTTAAAAATGGGTTTCCTTTTCATAACAAAACTGAAACAAAAGTATCTAACAAGGTGATTTGAGTTGTGTTACAAGATGATATCTTTGTTGTAGATCCATCAGTCAAATACAAGGAGACACAGACCAGTATGTGTTTGGAGGCATATAAAAGAGAAGACATACAGAATTGCAAGAAATGACATTGTATCTCTAGACCATATCATACATTGCATGTCAAAGGAGGATAAGGTTGTGGTAACGCACATTGCTGAAGGGATTTAAGACACTTATACAGTAGCAAACTCTTATTTTCACAAAGTTTTTGCTAAAATCATGGTATCATGTTGTACTATGTAAGAAAATTAGGCCAGGATAAACATTTAGAGTTCAAGAATTGTACTAGTTGTTTCTATGGTTGCCATTCTCGACAAATTTGGATTTCCAGGTTTATTTGTAATTCTATGCAGAATTTCTTGAATTCTTGGCCATCCTGATAGCCCCTTAAAAATGAGTTTGGATAAAAACTGTAAACATTCTTCTTTCAAACCTGGCATTTTATGTGAAAATTTTATGTTTGTTGATAGATCTTGCAGGTTTGTCTGTCAAACTTTATACATTATGGGCAATCATGTTAGCTGAAAGGTTGGCAGAGAGTTCTTTCTCAAGTTCATAACAACAAATCATACCATGAGGTTTTCTTTTCATGCCAGGAAATTCTTTTCTAGGGGCTTTCTAGCAACGAATTGTACCATATACCATAAAAATACACAACAGCTAATCTATTTTCAAAAGTTCCTTTGGGAATCAATATTGGATTTATTGTGTCATCTTTGCACAAAAATAGTTCTCTTCCACAATCAAGAAAGTTCTCTTTGAAGGTTCTTTCTACCAGCAATCAGGGAAGTGAACATAGACATATTTCAATTGCACTGATAGATGATTGATTGGGACATCTCTTGGAAATTCCTTTGATGTGCAAGGTCTTGAAAGAAAACAGGACACTCTTCTTGGATGATCACCTGCAAAAATTAAAATATTCCAATTTACAAGAGCATAAGTTAAATTACATCTAATTAGCATACAGCCCTCCATTTCTGTGCAGCATCAACACTTTGGCACTCCCAAGCTATCCAACAAACATTTTCCCACATTTGCCACAATATATTGAATAAAGCGTGTTTAGATTATAGCTTATGAAGGATTTTCTGTAAATAAATGATTTAATAACTGTGGCAAACTTTGTATGAAATTCTAGCATCAGTTGATCACCCTAGCTGCAAGGTTTCCCAAATGAAAGAGCATAGGCCAATAACAAAAATTAGTTCAGTTCACATGATTTCATAACCAACATCTCTGTCTGCCAGACCAAAAATTGGCAACAAATTGATATGAAAGGGAAAGAAAGGCGTGCTCTCCCAGGGCATGCCTGGATATGAAACTGTAATTTCTGGCTTCCTGAAACATTCTGGACAAAGTAAACAGACTGGCTATCTGTCAGCACAGGTAAAGGGGAAAAATTAGTACAAAAGTAACAAGTAATTTTGTCTAGATTAGAATAGGCCAACCACACCAAGGTTTGTGATACAAACAGTTCTAGTTTCCACTCAAAACAACAGGAAATGTGTGGTTGGCCTACTCCAATCTAGAAAAATTTGGGAGCTTACCTGTGCTGTCTGGTAATTCAATAATGAATAAATGTTGACCCTGGTATCATTCATCTTTGGCTTTTCATACCAAACCTCCCTGTTCTAATATTTCTGTAAATGCTGTAATTACTTTTGGAAAGTCCCATCCCTCGGCAGGTAGTATATTTTTCGCTACTGATATGGGCTCATTGTGGCCTAATGCACACAAGCCCAGGGCCGACATTGATGTTTGTTATGATTGTAAATCTAATCGATTTATGCTAAAATTACACTACAGACAGCTGATATCGAAGGAAATATTGCTTACCATAATTCTGATGAAATAATTCGTCGAAAATGGCAATAATGCAGTCTCTCATTTTGGCAAGTTTGTTCGCTGTTCAATCGATATATTTCAGGATTGTCATCATCGCTGTCTTCTTGGGTCTAACAGCCGTTGGTGCTGCTCTGGCACTCTCAACTTCTTCGAATTCTGTATCGTAAGCATCATTGGAAATCTAAGAGAATACTAGCTTTCTGAAGAGCCAGCATCGTTCATGGATGCCAATATAAAAGAACAAATACAGCGCACAATTCCTCTTTCATTTCCTTCTTCTGTCACTGAACTGCTCTGAACTGACCAAACTCATTGTGTGAACAGTTGAACAATGAAAGCGAGATTCCCGGTATGACGTCGAATGCTGACTAGTTCCCAGCACCCTAAAAACCCGGTCGTGTGCCACGAGTGGGTGTTGTAAAACCCCCCATAGCGGCGAACCCCTGTCGCAAAATAAAAAAAGAATGATTGTGCGAAGATGCTCGATGATTGATCTTTCAAATTAAACTAAATACAACTACACTACGAACGATTTAAAAACTACTGTATACTATACTAGATTCCATCCCACATCAGATGTCAGGTCAGGGTTGCGATCAATGCGAGCACAACTCGTTCTAGTTGTTTAAGATCAATCAAATGCCTGTCATCTGATGTGAAACAGAATTTACAAAGAAAAGGAAACATTTACGTAAAGAGACTTGGTGGCTGCTTTGTGTATGACTGAGGTTTGGAAGATCTTAGTCAAACCGATCAGTTTCGTGAATGAAATGTAAAGTTAGTTCAAGTATATCTCGGTTCAAGTCATAAGAAAGGTCTTGATCACCATATAATAAAAGTTGCACCAAAGCATCATTTGAAAGATTGGTGATTTGTACAGATGGTCGTAATAATTCAAAAATTCCAGCGAGAAGATCTTGGCGTTGAGCATCAAAAGAAGGGCAGATGAACAAAAAGTGCTCCACGTTCTCAATACCATCGCTTGTTGGGCACATCGGGTTTCTGGTATCCCTGAAATTATGCTCGAATTTGTGGAAATTTAACTTGCTGAGACCAACCCTAAGTTGAGTAAGGTAGGATAAACCCTTTGGATCGTGAATTCCAAAGACAGATTTTGAAGGGGGGGGGGGGAGGCGAATTATTGACAGGAGCTTTTTTTTAAAAACAGCAATAGAAGGTGCAAGTCTCAATTCAGGCTCAAGCTTATTCCATTCAGATAAACAATTAGGATAAAAGGAAGATTTGAATTTTTCTGTCCTTGCCTTTAATCACCCAATGACATCCTGATTGCGAAGGCGATACTGTGACTGATGAAGAAGGGGAATTGGATCTACTGTATACTCAGGACTAAGATTATTTACAAACTTGTAGAACAAGGTAAGGCGTCTACTCCATCTTCTGGAACTCAGTGACTCCCATCCAAGCTCTGTGTACAGCTTCTCACGAGATGTTCCCCTCCATGTTCCGGTTACCGCCAAAGCAGCAGAATACTGAACAGACTCTAGCTTTTCCATTAAATTTGGTAAAATGATGTTTTGACTAAATTCACACACTTTAGCAGGAATATCGTAAATAACATCACCATAATCCAGGTAGGGTCGAACATAGAGCTTATATAATTCGTTTAGGGTATGCCTGGGCAGATATTTGGAGAGATATTTCAGCAAACCAATGTCCTTTCTTGTTTTAGAGATAGCTGATTTGATATGAGCTGAGAAAGATAGGATAAGTCCTAAATGTTTATGTTCGTTTACTTTACTTTTTTAACAGGTATGTCGTTAAAAAGGATCACTGGATGGTCAATTTCAATTTTCTTCCTTGAAAATGGCAATTCAACAGCTTGTTTTTGCGGGTCAGGATTAAATGACATTCTCCAAGCGTGAGCCCACTGACTTATCAAGTCCAAGTCATGGTTCATATCACTGGCTGCTGAATTTGAATCTTCTACCACTGCGAACAATGATGTATCATCAGCAAATAGTTTAACATTGCACTTCAAGCCTACAGCTAGATCATTTCTGTACACAAGGAAAACCAAAGGTCCTAGAATAGAGGCCTGGGGAACCCCTGTCGAAATATCTCCCCAATTTGAACTCTGCCCATTCAATACAGTCCTCTGCTTTCGATCCTTAAGAAAACTTTGGATTAAAGAAAGAAGTTCTCCTGAGACACCACATTGTTTTAGTTTATAAATTAGACCGTCGTGCCTTACCCTACCAAATGCCTTAGAAATGTCAAGATAAACAGAACGAACATCAAGAGGAGGATTACAGTCGATGCATACAGATTTGCACCCAGCCTAACGAACAGATCCAAATTTAGATCACAATGGTTGACATGGATTACGTTATTCTGAAACCTAAATTAGGCCGAGCCATGGGCTGACGAAAGTGACTGACGCTCACTTGACCAGTGCGGGTGAAAATAGCCGTAATTTTCACTGCAGCGTAGTATTTCTAGAAGTTTCACCTTTTACATGGAAATGAAGAGATATACAAGGCAATTATCTTCTATTAAATCAGAAAATGCCTACATTTGGCAAACAAAAAATGATAAACTCCTTCGATACTCGCTTTGTTACCTTTAAAAGAGACAAATTCACTTGTTTATTGATGAAAAAAGCGACCTTCGTAGGAATTTTGATTCCACAATTCAAAGTGCAACCGTCATTAGTCTATATTTCAATCCTAACATAGAGCTTGACATCCCTGTCACTGTTTGTGTGCATAACTTTGCTTCTCAACACTGTCAACATTATTCTGAATTTATCATGAGATTATTTTGCTACGCAAGTACATATAAGGACCGTTGCGCTGGAGTGCTTGATATTCCTTTTGAAATTCATTTTGATTCACGCTGGGGCAATAGGACATACCACAACGTTCAGTTTGAATAGAAGCATTCGGAAGCCAGACAAAATCGTAAACATGAATTGCAAGGAATTAATCTTTCCAGGTTCTATGCATTGTGCAGTATTTACGTCATATGTGCAATGAAGCAGCCATTTGCGTCAACACTCACAAATTACACTGGAAACAATAGTGATTTCTTGAATTTTCGGGGGTCTTTTTTATCTTTGTTGTTTGCAGTAGAAACATAAAACTGCAATTCCTGGTAGAAGTCGTGGAGACAGAAATATGCTGAAAATTACATCTAGTTGTAATAACGGGTCTTGAAGTTATGCGCCCTGAAGTTTTCAACCCTGTCAGACAATCGCGGACAAAACTCAAGAGACACGTTGTTTTTCGGAGGAAGTTTCGAGTTAGGATCGCGCCCGCCCCCATTGCAATGTTGGAGGCTGGTAGAAATGGCATAGATGAGTTGACAAGTATGTGATCTTCAACAAGTATGTGATCTACAACAACGTGAACTTTCTTGGTTTAAATCTTACCTAACCAACAGGAAACAATTTTGTAGGGTTAATGAGGTTGATTCCAAAATTGGGGACATAGAAGTTGGTGTTCCACAGGGCTCATGTCTTGGCCCTCTTCTCTTCCTCATCTATATCAATGACCTCCCACAAGCTGTCGAAGATTCTACCGTGTCCATGTATGCTGATGACACCAGTTTGTGCTACCAGTCTCACGATTTGACTCGGCTGAATGAGGCTATTAATAGCGACCTTAGGAAATTGGACACTTGGCTGCAAGGCAACAAGCTTTCCCTGAATGTTGCAAAAACTCATTCTATGCTTATTTCTACAAAGCAGAAGCACAAGATCCTCAAAAATCAAAATAGAGACTTGGATCTGAAAATTCGCGATAATGAGCTTGAAGTAGTCAAAAAGACAAAATACCTTGGTGTGCAAATCGACTGCTCCTTGGATTGGAAAGAGCAAATCAAGGCAGTTTCTAGCAAGGTCTCAAGGGCAGTTGGCTTTTTAAGACATGCCAAGTTTTTTCTTCCGAAAGAAACATTGCAAACTCTCTACACAGGTATTGTCGAGCCTCACTTTCGATACTGCTGTTCTGTCTGGGGCTGCGCCGGTTTAACTGAAATTAATCAGTTGCAAAAACTTCAAAACCGTGCTGCTAGGATAATAACGAATAGCAACTTCGATGCCCCAGGCAAACCTCTTATTGAAGGGCTAGGATGGAAGACCGTTGACCAGCTGGTTACTGGTGAATCTAAGACAATGGTCTTCAAGTCCCTGAATGATCTTGCTCCACAATACCTGTGTGATCTCTTCACAAGAAATGCGCTCTACTCATCATATAGCCTTCGCAATACGGGGACCGACCTGAAGTTGCCGATGAAAAGGTCAGCAAATGGCCAGAGATGTTTCTCTTACAGAGGTGCAAAACTATGGAATAGCCTGTCAGCCGAGTCAAAACAGGCAACCTCTCTGTATAGTTTTAAGAAAACTATTTAGAAACAGGCACTTTTCTTACTTTCGTTTTTATTGTAATTTTGACCATTATTGTACATAGATTAAAAATATTGTAAATAAGGTTTTATAGTTTTATTTAATTAATAGCTTTTATTTTGTACCGTTGTACCTTAGATTGTAATTAATGTTTTTATCGGAGGGCCCCTTGAAAATCAACTCGTTGAAGGGCAACCCTCCTTAAAAGAATTAAAATGAAAAAAATGAAAAAATGAAAATGAAGCAACCAAAATTGCAAAGGGGGGAGGTGGGTCATCAGCAGTGCAAGGTAGTAGTTTACATGCAGGAAACACCTCTTTTAACACAAAACACATCTGTCCCAACGAGTTTTGTCCGCGATTGTACATTTCCCACAACAAAATTCTAAAAGTTGGCACTCTCCTCGCAACAAAATTAGAACAATTGGTCAATCGATTATCGATAGGAAAATCGGTGAAGCACTTGCAACCACGTGTGAAACTATTGAATAAAAAAGTTGGTACGTCGTTAGGTTTAATACGCAAGTAGTCCTTGAAAAAATACCACTTGAGCTGAAAGTGCTTGAGTACCAAGGGGAAGAGAAAGGAGGAGATTTGCAACAGCACAGCAAATGAATGAAAATTATTCCATAGCTGATGCAAGCGAAAAATATTTGCAAGAAAAAAGATAGAGTTGCATTGTCAGTCTCGAAAGAATTCTGCCTTGTTTCACACATTTCGTTTCAACAATTCTTTCACATTTGCCTATCGATAATTGACTGTACAGTTTTTGTAGGCTACTTGTCAAGAAGGCTGACTACCAATTTTTAGAATCTTATTGCGGAACATCAAGCCAAGATTTACCTTCAAATTTGGCATGTATCTCCTTGAATATATAGAGTCTGGGGTAAAAAGTTCTTCTTAAACCTGTAGAAAACCTGCACAATATTCTAAGTTGAGCTTTCTCCAAAGCAGCAAAAACAAAAACTTCGCTTAATATATCTTTCGATTGCCAAGAATCTGCATAAATCGATAGTCTTCACAGAATTTTGATAGCCCGATTGGTTCCAGAGTAATTAACAGGTTCTGGAAAGGAGGTTTTCTGAGGGTTTCTGAAAGGAGGGTTGACTGGAGGCCGACTTCCAGTCAGTAGAATTTTCTGAGCGGGCGGAAATTCTATTGCTTACGAGGGAGAAAGTCGCTCTGAAATTGAATAGAAATGTACGGCTGAGCCACAGAAAATTCCACTGACTGAAATTAGTCTGTTGGTGTCATAAACTACATATAAACAAACATTCAACACTCACCACTCTCTGGGCAGGTAGCTATGATAACATTTTCATTTGACTGATGCGCGGATATAGTGTTGATACTGAAATGTGAAGATAACTTATCAGTGAAGAAACACCACAAAGAAAAGCCAAGTCATTTTTTATTACATAGCGCTCCTTTTAATAAGCAGGGTAGACCGGGGTCAATTGTAAAATTTTTTGAAAAATCAGTTATATCGTCTAAATAACGATAAATTGTGCTTTTGGAGGTAGATGATATTGTAGTTGCTTCTATTGGAATAAAATTGACCTTAGTTTCCATCAGGTGGAACCAATTTTGGCGACGCTATGACAGTTTGAAAATCAGTGGTTCAGTGTTACAATTGCCCCATGTCATGGATGGAGCCATTGTTATTATATCTTTAACATCATTACAGCTTATTATTGCATGACTCTATTTTTTCATGACTCTATTTTTTCCTTAAAATAAATGTAAGACCAGGCAGCAGATTCTTCAGTGCTTTAAAAATAACAAATTAAAAATAGCAAATTAAAAATAAGACGTGGTCTTTATTTCTATGTAAGTTTGGGTGCATCCGTTGAAATAAATTCAATCGATTAAGAAAAATTTTTGTTTGCTTAATTTTTCAACTTTTAACTCTTTACTACTGCATAGATCCACATTTTTGGACGAGATAAGAGACCGAATCAAAACCAAGCAATTGGCTAGATTACACCGGGGCACCAGACCTGGCCAGCTATCGTTATTTCCCATTCTCAAACCTCATGAGCTGTGGAGCTCAAAATGTTTAATGTAGTTTTGATTCCAAATAGATCACATGTCTGTGATGTGAAAACGAAATGCTTTGCTTAAGAGCAAAAATCTTTCAGACACATATTCATAGTGAAAGCACATTTTTACTTTCGTGCTCAAAAACATGTTTTTCTCCAGAAAATCTTGCAAACATTGCTGTATCTCAAGTCGTATGTAGAGGGTTAAATGAGCATGTTCTGTGCAAAAATCTGATTTTTTGCATTTTTCTGCAAGGCGCGAGAGCCAGTGTTACAATTGCCCCGTGTTACAATTGTCCCCGGTCTCCCCTATAAATAAATAGGGGCGCTTTAAAATTCCATTACTCCCACAGCGCAGGCATTTACTTTATCTGATATTTTCTACATTCCTTCAGAAGTATACAAATGACTCGTACAGCCACACAGAGATATTGATGCCTTCATCACTAAGGTACCAATTCTACAATTTCAATTTCAATATTTTCATTCCATTACAGGACTACTGGATTATAAAATACATATAAATCTACGAAATTTAATATGAAAGTAACATTAACATAACAATGATAACGTATAACGGTCTAATTACATGCGAAACAATTTTGTATATAATAATAAGGATGTTTTTTTTCATATATATTTATGCGTATGCGCATACTTGCGTATACTTCTACTTGCGTATACTTATGTATTTGGTTTTGACACAAAGTTTTTCTACTAAATTTGGACACATAAAAATGTTTGCAAAATGTGTGCGGTTTATCCTTCGACAGATCTATCTAGCAATTTACACGAGTTATAAGAAATAGACTTTCAAAGAAATACTAAAGCTTTTCAATCACATAGCAACAAAGGTGCAGCGGATATCTCCGACCTATGAAAAATTGTACTTTCTTTACTTTTTTTGAGCGAGGAGATTCATTTGATTTGATAAAGTGTTTCAGGACTTTTTCAGGCAATTCACAGCGATGAAATTCTCGTAAAGTCAAATTTACTTCCGGGTGTATCCGAAAAACGGGTCACTTTCAAAACGCTTCTGTGATGGCAACTCAAGCGCCAATTACTCATGCAATATATTTCCAGCGGAGAGCTTGTTAAAAATATCTGATCAGTCATCTTGAATGTACAGCAAGAGGCTTTATGGGAGGAGGACAGCTCATAATTAATAAATGTAGTTGTAGATAGAATGCCAAAACTTCTTGTCATGCACCCATGCTACAGCACAAAGTTTGTGCAGTCTCTCATTAATAACTACATTAAGATATCCTCGTTGAAAAGAAGCTAACCTGTTTGACTAATGTAGATCTATACCGGGTGTCTCAGAAAAAAGTACCCCCTTTTTACTGGAAACAGGAACAAAACGATAAGATATCATTACTCTCCGAGTTCACAACTAAATTGTTCAACCTTCAGCTTCGATGAACATACCTTGCATTTAAAAATCGTACACCAAACACCGGAGATACAAGTTGGCATAGTCAAAATTTACAGTGCACCCTAAACCAGAGGTTTTGGAAAAGGGCCCAGCCATGATTTGTATCATGGAAATTTCCAAAGCGCCTGTCAACTTTGATTTTAAGTTTTTCGTTTTGAAAAGAATAAAAAACGCATGGACATGGGGCAATGAAAATAATACAAAACGTGGTAAGTATGTTATTTTTGTCTGCTGTTTAGTGTATCCGTATTCTTGGTACTTAATTCAGATAGGGAACAGAAAGAGAGGAGACATGTTGTTTTTTACACACGCAAATTCATAACCACTCTACAATACAATCATACAAGAACAAAGCGTGTTCTTTTGCACTGTCCTGGGCACGAGTCTCTTTTTGTAAACAACTCAAATGTCATGGTCTAGAAGCTCATTGTTTTCATAGACACTATATCACTTCCCCTTTTCAGCATCATTGTTTTATCTAACTTTTCTGGGGGTATAGGTTCTCCAAAACGAATTGGTGGTCTTGATGGTCTGCTGGAACGTCGTACAAGATTTTGTTGCTGTTGTTGCTGTTGCTCATGTTGAACTATCATTTAATCGGCTGGGTTGACTGCAACGCGTGTATCAATTACATCATCAGAATCAGAGCTGTCAATTGACTGGGGCAGCTTTGGCATACATTTGATATGAGAAACATTTCGAGTGATGCAGCATTTGTTGCTGTCTTCTGCACTGACACGTGATCGGTTTCGATGAACAACGACGAATGGGGTTTTATTGCAACGAGATGTCAGCTTGTTTTGTTTTTCTTGTTTCACAAGAACACAGTCTCCCATCTTAATGTCACTTCTTTTAACACACCTTCTTTTATCAGCATAACTCTTGTTATAGTCCTTGCACGACTGCTCATTCTCTTTGGTGGTACTGCAGGAGAAAACGGTTTAACTCCTGTTACCATACCTTCCCCTCGAGTTTAGCTGTTGTTAGAGCACGACCTAACGGTTGATTAAATCTTTCAACTTCTGCGTTTCCCTGTGGCCACTTTGGAGTTGAAGGATCTTGGTTGATACCCAAAGCTTTCAAGTATCGACTGTACTCATCACCGTTAAAAGGAGGGCCATTGTCTGTAGCCATGGAGATAGGAATCCCATGAGTGGCAAAATTGTTGTTAAACTTGGGGATTATGTATGTATGTATGTAAACTTTTGCCATCAAAAATAAATATACCTAGTTATAAAAGAAAACTAATTACAATTTCTATAAATTTAAAATAATTACAGGCAAAAAACTACAAGTCTAATTTAATAATCCAATTTAAAAACACCCCATGGTTAAAGATGGCAGGAATAGCATTAAAAGGTCAATGCGACCTTGTTTCCATAATGGTCCCTCAAACTTGAAATTACACTTGATGTTTTCGTAGATCTAAAAATTTCCACTTCTGGATATCTTGAACAGCGGTCGATAACGACTAAGAGATATTTGCCAGAAGGGAGAGGACCATAAAAATCTGCATGTACTTTTTGCCATGGTCCTTGAGGCATGTCAGACATTTGTAGGGGTTCCGGGGGATTGGGTTGACCGGTAGCTTGGCAAGGAATGCATCGATCAATGGTTTCTTTCACCAGTAGGTCTATTCCTGGTAACCAGACCTTTTCACGCAATAAGGCTTCAGTTTTCACTAATAATTGGTGAGTGTCGTGGGCAAGATCGATGGCTTTTTATTGCAAACTTTCGGGTATATCAATGCGAGAACCACGGAGTACAATATTCTGTGGTGTAACTGCAAGGTACGTTTCACAGCATAGGGCTCAAATCTTTAAAAAGGTCGGTGTAAAATTTTATTCAATTTTTCTTTCAATTGAATAGCTTGAAAGGAACTTATAGTACTTTGCTGTAAATCTGCCGTGGAAATTTTTTGATATCTTGATTTTTTTTCAAAATGGCGGCAATTTGACGATTTTTGAAAAAATTGATGGAAAATCTTGAAAACATTTAAATCATCGTAAATCCTAAACCAAGGGAGGAAAAATCATATAACTTTCAAGAAAACCATAGTTTATGAAGGCCTACAACATGGTGAAAAGCAGAAATCAGTAGCTTTTCTAGTTTAGGATTTAGAATTTTGATGACGTCATAGCCTCAAATATGATCTATGCCGCCATTTTGAAACTAATCAAGGTATCAATAAATTGCCACGACAGATTTACAGCAAAAAACCCTAAGTTCCTTTTAAGCCATTTAATTCAAAGGAAACTGAAATAGAATTTTACACCGACCTTTTTAAAGATTTGAGCCCTATGTTACGTTTCACAAAATCACAGTCCCACATGCTGTAACGGATTGCTGCACGAAGGCTCTGCCATGGCTTGTCTGCATCCGTTGGTCTTTGAATCTCACTCATTGTCATAGCTTTGGGAACTGCTGATAAGGCTTTAAGATACTCATCTGCCATGACTGCATGCTTTGATGTGCCTTCAAGGGTTGGGTGTGGTGACAGGAAATCAGCAGGATTATCTTTGCCTGGTTTATACACAACGGAGAAAGTGTAAGGTTGAAGACGAAGCACCCATCTCTCAATACGGGCTGACGGTTCAGAACTGGCACTGCCATACATCGCCTCAAGTGGCTTGTGATCCGTAATAAGAGTGAAACAAGAGATATTGCTATCTGAAGATTTGCGCTGTGAACTGCGACAGTATTTTGAGGATAGACGCAAGGGTGAAGATTATGGTATATGTATTGTTACAAATGAAGTTTTGTTGCAAACTGTGCAGGAATGATAATGAATGTGCATGATTTGTGTAGAGCACACAGATTACCTCGAAGAATGCTTGCTTGCACGTCTGCAAGTTTTTTACCTGTCCAGGGTACTGTGGTATATCTAGGATAGGGGTGGTCAGGTTCCTTTTTTGGGTCTAAAATTTGAGGAAAGCAAAGCGATGGGAGTATCATTCTTCCAGAAAAGCGTAAGAGATTTTTTAAACACTAGGATTTTCAGGGTTTTTTTTTGCAGATTTTTCCAAAGATGTGCGAGATTTCTTTCGAAAATGATACGCTCTTCGTATGCTGCAATATGAAATTTATTACGGAGAGCAGGGAGACTGCGAAACTGCATTAGCGCCAAAACGGGACTTACTTCGGACACTTGCTCTCTCGTTGCTCATTGACTGGGAAACTTCCACAACCTACGCGTCTCACAACACAACCCAACTGCCCTGATCTTTCTCTAGTCTCCAAATTTGATGCCAAAAACCTCTGCAGGCATGCCAATTTTAATCAATCAAAAACATCCAATGAATGGACCGTCACTTCCTGATCACTTCCTACTGCGCGCGCTTAAAATTTTGTGACGTATGTAGACAACAATGGATGACAACTTCCGATGACGTCAATCCTGAACGCAGTAAACATGCGTCTGTTTTCTAGGAATGTCATTGGCTGAAACCATGGAATGTTCACTGTATGTTTAGTTATGCGCGCCATGTCAACGTTCGTTCATCGAGCCTACGAGCCTATTTTAAAGATTTGCTGCTGCTGCGCAGCGCAAATCAATAAGGGCCATATATATATATATATACAGATGGAAATGTTCCACAGCCCACACGATACTTAAAGCCTCCTTTTCGGTTTGAGAATAACGTTTTTCGACAAGTGTCAGGGCTCGACTAGCATAAGCGATAGCTTGTGAAGAATCTGAACTGTTTACTTTCTGGCTCAAAATTGCAGAAATGCCTACAGGACTGGCATCAACGGTAAGAAGTGTTTCTTTCGTGGTGTCAAAATAATGCATAATAGGCGCATGTGTTAAGGCTTCTTTGAGTTTACCAAAGGCTTCTTGTTGAGCTGTGTTCCAAATAAAACGGGAATTTTTCTTGGTAAGTGCACGTAAAGGCTCAGTTATTGTTGCATAGCCCGGAATGTAACGCCTACTGTAATTTGCCATTCCAAGGAAGCTTCTGACTTCATGCACATTTTTCGGGATTTGGGCATTCTGCAAATCAGTGATGCGTGCTGGGTCTGGCCTTGTTCCTTCAGCAGAAAATACTTGGCCGAAAAATGACAGAGAACTGGTCAAAAGTATACATTTTGCCGCATTCAGTGTTAAACCATTTTCAGACCAACGATTTAGGCAAGCAGATAGGGCTTAATCGTGTTCGTATTTTGTGTTCCCAAAAATGATAATGTCATCAGCGAAGTTACGGACTCCTGTTAATCCTTGCAACGAGGTCTGCAAGGTGTGCTGAAAAATTTCTGCAGCAGCATTGGTTCCGAAATTTAGCATTTTGTATCTGTACAAACCAACGTGTGTACTGAAAGTTGTAATAAATCTGCTGTTTTCGTCTAACTCTAATTGATGATAGGCTTGTGCAAGATCGAGCCTGGAGAAGAACTTTGATCCATTTAATTCTTGACTTGTTTCATCAACTGCTGGGATTAAATATCGAACTCTTTTGATTGCCCGGTTAGCTTTACGCATGTCCACACCAATTCTTACGTTGCCGTCTTTCTTTGGAACCAATACGACGGCGCTTATCCATGGTGTAGCTTGGGTTTGAGAGACCTTTTCGAAGATGCATACTTGTTAAGCGCTTTGATGGCATGTTTCACCCATTTTTCGGATGTGGTAAGGGACACGCCTTTGCTGCTCCGCAGTTGGTTGAACAGTTTCATCGATGTTTAAAATGATCTTTTGTCCCTTCAGTTTCCCTAGTCCATTGAAAACCTCTTTGTTCTTCTCAAGAATTTTAATCTAATCCTTGTCCTTTGTTTTAGGGAAAGTAGGCGTTTCTCTTGGGGGTTTCTGTGTGGACAGCTTATTCAAATTTTTATCAGCTTCGATGGACATACCTTGCATTCAAAAACCGTAAACCAAACACCGGAGATACAAGTTGGCATAGTCAAAATTTACAGTGCACCCAAAACCAGAGGTTTTGGAAAAGGGTCTAGCCATGATTTGTATCATGGAAATTTTCCAAAGCACCTGTCATCTTTGATTTTAAGTTTCTCGTTTTGAAAAGAATAAAAAACGCATGGACATGGCCCTGATTCATTGAAAATAATACCAAACGTGGTAAGTATGCCATTTTTGTATTTCTGTTAATATTTGTAGACTTCGTAAGTAAGAGATAAACACGTGAATTTGGGAGATTGCATAGTATAAGAATAAATAGACCATTTGCCAATTAAGAAAAAGGGATTGGCGCGAGTGCGGCCAATTCCGACATCCCTGCTAACAGTCGGAAATCCGGGGAGTCCTCCTGATCCTGCCCGATTTTCAGACCCGAAGCTGCATTTGGAGCCGATGCTCGATGGTTACTCAACTAATTTCAAAATAGAAAAAAATGTACAAGAGATAACTCGTTTGTGAGTCTTATCGCGAATTTGGGGCTCAATATTGCCCCCAGGGGCGGAGCGCGGGGGCCGCAAAAATTGGAAAAATTTTGGCCTACCCCATTTTGGACCGTAGGTCCATTTTGCGAGGGGTAAACGGCCTCGCATGTCAAAAATCGACGGGAAACCGCATTCTTTCACTAAAACACTTTTAATCTCGAATTTATCTCTAAAATTCGCAGAATAACGAGCCTTTCTTTTTTCAAAGCTGTGGGGAAAATCCCGAAAATTTCTACTTAGGACCTTTTCCCTCCCAAATGGATCGTGCTCGTTTTCCTACTAAATGCACTTGCTAACTCCAGATAAATGATTAAATACCTTAAAAAGGGTTGAAATAAGGTCCTCCAAAAGTTTGTTTCCGTTTCTCGATTTATCCATTTCAGAATCAGCCCAAGACCATCGACCAGTTTTCATTGATTTTTCAACATTTTCTTCCAAGTTTTGGACTTATTACATTTGAGGTCAGGGGTCAAAATCAGCTGATCGTTTGTTTATGTGCCCTACTCTACAAATCGATCGTGGGAAATACATCGAATAAGATATTCTGAAGTGGAGAGGATTCCCCGATGATACTAGGGCTGTCGGAATTGGCCGCGCTCTCCTCAATCCCTTTTTCCTAATTGGCAAATGGTCTATTCAAATCATATGCGCAGGCACATGAACTCATACAGTAATAATAATAATAATGATAAATCATAATCACTACAATGCTCCCCTTTTAAGATTTTATCGACACGTCGCTATTATTATTATTATTATTATTATTATTATAACATTCTTTAAAGTTGGTTATTAAAAATAGCTCTACTTCAAGAACTAATAAAGACCAACTATTTACAAAAACAAAATAAATTACAGTTCATGATAAGAAACGAAAATACCCTAAAATACCCTATTTACAAATTTTGCAACGGCAAGTCTCTCCAATCCATTTTTTTATGCATGACTTAAAAGAACAGACGGAGGTGGCAATTTTTGTATCATTGGGCAGGGAATTCCATAATATGCTACCACGAAAAGATAAACTATCGTTGCCATAAGTAGTTGTTTTAGTTTGAGGCAACATCAACAGATTCTTTGATCGTAGATTGTAATTATTGTCCTTTTCATGGAACATATCCCACAAAAAAGAAGGGTTTTGTTGTGTTAAACTGCTATAAACCTCGAGCATTAACTTTTGCAAGTTCTTTTGATGAATAGTGCACTCCTTTCCTCTCTGTAACAACTCATCAAAAGAAGATATAAAATCGTTGAAGAGAATTCGAAGCGCTCTCTTATGGGTGCGATTGAGATCATTATTCGCAACCTTTCCGCAAAACATCCATATCAACGGACAATAATTAAACTGAGACATTATGAATGAGTTGTACAGTAAAAGAGATTGTTTCTCATCTAAATAATTTGAGACTCTAGAGAAGGCACTGATCTTGTTGTTTGCTTTTTGACATAATTTTGCCACATGTTGGTCGAATTTTAGTCTCGAGTCTATGGTAATCCCCAATAATTTAACACTACTGACAATATCAACAGATACATTTCCAATATCGAGAACAATATTATCATTTGTCTTCAAACCGAGTAGCATAACTTGGAATTTTGATGGATTGGCTACCATTTGATTAGTTTTGAACCAAGAGATCGCTTGAGACATATCTTCTTCTAGGTTTGAAGCCACACTTTCAAAAGTGTCATCACAAGAAAAAATGGTGTTATCATCAGCAAAATTGCACACCTCCGAATGTTCGACGATGTAGATGAAGTCATTGAGAAAAATATTGAATAGTAGTGGCCCTAGCACAGAGCCCTGGGGGACACCAGTTTTTGTTTGTAACCAGTCACTATATGTTGAGCCAACCTTTACTCTCTGCTTTCTATCTGAGAGGTAATTTGCTATCAATCTGAGACCCTGCAGACCAAAACCATACGCATTTAATTTAGCAATAAGTAAATCATGTGGCATGCAATCGAATGCCTTTGATAAGTCCATCAAAATCATACCAGCAACACCTTTCTTATCTAATGTCTTGCGAATAGTTTCAATAAGCCGAATCAGGGCATGTTGTGCACTATGTCCTTTTCTATAAGCACATAATAGATTTGATATCTTTGCAGTCACAAAAGAATTGATCTGTTTAGCTATCAAACGCTCAAAGACTTTGGACATCGCTGTTGCTACACTAATTGGTCTATAATTTACTTTACAGGTGGATTCAGAACTTTTGTATAACGATGATACATCGACGGCCTTAAGGGGGTCGGGGAACTCACTAGTGAATAGCATCGTGTTGAAATATTTAGTAATCTCGATGTGACACAATCCGGATATTAATTTAAGAATGTCAACTGAAATACATCCACTCGTTTTCTTCGAATTATCTAGCTGCCTAATTTCATTCCAAACATCATTAGGGCTAACAGGATGAAACTCAAACGTCTCGTTATTTACAACATTATTTCTAATCAACAATACACTAGGGTGGTTGTCGTATTTCTTGATGGCATTCAAAACAGGGTCCTGCAAAGGGACATATGATGGTGGGGTCACAGGAGCCACAATAGGTAGTGTAGCAGTGATATTAACAAAGTACTCGTTAAAACATTCTGCTATTTGTTTGTCACAGGTGATTCTTGAACCATTTTCAACGAGAATGATCTTCTCTTGAATATTTGATGATTTGCTGGAAAATAACGGCTTAAAAGTTTTCCAGAAACGTTTATCATTACCAATAGTTGCGGGATCTAAACTTCGAAAATATCTCTTCTTTGCAACTTTGTTTAGTTTAACAATTTTATTCCTTTGCCTCTTATACCTACGAATATCTTCCTCCTTATGCGTTTTGTTGGCGATCTTTTTGAACCGAGTTCTACACATGATTTCTTTTTTCATCCCTTTCGAGACATGTGGTTTATTATTGCCTCTAATGGTTGCCTTTTTGTATGGTGCGTGTTTGTCTAATAATGTTTCAACTAGTCCTTCAAATTCGTTATAATTATCAGGAATTTTTGAACAAATAGCACTCGAGAGGTCTGTAAGGAAATCTGTCTCGGAAAATTTTTTGTAGTCCCGATATTTTATAATCTTTGGTGGAAGCTTGGTATAAGTTGTTTTTAGTATAGTATAAATCATATGATGGAAATCACTGAATCCCGTTTCGAATGTTTGGCTCCCAAAAAAGCTGTATTTGCTATTAGTTACATAAGATCAATACATTTGCCTTGTGAACTTCTGAAACATGTGGGTGACCTAATCATACTAAATAATGAATATTGCTGAAATAATAACTGCATTGCAGGTTCAGATACCTCCATATTAAGATCACCAAATATCAACATGTTTTCTATCGACTTTGTGTCAAAGTCTATAATTCGCTCCAGGTGGTATAGAAAATACTTATCGTTCTGAGAAGGTGGTCTATATGCTGAGAGTAATAACCATTTTGTTTTCCGTCAGGAGACTGAAGTTAAGCTCGGTTCAGTGAGGTCAAACTCCGGATGGGTGACCTCGGAGGCTTGGCTTCGCAACTCACCTCGCCGTCCTTCGGAAGGGACGTTAAACTAGGGGTCCCGTGCCTTGATGCAGCATGCACAGTGGGCTTAAATTAGCTTTAAGTAGCTAGATATACTTCCTGCCCACTCAAAATAAATTACTGAAAAAAAAAATCTCCTAGGTCTATCATCGACTTGATTCTTTTCTTGTTCCTTCTTTCCTTTCCCTCTTTCATTGTCACTGATATCTTCCTCTTCATTGTCGTAAGTTTCCGCTGTTGGAACTTTCTTGAAATGCGAGACATTTCGTGTTATGATATGTCGTTGATTTTTCGCGACTATCTTTGTTCCCTTTCGCTCATGTACAATGAATCTTTCGGGGCTAAACTTTGGTACTAGCTTATTTGTTCTCTTTTGCAGACAAATAACTGTATCTCCCTCTTTTATCTCTGACTCTTTCGCATTATGTTTCTTGTCATAATATTCTTCGTTTTGTTCTTTCTTTTTCTCGATGTTTTCCTTTGCTTGTTTCTGCTTATTTAGTACCTTCTTTGTTGGTAATTCAGGGAGTTGTCCTCGAATTGTTCTATTGAATAAAAGTTCACACGGAGATACTTTAGTCGTCACATGCGGAGTTGTTCGGTATGTTAGCAGAAATCTTTGGAGTTCTTGTTTGCAGTTCTTACCTCCTAACTGTGCTGTTTGTAACACTTTACCGATTGGTTTCATTAAGCTTTTGACGTTTGAATTTCCTTGATGCCAGAGTGGTGTACTTGGTTTCCACTCAATACCTAAGGTTTTAGTGTATCTCTCGAATTCATTTCCATTAAATGGAGGTCCATTGTCTGTCTTTAGTTTTACTGGAATACCATGTGTTGCAAATATACGGTCTAGCTTCGGAATTACTGCCGGTGCAGCTGTAGAATTAACGATTTCGATTTCTGGGAATTTCGAATAAAGGTCAGTTACTACCAATAGATATTGTTGTGTATTTTTAATTGGTCCATGAAAGTCAATTGCTACGGTATGCCATGGAATGCCTACTGTTGGAGTTATCTGCATTGGTTCAGGTGAATTAGCATTTCCGACGGCTTGATATGCGACACAATTTTCGACTATTTCGCGAACTTTGTCATCCAAGTTGGGAAACCTGATTTTTTTCTGATTAGACTTCTTGTCTTTTCTATTCCCTGGTGTCCTACATGGCCTAGCTTTGTTGCTCTATTTTGAAGGCTTTTAGGAATAACCATTCTACATCCTTTCATGATAATATCTTTGGTGTTATTTACTGTTAGTTCTTCCGCACATCTCTTGTATGGCTGAAGCTCTGAATCTTTTGTATCCCATGTTCCTGATTCGATAGCTTTCCGAACTTTTTGTAACATTTCATCTTTACGTGTGGCATCTTTGACTTCTTCAAGTGTCATTGTTTTTGGAACTGTATTTTCTATGATATAGTTAACATATTCTTCGGCAATTTGTTCTTCGTTACTTTCTGATTGACTCTTGTTGATCGGATGTCGACTCAAATAGTCAGCTTCATTTCGCGATCCTTTCTTATATATGACACGAAAGTTATAGGGTTGAAGTCTTAAAACCCATCTTTCTATGCGTTAGACTCTAAGGCCTTATGGTCGGTGATGACAGCAAATTCTTTGCCAAGGAGAAATAGGCGAAAATGCTCTATCCCCCAGACTAAAGCAAGGCCTTCTATATCGGTCTGTGAATATCTGCTCTCAACTGGAGTGAGTGCTCTACTCGCATATGAGACAATTCTATACTGTGTCCCATCTTTTCCTCTTTGGGCAAAAATAGCACTTACGACATGTTGTGATCCATCTACAATTAACACACTGTGTTTCTTTGTGTCAAAGTAGGCAATTACAGGTGATTGTGTAAGCTTCTTTTTCAACTGGTTAAATGCTCGTGGTTCTACTATGGTCCATTTGAAAGTATTGTTCTTCTTTGTCAACTCTCGAAGCGGTTGTGTCAATGTGGCATAATTTGGAATATAGTCACTACAAGTGTTCGCCATTCCAAGGAAACTTCGCACTTCAGATGCATTCTTTGGCGGTGCAGTGTTCAACAGATGTTTTACTCTCTCTGGGTCAGGTCTGGTACCTTTTTCTGTAAAATTTAGACCATAAAATTTGATTTCTTATTGAAGAAACTTGCAATTTTCTCCTTTCGCTTTGATGTTTAGATCTGAGAGGCGTTTTAGGCAAGCTTCCAATGCTATGTCGTGCTCTTTTCTATCTTTTCCAAAGATGATGATATCGTCTGCGATATTCTTTACCCCTTGAATGTCACTCAAATTTCGTTGCAGAATATTTTGAAATATTTCTGCTGCACTAGATGTACCGTAGTTAAGTCTTTTATACTGGTAAATTCCTTCGTGCGTAGAGAATGTAGTGATAAAGCGGCTTTCAGGCTCTAATTCAACATGGTGATAGGCCTGTTTTTAATTGATTTTGGAAAAGTCTTTTGCTCCATTTACTGCAGCTTTGAAATCATTTAGGGTCGGCATAAGGTGTCTTTCTCTTTTTATTGCATTGTTTGCTTCTTGCATATCCACACATATACGTGTTCCCCCGTCTTTCTTAGGAATACACACGATAGGTGAAACCCAGGGCGTCGGCTGATCAACAACCTTCTCTATGATGTCCTGTTCAGTAAGTTTCTTTAGCTCTTTCGAGACTGCTTTTCTCATATGGTAAGGTATACGCCTTTGTGGTTGCATTACCGGATTCACATCGTCTCTTGTGTGTAATCTTACTCTTTGTCCTTTCAATTTTCCTTCCCCCTCGAAAACATTTCTATATTTATTCAAAAGTCGTTGCATATTTCCGTCTGTACTGGCAGGGATGTTTGTTTTCTTTTCTGTGGCTTCTTTGTGATCAGTTGTAATTACACTCTTTGAATCAGATGTTTGCTTTTCATCGACTTTGCGTACTAACTGGATTAGCGTCAGTTCGTGGGCAGTTTTTCCACTTAGTAAATTACCCCCGGATCCTTCGATGACATAAAATTGCGAAACTGTGTAACGCGATTTTGACTCAAGCATGGCACTAAAACGGCCTTTTCAATGGAAGTGGTGTCGAAGATCCATATGCAAATATTTTGGTCTTAGCTGGCTCTAGCTTGATTTGATGTTGCAAACTTTCATAGGTCTTGGAATCAATGATGTTAACGGTTGCCCCCGTGTCCATTAGAAATTCTAAATGGAACGAATCATTCAATTTCAGTTGGGTTTTTGTGGAAACCTTGTTTTCTCTATCCACTGCATAGGCATATTCATCAGCAGAAGAGCTTGATAAGTCACTCTTATCCTGTGTAATGGCATGAGCTTTTCCCTGTCTGCCTTTTCCCTTCACAAAAATTGACTCTTTCTTTGGTCGTGTTGACGTTTGTGGCTCTTTAATAATAATAACAATAATAATCAATTTATCTAAAGTTGGCGCTACATAGCTATGTATAGTAAAAATTGAAAATAATTACTAAACTAGCTAATCCAAGCCAACTGCTAATAACTAATACAAGTCCAAGAAATATATATACATGATTAAATAAATAAGATTTCAAATACAAGGTATAAAATTTCAAAACAGAATTAAAAACGTAGTAATATAAAAATCCGAGCTGTTAAAAATCTGAATGTCCGAAATATGAAATGGAAGCTGTATCAAATCATTGTATCACAAAAATCCAAGTTGTGGTATAAACGTCCAACATAATCTGCATGAACAGTCAGCGGCATTCCAACATTTAATTTTTTTCTTAAACTCATTGATAGATTGAGCATTCCTTATGCGAGGAGGAAGAGATAGCCAAAGACGTTGCCCTCTATATTTGATAGTCTCGGATCAATAACTTGTAGTTCTTACCCCTGGTAGCACAAATTCATTATTGTTTCTCAGATTATAATTAACCCGACGCTCACAGAAAATTTCCCTCATAAAAGGGGGGTTGATGTTCTCCTTAGTTTTAAACATTTCGATCATAAGCGTTTGCAGGTTCCTTGCATGAATATCAACCGAGTCATCTTTTCCTAGCAGGGTGTTGAAGCTTGATTCATAATCCTTGTATGCGATTCTCAAGGCTCTCTCGTGTATTCTATTAATCTTATTATTCATGTGCCTACTGTGAAACATCCAGACTAATGGACAGTATTGAAACTGGCTAATTACAAAGGCTCTCATTAAGATTCTTAGTTTATTAGAGTCCATGTATCCAGATATGCGAGCGAGGGCGAAGAGTTTGCTACGAGCCTTTTTAAACAACTTATTGATATGCGTCTCAAAATTGAGTTTTTTGTCGATCACAACGCCTAGTAGCTTTTCCTCGTCCGTATTTGCTATGACAGAATCTCCTACATTAACTGTGACCTGTTGATTAGAATTTCTACCAAGTAAGAGTAAATGACATTTATCTGTATTCAATTTCATTAAGTTATCAGCGAACCATTGAATAATTGTGCTTGAATCATTCTCCAGCCTTGCAACTACGTTATCAAGATTCTTATCGCATGAATATATGGTTGTATCATCCGCGTAATTGCAGATATCAGTATCGTGTATGGAGAGCAACAAATCATTTATGTAGATGTTAAAGAACAGGGGACCAAGAACCGATCATTGTGGAACTCCAAGGGACAGTTGTTTGTAGTCACTAAAAGACCAATTTATCTTAACTCTCTGGTGCCTATTCTCCAAAAAGCTGTTGACGAGACACAGTGCTTCACGGCTGAAACCGTAAGCATCTAGTTTTGCTAAAAGGAAGTCATGTTTAATAAAATCGAACGCTTTGGATAAGTCCATCAGGATTGCGCCAATATTTTCTCCATTGTCTAAGCTTGTTTTCCACTTTTCAAGCATTCGAACTAACGCGTGCTGCGCATTATACCCCTTACGAAAACCGCAAAGAAGTGACGATAAATAATGTGCCATATAATCAATAATCTGTTTGTCCAGCAGTCTTTCAAAAACCTTAGAAACAGTTGGCTAAACGCTCACAGGTCTGTAATTTTTCTTCCTGGTTTTCTCATCCATCTGATAAAGAGGGGTGACAGCTGCTAGTTTCAATAAGTCCGGAAACAAACCATTTTCTACGCAATTATTGAAGATAAGCTGTAACGATTCGGAGCAAATGTCAGAGTTGCTTTTCAGCACTTTTGCAGGTATATCTTTATAGGTTGTTGCTTTCTTAGGATTAAGTCTCCCAATTTCAGAATGCATCTGTTCCAAAGAAACCTTTTGGAATTTGAAGAAATCGTCGTTTTGGGCAACACTACGAATTTTCCTTATACTTGCGTGGTTGGAATATTTAATTACAGCCCTTTCTACAGAATCTGAGACACCTTCTGCATTTATGATCATCTCACTATTCTCCGTAAGACCTAGTGAGTCATTAATAGTTACAAAATAATCATTCAGGGATTCAGCAACTTCCTTATCTTTGGAAATTATCGTGTCATTTTCAATAAGGGTAATTTTTGAATTCGATCGACCTTTATCGGAAAGGATAGGTTTCACAGTTTTCAAAAATTTTTTATTGTCAGTAATATCAGTAATATTCAAATTTTTGTAAAAATTTCGTTTTTCCTTTTCTAAATAATTTAACACACAAGTTGCGTTGCCGGCGGAATGCTTCCCAGTGTTCAGCAGTGCGGCTTTTATTATATCTATTTTTCAACCAAGCACGCAACATAGTAGCTTTACGGAGAACTCGATTCATGAAGGCACCATCATTGGCCCTTGCGTATTTCTTTTTCATTGGTGCATGCTTGTCAAGTACTTTTTCAAAGCAATTTTGAAAAGAGCTGTAGTCTAAATCAGTTGTTTTGATACTATCCAACTCTTCCCTAAGTTCTCGTTTGAACGTCCGTTCCAAAAACATCTTATAATCTCTATAATTAATAACAGTGGGCCCAGTTTTTTGGTATGTTGTTTTCAAAACTGTGACTATCATTTTGTGGAAGTCAGAGAGTCCCGTCTCGAATGTGGTGGTATGTTGGAAACTCCTATATCTGTTTGTTAAGATTAGGTCAATACACCGTGGATTATCAGCCTTGAAACAGGTTGGCTCCTTTACCAGATTTTTGAGGTCATAGCTATTCATAAAAGTACTAACCTGCTGATCTGTCTCCACTGCATTAAAATCACAAAGAAACAAAAAATTGTCATATTTTTCACTGTAATGATCAACTGCTTTGCCAAGATTTTCGAAAAATTGATCTTGAGATTGGGATGGTGGTCGGTACACACTGAAAAGAACCCACTTTTTTCCCCTTAAATTAATTTCAAAACAAATGCATTCCATATCAATTTCAAATTTGAAAGATTTTAGCTGTCTCGTTGTGATGTCATTTTTCACGTAAACCAAAAGACCCCCACCGTCACAATTTCTATCAAGCCGCAGCGGATCAGCGTACCCTTCAATATAGACTGTTGGATTGGAAAAGAATCATCAATTTTTGTTTCCGCGACCATTAGAATATCAGTGAAACTATCTCTTTTAATGCATCAAATTTATTTCTAATGGAATTTCTATTTAGATAACCGATAGTCATACGACCTATATTCTTCAAACGCAACTTTTTCAATGCAGATTTGGCATCACTGTCATCAGGGGTGTGATGTGAATCCAAAACAATGGATCCAGGGGTAACCTCCACTGCTGGGGGGATATAAATACCGAAGCTGGAAGGGTCAGGCTCCTTAGGTTCCGTATGAGTGTGAAGTTCATTGTATGGCTTTACCCCCTCAATATCTAGTCAGTATCCAAGGTTAAAAATAAAATTATTAGCTAAAGCGTGGTTCCATAGTCATTGAGATGAACTATGGAACCACGCTTGGAACCTCTTTACTTTGGAGGGGTTTCCTCTGAGGCGTTTCTTGTTTCTTACGACAGAGTTTTTCAAAATGTCCAATGAGGCCACATGAAGAGCAAACTACATGTTTTGCTGGGCATGGTTTGTTTTTGTGAGGATAACTGAATCCACATTTGTAACAGGTATTTTCTGTCTGGATTTCTTTGACGTGCACCTCTTGGAAGCTTTCTTCCATACCAGACGCTTGAGTAGAGCTCATTTCAGCTTTTCTGCCATCGATCAGCATGTCTGCAAGCTTGTAATCTGGTTCTCGGAGGGCTTTTCTCCTAAGTCGAGCTGACTCTCCATTACACACGATCTGCATCTTAAGTTCGAAGTCCTCGTCGTGAAATTTGCAATGTTTTGCAAGTGTGCGAAGTCACGTATGAAATTCATCAATAGTCTCCTCTGTCTTTCAGGTTGTCTGACGAAAATTGTAAATTTCGAAGATTTGATTCTTATCTGGCTCGAAGTGCTTGGTTAAGGCATCAACAGCTTTTTGTGTAGTCTTTCTCCTCTCCAGTATCAGGTAGAGTTTTGAAAATATTATAAACTTCGAGTCCAGCTTGATACAAAAGCAAAGCTCGTTGTCTCTTTGGTTCTGTGATGTCTGCGGCAAGCAAATACGTTTGAAATCTCTCCAGCCAGTTTGTCCAGCGAGCTCCTGTGTTTGTGATATCACTTTTTGGTTCACAGACAGGCATAGGATTTATGTTATTTGCTGCGGCCATCTTACGTTTCTCTTCTTTTTCCTTTTAACTCGTCGCCATTGTAGACTTCGTAAGTAAGAGATAAACACGTGCGTTTGGGAGATTGCATAGTATAAGAATAAATTCAAATAATATGCGCAGGCACATGAAGTCATACAGTAATAATAATAATAATGATAAATCATAATCACTACAATATTGAAATTTAGTTCATAAATAGGCAAATGCACTAATTCAACCCCACTTTGACTTTTCATGCAGTGCTTGGCTTCCAATGTTGAATAAACGATTAACCAAAAAAATTCAGACGGCTCAAAAAAAAAATGTATCAGAGTCTGTTTGAATCTGAGTAACAGAGCACATATAGGAGAAGACGAATTTAAAACTGTAAACTGGCTCCCCACTAAAGAAAGGTTTGAGCAATGCACTGCTGCAAAGGTTTTCAAATTTTTTGATAATGCAGTCCCCTCATTTATGTCGGAAATGTTCTTACCAGTTGGCCAGAGCCGAGTAACTCGAAGATCTAAAACAAACTAATTCAATCTTTCCGAAAAAGCAACACAGGACAAAATTATCTCTCATATTTAGGACCTAAAATATGGAACAGCCTACCCTCATAACTAAATCTGCAACAAACATCAACAGTTTCAAACATAAGATCAAAGACCAATTCTTTAAAAATATTCAAAGTCTTAATGATACCCTACATATATTATTAGAAATCTAAAAACAACCATTAACAATGCTTATTCGTCATTAAAATCAAAGATTTTATTTCCGTTCTAGACAAAATTCTGTTTTCCATGAAAACTTTATATTTCTTTTCTCGAAAAATTTTCTTTCTTTTTCCTTTTGAATAGCACTCCTTGAGGGACCATTAAGGCTGATTTCCAGTCAGTGGAATTTTCCGAGCGGGCGGAATTTCCTTTGTCTGCGTGAAATAATGTCGCCCTGGAATTGAATAGAAAGTTACGGTTGAGCGACCTTTTATTGTCTAAAATTCCGCCCGCTCGGAAAATTCCACTGACTGGAAATTCGCCTTTATGGAAACAAGGTCGCATTGACCTTTTAGTGCTATCCCTGCCATCTTTAACCATAGGGTGTTTTTAAATTATATTATTAAATTAGATATGTAGTTTTTGCCTGTAATCATTTTAACTTTATAGATATTATAAATAGATTTCTTTTCTTTTATGATTAGGTATATCTATTTTGATGGCAAAATTTTACATACATACATACATACATACATACATACATACATACATACATACATACATACATACATACATACATACATACATACATACATACATACATACATACATACATACATACATACCCCCGTCCTCAGTAGAAACATTGCCACCTGTACTAAGAAATCCATAGGAATCTCAAACACTTTTCAGCGAGTTAATCAACGATAACTTTCGTCAAATTATTCAAATGGTTCAGTTTATACCGGGTGCACAGTGGACCCAGGAATGGAAATAAGTCAAAAACTTTTTTATTCTTTTATAGCAGTTTACATTATTTATTTGAAGCACAAGTGTTAGACGGACAAAACGCAAAAAACCGCATGTCAGTATCTCTTTTCTAAGTAAAAATATGGTTTTTTGAAGTGATGGGGTTTATCAAAGATCAGAGGACTCATAACATTGGTTACATTATTTCGCAAAAATCACCTGTTTCCACAAAATCAACACTAGAAGCATAAAATTTCTCAGAGAACCTTCATAACTGGTTTCTGATGGATTAGATGGATGAATTGTTCAAAATCAGCATTTAAAGGGCTTGAAAAGACAAACATTTATGAGAAAAATACGAATTTTAGGGTCGTCCGAGGCAAAGACACAATGTTTTTCCCTCTGTTTTTACTCGCATAATTTCAGTTAAAATGTAAATTAGGGTCCGATCCCGACCCATGGGCCCCCTAAACCATATGATATTTGGAAAGCTTATTTGATAAGCTTTCGAATGATGTATAACAATTATGAATTTGGATAGCACTTTAGAAATAAATTACATTTTATTGACAGGTACACCCACCCGGCGACCTTCTCTCTGTAGCAACCTAAGTCTACAGAATGACTACTAAAAGGGTAGGAATAGCTGACAGAACCTTCACATATGGTTTTTGATGGATTAGATTGATGGATCATTCAAAATCAACATTTAAAGGGGTTGAAAAGACAAACGTTTATGAGGAAAATACGAATTTTAGGGTTGTCCGAGGCAAAGACCCACGGTTTTCCCACCTGTTTTTACTCACATACTTTCAGTTAAAATGTAATTAGGGTCCGATCCCGACCCATGGGCCCCTAAACCATATGATATTTGGAAAGCTTATTTAATAAGCTTTCAAATGACGCATAACAATTATGAATTTGGTCAGCACTAAGAGAACCATACTATACTTTATCAACGGCTACCCCTACCCATAAAAAAAACCCAATGATTGTTCTCTCGGTAATAACCTAAGTTCACAAAATGATTCATATGCAGGTATGAATAGCTCAAAGAACCTTTACAAATGACTTTTGATGGACTGAATTAAGGGGTTATTTAGAATTAGCACTCAATAGCTTCAGAATACGACAATTCGTGAGAAAATAGCAATTTTAGGGTCGTAGGAGGCAAATAACCATGGTTTTATCCATGTTACAGGCAATTCTTACCAAATATTTTCAATTCACATGCAAATTAGAGTCCAATCCCTGCACAACGGGCCCCCTAAACTCAATGATATTTGGCAATATTCTTCAAAATGCTGTCAGGTCTTATGATTGTGCAGCAGCAAAGCAATGTCCTCCTATTGTTCACGAATCTCAAAGGAAATCTGTAAGGAAGTCATCGAGACTCAGGAGACCCCCAGAACGTTTCGTCCCTGGTGACGTTTAGCTGGCGTTTCAGTTTTCTGCATGCAATTTCCTCGTGTGTTGGCGGTGTGCGCCGATTCGTATTCCCAGGAGCTACGCAAAACTTGTCCTATGACAGAGTTAGAAAAACAGGAGGGAGTTGTTGTTTTGGAAGAGCACAAGACGGACGAAAAAGAGCAACGAGAGAGAGAGAGATCGCGCAAAGAAGGTGACGTACGATAGGCCTAGTCCCAAGTCTGCGACCCAAGCCCAATCGATGACGGCATGATGTTGGTGAGCGTATATTTTCCTTGTTTGTTGGGATTCAAGTTGGAAGAGGACTAAACAACTGATTGACATGAATTTCGTTGTGTTTTTATGCATTTAATCATTTGAAATATTTTAGGAAACTTGAAAGATACATCTTAGTTTTTGTGTTTATGGGCCGCACGTCAAATCCACTACATGGTAGCAGAGGGTAGTTAATATTGTTAAACTATCAGTTTTTTTTTACGTATTACGTGAAGTTTCCTCCCTTGAGCTTAGTTTATTTCGCTGGTACTGACATTATTTCGATATGATGAGTTGTACCTTGTTATGTGCTAATGTGCGTGGGGAACTTTGCGTATTACGTCGATGTATCTTTTTCCTGTTTGTTGCATTTACATGAGGTATCTGTATGTTTCATTGATTTTATCATAGTCACTAGACTTTATGCTTGCGTCCTAGTGCATGTTTTTGCGCGAAGCGTTTTGCGCTTGTTAGAAATTTAGAAAGCTAAGAGTTGCTTGCTTTCTTTCTTGTTGAGATTGGTTGTGTAATTCATAGCAATTATTACACAAAATTTAAATGAATTTGTAACTTGTTGTGCCAAGTTGAATTGAATAGTTTCTTAGTTAGTTCTTAGTTTCTTAGTTAGCTTAGTCAATATTTGTATTCATTGGACAGTTCGTGTTGCTGCTATTTGTTATTGGACTTTGTTTATTCGCTCAAGATGAAGATTTGGATCACCTTTGTTTGAAAATCGAATCGCTCGAGTTACACTTTGAAAATCAATTGTTTACTGGATCATTACTCGTGGAAATTGTTATTCGTATTCGCATGGGACAATGTCGTCGGAGGATCAATTGTATAAAGATATTTTAAAACTGAATGTTCCGGTGCTCCGAAGGGAATTGGAGAGGAATGCATTGCCAGCCACGGGGAGAAAGGCAGAGCTGATACAAAGGCTGTACAAGTTCACCAAAAGGGAATTTATTACGAGCCGAGGGGGTTCTCCTGAGGATTCTGTTCGTGGTGAAAAGCCTCCAGATAAAAATGAGTCGATATCGAAAACTCCGTCGAGGATACCGCGTTTGTTGCCGAATGTTGAAGAGATAAACAAGTCTGTGCGTTCACGTTTGGATACGACGTCATTAGTTCGTGATAGAAATAAAATTTTGGAGCAGGATTTGCTTAGCGTACAGTTTGAAGATCCGGACATCGATCTATTCGGACATTCGAAGTACAGTGGTGATAAAAGAGACGAAGACACGTTTTTGCATGAACAATTTCGTGATAATTGACAGCGAAGTAGGGAACACAGCGGACAGACCATACAAACCGGACAACTTTCAAATAACGGACAGCCTCGTTCAAAAGCTAGTTCAGATGAATTAAAGTATGACACAGATCACAGAGAATATGAGTTTGCCGGACATGTCGGAGATAACGGACATGGAGGAAACAGTGATCATGACAATATTGTTCAAGAGATTAATGAAATGAAAATTTTAATGAAAACACAATCAAATATGGTCTATCAAATGAAGAAAGACATGGATTTAAAGATAAATAGTTGGACTAAGAAAATATTGGAGGCAGTGCAGCACAAAGCCCTTGTTACTGCAGACACATCCAGTGATGATATAAGTAATTCCAATGAGATGGAGAAGCTTCGTAGAAAGTATAAGTTTTATGGTTCAGCGATAGAGATAATACTGTTAGAGATTTCTGAGTTTAATCATGGTGAAGTATCAAAAGCTGAAATGGAGAATTCGTTACATCGATTAAATGAAAAGGAAGAACAATGTGGGTCTATAGTTCAAGAAATCATTACTCTACAGACAGATGAAAGTATAGTAGACAAGGAGATAAGAGTCTGGACCGAATTTCAACAACGAATCCTGCGTGCATCGAGAAAAGTGGGACGATTTATTTCACAACTGAATAAGGACGAGGAAGCAGAGCAGAGATCAATCGAGGATAGGACACCACTCAAGGAATGCAGAGAATCAAATTCAAGTAGCAATTTGAAATTACCCAAGTTTACGTTGCAGGAGTTTCATGGCAACATGATAGAATGGGTTTCATGGTGGGATCAGTTCAAATCTTGTATTCACGAGAACAATGCTTTAAGTGAGAGAGAGAAATTCAATTATCTGAGAGTATATGTCAAAGGATCTGCCAGAAAAGTCATTGAATACATTGAAGTTACGAGTCCCAATTACTTAAAGGCCATAGATGCATTGAAGAAGCGTTATGGTAGACAACGTTTAGTCGTTGAACATTTGGTCGAATCGATACTCAACATAGAGAAGAGAGAAAGGGTGACTGCACAGTCACTGAGATACTTGTATGACACTTTGGTCAATAGATATCACACTTTGGAGCAATATGAGCCAAACCTTGAAATGTGTCACAGAATTCTTGTCTCAATTTTCCAAAATAAGCTGCCAAATGACATCAGGAGAAAGTGGGAGTATGAACTTTCCAAGCTAGAGAATGAAGAAGAAGATAAGAGAGTTACGGCAGAGTTTTTCTTCGATTTTCTTCGGTCACATGTAATGTCTGAAGAGGCCATTGAGAAGTCGACTCCAAACCGTTCAACTCATCCCAGAATGTCAAATAGGCCACGTATACAAAACAAGGATCAAGGGGACAGTAGGTTTTCATCAGCAACGGCATTATCAGCTCAAAGTAGTCAAGAAACTGTCAGACAAGGTCGAAGTAATCAAAGTAAATGTGGTTTTTGTGAGAAAAATCATGAATCAAAGAATTGTTATGCAATCAAGAAGAAGTCAGTGGATGAAAGGATACAGACAGTTAAAGACAAAGGATTGTGTTTCAATTGCTTGAAACCAATAAGTTCCACACATTATAGTTCACGTTGTATGAGTCAAGGATGCATGATCGAGGGATGTCAGAGAAAGCATCATACATTACTACACAGAGCAAGTTCGAGTCCCAAGACAGAAGTAACCAAAGACGAAAAGGTCAGTTCTTCTGAGAGAGTAGAAGCTACAGTAAAAAGCCATGTTGGAGTTTTAAATGGTATTGTGAAAGCAGATTCAGAAAATAAGATGAGGCTGCTACCCACAGCAAAGGCAAAGTTGATTCAGAATGGAACTGAAACAGATGTTAGGATTCTGATAGACAGTGGAAGTGATCACTCATACATAAAGCAAGACATAGCTGATTCATTAGGAATGCAGTCTGAGGGACCATCAAAATTGATGGCAATACACATGCATGGTGGTCAATCAAGAACAATTAAGGTGAGAAATTTCAAATTTACTTTGACAGCATTAGATGGCAGTAAGTCAGCTGATGTAAGTGCATGGGCAGTGGATAAGGTATGCACACCGCTGGAAGCAGTTCCAGTGGATATTTCAAAGTATCGATATTTAAAGGGATTAAAGTTAGCTGATAGCTACCCAAGACAAACAGCAAACATTGACATATTATTAGGCTCAGACCAATGGGGTCAGATCTTAAGAAGCGGACTAAAGAAGAGAGATGCTAGTAGTCCGATAGAAACAAATTCAATATTTGGATGGATGATCTCAGGAAATGTAGATGTAGGATCAGAGTATCATCCAAGCAACAGAGCAATGACAAATTGTGCTACAGTTAGGACAATAGAGGAAGAGCTCAACCTTGATCTCAAGCGATTCTGGCAATTAAAATCTTTGGGAATCGATGAAAGTGACAAAAGACTCACGAAAGATGAGGAGAGTGCGATGCAACAATTCAAAGATAGCCTTGTTTATGACGGAGAGCGTTACGAAGTTGCATTGCCATGGAGAGAAGATTGTACAGGTTTGGAAGACAATCGGCATCAGGCTGTTAGCAGACTTGTGAAAATAGAGAAACGTTTGCAGTATGATAAAGAGAAGGCAAGCATGTATCAAGATGCAATAAATCAGTACTTGAAAGATGGACACGCAAGAGAAATAGACAAGACAGATTCAAATTCAGAGACAAAGATTAACTATCTGCCTCATCATCCAGTTTTTCGCACAGATAAAGTGACAACCAAATGTAGAGTTGTATTTGATGCATCTTCAAAGAATAAGAATGGAGTTTCTCTCAATGACTGTCTTCTACCAGGACCTGTATTGCAACCTAATTTAGTTTCAATCATCATTAGGTTTCGCCTTCATCGTGTCGCCTTGATGGCTGATATCAGGAAAATGTTCTTGCAAATAAAACTTGCGAAGCAAGATCAGAATGTGCATAGATTTCTGTGGCGTGATTTTAATACCAAGATAGAGCCAAAGACGTACTGTATGACACGCTTAACTTTCGGAGATGTTTCAAGTCCTTTTGAAGCAATAGCAACTGTGCAACATCATGCCGAAGTGAACAAGGAATCATTTCCAGAAGCATCGGAAACTATCAAAGAGAACATGTATGTTGATGACTGCTTAACAGGAGCTGAAGACGATGAAAGTGCCTTTCAGTTGTATGAAGAAGCTACAGGGATGATGAAATCTGGAGGCTTCGAATTAGTCAAGTGGGCAAGTAATTCTAACGATGTTCTTGTTCGGATACCAAAAGACCAAAGGGCAACAAAGAATGTGATAGAGATTGAAAGTGAAGATGACCCATTGAAAGCATTGGGCATTTCATGGGATACAGAAACAGATGAATTTTTGTTCAATCAAGGAGAGAAGCTGACAAATATTCAAGATCAAGGAACCAAGAGGAGTCTTATCAGTATATCATCAAAGCTTTTCGACCCGATGGGATGGCTAGGTCCATTCTCTGTTAGAGCAAAGATCCTATACCAAGAACTATGGACACGGGGGTTAGATTGGGATCAGAAGTTACCTGCAGATCTCATGTCTTTATGGAATAAATGGAAGGAAGATTTGAAAGAGTTATCAAATCTGCGCATTCCTAGATGTTTTGTAAGCAACCTTACCAAGGTCAACAGCGTCGAGCTCCACGGATTTGGGGATGCTAGTCCAAAAGCCCATGGTGCAGTAGTGTACGTCGTGTTTAAAGATGCTTCCAGAAGAGTGAATGTTCAGTTAGTCATGTCCAAGAACAGAGTTGCACCGACTAAAAGAGTAACTTTGCCTAGACTTGAGTTGCTAGCTGCATTTATTCTTTCCAAACTGTTGAAGTTTGTGTTGGAATCATTAAAGGTGGCTGTTGACAGAATAGTGTGTTGGTCAGACAGTTTGGTGGCACTCAGCTGGATACGAAGACCAAGCAGAAATTGGAAATTATTCGTTGCGAATCGAGTGCAGTCGATACAAGAAAACGTATCACCTGAATGTTGGCGTTTTTGCCCAGGAAATGAAAACCCTGCCGATTTGTTGACTCGGGGGGAGAATCTAGATTCTGTAATCAACAACTTACTTTGGTGGAATGGGCCAGAGTGGTTAAAGAAAGATGATGTAGAATGGCCAGAAAATAAGCTCGATGTTTCACCAGAGTCAGAAACAGAGATGGTCAAAAATACAGTTTGCAACCATTCAACCACAAAGTCTGTATCAATAGTGATTGATCCAGCCAAATATGAGAAATTCTTGAAGTTAGCAAGAATTACAGCTTACGTTTTACGAGCAGTTCGTAATTTTAAGAAGAGTTTAAGAAGCAAAGCAACAAGCCAGCAGACAGAATCATCAGGGAAAGAGTTAACGACAGATGAGATAAAGTCAGCAGAAGAATATTGGTACAGGCAAGTACAACAAGAGGAATTTCCTGACGATTTTGAAGCACTAAAGAACAGTGTACAGCTTCCAAAATCTAGCCAATTGAATAGTCTGTCTCCAATCTTTGATCATGAAAAGGAGCTTATCAAGGTTGGTGGTAGACTGCAGTTTTCATTGATACCTGAAGAAAGTAAACATCAAATCATATTACCTGGTAAAAACGTGGTCGTGGAAAAGATTATTCAATCTGCACATGAAAGAGAAGGTACACATGCAGGACCAGAAACTACTTTAGCCATAACGAGAGAAAGATTCTGGATAATCCAAGGCCGCCGATATGTTACCAGAGTAATTCATAGATGTCTCAAATGTAAAAGACAAGTTACAAAGCCACTGATGCAGAAAATGGCTCCTTTACCAGTGGAGAGAGCCAGTCCTTCACCACCATTTACACATGTGGGATTAGACTTCACAGGACATTTGTTCTTAAAGTTGAAAGGAAGTTCAGTACCCCAAAAGGCGTATGTATGCATATTTACTTGTGCATCGACACGAATGGTTCATTTCGAATTAACGAATGATATGACAACTGACGAGTTCTTGCAAGCCTTCAAGAGGATGTACAACAGGAGGGGACTCTGCAACACAATGTGGTCAGATAACCAGTCTACCTTCAAAAGAGCGAATAACGATTTGAAGTGGATCGTGGAGAATTCAAAGACAAAAGCAGAGAAAATATGGAAGAATATTGATGCTCAGAGAGTAGAAACAGATTTAGCAAATAGAGGGATCAAGTGGAAGTTTATTACCGAGCGAAGCCCACATCGAGGAGGTTGGTGGGAAAGAATATGTCGTTCGCTAAAAGAGCCACTGCGAAAGATTCTCGGTAGAGCGTTTCTTACATATACAGAGATGTACACCGTTTTGACAGAAATTGAGTCGACGGTTAATTCAAGACCTTTGACTTTTGTTGGAGAAAGCATAAAGGATGGACAAGTTATCACACCAGCACATCTTGCACTCGGAAGAGCCCTAAAGACTGTTCCAGATATACCACACGGGAAGCAATGTGAAGCTCCAATTAGTGATAGATATCTTTACCGTCAACGTTTGATTGGTCACTTCTGGAAAAGATGGCAAGCAGAATACTTACCAAAGTTAACAGTGAGACAAAAGTGGACAAATGAAGTTCCTCCGTTACAGAAAGGTGATGTTGTATTAATATCAGAGGACAATGTGAAACGAAACAATTGGCCAATGGGAATGGTGACAGAAGTTCATGAAGGAGCAGATGGTTTAATTCGGACAGTAACACTCAAAACACAGAAGGGGAAGTTAAATAGATCTGTCCAAAAACTGCACCTCCTCGAAGGAAACAAAGAGCAAGTATCTTTGAATCTTTGAATCTTTTTCATTGCCCACTTTACTGTTCCCAGCAAGCACTATTTTATTGTTAATGTGCAAGGCTCTTTTTACAATGTCTACTCCTTCATTGTTTTTCCCTAATTTCTATGTATGTCTTGATGTACTCTGTAACTTGTACTAACTCTACACTTTCGTCACTTTCTAGCCATTCTTTCTTTGCCTTTCTCTTGATTACTTCCATAACTTTGATGCACTCTAAAATATGTTCTGTTGTTTCTTTTCCTCCACAAAAACAATATCTTTCTTTTCCCAAATTCTTTCCAATGTCCCACATTTCCAATTTCGTTTTTATTATTTCTCCAGCTGTCTTTATCCCTACTTCTCCTAAATACTTCTGTCTTCTATATTTTTGCAGTTTTTGGTGTCTTAACTTCTTAGAGTTTTCCTCCTTTTCTCTCGATTGTTTTTCAATATGTTCCATTATCTGTCCTTTCACTGTTTTCTTCCATTCAGATTTTTTCATTCTTGTAACCCCATCTAGATCTATTTTGTATTTTTCTGCATCATCCTCTATTTCACTGTACCAACAATTTTTATATTTCATTTTCTTTTGATTCTCTATGACTTGTTTGCACAGCCGCTCAGTTTTTGTGTTCAATATTTGCTGAAACATCATGAATTTTTTGTACGCCACCCTTTCCTTCATCGGCCATAACCCGCATTCTTTCATCAATCCCCAATTTGGTGTTGTCTTCGGTAGATTAAAAATCTTTTTGATTGCTTTTATCTGACTCCTCTCTAACTTCTCCCAATCCTTTTTTCGCCAATTTGTCCATGTTTCCAGATTAAATAGCAGCGCAGGGATGACCGTTTTTTCAAACAAAGTTAATTGGATGCTTGTACTCATTATCCCTGTTTTAGATTCATCCCCTATCCGTTTCATTTCCGCGATCATGCCTCTTGATTTATTTGTTATTTCTTCCAATTGTCTTTCTATTGTTCCGCTTTCTGTTATCCAGTTTCCAAGATATTTGTACTCTTTTGTTCGCGTTATCTTGCCTTTTTCGACCTGTATGTTTGGTTCTTTTTCCTCCTGTTCTTTTCCAGTACTTACTATCATGTAATGACTTTTCCCATTTGCGTTATTGAACGTGTATTTCTTCTCTTTCTCCATCCTTCTTAAGTTTTTACCAACGCTTTCCACTGTTTCCTTGCTTCCTGCCGCCATTATGTCATCAACGTATGCAAGAGCACCTGTGTATAATTCTGGTGTTAAATGCGTCACCGCCTTTTCTTTCATGTCATTTATCTTAGCTGAATTAACACAGCACATAAGGGGGCCAAATATTGTTCCTTGCTTTACTAATTCTTCAATTTCTATTTCTTTAGTTTCTCCCACTGGTGTCTGTATCTTTATTTCTGCCCTTTTATTTAGGCTATATAGCATTTGTATTTCTCGTTCTCTCATCCCTGCTTCTTTCATGTCAACTAAGCAATCCTGCAACCATAACTTGTCAAAGCACTTCTCAGCATCTGCCATTATTATATACGTATTTTTTCTTAGTCTTCTATTGTTATCAATGATTGCTCTTAATACTATCCAATTGTCACCTGTCATAGCTTCTTTCTTTCCTCCACTTTGGTGTTTTTCTATTATAACTGTATTGTCAGTCTTGTTCTTCAGTGTTTTTTCAAATAATTTTCCAACTACGTTAGTAAGAAAAATCCCCCTTCTGTTTTTAACTTCTTTTCTACTTCCTTTGTTCTTAAAAATTGATTTTATTTTCATTTTCTCCCACTGCCTTGGTATTTCCTCCTCTTTCAATATTTTGTTGTACATTCTCCTTATTGATTTTGACATTTCTTCTCCTCCTTTTTTCAACATTAAATTTTCAACAAGTAAATGTTGAAATAGTTAAAGAAAAGATAGATATTCCTGAAAGAGCCACCAAGACCAAGTCTACTGGAATGAATTCAGTTGACGTAGTACGTCAAGGTGGGGAAAATGTTCACGAATCTCAAAGGAAATCTGTAAGGAAGTCATCGAGACTCAGGAGACCCCCAGAACGTTTCGTCCCTGGTGACGTTTAGCTGGCGTTTCAGTTTTCTGCATGCAATTTCCTCGTGTGTTGGCGGTGTGCGCCGATTCGTATTCCCAGGAGCTACGCAAAACTTGTCCTATGACAGAGTTAGAAAAACAGGAGGGAGTTGTTGTTTTGGAAGAGCACAAGACGGACGAAAAAGAGCAACGAGAGAGAGAGAGAGATCGCGCAAAGAAGGTGACGTACGATAGGCCTAGTCCCAAGTCTACGACCCAAGCCCAATCGATGACGGCATGATGTTGGTGAGCGTATATTTTCCTTGTTTGTTGGGATTCAAGTTGGAAGAGGACTAAACAACTGATTGACATGAATTTCGTTGTGTTTTTATGCATTTAATCATTTGAAATATTTTAGGAAACTTGAAAGATACATCTTAGTTTTTGTGTTTATGGGCCGCACGTCAAATCCACTACACCTATATAATGTTTTTTGTATTGTATCCCAAAAATTAGATGGACAAAAAATATTTTTGCTATAAAGTTTGTAATTTTCATCAAAGTATGGTCAAACAGGCATCAATAGAAAGATCTCAAAGAGCGGAGTTTGAAAATCGACATGAATTTGAATTTTGAGGTAAAAAAGGGGCTTTAGTCCCCTGGGAATTCTAGCAACTTTTTTGTTTCATATCGTACCGACACCAATCCTACATCATTTGAAAGCACATTTGCTCCTGATTTCGCATATGTAGTTCAATTTCTTGTAAATTGCATCATTTTGGAATTATTTACCAAAGATTGAATCCTAGTGTAGGTTACTGCCCATAGCAGTTCTGTCTATTATCTGTCTGTTAAATATGACTTATAACTTTAGAAGCGCAAATGATAGAACATGCGGTGTTCAGATTTGGCATCAGGAGATAATGGACTCTCAGATAATATAAGATTGATGTTTGCAAGATTCGAAACAAAGAAGTTGCAAGAATTCCCAGGGGACTAAACCCCCTTTTCTTACCCTAAAATTCAAATTTGTCTCAATTTTCAAACTCCGCTTTTTTATATCTTTCGATTGATTATAAATCAGCATATTATCTTGCCATATTCCTGTTTTAAAGACTTATTTCCGAAACTTAGCATTCTGGGTCCACTGTGGGGTGAGTCAGAAAAAAGAATCCCCGTTTGAAAGGTCACGGCTCCCTGGGTATCAATGATATCGGCAAATATATAGTTTAATGCTAGAAATGTTCAAATCTACTATAAAATTTATCTGACTGAAATCGGCCACTCCATTCTGAAATTATGGGGGATTTCCTCCAGAAAGCCTCTTCAAAAAATCTTCAAAACGTGCCCAAAATCATGAACAGATTTCCCTTACATTTCTGCCATACAATGGTCCTACAGCAACGACTTGTGGACGCTTTAGCACGTGCTATTCTTTTGGGAGGATGAACAAGTCCTCCCCCTGGTATCGATGACCTATTCAGGGGGATTCCATTCTCCCCGACAAAATACATTCATTCTTGTTTTCATTCGTTTTTGCAGATTTTTTGAAGGGGCTTTCTGCAGAAAAAAACACCCATATGCACGGGAAGGAATAGCCGATTAAGGCCGGGTAAATCACTGAAGCTAATGGAACATATTGGCAATAAAATAAGATATTTTTCAATATAATTGCTTTGATATTCATGGAGCAGTGGCCTTCCCAACGGGCATCGTTTTTTCTGACTCACCCGGTACACTGGCAAATTTTACTCGATTGGTACTAAGTGCATGCCATTGGGACAGATTATGATTCAGCAGTGCGAAAAGAATTCCAAACAAATGAAAGGATTAAAGGGATAGACTATACATACCCATCGGTCCCAGCCTGGATACTTCCTTCTCCAACTTTTAGGAACACTTCCTCCAGAGTGGTTATAGAAACACCAAAACTGCTCAAACCAAGCTTCTCTTTGCCCTCTGTAAGAAAAATAATGTGCAGACAATATTTCTAAATCCCTTTATGGGCCAAATTGTATTCTTTCAAAGTATCCAGAGAGGGTGAGAACTATAAACTATGCCGATAAAGGTCCCTATTTCAACATTTATTAATGTTAAGAAAGCAATTGTAAAATTTGTTGCCCTTAGTTGACACCTAGATAAATTTTGACAGCGTTTCCTTTGCCAGTAACTCCCAGGATTATTAATCCGACATTTTAAATCTAAGATACACCTAAACCATGGGCCTCAATGACGTACCAAATACCAAGTACCAAGTCACAGTGAGCTGAAAGTCTCTCTTCAAAAAGCCTGGGATTGAAATAAGTCAAGTACCGGGAGTCCCAAAATGATGTATCTATCTACCTTCCAATCTATCTACCAATATACTGAATGTCTTCTACAAAGAAGCTTAGCAACAGTTTCTAAAATGATAATGAAAAAAGAAAGACAAAATATGTATATATTTCTTGTCTTAATTTTCTAAGTTAAAGGGAATCTTAGCATATATAGGTCTTTGATATAAATGTCAAATATTGAACTTGGATTGGATAAAGCTTGAGCCATTTTTATATGCTTAGTTCCCTTTAAGGCTATAATAAAGTAAAATAAGAGTCTTTTTAACACATGAACATAATAAAAGTATGTCATTAAACAAATCTTTCATGTTGCTTTTCCTGCACTCTGTTTTTGAAAACTTCTAGAGTGTGACTAGCAGTCACGTTCGAATGTAAGCCTCTCCATTGTATGATTGTACTTGGCAGAGATTAGAACCAAACATAATATGTTTTTGCTTGAAGCTGTATTAGTTTCTCGTTTACAACAGAATATTTCAGATGATCTTTTAGTTGAGTAGACACAAGTCCATGTATGATCTTATATAACATTGTCAGTCTGGCGTCAACCCTGCGCTGTTTTAAACTGCGCCATCCGATGAACTGAAAGACGGTGATGTTAGTGCACTTTTCAAGAATAGTGACTCATTCCACAAAAAGAACTATAGACCAATAACAGTATTACCTTCAGTCTCCAAAGTTTTTGAGAGACTTTTGACAAATCAAATGCTACCTTTTGTTAACAAATGTCTCTCGCCTAGCCTTTGCGCGTATCGACAGGGTTACAATACTCAGCATGCTTTGCTGAAATTGGTAGAGACTTGTAAGAAAACCTTAGACAACAGAGGTTTTGTTGGAGCAGCAGTCCTTATGGACTTATCCAAGGCTTTCGACTGTCTCAACCATGAACTCTTGCTTGCTAAATTGAACGCATACGGCTTTAGTAAAAATGCAATACAGATGGTGTACAGTTATCTACCAGGTAGAAGGCAACGAGTCAAAATAAATGGTTCATTCAGCTCTTGGAAAGAATTGAAATTAGGTGTCTCCCAAGGATCAGTCCTGGGGCCTCTCCTCTTTAATATATTTATCAATGATATTTTCCTTAGTTGAATGAGACTGAAATCTGTAATTATGCAGACGATACGACAATCTATTGTTCTCATCAAGAATTACGGGAGGATATTTCAAAGCTGGAAAATGATACTGTTGAACTGAGCAATTGGTTTGAACAAAACTGCATGAAACTAAACGAGGAGAAATGCCATCTCCTTGTATTTGGTGAGAAAGAGACTGAAATCTCAATAAGAGTAGCCTGCGTGCAGCCTCATCTCCCCCTCAAAGGAAAAGTAGAGTCTGCGCAACAACGAAGCAAAGCTACTACGCTGACGCTGCAAAACTGGTAGCCTCTGTCTGATATTCTCGACGCGCGGCAAAGCAGATGTGGGCCGCTTCATAGCGCGTGATACCTATTAAATGCATAAATCTGTGAATAAAACCGCAGGAAATCCCACGAGATCCAAGATTGGTAATTGCTTGAACATAATTTTCCTGATGAAACTGAAATAAATTTGCTTTGACGCTCTTGACTGAAGGAAGCCTATTATGATGAAATATAAACTGAATTTATCAAGCATGTGAAAGTAAATGCTGATGGCATAATTTGGTATTCAAAGTCAGCAGTGATAACATTTCGCCCTTTTCATTGAGAAGCCCAGTACATTAATCCCCATTGAAATGTTCTTGCCGTCCATAAACGACATTCACTTTTGTAATTTGAATTTACAATATTTGTTTTGGAGAAACACTGTCCCTACTATTTATGAATTTCTTACATTCAAATATCGGTTTTGTTGCGTCTCGCCAACAAGGCAAATTTCGAGTTGTTTCACTTCAAGAGACGAAGGCTGTGGCCTTGACAAATAGAATAAACTGTGATGTGAGGTGAGTTGTACGACTCAGCCTGGCTCGTCCGGTCCTGCCTGGCCTTGCAGTGCTGCAGTTTCTTCGTTTACATCGAAGGTTTGGTTGATTGTGACGGCGAGCAAGCTTGAAGTGCGAAAGGCTCTTCTACAGTTGTTCTACTAGAGAGAGCGTCAAAACACAAGTACAAGAAACTGCAATTCAGACAATTTGACACGAGCAGACTATTAGCTATTTCAAAGTCTGTGAAGTTTGTTCATTACTTTTTTTCGCACCGCGCGATTCAAAATCTGTGTGCAGAAAGGCAGTGAACAATCAACAATAGAAACTACAATCAAACCAATCTGGCAGAAAGTTGCCAGATGGATTTGATTGGATCAAACACAATCAATAAACAATAAACTTAAATACCACCGATAATCCAAGCGAGGCAGTACGAGCTTTGTTTCGTTGTTGCGCAGACTCTACTTTTCCTTTGAGGAGGAGTTGAGGCTGTACGCAGGCTACATAAGAGTTGGTTCCTCTGTCATTAAAGAGAGTAAAGAAGGAAAATTGTTGGGCGTTGTAATTGACCAAAAGCTAAATTTCAAGCAAAACGTGAACATGGTGTGTACGAAAGCAAGCCAGAAGCTACATGCCCTTGCAAGGGCCTCTCCGTATATGCCTGAAGAACAAATTAAGAAAGTCATGAAAGCTTTCGTAATGTCACGATTTAGCTACTGTCCATTGATATGGATGTTTCATGATAGACGAGTTAATGCAAAAATTAACTCCATTCACGAAAGAGCATTACGAATAGCGTATCATGATCGGACCTCAAGTTTTGAAGAACTGTTTATTACAGACCATTCAGTCTCCATTCATCAACGAAATCTACAGTTGCTTGTCACTGAAATTTACCGAACAAGGATGAATCTAAATCCTTGTTTTATAAGAAATTTTCGCAGAGAGAAAAATACATTACAACTTAAGGGTTACGAGCAACATCTATGCACGCAAACCTAGGACTACAACCTATGGGTTAGAAACTGTAAGTTTTCTGGGGCAGAATCTCTGGCGAGATTTGCCATTGCATATAAAAGAGTCCCGATCTGTAGAGTATTTTAAAAGAGAAATTAAGTTTTGAAATATTTCATGCAACTGTAGATTATGTAAAGATTTTATTGTAAGTTCAGGTTACATTTAGGTTACACTTTGGTATCTATTAACAATGGTTGGCATTAATTAGCCTAGTGCTATACACTACGCCAACCTTAAACAAAGTAATTATTATCATTTTATCCAAGTGACTGCAGCATATCGGAAACGCTGGATACATTTTTATGACGTCATGTCACCCATCTCGCAGCTAGACGTTGAACCATTTTAATTTGTTTAACAAGGCGATCATTTCTCATTGATCCTGTGAACTCGTCTGATGTTGCCTTAGGATCCCATACTGGCCACAGTATTCCAACTTAGGCCTCGCAAAAGCTTTGTATGCTTGCTCTTTAACTTCTGCCGAATGGACTCTCAGATTTCTCTTTACAAAACCAAGTGTTCTATCGGCAGCTGCAGTAATGTTACTTATGTGGTTATTCCATTTCATATATTCTTTTCGTATATCTTCTTCTGTATCTTCATATCTTATTATCGTTTTATTGCTTATATCTCCATAACCAATGAACCGATTTTCAAAAAATTTATTTAATCCGATTGCCGAAAGGCTAAATTGCATTTGAGGATGTTGGCTATGGTTTAGGCCGACTTTTTCATGTCGAAAGGAAGATTGATAAAGCTGCTCAAATTCAAGCCTTAGCTAGCATGAAATAGAAACGGCCTTCTTTGTCAGTCAACGTTTAAGACTAGGCTTGCCGGTAGGCACCTGCGGCGCCGACCTGGCCCGCCGTCGTACCGAGTGATTGCTTGGGAAAGAATTTGTTGCCTCTTGACGTTGTTTTCTGTTATCACTTTATGTGACCAAAGTTTCGTCATAGGTTCATTCTACATTCTACAAAGCTGCTGTTCACAGTTGCGCAAGGGAGCATTTAACAACATGAGTGTTTACCCCAGGGCCGTCGAGAGAGAGGCCGGGCACCACGCCCTTTTATCTTTGGGGCACGCCCCCCCCTATGCACTGGCGAGTGCACTGGTAGGCCATGGGCAGTGCACCGATATCGTTTAAGTTCGTTGGACCAAACTTGGAGACTACTTTCTGATAACATGAAATCAACAAACTTACCTTTCTGATTACTTTTCCACTTGTTCGCGGTTGCACAGACCCGCAGTTTGTTAAAAAATAAACAATTTATCTCCTTGTTTTGACAATAGGAAACTTGCGAGCCAGCGCCATTTTGAGATTCGCTTTTGGTGGATTCTAAAATGCGGACCAAACCCCAACAGAGGCTAGGGGTACTTTCTAACTTAGCACGGCAAGGAGGCTGTGCTGTTCCAGGAGCTCTGGAGTCAGGATGAAAATCCGAAGTAAAATTACGAATGAATGAAAATGTATACAAATACATATCTGTGTTAAAAATATCGCAGAATTGGACAAAACTTATTGAAAATGTTAGTGCAAGTCTATTACCAAAATTTTTACAAACTTTGATCATAGTTTTGCAAATTCTGTAATAAACCCCTGGAAATGTAACGATTGTAGTTACATTTGCTTCTTTCTTGACTTTATTGAAACAGAAATTTGTTTAAAATAAGCTAAAAATCCAAAAAACTCTTTAACTAAACTTGAGAAGCACTGTGCTTGTTATAACAACACGCTATTCGACTCCTCTCTTATTCTTGAGTACTATTCATTGCAATTTTGCACTTGGAGCGCAATGTAACACGTTTTTCCAAGTTTATTGAAGAAAAACACGTATTTTATCGAGAAAAAAGGCAAATAGATTTACTGACTGGCGATAGGGATATAAATCATTAAATCAGGATGCAGACCGGCAACCGACGAGTTGACAATTGCAAAACCTTTTAATCTTCCGCAGGCCATTTATGTGCCCTCTACCTCTGTTAGTAACGCATGGTCGCTGCACCTGAATTTCCAATTTCGTACTTGTTTTCTAAGTCCTCGTGTTCAAATGGGAATTGACTTTTAATAAAGTTATCGTTCCGTAGTTTATTGCTGCTCGATCCTTTTTGGCTATACCTATGGGGAGAGTGTGATCATTTGTCCCCAGTAAGCCTTGCACTCCTGAGCAACGACGGAATCCAAGGATCTCTCAAAACAAAGAGCCGACGCTCTACAGATACAGTCGAGTCCAAGTGGATGCAAAGTTCCGAATCACTAGAAAGACTGAAGAAACACAATCACGGGATCCAACAGTGTCTTCTTTAAAGGTTTTTGCAACGAGGCTGTTTTTATCAGGAGTCAGGAATCTTTGGTAGTTTCTAGCATAGCAATCTTCTTAACTCTCCAAGGACCGCTGTTTAGCCACATAAGCTAATAATACCCTGTACATTTTTGCAAAATCTCAAATGCTCCTCTAAAAGCTTGTAGAAGAGAATCCATTAGGAGGCGATAAGGTTCTCTCATGGGTACAGACCTTACCAAATTGGTAGTTAAAGCCAAACAACATCTAGCAATGGTAGTCAAGAATGGGCAAAATTGCAGTCTCGAATACTTTTAAGCTCAGGCGCAATACAGCAGACCATAGTACAATTGCATCGCAATAAGTCTTGCCACTTACTTCACAAAGCTTAGATACTGTAGGGTTCAAAGAGCCTGATAAAAATAAAACTGTGTGCGAAAGGTATTTGAGTCTAATAACAGCTTTAAGTGGCGTATTGTCGAAACTAAAGGAGACTTTTTCAGTATTTCACTCTTCGTGACGTTACTTTAAATGCTCCTCTGTAGTACGTTTCTTTGTGCAGAGCAATATAAATTTTTTTTTATCAATCTAAAACTTAAAAAAACAAGTTAATTCAAGTTACTGTGGCATTTGCAGCGAGGAAAGATGCATGGTCACCGGGTCCTCACTACAAATGCCACTTACAATTTTCTAAGTAATATCAACAATAAATTAATAATAGAACACAAAAAACAAAAACAAAAAATAAGATACATATGCACATAAATCGGGACAAAATAAAGGCCAAGGCAAAACTGAAGTACCTCCAAAACCCGCACAAACAGTCCACCACCCACCAAACCACAACCACGAGCACACAGGCAGGGAGAATGAAACAATGGTGCAGGGATCCAACCCCGAGGGGAAAAAGACTTTCCAATTTATCATAGACTCCCCCCAACCAATGCACCCGCGGCAGCAGTCCGATGAGTAGAGACAGCCCACGCCAATTCCGGGAGCACTTCAGTCAAAAAGAAAAAAAAGGGTTAGGCTGCTGTTTTTCCAGAAAGTTTAATTAAACGGTCCAGAAGTTTTGATGAAAGAAATAGTTGCTGCTATGATGATTCTGTTTACAAAGGTGCTTTCATTTGGGTTCCCATATAATAACAAATGACAAAGATCCTTTGAGTTCATGCTAGCAACATCATATCCGACATCTGAGACTTGACCAAGGAGATCTTGGCGCTGAGCTGTAAACTGGGGGCAGTGCAGGAGGTAATGCTCATTATCTTCCTTTCCTGTACCACAAATACAAATTGGACTCAAGCAGTCAAATCATGCCTAAATCTATGTTCATTTAGAGGACTAAAGTTAACTCGAAGCATTGTTAATAGCTTGATACCCAAAATATCATAGATGTTATAAACTGGGTTTTCCTCGGGTCTGATGATTCGAAGCAATTTGCTCTTGAAAACTGCAAGAGAAGGAGAATCTTGTACAGTTTTGTCTAACAGGTTCCATTCTCATTCAAAAGCTTTGTCATTATGGAGTGCGGGGAAGGGAGCTGGATTGGTTTAAATCATATTTACAGGATCGTAAGCAATGCTGTAAAGTAAATGGACATACATCAAAAATAGAGAACGTGAACTGTGGCGTACCGCAAGGTTCGTGTCTCGGTCCACTACTGTTTTTGATATACATAAATGATTTGCCCTGTGCGTTGCAAAGCACAAAAGTGACCATGTATGCTGACGACACAAGCATTTCGTACTCATCAAAATCTATAGCCGAGATAAATGAAGCAGTTAATTCAGACCTTAAGAGGCTTCAGCTTTGGTTGGAAGGTAATAAACTTTCCCTTAATGTAGCCAAAACGCAAAGTATGATCCTCGGTTCCTCGAGTAATTTGAAGAAACATCATCTGGACAATGGAGATCCTGAGATCAATCTCCATGTAAATGAGGACAACCTAGATATAATTGGATCAAATAAGTATCTTGGCGTTCACATTGATTCCGAGCTTAAGTGGAGAGAACACATATCTTTTGCTGTAGGTAAGATTGCCAGAGCAATGGGCATGCTTAAATATGCTAAAAAATATCTCCCATTGGAAATAGTAAAAACATGTATACAAGTATAGTTGAACCACATTTCAGAAACTGCTGCTCGGTGTGGGGTTGTTGTGGAGAAACCCTGCTCGAAAAGCTGCAGAAGCTACAAAACCGTGCCGCACGAATTGTTACTAACAGCTCATATGATGCGTCATCTCTTCCTTTGATTGGAAGGCTAGGGTGGTTAACTATAAAGGAAATGATAGAATTTGAAACTGCAACTATGGTTTACAAGTCTCTCCATGGTTTAGTTCCTGAATATATGCAGCTAATGTTTACAAAACTGTCGGAAAACAATTTACGGTCTCTCCGTAATACCGACACGGATCTCAGAATACCTCGCTTTACAACCTCTTACGGGCAACGTAGTTTCTCATATCGAGGTGTAACTGTGTGGAATACAATTAACACAGAAATAAAAAGTGCCCCTTCACTGGCCACTTTCAAAAATTTGCTGAAACAAGCTTTGAAGAATCAAAGGGTGTGAAAGTTCTCGTACAGCATCAAACTTTTTCTTTTCTAACCAGAACATATCATATATATATTTTTATTTTTCTTTGTAATACAGGTTGCTTTGTAATTTATTCATGTAATTAGGTTAGTTAGGTTTTTAAGCAGGGCACATTGAAAATCAGTGTATTTAATTCTACTGAATGTATAACCCTGTTGAAATAAATAAAAATGAAATGAAAATGAAAAAATTCACATATTGTGTTATGGAAATAAGAGCTGGAGAAGCGCATAGTTCTACCTACATTTTGCTCATAACAAAGCGGGTTTCTTAAATTATACTCAACTGAGCGCTGTTCGGGTATCTCATTGAAAAGGTAATCTGGACTTTTGGATGTGGTTAATGAAAAGAAATGACATAATCTTCGGCACCACCTTCGGTCATAAAAAATTTCCCATCCGAGCTCTTCAAGTAGCCTTCGCCTACTTGTACCTACCCACGCTCCAGTAACATCTAGTGCTGCTTTATATTGAGTCTGTTCTAGTTGTTGCGTAAGGTTCAGCTGCATATCAGGGTCATATTTATGGTAAATTATGTCTCCATAGTCTAAGTGAGGTCTCACATAAAGCTTATAGGTTTGACCAAGGACCCCTCTTGATACATATTTAGAAAGGTATTTTAACAAACCAATTTCTCTCCGTGCTTTCAAGATAGCCTCTCGAATATGACTTTTAAAATTTAGCTTTGAGTCAAGAATAACCCCAAGGTGCTTGTGCTCCAATTTTGAGGCAATGACCTCCTCTCCCAATTTAAGACCGGGGTGGATTGGCTTATTCCTTTTACAAGAAAATATGACCTCCTCTGTCTTGTCAGCGTTAAACTGCATAAGAGCAAAAGAGCAATATTTTAGCCCCAATTGAAATTGTGTAGCATCCTCCTCAAATGCAAATGCAAACCTCTTCGATAAAGAAGTTAAACAAGAACAGAACAAGAGAGCAATCCTCTTTCACCTCGACGTCTTACATAATAGGCTGTACGATGAGATATCTCAATGCTGCTGACTGATTGGTTGCACCGTCTTTGTTTTTATTAGACTAAATGATTATACTGTGAAGGACAGGCCGGGCCGGGATAACTAAGGTCCCAGGGCATTTTGGGCAATTACTTGAGATAACAAAACCTCTTAGAGAGCCTTTCACGACCCTTGTTATCCCCCCTCTCGAAAGAACTGTGCAGCTTGGCCCAGTTTGGCAAATTTTTCACCAAACGTTGTCCGCGTCAGGAAATTCAATCAAATGTACAAATCGTTTTTGCGGAAGAACTTACATGAAATCCTGGTTTTGAGAATGAAACTGTCACATATGTTATATAGAAGAGAGTCAGATGACTTTCCTCGTTTTTTCATAGATACATATGTTCAATTCTACGTTCAACTTCAACCTCTTGCAGCACCGTTCTCTTCCAGTTCATTATGAGTGTTTTATTACTCTTTCCTCTACATTTAAAAAAGTTGGATGTTTACACGTATTTTTTCAAGTAAGAAACTGAGAAATTACCCTTACCCTATGTTTGTTAGATCTACCATTGAGCACTGGCAGTTTCTTAGACTTTTCTTGTGGTCCTGAGTACCGTTAAAGCTCTACTAAGCCCCCTCTCTATCAAGCTCCCCTGTCTTATATGCCCCTAAGCCAACATTTTGAAAACTCTCGAAGCCCCCCCCCCCCCCCCCCCCCCTACTCATATAAGATGGCAGGGTATACCAAAGAATTATATTTATCTAGCTAAACAACGTTGCAAGTTAGTTTTGATATGGTTTGGGATAAAAACTGTGTCCAACTTGCGTATTTAACTCGGGAAGTGTATGTCGATTCCGCAAAAATATGTGGGGTAAAGAACTGACAAGCTGTCATTCATTTTCTTTTCATGTTACTTTGTGAATGAGCCCCCCCCCCTCTCTTTTAAGTCCGCCCCGTAGAGTCTCTGAAATTGCATAAGCCCCTTCCTTGGGTACCAGAGAGTCTGGTACCTTGGGTAAAGCCCCCCCCTGGGCTTAGAGAGCTTTAGCGGTACGACAAATATGGCAAATATGGCGAGCTGCAACCTGAATATAAAATTAGTTGTAGCAGATTTCATGTGATGAAAATTGAAGAAACAAATAAATTGAAATATTCCAGCACATCTTCGCCATGTTCTTGATGTCCTGGAATGATGTAGCCTCTTGTTCATATCACTGCACAAAATATAACGAGCCTCTTTTCAAATATGGTCCGCATTTTATAAAGCGCTAAAAACAAATGTCAAAATGGAGGTGGATAGGAAGTTTCCTATTGTCAAAACATGGAGACAAATTGTTAATTTTTTAACAAACTGCGGGTTTATGCAGCCACGAACAAGTGGAAAAGTAATCAGAAAGGTATGTTTGTTGATTTCATGCCATCAGAAAGTAGTCTCCAAGTGGGGTCCAACGAACTTTTTTTTGAAGCGCTTTACCACTGGACTGCCCACGGCCTACTTTTAGATTTTATTTAGAATCTCAGTGGGCCTGCAGGCCTGAAAACGTCCCTGAAAGAAAACTACAACAACGAAAAATACATACCTTATTTCTTGCTGGCCCACAGAGGCCCCGGGCCCCCTGGTAACTACCCCCTCTCTGTTCTGAATATCTCCCTACTATACTGATGATGCCTCACCACACACATCATGGTATCCCCCCAATGTACTCCAGATGCCTCCCCACTGTACTGAACACCCCCGTCCCCCATTGCACTCAAGGTATCCCCCACCGAACTCCGGATGCCTCCCCACTATACTGAATTGCCCCACTGTACTCAAACATACTTCCCCACTGTACTGAACATCCCCAACTGTACTGCACACTCCCGGTGGGTGCAATTCAACAGTAAAAGGTACATCACGCTCGTCTATACCATTCCATAGGATACCCTTTTCTCTGACATTCTAGTTGATGAAAAAACACCTTGTCATGGAAAATTTTGAAGGTAACCCCCCTTTAAAGGAGTATCACTGAGCCCTAAAGAAATCTGTACAATAAAAACACTGTTTCTAAGAGAAAGGTTTGGGATTTTGGCACTTTATTACGATTCATTTATACAGATATCTCTTCTCTTTGTTGGAAAACAGTAGAATTCCATCAAACTTGGGGTATGAAACTTGGGCCAGGTGAATTTTGACTTTTATTTTAGGGCCCCGAGTCCACCAGCCAGCATTTCACTGCTTTTGGGTTAGAATATTTTCTGAAGAAAAATACCCCGTTTTTCCTAACATTCTACAAAAAACTTTCATAAAAAGGAATATAGCTCTATAAATTCTCAATTTACTCTGTATGTTACGATTATTGTGGTAGATTTTTCCCGGTCTATGGGGTCATATTTTAAAATTTTGCCCTGGTTACGGGTCCTAACTCTGAATTCTCAAAGACACATATATACCAGACCCCATATAGGAGTTACCCCCTCGCCCCCTGCTTTCTAGCCCTCTCATCCCTCCCAATCACTTTCTGGTTGTTCTTTCCAGCCATTCATCATCATCATCATCATTAATTTATTTACAAAGTAGGCTGAAACAAAACTATAGCTAAAATTACAGCTAATTAAGGCCTACTTATTTACAAAATTGACAATCTAATCTAAAAATAATATGTATATGTATAATTACAATAATTTCACTAACTATCCTGTTATGAACCCAACAAGTTGTACATATGTTTTGCAAAGCCTACAGTTGCATTTATCACCATTCCAGCACCTTATTTGCTTTTTGAAAATTTGAAGGGTGCTGGAGTCTTTTATCTCGTGTGGTAGCAGCTGCCACATTCTATTTCCAAGGAAAGCTACAGACTCGATTCCAAAGGACGTAGTGCGTACTTTTGGAAGCAGCGCGTCTGTCCCATGCCTCAAGTCGTAGCCAGTGTTCCGCTGCGTGAAAATATCCTTCATAAAAGTTGGACTTAGATCTAATTTTGTTTTAAAAATCTCAGTCATAAGCAACTGTTGGTTTCTTATATGGAAGGGCACTGAATTTGTTTGCTCCAGGAGAAAACCAAAATCATGTTCGTAATCTTTCTGTGCAATGCGCAAAGCCCTTTCGTGAACGTGATCTATTCTTTGATTCAAGGTTCTATCGCAGAACATCCAAACAAGTGGACAATAGCTAAAATGGGATAATATGAAAGCACGCATTAGTTGCTGCAGTTATTCTGTGTCCATGTAACAGGATATTCGGTTAAGAGCATGAAGTTTTTGGCTGGCTTTCTTACAAAGAGATTTGACATGTTGTTTGAAGGAAAGAGATCGATCAAATTTTATTCCAAGAAGATTCTGAATTATCTGTTTCAAATGGAAAACTACCCCCCTACAAACGCAGGATTGGTATTATGACAAGGCCGATTTTGTCGCCATCACGAAAAGCATTGAAATGTTTCATTGGCAAGAGCACCTTGAAAACATGACATGCCCTAATCAACAAGTTGAACTTCTCAATGATGTCTTGCTAAACATTTATACCAATTTTATACCCAACAAAGTTAAAACGATCAAACCTCAGGAAGCACCTTGGATAACCCAGAATGTTAAAAATTTTCTGAGGAAAAAGAATCATGCTTATAGAAATTTCGTGAGTAGGGCCCAGCCAAATGACTAACTAGAAGGAATACAGAAAATGATATCCAAGGGTAAGAAACTGATTGAGGATGCCAAACGAAATTACCTCCTTAAGGCAGGAAATACCTTAGCAAACCCCGGGACTTCTTGTAAAACATATTGGTCCCTAATCAACACCGTCCTAAACAAGGCCAAGATTCCAATAATACCACCTCTTCTTGAGAACGGGTTGTTTATAACGGACTTTACTGAAAAGGCACAGTTATTTAATGACTATTTTATACTTCAGTGTACGACGATTGACACAGGTAGTGAACTTCCACAAGATGCTCCAGCACCTTCTTATCTAATAAGTGATTTTCCCATCTCTGATATCTCTGATGAAAAGATTCTGAACATCATTAGGTCACTTAATCCTAATAAAGCACATGGCTGGGATGAAATATTTGTCAGAATGATAAAATTAGGTGATGCTGCATTGGTTATTCCACTTAAAAAAATAAAAAAATAACTGCTTGAGGCGTGGTGTATTTCCCGAAATTTGGAAATTTGCAAATGTAGTGACAGTTCATAAGAAAAATGAAAAAAATGTCAAGGGGAACTACCGTCCAATTTCTCTTCTACCAATTTTTGGAAATGTATTGGAAAAGCTTATGTACGACACTTTGTGCTCGCATCTTGTTACAAATGAATTACTTAACCCGAATCAGTCTGGTCTTCGTCCCGGTGATTCTACAGTTAATCAATTAATTTCCATAACGCATACGATCTTCAAGGCATTTGACTGCAACCCCCCCCCCCCCCACTTGATGTTCGTTCCGTGTATCTTGACATTTCTAAAGCATTCGACAGAGTGTGGCATGACCGCTTAATTTATAAACTAAAACGATGCGGCGTCTCAGGCGAACTTCTTTCCCTTATCAAAAGTTTCCTCAAGGATCGAAAACGGCGGACCGTCCTGAATGGACAGAGTTCAAATTGGGGGGGGGGGGATATTTCAGCAGGAGTGCCACAGGGCTCTATTTTAGGACATATGTTTTTCCTTGTATATATACACGATCTAACTGCAGGCTTAAAGTGCAATGTTAAGCTTTTGCTGATGATATTTCATTGTTTACCGTAGTAGAAGACTCAAATATAGCTGCCACTGACATGAACCATGACTTAGAATTGATAAGAAAATGGGCCTGTGATTGGAAGATGTCATTTAATCCAGATCCACAAAAACAAGCTGTGGAATTGGTATTTTCTAAGAAAAAAATTGAAATTCACCATCCAGTAATTCGTTTTAATAACATACCGGTGATGAAAGTAGATGAACATAAACATTCAGGACTTATCCTGGACTCAAAGCTTTCATTTTTGGCTCACATTAAGGTAGCTATCTCTAAAACGAGAAAGGGAATTGGTTTGCTGAAATACTCTCCAAGTACCTGCCCAGACATACCTTAAACGAAATATTTAAGCTCTATGTGCGACCTCACCTGGAATACGGAGACGTTATCTATCATATTCCGGCTAAGGTATGTGAGTTTAGCGGTAATACCATTTTGTCGAGCTTGATGGAAAAGTTGGAGTCCGTTCAGTATTCTGCTGCCCGTGCTGTTACGGGAACATGGAAGGGAACGTCCCGCGAGAAGCTGTACGCAGAGCTTGGTTGGGAGTCACTGAGCTCCCGAAGATGGAGTAGACGCCTTGCGTTGTTTTACAAAATGATAAATAATCTGATGCCTGAATATATAATAGATCCAATCCCACAGCTTCAGCAGTCACAATACCCTCTTCGCAATCAGGATGTCGTTGGGCGAATAAGGGCAAGGACAGAAAAATTCAAATCTAGCTTTTATCCAAATTGCCTGTCTGAGTGGAATGAACTATGTCCGGAAATTAGAATTTCACCATCAGTTGCTATCTTCAAGAAAAAGTTGCTTTCGAAAATTCGCCCCCCTACTACATCTGTCTTTGGGATCCATGACCTAACAGGCTTATCTTATCTTACTCAACTTAGAGTGGGTCTTAGCAAATTAAGCCTTCACAAATTTAAGCATAACTTTAGGGATACCATAAATCCAATGTGCCCTACTAACGATGGTATTGAGAGCACGGAGCACTTTTTGTTGCTTTGCCCCTCGTTTGAGGATCAGCGTCGAGACCTTCTCGCTGGAGTTTTTGCATTACTACGACCATTCGGATATATCGACCTTTCAAATGAAGTTTTGACGCAGCTTTTATTGCATGGTGATAAAGACCTCCCAAATGACGTCAACAGAAATATACTCGATTTGACTCTACAATACATCCACACAAGCGGTTGATTCAATTAAGATCACAGAAATGTAGCTAAATGCAACTCAACCACCATACCAAGTCCATATTCGTAAATTCTCCCGTTAGCTGAGTCCAGTTCCTCTATTCTTTTGTTCTTTTGTTTGTAAGTAGCTTTTCGTAACACACCCTTTAGTTATTCTACAAAAGAGCCTGGATTGAGCATCTTTCTTATACATTTCATGCGCGACTTTCAATTGAGTGGCGATAAAGCTTCTATCACTTTTGCGAACATTCGGAAATTCCATTTGCAAATATCGTTCAATTCTAAATTCTTTTTTGAGTAGCTAGGGGGCCTCTTATATATTTGGTTGTATTTAAGTTTATCTCCTTCATGTGATGGCCCTGGGGTAGTCATGATATTTTGCTCCCCTTGGTATCGTTTCTGTAGTATTGTATGGTAGCTCGTTTGTAATCTTAGGTAATTTCGTAAATTGTAAATTTTTAACATTGAATTTATAGAAGAAGAAAAAATGGCCTTGAGGACACTGAGCACTTTTTGTTGCTCTGCCCTTCTTTTGATGTTCAACGACAAAATCATCTCGCTGGAATTGTTGAATTATTACGACCATTTGCACAAATCACCAATCTTTCAAATGATTCTTTGACGCATCTTTCATTGTATGGTGATCAACACCTTTCTGATGAGTTGAAAAGAAATCTACTCGAATTAACTTTACGCTTCATCCACGAAACTGGTCGCTTTGATTAATCTATTGAGACTACAGCTATGTACTAAGCAACCACCAAGTCTTTTATCGTAAATAGCTCTTTCCTTTGTAACTTCTGTTTCACATCAGATGTCAGGCATTTTACTTTCCTAAATCAACAATTAAATGATTTGCACTCGCGACATCTTTCAACCCATTGAAACCCTGACCAGACATCTGATATGAGACAGAATCTAGTATAGTATCCATTAATATTTAATTGTTTCGTAATATGTCTGTATACAGTTTAACGTTTCATGTTTACATATATTGACCATGGGGTAGTCATTGTATTTCGCTCCCCATGGTATCGTACCTGTAGTGTTGTATAGCAATTTAAATAGGTACAGTAGAACGTAAGATTATTGTAAAATTTTATATTTGAATAAAAAAATAATGTTATACAGACTAAACTTTCGTCTTGAACCCACGACTGAAAATGCATTTCAATTCGACACTCAGAATGCATATAACAGAAGGGAATTCAATATTAAATACGGTCACGTGGTATCTCCCAATCATAGGACGACATTTTTTGGAAGCAATGTAATTTTGTTCTGAGGAGTACATAAAAAGCATGCACTGTAGCTTGTTAAAGCTCCTTTCAATTAGGTTCTCCTGAATACTTAAGTGCATTAAAACCAAGAGCTTTGACCTGCAACCGCAGGCCTTCCGCAAGCAATAATTCTGCAATTATTACCAATAACAATACTCACGCTCAAGAGCTACAAAAAGATCTTTGAAGTTTTGTGTGCTTTCATGTTCTAACGTGTATCCCATCTCTGCTCCAACATTGCTGACCACTTTTGCAGATGGGATAGTACTTTCAATGAGACTGGTAACTGCTGGTTCGTTGAATTCTGCAGCTTTTACCAATGTCATATGATAGCCAACACCATATCTAGCAGTACGATAACGACAATCAATCATGCAGTTTTCTATTGAGTCAAATAGTAGCAATTTTGCATCATAATACAAACTGATCAAATAGACTAATTTCGAAGATCGATGAAAATCCAAGTAATTACAAGTTTTGGTATTTATATCAACAGCTGTCGTAGGCCGATCTCAGTCATCTCAGTTTTTTCTAGGATGTTGGAAAAACTAGATCACGATCAGCTCATTGATTATCTCATAACTAACAAAATATTGACACCAAATCAATCTGCTTTTCGAAAACTGTATTCCACTGTAACATCCCTGATAAACGGTACTGATTACTGGTATGACAATATGGATAAAAAACAGCTCACTTGGCCATATTTCTTGATTTAAAAAATGCGTTTGATATCGTAGATCATACAATACTGATAAAAAAGTTAGGTGCACTCGGTATCAGGGCAAGTTCAGGAGAATGGTTCACGTCCTTCTTAAGTGGTAGAAAACAATTCTGCTCTGTTAATGGACAACAGTCGGGGGCTAGATTGGTAACATGTGGTGTACCTCAAGGATCTTGCTTGGGACCACTCCTATTTATAATCTACCTAAATGACTTTGAAAAATGCTTAGAATTCTCTAGGGCTAGTATATATGCAAATGACACACATGTTACATTAACATCTAGTAACGTCGATGATCTACTTACAAATGCCCACAAAGAATTAAGAAACATCTCGGAATGGATGCGGATAAACAAGTTAAGTGCAAACCCGAAAAAAACTGAATACATGATCATTGCCCGTCCACGGAGGACAAATAAGGTTGAAATCTCAGAGCCACTGAATTATAACAATTCAGAAATTAAGCGTGTGGAGAAGACCAAATCACCGGGGGTTATTGTGGATGAAGGGCTAAACTGGGATGAACAATTCAACAAAGTGAAAGGGAAGATTAGTGGCGGTCTTAAGTCACTAAAAAAACTGAAAAATCTGATTTCCCAGTCCCGGCTGGACCATGTGTACCGTGCACTTGTCGAAAGCCATCTGCGATACGCCAATGTTATTTGGGGGAGTCTTCCTAAATCAAAATTGAATACCCTCCAACGTCTGCAGGACAGATCCCATTCGATTATTGATAAGGCAAGACTAAAAGGCAATTGGTCTCATAATTGGTTGACCGTTGAACAACTAATAATCTTTGATCGATCAGTTATGACATCCAAAATAATCAACAGGCAATGTCCCGAAAGCCTTTGGGGTAAATACCACCATAGGATCCAGCATTCCAACTACAGAACAAGGAATTGCAGGGACCTACAAATCCCAAAAAATAATCTTGAATATGTCAAGAAAGGCTTTCACTATTCGGCTGCGAAAGCTTGGAACGATATACCCATCAATATCAAAGAGCTCCCTACACTTAGTAGATTCAAAAAACAATTGAAAAGTTATTATATGAGCTGAATATAACCTAAAACACGACGCCCTGGAAAGGCAGCTGCTATTAGATATGTTACTGTGCATAATTTCACTTTAACTGTATATAGATTATATTAATGTAATTAGGATCTTCATTTTCTTATTTAAGTATTGCGTTAGTAAGCTGAAGGGTTTTTGTGTATAAAGAATTTAAAATGAAAAATGAAAATGAAAAATGAAACACTTTCTATAGTAATCGGAAAATACTTGTCACTGTTTTACCTGCCAACAACAAAGGGAATTGAGAACTAAATAGATTATTAATACTATCATTATTATCAATGCCTTCATAGTAGGCGTTTAAAGTAGCTAAATTACAGCTAACTGATGCCTACTAAAACAAAAATAACATTATTACCACAAGTACAAAGAACAACAGCTCTAATCAATGTAACAATGAGTGCTACATATTCACAGGCGAGTTTTGATTATACATAAAACAAGATCAATTCAAGAACCCAACCTGCGCTACGAAAGTTTTGCATTATCGGAAGTTGTCGCCGGCCTTCCACTCCTTTATGCATTTTTTAAAGATGGAAATATTCAATGACTGTTTAGTATCATTTGAGAGTTCAAGCCACAGTTTACACCCCGAGAAAACAATACTCTCTATCCCAAACCGAACTGCCCGGGCCTTTGGCATTGTAAAAGACTTCCATTTCTTAGATGATAAGGGGGATTCTTCTCAATGAAAATCTCAGTCATAAAGCTTGAGGTGATATTCGACTAAGTTTTGTAGATCTCTGACATCAGCAACTGCAGATTCCGTTCGTAGACAGATACAGAATTATCTCTCGTCAAAAGTGCATTAAAATCAGAAATACCATCCTTGCATGCGATGCTCCGTGCCTTTTTGTGAATGTGGTTGATCTTGCTACCAAAGTGTCTGTCACAGAACATCCACACTAAGGGGCAGTGGCTGAACTGGGATAAGATAAAAGGCCGCATGATATGCTTGAGTTTTTCAGTGTCAAGTAACTAGGAAATATGCCATAGAGCGTGAAGCTTTTCACATGCTTTCTTGCATAACGATTGTACGTGTATCTTGAAAGAAAGTTGTTCGTCCAAAGTGACGCCAAGTATTTTTTCCTCTGTGATCTCTATGATGGTTGTATTTCCAATTTTTATCGATAAATAGTTGCTTTTTTCACCGAAAATCATCAAGTGGCACTTATCGCCATTAGCTTCATACAGTTATTCTAAAACCACTCTCAAAAGATTACGGTTTCGTTTTCTAATCTATTGATTATATTTTCATGATTGCTATCGCAGACATAGATAGTAGTATCATCAGCATAGTTGCATATCTTGCTGTCCGTCACAAACATAAACAGGTCATTCACGTATATATTAAACAAAAGAGGTCCCAGAACAGATCCCTGTGGTACACCTACGCTAGTCTCTCTCCGCGTGCTGAGAGACCCAATCACCTTTACTCTTTGCTTTCGCCCATCCAGATAGCTGTGGATACGCTGCAGTGCTCCTCTGCTAAAGCCATATGCTTCCAATTTAGCGATTAATAAATCATGATTCAAGCAGCCAAAGGCTTTGGAAAGGTCCATAAACACTTCCCCAGCAGTGTTTCCACTGTCCAGTGCCTTTCTGCAGTTTTCTATGAACTGAAGGAGAGCATGCTGTTTGCTATAATTCTCTCGAAAACCGCACAGCAGTGCATTGAGAAAGCAGCGAGCAAAGGCTTTCATTTGCGATTCCATCAGTCTTCCATACATTTTCTATAATGTCTCTTTACAAAATTATCGTCCTTTTTGTAAAGTTATGAGATGTCTATTCCTTTCATCGTTCTGGGAAGTCATTTTGCGAGATATTTGCGTTGAAATGGCTTTGAAGAATTGGCGCAAAAATATCAGTATTTTCTTGTATGACCTTCGCAGGTATGCTTCCTACAGGAGATGATTCCCTAGGGTTTAATTTTCCAAGTTGACAAAAAACCTCTTCAACAGTAACTTGCTAAGATTGAAACGATCTGAGCATGTAAACCACTCCTTAATCTTCTTAATGCTAGGATGGTTTTTATATTTTAAGCAGCTTCATCTAGCGGGTCTTGTATACCTATTGTAGGTGATGGGTGGGCACCTGTTTCAGTAATTTCTAGATCTTGCGTGATATTAGCGAAATAATCTTTAAAAAATTTATGCAATTTTGACATCATCACTAACCATTTCACCTTTTTCAATAAAAGTGATAGATTGAGATACTTGTACTTTGTCTGTGAAAGCTGGTTTTACAGTTTTCTAAAACTTACGATGATCTGTAAGATTTTTTAGATCCAGGTTTTTGTAATAGTAATATATGGCTTTGCACAGCATTTTCACGCATTTATTTCTTTGCCGTTTGTAGCCTCAAGATTTTCATCAGTTTGGCTTTGTTATATTTGTTAAGATACCTGGTGCGACGCATCATTTCTTTTCGCAGTTCTCTGATCATAAAAGGCCCATAATTTGCGCGAAGGTACTTTTTCTTTATAGGAGCGTGTTGAAGTAGCACATCTGTGACCATACCGTCGAAAGAACCACAGTTTCCATGATCCGACGAATCACTTTCTGAACACTGCTGAAGGTATCGTTGACAGTTCCTCTTTCGATGTCATTCGTGCCAATCGCAAGAACAATTTTATCTGGCTGTTTCCTGATAAGGGGTTTGATGTAATCTTGAAGATCTTCAGTGGGGAACTGCGTACTTTCGTGCAATATTTACTGATAAGGGTCTTCTCATTGATGTTTGAGATCATGCTGTCTCCTACAATAAAAACAGTGTTCGTTTTCCATGGTCCAGGTTCTTGACTTTGATTGCCAATATTTCCGATGCTTGATGCAGATTCAGTTGCTTTGCTTGCAGTTGAATAAACAAACTCTCTCCCCCTCTGTTTGCTTTCGAATTTTCCCTCGTATTTTGAATGTTCTTTTTGGGATGTCGTACCTTTTTGGGAATGTTCTTTTTGGGATGTTGTACCACTTGTATTTTACTATCACTGACATTTGTGGCATTTGCCTTTCCTGCCCATTTTCATTTGGTCCTTGCTTAGGTGCGTCTTTGTTTACGCCAGGACTGCGGTTCTTTCTCTTTCTCTCTCTCCTTCTCTTATCTTACTGATTGTTTCAGAGCCTTTCTTTCACCGTGTGGAATTGTGCTTGTTTCAATAGGCTCTGAACTCTGTCTTTCGTTTAAAGGGGGTCTCGAGAAACATGATTGTTTATTAACATGGAGGGCCTTGCTTTCTGATCTCGAAGATTTCAAAAACTTCTCGATAACATTTTTTTTACAGGCAAGTTGTCTTTCCAATGATATCATCCTATCCTCGAGATTTCTAATAAGGAGCCTTTCATAGTCCAGAGATTTTGCAGGCGGCAATCTTTTGGACTCCGATATCGACCTGTTTGAAACGAGGGCTTCCAGCTCAAGGAGCTCGCCGTGCATGTATTTCTTGAAATGAAGTAAATCCTCATAAAAATGGTCTCGTGGTCGAGGGGCACCATCTACAGGTGGACTCGAATCTGAGGAATCAGATTGTGAATTCTCCTGGACGACGGAGGATTCTGTTTGTGAGCTATCTTGGAGGTTAGAAACTGTGGTTGTACTTGAGAAATAAAGTAGGGGAGACCGGGGTTAATTGCAACACATTTTGGAAAATCAGCCACATCGTCGAAATAATGAATAATTGCGCTCTTGAAGGTAAATTATATTGTAGTGGCATCCCTTGGAATAATATAGACATTGGCTTCCATCAATTAGAACCAATTTTTTGCGACGCTGTGATAGTTTCAAAATCAGCGGTCAAGTGTTACAATTACCCCGGTAACACGGCAATTGTTACAATTGTTTGAAATCATCACGGATGATTATTGCACGACTTTGCTCTTTCCTTGCACAAAATGTAGCACCAGGTGGCAGCTTATTCATCGCTTTCAAAAGAACAAATTAAAAATAAGATGTACTTTCTATTTCTTTGTAAATTTGGGTGCATCAGTTGAAAAAAATTAAATCGATTGAAAGAAATTGAATCGATTGAAAAAAAATTATTCTTTTAAAATTTCAATTCTGAAGTCTGTAATATTGCAAAGATGCTCATTGTACGACCAGATTAGAAAATGAATCAAAATCAAAGCATCGGACATCTTATACTGCCCGTACCTGGTCAGCTATCGTTATTTTCCAGTTTCAAATCTCATAAGCAGTGGAGCTTAAAAGATTTAACGTAGTCTTGATCCTAAATAGATACCATGTCTTTGATGTGAAAATGAATTTTTTAATCTAGAGCAAAATCTTTCAGACACAAATTTACAGTGAAAGCACGTATTTACTTTCGTACTAAAAACATGTTTTCCCCCCAAAAATCTTGCAAACTTGGCTGACTATTCCTGTATCTCAAGTCGTATGTAGAGGGTTAGAATGAGCATGTTCTGTGCAAAATTAGATTTTTTGCACTTTTCTGTAAGGCGTGAGAGGCAGTGTTACAATTGCCCCGCGCTACAATTGTCCCCGGTCTCCCCTACGATATACTCCTATCCTCGTAGGTCTCGAGGGGAATAGAACTATCTGATTCTTGGTCATCTATTATTTTCAATGCGTCATCTTCTGGGATGTCAAATTTCGACCAAAGATATGATGCTAAGCCATCTTTATCGGGTCTTTTCCTTGATTTCTTGCGAATTTTGTTGGTAGCATTGAATAACAATTCCTTTTTCCCGTAGATGTTATTTCTGTATTTGAAATAATCGAAGGACCAAACAAAACTTGTCCGTTCAGCACAGAAACAACAACAACAAGATAGCACTGATTCCGAGGCTTGGTCGTCCTGGTTGTCTTTAATTGATCTATACTTGATGCGATTACATCAACATTTCTTGTTTAGAAGTTGATATTGAAAATGTTCTTAAATGGTTCGACTCTAACCGCATGGTGGCAAATCCTGGAAAATTTCAAGTGTTGTTCCCTGGACTATCAAAAAATCAAACATCTGTATTGAAGTTGATGATCTGGTTTTAGTCCCAAAAGATGATGTGAAACTCCTTGAAATTACCATCGACTCGGAACTGAAGTTTACAGATCATGTCAAGTCCTTGTGTGTCAAAACAAGTAGAAAAATAACTGCATTCTCTAGAGTGGCAAGACTACTTGACTTCAAGAAAGCAAGGCTGCTATACAATGCTTTTATACTGTCAAGCCTAAGCTATTGTCCGTTAATTTGCATGTTTTGCGGAAAAACCGCCAACAGGGAGATAAAAAAAATCCACAAAAGTGCTCTACGTATACTTTTCAATGATTAAGAAGCCTCATTCGAAGAGCTTCTACAAAGGAACAGTGAATAGACAGTCCAAGGGCCTATAGGACGAGAGATTATAGTCGTCCCGTTGCAGTTAATTTCTAATGTTTGCTTTGAAAAACTTACCTATGTTCTCCTTGGTGGTTTCTTCTTTCATAAATTTCTTGGTTTTGCCATCTAAACGACAAATATCCCATCTTTTCTCAAGTTGAAATAAACAGCTTGCCCTGCATACTGTTTCAGCAACGCCATTTTTAATTTATGGAGAACTAACGAAAGTGAGATTAATCTTTGGCCAGCGTCGGAAGGAGGATGGGTGTGACATGCGCTGTTTCTTATTGCTTCTTCGTCTACCAAGGCTTGTAACCCAGCCACTACCATATATAGAAGCGTGTCCTGACACCTCTCAATTTGGATTGGTTGCTGTATTGTTGCGCGGGTTTTTCAAACAGAATGAAGGTAACGAGCCATGGACCGTCACATGACACACTTATAGCTTCCTGATTGGATAAGAGACAGCGCATGACAGACCCATTCAATAATTCAAGAGGCTGAGAACAACAGCAACATCACTTCTGTTATGTACATTGCAAATGGTCGCCAAGAGACGAGGTGGCACAATCAAACAGTTCATTTCTACTTGAGAAAACATGTGATTTATGTCATTTAGAAAGCAAAACAAAGAAATTTATGAAAGAAGAAACCACCAAGGAGAATATAGGTAAGTTTTTTTCAAACCAAACATTAGAAATTAACTGCAACAGGACGACTATAATATCTCGTCCTATAGGCCCTTGGACAGCCCATGTAAAAAACCTCCTTAAGCTAATGACTAACATCTTTAAATTGCCAAAATCCAACATTCATGTGGGATCTGTTCATAAGAAAGGAAGTGACTTACGACCTTAGAGCAAAAGATCTATTACAGCTACCAAAAGCTAAAACTGTTTTAAACAGCTTAAATTCAATTGTCTTCAAAGGCAGTATTCTATGGAACGCTTTACCTGATGAGATAAAGCCAACCCAATCTATAGACTCGTTCAAAATTCAAGTCAAACAATGGAATGGAGACAGTTGTAATTGTAATATCTGTAAGTAGCTGAAATTGTAAATACTGTATTTTTGTAAATAGTTGGTTTGAATTAGTTACCCTATTCTTAGAGTTAGCTATACTTTGTATCCAACTTTAAATAAATTCTTTATCATTATTATTATTATTACTATTATTATTATTAATGATATTATTATTATCATTATTATTCTTATTATTATTATTAGTCATTATTATTATTATTATTATTATTATCATTATTATTATTATTACTATTATTATTATCATTATTATTCTTAAGGCCCTGTTACACTGCAAGGATATTCTGTCGGATATTCCATAAATAGATGTGACGAAATATCTGATCGAATATTTTTCAATATCTTAGGTTCAGCAGATTTTAGGTACGATAATCGTTTAGTGGAGAAAGCTCATTCATTTAAAAAGTGCGCGCTATTTCAATTCTGGAGGCCTAGATATGAACGAGGAAATTGACGACATAAAAAGTCCTTGTTTGCTCTATTATTGCCACGTTTTCTGTCATCATTCATGCGAATTCACTAGAAAATAACAAGAGGTGGAAGCTTGCTACTACTTTCTCGAAGGTGACATGATTGATGCTTACAAACTACCTAGCATTGGAAAATTTCAGGTCAAATTTCCAAGGTTAGAGTTCTCCGCAAGTTCATTTCATGAACGAGAACGCCTTTTCCTTCTCTAGCAAATGACGAAAGATGTTCTTCAAAACTTCAAAACTTGCCATGTAGTTACCACATGACGTCACCAGACAGTCGGCATCTCTCATGTCTTTGTTCCTGCAACTCGGATATTCGGAATAAAATCAAATCGATTTGATTCTATTCCCAGCAAGATCGGATATTTTTTCCTTCTCGTTAATTGGTCTTTTTATCCACTGGAATATCCTTGGGCATGTTACACAGCAAGATATCTGATGGATATGCTATTTATGGCATGTCTCAAGAATATCCGAAGAATATCCTTGTAGTGTAACAGGGCCTTTATTATTATTATTATTATTAGTCATTATTATTATTATTATCATTATTATTATATTAAAGAATGCCAGCAGGTACAACAGTGAAAAAGCTTTTCCAGAAGATGAGTGAAAGCTTTGACACAGACCAATAGTCTAGTAAGACACCTTTTCCACACCTATTATCATCAGCAAAGACAACAAAATTTAGATATCATATAAAAAATGTCAGCACGGAGGCTTAATCAAGCAAAATTGAGACATATGAATACACGCACCTTTTCTTGAGGTACAAAGAACTGCCACAGCAACGCAGTTCTCCATCAGCCATGATCGCAATTCGGTCTCCAAGATAGTCTGCCTCATCCCTTTAGAAACATTAAAAACTATTGCAATTTCAACTGAAATATCAAAATGTTTACAAGATTCCACGTGAACTAAAGAGAACTTACTGTTGTCTAACCAGAGTGAAAAGAAGTAAGCAATTTACATAATGATTAGAGATCATCGCTGAGAAAGAGATCTTTCATCAAAACTACAAAAAATTATTCTGAAAATCACTACTTTTTGTTTCGCAATTATCACCATTGTTCATTTGTTTCTTTTTTGAAATTATTTATGCACGGTAGCCACGTCAGTCAGTATGACTGATTTTTGGGGGCTGCGCCAAAAACTTTACGAAAATTAAAAGCCTACCATGACTAATAACAGAAAAGGAAACTAATTACAATGATATCTAATATACTTACAACTACTTACAATCAACTTAAAATGCACCAAGAAGTTATGCATACAAATTTTGTAATTCTGTTTCCTCTGCCAGCATGATTTTTCTTTGAGCTTTTGTGTTAAAGCTCCTTAGATTTTTAGACAAGAGAGAACGACATCATCACTCGGCAAAAAGTTTTATCTTTTTTGGCTTAAAGATCTTTTCTTGAAATCTGTGCAAATCCAAGCAATCATTTGAAATACGTACTATTTATAATATGTGATAAAATGCAAAATTTTGAAATGAGTCCTCAAGATCTGTCCCTGAAATCTGTGAATATATATGAATTGGTTTTATCCAGCATATTTTATGATGACATCTTAGAAAGGGCCTTGAGCCTAGAAATTCATGAAAATATGACACACCCAAAGTATAAGACCAAAAAGAAAATATGTGGTATTTAACAAAGGGAAAATACCTGCACTAAAGTAGTAGATTAATGTGTACTTACATAAAATGTGTAGTAAGTACAACTGTTTTGTTCTGGGTGTACTTTTCCAACAGATCCCAAGTGGCTCTCCTTGCATATGCATCCATTCCACTAGTTGGCTCATCCAAGAAAACGACATCTGGGTCTCCAATCAAAGCTATTGCACAGCTGCAGGGAAATGACGCCAAATCTTATAACAGCATAAGAACTGGCGACATGTCACACGATATCATAAATTGACGTGCGACAATGAAAGCTGAGGCAAATGAAGCCATTCCAAAAAACGGAATTTCTTTCAGAAGTGCTTCGTTGGTTTTTTTAAACAGAATCAGCTTCAGCTGCTATGACATCAGCTTGCATTATCACTGTATTCATTCCAATTTGACAGGTACCCATTCTTCCATTGTAAAGCATGGTGAGGGAGAAAATCCGACGTCTTGCTAAATTCTCATGGAAGTCTTCTGAAATTTTCCACAGCTTCACCCCTAAACAAGGTGGCGTCATGTTCTCCAATGTTTATGACAAGTTCATACCAAGTAGTAGAATTATGCTGATGAGATGAGCTAACTGCATGCAAATGATGAAAACACCACGATATAACTTCGTCTCTTGACGAATCATTTTAGCTTCCGTCTTTTCATCATATTAGCAAACAATCATGAGAGCCGAATAAGTAGCAGTCTGTAATACACGAGAGGGTATTTGGAGCATAGCTGCAAAATATATCATAACCTGGGAACTTTGGTAGGTTGGCAGCCAAATTCTAGAAAAAGAATCATAACAACTATTCTATACCCTATGCATATGGAGAACATCAGAGTAGTGCCCATTTTTTCATATCCTTTAGATGTGAAGTGCTTTACATAAGTACATAATTCAACATCGATCACCTGTTTTAGCAAATTTCACATTTGGGCACTCTTTATATGATTTTCTAAGACCTGATTATTCTGATTATTCTTAATTGAGCGAGATGTCGAAATTTAAGTTAAGCTTTGAGAAATATGAATTTAAAGCAGCTCCCTCAATTTTTTCCACATGTTCCGCTTCACGTTGCACAAGATGTTCTGAGTAGGGACACATGATAACTCAACAGGAAATGAGAAGTAACCATACCATAGTTTTCTCTTCATTCCGCCGGACAATGTCATTGATTTTGCATTGGTCTTATCAACGAGTTGTAAGTCAGCTAACATTTGGTTTATTTTTATTTCTGCAACTTTACCAGTGATGCCCTACAACAGAAGAAAAACAATACATTTACAAATAAATAAATCATACTTCGGTAATTTCTCGTTTTCCTATAAATAACTCTTACTTTAAGCACACTAACAAGAAGCGTGTAAGTGTGTTTGAAATAATGGTTATTTATAGGAAAATATGAAATTACCGAAGTATAATTTAGCGTCCATCAAACGGGATCAATTAAGATCACTGACAATAATCCCTGGTGAAAGAAAAAATTAAATAAATCAATAAATTGGTAAATTAGATTGAAGTCTAATTAATGAATTAACTTATCAATCGCTATACTTTGGTAATTTCATACCTTCATATTAAAAAACCATTATTGTAAACACACTTACACGTTTCGTGTTTTGTCTCAAAATGTTATCAATCAATAAAATTAAAACCAAAAAATCTTCATATTAAAAAACCATTATTGTAAACACGTTTCGTGTTTTGTCTCAAAACTTTATCAATCAATAATGAACTTATCAATTATGAACTTATGAACTTGTCAATCAATTAATTGAATGAGTAATGGCTCAATAGATCTAGCAATTAGGCAATGGATTAATAAATCGTCAAATCTATAGATATTCACGAAAAACACTTTCATTAAACGTTTTGGCATAAGCCTTCATCAGTAGTAACATCCTAAAATTAAACAGAGCAATAAACATCAATCTCAAAAATAGAATGCGGGAAAGCTCCTGGCAATATCGGCTGGATTGCTTTGCCAAAAAGGGATTAAATACTAGGCAGGTTGATACATAGATTTGATTTTGCTTACACTTAAGTTGCTTCCTTGTTTTGATTTTTGCCGTTGGCTTTTCGTTGGGGACAAACGCTACTTTTTTATGGATCTCTTTTCTAGACCACACTTACTTGAAAGAAAAAGTTTAATCAGATCCAAGAAAGCTTTATTGGACATGAGACCATTGCTAGTCAACTTTGGCCAAAATCCTTTTCCTTTCGAGAAAATCCACCAAAATTCCGTCTAAATCCTTTATTTTTGAAAAAATCTCGTACGATTTTCGAAAGAGTAAAATGCCCCACGGGGACAGTCTTCTGAAAACTTTCTTTTGAAATTTTAAGAAAGAAAATATGATTTATATCATATTTATAACTGATCACTTACGAATGTTGTTTTTCCTGACATCTGGAAATTAGCGAGAGTCACCCCAATTTACAAGTCAGGCCAAAAAACTGATCTAAACAACTATACCGGGTGACCCAAAAAAAAGTGACCCAACGCAATCTTTCATAGAAAGAAAAGTAAGTGGCTGATTGAAATACTCCAAACGTTGTTATGTCGCTAAAGGACTAGCCTACATTATGAGTATTTTTCGCAATTTTTTTCGACATGGTAAATTTCCCGAATTAAGGATTTTGAGAAAAAGGACATGCTTGAAATCTTCAAAAAGTCGTCCAAAACAGGGGATCGATTTGTAGCCTTTTCAGATCTTCAAAGTAACGAGGAGCATGTTTCATTTCAGCCTGAGAATTGGCAACTCAATCGGATGTCGTCAGAGCAAGTTTATAGTCCCTAGATACCTAAATATTCTTGTCTCAAGGGACAAGGATACTCCTGCTTTTCTGTAAGCAATTCTTGAACATTTCGACTTGCGTGGTAATTGAATTTCTTTGAAATTCCACAAGTTTACAAAGAACATTTTATGCTCAGCTCCAAATGTTTAGGTACCTAGGGACCATAAACTTGATCTGGAAACTTTTAACTGAGTTGCCTATTCCCAGGTTGAAATGAAACACCTTCCTCATTGTTTTGAAGATCTGAAATGGTTTTTAATCGATCCCCTGTTTTTGATGACTTTTCGTGGATTTCAAGCTTGCCCGTTTTCCCAAAATCTTTGATTTGGGAAATTAATATTGCCGAAAAGAATTCCAAAAAATACTCATAATGTAGGCCAGTCTTTTAGCGACAGAACAACGTTTGAAGTATTTCAAATAGCCGCGTACTAATTTTTCTAAAGCAGATTGCGTTGGGTCACTTTTTTCTGGGTCACCCGGTAGACCTATCTCTGTAATCTCAGTGTTTTCAAGGATGCTAGAGCGACTAACGCACGATCAACTACTTGCGTTTCTCAAAATTAATGAGAGTGTTACATGCAACCAAGCAGCTTTTCGTAAGTTGTACTCCACGATAAAATCACTCATAAGCAGCACAGACTTCTGGTATGAAAACGTAGATCGCAGCAACGTTAATCTCACTATTTTCTCGACCTTAAGAAAGCCTTCGAGACGGTTGGTCACGACATATTACTCAAAAAAATACGTGCATATGGAATCAGAGGCAAATCTGGGAAATGGTTTGAATCCTACTTAAATAATAGAAAACAGTTCTGCTCTCTGAACGGTCAGCATGCTAAAGCCAGAGATATAGCCTGTGGTATTCCCCAAGGTTCTTGTTTAGGCCCTCTTCTCTTCATCATTTACTTGAATGACTTGGAAAAGTGACTTAAATTCTCCAAGGCTAGCATTTATGCCAAAGATACCAATATAACGATCCCATCGGATACTAATACTAATACTAATACTAATACTAATAGTAATACTAATACTAATACTAATACTAATAGCGAAACTAATTGAGTATTCTCACCGGAGAAGTCTCACGAAATTCAAAATGTTCTACACACCTGAGACTGCTTGAGAGGCCTGGGGAGAGCAGTTTCGTAGCCCCTAGGGAATAGGTTAGTATATAGGAAAAATCTGAGCTCATTTCAGCCTTCTTTGTGAGCAACAAGCAGTGCTTACAGTAATAAAATCTCTATCAAAATGAATGTTGCTCCCGTCGCTGACATGGCCTAAGGCCCTTGGGCAGACAGATCGGTGTCAACTATATGCAGTACTTGAAACAAAACGAAATGTAATGTATACTCCTGCCACAGTCCAGGCAGTAAGTTATCATCTTCATTCACACTGAAATGTCAGAAAACATTTGTTTCTTAGGCCTAGTTTCAATTCGATTTTATGTTTCTTCGGCTTGACAAATTTGCTTTTATGTTGTGAACGCTAACGAATCTATGATGAAAGGTCAACTCCCTCAAGAGACATAATTCAGATAAAAGAAACTCTCACGAGACATGTCGTTTTCAAAAATGTTTATTCCCTGATTGTTTATCATTAACTTGAAAAAGTATATCTGAGATAAATGGATCAAAACTAGCGTTTCTCTTGTGTTGATATGGACGAGGCCCCCTTTACAACATAACATGTTTTCAGCAGTGAAAGATCTGCGTTTAAGCATGACATCGTTAGATTTAGGTTAAGAATTTTATGCATGTTTCTCAGCAACGAGAGATCTGCGTTTTAGCATGACATCGTTAGCTTTAGGCCTAGAATTATATGCATGTTTTTCAGCAACGAAAGATCTACGTTTTAGCATGACATCGTTAGCTTTAGGCTTGAAAATTTCTATGCATGTTTTTCAGCAACGAGAGATCTGCATTTTAGCATGACATCGTTAGCTTTGGGCTGAGAATTTTATGTATGTTTTTCAGCAACGAGAGATCTGCGTTTTAGCATGATATCGTTAGCTTTGGGCTGAGAATTTTATGCATGTTTTTGAGCAACGAGAGATCTGCGCTTTAGCATGTGGGAATTTTATGTATGTTTTTCAGCAACGGGAGATCTGCATTTTAGCATGACATCGTTAGCTTTAGGCCTAGAATTTTATGCATGTTTTTAGCAACGAAAGATCTGCGTTTTAGCATGACATCGTTAGCTTTAGGCTAAGAATTTTATGCATGTTTTTCAGCAACGAGAGATCTGCGCTTTAGCATGACATCGTTAGCTTTAGGCTTAGAATTTTATGCACGCTTTGAGATTATATGAGAACCAGGCTTTAGCATGACATCGTTAGCTTTAGGCTTAGAATTTTATGCACGCTTCTCAGCAACGAAAGATCTGCGCCCTAGCACGACATCGTCAACTATCGACTAAAATATTTTACTGCATGTTTTCAAGCAACGAAAGATCTGCGTTTAAGCATGAAATCGCTAGCTTTAGGTTTTAGGTCAATTTTTTTGCTGTATGTTTTTGGTAACAAAATACTGCCATGAAGCAAGGTATCGCTAGCGATAGGTTCAAGGCATATTTCTATGGTTCAAGGCTATAATTATATAATATTATATTCTTTCAGCAACACTGGCATTTATCATAATAGTATCTCACTGAAGCCCTAATTGCGGGAGCAATCTTATCAGAGGAGAACAAGAACATTTTCTGATGCTTGGATCGTTGTGGCAAGAATAGATCCGTCAAGGGTTTTGAATCGAGATTATATATCCTTGCTTGACCAAGCATTGCAAGGAGTTTTTCAAAAGCAATTTAAAGGATCGCTTACTTCTTCTCAACCACTCAGGGGCCTAACTAAAGACCTTAATACACGGCTCTAAGCTGCTGTTCTGAGTGGTTGGGTTGGAGGGTTCTCCTTCTCATTTGTCTTCATTATTAGTTCCAAAATAATTATTGTTTGTCATCCTTCTACAACTATCTGAGTGAACTATTAGAGGATTAGCGCTAAAGATAAATTATCTTGATGTAATTTTGGGGGGAACCTTCCAGCCCAACCCGTCAGAGACCGATAAGTTCAAACCAATAAGGGACATAGGAAATAAGATAGGAAACGAATAAATTCACAGGTGTCTCCAAATTATGTAATTTTCCGAGTACGATGATCTTTTATAACTTGCAATGTTCATAACATTTGTGCTCCTCGTTGTTTTCATTTGGCGCCGATCTTCTACGAACCTATTCTACTTGAGTAATGGAGGAGGCTCTATATTATGTATGATGTTTGGAAAAATATTTAGTGTATTTATTTTCTGTCTTCATTTTTCGTTTAGTCCAGATCTGCGGCCCCCGAAGCTCTCTCCATATCTTAGTGGTCTGGAAGGAAGGGGGACGTATCCGATGAGAATACGTTGGTATTCTCACCGGAGAAGTCTCACGAAATTCCAAGACTCTCATGTTCTACACACCCGAGACTGCTTGAGAGACCTGGGGAGAGCAGTTTCGTAGCCCCTAGGAAATAGGTCAGTATATAGGAAAAATCTGAGCTCATTTCAGCCTTCTTTGTGAGCAACAAGCAGTGCACAGCAATAAAATCGACCCACCACTCCTCCCTCAGCGACGGTTCGCATCATGATCCTACTTTCCTTCCAGACAGCGAAGTCCCCTTCGCTCTCTCCATATCTTAGTGGTCTGGAAGGAAGGGGGACGTATCCGATGGGAATACGTTGGGACGCACATCAAGGGCTTTCCAATCTCTCTGAGTGGATGAGGGTGAACAAACTTAGCCCCAATCCCAAAAAAACTGAATTCATGGTCATAGGGCATCCACTTAAAACCAAAAATTTAGACCTGCCAGAAGTGCTTAAACTAAATAAGTCTGATATCAAAAGAGTTTAAAAGACGAAATCCCACGGAGTGATAGTTGATGAAAAACTAAGTTGGGATGAACAGTTTAAGCTCACCAAAGGCAAACTGAGTGGAGGTCTTGCAGCTTTAAAAAATTGAAAAATGTCGTTCCACAATCCCAATTGTGTAATGTATATTATGCGTTAATCGAGAGTCACCTGCGTTATGCCGATGATGTTATCTGGGGTAGTCTTTCAAAAACAAAAGTAGCTGCTCTCCAATGCCTTCAAGACCGGGCGTATTCAATAATTGCAAACGCAAGAATAAAAGATGGCTGGTCGGCATCCTGGTTAAACGTAGAAAATCTTTTCCGTTACGATAGGAATGTCATGACTTACAAGATTATGAACAGACTATGCCCTGAAAACCTCTGGGATAAATACAAGCCAAGATCTTTTCACTCGACCTACAATACGAGGCACTGTAAGGATATCCAGATCCAGATCCCTAGATATAGGACTATATTTGCAAAAAAGGGCTTTCATTACGCAGCTCTCAAGTCATGGAATGATACAACTGCCGAAATTCGCGAGTACCGACACTTGATCGTTCTAAAAAACGACTTAAAACGCATCTAAAGAGCTAGACTCTCAAGCCAAACACAACTCCCTGGAAGAACAGCAAGGATAAAGTTTTATAGGGCTTTAGTTTAATATTCATAAGGATTTATAATTGTGAATAGATGTTACATATTTTAATTTGCTGAAGGGTTAATTTGTTTAAAAACAATATTAAATAAAAATGAAAAAATATATATAAAGGAAAATATCTTTGAAATCTATTCAAACGTCGTCACTGCAAATTTCAAAAAAGTTCCAAATAAATACGTTACCTTCAAAGCAATGAAGAATTCCAGATGCTCTTTGACGCTAAGTCGGTCGAATAAAACATTGTGTTGAGGACATAATCCAAGACTTTCTCGAATATCATCCATGTCTGTTTCTATGCTCTTACCGGCGACAGTAGCAGAGCCACTAGTGGGTGTGTACAGCCCCGTTAGAATAGACATCGTCGTAGTTTTGCCTAAGAAATCAATAAAAGTATAATCTTACTGGTCATTCTACGCGGATCTTTCTTGAACTAACTACTGATCAAAATACTTATCCATTAAACAACATACAGTAGAAACCCGCATAAAAGAACCTGTTTTTATAAGAACCTAGAGGCTGAAATTCAATCTTTAAAACCCCCTAAATAAGAACCGCTAAGAGGCTGAAACTGGGAAAGGTTCTTATATAATAGCTTTAATGTAAATTATTAAAATGACAAGAATGTTTAGAATTCTTCACATCCTGATCAGACTTCTTCATTGGTACAAAAGATTTTTTCTCAATAATTCTCAAGAAATCTCAATAATTCTTGGGCTGGAAAACAGTGTTAATGTGTGCAAGGCCTGCTCGTATATAAGAACCTTTTTAAGAACCTTACAGGCTGGAATTTAGAATAGCAGCCATTTAATTAAGAACCAATTCAGGCTGCCCAGAAAAAACCTAGGTTCTTTTATGCGGGTTTCTACTGTATATAATAGCATCAACAATGTTTTGCCATCCAGCATTTTAGGCCAACAGCTGCTCTGCTTTCAGATTCTGAAAGAAAGGACTTGGGCTCGGCAAATTACTAATAGCCCACAAAAATACATTACTTGTTCTCACTGGAAACAAACTTTATTGTTGGCCTTCGCACACAAAGCAAGATCTAAGAAGCATTTTTCGAGAAGCACCTGTTATGGAAATGGAAATAAGTGAAATCTATTTTGCGTTTTTATTGGCTGCAAATTTCTCCGTTGTTCTGCCATAATGCTTTCCATCCAAAATCGCGAAAAAGTGTCGGAAAAATTAGCATCATTGTTCAATGTTCAACAATATCTCTTTCCAAAGAACCAAAATTCACAGATTAACAAAACTCCAAATAATCTTCCTTGTTTTGCCACCTGCATTTCCACAGCCGTCGCTTTGCTGTAGGAACATGTCATTAACTGTGCCTTGTCATGTAGCGTTAATACTGTTCGTTCTACTTGATTTGCATTGCCTCGAAGTTGGTGACATGCACATATTTGCTAAGGAGTGAGCCGACGATTTCCAATTTAGGCAATTTGGACCTTTCAAGACATGCAACTATTTACTCAAGTTTCAATCAAAATGAATGTAATCTAGTGCTAAGTGCAATATTCAGATGTCATTATTTGGTAGAGAGAATAAGTGCTGAACGTAGCTGTGATGAACAAGGGCTATGATAGTGTCATACAGCTATCGACTTTCCAGACATGTGTGCATTTGTAAAGCATTTTTAGTGTAATTGGTTGTGAGGAATTCTGACTGGTCATTTGTGCACCATCCAGGCATTCAAGCTAGCATTCACGGCAGAAAATTGAACGAAGTTCTCAAAATGACAAATAAAAAACTATGAATGAAAGAAACAATGAAGGAAAATAAGAACCCGCAAATAGAAACCAATTTTTCAAAACAGCCTGTTCAGTTTCTTATTAAAAGGTCATTAATCTGGAAACAGGCTGAAACGTTTCTTATCATATGGTTAAGAAACCGTCAGTGATTTCAATTTACCTAGAATCCCGGGGGGGGGGGGTACTCATATATTTTTCAGTACGGGGACGTGCCGCCGAACAGGGTATCATTTTCAGGATTCCTACTCCCGGACAGGGTATTCCTTTTGTATGGTCGGCTCCATGACAGGGTCCATATTTTGTATAATTGACTACGTATCGTCGTTGTAAGCCATTTGCACTCCGCGAATATGATTTAAATCGTTTGGATGGCAACATTTCCGCTTTTTCTGATAGATTTCTATCAAATTTCTATCAAATTCCCAGGGCAGGCTACACTTTTGTATGAAGAAACCCAAGAATAGGGTATTGTTTTTAAAGTATTACTCTGGGACAGGGTGTCATTTTCGGCAATTTTACTCCGGGACAGGGTGCCTTTTCAGATTTTCCAGCGGCACGTCCCCGTATTTTCGTAAATCAAGTACCCCCCCCCGGGCCTAGAATCCTCTTTAATTTACTCAACCATAGTATACATGTCAAGTATATAAATGGAGATGCTTTTTCATGAAATCTCTAGAAAATGCTTGGCACCTGATTTCAAGAAATATTAGTAAAATTAATTCACTTAGGATCCCTCTCTCAGCAACCTTCCTACAATCAAGCTGAACATTTTCTCATACGAGGGCACCATTTTTCAAAAACAGCCTGAGGTTCCATACGACGTGATTTCTATTTTGCGGGTTCTTACTTTATAACAAGGACTTCAATAAAGACAAAAGACAAACTCCAGCGTGTCATATTTTTCGTTACTGTTCCCCCTAAGCATAGCATGCCCCTAAGAAGAGCATGCCCCTAAGCAGAGCATGCCCCTAAGCAGAGCATGCCCCTAAGAAGCGCATGCCCCTAAGCAGAGCATGTCCCTAAGAAGAGCATGCCCCTAAGCAGAGCATGCCCCTAAGAAGAGCATGCCCCTAAGCAGAGCATGTCCCTAAGAAGAGCATGCCCCTAAGCAGAGCATGTCCCTAAGAAGAGCATGCCCCTAAGCAGAGCATGCCCCTAAGAAGAGCATGCCCCTAAGCAGAGCATGTCCCTAAGAAGAGCATGGCTCTGAAGCCTACAACAATAATAAATAGCAACTTGTAAATTGCAAACATGCGGTCGGGTAGTGAAAGCATTTTTTGATATAAAGGAAGGGTAAATCCTTCTCCCATAATTATGTTGCACCGTTCAAGGGACTTTCTCAACCGTATCGTCTCTGCGGAAGATTTGACATTAATGGAACGACCACATGATTGAAATAGGAACAATACCATTGAGATTTTAACCTTATAGTCCATATGCTGTGGTTGTCTCCTCGCGCAACCTTTTTTCATTATTTTTATTATTATTAAATTCTTTACAGTTGGTATTTACAATAGCTTACAATACACTAGCTAATTCAAACCAACTATCTACAAAGGAAAAATTTACAGTAATATATTTTTCTGAAATCAGCAAAAAGATTTGAGCTAGAGTGGTGTCGCCCATTATGCCCATGTCGTCACGAAATTCTGAGTTAGATCCAAAAAGAGCAATTAATGAAAAAACCAAATAGCCAGATTATATCACCAACTAATGGAGAAAAATATCACAGAGTACTGATTTCTTACGTAAACTCTTTATACTGATTTTAGAAGATTTTAAAGAAGGGGATAAAAACGTCGTCTTCTTCTAACGTCGCCCATTATGGCCGCAGGAGAAATAATGAACACTACTCTCCAGAAAAACAGCTTTAATTACTGTCCTTTGTTTATCATTTGGTACTTTAAACCCAAAAGTATCAATAAGTATTAACCTAAACTTCGAGTTTTCACAATTGAAATACATGCTTCGAGTTGTTCTAAATCCTGCCTTATCTCTTGTGCATGGATGGATGAGTTTTGGCATTGCTTCTAAAATGGAAATAGACTTAATATAATGCTACGTTTTTTCGGTTTCGATGATTTTCCAAGTCAGTAAGTAAGTTTTTAACCCAAATTGGTGTATTTTTAATAAATGTTGCATTTTAATATTTTAAAGCGATTGGAACCTTCTCTAATAAATAATAATAACAAAGAATTTATTTAAAGTTGGATACAAAGTTTAGTTTACTCTATAAATAGGGCAACTAATTCAAACCAACTATTCACAAAAATACAATATTTACAATTTCAGCTACTTACAGATATTACAATTGCAACCGTCTCCATTCCATTGTTTGACATGTATTTTTAACGAGGCTATAGATTGGCTTGACTTTATCTCATCAGGTAAAGCGTTCCAAAGAATACTGCCTCTGAATGCAATTGAATTTAAGCCGTTTAAAACAGTTCTAGCTTTTGGTAGCTGTAATAGATCTTTTGCTCTAAGGTCGTAAGGCACTTCCTTTCTTATGAACAGATCCCACATGAATGTTGGATTTTGACAATTTAAAGACTTATAGACCTCAGTCATTAGCTTATGTAGATTTTTTACATGGACTGTCTACTCATTGTTTCTTTGTAGAAGCTCTTCGAATGAGGCTTCATAATCATTGAATACGTAGAGCACGTTTGTGGATTTTGTTTATCTCCCTGTTGGCTGTTTTTCCACAAAACATTCAAATTAACGGACAATAGCTTAGGCTTGACAGTATAAAAGCATTGTATAGCAGCCTTGCTTTCTTGAAGTCAAGTAGTCTTGCCACTCTAGAGAATGCAGAAAACTGGTGGGCATAATGGGCGACAAAAATAGCAATTAGCAGCACTGAGACTTCATAACCTTAAATCTGAACCAGAAGTCACTTTGCTTTGGTTTCATTGTAGATTTTCTCTCAAAAGAGACAGGACTTCTGAAAAATCAAAGCATATTTCAAAAATTTCAAACCGCAAGGTGCCGAGCGAACGAAAAAGAAGGAAGGAATGTAAATAGAATCATGAAATTTGCAATGCTTGAAAGAATCGATTTGAGATATGCACAAACCATCTCGTCGGGTTTCAATGCAAATGAACTGAAACTTCAGTGAAGGTCAAATCATGATAAAACAGATGTCAGCGAAGATTTTCCGCGCAATTGCAATGTTATTACTAGTCGTCAGTCCACTGAAATTTAATTTCTCTTCTCCATAATGGGCGACGCTACTCTAGCATTTGCGAAGCTAGCGTTGACGGAAACATTGTGATGTATACATGTTTGATTGCCCAGACTACCGGGTGTTCTCAAATGATGTATTATCGTTTGATTGGTTATATGTCCATAACCGATGAAACGATTTTCAAAAACTTTATTTTATCCGATTGCCGAAAGGCTAAATTGTATTTGAGGATGTTGGTTGTGGTTTAGGCCGATGTCTTCATTATCAAAAGAAGATCGATAAACCTGCTCAAATTCAAGCCTTATTTCATGAAAAAGAAACGGCCTACTTTCCCAGTCAATATCTTAGATGTGATGCAAAAGGCTGAACTTCTTTGTCGTTCAGAGAATATATGTCGTTCAGAGAATACGAATTCAGTTAATAGTGATTTCAGAGAAATGAATAGGAGTTCAGCCTTTTGTATCACATCTAAAATGCTGACTGGAAAAATAGCCGTTTCTTTCTCATGCCATCAAAGGCTTGAATTTGAGCAGGTTTATCTTGTTGAAAATCGGTTCATTGGTTATGGACATGTAAGCAATAAAACAATGATACATCATTTTGGGACACCCGGTATGCCGAACACTATCCTTTCTACTGCTTTTCGATAGGCCAAACAATATTGGAGAAATTAACTTTTTCCGGAGGCGAATGATTTTTGCGAAACGGCATCTCATTGTTCACTGGACGAGCACAAAGCATAGTTACCTTAAATCATTTCATTTCATTTCATTTTTATCAATTTAGGCACGGTAGCCCCGTCAATCCATATGAACTGCTTTTCAGAGGGCCGTGGCAAAACATTTACTAATTTAAAAGATCACTACATGATAATTAAAAAAAAAAGAATTCTCGCTATGGCTAGTTTTTCATTCTTCTCTTAAAAGTGGCAAGGGAGGGTGCCTGTTTAGCATCAGGTTCAAGTTGATTCCAAAGCTTAGGTCCACGAAAAGATATAGCCCTCTGCACATAGTTAGTTTTTCGTAATGGTAACGAGAGATCAGTATCGCTGTTTCTCAGTTTTCTGACATTTCGAGTAGAATTTTTTTCGAACAAATCTGAAAGGTTCTCCGCGACCAGACCATTTAGCGATTTGTAAATTGTGGTAGCTGTTTCGCTTCTAGTAATGTCATTTACAGTAGGCCAATTTAAACTGCGAATTAATGCCATAGCAGGCGTATCAAATCTACTTTTAGCTACAATTCTAGCTGCTCGACGTTGCAGCCTCTGCAAGGTTTGCAGTTTAGTCAACCCACAGCACCCTTACACCGAACAACAGAACCGAAAATGGGGCTCGACGATACATTGCACTCAACGTGTTTTGAGGTAAAATTTCCTGGAATATTTCAAAAATCCAATTGCACGAGAAACCTTAGAATGGAGATTATTAATGTGTTCCTCCTAATCCAAATTCCTATCGATTATCACACCCAGACACTTCGTTCGGTCTACATTTTCAACAATAGAGTCACCAATAAAAATAGTGGATGATCAACAGCTTTATCAGTAATTTCTTAATTTTGGGCTGGGGACCTACAATCAAAGCTTGAGTTTTTAAAGCATTCAAAGAAAGTTTAGTACCCTGCAACCATCGCTTTAAATCATTCAGTTCACTATTCAGAGTTTGGTTTATATCTACTAAGCTCGAAGAAAAGTAAGAAATACTGGTATCGTCAGCGTACTTGGTCACTTTACCTTTCCACAGAGAAAACGGAAGATCATTGATATAAATCAGAAACAAAAGAGGGCCAAGACAAGAACCCCGCAGCAAAGTGGTATGCAAAGAGCGAGATATACATTCAATTATCATTATTGATACACGAAACCCCTTCAGCTAAAAACCAAATACAGCTTTTTCTAATTAAAAATAAATGAAATATTATCTCTGATAAAAATGTGCTGTTCTTCGAGAGGGTCGTGTTTAGGTGGATTCTTCTTTAGCATTTTCAGCTCGTCAAGTGCGCTTTTAGTTCCTTTTTGAAGCGCCGGAGTGTTTGGATTTCTCTAATATTAGCTGGGTTATCGTTCTAAGCCTTTAAGGCAGAGTAGTAAAATTCTTTTTGGCATGCTCAGTTTTAAGCCTGGGGATCTGCAGATCCTTACAATTCCTTGTTTCATAATTTGAGTATGCGGACCTATATTGGTACTTATCCCAAAGGCTTTCCAGACTCAACTTGTTCAGAATCTTATATGCCATCACAGAAAGATCAAATCAAATAAGATTTTCAACACTAGGCCAATTAGATGACCATTCGTCCTTCATGCGTGCATTTTCTATTATTGAGTGAGCCCTGTTATGCAGACGTTGGAGGGTGTCTAGCTTTATTTTTGAGAGACTCCCCCAAATAACATTTGCATAGCGAAGACGACTTTCCACGATTGCATGGAATACACTACACAATTGTGATTGCGGAATGATATTTTTTAACTTTTTTAAGGTAGACAAACCACCGCAAACTTTGGACTTGACAGCTTTAAACTGTTCGTCCCATGTGAGACTTCCGTCTTTTATAACTCCGAGAGATTTGGACTTTGGTACCCGTTTAATTTCAGTGCCATTTAACAACAGAGCATCCGAGATTTCTAATGGATTTATTCTACGGGGAGTGACCTATTGTCATATATTCTGTTTTAGTTGGGTAATGACTTAATTTGCTTATGCTCATCCACTCAGAGAGGTTGACCAGTTCTTGATTCGTGTCAAGTATTAGACTTTGTATATCATCTGATCCAATCGTGATTTGTGTGTCATCAGCATAGAGACTGGCTTGTGAAAATTTTAGGCACTTTTCAAAATCGTTGAGATAAATGACGAAAAGGAGAGGACCAAGGCATGAGTCTTGGGGTATGCCACGAGTAATGTTGAAAGAACTTGGTTCACTTATACAGACAGTCAGATTGTTTAGCAAGGACATTGTACTGCAATTCGGGATCGAAAAGTGTGCAACGTTGGTAATGAAGAGAGGCAAAATGATCAAATCATACGGATCAAAATATCAGATGATATAGTTATAATTGCTGAAAGAAGGCAAATGATACAAGTAGTTGGATGGGTGTATCACACGAAGATTTCAAAGTTCAAATATTAGGAAATTTTGCGGAAATAAACTTTCGTGAAATTAGGCAAAAAACTCGAAAAACGTAAGAAACGTTTCTTCCCACGAAAGTTTCTTCCCTTAAAGTAAATGTTTCTTACCAGCTCCATTGTGGCCAAGCAGTGCAGTTATCTGCCCTTTATAAATCTTCAAATTTAGTCCGTCAACAGCAACTTTCTTGCCAGACGAGCTCTTCACCAAAAAGAAGAAAAGAATTACAATTTTCTCGTCGCACATTTAAAAAAACCTTGAATATGGCAATGCTGAAGTATTTAAACACAATAAGAATACAGCTCGACAAGCAATTCAACTTAAAGAAATATCGACAACCTTTTCGAATTTTGCGCTGCGATTCACAGATGTATCGCCCACTCACTTGCTTTTAAGTATCAAGCAGTCGAGGATGAAAAGAACCAACAAAATATGCACAAAAACTTTACAGTTTGAAGCTTTTTTAGAATGTCTCTAACATATTACCATAAAACTCCATTTAGCCCCTCTCTATCAAGCCCCCTCAGTATTAAGCACGCCCATTTATATCAAATGCCAGAGGTTACCAAAGATTTTCCATTCATTTAGCTAAAGAAGTTTTCATTTTAATTTTGATATGGTTAGGAATAAAAATGGGTCGGATCTTTGTATTTGATTCGTATAATCGTACGCTTTGCTCTGCAAATTGTGGGGCAAAAGAACTAAAAAGGAATCTTTTATGTACTTGTCATTTGACTTTGTAAATAGATACCCTCTCTAATTAGCCCCCGCCTCCCTGGAGTTTCCGAAATAGAATAAGCCCCGGGGCTTAAAATAACTTTCACAGTAGTCATGGTCTCTTCCAAGACATATTTCATACCGTTCAACGCTCTGAAAGATGTAGCCAAATAATGGGTGGGCCAAAGTAACCTCTTGGGGAAAAGCTTCTAAAAACATGCTGAATGCAAAATTTTGATAAAATTCGTACGGTACTACGTACAGCAAAACTTAGCCCATTAACAGCTGAATTCTAAAATCACGGCAATAAAATCACTGATCATCAGAAGTTTAACTTGACCAAATAAGCCTTAATTGTAGGCCTTAATTAGCTGTAATTTTGTTATTCATTTTTTTAGCCTACTTTAAATAGATATATATTTGATCATTATAATAATAATAATAAAAGTATCCAATGCAAGACATTTCTCGTCACGTCTATGCGTAATCTTTTCTGTCAAAATAATTGCTATATTTCAAGATGCCTCTACAGAGTAAGAGAGATATGTTACTTGCACAGCAGTTAATCAATAATGAAAACATGGAAAAATTTGTTAAAAAGCGCAACGATGGTATAAATCTTTAAACAATTATAGTAATCTTTAAACAATTATAGTAATCTTTAAATTGGGACCATGACGAGCATCATTTTGATGTTCCTTTCAGCGAGAAGACAAGTGTCACATTTCAATGCACTTTCCTTATTTAGAATTCGTATGATCGATAATTTAATAATGCATTTCTCTTGAATTATTATAACTATAAAACTTCGCACGTGTAACTTCTACTTAGCTGAAGATGAGACAAGCTGATGAGACTGAATAATGAGACTGACTTGTCACTTGTCTTTTCTCTGAAATGAGCCCCAAGATGATGTTCCTCGCAGTTCTAATGATAACAAAATGTGTTGGTGGCTTATTGATGATCTTCACTTCTTGTTGTTACAGTGGTTTCGACGATTTGTTTTTAAAACATTTATTTCTCTGCAAATGCAGCTGACGATAAACTAATTTTCACTCAAAGATGTATTTCGTATCGCACTTAATGCAATGTAAAGATAATGGAAATCTTGGATGCAGAATGCTTTTCCGATATTCATCTTTTGGATCATTTTATTGGCCAATCCGTTATTTCATGGTCATTTTCTCAATATGTTAGTATGATAGAAGAACTTGTAGAACATTTGAAAGTTACAGATTTATGGGTGTGCGTTTTCCATGTACAATAATGAAATAATAAACTCTCATCTACAAGGTCAACTTCACTGTCTTGACAGCTAGCTATAATGAAACAGTTTGCCCAATACCTTTCGAAAATTTCAAGTTCTTTTACACTTAGAGTTAATACAAAAATCCCTGCTATCTTCCTGGTCTAATACCCCGTTTACACGGAGCAAAACAACGGGATCGCGATCCACATCGCCATCCCGATCCTGATAAAATGCCCCGTGTAAACATTTTATCAACAAGACATGTGACTAGTCTGTATGAGCTGTTCTGCTTCAATCAGCTTATCAAAGAGCCAACCAGGGTCACTTTAGATAACTATTCCATAATTGATCATATAGCTACAACATGTGCTAGAAACGTCATCAAATCAGGAGTGCATGAAGTTTCTATGAGCGATCATTACATGGTATACTGTGTCCGTAAGTTTAATGGAGCAGTAGTAAAGGGCCATAAAATGATAAAAACTCAAAAAATGAACAATTTTAACGAGCAGGTATTCCTATCTGATGTTGCTGGGATAGATTGGGAGCAAATGCTTAATGAAACTGATGATATCAATGTGGTTGTTAACCACTGGACTAGCTTATTCTCTCTGATCGTTGACAAGCATGCCCCACTATGTGAAATGCGTCTCTCAGAAAAGTACCGTCCCTGGATTGATAAGGACCTTAGGGATTTAATGCGGACAAGAGATAAGTTAATGAAACCTGCAGTCAAGAGTAAGTCCACACTTCTGTTGTACTCATATAGACAAGTTCGCAACAAGGTCAATTCTCTAAATATCCAGCTTAATAAAGAGTACTACAATAATAAAATTTCTGCATGCAAGGGCAACATGAAAGAATCATGGCAGACAATCAATGAACTTCTCAATAAGAGGCCTAATAAGTCAAGTAACATTGATACTCTTAAGGGGTCTGGTTCAGAAACTGTTCACAAGAAGGATATTCCTGATGCAATGAATAGTTACTTCTGCTCAGTAGGTAAGGATCTTGCTGATAAGATCAGTCCAGCTCCAAACCCCCTTCTGTCAGGTGACTTTGAAATGAACAAAACTAAAGCAAAGTTCCACTTTAGGACTATTAAGGTGCAAGAAATCAGAGATGCATTTGCGAAGGTTGAAACAGCAAAGAGCTTTGGAATTGACACTATCTCTAGCTAATTTTTGAAGCTTGCTTTACCTTTCATTGAAAATGCCCTTGCATTCTTATTTAATACATCAATTAAAACAAGTATGTTTTCTGACTCATGGAAAATTGCTAGAGTTACTCCTATTTTCAAAGATGGGGACAAGGCTGATAAGTCAAATTATCGCCCTATTTCAGTCTTACCTGTCATTTCAAGGTCTTTGAAAAGCTTGTAACCAATCAGGTGTATACGCATATGGAAGATAACGGTCTGTTTTCATCTGGCCAATCTGCCTATTTGCGCCTTCATTCTACTGTAACCCACCTACTTAAAAATACCAACGATTGGTACAATGGGCTGGATCTTGGGAAGCTTGTTTCATTGATCTAAAAAAAGCATTTGACACTGTTGACCATGAGAATCTTTGCCAAAAATTGGCGCACTATGGCGTTTAAATCATATACATATGCAACCGAAAACAGTTTTGTCGGGTTAATGGTGTCAATTCAAAAACCGAGGGTATAAATGTTCGTATGCCCCAAGGCTCCTGTCTTGGTCCCCTTCTCTTCCTTATTTATATCAATGATCTACCACAAGCTGTCCAAAATTCAGTTGCTTCCATGTATGCCGATGATACAAGTCTGTGCTACCAGTCTTCAGATATACGTGTGCTGAATGACGCCATCAATGATGATCTCAAACAACTGGACACTTGGCTTCAAGGCAACAAACTCTCTTTGAATGTTGCGAAAACAAATTCCATGCTAGTTTCCACTAAGCAAAAGCATAACATCCTCAAAAATCGAAATGAGGTTTTGGATTTGAAAATTCGTGACAATGAGCTCAAAGTAATCCAAAAACTACATACCTTGGTGTGCAGATTGATAACTCTCTTAACTGGAAAGAACACATCAAGACTGTTTCTACGAAAGTTTCTAGAGCTATTGGCTTTCTAAAGCATGCCAAAACTTTCTTACCGCAGGAAACTGTGAAGACTCTTTACACGGGTATTGTCGAGCCACACTTTCGATATTTTTGCTCTGTTTGGGGTTGTGCCGGATCGACTGAGCTGAATCAGTTGCAAAAACTTGAAAACCGAGCTGCTAGGATTATAACCAATAGCAGTTTTGACACCCCAAGTAGACCACTTATTGACAGGCTGGGTTGGAAGGCCATTGAAGAACTTATAGCTTTTGAATATAAAACAATGGTCTTCAAGTCCCTACATGAACCGGCTCCACAATACCTGCGTGACCTATTCACCCAAAACTCAAAGTGCTCTTTGTATGTCCTGCGAAATACAGAGACAGATTTAAGACTACCCAAGAAAAAGTCAAGTAATGGGCAAAACTGTTTTTCTTATCGAGGAGCAAAAATGTGGAATGACCTTCCTGCTGAAACCAAACAGGCATCTTCCCTAAATAGTTTTAAACAGTCTATTTAGGAGATCTATCTATCTATCTATGTAGCGTCCTCGTAAGTCCGAAGGTTGCTTATCATGGATCACCACTGTTCTCTGTTCTGTGCTGTCATTTTCAATTGTCCATATTCTTTGATATTGGTCCACTCTTTGATGTCGTCTATCCACATTCTTCGAGGTCTACCCTGTGCTCTTTTGCCATTTATGAATCCTTCTATGATGTTAACAAATAAATTTCGATTTGGGCTTCTTGCTATAAGGCCGAAGAATGACGATTTACGTTGAGCAATCTGCTTTAATAGATTTGGTTTTTCTTTTACTCTGTCAAATATCTCTTTGTTCGTAACTTTGTTTATCCAGCTGACTTTTACTATTCTGCGATAACACCATGTTTCAAATGCATTTATCCTTCTTGCAGCTTCTTTACCTATTGTCCATGCTTCACAACCGTATGTTAACAGTGACATTATATACGTCTTCAGTAACCTTTTCTTGGTGTTCGTATTGATATTGCTTTTCATGAGTTCCTTTAATTCCTAGAATGATTTCTTTGCTATTCCTATTCTCCTTTTGATTTCTTGTAAACATTTAGCATCTTCCGTAATTAGTGTGCCAAGATATTTATATTGCTTTACTTGCTCTAATGCCACCCCATTTGATTTTATTACGATTTTCGTCCCTGGCTGTTTTTCCATGACCATAACCTTGGTCTTTTTCGCATTCAACTCCATACCATAAGCTGTACAACTTTCATTTATCTTGTCAATTAATCTCTGTAAATCTTCTTCCATGCTAGCTAGCAATACGGTGTCATCAGCAAACCTTATGTTATTGATAACCATTCCATTCAATTCTAACCCAGATTCATCTTGTAGGGCATCATTTATTAGTTCCTCGCTGTACATATTAAAAAATACTGGTGACAGAACACAACCTTGCCGTACACCTTTCTCAATCTTAAAGCTGCGTGAGTCTTCTGATTTACCTCTGATTTGTGCAGTTTGAGACCAGTATAGATTTGACATTAGCCTGATTTCCTCTGGAGGCACCTCGTACTTTTTCAACACTTGAATTAATCTACTATGGTTAACTTTGTCAAATGCTTTTTTGTAATCGATGAAGCTGCAAATATGTTCTTGTTTTTACTGACCATTCTCTTGGCAAGTATCCTTATTTGACATATTGCATCTCTTGTTCCTCGACCCTCTCTGAATCCTAATTGGTTTTCACTCATTCTTTTCTCAGCAAGTGGAGTTATTCTTCTCTTTAAAATGTGTAGTAAGATCTTAGCTGTGTGTGATATCAAGCTTATTGTTCTATGTTCTGCACACTCTTTTGTATTGGCTACTTTGGGAAGCTGTATAAAAATTGATTTGAGAAAATCTTCAGGTTGAAGGCCTGTATTATAACATTTATTGACTATCAAAGTTATCATTTCTACTCCTTTGTCTCCCATATTCTGTAATAATTCTGCTGGGATTTCATCTATTCCAGTAGATTTTCCCTTTTGTAGATTAACGATGGTTTGCCTTATTTCCATCTCTGAGATGCTTACAGGAGATAGTGCTGCTTTTCCTTTATCTTAAACTTTGTAAATTATTATTTGGTTTTTAAAGTTATGGTTTTTATAGTGTATTTAATCTATTCCTTAGTAATGTTATATTGTAAGTAATGTTTGTAAGTGGAAGGCCCCTTGTAAAACGGCTCCGGCAGGAGGGCAACCCTCCTTAAAAGAATCAAATATCAAATAATATCAAAATATCAAAAATTGCAATCGCGATCCCCTAAAACTCGAACCCACGTCAGCGGTGGATCGCGATCCAGATTGCGATCCCGATCCTGAACAAGTTTGCCGTGTAAACGCTTCTTGGGCACGCTCCTCCGCAGCGTCCTTCCAATTTGACTTTGTCTGTCCTTGTGTCATAAATTTGTTTATTTTGCTTAACCCCCTGTTATTGTTAAAGTTTGTTGACGGAGATAAATAGCCACCTCCAGGCCTGCATATGCAGGGAGCTGGGCAAGCTAAACATAGATCTTGTTTCTTAGCCAATGAAAATTGAGAACTCTTGTGGTGATCACCACTTTCACGTGTTCAGGTTTTCTCGAGATCAAACAAATTCAAAATGCCGGATTCAGAGTTGTGTTCTCCTGCAAGAAACTAGTGAACTCTACGAGTTGCAAAGTTGCACACTTTGTTTTTGGGGTACGGGGAAGAGGAAGAGGAGTTGCTGGACGAGCACGACGATATCCAGTTGTTATTAGGCTTTGAGACTTCAGCAGAGACAGCACTAACAGAATGGATTTTAGAAACAGTTGAGTTAGGCGCCTAGGCCGATCGTTGCCGAAGACGTACGAAACTCCCCCGAAACTCACTCCGTGCATGACAAAAATTGAAAAGCTGGAAGATGGATGTGTTCACATGCTGGAAGATATTCTTATGCAAGAAAGTTCCACGAAAAGAGGGCAAGTGTGATTATAGAGTATGATATTATTTTGTTGTATTGTAGTTGTACGGCCTTGTGCGTTTTCCATCCAGGGGTTTCCCCTCTTCCTCAATTCAGTGGCATGACGAAAGGCAATCGCTAATTGGTCAATTCATTTCAATTTTTTTCATTTTTTTCATTTTAAAATTATTTATTCACGGTAGCCCCGTCAGTCAGTATGACTGATTTTCAGGGGGCCGTGCCAAAAACTTTACAAATTAAAAAATCTACTAAAATTAATAACGGGAAAAGGAAACTAATTACAATCATAAATAATTTATCTATAACTATTTACAATAAATTTACAACCGACCCTTTATCTTGTTCTTAAAAGAAGATAAAGAGGGAGCTTGCTTGGCCTCGCGGCTGAGATCATTCCAGATTTTTGCTCCACGAAATGCGAACGATTTCTGTCCATTACTAGTTTTCATGAATGGCACTAGCAAGTCAGTTTCGGCATTTCTAAGGTTGATAATATTGCGATCAGAATTTCTTACAAATAAATGCGAGAGATAATCAGGCGCGAGAATATTAACAGATTTATATACAGTTGTTGCAGTCTCACTTCTGATCATATCCCTCACAGTTGGCCATTTTAACTCTGTAATCAAAGCTTCGGCAGGAGCATCGTAGCTGCTATTTGTAATAATTCTAGCGGCACGATTCTGCAATTTTTGAAGCTTAGCCAGTCGGAACTCAGCACAGTTCCCCCACACAGAACAGCAGTACCGAAAATGTGGCTCTACAATACCTCTATATAATTTGCAAAGTACAGTTTTTGGCAAAAATTTCTTTGCATATTTTAAAAAACCTAACGAGCGGGAGACTTTGGCTTGAACAGATTTAATTTGCTCGTCCCACACGAGGTACTGGTCAACTTGGACACCAAGATACTTAATACTGTCGACAAGTTCTACAGGGGAATCATCTATAACGAATGCAGGAGAATCCACAGTGTTTTCACCAATCTTTTTAAGATTTGGTCTAGATCCGATTTCCATTGCCTGAGTCTTGATTACATTCAAAGACAATTTATTGCCCTGAAGCCATTATTTCAAACATTTCAATTCGTTGTTGAGCGTTTCAGTTAGATCCTCAATGCTCTTACAGGAATAGGATATGCTAGTATCGTCGGCGTACATAACTTTGCAGTTTTTCAAGGCGAATGGCAGATCATTTATATAGATTAGGAAGAGTAGCGGACCTAAACAAGAGCCTTGTGGAACACCACAGCTGATGCTTCCGATGTCAGATTCCACTCCATTAACCTTAGTGAATTGCTGCCTACTGCTGAGATATGATTTGAACCATTGAAGCTCAAGACCCTGAATTCCGTACTTAGATAGCTTTTGAATAAGTATGGCATGATCAACAGTATCAAAAGCCTTTTTCAAATCAATGAAAATATTTCCTGTAAATTTTCCACGCTCAATATTAATGTGCCAGTCATTAGTGCCAGAAAGCAAGCAAGTTACAGTGGAATGCAGAGCTCTAAAACCTGATTGGCCAGAATACAGAAGTTTATTTTTGTCTAGATAATCATATAGTTGGTTGTAAATCAATTTCTCAAAGAGTCTTGCCAGAAATGGGAGCACAGAAATCGGTCTATAATTGGAACAATTGTTTTTTTCTCTACTTTTAAAGATTGGGGCAACCCTTGCAGTTTTCCAATTTTCAGGAAAAACTCCAGTGGCAATTGAGAGGTTGAAAATGTCACAGAGAGATTCTGCAATGACAGAGAATGCGATCTTTAGGAAATGATTAGCAATGCCATCAGGACCGAAACCCTTGGACGTTTTGAATTTACCAAACACCTTCTTTATCTGAGGAACATCAAAGGCTTGTAATTTAAACTGTAAATTTTCAGGGTTCACTTCCAGCTTATCTTCAACAAGGGGGTTAGCTTTCTGTGGAATTTTGTCACTAAGAGATTTGCCAATATCACAAAAGAAATCATTCATTGTCTGAGCAACAGCATTATTATCGGTAACATGCTTACCATCAACATCAAGCGACTGAATTTGAGTCGTTTTTTATTTCTTATTGAGAACCATGTTAATGGTTTTCCAAGTGTTTTTAAGATCACCTTGGGAAAGGGCAATCTTATTTGTAAAATAGTCGCGCTTTAAATCTTTGTTTAATCTATTGACCCTATTTCTCGTTTGTTTATAAGCATCCATCAAAATTTTGGACTTTGAGCGTACAGCTGCCAATTTTAACCTGTCTCTTGTAGCAGACAAACATTTGAAATCCTTCGTCAACCAGGGGCAAAACTTTTCTGAAACCCTCCTGCAGCGTAAAGGAGCATGTTTTTCAAGAATCAACGAGAACATATTTGTCCATTGCCCGGTGACAAGCTTGAGGAAATACAAACTATGATCTCAAAATGTTCAAAAATGATCGAGGATGCAAAGCGACGGTACTTTCTAAAAGCAGGTAATATCTTAGCGAATCCTGGAACAGGCCGCAAAACATACTGGTCATTACTTAACACTGTTCTAAACAAGGCCAAGGTTCCTATAATACCACCTCTCTTAGAAAATGGGATATTCGTGATGGATTTTACTGAAAAGGCCCAAATATTTAATGATCACTTCATCCTTCAGTGCACAACGATCGACACAGGTAGTGACATCCCACGACATATTCCGGTAAATGCTACACTGTGGACTGAATTTCATTTGTCCGATGAAAAGATACTGAAAATTATTAGATCACTCAATCCTAATAAAGCGCATGGCTGGGATGAAATATCTGTAAGGATGATAAAAATGTGTGATTCTGCATTGGTTGTGCCTTTGAAGATAATATTCATAAACTGTTTGAGAAGCGGTACATTTCCCGATATATGGAAACATGCAAAGGTTGTGCCTGTTCACAAAAAGAACGAGAAAAACATAAAAAGGAATTATCGTCCAATTTCTCTGCTTCCAATCTTTGGAAAAATTCTCGAAAAACTCATTTTTGACTCTCTGTATTCTCATCTTGTTTCATCTGAATTACTAAATCCTAATGAACCGAACTGAACTGAACTGAACTGAACTGAACTGAACTGAACTGAACTGAACTGAACTGAACTGAATCTTAAATTCCAAACTTGGATCTTAAGTTCCGATACTTGGATCTTAAATTCCAAACTTGGATCTTAAATTCCGATACTTGGATCTTAAATTCCAAACTTGGATCTTAAATTCCGAAAGTTGGATCTTAAATTCCAAATTCGGATCTTAAATTCCGATACTTGGATCTTAAATTCCAAACTTGGATCTTTGGATCTTTGGATCTTGGATCTTGGATCTTAAATTAGACCGTCCCCATAAGAAACCCAACTCTCAAATTGCCAAAAAATTAAAAAAACTCCAGTACTGGGAAAATGTTCATTTTGATAAAGGAAATGCTTTACATAACTCGTAAAGTACTCAAGAAATGTCTAAACATAACTTAAAAACAGTTTTGAAAAGTTCGCGTTGTGAGTTTTGTATAATTTGTTGTGAGTTCTTGTAATGTGTTGTGAGTTATGTGTATTGTGTTGTGAGTTTACGACTTCCGTTGTGAGTTTCGGTGAGTTTTGTGTATTGTGTTATGAGTTTCTGTAATGTGTTGTGAGTTTGTGTATTGTGTTGTGAGTTTCTGTAATGTGTTGTGAGTTTACGTCTTCCATTATGAGTTTTGTGTATTGTGTTGTGATTTCTATGTGATATGTTGTGACTTTTCGTAGTGCGTTGTGACCCTTGTGGGCCACCGTATAAGAAAGACTTCTAACAGTTTACAAACAAAAGTAAACAAATCGAGAATTTGTTTGCAGTAGACTGTCAAAATGTGAAGACATAGTAGGCAAACCAGGTTGCTTTGTTTAGAAAATATTGCATCCCTCTAATGAAACCCTTTTAAACCAATAGGCCCTATTTACCTCCTCCCTTATCGTTACGCTAGATGTCACTTACCTTGAAAACCTTCTTCAGATTCATAATGTTGACTCCAACTTTAGATCCATGGGGTGGCTTCTCTACATCCCCCTTTTCGCCACAAGACACTTCATGAGTATCCATAGGAATTTCCTATAAATTAACAATATTTTTTAACGATATGAGTCATTTACTCACCACTGTGAAATAAATGAAGACTGCAGTTGGGGCCTTAAACAAATGAAAGGTCATTTTAATCTCTGGTTTGCAAATTACGAGACTGGTGCATGAGATATCCCTTTAGTCAATGACTGTCACCATGTTAAAAAAGCTTCATTAATAAATATTAAACTAAAACAGAGTGCCAGTTCTATATCAATTAGAGACAGTTCGTTATTAGAGACAGTTATGTTGGTCAAGTTTGAGGAAAAACTTCCCTTGACTTGAAAATGACCCTTAAAATTTCATGAAAAACCAGCAAAAATATGATTTATTTACAAAAGAAAGCTTATCTCTCATTGGGGACATTAGATCTGACTGCCTGAAGGAACAATTATCTACCTGGGCCCTTTGCGATTTAAAATTCAGAAACAACAAATCTTTTATACGATTCCTTATGCTACTGTCAGGTGATATTCATATCCACCCAGGACCTTCTAAAATCTGCCAAACTTGTAACGAATCAGTCAGAAAAGGCCTCCAATGCACACAATGTCGTAGCTACCTTTTGCTGATGAAGGCTCTGGTGATGCCCCCTTACCTGAGCTTTTCGAGGAACAACCAATGCCCACCGAACATAAGAATGAAACCACCCAAGAGCCACCAGAAGATTTTTTGTGGAGTCCATTCAGAAAAAGAGGCGTACACTTTCTTCACCTTAACAATATCAATAGAATATTGCCTAAAATTGAGGAATTGCGCCTCCTTGCCAAAAATCAAATGCTGCCATAATCGGAATTACTGAATCAAAACTAGATAAAACTATATTAGACAATGAAATCAAAATTGATGGTTATGAACTGGAAAGATCTGACAGAAACAGGCAAGGCGGGGGTATTGCTTGCTATATCAGAAAGACTTGTCTTTCAATGTAAGAGAGGATTTTGCACTAGATCTCGAAAACTTTTTTTTTCAACTTTTTCTTTGACTTACTTTTGCCAAAATCCAAACCAATTCTTATTGGAATCCTTTTCAGACCATCAGACTCAAGCGGTTTCCTTAAAAAGCTCAATGTAGCCAATTCGAAAACAGAGCATTTTGATAACCAAGAAGTTTTCATCCTGGGCGACTTGAATATCGACCTGACAAACAGTAAAAAGAGTACTTCTATTATGGGATCAAGCATTACAAAAAATTCTACTCTCTTCGCGGACTTGTACAACTGATCCACGAACCAACGCACATAACCAAACAATCTGAAACTCTTCTAGACCACACAATCTCTAATTTGGGTCAAAAAGTTTCCCAGCATGGTGTCCTTAACCTGGGCGTATCTGACCACTAAATGATCTACTGTACAAGGAAAAGTCCTAAAACTAAAAGCTTTGGTCATAAATACGTTAAAATCCGCTCAATGAAAAATTACAGTAGAGAAGTTTTTCTGAAAAAACTAAAATTTATCAAATTCCTCATTTATTTCGAGATTATTGATGTCAGTGTTGCGTACTCTCACTTCATGCAAGTGATTGTTTCCATTATCGATGAAATTGCTTCATTAAAAGAGATTCGCATAAAAAACAACACTCAAGAATGGATGGATGAGGAATTCTTGAAGGGATCAGGATTCGAGACAAGCTGCTCTCCAAATTTAAGAGGACAAAAAGTCACGTGGACCAGGTCAATTTCAGAAAAGCTCGAAACAATGTATTGTCTCTTATAAGAAAGAAAAAGAAAACTTGTGTTGTTGGAAAACTAAACGAAAATATTGGAAATCCAAAAGAACCATGGAAAAGCCTAAAATCACTAGGAATGTCTGTGCCTTCTGGAACATTTCATTGTCTGGTTTATAAAATTCTCAGCATAGCTCTCAAATGTTTCAAATCTTCAAAAAGGTGGGTGTAAAATTATCTGACATTTTTCTTTGAATTGAATGCCTTGAAAGGAACTTATGGTACTTTTTTGTGAATCTGCCGTGGAGATTTGTTGATATCTTGATTTTTTTTCAAAATGGCAGCAATTGAAATATTTTTAAAAACATTCAAGGGAGATTTTGAAAAAATTAAAAACATCGTAAATGCTAAACCAATAGAGAAAAATGATATAACTTTCAAGAACCCATAGTTTATATAGGTCTACAATGTGGTGGCAAGCAGAAATCTGTAGCTGTTCTGGCTTAGGATCTACAAATTTGATGATGTCATAGCTTCAAATTTAACAAATGCCGTCGTTTTGAAACCAATCAAGATAACAATAGATTTCCACGGTAGATTTACAGTAAAAAATCCTAAGTTCCTTCCAAGTCATTCATTTCAAAGAAAACCGTAATAAAATTTTACACGGACCTTTTTAAAGAATTGAGCCCTATGTTAAAATCCTCTGCAATATAAAATCGAATAAGATTCAATCAACTACACCATTATTTTTGCTTACTTCGAAAATGTCTAACAATATTTGAAATATAAAACATTTATTTCAAAATATAAAAACATTTATTTTGTTAACAAGTGCTAGATTCTTGTCTTCGGCTAACACACCAACGACAACAGCAACAATATCCTCAAATGGTATCACTCTTTGCAATGATAAGCGATGTAAACTTTGCGCATTGTATCTACAGCCCGTTGATTCGTTTTTAACAGCAAAAAACGTTATTTGGAACATAAAATGGGTAAGGCCGAAAAGTCGGAGATGTCGGAGATGTCGGAGATGTTCATCATCATCATCATTTAAAATATTTATACAGGTTAAAAAGTTTCAGAATATATCTGGTTTTCAAGCTGACCTGTTAAAAAAAAACCTAAGCTGCAAAAGGAAAACTAGTTACAATAATTTTATATATTTACAAAAGCCAATCATTTACAGTTTAATACAGTTAATAAACGGTGAATAAATTAAAATACGAGGGAAATCACGTAATCCGACTTATCAGATCAGATTTTTGAAAGCACCTAGAGAGGAAGCTGATTTACTAGCTTTATCCAGGCTGTTCCAAAGGGTGGTTCCTCTGTAGCAGAAAGATTTCTGACCTGTTTTTGTTCTAAGTAATGGTATTTTCAGACTCAGATCTGTCGATCGCAGATTTCGTTCATTACTGTCGGAGCATCTTGTGAACAACTTGGACAAATAGTCTGGAGCCAACGAATTTAAGGACTTATACATAAGCGAAGCTGATTCTTTGAAAATAAGCTGCTTGACTGTTGCCCATCCAAGACCGTTGATCAGAGGCATTGCGGATGTATCATATTTGCTATTCGCTACAATTCTGGCTGCCCTATTTTGTACATTTTGCAGCCTGCTAATGTTAGTGTTAGTTGCCCCACACAGAGCAACAATAACTTAAATGTGGCTCAACAAGGCCTCTGTACATATCCTTAAGTATGGCAGGCTCCAGAAACCTTTTGGAGTACTTAATAAGGCCAAGAGCTTGAATAGCTTTGGTCCTAGTTTTCTGTATATGTTTGTCCCAATTAAGTCGATTATCAATTTGAACCCCAAGATATTTGATATCCTTTACAATCTCAATAGGTAGATTATCTATCTCAAAAGATGGCTGAACATCAGGATGGTTTTCGATCTTGCGAATATTTGGTGATGATCCAATCACAAGAGCCTGTGTTTCAACCACATTAAATGAAAGTTTGTTGCCTTGTAGCCACTCCTTTAGCTTGGTCAGTTCATCGTTTAGGTCGTTTTGCGGTTCAATAGGGTTCTTAGATGAAGGGAAATAGTGGTTTCATCAGCATACATGGTAACGTGCCCTTTATGCAATGCATAAGGTAAATCATTTATACACTTACCTCACATAAGTATTGCACCACCTAACACAAAATGGCGGCCAAAAGTGTCTTTCAACCAAATCAAAAAAATTTACATAATAAAAGCATCAGCATTTAAGGGTTTCTCTACCAGGTATTTTGGTCGGAAAATAATTGTTAATTCGTATGCTTTTCATTCATTAATAAATGAAACGTTGGTTTGTTGGCTTTTTTGATAAATTAGCAAAAACATTCGGACAACACTGAACAAGATTTTGGCAGCATGGCTGGAGGAGTAGGCCAAAACAAAACGAGAAACGGATAGAAAGCTGGGGGCAAAGACAACAAAGTCTTAGTGTTCTCAAATTTGGATTCTACAAACTTTATCGCCATGATAAAAGTTTTCCACTTTGAATGTGAAAAAAGAAGAAATTGCAAATTAGTAACAAGGCCGTCATTCAATCTAACTGAACTTTAATTTCTCTAAGAAGGAGTCACGTTAAAAAAACATGCTCCAGTCACTTGTTAAATTTCAAAATTACTTTAAAACTAAATTGAAATAAGCGATTTGGTTAAGCACATCAAAATCCATATATTTAAGCGTCAATCACTTGCCTAAAGTCTTCCAGGAAGCAAAATTAATTTTAATCTGATAAAAGTAATATCAAGGATATTCTTACGTTGGAATGGTTTCTTTCCGTTTTCTCTTTGTGTTTATCCTCCTGGCATTCCTCACGGAAAACTTTTGTCACAGCGATAAAGTTTGTAGAATCCAAATTTGAAAACACTAAAATGTTGTTGTCTTTGCCCCCAGATATCTATCCGTTTCTCATTTTGTTTTGGCCTACTCCTCCAGTTATGCTGCCAAAATCTTGTTCAGTGCTGTCCGAACGTTTTTGCTAATTTGTCAAAGAAACCAACAAACCACCGTTTCATTTATTAATGAATGAAAAACATACGAATTAACAATTATTTTCCGACCAAAATACCTGGTAGAGAAACCCTTAAATGCTGCTGCTTTTGTTATGCAAATTTTGTAGATTGAGCTGAGCGACACTTTTGGGCGCCATTTTGGGTCAGGTGGTGCAATACTTCTGTGAGGTAAGTGTATAGATAAGAAATAGCAATGGACCAAGGCATGAACCTTGAGGAACCCCACAATTTATGCTACTGATTTCAGAAGCAGAACCATTTACTTTGCAAAATTGCCTCCTGTTATGCAGATATGAGGTAAACCAACTAAATTCGATACCTGTGATACCGTACTTGTGTAGCTTTTCGAGTAATATTTCATGGTTGATGGTATCAAAGGCCTTCTTAAGATCAATAAATATTAGGCCAGTATATTTACCCTTATCGATATTCAGGTCCCAATCGTTTGTGTTTGACATGACACATGTAACCACAGAGTGCAATAATCGAAAACCAGACTGATGAGCAATGGACCAAGGCATGAAACTTGAGGAACCCCACAATTTATGCTACTGATTTCAGAAGCAGAACCATTTACTTTGCAAAATTGCCTCCTGTTATGCAGATATGAGGTAAACCAACTAAATTCGATACCTGTGATACCGTACTTTTGTAGCTTTTCGAGTAATATTTCATGGTTGATGGTATCAAAGGCCTTCTTAAGATCAATAAATATTAGGCCAGTATATTTACCCTTATCGATATTCAGGTACCAATCGTTTGTGTTTGACATGAGACATGTAACCACAGAGTGCAATAATCGAAAACCAGACGATGTTTATAAATTAGTTTTCTAGAGTCGAAGAATTCGTGCACCTGATTATATACGAGTTTCTCGAAAAGTCTCGATACAGCGGGCAGAACAGATATTGGCCTGTAGTTTGACCGGTCGTCTTTAGGGCCATTCTAATAGATTGGTGTAACCCGAGCAACCTTCCAGTCATCAGGGAATGTTCCTGTGGATAATGATAGGTTGAAAATATCACACAAAGATTCTGCGATAACAGGGAGTGCTGCCTTAATAAAAAAGCATGCAATACCGTCGAACCCAGAGCTGTGTGACGTTTTCATCCTTTTCATTGTGTTTATTACATCCTGTGTTGATATTTCTCTAAATCTAAAGTTATCAACTGGGCTAGTAATAGCGATCTCATTAGTTAAGAGAGGGCAGGGTCGAGATGGAATGTTATCACTAAGCTTATTACCGACGGAACAAAAGTAATCATTCATTGATGATGCTATCTCTGTATTTCCTTTACCTATTTTGTCTTCGACTTTTAGTGACGAAATGACGGAGCAATTTCTCAAACGTTTTCATCTCTGACATTTCGCTTTTTCCCTATATGCTATAAACGAAAAGTCGGAGATGTCGGAGCAGGGATATTTCTCCCTTTAAATCTGTAAATTCTGATTGTAAAATACCCTTCTTCTAAGGTAGTTTCCTACGCTTTGTTACAGTGTTGTTAGAAAATAGCCTCGGAGATTTTCCTCCGACTTTTCGTTTTTCCCCTATATGCAATAAACAAAAAGTCGGAGATGTTGGAGCAGGGATTTTTCTCCCTTAATTGAGTAAATTCTGATTGTAAAATGCCCTTCTTCTAAGGTAGTTTACCACGCTTTGTAGTAGTGTCGTTCGAAAATAGCCTCGGAGATTTTCCTCCGACTTTTCGTTTTTTCTGTTTATGCTATAAACGAAAAGTCAGAGATGTCGGAGCAGGCATTTTTCTCCTTTAAATCAGTAAATTCTGATTGTAAAATTCCCTTCCTCTAAGGCAGTTTCCAAAGCTTTGTAGCAGTGTCGTTCGAAAATAGCCTCGGAGATTTTCCTCCGACTTTTCGTTTTTCCCCTATATGCTATAAACGAAAAGTCAGAGATGTTGTAGAAGGGATTCTGATTGTAAAATGCCCATCTTCTAAGGCAGTTTTTTATGCTCGATGGCATTTAAGCTCTAAAGGTTGGAAGGAAGGGAGGAAGGAAGGAAGGAAGGAAGGAAGGGGGGCTTTGGGAGAGGGGTGCTAGACCCGCAAACCCGGACAAAAATTAGAAAAAAACCAGGGAGGAAAAATTTCAAAACCCGGAACACCACTTCTGAACAAAACGTTTCGATTTTCAACAGTAATCTTACTGTAATCTTCGATTATTATATCATACATTTTCGTTTTAACGGACACTCTGTGCATCGTATATCAATATACAGAAGGACACTGCTACAAAGCGTGGGAAACTGCCAGGAAACTGCCTCAGAAGAAAGGCATTATACAATCCGAATTTACTGATTTCAAGGGAGAAAGATCCCTGCTCTAACATCTCTGACTTTTCGTTTATAGCATAAGGGGGAAAAACGAAAAGTCGGAGGAAAATCTCCGAGGCTATTTTCGAACGACACTGCTACGAAGCTTTGGAAACTGCCTTAGAAGAAAGGCATTTTACAATCAGGATTTACTGATTTGAAGGGAGACAGATCCCCGCTCCGACATCTCCGATTTTAACGGCCATAGCTTTCGAATAGGGGCCGCTACAGCTGCAGCGAGACTTCCTTCTTGACTGATTCAAGATCTTGGAAGATGGACATCTGACTGCTAAGAACGTTATGTCAGAACAACGCCGTCAGTGCTACAAGCAGCTCCAAAAGCCTTAGAAAAATCAGATAAAATGAATTAAATATACCATACCGTTTTTCTCGTATTTGGGGAATTGCATGAAATGCAATACGTGGAGGTGGGGTCCCAAATTCATGGGCCCCCTCTTGCAAATACTTAAAAAACTATGAAACAGGATGCCTCTTCAAAACAATGTGCTTGTTAAAATTAAAAGTTGGGTAACATGGGAACCAAAAGGCAGAAAGAAACTCCATGCATTGAAAATCATTTATCTCTAACAGGCACGTTTTTTCATGTCTGGGCTAAAATAAACACATTTCCGATTGGGCATGTAGGGAGCACTCCATGCCGAGGCAACTTTTATCTCCAACAGGCATACTGCGCATTGCCTGGGCTAAAAACTTTCATATCCTATAGGCATGTTGAGAGCCCTCCGTGCCTGGGAAAACTTTTTCGACTTTAGCATGTGTAGAGCACTCCATGCTTAGGCCACTTTTATCTCTAACAGGTATATCAGCCATGCCTGGGCTAAAAACTTAGAGACACGTCGAGAGCCCTCCGTGTCTGGCCTAAAAATAACATTTTCGAGTGGGGCGTGTCGTAGAGCACTCCACGCCTTGTGGGCTCGAACTTTTTCTAATTTAGCATGTGTAGAACACTCTATGCTTAGGCCACTTTTATCTCTAATAGGCATAATGGCCATGCCGGGGCTAAAAACTTAGAGACACGTCGAGACGAGAGCCCTCCGTGTCTGACGTAAAATAACATTTTCGAGTGGGGCGTGTCGTAGAGCACTCCATACCTTGGCCACTTTTTATCTCTAACAGGCATACTGGTCATGCCTGGGCTAAAAAACTTTTAGACACGTTGAGAGCCCTCCGTGTCCGGCCAAAACAACAATTTTAGGCACGTTGAGAGCCCTCCGTGCCTGGGCTATCTCCATTTTCATCTGGCATGTTGCTCATGTCTATGCAAAAATCTTCTGCCTACCCCCATCCATGCTTCTGATTTTGTTTTTAAAAAACTTTCCTAGGGCACCCTACCACACGTATGCATTTCCTTTACCCCATTACGTATATATTGTAGGAAGTTTCGTACAACGCTTCAAAAAGGCAGCCCCCGAAACCGATAAAAATGGCTCCCATCGCATGTTGTTGTTCATGATTTGCACTGCAAAATCAACGTCTTTTTTATCATCTATTCTTCACAAGTCTTGAGAAGGATTTCGTTACGACACAGTCCGCATTATTACAAGATGCTCTCGTTCCAGCGCTTCTTAAGAAGGCAAAACATCAAAAAAAATTTGCACTTTTCACCATGGTAGAAAAGGAAAAATAGACCAGAATATAAAATAAATCAAAATCCAGGAAGCGCGGACGGGGAGCAACTGGTAAGGGTCCTCATTATACCGAGGAGAAGAAAATTAATGTGCTAAAAAACATCTAATTTTTGTCTATTTCTCGTTCGTTCTTCATCCACACTTATAGTATCCATTTTAAAATCTAAAATATGTAGGTCTAGTCTGTTTAAGATAAGTATCAGTAGCTTCCGATTCGCCAGTTGGAAATCAAACATCAAAGCATCAGCCAGAGTCTCATTCATGTTGCACTTCATCAGCAATTTTCTATGTCTTGCAAAGCCAGAGGAATAGGAGAATCTTTTTTTACACTTTTCGCAAACAAATTTCTGAACAAAGTCTTCGGGCTTTGCAGCTTGGTGGCGCTTCAAGCCTCTGATATCGGAAAATGAAAGGGTGCAGCCTTCAATTTCATATTTTACACTCCCTGCAGAATCATCCTGTGAAATCGAACGAGAAATTCCCTTGCACTTCTTCTCGTGTCTTGCTAAGTTATGCTTATAGGCATATTTCTTCCCACAGTTGGCACATTCTTCTTCTTTTGTGCCAGTATGACACACCATGTGCCCATCGAGTAGGTGCTTGTGGGCCAATCCCTTCCCACGGCCACCAACGGAACACTGAAATGGCAATGTGCCCTGGTGGCGCATCTCATACGTTTTAAAACCCTCAATCGAAGAAAAGGCCTTGCCACATCCAGAAACATTGCATTTGAACGGGATTTGCTATGAAAGCTACTTTTATGCCGCTTCAAGTCCGATTTATCGCGAAAGACTCCATTGCACATATTACATTCGATTTTCTTCCCGCTGTGAATTGTATCATAATGACCTCTCAACAGACCATTTCTTTAAAAGATTTTAGGGCAAATGGGAAAGCTGCATTTGATCGTTTTTACAGCTTCCGTTGCTACAGCTGGTTTTTTACTCGTCTCAGATTGAGCAACTGCACTCAACGGCAATAGAGATTCTTCGCTATTTGGCTGAACAGCTGCTACAACTGCTGCTACAGCCGTTCCCCAACTTGTCAGCTTGTCTTTGGGCGCATCAAAATCGTGGTAAATGGTTTGATCAAATCCTTCTTCTTCGTCGTCTCTTTATCTCATCCTCGTGTATCTCATCATCTGCATCTCATCCTCAGGGAACGGTTGTGGCAAATCCAAGCCTGCAGTTTTCTCTTGGCTGTGGAGGCCAGTTATGATAACAGGGTTGAGTCTGGCAAACCCACGCTTAGGACTCTGAAAACTACTGGTCGGTTGCATTCTTTTACCATTAATTCCGTTAAAAACATTGTACGATTTAAAGTAAAGACCACTTCCAAATTTCAAAGTTCGATAAAGCTGTGGCAAACCTTCAGTCGATATACGATAACATCAAAATCAAAATTGTTTCGAGACCGCGCGCCAACCTGAATTATAGAAACTTGATGAAAGAACAAGAAATAGTTTCTTAGAACGTTCATTATACCGGGTGTCCCAGAAAAAAGGTAACAGATTTGATTGGGGCTAGCCGTCAGAATTTAAGTTGAATCGATCCCTGATAAGTTTTGAAGTACTCTTAGATAGTTAACTTGAAGATCAATATCTTATTTGTTGATATTGGTGCATCAAGAGTTGAAATATTAATCTTTCCAAATTTGCGTCGAACTCCAAACCAGAGCCTTTGGGGTTTGGCCTAAGCTGCTAAGTCACTGTGCTGTGGAATCTCCTCAATCATAGCCAAGAACAAACAAGAAATATCGTGCTAAGAAAACATTTTGATGAAAATCTGACTCTTAACTTTACAATTAGATTCAAGAATTTAGTCCCAAAGAGACCTCTTTCTTGATTCTACGAAAACTTTCATTTTCATTTTTTTTCATTTTTAAATATTTATACAGGTTACAGATTTCAGTAAAAATAACTGTTTTACAAATTGACCTGTGCAAAAACAGAAAAGCCTAAATTAAAGAAAATTACAATATAAAATAAGGTGAATGCAAAAGAGCATAACAGAACTAAAATATGAAAATAAAATGTACCTCTCAGATGGATTTTTTAAAGGTAGCCAGGGACGGTGCCAATTTAGTTTCCTTTTTCAGCTCATTCCATAATTTTGCTCCGCGATAAGAAAATGCTTTTTGGCCTGTGCTTGTTCTTAATAGCGGTATCTGCAAATTTGTTTCCGTAGAGCGAAGATTGTGATCACTGCCCTCTGAGCATTTACTGAAAAGTTCCCCTAAATATTGAGGAGCAAGCCCGGGGGGGGGGGCACTCCCATACTTGACCTGACGGGATGTGCCGCTCAACAGGGTGTCCTTTTGCGGTAAAAATTATGTGACAGTGTGTCATTTTCTAGCGAAAATTATGCGACAGGGTATTATAATAGGTAAAAAAATTATGCGACAGGGTATCACAAGCAAAAATTGCGTTCTACACTGTATTTGAGAGGCAAAATTTGTATGCGACAGGGTATACTTTTGGCCTATTTTTTATGCGACAGGGTATACTTTTGGCCTATTTTTTATGCGACAGGGTGCAGGGTATGGAGAGGTTTTCCGCACACCCCCGTCACTTCCCTAGTCAAGTACCCCCCCCCCCCGGGGGAGCAAGTGAGTTCAATGCTTTATATGTCAGCGTTGCTGTTTCTTTTCTGATAAGGTCTTTAATTGATGGCCAGCCAAGATTTTGGAGCAGAGGGACAGCAGAAGCATCGTAAGGACTATTTGTAGTTATTCTTGCAGCTCTATTCTGGATCTTTTGGAGAGAATTAAGTTTGGTTTCACTACAACAGCCCCAAACCGAGCAGCAATAACTGAAATGTGGCTCAACGATTCCTCTATACATTTTCTGCAGATCACCTGGTGGAAGAAATTTCTTGGCATGCTTAATAAGACCGAGAGCTCGTAGTGCCTTAGCCTTAACTTGTTCAATATGGCGATCCCATTGGAATTTGTCATCAATTTGAACTCCCAGATACTTAGTATCGGTTATCATATTGATCTTTTGATCACCTATTTCAAAACTAGGCTTAGCTTCAGTCTGCTTTTCGATCTTTTGAATATTTGGTCTGGATCCTATTATCAAAGACTGTGTTTTTACAACATTTAGAGACAATTTGTTGCCATGTAACCAGTTCTGTAAATTCACAAGATCCTGGTTTAAATCATCCTGCAGTTTAGAAAGGCATCTGGATGAGTGCGAAATCGCAGTATCATCAGCGTACATGGTGACCTTTCCTTTGTTTAGGCAGAATGGTAGATCATTTATGTAAGTAAGGAACAGAAGTGGGCCAAGAAAGGAGCCCTGGGGGACACCACAACTTATATCGTTAATGCTAGAGGAGGTTGAATTTACCTTGCAGAACTGCTTTCGCTCCTGCAAATAGGAAGTAAACCAATCATGCTATAGTCCACTTAATCCGTATTTTTCTAGCTTCTTTAGTAGGATATCATGATTTACTGTATCAAATGCCTTTTTTAGGTCAATGAAAATCAAACCAGTGTACTTGCCCCTATCTATATTCAAATACAAGTCATTTGTGCCAGCCATAAGACTGGTGACGACTGAGTGTAAAGATCGAAAACCAGACTGATGCTTGTATATGAGCCTATTACTATCTAAGTAGTCATACAGTTGATTATATACTACTTTTTCGAATGCACGAGACAATACAGGCAATACAGAAATCGGTCTATAGTTGGAACAATCATCTCTCGCTCCGCTCTTGTAAATTGGAGCAACACGTGCTATTTTCCAATCTGTAGGAAATTTTCCAGAGAACAGAGACATATTAAAGAGATCGCATAATGAACCAGAGATTAGAGGCAAAGCAATCTTTATAAAAAAGCTTGCGATACCATCACAACCAGAGCCATGCGATGTCTTCATTTTCTTCATAACTTTCGTTACATCATTCTCTGAAACAGCTTTGAAAGAGAAATTTCTTGCAATTATTTGCTTTGAATTACACCTGCCTGACCTGATAAACGTTATTCATTAGCGAATTAATTCCTTTGGGCTTTAACACAGACAATCTTCCAATCTTCATTGATCGAATGAAATCTTTTTGTATCATCTCTCAGCTACGTGTTTCCATTGCGATTGCTGAACGTGTTAGAATATCCGCTTCGCAGTAATTAACGGCATTTCTATAGCTTGCACAAGCAGACTGAAGAAAGGCCGACAACCTGCCCAAACAACCCGGCAACCGCAAAATCTATTTAGATGGCCCTCTCCATTACTCCGCACCATCCACATTACTCAGAGATGGGCCTCCACATTATTCCCACATCGAGCTGAGGCTGAGCGATATAATATTCTTAAAAATTGCATGAATCTGAGCCTGAATATTCTTATAAATATTATTCTTATAAAGAAAGAGAATATGAAAGGATCGAGGTAGGAGGCCGAAAGATATTATCCATTGATGTAGAAACATTTTCGTGGCCTCTGTCCACCTCCTCGATAAAATTTTAAGGGCCCTTCTTTTTTTTGCTTTGATCTTTGTTTGCCCCTCTCTACCAAATTTAAAGGCATCGCTTATTTCTAATAAGAACCTTGGATCAGGCCATAGTATTAAAGGTTTCTCATTTCAATATGATATTTTTCGCATTTCAGTAGCAAAAGTTTCTTAATTTATATCTTATTGTTTGATTCATGAATTGTCATGCTGTCTCTAATGCTGCCGCAGATATGTTTCTTGACAACACGCCCAAAAGGAAATGGCTAGTCAGGTTTTCTCAAGAATAAGTCTGCTTCTGAAAACTTTGTCCCTGTCCCCTACTTGGCTCACCCCTTGGCTTAACCCCTGACGCATTTCGTGACATGCCCAGATAGTTTCAGAAGGGTTTCACAGGTGAGCGTTCGAATCTATTTGAGAACTTGCAGGACCTCAAACATAGCAAGTGAAAAAATTCAAGCATATTTTGTTTGAGGGAAGAAAGATACGGCAAAGAGACATCGAATTTGAAACAAGGGTATGACTTATGTGGGGGCTTTCATTTTCAAAATCAAGCGTATGCTGTGTTGTATATGGTTCTAGTAATCGAAAAGAGGGGCAGGTGTCTGCCAGTAAAGACTTGCGATTGGGTATCAATCACGCAGAAGACCGCAGTTTGTGAAGGAAGCACTCAAATTTAGCAAAGTCCCTACAGAAAAGGAAACTAACAATGTAAAGCCCTGTGTTTCAGGTAAGTACTGTGTTATTTGCATGAAGTTTGATACAATTTTGAGCGAATAAGAGCCAGAATTGGATAGTACGCCGAGATGAAAGGAATAAAATATTTTCTTGAAACATGCGTTCGAAGAATCAAATTTTGCCCTACTTACCCATGAGCCTTTGCTTTTGTGACGTGGTCTATTGGTGGTAATTATTTAGACCCACTTCATAATAATGCAGAGGATTACCTGGCATAATCAAAATGATGCAATAACAACGAAGGGATACCTCAACGCAAGGGTTCTTTCTTTGCCAAGAAGAACCACACCAGTATGATGGGGTTACAAAGAAGTAGAATGGTTTTGGCACACCAAATTCCCCAGGAAATACAGCTTCCACATACCTGAAATAAAGAGTTATTGATAAAATTCTTAAATTGCCTTTATTTGAAATTTCCTTCAAAAAATTCTGAGAATGACTGTTAATTTTGAAGTGACAAGGTTTCACCATCTAGGGGTTAGCAAGGATCGCAAGATTTCTCTCAACTAAGCTTCACGCCACACTAAAAATTTATGCAACCATTTTGAAATGCTGATTCGCTACAATCTCAACAAAATTCGAGCACTGGAAATCGACATACAGTAGGTATATCGAATGGCCATTACCGAATAGGCTATAGAAAACGTCAGCACACCCATTGTTTCTTCAGCTACATAATGAAACTGCACATGCTGAGACTATAAAATAAATTAGGCTCTTTCTACCACTTGGCCTAGATCAGCTTTAACTATGTCGATGTCCTTTAAGGTCCAGTAAAATCTTCACATATTTCAAAGAATTAGGAACTAATTGCAATTCCTGCATATTGCAACAGAATTATTTTTGGAGTACATGAGCTCATGCTTTTGAAGGACTCTTATCTAGATTTTCAAAAAGTCTGTCAGGTTAGGACATACTAAACCTGACTACTACCGGATGAGTAAAACAAAGGCCCGGCGTTTGAAATGCTACTGCTCCTTGAATGTGTAAGTAATGAGATTTTGCAATATCTAGGTTGAATAGCTAACATGTTCAATAACGTTTAAAATTTTTCCTGGCAGAAATCGGTCGCTTCGTTAAGATTTTACAAGGGATGTTCTAAAAAATGTTCCTTCGAGAAACCTTGAAAAACATGCTAAAATCATGAACGAGCTTTCCTAATGTGTTTACCTTACAGCAATAACTTTTTTTGTCTATTCAAATATTAAATTTTACAAGATACTTTACATTCTACTATACCTAATTCTAATTACTATACCTAATTCTAATTACTATACGACACTACAGGTACGCTACCATATGGGGAGCGAAAGGACTATGACTACCCCATGGCCAATATCTAAAAAACATGAAACGTTAAACCGTATACACTCACACTACGAACATTTATAAACTAAAGGATACTATACTAGATTCAGTTTCACTCCAGATGTCAGGTCAGTGTTGGGATGAATTTGTTGATGCAACGAGTGCAACTCATTTGAGCAATAATTTGAGAACGCTTTAGCATATGCTATCCTCTTGGGGGAATGACAGTCTTCTCCTAGTTTGAACAACCTATTTAGGGGGATTCCATTCTCCCGAGAATACAAAATGTATGAATGCATGTGAGTGTCGTTATTACCAGGAAGGAAAACAAAGGGAGATTTTGTTTACACAATATCTCTCCAAGTATGTCTCTAGAAGTGTCCTTAATATAACTTACAAGATATACAGGGTGTCGCAAAAAAGTGTCCGACTTTTAAATTTGAATAAATCAGAAAATTTTTGAAAGATATTAACCGTTCTGGTATCATTTGAGAACTGAGACATGCAATTTTCTTTTGAGTCTATTGCAGTTCAAATTTGACAAATACTAAGAAACCAGGGGGTTCTCAAAGCTTTGACAAATTTTTGCATGTTTTCTTCGCCTTTGCACTACTGTTGTCTAGTTTTACAGTGATGTTTACTGTTGGAAAATCAAAGTAGCCGTTATGTCTGTAGAAAAAAGCTTCAAGTTTCATTCTTTGAACGTGAGTTACTCGAATTACCAGAAATCTAACTGCTACCACTGGTAAGGAGGTATATTACCCTAGATAACGCAGTGATGAATTTGAAATGTACAGAGTTGGAGAAACAAAGATTATTGCCTGGTTTCAAAAGAATGATTGAAAAAATATGAAAATGTCATCAAAGAAACTGCCTAACTGTGCGAGTCCGAGATGTATTCAATTTCAAAGCAGAAAACTTGCATAAAGGACAAAAAGATGACAAATTTGACATGTTCACTACCAACGGGCTAGAACGACTTTGTTCTTCATAACTAAGTTTCGGAAGTCCCTTCTTCTTGCAACTATGATTTGAAAATTTTACAAGTTTGTGAATTACATTCACAAGTTTCTACAAGTACTTTAATTGCAGGGCATTTTTAAGGACTTTTGAGTGGTGGGGCATTTTTCAAAAGAGCCCACCCTCACAACCAGAAATTGTACAGGGTTTATAGACAGGTGCTTCAGATGTTGATATACGCTAAAAAATCCAGGTATTGTTGCAATGGCTATATGGGTTTTTTCAAACATGTATCTTGATTTTATTTTCCTTTGAAGGATGCTTTTTAGTTTCTTTTGAAGCCTTGATCGGGCATAAATTCCTTTCCTTAGATCTCGATTCATAAATGGAGCAGTGTTCCCTCGAAGGATCTTAGTTTTAAATGGTGCATGTTTGTCTATTAGCGCACGAAAAGTTTTGGTAATGTGTTCATATGCATCATCTGCACTTTGATGATTAATTGCAAAATTTGCTTTTCTGACATCAGACAAAAATTCATTTTCAACAAAGTTTTTATAGCAATTGTTATGTTTTCCTAAACTTGGCCTAGCCAAACGAGACATAGAAAAACAACGCGTCTACGTTCCAAAACACTCAACTTAGAACAAACACAGAAATGTCGTAAACAACTTTACAACGCATGACTACGAGTTCCCTTGGGGTTAGTCAATTGGGATTATTCCAAACAATTATATAATAACACAATATCATCTCATCTTCCCTCTTATTCCGTCTAATTCCGTCCTCCCAAAATGTCATAGTCCAGTCTTTCTGGCTGTCTCCTTGCACGATTGGAACGACGTTGAACTGGTACATTTTGCTCCTCCGCATTGGTTTCTGGAATATTCGTTGCATCGTTATTTAACGAAGGAAATGGTTGGTCATCTTCATCTGCAATTGGTTGATCTCTTGCTCTAACGCGAGATTTCAGTTGCTGAGAGTGTCGTCGCCAAATCAGGCCGTCACGAACAAACACTCGATAAGACAACGGGCTTATCTTGTGATGAATCTTGGCACGAACAAATTTGGGTCCTCTTCTACTGTAGTTACGTGCCCATACATGATCTCCTACTTCAAATTCTCGCATTTTCGCTGTTCGATCATGATATGCTTTCTGCTTCTTCTGTGACTGATGAACTTTTTCTTGAACAACAGCACGATTTTTATCATCATTGACATTTCTTTGCACTCGAGGATGAATCAAATCTAAACGAGTACGTAATTTTCTTCCCATCAGCAATTGGCTTGGAGCTACAGCAGTTGTTGCATGTACGGTAACTCGATATGTAAGCAAGAAATTATTCACGTTGTAATCAATATTCTTGCTATTCTTTGCCATCTTGTTCATGCACTTCTTGAAAGTTTGAATGAATCTCTCCGCCTGACCATTTGCTTGTGGGTGATATGGTGTAACGTAGCAGTTATTGATTCCCCTAAGCTTGCAAAATTCCTTGAATTCCTCTGAAGTGAATTGTGATCCATTATCAGAAACAAGCTGCTCAGGTAATCCTTGAACCGCGAATATCTTCATAAGGGCTGCTGCTACAGTTGCTGATGTTGCAGTTCTCAATTTGATCACTTCTGGCCACTTAGAGTACGCATCTTCAACAACTAACCACATAAAACCAAAATATGGACCTGCTAGATCAATATGTAACCTTTCCCAAGGCCTATCTGGAAACTGCCAAGGATGGAGGGGCACCTTTTGAAGATCATTCCCACCTTCTTGACATTCACAACAACTACGAGCAATATTTTCAATTTCTGCATCCATACCAGGCCACCAAAAATGTTCCCTTGCTAACGACTTCATACGAACAATACCTGAATGAACAGCATGCAATTCCTTTAACAATCTTCCCCTCAGCTCCTTAGGTACAACAACACGAGATCCCCAAATCAAAACTCCATCACATACAGTCAGTTCAGTCTCACGTCTACTAAAAGCATTTACTTCATCATCTTTGAAATTCACATTTTTGTTCAGTTTCCTCCCCTTGCAAACATCACCAATAACACTCGACAGTACAGCATCCCTCCTTGAAGCATCCTTCACCACATCAACAGAGACTGGCAAAGTTCCAAACACCTCATATTCTACTAGATCCACCAAAGCATGTCCAGATTCAAACTGTGGGTCAAAGCCACAAGGCAATCGAGACAAACCATCAGCGTTTCCATGCTTATCAGTTGGCTTGTAAACAATCTCATAGGTATACGCTGACAATATGATTGACCACCTTTGTAAACGACTTGCAATTATTGTTGGAATACCTTTCTTTGATCCAAAGATGGTTACAAGTGGTTTGTGATCCGTCACTAACTGGAAAGTATGTCCCCATAAGAACTGATGAAATTTCTTCACACCAAACACTATGCTCAAACCTTCCCTCTCTATTTGCGAGTAATTCTTTTCTGCAGGGGTTAACGACTTTGAAGCATAGGCTATAGGACGTTCTTCTCCATTTGGAAGAATATGAAATAACACTGCACCAATTCCAGAACCACTTGCATCACAGGCAAGTCCTAACGGCATGCTAGGATCGAAATGCATCAATACTGACATTGACATAAGATCATCTTTTAAACCATTAAAAGCAGCTGATTTTTCGTAAGTCCAGTTCCATGGAATACCTTTCTTCAACAACTCATTCAAAGGAGCTGCACGCTCAGATAACTGAGGCAAAAATTTGGCAAAATAAACCACCATTCCTAAAAAACTCTTCAGCTCAGTGACATTTGTCGGCTCAGCAATCTTCTGTATTGCTTCTATCTTCTTTGGAGATGGATGTATACCTTGACGTGAAATAACATGACCAAGGTATTCAACTGACTCTTGAAGAAAACTGCATTTCTCTTTACGTAATCTCAAACCATATTCCTTGATTCTTTGAAGAACAGCTTGTAAATTTTGCATGTGTTCCTCTTCCGTTTTCCCTGTGACAATAATGTCATCTAGATAACACTGTACTCCATTCAATCCTTGGAATATCTGATCCATAACTTGCTGAAAAATTGCCGGAGCAGAGCTGATTCCAAAAGGTAATCTAGAATATTGGAACAATCCTTTGTGTGTATTAATAACCACTAATTTCTGAGATTCTTTATCCAGCTCTATTTGCAAATATGCTTCAGAAAAATCAAGCTTGCTAAACAACACACCACCATTCAGATTCGTAAACATTTCGTTTGGTTGAGGCAGAGGATACTGATTAACTTCCATCTTAGGATTAATCGTTACTGAAAAGTCACCACACAGTCGTACTGATCCATCACGCTTCAGAACTGGAACAACAGGAGCTGCCCAGTCTGAATATTGCACTTGTGTAATGATTCCCTTCTGCTCCAAACGATTAAGCTCGTTCTCAACCTTCTTCTTCATAGCATATGGTAATGGGCGTGCTTTACGAAATGTTGGGGTTGCATCACTTTTCATGTTGATTCTTGCTTTAACACCCTTGCATAATCCTGATTCTTCCACAAAAATTTCATCGTATTCATCCAATACAGATTTCAATTTCTTTTCCTTTGGAATAAAAACAGCAAAAATCGATTGCCAGTCAAGGCGAACTTGACACAATAAATCTCTTCCCAAGAGATTTCGGGCATTTCCTTTGACCACTCTTGCACAAAATTCTGTCCGTTGTCCGTTAATTTCGACGGCTGCATTGAACTCTCCCAATAATTGAACCTTTCCATGGGAATAACTCTTTAGTTCCAAAGATGAAGGTCTCAATATTGGTGCATCAAGTAAGTTGCGCCATGTAACCTCATTGATAAGCGTAACGACAGAGCCAGTGTCAACTTCCAAAGTGACCGGGTGTCCGTTAATCATAGCTTCAACTTTTGGACATGGTTTCAAATTTTCTGCAACATGATTTGTTTCCTTTGAATCAACAGACAATGTTTCAAAATCCAAGGTTTCTTCAGAAATATGCTTGACTTGGTTCTGTGAGAACTTACGAGGGGCACGAGGGGCTTTTCGGGGGGCCCTGCAGTCTCTTGCATAGTGTCCCTCTTTACCGCAATTATAGCATTTCACTGATTTCGCTGCACTGGAAAAGTTTTGTCTTCCTTTAGAAACTTCTTCCCTTCGATTTTTGGTTTCCTTATTTCTCGGCTTTACAGCATGAACATCACTAGATCCTCTCGCTGGAAAAGTGTTGAACTGATGAGCGTCCTTCTGTGCAGCTTCAGCAGCTTTCGTTATTTCGACCGCTCTCGTAAAGGTCAAAACCCCAGCTTCTTGCAATAATCGACGTTGCCACGCTTCGTTATTCAAACCAAAAACAAATTGATCCCTCAGTGACTGTAGTAATGGTGTCAAAGCTGGTTCTTGAGAGGCTGTAAATTCGCATGTTTTTGCTAATCTTCTCAGTTCTGCTTCATATTCAGCTACTGACTCATTTGGCATCTGCTTCCTGTTATAAAACTTGTAACGTTCGGCCATAATCGAAGGTTTTGGTTTATAATATTTCCTCAAAAGGTTTAGGAGTTCTTCTAATGACTTCTCTTCTGGTTCCTCTGGTGAACAGAGCGTTGCCAACTTTTCGAAAGCATCACGTCCAACGAAAAGCAAGAATTGATCGGTTTTCTCCTCTTCGGCGACTTGGTTTACTCTCCAAAAAAGTTTTACACGCGCAACGTAGCTATCAAAGTCTTCTCTCTCGTCGAATTCCCCCGGAATTCCGATGTACTGCCCCCTCCTTGGGTGAGAAGCTTGTCCAGGACTGTCATCGTCCGACATCTTTGAGAAAAACAGTTGTCGACTGCGCCAAAATGTTATGTTTTCCTAAACTTGGCCTAGCCAAACGAGACATAGAAAAACAACGCGTCTACGTTCCAAAACACTCAACTTAGAACAAACACAGAAATGTCGTAAACAACTTTACAACGCATGACTACGAGTTCCCTTGGGGTTAGTCAATTGGGATTATTCCAAACAATTATATAATAACACAATATCATCTCACACATCAATAGAAGATGCATGATTTTTGGTGAAACAGGTCTTCGTTAAAATCTCCCAAAACAATAATGTTGTCGTACTTCTTTAGGGCGGAATTCACGGAATTTGATAATTCGTTGAAAAAACTATTCAAGTTTGCAGAATCAGGGGGTCGGTAGACTGCAAAAATCATCCACCTATTTTTGCTGATGGTAAGTTCCTAACATATCGATTCGACATTCTGTGTTTCGCATGCAGTTATGCGATTACATACAACCCCTTTCCTCACGTATTGCATTAGGCCCCCTAGACTGATCACGATGAGTCTATTGTTTCCCTGTGCTCTCTGACTTCAAGATGGCGCTTCGGTCAACAGGGAATCATTTTATTACTCTGAAAAACCTGACCCTATTTAAGCCTAATATGCTGGGATTCCTAGCATACCAATCAGATTGCTAGATTTGCGAATTACCATGGTTACGGGTTACGGCAAATCTGCTGGAACTTTTAGTCAATCAGGCGAGGCCTGGCAGGGCAGGTAGCAAAGGGAGGCTGTTCATCTTTTAATTTCGCGATTTAGCGATTTTGCAATCTTGATTCGCCAAACAAAATGCAAGATGGTTGACTCGGAGCTTCTGCAGAAAACAGAAACACAGTTTGAAGTTGAGTTGTGCTAATTCCCGGCTGTTTATTTAAAAGTTTTGAAGGGTGAAGATGTCTTCGTGTCTGGCTACAGGAGCAGGGAAAACTTATTTTTAGAACTTGTTGCTTTGCTTTTATGTCCGTGCCCACCCTACTTGCAAAGAAGGAGCGAAGTCTTCCTGTGGACTTTGGACTCTAGAATGTCTCTAGGGAAACTAATCGAACGTCCTGAAATAAGCGAAAGAGTTTTGTTCTTCACACAAAAAGACAAGTCCTTGGAGGTCTCGCAAAAATAATTCGCAACATTTTTGGGCTCTTTGGCAGGCAATCTGAAAGCGAGACTTTACAAAATAGGGTCAGGTTTTTAGCTGTTTCATTATGAGTCCCTGTGAGCTGTGAGCAAGGTAACGCAGGGATACAAGGGACTCATCGTTATAAGTCTATAGGCCCCCTCCAAACTCATTCCTATCGCGACGCATTGGATATTGATAGCTATTCATTACAAATAACTCTGTTCTGCAATCTTTGTTCAATTTTGTCTCCTATGAGGACGTTCGCTATGTTAATTCATCTATGGGTGCTTGCGGATTTATAAAAAAAGACAGCAGAAACTTATTTGAACTTTTACGACATATAAGGGTACCAGAGAATGAAATTCTGTTCCTTACCAAGCGAATAACAAATATCTGTATAAGATCATCGTACTATTTATTTTGTCGTAGAAATAAAGAGTGGACATCCCCCAAACTTTTAAGCTTTTAATGGTTAGTATTGAAGGACATCATTGATCTTACTTATTGACTTATTGAACTGTGTGAGTATGCAACCAATGCCCAATTTTTGAGAGTTGGCTGGATAGACTAAGTTTTAGCTTTTATTGTATTTTAAATTGTTATGAATGAAAGTTTCCATTATTATTATTATTATTATTATTATTATTATTATTATTATTATTATTATTATTATTACAATGCGAATGTTGCAATAAAAAGTATGTCGGTAGTACGAAGACTAAATTTCGCCAGAGATTTAACGTCTATAAATCGTATTTTCGGACCTACAAACAAAAGCGTCTCAGTGGTAATCTTCATACGGGTAAGCCGGTCCCACAGGCAAGCTTTTTCTCTCACTTTTTTGAACAAAATCATCGGGGTGAGTTTTTGGTAAAAATAAGCATCATCGATGGTGCAGGTGACGTATATTCGCTCCGTAGAAAGGAGCTATTTTGGCAGTATAAATTGGGTCTATTTTCTCCACAGGGCCTAAATGAAAGGGTAGCGGATGTCGAGTTGGACTTGTTTGCCTGCGGGAGCGCTTAATCCTTCTACCATTGCACTTAGATCTCAGGGGAGGGGGAGGAGATGCTGGCTGGTTAACTTCGTGCAATTTGCACGTGGTGTTGGGGTGGAATTCCCCATCGGGCCATTCGGGATTTAGCAACTTAAGCAAATCCTTGGAGGGTTACTGGCTGGCGTCTGATTTCCTGTTTCCTTGTAAACATTTATATTTCGGCTGACACACTCAATCCCATGTGGGTAAAAGGTTAAAAGATGGGCTGTATGATTGTAATTTTATGGTTTGGAATGTGTCTAGGGTATTTTTGTTTTTATCTAAATAAGTTTATGTTAATTTTGTTTACGCTGTAAAACGTCTGTATTATTGTAAGTCTATAGTTTGGAATGTATCAAGGGTATCGTAATTTTGATTTTATGTAAATTTTACGTTAATATAATTTTATTTACATTGTATATAAACCTGGCTGTCCGGAGTTGTAAAGTAAACTGATGAAGATTTTAATCGAAACGTTTTTTAAAATAACAGTGTTTTTCATATATTATTATTATTATTATTATGAATGTTACGCACAAATGAATTAACATTTGGAATTACTGTCCAAGATATCGGGTCACATCTAGTGTCCTTAGATATCAAGAACCTGTCTGATGATTCTCGCCGTGCCTATAAGGGTTGACTTCTGGATTAACTCAATTCTTGTTGTTACACCTATTTCCTTCAGGTACTGTTCAAGTCTGCCTGTTACAGTGCCAAGGGCACCTATGACAATTGGGATGACCTTGGTTGACACCTTCCAAATCTTTCTGATTTCTCTGGCTAGATCTTGGTACTTTGTGATCTTTTCCTGTTCCTTGTTTCTTATGTTCACATCAACTGGTATGGCTACGTCTATTATGATCGTTTCATTCAAATTTTTATCCACTATTATGATGTCTGGCCTTCTCGCATGTATTTCAAGATCCGTCTGTACTGTAAAGTCCCATAATACTTTGAAGTGTTCATTTTCAACAACGCTCTCAGGTTGATGTTGGTACCACTTGTCACTAATTTCAAACCCTCGCTGACGTAAAATATCCCAGTGGAGTGCTCTGGCTACGCAATCATGTCGGCGTTTGTATTCTTTTTGCGCAAGATTGCTACATCCGCTTACAATGTGGTGGATTGTTTCATCCTTTTCACTGCACATCCTGCATTTTGCATCTTCCCTGCTTTTATCAATCCTTGCTTTTATGGCATTCGTTCTGAGGGACTGTGACTGTGCAGCCATTATCATTCCTTCGGTTTCTTTCTTTAGTTCTCCCTTCTGTAGCCACGTCCACAACTCCTTTGCTCCTACGTCTTTCATCTGTCTAAAATGCTGCCCGTGAAGTTCCTTCCCCAGATATTTGTTCCTCTCTCTTCTTTTCGTCTTTTCTTGTAAGATTCCGCACTTTCTACCTCTTCTGTTACGCTTCCTCTGGCTGCAGATATCAGTTTCTCTTTGCTTTTCATTACATATTCCTTGAGACTCAGCTCTGCGATATCAACACAATCTTCTATCGAAATAAGTCCTCTATCTCCTTCCTTTCTGGGAAGATATAGCCTGTCCACACTGTCTCTCGGGTGTAGGGCTCTGTACATGGTCATCATCTTTCTTGTCTGTCTGTCTATGACTCTTAATTCTTCTCTTGTCCAACTCAAGAAAGCAGCAGAGTATCTTAGTAGTGATACTGCCCAGGTATTTATTGCAGTGATGCTATTTCCACCATTCAGTTTTGATTTAAGAGCTTTCTTTGTCCGTCTAAAATACTCCTTCTTTACTTTGTCCTTCATTTCCTTCATTATTATTATTATTATTATTATTGTTCAATATTCACTCGGCGTTGATGTTGACTGCCGGTTAACTGCTGGATAGCAAGTCAAGTCCCTTGGCCTTAGGTATCCAGTACTTTTCTCAGGATCTTTGCAGTTCCCAACAGACACGCTTTTTGTAAAAGTTCTGTGCTGCACTCCACTTCAATTTTCTTCAAAAAATTCTCAAAGTTCTTTCCAATGGTACCCAGAGCCCCAATGATTATTGGTACAATCTTAACATCCCTCACGTTCCATAACCTCTTGATCTCTCTCTTCAAGTCTTGATACAACTCAATTTTTTCCCTTTCTTTTCTTTCAATTCTTGTATCAAAGGGGCAGGATATGTCAATCAGCAGACACGATCGATCCTTTTTGTTTTCAAACACAATGTCTGGTCGGTTATGCTCCAGTCGATGATCTGTCTGTATGGGAAAATCCCATAATAACCTAAAGTCTTCTGTCACAATCACACTCTCTACTTTATGGTTGTACCATCTATCTCCATGGTCTAATCCTAGTTTTTGACATAACTTCCAGTGGACAATTTGAGCTACCTTGTCATGTCTCCAGCCTTTATTATTATTATTATTATTATTATTATTATTATTATTATTATTATTATTATTATTATTATTAATGAGCTCAGAAAGACATTTTTCATAAACTATACCGGGTGCGCCAAAATAAACTATGCACGTTTGGCAGTCCACGATAAATCGTACACTGGACCGATTTTGAAGATTTATAACTTTATCTTTAGCAGAAAGACTGAATTAGATTCTTGGATTTTTTGCAAATTTTCTGTTTTCAGTTTTTAGAGCTACAAGCGAGTTTCTTAAAATTTTCGTTTTCGAAAACACTGAAAACGATCAAAAAACGTTGATCAACTTTTCTAAAGACTCAACATGAATGGACAAAGAGAAAACGTTTTCAACGTGATTTGGGGATTTGAAAATTAATTGTTGTAAACTTCTGCACAAGAGTTATTTCAACGATTGGCCTGTTGCGAAATTCTGTAGTAGTTGCAATCAAGTGCCGCCCCAAAAGCCATCACAAAATAAAAACTGTAACAAGACTCCATGCTTGCTGGCCTCATGACGCTTCCTCGCTTGTCTTTTTAACCCCCTTGACACAGGAACACAACCTGCACCAAAGCATAAATTCAATGACATCACAAAAGAAAAGACAGTTCTTTGTATCCTTGAGAATATTATAACATTTCTCCCAAGATAGTACGAACTCTCGTACAGCAGCTTACAATTAATCGATTTCTAAATCTCAAATCACCATGAACAAGTTTTCTCTTTGTCCATTCACGTCTTTGTCCTTCATTTCCTTCATTATTATTATTATTATTATTATTATTATTATTATTATTATTATTATTATTATTATTATTATTATTATTATTATTATTATTATTAATGAGCTCAGAAAGACATTTTTCATAAACTATACCGGGTGCGCCAAAATAAACTATGCACGTTTGGCAGTCCACGATAAATCGTACACTGGACCGATTTTGAAGATTTATAACTTTATCTTTAGCAGAAAGACTGAATTAGATTCTTGGATTTTTTGCAAATTTTCTGTTTTCAGTTTTTAGAGCTACAAGCGAGTTTCTTAAAATTTTCGTTTTCGAAAACACTGAAAACGATCAAAAAACGTTGATCAACTTTTCTAAAGACTCAACATGAATGGACAAAGAGAAAACGTTTTCAACGTGATTTGGGGATTTGAAAATTAATTGTTGTAAACTTCTGCACAAGAGTTATTTCAACGATTGGCCTGTTGCGAAATTCTGTAGTAGTTGCAATCAAGTGCCGCCCCAAAAGCCATCACAAAATAAACACTGTAACAAGACTCCATGCTTGCTGGCCTCATGACGCTTCCTCGCTTGTCTTTTTAACCCCCTTGACACAGGAACACAACCTGCACCAAAGCATAAATTCAATGACATCACAAAAGAAAAGACAGTTCTTTGTATCCTTGAGAATATTATAACATTTCTCCCAAGATAGTACGAACTCTCGTACAGCAGCTTACAATTAATCGATTTCTAAATCTCAAATCACCATGAACAAGTTTTCTCTTTGTCCATTCACGTCGATTCTTTAGAAAATTTGATCTACGTTTTTTGATCGTTTTCAGTGTTTTCGAAAACGAAAATTTTTAGAAACTCGCTTGTAGCTCTAAAAACTGAAAACAGCAAAATTTTCAAAAAATCTTAGAATCTAATTCAGGCTTTCTGCTAAAGATTAAGTCATAAATCTTCCAAATCGGTCCTGTGTACGATTTATCGTGGCCTGCCAAAAATGCATAGTTTATTTTGGCGCACCCGGTACAAGCATATCTAGCAGTTTAATAAAGTTTCGTCACATCATTCGTTCTCCATTCTCTATTTCATTGTTAGAATTTTAGACTCCTTTAACAAGGGCAGATTTTGTAATACAATAGCACGAGCTGCTCTTGTTGACACCTCAATTCAAAGCGATTAGCGATCACAGACAAAGGAAATTCTATCAACCAGTAATTCAAAACAAACAAGGCCATAAAATGTTCTCTGAAACCCAGGTAGCTAGCTCGCTTGCTGTGCATTCCAGAAATTACTTTTAACGGCAAACATGAGCATAGATCAAAAGAAGAAGGATATATCTACACATCTGCCGCGGTCATTTTATTTCTTTGGTCCAGAAGCTGAGCAGTAAATGTTTTGATAACACCCAAAAAATAAGAGAATTGAATCACCTCCTAAACGGCCTTTGAACCAAACAAATAAAATGCCCGCGGCAGATGTGTAGATGCATCCTTCTTCTTTCGATCTACGCTCATGTTTGCCCTTAAAAACAGTTTCTGGAATGCACAACGAGCGAGCTAGCTACCTGGGTTTCAAAGAAACTTTTGCGGCTTTGTTTCTTTTGAATTGCTGGTTGAGAGAATTTCCTTTGTCTGCAATCGCTAATCGCTTTGAAATGAGGTGTCAATCAAACACAACTGTTGCTATTGTATTACAAAATCTACCCTTGTTGACTCCTTTTATTGATGGAATATAACATTCGCATTTGATAACGTTAGATTGTAAAACATTTATTCGAACATTATTTGACTGACGAAGGTCTACGATGGAACGAAGAATTTCAAACAAACTAGTCTTGTTTTCTCTGCGTATTATTATTATTATTATTATCATTATTATTATTATTATTCAATTGTACATGCTCGGGTTAGATGTTTTCCGGTTTATGCCTTGAAAGCAAGTTGCAACAAGCAACTAAAGGTTTCAAAGTCAATGTCCATCTTCTTCAGGTTTCAAGCACCTTCCTCAGTATTCTTCCTGTTCCTAACAATGCTGTTTTTTGCACCTGTCCTATTCTCAAATTAATCCCAATTTTCTCTATCCATTAATCAAATTCTTTCGATACAGCTCCCAGTGCTCCAATAACTACAGGTATGACAATCACTTTCTTCATGCCCCACGTAGTGTCTTTGGTAAAATGCTGAGGGGGCTTTGTTAAAGATTCCATCAGTTTGCAAGACTCCCATGCAAAGTCTTACGAAGAAACTATTTTTGATTAATAGACAAAGTGACCGATTTCGATGGGGAAAGGCTTTGATCTAAGTTAGATCACTGGCTGTAAGAAAAAATTTAGTTCACTACGATCGGGTGGCCGAACGTGACGTCATAGTCCGCCAAACACCCCACGTTTTTTCTGACTCACCCGGTAGCATACGTGCATTGGTGAGTTGGGCTTTGATATTAAGATATCTATAATAATATCTAGGGGCAATGGTGCTCATAAAAACATGGAGCAGTTATTGGAGGTCAGTACAGCTACATGTTCAGGCCCTCATAGTCTGCCTTTTTTACTTTATAAATGTAAACCTTACGATTTCCCTAATTTTCAAACTGCGCATGAATTGCGATAAACAGGATAACAAAGATCCTGGGAATAGAATTACAATAAAGAATCTACAGGTCCCTTCAAACAATTAAATTCTAAGCAATATGCAATTACAATCTAAGTGATCTTTCTTCAAGAGCTGACGCCTGTGCTTACCCAATCATCTTGTAGATTATGTGAAAATGCTTGAAACATACCATGTGATAATGAGCCAGAGCATAGACTGAGACAGAAACATCGTAATGACCAAGATGAGACTGGAATTATCATCAATACTGGCATGATCTGATATATTTTTCCATTGCCCGCCAACCTGCACACTTTCCAGCTGTGTTAATATTTTCACGCCAATACCTAAACAGGTATTCGGTAAAATGCATGCTGCAGCTTTTTGGCTTCTATAAAAAAGAGCAAAAGTGAGATAGATAATGAATACAAATGGTCTCTGAACTGGAAAGGGATAAACAACAATGAACGTGTAACAAAATTTCTCTCGTAAGACACAAAACACACGACACCACCTTGTTGGAGAGATGAATTTCAGATTCGTTTGTTTCAAAACAATGCCGACTTCCCCAATCAGCAACCATTCTTTGGGAGCGCATGCGGACTGCGCAGATAATTTTGACCAATCAAAGTTGAAATTTCCTGCTCTTGCACAGCTAAATGCAGCAACAACAACGCTGATCGCCATGTGGCTGTTCTTCCGCGAAATCAACACATTTTTATAGGCAGGATTAGCGCAGGATGGCTGAGGACACATCTTTTTTCTCTTTTTCGTGGTTAAAAGCTTAGGCTAGGATTATACAGTCATACTGAATTCGCAACATATCAATTTGTTTGAAGGTTGTTGTGGTTATGATACACATCTAATAGTACTTGATGATATGGCAAGTTCCAGCATTGCAAATGATGAGCCCTTCCGTCAACTTTTCACATTTTACAAAGTGGCGAAGCCAGCAAGCCATTCGTTTCTTTGAAGAACATGCAAAGATAACAACTGTCAGTCGTCAACAACTGCAAAGAATATCAGCCACTATCACTGCAAACTGTGTGACTTCACAATCAGTGGTTTCAGTCAAAAGAGAATGAAGGCTCATGTCAACGCGAAACATCAATAAGCAATCAGTATCCAGACCATGCAGACGCAAACGAAGCCAAAAGAAACAAAAATGAAACACCAAACAGTGCTGCACCTGCCATATCATCAGCTGTTAATCCTACTTTTTGCATTTGAAGTCAGAGATGAACACTCGCGCCCACCTCCTTCATATTTTTCATGTTGGATCTTCTATTTTTTTGCAGATGCATCTGGAATTTTTTCAAACATGGATGAGGGGACAAGTTTCGCTGGAAAAATACAGGTTTTCCGTCCAGCCCCACCTTCGGGAGGGTAATTTGCTTTTCGGGAGATGGGCTAGTTCCCTCAAAGCTCAACTTGCCAAAGTGATGAGAAAATGCAACCTTGTGTTTGTCCGATGCTTTTAAATTCTAGTTGACAACTTTTAAATTGTCGGAGAGGAAAACGATCCCAAATCAGCAATTTCTTGGATTGCTATGGCCTAAAAAACATAATCAAGGCAGCAACGTGCTTTACGACGGATAATAATCCCAGAACTATTGATTTAATACTGAAAAATAGAAATATGGATTTGTAAAGGGGGGTCCCAAAATAATAAATTACCATGACTATAGCAAATTTGATAATGTAATGTTTAGGAGTGACGTAAGTGAAGAATTAAGTCAATGCTATAGAGATGGAACCACTTTCGACCATTTTAATGCTACAGATGAAAATGTTCTTAATGAGCACGCTCCCCTCAAGAAGAAATCTGTTCGAGCAAATAATGGTCCTTTTATGACCAAGGCCTTGAGGAAAGCGATTATGCCAAGAAGTAGAATACATAACATGTACAACAAAAGTAGGACGCAAGACAAATGGGATGCTTTCAAAAAGCAGCGCAACAAATATGTAAAGATATTACGACAAGCAAAAGTGGATTAATACGGAAATCTCGACTTAAACGACATATCAGATAATAGAAAGTTTTGGAAAGCGGTGAAGCCTCTTTTTTCGGATAAAATTCAAACCCTTGGAAATATCACTCTATTAGAGGGTGATGAACTGGTCTCTGATGATAAGAAAGTTACCGAAATCCTAAATGATTAGTTTGTTAATATCACTGCTAGGTTGGAAATTTCAGAGCTAGAGCAGAATTTGACAAAAACAAACAGATCATGTGACGCTGAATATATTGCTATAGATGCGTACAAGAGCCACCCAAGTATACGGTTGATACAACTGTGCAAAATAGCTTAATGGTCTTCATCCGGCTATTCAATCCAAACAAAGAAGTGATAAACATCCACATTAGCCTTTTGATGAGTTGAGCCTATGCTACGGTCACCTGCATTGAAGTTGTGCTGATCAAAAATGATAAGAAATCGAGAAAAAACTTACACTGTCATGAGGTCATAGATGGAGTTTGTACCAGTTGAAATAACAGCATATGGAACATAACTAAGAATCCACAAAACAGCTCCAACTATCATTCCACAAATTGCATTGCAGCAAAAAACACTGAAAGGATAAACAAGATAGCATTTTAGGGATTAATAGAACTTCATTCTTTAAAAATGTTTAATAGATATGTGAATGCCAGCAGGATGAATTGAACGTCGACTCAATATTGCAACAAAATTAAAAACTAACTTGTCATATTCTCATTCTAAAACATTTAACCACGCACGCTTACAAGCAAGACCTGTTTGTTGACAGAGCTAAGTTGGGGTATCTACAAATAGGACAAAGAAAACGCCTATGTATGCTATTGTTTCTCTAGATAAACAATGTCCACGTAAGTGTCGAAATCATAAAATATCATACTGTAGGCTAATCTCAAACATGCATATGCAGCTCTTGAGTTAGCTATTCATCTCCGTCAGCTACCTTTAAAGGTATTGAGTCCGCATGAATAGCGCGCTCGTGACCAATATCAACTGCTTTCCAATCATGAAACAAAAGATGTGATTTAATCGCTATTGAAATTCAACCAAAGAAATTCCTGAGGATATAGAAGTATTTGGTCTCCACTGCTAATGACTTTAGCATTATTATGCAATAACAAAGGGACGTCAGCGGTTTGTTAGCAAAAATCAGGATAGTTTTAACGCTTAGCTATTTATATGGAATCAATTCTTTTTATTACAATATCATTCATGCTGACATTAAAAATGCCAACCTAATGACAAAAAATCATTAAAAATATAAGTGCTTGCTTTAATAATAAGTCTCTTTATTTGTAATTATATGATGTCTTAAGGTTACTTTAGGATAGCAAAAATTTATCTAATCAATCTTTGGATTTTTAGATCATTGGATAGCACACTCACCTACCTACAATTTTTGAATGTTTCAAGGAATTTTCCTTTATTTTTCAGTGAATTATACGCAATTTAAAGCAACATCTTCCAGCTAGGAACATGCTGTTGACATTAGGAGCAAAAGTACTAAATTTTAAGTAATAACTAAAGTAATAACAACAGTTTAAAGGTTTCAAGTGCCTTTGATTTCCTGTCTAATGGATTTTGCGGTTTTGATAACAATTACATCATTATAAACTCTGTGCTAAATACATAAAGAATCATTCTGTTTACTCGTGTGGCTAGATTAATGCTAATCATTGACAACAGTAGAATAATACCCTAAGAAACTATTTCAACCCTTTTTTTAAAATCAAATTTTCAGCAACCAATGGGTATTCATACAGCTCCCTGTACCCAACGGCTTGACGGAATTGGCTGAGATTTGGCAGACAGAGATAAAAGACATAGGGGGACTACATTTTTGTCTCATTGAATGAATCTCAAAACGAGGCAAGGAGGCGAAGGGCAAAATTGTTTTAGTAATTATTCTGAAGCAAAGACACGAAAATGAAATTTGAGACACTCTTTGCTAGATTAGCCCTATCGGGACCGGGGGGGGGGGGTAAACAGGTATTCATAGACTCACGAGATAGTCCCAGTTGTCGCAACAACAACCACAAAACCAAAACAAAAACAACCTTTTTTGCTAAAACTGGGACTTATGGACTTTCATATAAAGAATAGGCCCCAACCTGGTTCCTACAATACTGGCCAAAAGAGGCTGGGATATAGGAAAATTTCAGTGTCTTCATGATGTTTCCTTAAATATCTAGGAGAAAACACACGTTTAGAGCCTCCTAATCCCCCCTCCCCTTAATTCAATGTTGAGAAAGTCGAAAGTCGTTTGATTCAAGCACCTTTGAAACGGGGAGAGCGGGGGGCACGTAAATAAAGACCGAAGTAGTGCAATTTTGTGACTTGTCCCAAGTACTTTGGCCAAGATCGTCTGAAAAATCTATATTACTACATACCATATATATTTCTATGAATTCAAATCTACTTGTATCAGACAAGCTCTTTTACTATGAATGGATAGCCACTAACTGTGAGTGTAACTCCAGAGTACTTCAGATGTTAATGTTTTCATTGTCACTGGTTCATCCATCATGGATGAACACAGAGGTTATAACGAGGTGGTAAAACATCAGTAAAGATCCATGTATTTGTATATAAATGTTGTGTTTATTGTTTTGTTGTTTCAAATCAAATCCTAACCCTCTTTCAAAGTCTGTTTCAAATTAGAAGTCAGATGAGATTTGCAACATGCAAAATTCTTCTTCTTTGTGTGTCATGCGCAAGGGCGTTGACGATCATCCTCTTCCAAGCTTCTCTATCTCGACAAAATGCGAAATTACTCAATGCAAATCATCTTCATTGTTTTTAGTCTGCAGATATTTCACCCACCACCTAATTTGAGACAGACAAGACTTTAGTTGGGCTGAAGTTAAAATTTAGCCTGTTAAAAGTGCGACCAAATTTTGATCTCTACCAAGATAGCCATGATTTCAGTTTTATCATCCAAACATTTGTGGATCTTACTTTGGTTCAACAGAAAAACTGACAGTGAAATTTGGGCCATGTTAGAGATGCTCATTTGCTGCACATATGGAAAAAATATTTTTGGGGTCTATTTTCATGCTAGAAATTATTTTTTTGAGTTGATGCTTTGTACCACGCAGCCTGGGCACCCCTATCCTAAATATAACTGAATACCTCCTGTGGGTAAACCAGCACAGCAGAACTTACCACGTGGTTTTGTGACTTTACTTTCGTGTTTTTCTAAGAAGGCTTTTGTGGCTATACGGGACGTCGAAACTCGAGTCGAAAGATGAAAAAAAGAGCAAAGATGATGTCGTTTAATTGCCAGTTTACAAGTTGTCGGATTTATTCTATAACAAACTGGTACTTTCTGCAAAGCAAAATCCACAACGAAGAGAAGCCAGGAAAAGTTTACTTTTGCCATGAAAATCGTTCTATTTAACTTAGGCCCTCTGATGTGCTCTGATCAAGGTTGAAGTCAAAGTCGTTCTTCCACAGCGTGGTAGGTTCATCATATTTGTTTTCGTCTTTATATTCCGTACGAACTACATGGATGGCTAAATTTGGGGTTTCGTAAACAAGTTAATAAGCTTAATTGGTTCATCATATGCATTTACGTCCTCAGACGCTGTTGCGAAATCTTGTTTGGTCTTGGGTTGCTCGTTGTTTACGGATTTGTGGGTCATTAATTCAAAAATTTATAACATTCGCAGGCAAGGAAGCAAGAATAACTTTGAATGAGCAATTAATTTTATTCCAATAATAACGTAAGCAAGTACTTTCGAACAAGAATATATCCTTACACTGAAAGAAATCGCTTTTATTCCATTCTTCTTACTCTGTTTTACATGACACTGCGTACAGGAGATCGATGTCGTAAAACCGAAGGGATAAACACAATACGTCACAGCCGGATTGCGAGGTCTGGGAAGCAGCGTCCTGACCGCGTTCGCAGTGCGCCACATTCTTTGGCTATCCAGGGTAATTAAAAGCGCTAATTTGCAACTTTAGAGGCTGCAAATAAAAATTCTTTTTATGCTATCGTGTAAAGCGATGTTTGAAGTCCTAAAAACTTTCGCTTCATGTGCCCTTTTTTATATCAATGCTCCTAAAATTTACAATCTACTAACAAACATTGACATTACGAGACGATAGCGCAAAGAGCATGAAAATACATTGCAACCCTGTAGCTATTACATTTAAGCTAATACTAATACAAACACCAATACGGGACTAATACTAGGGATAATAATTTAAATACTAGAAAATAAACTAACAAGGAAACAAGGAACTACACGAATAAAAGAATCGATCAACAGTGATCTCTCCATACAACGGACCCTCAAAGAAACCATGAATAAGTCATATCTCGTTAGACAAGGGTTCATTGGGCTGCGAATTCGTGTTCAATGGATTATGTCCTTGAAAATTGGTCTTTAAAAAAAACAAGAGTTCATTAGGATTCGCTATATGGAGAGGTCACTGTGCGTTACGTTAAAGAAAAAGAAAATGGCGTTGGTTCATTCAAAGCGCTCTGTTGCGTATACATACTTCAATGTAGCCTCAAGGATCATCGTATTTGACAAAAGTGGCAACCTTGCACCCCCATATAAAAGAATTTTGAGAAGCGCTTCATTAGAGAGGTTTGATAAGCCTAGAGGTTGTAATATGGTGTTAATGGCATCGATAAGACCCTGTCTTTACACATCATAGTTATGGCAGAGCAGCAAAAAACGTTCCGTAGTATCCTCAACTCCATCGTTGATCGAGCACATTGGATTTACTGTGTCTTTAAAGTTGTGTTCAAATTTGTGCAAATTTAGCTTACTTAGACCCACACGAAGTTGTGTTAGAATTGCCAAGCCTTTCGGGTCATGAATGCTGTAGACTGGACGGGGTAGGGGGCGAATGAGTGAAAAAAGCTTCTTTTTGAACATGCCCAGAGTTGGTGATTGTCTTATCTCTGAGTCAAGTTTATTCCATTCCGAAAGACAGTTTGGGTAAAAACTTACACCAAAGCTCACTGTTCTTGCACGTATTTGCCCGATTATAGCTGGTTTACGAAGGCGATAGTTAGATTGTGGAAGGGGTGGAATAGGGTGCCTCGTATAATCCGGTGCTTGGTTGTTAACAAATTTGAAAAATAGAACAAGACGCCTGCTCTAACATCTGAGGTTAAGCGATTCCCATCCAAGTTCGTTACACAGCTTCTCTCGAGATGTACCTTTCCATGCACCAGTTACTGCTAGTGCAGCAGAGTATTGAACGGATTCAAGCTTTTCCATCAGATGATTCAATTTTTGACTTTCACTATATTCGCCCTTAGTGACCGGTATGTGATAGATAACGTCCCCATAGTCTAGATGAGGTCTCACATATAATTTATAAAGCTCGCAAAGTGTATGTCGAGGTAGATACTTCGAAAGATATTTAATCATTCCTATTCCTCGTCTAGATTTGGATATAGCTGACTTGATATGACCATTGAATGATAACTTCGAATCAGGTACAATACCTAGATGTTTGTGCTCTTCAACCACTGAAACTGGGGTATCATTAAATACGATAGGTGGATGGTCAAGAGGTTTTCTCTTTCTTGAAAATGTTATTTCGACCGCTTGTTTCGTAGGGTCTGGGTTAAAAGACATTTTCCATTTGTTTGCCCATTGTGTAATCAGACTCCAATCATGGTTCATATCATTCGCAGCGGACACAGGGTCACGGACATCGGTGAAAAGAGATGTATCATCTGCAAAAAGTTTTACGTTACATATTAGGTTATTTGTTAGGTCGCTAATATATACCAAAAAGAAAAGAGGGCCTAATATAGACCCTTGGGGGACACCGGCAGAGATTTTTCCCCAGTCAGATGTTTTGCCGTTCAACACTGTACGTTGTTTCCTGTCTGTGAGAAAACTTCGAATCAAAGACAGTGATTGACCAGAGATACCACAGCGACGTAGTTTAAAGATGAGACCTTCGTGCCACACTCTATCGAATGCTTTAGATATATCAAGGTATACTGATCTTACGTCGAGTGTAGGATTACAGTCAAAGGCTTTGGATATGGTATGTACTATTGATAGTAGCTGGTTAATTGTCGAATCACCCGGGCGAAATCCTGATTGGTTAGGGTTGAGTAAATTATTTGAATTCAAATGCTCGTAGATTGTATCGAAAATTAACTTCTCTAAGATTTTTCCAAACAGTGAAAGCAAGGAAATTGGACGGTAATTTACTTTAAAGTTCTTGCTGTTCTCTTTATGTACAGGTACAACGTTTGCTCTTTTCCAAGTTTCAGGGAAGATACCATGGACTAAGCAAGCTTCAAATATTAGTTTTAGAGGCCCAACTAAAGTCCAATCACAGATTTTAATCATGCGACCTGATATTTGGACCCAGCCATGAGCCTTGTTCGGGTTCAATGATTGAATTATCTTTAATATTTTCTGATTGGAAATATGAAAATCTGAGAGTGCTGGTGCTTCTGGCTGAAAGGCAGCTGGTATTTAGCTTGCAGTATCCAAGGTTGTACATTGGAGTACAAAATAATCATTAAAGATTTATGCCTTAGCAGAAAAGTCCAAGACAAATATGTCATTTTCTAAGAGTGGGGGGATTATCGGTATTTTAGCTTTATTCAAGATTTTATTGATCAGTGACCAGTAAGATTTTCTTCCAGTATTAGGATTTGCCAGCGTGCGCCCTATGTTCATCAAGTATTTCTGCTTAGCATTCTCAATAAGCTTGGACCCTTGAGATATCATCTCCTGTACACCCTCTAATTTATCTTCTGGTTGACAATTTTTCACAAAGTTTCTGTACGCTAGATTCTTCTTGCGTATGGAATTTTTGATAGGCTGGGTTATCCAAGGAGACTGGCTGAGGCCTAACTGTGATGATTTTTATTGGGGATGAAGTTGGAGAAAATATTCAACTAAATTTCATTTAGCTTTATCACTTTCAAGTGTGGGCCTTTTAAAACAAATTATATTATTATTCAAAGATCGTAAATTGGACTTACCTTATTGCAAAACAGAAGAAAATAAATGAGAAGCAATAGCACAGGAAGAAGACAAACAACAATGTTCCATCTGTGAACTCAAAGACCTTTCCAACCTTGAATGAAAATAAAATTACCAATAGAAGTGGCATGTCATTTTTTCATCGAAATTCTCGTAAAATTTTGTCCTGGATCTGCCCTAAAATAATTTGGAGAATAGCAAAATTTCTGTGACCAAATAAAAGTGAATATCTTTGAAAAATCACCAAACTAAATATGCCACCAATCTCTAAGCTTCTGTATTTGTGTCAAAGACCAAATCAATTTAACAGATAGTCGTCTCATTTAAAGGACAAGTCCGGGGTTGGAATAATTGTTCATAAAATGAAAGATTACAATGCTGTGAAAGGTGTGTAGTACTTTTTTCCAACCTTCTCTGTCTTTTCTCTGCCAAATTGCGTATTACAATCTGTGAAATGAGCAAAATGACATCATCATTCATGACGTCACTTCATCCACTCCGCCTTCGACCTGAACGAGGCTGTTTTCTTATAGAACTCTCCAGTAATTTCCGACGTCACAATCAAACCTCCAAACCGAGGCTAGCCATTTACACAATTGCGACGACATTGGGCCTAACTTACGAAAAATGCTTTGAAAAAAGTCACAAGTGATGTTCGGCAGTTGGTAAGGTTGCTTTTTGACATTAATTGTAGAAACCCCGGACTTGTCCTTTAAGATCAGTGAAATATCAATACTATAGTTCAAAAGTTAGTGCATTTTTGACTCAATTTAATTACAATTCAATTTCAATTTATAATATTTATCCACAAAACCCTATCAGCCATTAACAAAACAACAACAAAACCATAATACTCTAATTCCTATAATACAAAATTTAAAATACAAATCTACAGATAGCTGTTCTTCCTAGGGGTCGTGCTTTGGGAATCATTGCTGACTTAGCAAGAAATCCTTCAATTTCTTTTTGAAAGTGTAAATTGTAGGACTAGTTCTGATGTTCAATGGAATTTCATTCCAAACTTTGGTTCCTGAATAATGGAAACTCCTCTTTGAAACTTCCAAATTTTGCCGTGGTGGCACATCGATATGTAATCATTTCATTTCATTTCATTTCATTTCATTTCATTTTATCTTTTTTACCCATGGTAGCCCCTCAATAATAATAATTGATTTACAGGGGGCCATGCTAAAAACTTACAAATAACTACTAATTTACAATAAAAACGAAATTTGCTATAAAACCTAAACCTAAACCTAAACTAATTACAAATTGTCATAAATAAATGAATGAAAACAGAAAAGAATTGGTGTGAAATTCATGGTTGCACCTTCTTTTTAAACGCTCTCAGGGTTGAAGTATTTCTGATCTCAGGGCCAATACTGTTCCAAAGCTTGGCGCCTCGGTACGCGAAACATTTCTGCTCCCCTGCCGATTTTAATAATGGCAACCTGAGATTGACTTCAGCGTTTCTAAGAGAACGACTGGTAGAGTTGTTGACTCTCGTGAACATGTCTTTCATATAAGAAGGCACGTCCCCATTAAGGGATTTAAAGACCATTTTTTGAGCTTCAAAATCAATAACCTCCCTGACAGTGGGCCATTTAAGCGCCCGAATAACTGGTAAAGCAGTAGCATCAAATGGACTGTTGGTGACGAGTTTTGGAGCCCGATTTTGAAGTTTCTGCAATTTTTCAATGGCAGCCACCCCAGCATTTCCACAGACAGGACAGCAATATCTAAAATAAGGCTCCACTAAACTCTTATACATTGTCTTGACAGTTGAAAGAGGAAGGTACTGCTTGGCATAACGAAGCACACCAATACCTCTAGAGATCTTATTAGTTGTTAGGGCCAATTGAGATGTCCATCTAAGTTGATGGTCAACCTTAACACCAAGGTATTTGACGTCCTTTACCAACTTGATATCCTCGGAACCAATCTCAAGGTGTGGTTTGGTTGAATCAACAGAGTCAATTTTTTGCAGCTTACCATTACTCCTTATAATCATTGCTTCTGTCTTTGCAACGTTTAAAGACAACTTATTCCCTTCAAGCCATCCTTTCAAAGCTTCTAAGTCACCATTAACTGCTTGATTAATTTCCAAAACAGATTCAGAGGCATAGTAAATGCTTGTGTCATCTGCATACATGGATACAAGGGAATTTTTCAAACAACAAGGAAGATCGTTAATATCATAATATAATAATAGTAATGAGTTTCTTAACGTATAGTTAGATAGCTGTGACAGCATAGCCGTCAAATCTTTTCTTTTGTCGAAAGCTCCCGTGGGGTTCTGCTCCACGCTCTGATCAGATCGCATTTTCTCCTTAAATTGACCAATCAGGTGCCGTCGTTGCATTTACTTCCCCGTTTCGCAGCAAAACTAGGCCATTTTCGGCCGTTTTGACCACTCTCCGGAAAAAATCATTGCACGATCGGATAAATCGATTTTCATCAAAATTTCAAGTGGAGGGGATTCTCCATGCTTTGGACCATAAGTGTTTTCAGTATGGCCTTGTGATCACCAAAAATAGCAGAATTGTGGCATTTTTAAGCTCAATGCAGTCATTTATCGGTTACAGATTCTATAATCAGCAAAAAGAAGAGTACAAAGTTGAAAACCTGAAGAAGAACTAGTCCTTACACATACCTCCGATGGTTTTAATAACAAACATCCACTTTTCCTGGCGCGATCTACAGCCAGTTTCACCAGCAAACAACACAGTCAACAAAACTGGGCGCAAGAGCTTGAATTATTACATGCCATCGTCGAATAACAACAACATCCCATTCCAATGAGCAGAAATATGAATAAATCAACGGTGAATAACGAATATATGAACTTGCCACGCTGAAGAATATGGGACGAGCTTGTATGTCCAATCTGGCCCAGAAAGAACAATTTCGTGAAGTCTTTTTCGATATATCGTGCCATCATTCCTTGATAGGTAGAAACCGGCAATAATATTAGCCAAGACGATGTACGAATTTATCGGTCACATCCCATCTTTTAGTGCAAGAAAATGTCTGTCGTCTTATGGTCTAGCAGCTTCATGAAACAGAACTGAAATGCTACATTGTTGGGGATTAATGTCTCTTACGAATACGAATAAATTAGCTTGACAGTTGAGAACAAGGGAAGAAACAAAAGCAGTGACGCGCATGACAGCGTGAGCCCCAACGTCGATTCGCTCTCAACAAAAGCTGAAACACAATGTATCAAAACAATAGGGTCAGCACTTCATCTCCCCAACAATACAATTAATGTTCTTACGAATACGAATAACAAGAAGAAATGTACATCTTATTTCCAAAACGAGTAAAATAGATTGATCTTTTCGACATTTGAAATACTATTTATAGAAACTCCCAATGTCAATTTCACATTTTTTGCGGATATCATAGAAAACAAGTTATCTTTTAGAAGTCCTTCATTAGAGAATCACCCCTTGACGATCAAGCGACACAGTAGCATCAAAGCAAAGTTGGGCAGTTTGCAAACTCATTGCCCATTCATGGAAGGACAGCCCTATTTTCGTACAATTCTACAACATCGATCCAATACAGAAAGCTCCTCAAAATTGTCATTATCTGAGTACAAAATGTTTCGTAAGAATTTCTTAAATTTTCTCTCAAATTTCTATCGATGGTGTAGAATCTCTGCTGGGATCTCCTGTGCCTTCAGCCTTCAATAAAATTGTACAGCATACTAGGAAATCATGCCACAGTGTAGATCACGTACGAAATTTCATGTAAGAAATTATCAAGTGAAAAGTGAAATGAATTTTTTCCATTATCCAAGATTTTATATTCTAGGTGACCTGGGAGTTCAGTTTCTTCGAAATATTTCCTATTATAGCGGACCTCTATCAATGCAACTACACACACTTTTTCTGCAGATAACTGCTTGAAGGAAACCGTTGTTGCCTCTTCCATAAATTAAGAAGCTCTATTAGAAGCGATGAAAGGTCATTTCAAATTTAAGAAACTTTTTCAAAGTTAGTCATGAGTTGCAAAATGTTTCCAACCAAAAATTGCATTACCAACTCAACTATTACTAAAAAGTAATACTTGTTGTTATTATTTCGTTTTTTAACAATTCATTGGTTCAAAATTTGGTTCTGAATGAACGTCGACAAACTGCCAGGAGGAATTTTTGAAAATTTGGGAACCTTACAAGAAACTTTTCTGTTAGAATCAGGCCCAAAATAAATATAACATCTTGGAAACTGGAACAAATCAATTTCATTTTTCAATTGGTAATTTTCATACATGAGATTTTGTACGTGATCTACACTGTGGTATGATTTCATCATTTGCTGTACAATTTTATCGAAGGCACAGGAGATCCCAGAGATCCTACTACAAATACACGTATTTTTTAGAAGAAACTAAGAATCCCGGCCTGTACTGAAAGTTTCTTAAAACTATCAGATTTTCAGTACTCGGAGTTTCTTACGAGTTTCTTAAAGGTTCCATAACAATATTCATGTTCACTGCCTGTGTCATTGTGGACATTTGAAAATAATGTTTTCAGCAGCTTTTCCGATGTTTAGACACCACTCAAGGACCTTACGAGTAATATGATACAGAAAACAAATAAAATAAATATATTATATGTCAAGAATTTCCTTTATTCAAATAAATAGTTTTTTAACATATAATTTCTCAGTACTGGAGTTTCTTAATCTTTTGGCAATCTGAGGGTTGAGTTTCTTATGGGCAGTTACTTATAAAAAAATATGTTTAGAAACTTGAGAGACCTCTTAAAAACTCGTAAGAAACATTTTGTACTCAGATAATGAGAATTTGGAGGAGCTTTCTGTATTGGATCAAAGTTGTAGAATCTTACAAAAAATAGGGTTCTGCTTCCATCAATGGCAATGAGTTTGCAAACTGCCCAACTTTGCTTTGATGCTACTGTGTCGCTTGATCGTCAAGGGGTGATTTTCTAATGAAGGACTTCTAAAGATAAGATATTTTCTATGATATCCGCAAAAAATGTGAAATTGATATGGGGAGTTTCTATAAATAGTATTTCAAATGTCGAAATGATCAATCTATTTTACTCGTTATGAAAATAAGATGTACATTTCTTCTTGATATTCGTATTCGTAAGAACATTAATTGTAGCATTTCAGTTCTGTTTCATGAAGCTGCTAGACCATAAGACGAAAAAAAATTTTCTTCCACTAAAAGATGGGATGTGACCGATAAATTCGTACATCGTCTTGGCTAATATTATTGCCCGTTTCCACCTATCAAGGAATGATGGCACGATTTATCGAAAAAGACTTCACGAAATTGTTCTTTCTGGGCCAGATTGGACATACAAGCTCGTCCCATATTCTTCAGCGTGGCAAGTTCATACATTCGTTATTCACCGTTGATTTATTCATATTTCTGCTCATTGGAATGGGATGTTGTTGTTATTCGACGATGGCATGTAATCTTTCAAGTTCTTGCGCACATTTTTGTTGACTGTGTTGTTTGCTGGTGAAACTGGCTGTAGATCGCGCCAGAAAAAGTGGATGTTTGTTATTATAACCATCTGAGGTATGTGTAAGGACTAGTTCTTCTTCAGGTTTTCAACTTTGTACTCTTCTTTTTGCTGATTATAGACTCTGTAACCGATAAATGACTGCATTGAGCTTAAAAATGCCACAATTCTGCTATTTTTAGTGATCACAAGGCCATACTGAAAACACTTATGGTCCAAAGCATGGAGAATCCCCTCCACTTGAAATTTTGATGAAAATCGATTTATCCGATCGTGCAATGATTTTTTCCGGAGAGTGGTCAAAACGGCCGAAAATGGCCTAGTTTTGCTGCGAAACGGGGAAGTAAATGCAACGACGGCACCTGATTGGTCAATTTAAGGAGAAAATGCGATCTGATCAGAGCGTGGAGCAGAACCCCACAGGAGCTTTCGACAAAAAAGATTTGACGGCTATGCTAGCTGTGACCTTGTTAAGAACCTTCCCTTCAAGCTGTCAAGGCACAAATCATTAGTTATCTTATAAATCACGACAGCCCTGTCATATTTAATCAAGCTTGAAACAGACAGCCAAGTGCATCTCCAGCTATCTTTTAGTCTGGAGTTCTCTATAAGCGTGCAAGGTCTGTTCTGCAGACGCTGAAGGTGATCAAGTTTGGTGTCAGACAAACTGCCCCGTATTTCATCACAGTATCGTAAATGCCTCTCAAGCAGTGCCCTGTAAACTTGATCCAGCTTTGTCTGCAGGAGGATATTCTTTAGCTTTCGGATAGAGGAAAGTCCACTTTTTATTTTACTTTTGACTTTCTTATATTGTGCAGTCCACGACAGATTTTCATCCACAGTAACCCCAAGGTATTTTACTTCGCAGGTCCTTTTGATTTCTTCTCCGCCTATATCCAGATGGACAGGATTTTGGAAACAGTTTAACTGCCGCTTATGGCCTATAAGCATGAATTCAGATTCATTCTGAGATATTAGTTAACTCATTTTGTAAATCGCTGCAGAGTTCTTCCATATCTTCAGCAAAACAGGTTACACTGGTATTGTCCGCATTCATATTCGGAGTACAGCTTTCAAGGCACTGCTCAAAATCATTCACATATAAGATGAAAAGAAGGGGACCACGGCACGAGCCCTGGGGAACGCCACACTGAATATATTATTAGCTAGAGTTGTGGCCACTAACGTGACAGTATTGCTGCCTTTCAGCCAAATATGTACGGAACCATTGATAAGTACTCCAACTACCCCATACGCCGATAACTTCGCCAAAAGAATGTCATCATCTACTGTGTCGAAAGCTTTTTTAAGATCCAAAAACACGAGTCATACATGAGAAAACCATGAGTCAGTAACATTAATCAGTGATGTTAGTGTACTGTGCAATTTTTGGAAGGCATGCTGGCTTTTTGTAAAAAGAGCATTCCTTTTCATAAAACTTATCATCTGATCGTGCACAATTCTCTCTAACAACTTGAAAAGAACCGATAGTACTGATATAGGCCTATAGTTACATAAGTCAGTCTTTTGACCAGATTTAAAGATTGGGCTCACTTTAGCGATCTTCCATACGTTTGTTCAAGTTCAAGTTCAAGTTCAAGTTTTTCATTTTAAAATTCGAACTTACAAAATTCCAGCAAACAACAAGTACAAAACTACATTAACAACAACAAATAATATCAAAGTATACAAAAAGAGCTGAACTAATTTAAAGGGAGTTTGTAGGTACAGAATTTCTTAAGGAGGAGCTCTCTCAATAGATAAACTAATCGAGGAGAGAGCACCCCCTGTACTAAAAGCCTATTGTTTTATAATACTGTTTATAATACTGTTTTATAATACTGTTAATAGTTTCATTTGAAGATTGTAGAAATATTCAGAGACATTTTAAACTTGGTATTTTTGTGGGAATATATAACATTTGAGTTTACTACGAAAAATGAAAACTGAAGGAGATTGTTTGATGACATCAGTAATGCTGTTCCAGGATTTCGCGCCTGCATATCTAACAGATCTTAAACCATATTGCAAGGTATTTTTACGAGTCATAAAAATGTCACCTTTAGAAGCCTGCCTTGTATCATGATGATGAACAGATGTCAAGGTTTCAAAAAATTGTGAAAAAAGAAAGGAGAAATCTTGTTGACAGATTCATACACAAAAGTAAGCAGCTTTAAATCAAATAAATCATATCACTAAAGAATTTTTAAATCGGAGAAAATTTGAGTAGATGGAGATGTAAAACTTTTGAAAGCAATAGCTCTGACAACTTTCTTTTGAAGGAGATATATTGGTTTAGTATGGATGCCATACGTCAGACCCCAGACAATGATTCCTTACTGGAGAAATGAGGAAAATAAAAAGTTATATAAAGAGACTAGAACACTGGTTGGTAGAAGATGCCTTACTTTGAAGACTGTACCACAAGTTCTTGACAGTTTCTTGGAAAGTTCACTTAAAATGATATTTCCAGCTTAGATTTTCATCTAAAAGGAGACCAAGGAATTTGACATATTTAGCTTGTTTTACATATTGATTACCAATTTTTATATTGATGCTGAAAGCAAGTTTGTTAGCATCTAGCCACTATTTGACATGTCAGAGCTCTTTGTTCGCCACTTTTTGAAGATTAGTCAAACTGTGAGATTCAAAGTAAATGTTTGTGTCATCAGCAAAGGGATAAAAGGATAACTTGGAAGATGAGTTGGGAAGATCACTGATGAAGATTAGGAACAAAAGTGGACAAAGGAAAGATCCCTGAGGTACACCACAAGTAACATTCAAATGACTGGAATTGCAACCATTCACTGAAACATATTGACTTCTGTTACTAAGATACGATCTAAACCAACCTAGGGCTGTTCCTCGAATACCATAGTGTTCCAGTTTGTCAAGAAGGATCTGATGATTAACAGTATCAAAAGCTTTTTGTAAGTCAAGGAAAATGCCACACCCAATTTTTTTGTTATCCAAAGAATTCTTGATCGATTCTGTTATACAGAGTGACTAGCACGAAAAGCAAACTGGAGGTCATATAAGATTTTGTGTATTTCTAAAAATTTGTATAACCGCTTATACATCAATTTCTCTGCAATCTTACTGAAAACAGACAAGAGCGATATTGGTTGGTAGTTTGTAGCAGTCATGGGGCAACCTTTCTTGAATAAAGGGATGACCTTGGCTTGCTGCATTTTTTCAGGAAAGATACCAGATTGAAACGATTCATTGATGATACGGGACAGGGGGGAAGAAATATGAAGTGAAAGAATTTCTAATAATTTCAAACGTATACTATTTGGACCTATTGATTTACCAGCTTTAAACAAATCTATTATACCTGATATTTCATATGGCGCTGCAGGAGATATGAAGAAAGAAGGTTGGTTTCTATTATCAAGATAATCCAAGGGAGACTTTGGGGACCTGGGTATATTCTTTGTAGCACCATCAGCTACATTAACAAAAACATTATTAAAAATATTTGCCATAGCTGTTGAGTCAGTTATTAGATTTCCATGTGTGTCTTTTAGTTTGTTAATTACATTTACACGAGAGTTCTTGATTCTAATAATTGACTTTATTCCAGTCCACAACAGTTTCATATTGTTAGTATTGACATTAAAATAATTGTAAAAGTACTTTTTCTTGCTTTCTTTGAGCTCAACTGCAACACGGTTTTTAAATTGTTTATATAAATGCTTAGTTGCTGCATCTGGTCTTTTCCTTATTCTTTTTAACAGCTTATCTCTGAGACGCATCATCTTTTGGATCCTACTATTTATCCATGGCTTATTTCGTAACTTCCAATCATTTTTAGTAAGCTTCTTCAATGGAGCATGCTTTTTCACAATTTCATCAACATTGCCAAGAAATCTACTGAATTTTGCACTCACATTGCTTTGATTGTCATACAGGTACGCAAAGTTAAGGCTCTTAAAGTCTGCTAGAAACTTATCTTGATCAAATTTTGAATAGTCATGCTGACTGGGTCTTGTTTGCAAAAACCGCCTTTCTAACAATTAAGAACTGTGGAAAATGGTCTGCAACTTGAGTAAAAAATGTTGCAACTTTTGGTGTCTAAATTGCAAACATTGGAGAGGATATTATCAATAATAGTAAAAAAGAGAGGTCAGATACTCGAGTTGGATGGATTATATATGGAAGAAAGTTCTGAGAAAGAAGGAGACTGACAAAATCACAGGTAGGGGTATGAGAGTCAAAGTTTAGTAGGTGGATATTGAAGTCACCCAATATGAAAACATGCTTATTTGCAACAGAGGGATTAGATAAAGTCCTTTGAATATATTCATTGAAATGTTCAATTTCAGAACTTGGATGTCGATACGCACAACAAATCAAAATGCTTTTTGTCTTTTGAATTTTCAATTTCAGCCCACACTGTCTCATACTCATCACTGTCAATGACCAAGTCAAACCTTGGAACAGGACCCAAGCAAGTTTTGATGTAGAGACCAACACCAATATTTTGACTTTGAGACTTGGTAGAAAGTAAAGTACCCTGGAATGTTTACATTTGTACTTAATGGCCTTGCAAAAGAATCCCAGATTTCAGAAACAGCAACAACATGAAAACCAATACTAAGATTAACTAATAAAGACTGACGTTCATCAAAGTGACAGGAAAGACTTCTTATATTCATATGTAAAAAGGAAAGATCAGTGGGAGAAGTATCAGAAGAGGATAAATCTTGAATAGTATGATAATTAGAATCAATGTTAGAAGGCACTTGTTCATCAATATCATAGTATTGCAGGTTAGGCAAATTGGTAAGACGAGATGTGAGTTCAAATGACGGTAATGAGTCAATAACAGAAGGTTTGCCACAATCAAAAAGATTTAGTAAAGTTTCTTTTTTAATTGAAACGAAAGGAAAAATGGATTCACGATTTCTTATTGTGCAGTTTATACAAAACCATGGAGCATCATCAGGCTCAGTTGAAAGTGCTTCATACTCTGCAACAGAAATTTTATTGCATTTTATATGGTGCCAAAAGTTGCAATGATTACAAAGGATTCCATGTTTATTCACATTTTTGTGGCAAATACCACATGGGTGCTTAGGGGTTCTTACCATTGCCAAATAAAAATAAAAAGGCAATACAATTCGATTTAGATTAGTTAACTTGTATATATTATTAAATAGTGTATATATTGTTAGCTACCTGTAAATAATCGAATCAAAATAAAGCTACACACACACAATACAAAAAGAAGCATTGAACTTTGAAACATCAAAAGTAATAAATATACCCATGTGGATATATAAGGAAAGCAGTTTATAATGAACTAGCAAAATAGCCAAAACTGACTTCAGTTTCATCTTCAAAATCTTCAAGGCCAACGTGAGTTGTCTGGAAGTTTGATCTAAGCTTGTCCCTTATGAAGTATGATGTCTTTCCTTACTTCCGAGCTCTTAACATTCTTGGCACTTGGCTTCCTGCGTCTTTGGAGAGTTCTTTCAGCCATATCTGGATGAAAGTACAAGCCATCAGGCTTCATGTTCCTTGCAATGCGAAGAACTGCTTCTTTCTGTTTCCAACACTTAAATTTTGCAACAAAAGGCCTTAGGCCAAAAGCTGACCCATCCTCTCTGGTTGCACCTGGAGCATGTTTTATCCCCGTACGATGAGCTCTTTCGATTTCCACGGGCTCATTAAACTCTAACTTCGTTTTTAAGCACTCGATAAATACCTTTTCAGAGTCATCCCAACTTTTCTCATCTTCAGCCTCCGCTAGCCCAAGGAGTTTGATGTTTTTTCGCCTGGATTGGTTTTCGATGTACTCTACTTTGTTGTCAATCCCCACAATTGTGTCCGAATGTTGGACAATGTTTCCCTCGTGCGAAGCAATCTTTTCAGATACTACCGTTAGCTTTTTCTCTATTTCTGAGACATCTTTTTGGGAAAATTCCAAGCTGACCTTTAAGTCACTGACATCTTTCCTCAACTCCTTCAAATCATCTTTTATGCCATTAAACGGCTAGCGGCTAGCGACGAATGGCAAAATTTTAATTAGCGATAACTCGCTAACGACTTGAGAGAAAACAAAAAAATTTGGGGAAATAATTCATCTTATCGATACTAATGACCCTGCAAAATTTCAAGACAATCTATGAAAATGATGTTTTTTGCTGGTTACACTTGGTATGGAATGTCCCTTACCTAAACTTACCTGAACATATTGAACTTACTAGGCCAACTTGAAACTTGACCAAATAAGAGTAAATGTTACTGAGCTCAACATCTTTCTCAAGATGGATCAACGTATGTCCAGAATACTGCTACTCTTTGTCATTTTAATCATGAAATTCAGACAGGGAAAGAGTAAGCAGCAAATTCCCATATCCACTAAACAAGGCTTATCATCATGGAAATGGATCAAAAGAAACTCTTCAAAATGGCACCGTAAGATAATGACAAGCAACGACCACCCTAGTGCAAAGTGTCAAGGTAGACGCATACTTGTGTTGTTTATTCTTCTATCAGGAGATATTGAATTGAACCCAGGGCCTACCTTTATTTCCGAAACAAATTCTATACCCCAAGAATGCATAAAGTTTCTTCCAGTTTCCTCTGTATCTCAGTCTTACATTTGTTGTCTGTTGAAGCTGCTTGGTGTATCAATTGATACTCACAAAAAGTCTACAGCAAAACCTTTGAGGAAGCCTTCTAAATTGTCTAAGATGATTGGAGATGGAAATTGTCTTTTTCGGGCATTTTCATATGGGATTTTTGGAACAGAAGAGCATCATGGCATTATTAGGAAAAATGTTGCTTTATTTTTACTGTGTCATCGCCAAAAATCCGAAAGACTGAATTTCACCAAGTTACCAGTCAGTTCACAAGTATTTTTCACGAAAACAATGGAACTTTGGGATCTTTTTAACCTGCGTGTCATACCCAAACAATACCCCAAGGGGTAGCATCTCATGTGCTTTCAAGAACATTTCATAGTAACTTCCGGTAAATTCTTGAAACCAAGCATCAATCTTTGCTACTGCAAACTAAAATGGAAACTTACTGCATATTCATCGCTTTTATGTACATAAAGGTGATGACAGAGTACAAACAAAGCAACATATGTAACTCAAACTGCTTACATATATGAATGATTGAAGTTCTCGCAGCAAATAACTACCTGCAAAGAATATCTATAGTAAGCTTATTTGGAAATCAGCATGAATTGAAAAGGGTCCCACTTGGGTCTTAGGATCTAGTCTCATGGTCATAAGGGCCTCCTTTATGATATGGCTTTCAAATCAGATAAGATCGTTGAACGTTGTACATACATGTCGTACGTCAGCTGCAGATGAACCAGCAATTTATAAAGTCGTTTGATGAAGACAAAGCTAAGTATGGTGGTAATCTATAACTAGGACAAAATGCCTACACATGCTATTGCTCCTATACCAATACAAAATTAGATACGCACGTGTGAAAATCATCACAAAAACTACAGTAATTTTAGGCATGCAAATGCAACTCTAGAGCTAGCTAGTTATTTCTGTCAACCGAAATGATGTGGTCTTAAAGAATTTCGTGACTTTGGCATGTTTTCAATCCTTCCATCTCAGATCACAATCGTAGTCTTCTAAAAATCTTCAATCAAAGATTAAATATTTCCTGCAACGCCAATTTTTGATGGTTGGTCCCTCAGACCGCATTCTGTAACGTAACATTACAGCATATTTCCTCATATTTCGAGGAAGGTGCAATAAAATTGCACTGATCTTTCTTCGCATTCTCATGGCATAATTTCGACAATTGCACAACAAATTCATGAAGCATATCAAGAACCGTGAGTCAGTTCTAAGATCCTTTGATTGTTTTCCTTGTTGTCCTTGTTGGTGACTGGATAAGTTGCTTGAATCCATTGATTCGTAGGGCATCTTTTATTTCTTTATGATCATTAGGGACCAAGTAATTGCACTTTAAGTCGCCAGCAAGAATGGTTTCTTTATTTTCATTTGTTGCTAATTCGAGCATTTCTTGGAATTTCGCTGTGAAGTTTCTGTCGCTGTAGGCCGAGTTATCAGGGGGTCTATAGGCAAAGCACAGCAAGATGGATTTTGATTTTACGATGAAAATTTCAATGAAGATGGCTTCCAGACCAGGAGACTCAAGGTTTCTCCTTCTATGATACTGAATGCCATTGCGAATATAACAGAGAACGCCCCCGTAATGACCTTGACCTCTGTCTGCCCGCTCAAGAGCGTAGCCGTCTATGTATAGCTCCTCATCTAATACTGAACGATGCAAGTGGGTTTCCGTTAGGCCATAGGCATGGATGTTTCGGTGAGTCCCCGTTAGTAGCAACCTGACTTTCTCTATTTTACAAAGTAACCCATTTATGTTTTGATGGAAAAATTTAAGACCCCTGTTCTTACTGCAGAAACTATCTAGCTCTTCGTGTATCCATTCTTCGGGGGTTTCACTCTCTAAATTGGGAAATTTGTCGACACTGCAAGTTCTGCAATAAAGCTCTTCTGAGTTATCAGCAAAACGATCTGTCATAAATTTCAAGTGAGACTTCAGCTTGCAGTTGAAGCAAACAGCACTACTCTGGTTCTTTCTGATGCATTTTGAACAGGATGGACAGCTTATACCTCTCGGGCCAGGACAGGTTTCAATGTCACCCGCAAATAACAACAACAGTTGTAGAGCATTTCGCGTGCAACTGAAAGTTGCTTTCCTTTGTTGCATTTGCCATATCGAGAAGTAAATAAAGCTTTCTTTTACATCGTTTGACACTTTGTAGGTTTCCCAATAACAACAAGATGATGAATTTGATAAGCGTGGCTTTTTAACAGCAAATATGACGACTACAAAAGCGACAATTTTCAGAGCGACTGCTACGAGCGCCATCTAGAATGAATCGATGGATGGTATTAGTGATGGCATGGCATTGATGGAAAAGCTTTTACCCCGATGTCATCTGATTCCTTCGGTATGGCATATCCATCCCGGGAACAGAGGCAAACTGTCGATCGAAGTCTTTTGGTACGAATTAATTCTATCTCGTGTACTCAATGCCCGGGCTGGGGGGCACTACACCCCTACAAAATATCGTATACCTTTGACAAAATCCTTTTGTTACAAGAACATTTTTTATCAAACATCTGTAAGCTCCTTTTGTTTTACCGATATCTTGAATGAGTGAAATGCCCCTGCCCTCCCGTACGATTTGCGCGGATTCCTTGCCGGAATTTTTCTTTATTCTGCTAGACCTGACAAGAGAGAGAAACTTTTCCAGCTGTTATCTAATTAATCAACTTTAGCCTAAATCTAACTTAAATGCGATTACTAAGCTAATTCTAACTATTAAAGCTTGAAATGGGGTATTGGAGACGCAAAGAGGGAGGACAACCGTCCCATGGGGTGTAACCAGCACTGCAGAACAAAAGCCAAATCATTCTGCAGTGTCAGTAGAATTTAGAAGGCGGGTCCTGGACGGATATTTGGCCGGTGGTCCGTCCGAGGATGTGCCTAAGAGTGAAATGATACGTCAAAGGCGGGTCCCTGCTTGGGATGTGCCAGAGAAGGGCGGGTCCCATACTGGTAAGTCCGTACCATTCTGGGATGTGCCTGGCAAATCAAATTAGATAGATAATCATGGTCAATCTAACGGATTTACCTGTATCTCATTGTATGGGTATTTAGGCCAATAGAATAGGTTTTTGCATGCTTGAGAAAAACAAGCTTTCGACTTTTCGTGGTCTATGACAAAATTGGCCTGTTAGGGACAATTGACTCCCACAATTGCGCCTCCGCAATCCCCAGACAAGAAAAGTTGGCGAAGAACGTTACTAAAGACTAGCCTAACAAAATTTGTGAAGCTTTAATAAATACATTGGACGGAGTTCTAATGTACCGTTCATAACAATCGGATGTCCATCGTCCTAAATCTTTGATCAGCCACGGAGGGAGTTTTGCTGAGGCAGCTGATGTGGCAGCGCCAATTCGAAAGCTGTGACCTGCGTAATGCTGGGGTTTATATCCTGCTGTTGTGAGAAACTGGCGGATAGCTGTTGTAAACAAACCCTTGGTTAGATATCGACCATCAGAATATTGAAAAAGTGGACCGTTTCTGTACGTTGTAGCTTCTAGGTAATCTTTTACAGCGGAAACAGCACAAATAGGACTGTAGCTTCTCCCAATGATGAGGGACACACCTTTCCTAAACGGGTCAGTTTTTGAGCCTTTACTTACAACCGACATTGAGATGGGCTCTTCAAAAGATGGACTAAATGTGATGTCAGATCTGCTTAGATGTAAAGCAGGATGAAATTTCTCACTGCAGGCAAATTCACTTATTCGTAGAAAGCCAAAAAATGCAAGGCAGATGGCAGCCCACAGCATAAGGTTATCTTCCTTCCTTGGCAAGGATTTAAGCAGACACTCTTGAAACACTTGTAAATGACACTTTAAAATTGGTAACCTTGTTCTCTGTTCTGGGTTTTGACTTCTCTTTATCCCACGAAGAATAAATTGCAACCTTCTGTATGCTGTCAACCATTTGTTGAGGTATATCGGCAAAGCCTTCATCAAGTGTGAAACTTTCTTGTTGAGGAAACTGCACGGCTTGAGGGGTCACGTGAAAAGGCAAGGAAGCTTGGCCAGTGGAACAAAAATTCTCCATTTGCTCACCCAGTGCTGGAATTGTGATTGTAGCTGCGGCTGGTGGATTTGATGGGCCTTGAACGGCAGTTGGGGGGTGTTGTTCCGTCCTACTTACTGCGGGTGGCTGGCGAAATGCTGCCATGATTGCTTCCTGTACCACTGTAGATACCTGTGCTAACTGTTCGCTTGTAAGAGCGCCATTATTCGAGGGAGCTGTCGCTGCTTCTCCTGCTGAACTGGAATTACTTGCATTTGCTGCACTGCTCGAGGCAATTGCTGTTCCGCCCGCTGTACTGCTAGAGGCGGTGCTGGCTCTGGTTCCCGCCCTAGCGCTTCTCCTTTCGGGCGGCATTTTTCCTGCCTGGTAACACTCGAAAGGATTTTTTCTTCTGAAAGATTTTTATCCGTTTTCTGACTTAAAATTTGAGATGAATGGGCGAAGGAGGCGTATTGCCAATTTATAGATTTATGTGTTACAAATTTTGCTGTCCTGTGATTGGTTTAGGTTAACTCTGATGAGAAAAGTGGAAACCTTTGTTTCTGTCGTACTCTGATGGGGGATCTTGACATAGCGCGGTCACACGTTCATGAGGAGAAAGTGCTTGCCGCTCTCTTTGGTAACGAATTTCTCTTCCTGAGCTGCTAAGTGTTTTACCCAAGAGGGTGTTTTTTACTGATTAGAGGGGGCCCCGCAACACTCCAGCAAAGCTGGCAACGGCCGCCCACCTAATTACTTTAATCCTCTATTCCCTTCTATTACACTAATGTGTGATGTGAGCCGATGTTTTACTCGTCGTGACCTACATCAGGCTTTCCTGAAATCTCATAGGCGACCAAAGGCGAGATGATATTTTGCTTTTTCTTTAGACACTGATCCGCGCTACAGTCCACGTAAAAACTCCTTAGTGGGAGATATCGGATAAAACTGCGGTGGTAAAATTAACCCTACGAAAGTTTCACTTTAGTGCTGAAATAGCTAATTAAGAATAACTATAAACTACCGGACCGTCCCGCGGTCCTGCATTATTTACAGGGGTATTTATTTGTTTTCTCCTCTCTGCAAATCTACTCTTTCGACATAACTATGCTTGTACAAAATTTTAATTCTTATGTGCATGAGAAAAATAGGGGATATTGAATTTGGCCCACTGTACTTTCAGCTCTTTCCAGACTCATCTCAATAACACAAATTAGCCCACTCGCCGAATTAACTGTATTCATGTTAGGCATGAATATTATATGTTCAGAGCACAGCACGGAGTGCTTCTAATCGGTCCATTTTGCCCTCTATCACGTTATAAATTCCGTAAACTTCTTCCTTCTCGTTTCCTCGCTTCTCGCTGGTTATCGCCAAAGAAGGCAGATTATAGATAAAATTACCCAGATTTTTGTCATATATATTGCTCCAGTCACAAACCATACACCTATCAGGCATGGTTGAAACAACGGATTTGCGGACAGAAGCAAGAAGCAACATTGTTGTTTCCCCCATGAAGGCCTACGCTACGACTCGCTACGACTCGTTACGACTCCCTCTCTCACGCCTTCCTTCTGTGACGCTGCAACGCTCGTTACCAGTCTTCTAATTTTGCGCGGTAATTTTGAAATATTACCGCAAATTCATAAATTTGGAGGGCTTTTGGGGGCACTTATTACCAAAATATCGCGTTTTGGGTGATCTTATCGAATTCAGCGGTGAAAGAATGTTCATATATCAATTTTTCGAAATTGGTGATATTAACCCATGAACGGTGGAAGACACTCTAGTGTAATCTGTGATTTTTTGCTCGAATTGGAACTCTGAGTAAATCATTTTAAGTTTGACTTTTACTTTGACTTTCAATATCATTGCAAGTAAGTTTTTAAACTATATTGTTTGAATTATATATGTTAGGCACACTAGATTGACAGGTCCTTGGTTAATAGCAGCTGATTCATTTTGTCGTACAAGCTTACTTGGCATCAGCTTCAAAGTGTAGTTAACTAGGAACAAAAACAGTGAAGATGTGGCTTGACGTTAACAAACTGTCACTAAATATTGACAAAAAACCAATTTCATAATTGTTAAGTCTCATCGGCATACTTGTCCTGAATCTGTCAATATCAAAATTGGAAAACTTCCTATCAAGCAAAATTGTTATGTCACACTTCTTGGCGTTCTCTTAGATGAAAGACTTTCATGGAAGTATTACTTGACTAAGCTGTGTAAAAAATTGGCTAGAACATGTGGTATGTTTTCTTTTTCAAAGTAAGACATTTCTTACCCATTCACGTTTTAGTCTGTCTTTACAACTCTATGTTTTCACCATTTCTCCAATATGGTATATTAATCACGACGAACAAGTTCTCTCTTTGCCCATTCATGCCGATTCTTTAGAAAACTTGCGCGATGTTTTTTGATCGTTTTCATTGTTTTCGAGAACTAAATTTTAAGAAACTCGGTTCTAGCTCTAAAAACTGAGAATGAAAAATTGCAAAAAAAATCCCAGTATCTAATTTAGGCCTTCTGCTAAAGATTAAGTCATACATCTTCAAAATCGGTCCAGTGTACAATCTATTATTGTGGCCTGCCAAACGTGCATACTTTATTTTGGCGAACCCCGTATATTTCTTTTAGTTTAGTTGTATGCTTGTCTATTTATATCATTGATAAATTGTATATTGTCGAATTCAAAATATGAAAACTGAACTGAACCTGTAGAAATATGATTCTATTTTGAATTTATCATCATTATAATTACTACGGATAACGAAACTATGGCATAAAAACAACATTTTGAACAATAGCATTGTGCGAAATATCATATTTCTAGCCAAAAAGCAATATTTTGCTGCTTCGTTTGAAATTTGAAGTCCTCGATTAGTCCAGTAAATGAAAGACAAATGGTAGTGGAACTTAGAACAAATTGCAACAGAATCTTTTTGTGGCAAACCAATCTTCGACTGCTACAAAATAGCATATCAAAAGTCTAAGACAATCTAAGCATAGGAAGGCCATGAAATTTAGTATATTTTATTGGCCAATCTACCATCTTCCATGTTATACTCTATAGTTGCGAAGAGAAACCAAAGTTTGTCGATTTCAGAAATTTGTATTCAAACAGGGGAATGTATAAAATGCGGATCATTAGGAAATTGGACAATTGGAAGTGTTCTCGAGAAAAAATTGTATTTTAAATGAAAATCGATATAATCGATTTCTAAATCCCAAATGACCATGAAAAATTTCTTTTTGTCCATTCATGTCGATTCTTTAGAAAATTTGATCGACGTATTTGATCGTTTTCAGTGCCTTCGAGAATGAAAACTGTAAGAAACTGGCGTCTAGCTCTAAATTGACTTTTTAAAGAACGACTACCTTTAAGGATGCTGCAAGAGACAAGTGAGGATGCTGCACCAGCTCCAGAAACACCTGCAGAAGAAACCACTGAAGACCTCACTAACTCCTGAAGACCCAACTTCAATTTTGTCTGACGTTCTTTTTCATAGACTTTGTATTGCATTATATTGTAAACTAGGGATGTTACTTTCTTTTGTTCTTAGTTTAATTTAGTTCTTTCCTTTAACTTTACTTTACTTTATTTAACATATTTTTAAGAAACTTTGCAACCTGTATATATATTTTGAAATGAAAAAATGAAAAATGAATATTTCCATCTAGTTATTCTAGATAGCCAAGAAATCCAACCACTACTTCAAGCTTATATTCCAACATATATTCATATATAACATATACAACATACAAATACAACATATATAACATATATTCCAAGAGTTGGGTTTCTAACATGATAAACGTTTCATTAGCCTTCTCGCGGGGGTGGGGGGGGGGCGATGCGCTGCTTCTCATTGGGATGGGGGATGTGCTGTACGGTGCGGGATGTGAGGTCCCCTTCACGATGCAGGCACTGGGCTGCCGTTGAACTGGGGAAGTGTGCCCCACCGGCGACCGCAACTTAGGATATGCGTGTGGGGGTTCCCTCGCGCGGTGTGTCCGCCGTCTATCCAGTAGAAGTATTTGATAAGTTAGAAGACGTTTTCAGTTATCTAGAGTCTGAGGGAAAAGAGATCATCTTATTAGGTGACACAAATTGTGACGTTAGCTCTGCTTTGAATGCCTTAGAATGCCTAAATTCTGATGTTCCAAGTTGCACTAAATACATGTTGGATTTCTATAACTCCTTTGGACTGAACCTACCAGAGAGACAGTCGATACTGCCACTATAATTGATCATGTCGGAAACTGACTGGTCTGGTGGGCGGAAAACTGCTCGCTCTGTACCTCGTAGGGAAGGCATGATTTTTATCTTGTAAATAATCCACTAAATGTTTTTATTGATTAGCTTTAGGAATTAATTTGTAAATTTTGTAAATTTTGTAAAGTAGGCCTAAATTAGCTGTAATTTAGCTATTCTTTTTATCTTATTTAGCCTACGTTAAATAAATTGATGATGATGATAATGATAATGATGATGATGATGATGATGATGATGATGATGATGATGATGATGATGATGATGATGATGATGATGATGATGATGATGATTAAGCTTCAGATTGGTAGGCCAGCGCAATACCACCGAGCTATCCCTGCACTAGAAAGAGCCTTTGCTGGCTCATTCTGCTCCGGATTCTAGCTGTACATGTGACGGTAACTTTTCCAAACACGATGGACCTGTATTCACAAATGTGACCAACAGCATTTGGTTGTATAAAAGATTGTTTGTTCATACAAATAATGCCCTTACCTTGAGTGTAATTGTGAGAATCACACATGAAATTGCAAGAAAGAGAACATTTTTAATGAACCAAGAAAACCAATGAACCCAGTTGGAAAGTCCCATCATTTTCATTGCTTCTTTCAAGCGTTCTTGCTTCTCTCTCACTAACTCCTGAAACATAATGAACTACGGTTGAGACTGCATGCAGAATTTGCTTTCTAGTGAAAGTCTGCGTGCGCAAAACTGTGCTTCAAACTTGAATTTTGGTTCTACGATCACAACGGGATCAAGATTGCAATTCAATCGAGCATAAGCATTAAAACAACAGTGAAGCGTGTGGCGATGTTTGATAAATAGCAAAAAATAACTGATCACCCATCAAAAATAATACTTTATCGCCATACAAAAACGAAACTAAACGTATCGGGCCGTGCCCTTCGTCAGTAGTAAAGGAACTGAGTAGAAGCGAAGATTATAGAAAACGAAAGAGTGTTTAATAGAACGCTAGGATCGAGCAAGTAACGGAAGAATTAGACGAGCGAAAATGGAACGCTCAGGAGCAAGAGGAAATACAATCATAAAAAGGAAAATTGCTTATTAAGTCCTTTCGGAACACGTGTGTCCAGTTTAAAAATTATTCTTTTCTCGAGTGTCTTTCTTTTTCGCGAGTCTATGGGGGCATCCAACAGTCCAAGAATGTTCATATCATGAATGGAATGTCCTGCCGAATTAAAGTGTTGAGAGACGTTAATGTCGCCCTGGTCCTTCTTTCTTTCATCCTCGTGAAGCTTGTGCTCAACGTTCCTCATGTGCTCTCCAAATCTTTCATTCAGTTGTCGGCAGGGAGACAAGGCATCCATATTGGGGAACCTGCCGACAACTGAATGAAAGATTTGGAGAGCACATGAGGAACGTTGAGCACAAGCTTCACGAGGATGAAAGAAAGAAGGACCAAAACGTCTCGCAACACTTTAATTCGGCAGGTCATTCCATTCATGATATGAACATTCTTGGACTATTGGATGCCCCCATAGACTCGCGAAAAAGAAAGACACTCGAGAAAAGAATAATTTTTAAACTGGACACACGTGTTCCGAAAGGACTTAACAAGCAATTTTCCTTTTTATGATTGTATTTCCTCTTGCCCCTGAGCGTTCCATTTTCGCTCGTCTAATTCTTCCGTTACTTGCTCGATCCTAGCGTTCCATTAAACACTCTTTCTTTTTCTATAACCTTCGCTTCTACTCAGTTCCTTTACTACTGACGAAGGGCACGGCCCGATACGTTTAGTTTCGTTTTTGTATGGCGATAAAGTATTATTTTTGATGAGTAATCAGTTATTTTTGCTATAAGCATTAAAACTTAGAAAACATAACAAAAACAAGCTTTGACTACTTGGCTGCAAATCAAAGGCAGCTTTGATTTTAGGCTTTGCCGATTCTTGGTGGACTACTTTCCTAGCAAGCAATTCCTTGAAGTTTAATACTTTGAAAACTGCCAAGTTCAATAAAACAAAGTATCAAATTTTTTGAAGACTTAAGCTCGAAAGGACAAAAAGCAAAAACTGCTTCGAGACTTTGGATCAAATTAAGTACTGGGGGGTATCATATGGATGATGCCTTGTCTCCCTATCTGTGGGCGTATCGCAAAGGCTAAAGTAAATTCCCACACATAAGAACCTACTTTCTTGAAAGCCAGGCTAAAATAGGTTCTTAGTTTAAAGGTACTAACACTAATTTCAAGGTATAAAGGTTCTTATTTGAAGAGTGTCTTGCGTAGGCCTTTTTAGAAGCTTCAGCCAACACTTTCAGCCCTATCTTTTGTTTGACAAAGTCATAATGTACCTAATAACCAACTATAAGCTCATAAACAGCAGGGGAGGAGATTCAAACTTTAACAGCCAACTGGGACAAAACATAAGATCCTTTTGGATGATTACAAAGTACGACCTGAGCTAAGCAAGCATAAGAAAACTAAATATTGATTTCTCCATAAGCCCAAATGATCGTTGATGCTGCTACAGTCAGATGAGTGTTGCTGCTAAAGTTGCCTTCAATAGAAAATCAAGCGCCTTGTATAAGAACAAGAATCGTTTGAAAAGCAATATTTTGATCTTTATGTCAAACGAGGATGATACGCAAAAAATCAAAAGTCATTACCCCTAGTTTGCTTAGTTCGTGCATGAAACTATTGGTGCATCTGTCTCAAACTGGATGTCATGTGAGATTTACGATAACGCAAAATTACTTATGCAGAACCCTGCAGAACGTTTCTATTCGCGGGCATCTAGTTTGATGAGACAAGCAGTCACGAAGATAACCTCTTTGCAGAATCATATGCATGAAGATGTTTTGGTTCAGTGTGATCACGTGCCTTCCCCCAGTCAATGCGCCATTGTTTGCTGGGATTCTGCACCTTTCCTCTCAATTTCACCTGCGACGTTTGCATCTGTAGTTGTGTAGGAGGGGGGTCCGTCTACCTTCGGTGATGCTGCGAATGCTAGCCTCTGTGCAGGCCGCCGGTTACATCATCCTCTAAAGTTGACTTATTTGCATAATGAATACTATCAATAAGTGGCTAATGATGCGTTCGTTCTAGAAAACGATTGTTTCAACATAATTAAGCTGCTAATGAAGTCAAGAACGTGCCAATTCTGGGTAAATTTGTTGTTGTGCCAGGGTAAACATCGTGGTGATTTATCCATCTTATGGTGTCAAATCTGTCTAACATGAAATAAGCCGACGTCAAATGTTGCTATAGGATCGCGGGAAACTTCTGTCTTGTATGCGCTTTCTGTGCGCTTTCTTTATTTCAGTGCCAATTAGCAGAGATAAAACGTTAATCAATTGCTTTAACGAGCGTGACGGACTTTCTTTCTTTCTTTCTTTCTTTCTGACTGACCTGGAGCCCCCTCTTAGATTACAAAGTACTTTGTAATCAAAAATGAACTTGAATAAGAACATATTTGTCATCAAACTGAAACAGGTTCTTCATTACAAGGTGCATACGTTAGGAAAACGGCCTCTGGCCTCTTATTTTAATAGATTCTTATATGCAGAGATTTACTGTATAAGACCAAACAAACACTCCTTAGATTGATTTAAAAATGAAGATCTTCCCTATGAACGGGTTTGACGGTGCCATTCTTATGGACCTTTCGAAGGCGTTTGATTGTCTGAATCACGAACTACTAATTGCAAAGCTTGAAGCTTGCAGTTTCAGCAGATCTGATCTAATACTTGTTCATGATTATCTTTTCAGTAGGAAACAACGATTTAAAGTTAATGTGTCTTTCAGTGTGTACTGCAAGGCTCTGTTTTGGAGCCCTTCATATTCAATGTATTTTCAAATGACAATTTCCTTCTGGTGCAAGAGACTGAGATTTGCAATTATGCTGATTACAAAACTATATATGTATGCGGTCATGAACTGGAACAAATTGTCTCCGGCCTTGACACAGATGCTAAAAGGCTCTCTAAGTAGTTCCTCGACATTGGTATGAAATTAAACTCTAATAAATGTTATCTTTGCTTTCTGGGAGACAAAACACTGACGTATCAGTATATATTGTTGAGACTACGGTAGAAGAATCAGTTGAAGAAAAGTTTTTGGGTGTAACACTGGACAAGAACCTTGATTTCAAGAATCATGTTAAAGTATTGTTAAAAAAGCTGGAAAAAAGTTGCATGCACTAGCACGTATTTCAAATTATATGGATGTTGAGAGATTGATGATTATGATGAACACTTTTGTTATCTCTCAGTTTAGCTATTGTCCACTTATTTGGATGTTCCATATAAACAAAATCCACGAGAGAGCCCTGAGAATCGCAAACAAAGATCGCTGTTCAAGTTTCGAGGATTTATTGAAGAAAGCAGAATCAGTGTCTATTCACCAAAGAAATTTACAGTTGCTTGGTACGGAAATATTTAAAATTCAAAATAATCTCAATCCTAGTTTCATGAAACAAATCTTCGTAGAGAAAGATATACCATACACCATCTTCGCAATGGCGAAAATATTTTGGTGCCAAAACCAAAAACTACAGGGTATGGTATTGAAAATGCACGTTTTCTTGGATCTAGGAGATGGCATGCAATGCCATCTTCCAAAAAGAGTTCAAGACACTAAACAACTTTAAAGGAAAAATTAAAACTACGATTTTGATAGCAGCTGTAGACTATGTAAGTTGCATGTCGATAATTTAGGGTCTTATAGTTGCAATTTTTGAATAGTATACTCTCTTTGTAATATAGATTTAATGTATTGTAAGTAAAATGCATTTAGGTTTCGGTTGGCGTTAATTAGAACATTAGCTAGAAAAGAGCCAACCTTAAACAAATAAATCATTATAATTATACTATTATTGCTAAGCACCTCTCTTGGAACAATCATATCAAATGAATATGCAATTCAATTCAATTTCATGAATATTTTCAGCTAAAACTACTTGATAGACAACATATATGATGCTAAAATATTAGGGAAAATAAAAACATGCGAAACCTAACTTACATAATGCATCTAAACTAATATAATGCTGAAGAGGACACATGGAAAGAAATCTGGTAGAGCTTTCAAGGTATATGCCCCCGGCTATGTGGTTCATAGAATGCGAACATTGACATTAATGTAAATATGAGAAATTCCAAATACATTATTGAAAATACTTTTCGTTACAAATACCGATTTAACTTCGCAGAAAAATAAGCTAAGCGAAGGGAAGGGAAGGGAGAGGAAGGAGAAATAACACAGAGAAGCGCAGGAAGAGAGTTTGTGTACCAATCTGCTTTTAATTTTTAATAATTCTCTAGTAATAGTTGCTAGTACCGCCTTCCGAAAATATTTTTTATTGGAGAAGTACTAACATTCTTTGGATTGTCGCTCCAAAATTGTTCACCAAAATTTGTTATAAAGCCTGAAATCTTTTTATTGGATTCAATTAATTGGACAATGTAAACGCAAAAATTGGACAATATTTCCCAGTTTCAACAAATTGAAATCTCATTTCAAAAGTTGGACGTGTTCAACTTTCATCCAACTTTTCCCTTTGTGTTTCTTAATCCCCTTTGTCTTTATGGCGCCGAGCGAAAACCTACGCCTAATTTCGTACCTTGTGCATTTCTTTTGGATAGGCCGATAGGCAGTGCAAGCTAACATGGCCGCTAAAGCGCAGCGTATTGAAGTGACTAAAGATTTCATAAATTTATGGAAGGAAGAAAAAGCGTGAATGTCAAATTCAACGAGGCTTAGGAGTTCGCCGAAATTTTCTGAGGACATTCTCAGAAACTTTTTGTACTCTTCTTCATCTTCAAGCCGAAATTCTCGCATTAGCGTACTTTCAATTCCAAGCTCACCTCTTTGACATAACCCAAACAGATCTTTCCTTGTTTTCTCAACCTATTTCGTGCTGCAGCATACTCATAGTCAGAGTCCATTGTGCAATGAGAGACTTCCAAAAGATCGTTTCAATTTATTGGATGAATGTAAACAGAACTTCTCATCCAACTAACTGGAACATCAAATTTACTGAATCCAATAAATTGGATAGTGTATTTCAGGCTTAAGTCTACGTCTGTAATTAGTTCTGGCAACTGGGAGGGTACAGTTTCCAGAAGTTGCTTGTCTTGTTTGAATGTGGTGTTTTTCACTAATTAGTTGGAAAAGATCACTGACAAATGTTTCACAATTTCCTTTGGAGATGTCGTATATGAATTTGACACATTCTAGCTATAATTGTCTTGCAGGTTTAATGAATGTAGTGCCTTGAACAGTGGTTTGCTATGTTCTTTTCGTTGATTGAAGAACAATAGTCTAGCTGCCTTTTTTGGTTTTAGTATAGAGGATCTAGTGAGTTTTAATATGCCCCTTCCCCTGTTTATGATACCACAGTTAATGCGTGGAGAAATAAAGGCATTATAGATGGATAGCAGGATGGGGCAGGATGTTGTTTAGCAAAGTGTCTCATTTTAGCTAAAATCCAATGCTTTTTGCAACTTTAGTATTAACATGTTGAATATGTTGTTTTTAAGTAAGGTTAATAACGATTAAGACTCCAAGATATTTGACGCAATCAGATTCGTTTAGGTGGTCACCATTTATACTTAATCGAATGTTTTTAGGTAATTTTTTCTGTTATCAGGAAATTTGATTTGATCGTATTTAGAGTTAATCTATTTGCTACTAGCCAATCTGAGGTACTACCAAGCTCAAAATTGACGACTTCTTCCAGAGTGCTGATATTTTTATGCGAATAGAAGAGGGTAGTTACACTGATTACGAGTCGAGTTTCGCTCCTCTGCCAAAATGATATACCCCGCTACAACTACCAAGTGTATATATAGGAAGATATGACCAAACTCATGTCGGTTGACACAAACCAGTGGCGCGCAGCAACAAGTTTGTTCCGGCTGTCCTCGTGCGTTAGTTTGTGTATCCCCTGGTCTTTTTGCGCACTTAATTTTCACAAATTTAGGCACAATTTCAGTGACACATTAAACCCAATGTGTCCCATAAACGACGGCGTTGAGGATACGGAGCATTTCTTGCTGCACTGCCACTCTTATCATCTGCAGAGAAATAATCTCCTCAACCGCGTACAGGCAATTTTGCTTTCATACGGTTTGTGGAACCTTTCCAATGAGGAACTAGTTTCAATAATTTTGTATGGTGATACAAGGTTACCTATTGAGTCAAATAAACAATCATTAAAGCAAAAATAGAGTTCATTGAATCATCAAAGAGATTTTCTTAAATTATTTCAGTGAAATTTTCGTCTCCTCCCCCCACCTTTGTATCACTTTACTTCTTTTCGTGGCTTTAGTTTATGCAGTAGTTTAGTTAACTATTTTCATGTAAATGCTTTGTGTTTTCTTAAAGCAATGGGGGTTGCAATTTATTCTCATTCTTCTTGTGGTATCGTCTTGTAACCATGTTCTGTTATTGTAAAATTTTAGATTTTAAATTTTAAATTGTATATATTTATATATATATATATAGAATATATAGTGAACTATGAAGAAGAGGGACAACATCCTCAGAGAGCAGGCATCGAGTTGATCTTTGCGCTTTTTTCATTTATTCAGCTATCTGCTAACAAGTTTCACCCACTAGGGCATCTTCAGAGCAACTGATTAAGTTAAAGTATCGACCTCTATTTATAGTAAAATGTATGTCCATATAAGGTTAATCAATTTACAAGTATCATTTTGTCCTTATAAGGTAAAATGTTCTTGTCGCATGTTGTTTCTGTTGTTAGCCTCGTTCTCGTTGTTTTTCAGTTGAGTCGTTGTCGTTGTAGGGGTCGGATCTCGTGTCCTGCTGTTATATTTCCGTGCTTGTCGGCATCAGTCGACACGGTGAAATATATTTATCATGAGTGGGCTACCACAATTCGAGAATTAAAATGTGCCCCTGCCTGGGATCGAACCCGGGGTCTTCATGTCAAAAGTGTTGTTGGGGAAACTTGTTGGAGAAACTTTTGACATGAATACCCCGGGTTCGATATCCCTATTTATATATATATACTCATCAGCTCCTTATCAATGCGTAATAAAATAGGTATATCAACTGAGAAAAAAAATATTCTTTAAACGTTTCGGCGTAGGCCTTCATCAGTAATGACTGTTCTAATAATCAGACAGAGCTTAAATACACACCTTCAAATCCATAAACAATACAACAATAATAGCCTAAGTGGGATCCTGCCCACCACACTGAGTGACAAAAGGTGTAAAATATGGGATGTTACCAGAGGTGGAAAGAGGAAGATCAAAGAAAGCTCAGAGTAAAGAGCCGCTAAAGTCGGCGGCGGTGTCTGTCTCGCGGGAGCTAAAAAACATGTGCTAAAACAAAACAAGCAATAGAAAGATCCAAGAGCGGATTGGCAGAAAAAAGATCTCTAAAAAACAGCGTGTGCCCCTAACGAAAAGCTGAGCGCAAGAATTAAAACAACCAAACAACCAAAATATAAACCAAAATAAAATCTATGTATCAACCTGTCTAGTGTTTAATCCCTTAGGGGAAAAGCAATCCAGCCGATACTGCCAGAAGCTTTCCCGCATCCTATTTCCCCCCGTTAGCCTATCGATTATCTTTATACTAATATCCTTCGGAAACCCGTGGTGGCCTTCTCAAGTAAAATGCCTGAAGAATTCCGCCTGGGGTACTGAGGCCCCCGAATTAAACTTATTACTGCATGCCTTGTAATTGTTAAACCTAAGCCTAAAAGGCGTGCAGGTGCTACCAACATATTGTACACCACAAACAGTACCTTCCAACAAATACACAACATTTGACGAATCACAATTAAACGAATAGTTTATCCTATATTCCCGGCTATCTATGTTTGAATGAAAATGTTCACTATTACTCATGACATTACACACTTGACAACGAGATTTACCACAACGAGAACATCCCTTCTTATCAGTCCCCCCATTTCCCTCACTGAGCCTAGCCCTAACAAGTATATCCTTAAGGTTCTTACATCTCTTAAATGCTATTAAAGGTGGCTCAGGAAACACCGCGCAATGCTCCTCCGAGTTTCATTTCATTTCATTTCATTTTAAATTCTTTATACACGGTGGCCCCATCAACCAAGAGTGGCTGCTTTTCAGGGGGCCGTGGCAAAAACCTACTTACAATACTACCAAAATTAAAAATAAAAAGAATATTTACAATGTTAATTTAGAATAAATGAAAAATTAAAAGCTATTTACATTTCAGTCTACATTTAAAAGTAGACAGAGAGGGGGCTAGCTTGACTTCATGCTCCAACTCATTCCAAAGCTTTGATCCACGGAACGAAAATGCTTTTTGGCCATTGCTTGTTTTCATTCGTGGAGCAAGCAAGTCAGTCTCAGAATTTCTCAAATTTACAATCTCCCTTGTCGAGTTTCTCGTGAATAGAGTAGAGAGGTAAGTGGGCGCGAGACCACTTATTGATTTGAAAACAATGGTAGCCGTCTCTTGTTTGATCATGTCGTGGACTGTCGGCCATTTGAGCTCTTTTATCAAGTTTGCTGCTGGTGCATCATAGCTACTGTTGGTAGTTTGTGAGCATAGAATGAAGTCCCCTGGCAACCTTCCACAAACTATTGAGTGCTGGATGGTATGTGGCAACCAGTGGAACCCTTTCCCCCCTCCCTTGGTTATTGGTCCTATTTCCCGCATTTGCTAGAAGAGTTGTCCTATCCAACCTACGTACCCTATCCATTTATTCGTTAACTAAAGACTCTTCGTAGCCCCTGTCCTTAAGCCATCCAGCTAACTCTCCTACCCTCTCCTGAAATTGGCGATCTTCCGAACATATCCTACGAAACCTAAGAGCCTGACCATAGGTCTCTTTACTCTGAGCTTTGTTTGATCTTCCTCTTCCCACCACTGGTAACATCCCATATTTTACACCTTTTGTCACTCAGTGTGGTGGGCAGGATCCCACTTAGACTATTATTGTTGTATTGTTTATGGATTTGAAGGTGTGTATTTAAGCTCTGTCTGATTATTGGAACAGTCATTACTGATGAAGGCTTACGCCGAAACGTTTAAAGAATGTGTTTTTTCTGAGTTTATATATCTATTTTATCACGCATTGACAAGGAGCTTATGAGTATATATATATATAGATATATTCTATATATACGTATGCATGGCTCTGATGAAGGCTTAATGCCGAAACACGAAAAATCAAAAAATGGCTTCTGTCGTGGCGTAAGACCCGAGAATCTGAATGACTTCAGATTTCTCCAACATTTCATTGCGCTTGAGTGGCGCAGTGGAATGTTGGAGAAACTTTTGACACGAAGACCCCGGGTTCGATCCCAGGCAGGGGCACATTTTAATTCTCCAATTGTGGTAGCCCACTCATGAAAAATATATTTCACCGTGTCAGCTGATGCCGAATGATTATATATATATATAGAATATATATATATATATATATTCTATAGAATCATTCGGCATCAGCTTGGCAAATGGCTTCTGTCGTGGTGTAAGACCCAGGGATCCGAATGACTTCAGACTTCTCCAACATTTCATTGCGCTTGAGTGGTGCAGTGGAATGTTGGAGAAACTTTTGACACGAAGACCCTGGGTTCGATCCCAGGCAGGGGCACATCTTAATTCTCGAATTGTGGTAACCCACTCATGATAAATATATATATTCTATATATTGGCAATAAAGAAACAATAAAAAGGATACTATAAGTGCGGATGAAGAACGAACGAGAAATAGACAAAAATTTGATGTTTTCAGCACACTAAGGCCTTTCAAGATACTTCTATCATCAGAGTGTGACTGACAAACTGAATTGAAATTCTTATGATCATACTGAGATTAAAATGTTTACATAAAACAGACGAGTGAGAATAGTGTTAAGTCAATGTGTCAATTGAGGATTGCGTGTCCTGCTTTGAATAGCTTTTCTTCATAGGTGGTCAGTAATTTGGAGGAACTTAATGACATGAACGCAAAGACTTTGAAAAACGGTTCTTTCAAATTATTGTGTTTCTGTCCACATTGAAAGACATGTCTTGGAAAGATGCACGACGAGACTCCAGACCGTGATTCTGAAATGTGGTTGTTCATGCGGAGGCGAAAGTTTGTCGTTTAACCAATATAACTGACTTTTTCATGACACAAATTGCATAATAAAAAGTAAACAACGTTTTGGCTCTTGCACGATATATAGCATTTTATGTTCCAAATAACGTCTTTTGCTGTTAAAAACGAATCAACGGGCTGTAGATACAATTTGCAAGGTTTACATCGCTTATCATTGCAAAGAGTGATACCATTTGAGGATGTTGTTGCTGTTGTCTTTGGTGTGTTAGCCGAAGACAAGAATCTAGCATTTGTCAACAATGATGAAATGTTTCAGGGTTGTTTGAGTGCTAAAACGGGTTGTGTGTTTTTGAATTTTTCTTTTGTTGTTGAAGATAGATGATTGAGCAACGAATGGATTGTTTTCATCATATGACTAAATTGAAGATTGGGATAATGTGTTGTTACCAATGGTAGTTTGTGTACATCACTTTTGTTAGGTGCAGGTCCTTGAAGCTTTGCTCTATGGAATTCTTGCTTAACAAAATCAAAACTATGCCTATAACTTGCCTATCAAAACTTTACTCTGACTGCCTAAAACAAAGCCCACCATACGTGCCAAGAAAATTTAGAGGTGATAATACCTTATCACAGGTTCCAAATCTTTAAAAAGGCGGGTGTAAAATTCCGTGACCTATTTCTTTGAACTGAATGACTTCAAAGAAACTTTAGCTATTTCTCTATAATTCTACCATTGGATTTTTATGAAATCTTCAATATTTTCAGAATAAGAGTGTTTTTCTTCTTTTTCAAGAATTCAAGAAAAATTTTCAAAAAAACTTAAAACCATCGTAATTTCTAAACCATTTAACGCAGCATGAAGTAATTTCGAAGAAAACCATAGTTTATGAATGTCTACAATATGGTATCAAGCAAAAGTCTGTCACTCATCTGGTTTATGATTTAGAAAATCGATGACGTCACATCCTAAAATGAGCTGAAATGTAAAAAACGCTGTAATTTTGAAAAATATTCAAAATTTCTGGAAAGTCCAACGGTAGAATTATAGATAAGTATCTAAAGTTTCTTTCAAGCCATTCAATCAGAAGAAATAGGTCATTGAATTTTACACCAACCATTTTACGCCGAGTTAAAGATTTGGAACCTATGCTTAATACCTTTAAAGGTTCTAACGAAGAAGCTGCCATTTACCAAAAATTGGCGGAACAAAGATTGTCGGCAGAAATTGAAGTTTTGAACATTCGAGGCGAGAAGAATAAGGATAAGATCATCAAAATAGACGAAGAAACCTTCCAGTTCTTCGAATCAAATGAGGAAAGTCACATTGTAGCTCAAGATCTTAAAGACGAATGGCAAAGACATGCCACAGAAGACGAAGAAAAAGTTTGCAAGAAATGGAACAAAAAGATCATAGAAGAGAAAGCAACCTTTCGGAAAGAGAATTCTAGCAAAAATTAGGCAAACCACAAAAACCATCCCAACTCCAAAATTCCACCCAAAATCATTCTACCCGGTCAGAAAGAGTTACAAACCCCCGGGGGGGGGGGGTACTTCATTGTCAACATGATTCGACCTGAATCTGGACTTTGAGAAAAGGACCCATTCGTATGACGGAATATTCAAAAATTTCGAGCCCATTTGCATGAATATCAGGAAATTTTTGACCCATGTGCATGAATTTGTCGATTTGAAACAAAGGAAAATTTCAGTTTTTTGGCCTGGATTATCATTATGGGGCCGATTGATAAGAAAATTATCAAAGAACTACCCATCTACCAGAATTGTGGTTAAAAACAGACCCATATGTAGAGAATTTCGGATGAAAAAACCCATCCATATGAGCGGCACGTCCAGTACAACTTAACAATGAAGTACCCCCCCCCCCCCGGGTACAAACCCTGTTACAAGAAAGAGGCAAGAATTCGTTTCAACGAGACCCAGGTTTCAACCCTCTCAATTGCAGCAACAGCATCAAGGTCCAGTCATCTCAAAAAACGTCCACAGCGCCTTTCAACAACCACCACCGCTAATACCGCTAAGCTCATCAACCTTTCATCCTTCAAGTTGGCACAACGCCACGTCTCTCTACTAACAAGAGGACCCAAATTTACACCTGTAGCCCAACCAAGACAGAATGTCCAAATTGATTTAAAGGATTTCACAAGAAGTATCAAAATTCATGACGTTTTTTTCAACAAAGAAAATGAAGACATTTCAATTCATAGAAACAAATCAAATAGACAAATCTATACTCAAAATCAAGAAATCAATAATATTTGTAATCTTATCGAACTTTTGCAGCCCCACCGAGTCCACATAGAAGATAATTTAACACCAGAAGAAAGAACTGCCCTAAGAGAACTTACATCAAATAACGACTTAATCATCAAACAAGCAGACAAAAGTGGAAACTTTGTGTTAATGGACAAAACTTACTATCGCGACTCGTTAGTCCTTGAAGGACACCTACACTCTGAAACTTACGAAAGAGTCCCTATGAACGAGGACAAATCTGTTATGAAAAAGCTAAAAGAGCTCGTAAATAGTCACAAAGATGCACTACATTTTCTTGGCACGTATGGTGGGCTTTGTTTTAGGCAGTCAGAGTAAAGTTTTGATAGGCAAGTTATAGGCATAGTTTTGATTTTGTTAAGCAAGCATTCCATAGAGCAAAGCTTCAAGGACCTGCACCTAACAAAAGTGATGTACACAAACTACCATTGGTAACAACACATTATCCCAATCTTCAATTTAGTCATATGATGAAAACAATCCATTCGTTGCTCAATCATCTATCTTCAACAACAAAAGAAAAATTCAAAAACACACAACCCGTTTTAGCACTCAAACAACCCTGAAACATTTCATCATTGTTGACAAATGCTAGATTCTTGTCTTCGGCTAACACACCAAAGACAACAGCAACAACATCCTCAAATGGTATCACTCTTTGCAATGATAAGCGATGTAAACTTTGCAAATTGTATCTACAGCCCGTTGATTCGTTTTTAACAGCAAAAGACGTTATTTGGAACATAAAATGCGATATATCGTGCAAGAGCCAAAACGTTGTTTACTTTTTATTATGCAATTTGTGTCATGAAAAAGTCAGTTATATTGGTCAAACGACAAACTTTCGCCTCCGCATGAAAAACCACATTTCAGAGTCACGGTCTGGAGTCTCGTCGTGCATCTTTCCAAGACATGTTTTTCAATGTGGACAGAAACACAATAATTTGAAAGAACCGTTTTTCAAAGTCTTTGCGTTCATGTCATTAAGTTCCTCCAAATTACTGACCACCTATGAAGAAAAGCTATTCAAAGCAGAACACGCAATCCTCAATTGATACATTGACTTAACACTATTCTCACTCGTCTGTTTTTATGTAAACATTTTAATCTCAGTATGATCATAAGAATTTCAATTCAGTTTGTCAGTCACACTCTGATGATAGAAGTATCTTGAAAGGCCTTAGTGTGCTAAAAAAAACATCAAATTTTTGTCTATTTCTCGTTCGTTCTTCATCAGCACTTGTAGTAGCCATTTTATACTCTATATATATATATATATAGAATATAAAGTGAACGATGAGAAGAAGAGGGACAACATCCAAAGAGAGCAGGCATCGAGTTGATCTTTTGCGCTTTTTTATTCAGTTATCTGCTAACTAGTTTCGCCCACTAGGGCATCTTCAGAGAAACTGATTTATTAGGAGTATCAACCTCTATTTATAGTATTTTGTATTTCCATATAATTTTGTCCTGATAAAGTAAAAAAGTTCTTGTCATATGCTGTTGTTGTTGTTAGCCTCGTTCTCGTTGTTATCAGTTGAGTCGTTGTTCTTGTAGGGGACGGTTCTCGTTTTATGGTGTTGTAGTTTTGTGCTTTGTCCTTTGACGTCAGATTGTCTTTCATCCCTCGTTTTGCGAGCTTCGCTTTTCCAATTCTTCGGTGCTTCTTGGCAAGTAGCCGATTCCTTGAATCTAAGCCACCCCGGGTGTACCTTTACCCTGTTCATTCTATTCGGTTCGGTTCTTTTCATTGGCGTTGTTCGCAATGCGATGTTTTCGCTTTGATGTGCTGTAGTTACAATGTTTCTTGTTCCATGACGTCTGTTGTATGTCCTATTGTTGTTGCGTCGTGCATTGCTTGTTGCGTAGACTGATGTTGTTGTTGTTCTTGTTGTTGTTCTTGCTATAGTTGTTTGACGTATGTCTTTTGATTTCACGTCAGATTGAATTCGTTGTTTTCTTGAGCTTTGCAGTGATGTTGTTGTTGTTGCTCTGAAGATGCCCTAGTGGGCGAAACTAGTTAGCAGATAAATGAATAAAAAAGCGCAATAGATCAACTCGATGCCTGCTCTCTGTGGATGTTGCCTCTCTTCTTCTCATCGTTCACTTTATATATATAGAATACATATAGGGTAGCTACATATAGAATATATATATATATATATAAAAATATAGAAAAATACTTCAAGATGTTTCTTCCAAAACAGACTTTGAATAGAGTGTATCGCAGCCTGGTAGAACCCAATTTCATTTTCATTGCTCGGTCTCGGGGTGCTGTGGTGACACTAAAACTGCAAATATGGCAAAAAATGCCAAATCGCGCCGCGAGAATTGTCACCAGTAGTGCTTATGATGCAGCTTCCCCCAACCTGATCCAGAGTCTCTCCAGGCCGACAATTGATAAGAAATACCGTGTCTGACATTCGACTCTCACCGATTAGAACTAAACATGGGCAAAAGTCCTTCTCGTATCGCGGGGCAAGATTCTGGAACCAGCGATGCTCTGAAGCTAACATGGCATCCCCAATTGGTGCTTTCAAGAGACTATCAAAATAATTGATACGGCCCGTGTTTCTTTTAATGGTTTTCTTCTTTCTATTTTCTTTGCAGTTAGATGCATACCTATTTGTTCTTTAGACAAATTGTAAATATAGTAGCTTTAATCACTAATTTTTTTTTACTTTGTCTTTTTTAACAGCGCTAATTTCAAATCAGAAATTATAATTCTGTATTGTGACGATGTATATATATGCTTAAAATGAAATGAAACTGAGAAAATGAAAACTGTGGACTAATTATCACATCCTCGAGCTTCACAGTTAACCTATGTCGAAGTATCGTTGTCAGTCACTGGTAGATCCTCCTTCGCGTATCCAGAACTTCATAAGCAATATTTTACAGCTACCGGGTGTCCCAGAAAAAGGATAACAGATTTGATAGGGGCTAGCGATAAGAATTTAAGTTGAATCGACCCCTGATAAGTTTTGAAGTACTCATAGAGAGTAAACTTGAAGATTGATACCTTATTTGTTGATATTGGTGCATCAAGAGTTGGAATATTAATCTTGAAAGTCCAAATTTGCCTCCTACTCCAATCCAGAGCTTTTGGGGTTTGGCCTAAGCTGTTAACTCGCTGCGCTGTGGAAACTCCTCAATCATAGCCAAGTACAAACAAGAAACCTCGTGCTTAGGAACATATTTTAGTGGAAATCTGACTCTGAACTTTACAATCAGAGTCCAGAATTCAGCCCTGAAGAGACCCCGTTCTTGATTCTACAAAAACTTTAAATTACACCTGCCTGAGAAAAGTTATTCATCAGTGAAATAAGTCCCGTAGGCTTTAACACATAGGCTATTATCTTGCAATCTTCATTGTTTGAATGAAATGTTTTTTTTGCATGATTTCTCACAAAATTATTACGAAACAAGCAATCGTATATCCCCAAGGGAACATAAAAATGCACATTCGTGCTTGGCTTGGTGTACTTTTGTAAATGCATTTTGACTAGAGAAAAATATTCCTTCGTGACTATATTCATTTATTTGTTTCTTAGCTTTCAGTTTTTTATGTTCTGTTCAAACGGGTACCCAAAGGACCGATCCTTGTCCAAAAATGCCTTTGACTGAGGAGATTCCCCTAACCAGCGCGTTAACAGTTTAGGCCAAATCCCAAAAGCTCTGGTTTGTAGATGGACGCAAATTTTGGCTTTCGAGATTAATATTTCAACTCTCGATGCGCCAATATCAACAAACGAGGTATTAATCTTCAAGTTAACTATTGAAGAGTACTGCATAACTTATTTGGGATCGATTCGATTTATTCTCTCATCGCTAGTCCCCATCAAATCTGTTACCTTTGTTTTGGGACACCCGGTATAAATGGTACATAAAAAGTATACCAACCCTGATTATACAGATTGCGGTATAAAGGAAAGCAATCATGAATATCGGTGGCATTAATCCTTGCACTGTCTCCATGAATGAGCTTTTTCTGTAAGCAGGGTATGGGAATTGCTAGAAAATCAAAGGTCATCATTATTAAAATTATGAAGCGAAAAGTAAAGTATGTTCTAATTTTATCACAATCGTTCTCAGTAATTCTTAACATGGAGACGCATTCTACAGGCCATAATGGTTATGAATTAAAACGCACTGTTGGGAAGATTAAAATAACAGAACAGAATTTCATAGTTGCGATTAGTTTAAGCCTGAAATGAAGGAAGTTGTGCCTTATGAAAGTTTTCAAGTGATTTTGTTAGGGAGATGAAGCGCTGACCCTATTGTTTTGACACTTTGTGTTCCAGCTTTGTTGTGAGCAAATCAACGTTGGAGCTCATCTTTTGTTATCAACGGTCAAGCTAATTTGCACATTACCTCATTTAAATATATCGTTACTACGCATGCGATCTGGAGCGTTTTTTGGGGGATTCCTTGAGACTCACAACTTAGCATGTTCGTATTCCCAAAAAGATTTCTGCAGATCATCTGAAGAGATTTATAATAGACCATTTTGACATTAAGAAAAAGGGTCTGGGGAGAGCAATATTTTTCTGGTAAATGGTAGCCGCAGACGGAAAATTGCTTCACTGCAGTGCGATTTATGCTGGTGGGAAGGCACAGCCAATGCTGCTGCCAGTAATTTGCTGATTTTCATCGGTTTTAATGATGTTTTTCGCATTGCAAGTGGTAAGGAGTCTTGCTGTGGCTTCATCTAACATCTTATATTGTTTATGGCCTAGCCAAACATGTAAACCCGCCAGATTTGCTGCTTGCAGCTGTTGTGTAGTGGTGCGGGTTTCTGTAAGCGTAGGCCCACTCACAGCAAGTTGTTGTTTATGACGTTTAATTGTGGACTCCCTTGTATCATTTTCAAAGCTAGAACCGGTAAGTATGATTTTTTATCACATTGGGTCTATGCTTTATTCATTCGGAAGATTCTGTTGCTTTCTCAAGTGATCCCCAAACCCGAAAGAACGAGAACAAGCAGGCAAGAAGGCACCACCGAAATTGTTACGTAGCGATGTTAAGTATTTCGACAAAACAAAACGCATAAAAATGCATCGAATTTGGGATTGCGCCAATGCATTCGATTTCCTGCAGTAACGAATCGGCATCTTCCGTTACCTTTATCTCGAAATTTTTGCGAACGCGACCGAAACCAACATCAGCTGTCTGCTCGAAATACGATTTTTACAGGAAGTAAACAATCGATGCATTTCAGGAAGATTTTTGTCAGCATTCAAGGATAAGAGGACAGAGTTCTATAAAGTTTTTGCTGGTTGCAAAGTTTATTTTTATCAAGTTCAAGAGAAACTCTTCAGCTAACTAAGAGATTTACTGTTTTGGAAGATGCCATTTTTTGTTACTGCAGATTATCATGGGCCGAATCACATGCATTGTCAAGGATTGCCAGAACCATAGTGACTTGCTTAAATTCTGGAAAAGAGACATTTGTTTGATTCACAATAAAGAGAATCTTCTATGCCCCTGTGCACCACCATCTGGTTTCAGATTTTTTTATGCCCAAGCAAAAAGTGCAGTTGAGCAAGAAATTTGGAAAAATAACTTACAATTAGAAATTGGGGCTTGGACAAAGAATAAGGGGGTCTGTAGTTTACATTTTGTGGATGGTTTTCCATCTAGGGAGCACCCTTACCCGATACAGGATGTGAGTCAAACCAGTGAGGCCAAGTTAAAAAGATCCCTTCCTATCACAGAACACACTGAGGCAAAAAAGAGAAAACAACAGTCAGAGTCGAAAATATTAAGTGATAATGAAACTGAACAAATAACAGAATTAAAAGAAAAAATCCAGTTACTAGAAAAGGAACTGAAACAAAAGGAAAGGCAACTAAACCTTGAGAAATCTGAATCAAAATTTTCCTGCTCTAATTTGCTCAATGATGCAAAAACATTTAAGTTCTACACGGGCATAACACCTGGACTTTTCAATGCACTTTACAAGAAGATTCTGCCTTATACAGAGAATTTACGATACTGGCATGGGCCTAAAAGGTGTGAAACAGGTGTCAAAAGGAGTGGTGCACTGGGTCGAACTGGGAGCAAAAATAAATTGAGCAAGCAAGATCAATTCTTCCTTTGGCTTGTCAAATGTAGACTAAACCTTAAACTACTTGATCTTGCCTACAGATTCTCAGTATCTCCTGCCACTGTATCTAACATTTTCACCACATGGACAAAGCTTTTACGACCCCTTCTTGAGAATGTTATAATCTGGCCATCACAGGCAACTGTCAGAAGAAACCTTCCCGAAAAATTCACTGATTTCCCTGACACGAGGGCCATAATTGATTGTTTTGAAATTGAGCTACAACACCCAAAATCATTGAAGGCACAGGCTGAGACTTACTCTAACTATAAGAGCCGAAATACAACAAAGTACCTTATCAGCATCACACCAAATATGGCATGTTCCTTTATTTCAAGAGGTTTTGGAGGGCGAACTAGTGATAAGAAAGTCACTACAAAGTCAGGAATTTTAGATAAGTTTGAAAGTGGAGATGACTGCATGGCAGACCGCGGTTTTGACATTGGAGACTTACTGAATGCGCGTGGAGCTAGTTTAAATGCACCACCAAAAACTAAAGGGAAGAAACAGTTTTCAGCAAATGAGGTTACCAAAACGAGGAGAATTGCTTCTGCAAGAATTTATGTTGAAAACTTCATTGGCAGAATGAAAACATTCCATATTTTGAAGGAAACAATTCCAGTTGCCTTCATCCGCCAAATAGATGACATTGTTGTTTGCATTTGTGCTCTATGTAATTTAACTTGATTTTCTGTTATTTTCAATTTCAATTTAAGACACACAACAGATATATTTATCAGAGCCTGCGATAAAAATACCATGCCACTTAAGCATGCAAGGCTATTCTTTCACAATGATGATCCCATGAAAACTACTTTATATACACAAAGTACTTCTCAAAATGCTAGACTTGTAAAGTATGTCACGAGAACAAGATGGACTGTTGATAACATGAAAACTTGAAATTACTATTTTCATTGGCTGTTGAACAGTCAGTTTCCTTAGACTCTTGGCTCAAACCAATAGACGATTTCGCTAAAGATGGTGGCGAGGAACTTTTTACCAAGATGCATTGCGTTTGAATAACGAATCTCTAAGGATTCTATAGGAATTCGATTAAAGAAGGTGGTGCATCTTGGTATAAAAGTTCCTTGACGCCATCTTTAGCGTAATCGTCTATTATGTATCTGTTGTGTATCTTCAATTAAAGTTTGACTACAACAGTATGAGAAAACGAGCTGACTTAAATGTTTCTCAGCATTTTCAGCAAAAAGCAGTGGCATGCTGGGTCTCACTTCACTGTTACTGGAGATAGCATACTAAGATAAAAGTCACATTATACAATTGATTACTTTGGTGGAATGTTCATCGTAAGCATCCATTCCCATGTTTTCCAGTGCTAAAATACAGCAAGGACCCGCATTTAAGAAACCACTTAAAAGAAACTTTTAGGCTACTGAAAAATACTTAGCCCCCCTACTTATAAGAAACTCTTGAGGCTCATACCCAAAATAAAGTTTCTTGTATTTAGATCAACATTAAGTCCACATCTGACGGTCTGGGGAATATTCCACTTCATGTAGGGCTCATAAGAAATTGCTACAAAGATGTCTTAGATTTAACAGAGCTTTACCTAACTTTAAATTGATATGCTCTTGAAAATCATTGATACCACACACATGGCTAATATATCTATACATAACCCCATTCTGTTGTAACCTATTTTTCCAAGACTTTCTAGAAAATGAATTAGAAATTTAAGAAACTTTCATCCTAAAAAATTAGGAGTAATAATAGTTTTTAGAAATTTTAGAAACCTTAAGTGTTACGAATGGTTTCTTAAATGCTGGGCCTTACTGTATATACTGTTTAACAATTTTATAACAGTTAGTTTATAAATTAGCATCACCAAGATCGCAAGGGGCGATTGCCCCCCAGGGGTACATAACATGTTCAAGGTATGGGTGTGTTTTTGGGCCCAAAATTCTCTAAACAAGGGTCCTTTTTGGCAGATTTTTCATAAACATGGGTGGGGCCCCTGCCAGCATGCCACTGAGCAAAAGACTTGCAAAGACCGCCTTGTTCCAGGTAACCCTACAACTTTATAAATTTAAAGAATTTTCTAATAACTTGACACAGACATAGTCACAAAAAAATGTGACCAAATTGGAGCACAACTGCTCCCAAAATGAACTGTCAAAATTTACTTTCAAAATAAGAGTATTTTCCATTGTCCAGACCACAAAATCACACGCAGTTGAATTTGTTAGAGCCATTTGCATTTGTACCTGTGCATAATATTTATGATTTTTCTTCAAACAGGGCACATCATCAGTCATATCAATAAAATCTATCATCTTCATCACATTTGGTTGGGAGGGATCTTGATCTCTGATTGTATAAGGGCATTTACATTAATGAACTCTTAGCTTGACCCTTTGTTTCTTTCTCTATCTCTTGTATTTCGGTAGCAGAGTAATTTAGCTGTTTTAAAAACTCTGGGACAAGGCTCTCTTTTGAAATGTCTCCTGAATTATGTTCCATAAATTCTTTGGCCTGGGCAAATAGTGATGGAGGTGGTTTTTTGGCTGAAATTTCAATGCCAAGTTCTTCTAGAGAATCAATTGACAGAGACTTAAAAACTGGTGCATTTTGATTCAAAACTGAAACCTCTTTGACATGTTTAAAAAAAACTGTGGCTGTCTTGATTGGATTTTTTAGATATAGGCTGAAACAGAACACTTTCAAGCTTTCGTTTCTTTCTTCTCCCTTTCAGATCTTTTCTAAACAAGTTTGTAATGTTGATTAGAGGCACGCTTTGAACTGGTTTCACACAACCTCTGTTCCATGTACAGGGCATTGAAGTACACGTTACAGAGTTATATCCCAGTTTAACAGCATCTTCAATTTTAAAGAGTAAAGCTGCAACATGATTGCAGCATTGACCTTGGCCTGCCATACACGTGCAAGAAGCTTTCATTATCGATCCTGTTGCTTTCTCGAGTTTTGCTCTCCTTTGATATTGAATTATAATAGCATGTCTTGACCCAGCCATCTTTGTAGTAAGAAAATGCCTTAGTTGACTTATAAGCTTTCAATGCTTTGCCATCAAATTCACTTGGTGTTTCTAGGAGGTATATGAATACTTCAGATGGTTGCATGTCTGGCCACTGTGACACATCATCAACCCAACCATTTAGAGTGTCTGGATGGGGGAGTAATGTTCCGTTCATGTCTATTGCTTTGCTTTCTACAGACATCTCAAATTGGAATACATTGAACAGTTTCAGAGACCTCAGCAAGTTTGTTGGCAACCAGTATTGATGTGATTCAGCCCATGATAATCTGCAGTAACAAAAAATGGCATCTTCCAAAACAGTAAATCTCTTAGTTAGCTGAAGAGTTTCTCTTGAACTTGATAAAAATAAACTTTGCAACCAGCAAAAACTTTATAGAACTCTGTCCTCTTATCCTTGAATGCTGACAAAAATCTTCCTGAAATGCATCGATTGTTTACTTCCTGTAAAAATCGTATTTCGAGCAGACAGCTGATGTTGGTTTCGGTCGCGTTCGCAAAAATTTCGAGATAAAGGTAACGGAAGATGCCGATTCGTTACTGCAGGAAATCGAATGCATTGGCGCAATCCCAAATTCGATGCATTTTTATGCGTTTTGTTTTGTCGAAATACTTAACATCGCTACGTAACAATTTCGGTGGTGCCTTCTTGCCTGCTTGTTCTCGTTCTTTCGGGTTTGGGGATCACTTGAGAAAGCAACAGAATCTTCCGAATGAATAAAGCATAGACCCAATGTGATAAAAAATCATACTTACCGGTTCTAGCTTTGAAAATGATACAAGGGAGTCCACAATTAAACGTCATAAACAACAACTTGCTGTGAGTGGGCCTACGCTTACAGAAACCCGCACCACTACACAACAGCTGCAAGCAGCAAATCTGGCGGGTTTACATGTTTGGCTAGGCCATAAACAATATAAGATGTTAGATGAAGCCACAGCAAGACTCCTTACCACTTGCAATGCGAAAAACATCATTAAAACCGATGAAAATCAGCAAATTACTGGCAGCAGCATTGGCTGTGCCTTCCCACCAGCATAAATCGTACTGCAGTGAAGCAATTTTCCGTCTGCGGCTACCATTTACCAGAAAAATATTGCTCTCCCCAGACCCTTTTTCTTAATGTCAAAATGGTCTATTGATTCAAAACAACTGACTGCTGTCTTGATCCATTTCCAACTAAACTGATGCAGCAATTCATTCATATACTACTTCCCCTTATTTTGAAAATAGCTAATCTCCCTTTCTTCAATGGAAATTTTCCAAGTAACTGGAAAGAAGCCTTGATAATATTTTTGATAAGATATATGGACATGAGCTTGATAACAAAAGTTGGAAGCGTATTCGCGACGAACGCAACACAACTGAGAGCAAAAGAGCTTTTTGAAGCGAATTTTTAGGACGGTCGTCGAAAAGATAGTGTAGTGAAGATCACTCCTAATAAGGGAGCTCGTATCGCTGGTGTTCGATGGATGATTATTGATTGCAAGATACGTGCGGTTATGTTGAAGATTAACAAATAAGTCTTGCAATTGAAAATTCCTGACGTCTGATCGCTTCGCTCCTTTTACAGTTAAAAGGGGGCCATTTAGAAAAAGATTGCGCGCATAAACGTGCACTAAAGATCCTCCACAATGACTACGAATCTTCGTTTCCGTCGTTACTCACTCGCAGTAACAGCTTCACCATTCACGTAAAAAGTTTGCAAAAATTGATGACTGAAATATAAATGTCATTGAATAATATGAATCCATATTAGGCTAGAAATAAAACCATCAAATCACAGCGCACCCCAACAGGTGAGTCAGAGATATATTTCTTTGACGCACCTGGAACACCTTAATTTTTGTAACGTTGTTTTATTTGTTAGACTAGATACTGTCGTAGTATTGAACTGTTGTAAGTGTCGTTCGTAGTGAGAACTCGATTATCTATATTATTAAAACGTGAAGCGAATTTTGTGTGGCGTAAAACTCGAGCACCGTTGCGCTGATCCTCGCGAAACTTTCCAAATATCTTCGTCTTCCCTCTACGGGGTGCAATAGAGATTTTGTTTTCTCAAATTCGCCCCCAAATCAGGGTAAGGGGCGAATTCGGTGACATCAAAGGATTGGCGGAATCCCTCTCAGTTTTCTGTGTACAAGGGAATGATCTTTAGACATATCACAATTGCCGGACCAATTATGATAGATTGGAGCCATAGAAATGATTGGAGCTTTATTTTACTCAGACTCTTTTTGAAAGGAGGAGAGGCAGAGACGTAGGAACCGGGGGGGGCACTGGGGGCACGTGCCCCCCAAGATTTTGAAATAAACAAAGAAGTGCCCTTTTTATTTTCAGGAAATGCCCCTTTAGCTTGATGGAAAAAGTGCCCTCGAAGTGTCGTGCCCCTCCAAGTTTGAGATGCTTCCTACGTCCCTGAGGAGAGGGCAGAGTTATACAGATCGACCTATTTTTCCAGCATAAATTTTGTTGGCCCGAGAGGAGAGTATAGGAGAGGTTTGAATGAGAAAGGGAGACTATTCTTAGCCAAGGGGGGAAACTCTTCATATACGCAGATGGGTCTTCATATACGCCGAGGAAATTTCAGGAAACCCAAAAAATATCAGTTTAGCTTCATTACAACCCAGAAAAGCAGCTCATTTTATACCTTGACATCTGTAAACAAGCCATAGAAATGATTGGAGCTTTATTTTACTCAGACTCTCTTTTTGAAAGGAGGAGAGGGCAGAGTTATACAGATCGACTTATTTTTCCAGCATAAAATTTTGTTGGCCCGAGAGGAGAGTATAGGAGAGGTTTGAATGAGAAAGGGAGACCATTCTTAGCCCAGGGGGGAACTCTTCATATATGCGGATGGGTCTTCATATACGCCGAGGAAATTTCAGGAAACCCAAAAAATATCAGTTTAGCTTCACTACAACCCAAAAACGCAGCTCATTTTATACCTTGACATCTGTAAACGAGCATAAAAGATCTGGAAACAGTGCAAATTGAGACCAGGATTTTCAAATATTTGATGACCAAAAATATCGAAAACATAATTTTAGTTTATTTGGACCCAAGAATATCATTTTCAGCAATATTCTGACCCAAAAATATCGACTTACATCCCCGTATGTGCATGTGCTGAGTGCCCCCCCCCCCCCCTGGATCCTTAGCAGCACGGGACCGGAGATCCAAGGCTCCTATCGTTCCATACGCTGGTTCCACTGCTCCGGATTATACACCTACATCGGATGATACAAAGCAGATAATGCTGTCAACGATTTCCTGTTTGTGTGATTTTGGTATTGTCACGAAAAAAAATCATGTCATAAATAAGATCATGAGTGCATCCTTACAAAGGAAGGCTTCAGAGAAGTAGGGGGGGGGGTCGAATGAAAGGGAGATTTATTCTGAGGGGCATAGAGCTAAAAAGAGAGTACGGGATATAAATGGGCAATGAGATGCTAAAAGTAGATGTCTTACTCAGAGTTCCTCTTACTTTCGCACGTTCTAGAGGAGGATATAAATATGCTCGCTGCAAAGGGCTGCAGTGGCGTAACAGAGACACTCGGGGCCCGTAGGAATTTGGTAAGTTTGGGCCCTTATGTAGGGACCGTGAAGCGAAGTGAGATCTACGGGGAAAGAGGGTTCAGGGTTGTGGGCAAAGCTTTGAAACTATGCCTTTTAAAAACTCGAAAAATCCACGTTTTATGGTAACAAAAGTTTCTACATAGGAAAAATCAACAGTAAATTTAGCACATTAATAATGAATTTCGTGTCAAAAAGTTAGGTAGTTTACATAAGGTACATAAACAAACTGTTGTTCTTCAGTATGAAATTATATATCTGAACTCTATTTTATAGTGTAGTCTACTCTTGAACACTATTTTAAAGATATACGGCAATATTCAAACGTTCAGACGGTACTGTTATGCTGTTTGGCTGTTTGATGAAGATAACTTTGAACACACAAATGTTACCAAAAGATATCCTGCATTTCTTTTGCTTAAAACCTACCTTAAAGCTTTTGCGGATAATATTAGTGCAATAGAAGCAGTACATTTAGTGCAGACTAACTGTTCTCCCTTTATACTCGAAAGCTATCCATACCAATAAACACAATAGTTTATAAAAAGAATTTTAGTAAACAGAATGCAAAGTCACAGTATGTTATTAGGTGCTCTTGCTCACAAGAATAAAGTTTTGAGGCAAATTATAGGTAATGAACGAAAACGGAATGAAAGTCCAGTGTTGTGTTAGCAACACTGGTTAGTAAGGGTTTTTGGGATGGCGTAAGGAAGACTTTTAGCTCAGTATGGCCAAAAACCACATAATACGACAAAATTTTTGGGGGCCCCTTTTGGTCGGGGGCCCTTAGTTCGTGAACTAAGGTGGCCTAAACTGCGTTACGCCACTGCAAGGAGCCCTTCAAGGGAAGGAGAGTTCAGAAGTCTATTCTAAACAGTTAGTGAATTGAACGAGGAATTTGCTGAAAGGGTCAAGGGGTGCGATAACGATTGACTGTTTCGTTCGTTCGTTAATCAGTCAGAAGCTATTCTTTTGAATGAAGTTTACGTTTTCTCCGGGGGGAGGGAGGTCTAGCAAAATATCCCTTTTTGGCATGTTGGTGTTTTGACAACCTGCTCTAGAAAAATTGCTTTATCTTGATACCCCGTGCTAGAAAAAATTGGAGAAAACGATACCCTGAAAACAAATGTAATAAGTAACCGTCCCCCTGGGGTATTGCTAGCAGTTTCTTATTCAATGTCATATTTGCAGGTAACGACGGGGGCCTAGGCTTATCCAAATCACAGATTATCCAAATATTTCCTCACTACACGGTTGATATATGTTGTTAATTTGGGTACAACGGAGGAGCATTAGTATGTAAATTTCAGAAGAGCAAAGATTAAAGAAGGTAAACGATGGAAAGTAAGGGAGCAGTTATTTTAATCCTGGGTACCAGCGCGGAAGATACTTTAACAGAATTAGACAACATTTCATTTTCATACCCCATCTTGAATTTGGAAAAAAGTCTTATACCCCACCACCTTTCAGCGAAATGGTTTTGTACCCCATCCAGAAGTCTTCGAGGATGTGATGTATAAAATTTATACACATGCATGCCAATTTATTCCAGGCAATTTGCATACAGGTCAAGTGATTCGTCATTTCCAGTTGTCTTTCAATTTTACTTTTAAATGTTAACTGATGACTTCACATAAATAGTTTTCAAGCAAAATAGTTTTGCACCTCATACCAATTTCCCTTGATATTTGGACACCCCCACACAGTAATGGAAAAGATTCTCATACCCCTGTCAAAAATCCTCCGCCTTGGTAACCCAGGATAAAAAATGACTGCTACCTAACCGAACAAGAGCAATGACTGCAACTGTGAGAAATTTGGGAAATTAGACATCGCAACTTAGCAGGATAGATTGAAAAAATCTTGAGGGACTTTAAATTGCATGAACATTTAGCAAAGAAAGGATATACATAAGCAGTGAAAAGAGGAAGCAATGGGGAGAAATAGAGGAACAACAACGAACAGGTTCATCTTGCCTCTATCTTTGGAATTATAAAGAACGTTGGCAAGCATCGACGGAAATGAACACCGATTAAACCGTGCCTATATGTGATATGACTTCGTATTTCAAAACATGAGTAGCTATGCAGAAGGAAGGACAACAAGAATAGAGACGGCTGCGAGAAACAAAACGGATGAAGTTTTAAGATACAGGGTGCATATATCAAATGCAGGTAAATCAACTAACAGTGCAAACAGGTCTCGGAGTAGACAGGCGAGACGGAGTGGAATTGAATTTGGCGCAAGGCTGGTGCAAAGAGCTGACCAGAGCTGATAAAACAGGATTCTACTGGGTTTTGAAACAGGAGAATTTACACCAGAGACATATCCGTTTGAACATGAGACATGTAAGAGAGACTGCAATAGGTCTCAGCATACGCCACTTAGATGGAAGTGTATTTTCTCTGCTTTTGAATTTCCCCATTTTCAACTATTGATTTGCAAGCAGGTTGAAGTAAATTCTTATTAGAAATTCTAACAAGCTCTTGGAATGAAAATAATGAACATTATATAATGTCATATGCTACCATTTAGAGAGCTGTAATTTTCTCAAAGAAACTGCCCCGGTATACAGTGCTGAGATATTCCTTCCAGTCAACCAAGGCCTAACAACGTGAAGGTCCAAGTTCAAGTTAGAATTTCGATTCCTCAAAATTAAACTGGAAAACAAATGCTTATCTTATCTGGGGCCAAAACATGGAATAGTCTTCCATCTGAGTTGAAATCAACAAACAATATCAATGCATTCAAACATAAGACCAAAGAGAACTTTTTCTAAATATACAGAAAGAGGAAAATGACATATATGTCTTCTACTAAGGACCATATTGAAAACACACGTGCAGCTCTGTATTTCCTTTTTTCCTACGTATTTCCGTTATACAGCATCCTCTAAGAGGACCATTGTGGAAATAAGGTCAGCTTCGCCTTTTAATGCTATCCTTGCCACTGTAAATAGCAGTGTTTATCTTTACGTTTTGAACATTTAACTTTTCATTGTATCTATTTTTGTTATAAAACGTCTAAATATTCATTGTGGCAAATTGATAAATAAAATACCAAAAAACCATTGTTATGAACTCTTAGCGAAAGGTTGAGTATAGGCCCTGGCATCGGTTGTTTTGAAAAGTCAATATGGGATCAATTTTAAGCGTCAGTGGAAGACTTTCCCGGCAAACTGAAAACAGAGACGTGTGAACCGGGGGCATTGGGGGCACGTGCCCCCCAAGATTTTGCAATAAACAAAGACGTTCCCTTTTCATTTTTAGGAAGTGCCCATTTAGCTTCATGAAAAATGCCCTTGAAGTGTTGTGCCCCCCTCCCCAAATTTGAGATGCTTCCTATGTACCTGAATGAAAATAAGATTCGTAGCTGCAACATGACCCAATTAAACATTAACCATGGCTGAGACGGCAACTATGATAACAATTGAACATTTGATACAAACGCGTCTCCCTATCCCTGGTGAGCAAAGAACAACAAAGCAAAAAAGGGGGAACTAAATCAACGAGAGTAGCGAAGGCACGAGAGCGCAATGTGGGCATCTAAATCATTTAGAGCAGTAAGAGCAAAGCAGGCAAACGAGAGATAGTGAAGGAGTGAGATAAAATACGATAATGAGAGCAAGGAGAGAAGATGTTGGCCAACGAGTCAACTGGATAGATCGAGGAGATCTTAAGGGTCTGCAGAATTATTGAAAGTATTCAAGATGGAGAAGATATAAACAGTTAACAGAGGGATAGCGAGTACCAAATAGACCCCATCCTAAGGTATATTCAGGATATTTGTGCTTAGACTGGGGTACCAAGCATCAACCCAACATGATAATTCCTAGCATGAAAATAGATGCCGAAAAATATTTTCTCTGACCCAACACTACTAAAATTTATGAAGTCAGCATCTTAAATCCGTGGACAAGTGCCCCAACTGATTAGATTGCTCATAATTTATTTGGAAATTTCAATATTTTGATTTTAGTAATGTTACTTGATCTTACTTTGGTTTGTAACAAATATTTTACCCGTTGTTTTACTGTCTCCCATATTTGAGACCCAAAAGATAATCTAGAATTTGAGCAACCCAACAGAACAGAACCCCCCCCCCCCAACTTGGGAAAATAGATAGAATATTTATCTATACACATCTCTCCCTTAGTAACTGGCGCACGTAAACTTAACTTTCCATACACTTGAATGCCAATTACGACGGCGGGCCAGCGCGGCGCCGCAGGCGACGCGCGGCAAGCCTAGTATTATTTTATGATGATATATAAAAAAAAAAAAAAAAATATGAATCCATCGATGGTATAGGAATGTTACGAGAAGAAATATGTGCCCTATGACCTACAGAAAAAATCTTTGCATACTCCCAAAGGCAAAGACAACATCTTATGGAGTAGAATCTTTATCTTACTACTCAAAGAAACAGGCATCTGTTTGGTCTTTGCGCTTTTTCTTTTCCAGTGCTGACGTTTCGCTCACTAGGGCATCTTCAGAGCAACTGAATAAACTTAAGAAGTCAACCTATATTTATAGACATTTCCAAATGTATCTTCCATGGTTCGAGCACCACTCATTGTAACCAAAGCCATTTGAATGTTCTTCATTTCGACTGAACGCCAGGTTTTGAAGGTGAGAAACTTCTTTTGTTTCGAAAAGAGCCAATCAAATTGCAGAATAGCCCGAAAAGTTCCAGGGTCAATGTAGGCGTTGCAATGTATGGAAAACCTTCATTGCCACTGGGTACGAGGTTGGCCTTGCCCTGCCGAATATAATGCAGACCAAGCAAATCTCCGCTAGGAAAGCAACAGAATACTTACTTCACAGAGTCCATACGGGTCTGGTCCACTGGCAGGCACTCAGTGGCTATTTTCAACATTTCCCCTTAGTTTTGGACGTCTCTGTAGATTGCAGAGCAATCCTAGTTTACTCAACCACCTCAATGTAGGGCTCTGTTGCTAACAGAGTGAACCCCATGTTGTGGACAATACGAACATAACAAACATACTGTTGTCACAACAGAGAATATTTTGATCATGTTCTTGTGCTAATGTGTTTTGTAGAATGTCGTAAAGGGAATAGGTCATAGTCTTTGTATTATGTTTGAGTTGTATATGTATTAGGTTTTGATTAGCTTTTTATATAGTCTTCGAGTTCTGTTGATGAGATAAGAGTAAAAATATGGACAAAACATAATATCTATGTATCAAACCTGCATTGCATGAGGTTTTCAAGCCAATGCATACTCGAGGGCTATATTTGGCGCCCAGTGAGATTTTGTTAACTTCAAGCCTAACTGATGTGAAAGATTGCTGTAGAAAGAGCAAAGACCGTTCACCGGTGCTGTCCAGCTTGACGCCGCCGCCGCCATGCCGTTTTGCTGCTCAGTTTTACCGCCGCCACGTACCAAGATCGAGGGTGTGCCAGCCGTACCCCTCACAGCTAAGTGGAACTGTCCTGTTGTATTTCTTGGTTGTTGTAGTTGAGCGGTGATCTTTTGCCTTTTGATGTTGATTTCGGCGTTGATTTTGCTGTTGCGATAATTTTTTTGAGGGGTGGAGAGAGAAATAATATTCTGAAACTTTTCGTTTGTTTTGTGGCCTAAAATGACCGAAATATGTCTGAAATCGAAGATTTGCAGTTGGAGCTTGAGTCGCTACTTTGTCAGCAAAGTGTTGAAAAGTTGTTAGAAGTTTCTGGTTATCTTAAAATAGAAGAATCAGTTGAAAGTAACAGTAGGTCACAGCTAGTGAGAATAATCAGGAATGTTGTTGAAAAAGTTGTGTTTGATCCAAAGGAAGATCTTGACTTAGATATTTTCCTGCGTGATGGCATTTCAAAACTTAAAGGTACACCCCCTCCATTAGAAAAGTCAGCAGAAGAAATTAATGCTCAAATGACAATTTCGGATCTTGAAGGGCAACTCCGTGATTTAGAACAATCGCAGTCAGAATCAGAAAATGCAGGGGAAACCATTCTGGAGAAATTGCCAGAAGCAAAAGAAAACCTTTCAGAGATAAGTCTATCTGAACATGTCGATATTGCCAAAAAATGTACCCTTTCTCCAAATTGTACGAAATCGAATCAAGCTCCGCTAGAAGCCTCTAGTATTTTACGTAGAGAATTTAAAATTGTCGGTCAAATTGGTGAGCCAGGGCAACATGATAAACTAACCTATGTTTCGTTAATCCATCAAATCGACTCAGCTATCGAAAAAGGGTATTCTGAAAAAGAAGTATCTGATGCAATCATAAAATCCATTTCGCCGCACAGTAGCTTGAGAAATTACATTTTAACGCTCCCGCAACGTTCGCTTGGGAAGCTTCGATCAATTTTGCGCGTCTTTTTCCAGGAAAAGACAGCAGCCTCAGATCTTTTTCAAGCCATGGTCACGACCATCCAAGAGCCGAAGGAAACAGCACAACAGTTTTTGCTCCGACTTTTAGATGCAAGAAACAAAGTGTTTTTCGCTACTCGAGAAGAGCATGCCGAGTCAAAATACAGTTCCGAACTGGTTGAAAAATCCCTTTTGAAAGCTTTCGAGTCTGGTCTACGTGACGAAAATTTGGTCACTAATCTTCGACCATTTTTGAGGAAAAGTCAGATCACAGACGAGGAGCTGATGAAAAGCGTGAATGAGGTGGCAAGGAAGCAAGCGGAGAGAAAAGCGAAGATCGGAACTGCGACGGAGCGCTATAAAGCAGCGAAGGCGCAAGTAGTCAACGTAGAAACAAGAAAATGGGAGTATTCAGACCTCTAAGACCCAGAAGAAAGGTAGTAGACATTTTGAAAATCAAACGGAAAAACTTTCGGCAGAAATTCAGAATTTAAAAGCAGAATTAGCTGCTATCAAAAGCCAAGTTGACACGCCTCCAGAGAGCAATTTGCCTCCTTCCTAGATTTCAATACAGAGCACGCGGTCGTGGGCGAAGCCGCTACAATGGGCCCGGTGGTTATGGTCGTCCCATTGGTTGCCGTAACTGTAAAGCTAATGACGTGGGACAACAGTGCCGACATTGTTTTCAATGCGGTGAACAAGGACACGTTCGTTCACAATGTCCTCATTATGTTAGCCAGGGAAACCTGCCTCGGTTATTTCAGGGGGGCACGGAGTAACCGGTGATGAGACCATGGACGAAACTGTCTTGATGTGTTCCTTCCAATCCAAGGAGTTGTCTATCTGCACACCAAGATATTTAGTTTTGTCAACAACTTCAAGCTCATTATCCCGAATTTTTAGCTTCAAAAATTCACCTTTATTTTTCAGAGATTTATGCTTTGGTTTTGTGGAAATAAGCATGGAAAGGGTTTTCATTACATTGAGTGAAAGCTTGTTGCCTTTTAGCCATTTTTCAACCTCTTTAAGATCATCATTGATGGCTTCATTCAGCTGAGAGATATCGCTGGATTGATGGCAAAGGCTCGTGTCATCAGCATACATGGAAACATTTGAATTTCGGACAGCTAGTGGGAGGTCATTGATGTAAACGAGGAAAAATGCGGTCCAAGGCATGAGCCCTGAGGTTCTCCAACATTTATTTCCTCAACTGATGAGTCAACACCATTAACCCTAGAAAATTGTTTCCGGTTGGAAAGGTAGGATTTGAACCATGCTAATTCCCGCTGCTGAATACCATAGTACTCCAGCTTTTTGCAAAGAATGTCATGGTCGTGTCAAATGCCTTTTTCAGGTCAATAAACACTACACGTTTTTTTTTTATAAGAAACTTGGATCAGCACTTAGTACTAAAAGTTTCTTAATTTCGCATGAAAATTTAGGTGTTTTAGTAGTAAAAGTTTCTTAATTAGTTTCTTATTTTTTTGGGCCTAAAATTGCGGTATTGTTCGAAGTTGAGCCTTCTTCTCGAGAAAGGGCTTCCATTTTGCATTGACATTGTCATCAAGAAGAAGCCATGCACATCAAGGCAAAAATTTACCAATTTTGCAGTTAAAAGTCAAGAAAAGACGAATGTACCTTTGTTAGAGAGACATAGAATAAGAGAGACATACAGAAATATAGTTTTAGAGTTTCTTAACTGTTCTTGAGCGTAGTACTAGAGTTTCTTAAATTTTTGGTCATCGTAGTACTAGTTTCTTATAAACCAGTTTCTTATAAAAAAAAACGTGTAGTCCCACTAGCTTTCCGAGGTCCAACCCATTGTACCAGTCATCTGTGTTTTTAAGCAAACATGTCACAGTAGAATGAAGGCGCAAAAACCCAGACTGGTCAGGAGAAAAGTAACCATTATCATTCATATGCTGGTATAATTGGTTTGTGACGAGTTTTTCAAAGAGCCTTGAGATGACAGGTAAAACTGAAATTGGGCGATAGTTCGATTTTTCAGCTTTGTCTCCCTCCTTAAAAATTGGTGTAACTCTGGCCAATTTCCACGAGTCTGGAAATTCGCTCGTTTCAAGTGATGTATTAAACAAACATGCCAAAGAGTTCTCAGTAAAAAGCATGGCTAGTTTTAAGAAATAGCAGGAGATGTTGTCCTTCCCAAAGCTCTTTGACGTTTTAGTCTTGGCAACTTGATATCGTTCAAGACTTTCAAATATCGTGTACATATATTTTTCATCGTTTGTTTTACCATTTTACATTATTACCTATACATAGACAACGTCCGTACAGCCGCACATTTCGAAATAGCCTTGCCTATTTATCGCTCGACTGATAAGATTTCTATTCGCCGTCACGTCGCTACGTTTCGTCCGGTTAGCAAGATGCATATTGTTACCCAAGAACGCGTTCGTAAGAGAAACAATTGTGATACAAAGTTGGAACTTGGTCAATGAACATTGACTCTCTTTTGTTTGCTTCGTTTCTTTTACATTACATTTCAGCGATACAGACATCCTGTCGAAGTTTTGAAGATTGAACAAGATACGAACATTTGTCGTTTTCAGACTTTTCATTGATAATATTGCAGTCGAATTGAGTTTCTGAACTCCCAAGATAGAGAAGAAAAGAAGAGAACTTTTGAATTCATACATAAGTAGACTTACCGAGAAATTCCCACAAGATGAAGAATGAAGAACTGTCAGATCGAACTTTGCAGCTACTTCTACAAGTCCTCAAGAGATGTCAGGGACGACATTTCTTTAGAGGGGAAGTATGTAGGGCTCTGCTGCTAACAGAGTAGTGGACAGTGCCCCATGTTGTGGACAATACGAACATAACAAACATACTGTTGTCACAACAGAGAATATTTTGATCATGTTCTTGTGCTAATGTGTTTTGTAGAATGTCATAAAGGGGATAGGTCTTAATCTTTGTATTGTGTTTGAGTTGTATATGTATTGGGTTTTGATTAGCTTTTTATGTAGTCTTCGAGTTCTGTTGATGAGATAAGAGTAAAAATATGGACGAAACATAATATCTATGTATCGAACCTGCCTTGCATGAGGTTGTGATACCTACGTACACTCGAGGGCTATATCAACTCACAACAAGTCAAGAGTTTTCCCGCAACTCCAGATTTTGATGACCGATTGAAGGGGGTTGCCTCACAAACAGGCTAAAAAGAGTGAAGATAAATGGTACCTACAGTAACTGGCAACAAGTAAAATCCGGTGTTCCACAAGGTTCAGTTCTTGAACCTTTACTGTTCAATCTATTGATCAATGATTTCATATACGCGATCGAGAACTCACGAGATTGCAACTTTGCCGATGATAACACTACCTATTCATGTGAAGATAGCATAGAAACATTTTGAGACCCCTTAAATGCGATATAAATCATGCCTTAAAATGGTTCAAGGATAACCGAATGGTAGCTAATACAGACCAGACAAGTTTCAGGTTATCTTTATGGGCCTTGAAAAGGGTCAAAAATTGAGTCTTGAAATTAATGGTCAACCTATAAAGACAACAGAGGAGGTTAAACCTCTTGGAATAACGATTGACTCAAAATAACAATTTCAAAATCATGTTGAAGCTATTTGCAAACAGAAAATAAAGGCATTCTCTCGTATTGCTGTGTACCTACAAAAACATAAAGCAAACGTACTATACAAACTTTCATTATGTCGACCCTTAACTATTGTCCACTGATATGGATGTTTTGTCGAAAAACAGCTAACAATAGAATAAACCGCTTACATAAAGCGTGACTTGAGAGTACTCCATGGCGATTATACATCTACATTTGAAGAACTATTGGTAAGGTCGGAAGAGATAACGATCCACTGTAGGAATCTGCAGAAACGAATGGTCGAAATATATGAATGCAAAATTCCATAGCCCTTTTATTTTGTCAGCGTTTTTAGCAACTAAAGAAATCAAGTATGATCTAAGAATAAAGAATCTTTTCCAGGTGCCAAAAGTTAGAACATCCTCATATGGACAAAGTTCACTATCGTTCAGAGGCAGTATACTTTGGTACACTCTGTCAGACAGCAATAAATACGCACAAGATACAAAAAAGTTCAAAACCATGACAACAAATTGGAAGGGAGAAAAATGCCGATGTAACATTTGTAGATAGGTCTTATAATTTGTAATTAGATAGTTGGTTTTTATTAGTTTCTTATGAACTAGATTATATACACCAACTGTAAATAAATTGATTATTATATGATTTATATCCCAAGAGCAGTGACAAAGTATTTTTCGTTAACAGACTACTTGGGGGGCTTGGAATAAAGAGGTTATCACACGCATATAGGGCACTACGTCTATTTAATCTGATAAAACTGCTGGATCACGATGCGGAGAACATACGGTATCTCGCAAGAAAATCTTTGGAATTAGACATGAAATCCTGTGGTGTTAGACAGACAGAGAGCGAAATTAATTTTCTAGGTTATGCATTAGATGCCAACCGAGGACTAGCAAAGACAAAAACATATGGAGGGAATTCTGATAAACCAGATCTACCTTTTCATGCTAACAAGATTAAAGGATCAGATATTTACAAGGACAGTCTTGCAGTGGTAATCTTTAATAGGAAGGAGCTAAATAGGAACCATTTAAAGAGAGAAATCGAGAGAGAATTGGAGCAACAGGATATCACTAAAAGCTGCGAGCTCCGCATGCAGGGGAACTTTATAGGAATCGAGAACATAGACAGAAAAGACTCGCATCAAATTCATTACGGATGGAAGCTTTCTGATAGCGTAGTCAAGTTTATTTTACGTGAACGTATGAATCAGATTCCTTGTAACCGACTGATTCATATGAGGAATCAGGATCACGATAAAGATGTCCAATGTGTAATGAAAGAACTGAATCAAAGGCTTATTTAGTGAATCCCTGCAGAAAGTACAAAGATTTATATTCACGAAGACACGATCGCGTAGTAGAATTATTAGGCCAAAAAATCCAAAACAAGAATCCAACATCAACTTTATTTGTCAACAAGATGGTAGAAACAGCTTTTCCGCATATCAGAAATGCATTGCAACAGCTAACCCAAAGGAAGCCTGATATATAAGAGATAGAGATGAACAAGAGAGAATGTGAAATTGTTGAAGTCACTGTCTGCTTTGATCTGTATATGGACACATGTTACGATGAAAAATTATATAAGTATCAAAATTTGATAAACTTACTGAATGAACATAGAATTGCAACAAGTTTCAGTGTTATGTGCTTTGGATCACTCCGGACCGTACATAAGAATGTCAGGGGAAACTTGAAAAGGTAAGGACTATCAGGGGAAGAGACAAAAGAAACAATGAAGTAGTGCAGTGTGCCAAACATGATTTGTGGTAACATCATATGGCGAAATAGATGCAAAACAGTGCATGGACAGTAGGATTGCTAATTTCTGGTGATGTGCAGGGAACATATTCGGATATAAGACGTTTATTTAAAGTTTGCTCTTAAGTTGTCAAATCACATCCAATATTATCATTAACACTCCAATAGGAGTATAGATTGATTAATGATTAAAGGGAATCTACAGGAGCTCCGCGGGGCTTTATTTTGCAAATTTTGATTGAGTTGACGGAATAGAATTGGAGCAAGTCTAAAGGGAAATCTCACCATATATAAGCTAAAATAACCTTGCAAAGACAAGCTATAAAATGGTTAGGTAATAGGCTGTTAGACATGCCAAACCACATTTAGGTAACCGTTTCAGGTCAACAGGAAATACTGATATCTAAAAGGCCAGAATTTGACCGCAAGTGAGTGGCTGGAGCCCCTTTTATATGCTTAGATTCCCTTTCACAAAAATTAAAACTTGCGTAGCCCATTTTTGCTCGCCCGCCTAGGATTGGTACAATTCCTTCTGTTACCACTGGAAAGAATAGCTGATCCTTCATTCAGAGCAAACAACCCTGACCAAGGCTAAAAAGATCAGAAGAATATTCTCGTTTGAATGGTTCTAACTAAGTCCACATTCTGCTAGGCATTTCTATGTAGAATCTGAAACAAACTGAATCTGGGCTGTTGGAAAAAGAAATATTGAAAAACTAACCGTTAACTTGTCTGGACCTGCTAAGTTGCTTTGCGCTGTCTGCATCTCAATGATAACTTTATCCAAAGCTGCTTGCATCGGTATGAACTGCCACAAATAACCCCTACAGAGATAACGATGATTCAAGAGCCAATTCAAGTAAGCATATCAAATTGTTAAAGGATAATTTAGAAATATACCAGAACTTTATTAAACGTTTCGATGTTCGTCTTCTTCAGTAACTGTTGTTACAACGACTTGGGGACCTACCTATTACATCATTAATATTTCCAGACATTTCAAAAAAGTCAAAAACTTTTTGCAATGCAGAGAATTCGCAGGAAAGCGCTTTCACCTTCACTGTTGAAAACCCAAAGCCTTGCTTGCGAAACATTTAGCATGGAGAAGGGAATGTAGGGAGAAAACTATTTCGTGAACAACATTATACTTTTCAACTAATTTTGAACAAAAGTCAAGGATATAAGAACTATGCACCATCTTTGATCTTTTCTTCTATAAATTGTCAGTTCATGGAGTAACCAAAAGTGTTTTACTTTATGCCATTTTCATTCAATTCAAACATAGACTAGACGTAACGAACTGTTAATCAGTGTGCGAATCCTATTTCTAAATTTTAGTAGTCATTAATCATGTATGCAGCAATTGAAGTTGACCAGAAATCCTTGTAGGAGATAAGTTGAACTCTTTGATTGTTTTAAAATAGAAATATGGTTTTGGAATTTGTTTTCAGATTCTTGTGACATCCAGCGATTTTTGTGATTCTTCATAATTTTGTTAAATTTTGCCCAATTTTATAATGACTCTTGTAGTTTTATGAGAAATTGCGACTTGTCTGCAATTGAAAGAAAGTTGTACTAAGAAACCAGCCATTTTCCCCTTGCACCCTTTGGTTGATTTGATGAAAAGCATAAAAGTGACTTAACTTTCAACTGGATGCCATAAAAGCTGAATTGGGGCCAAACCAAAGAATGTAAACAACCTTTATTCATGCAGTTCTATGTCCAAACTTTGATTGAATTTGATAAAGAATCTAATAGGGTGAAGTGATGCAACTTTATGATGAAAAGTATTAGCAAAACCAAAAAGGGGTTTTCATTTTTGTCATTGCAAATATGAGAGGCATTTGTTTTCTGCTCTACAGTACAAATACTGTAGGGCTGAATTACTGTAGATTATACACTGTAAATACTGCAGGCCAAGCAAATACAGGTAAAAGAGTAATAAGATACGCCATGTAATGTTCCATTAAATCCTCAGCATAATCCTGCAATATATGTAATCGCAACTCCATGTAATGTATTACATGTTGAATTTAACATATGTATGTCGTATGTTATCATACATGTTAACATACATGATAACAATTGTATGTTATCAAACAGAACAATAACGCCTTGCTTTATTGCATTTGAGGCAATGCTACAGTTATGAAATCTTGCATGTGATGGATCCTTTTGAAAATATTCCATGCGCGTCTGTAGGCCTTGAAACCAAATGCAATGAAGTATATTTATTCAAACATTCTAGCAAATACAGCAAACAAAATGTCTCAATAATGCAATTGATATTTTTTTCCATCAACCAATTTCATGTGGTTCCAAGATGTCTGTAAGATTCTAGTATTTTGTTTTGGGCTATTACATCCGCAACCAGACATCTAATGCTAGACAGGCCACAGTAATCGTTTTTCTTCTTTTTATTGTTTGTAGCATTTATGTAAAATTGATGCAGTTTAGCATTTTCTTTTTAACAATGCCATGGGGTAGACATAGACTTTTGCTCCTCATGGCATCGTCCTCGTAGTATTGTAAAGTAGCTTGTAGGTAAAGTAGTCTGTAACATGTATTGTAAATTTTAATTGAATATAGAATACATTTCTGGTGTACCTCAACAATGTCTGTTCTTTAGCAAAGTTTTGGATCTCCAAAAACAGACATTATCAATCTAAAACAAGCAATTCATGTGAACTATTCATTTGCAACGCTTAACGTTCTTTTGAAGCAACAAACAATGTGTTCAGGGAAGATGTTAGGAGAAGTTTTCCCAGTAGCGTAGCCAGGGGGCAAGAGGGGGCGGCCGCCCCCCACCCCAATCATCGCCAAAGGTGGTTTTTGTGATTCGTCCAGATCCGGTGAGAAACTGAGGGTGGAGGGGGGGGGGGTAAGTTGTATTTTTCTCCAACAGTTGTCGCATCGCTGTTTGTGAATGTCAAAAGGGGAAAAGGAAGTCAATCCTTTAACTAATATATGGCATCTTCGCATCATTTAAGGTTACTGTACCCCTTCAGGAGGATAAAAAGTTTTTTCCCATCAATTTTTGGATTTTTAGATCATTGGATAGCACACACATCTACCTACAATATCTAATAATTTCAAGGAATTTTACTTTATTTTTCAGCGAATTATAAGCAATTTAAAGTAAGGTATTTTCTGCTAGGAAAATGCTGTTTACATGATGAGGAATATTTGAGAACTAAAGGTTGAAAGTTTCAAGTGCCTTTGATTTCCTGTTGAATGGATTTTGCGGTTATAATACCAATTATGCCATTGTAAACTCTGCACTAAATACATACAGAATTACTCTGTTTACTCTTGTGGCCAGATTGAAGTTAATCATTTTCAACAGTGGAACTGTACGCTAAGAAACTGTTTCAGCGCTTTTCTCAAAATCAATTTTTCAGCAACCAATGGGTATTCATACAGCTCCCTGTACCCAACAGCTTGATATAATAGGCTGAAATTTGGCAGACAGAGAGAAAAGGCATAGGGGGGACCAAAGTGTGTCTCACTTTTGAGAAAAATTGCATGGTCCACATTTAACATTTAAATGAATCTCAAAACGAGGCCAGGGAGCGAGGGGCAAAAATTGTTTTATTAATTATTCTGAAGCTAAGGCATGCAAAAGAAATTTGAGACACACTTTGCTAGATTAATGTGTTGAGAACGCGAAAATCTCATTGAGATTTAAATGAAGCATATCTGGGGGACAGGGAGGTTCTAGAAGGAGGGAAGGTCCGATTTCACGTTTTCGGATGTATAACGCCCAATTTTCGGATATTTGTATTCTTTTTGGCTTGTAAATACTCCCTATTTAATGATGAATCGAATGATGTATATATTATACGTGTTATGTCGCGGGTGTGATAATCAAGAAAGAAAACACCGTGAGTGGTCACTGAAGGGACACAGTAACCTTAAGTCAACAAGGATAGCAAAGATTTTTGCTCGCTTCGCTTCGCCAAACACCTATCTTAGTATGTCTCGTATAACATCTTACTACCGCCTCGCTTGTTATCACGGCATTGCAGCGTTATTAGAATCAATGAACCTGACTTAGGCACCCCTTACACAGTGTATGTGTATTGCATCTATTTGGGAAAGAATATAAATCAAATTAAGTGCTTCTCAGAAATTTCTGCTCGCTTCGCTCGCACTTCTATGTGTATTTACACTTTTCCTATTTACTTGTCTACTACATCGCGAAGTAGTCTTATGCCTTCCTTAAATTTTATCGACAGTGCCCCTCTTTTCGAAAATGCCATGAAAGTCAATGTGTGCTTATCAAAACTTTCCGCTCACTTCGCTCGCATTCTCTCAGTGGCGTGAGATACTTTTGTAGAAAGATGGTCCTCGAGATTCACTTAAAACCGAAGAGAAAATAGCTGAGTATAGGTTGGGAAAGAATTTTCCGATAAATGTCAAATCTTGGCACTGGCAAGTATGATATTGGGAGAGGCATTCTAAGCCAAAGTAAAGGATCTTTTTTCAAAAATTGTCCTCGTGCTCTGATTCATACCAAACCGTCACAAAACGATCAACGTTTCCTTGTCGCTAGAGGCAAGCATGATATTGGGAGATGCATTCTAAGCCAAAGTAAAGGGTCATTCTTCAAAAATTTCCTTGTGCTCTGAGTCATAGGATAACTGTTACAAAACGATCAAGGTTTCTTTGTCGCTAAAGGCAAGCATGATATTGGGAGATGCATTCTAAGCCAAAGTAAAGGGTCATTCTTCAAAAATTTCCTTGTGCTCTGATTCATAGGATAACTGTTACAAAACGATCAAGGTTTCTTTGTCGCTAAAGGCAAGCATGATATTGGGAGATGCATTCTAAGCCAAAGTAAAGGGTCATTCTTCAAAAATTTCCTTGTGCTCTGATTCATAGGATAACTGTTACAAAACGATCAAGGTTTCTTTGTCGCTAAAGGCAAGCATGATATTGGGAGATGCATTCTAATCCAAAGTAAAGGGCGTGGCCCAAAAATTTTCCCCAGGCCCCTTCATTGTAATGCCCCCCCCCACTTAATTTACCCTGGCCACCACGCTGCATTCTCTTTATGTTTCTTATGCTCACTAAATATCACTATTCAAAGTGCACGAGCATTTGCGGTTTTTCTAGCGTATTGATAAGAGTTTCAAGACGACAGGCGAATAAAAATCGAAGTTGACAAACCATGGTATAAAACCTTCTTCATGGGCAAAAACCCTTAGGATTCTTCATGGGCCCTCGATGGGTCAATCAACCCTGTGGCATTGAACGTTTTAATGAACCTATTTCATCTGCTTGTTTTGTTCCGGCTCCAAGTAGCTAAATTTTCATCTGCAACTTTAATGAACTTGGCCCTTTTATTCTTCGATTCTGGGTGGCTTTGTAGATTTCCAGACACTGAAGAAGATGCCAGATGGCAATCACACTTCGAAAAACTTTCCAATAAGTAAAAACTAATGATAAATATTTTTGGATCTTCACATATGTTCAAATCCATCAAAGTGGGTAATTCTTGGTACTGAAAGCTAACATTATAGATACTAAACAACTGTACGAAAAGCCTTCATGAATGTAAAACACGCTAAAGAAGTTGCTTTCGTGGCGCTTGGCAGTGTAGAAGTTGTCGTTGCGAATATCACATCCCTTAGAAAGAAGCAAAAATCTTAAACGATCACTTTAATGGGTTTCTAGCATGTAAATAACACATAGCATTATGCCAAAGACTTCAAACAGTATTATTGAAGGGAGGACAGCGGATGTCATATCGAATGGTCTTAAAAGTTCATGACGGTGGTTTTCGGACACCAAATACATCAGTTGTTTGGGAGCATGAATAAAGGTCGGATTGGAATGTTTTTTTTTATTTTGACATTTCGTTCATAAATATCTATACATAAATGAATCGAAAATAGTAATGAGATCAAAACAACATCTTTCGAACGCATCTCCTAGCTTTTAGATTGCTTTGTGTGTACCGAGAGCTCTCCAGAATTTCATTACGAGAACCGATAGTCGAACCATTGTTTTCGCATTCAAGAATAAAAAAAGACAAGAAAAATGAAGCAAAAGAGTTTATAGACGGAACACTTGCCAAGTATAAACAGAAAAATAATTTTCTTGGCACATTTTGCATTGTGAACTCACTGTCCGAAAAAAACCACCACTGTCCGAAAAACACCGCCAAGATCAGTCACTAAAACATCGTTGTCAAAGAAAAGCAGGCAAAGTAAAAAACCAAAACATTTCAGGAAAATATGTCCAAATACCTGTCCATTCACCTGGTACTTTCGGTTTTTGTCTTTGATTTAAGTTTCTTATGAAAATATTTAGTCCGATTACCACCGTTGGCACCCTATTCATAACTAATAACTCTTTACTTTTTTAATTTTTCTTGTGAACCGGGACTACATTTGCACATTTCCAACTTTCGGGAAATACGCCATGTCTCCGACAGTTTGTGAATATGATTTTGAGAGGAGTAACTAATGAGATATCGCTTACTTTTATCATTCTTATAGAAATTTCACCCCAACCATGCACTTTGTTAGGAATAAGTGATCTTGTTAATTCCTGTATTTTTTTCTTCAGAGATGACAAAATCACTTATTGAAATAGGATTTCCTGGGGTTTCGAGAGGAATTTCACTAGCTGTGTCTATTGTCGTGCAATGAAGTATGAAATAGTCATTAAATAGCTGAGCCTTTATATTAAAATCAGTTATGAATAACCCACTCTCTAACAGGTGTGGTATTATAGGAAGCTCCGCCTTATTAAGAACGGTATTGATTACAGGCCAGTACGTTTTGCTAGTAGTCCCAAGATTTGCTAAAGTTCGCCCTGTTTTACGGAAGAAATTTTGCTTGCCATTTTCAATCAGTTTTGCACCACCTTCAGATATCATACTTTTGATTCCCTCAAGCTTGTTATCTGGCTGGCGTGTCACCTGTCCAACATTTCATTTGATTTTCAAATGCTGCAGGAGATGGACTTTGCTTAATTCTGTCACTAAGGGTGTTCCAGAGAAGACTTCTCTTGAAAAATAGTGACTCTGGGCAAAAAAGTTTCCTGATCTTTGGACGTTTACAGAGATCTTTTGTTCCTATAATCGTGGACAAAACTCATGAAACACGTTTCTTTTTTTTTTGAGGAAATTTTTGAGTTAGAAACACCACCCCCCCCCCTCTCGTCCCCCCATTGCAATGTTGGAGGCTGATGGAAATGTCAAAGATGAGTTGACAAGTATGTGTTCGTCAAGTAACCTACATTGCAAAGGGGAGAGGGGGTCATCAGAAGTGGAAGGCAGTAGTTTACATGCAGGAAAGACCTCTTTGAAAGCAAAACTCATCTGTCTCAACGGGTTTTTTCCGCGATTGTTGGTCGTAAGTTACTTCTTTCCCTTCGTAAAATTCCAAAAAATATGAGGGGTTTAATTTATTTATTGATTTATGAATTTCAATCATCAGTTTCTGGAGATTTTCTGAAACCATGTCATTTAGAATCCCAAAGAATGCACGTCATATGTGGAAAAGAAAGTTTTACATCGGAAAACGAACAGTAAATTTAGCACATTTATATGAATTGCGTTTCAAAAAGATAAGAAGTTTACATAACAAAATGTTGTTCTTGGGTATGGAATTATCTGATCTCTGGAAAACATTTCTAGAAATACTGTTGTGCTGTTTGATGCAGACTACTTTAAACACACACAAAATGTTACCAAAAAACATCCTCCATGGCAGGTTCTTTGGCTTAAAAACTGCGTTTAAAGTTTCTGCGGATAATATTGGGCAATAGGTGCAGTAAATTTGGTAGTTGATAAGTCAGTGGAGTTGATAAGTCAGCGGGCCCATTATTGGAGGATGTCATTTAATCCAGATCAGCAAAAGTAAGCTGTCGAACTACTACTTTCAAAGATAAGATATGAAATAGATCACCCCGTTATCCTCTTTAATAACATACCCATGACAAGAGTAAACGAACTTTGATATCTAGGTATTGTCCTGGACTCAAAGCTTTCCTTCTCAGCTCATATCAAATCTGCTATCTCTAGAACGAGAAAGGACATTGGTCTAACAAAATATCTCTCCAAATACTTACCCAGGCCCCGGGGGGGGGGGGGGGTAACTCCTCGATATAGCTGAACGAGGACATGTTGCCCATAAGGATGGGTTCGAAGCGTCAAAATCCCGAAATATGGCTCTCAAAATGCAGTGATTCCAATAGAAATGAGTAGACTTTACTGTCCTGAAACTTTAATAATGGGTTTCGGGTTTTGACGAAATCCTTCCTCGAAAATAAAACAGGTAGCTAAGATGCCATGAAAGTCAATGTGTGCTTCTCAAAAATTTTCCGCTCGCTTCGCTCGCATTCTCCGTGGCCTTCGGCATGAAGTCCATATGTTTTACGGGTAGCATACTCTGGAACAGCATGCCAGATGTGATAAAGAGCAGCGAAACGGTCGCTTCCTTTTGCAAAAAATCAAAACATGGGCTGGGGAAGGATGCAATTGTAAATTATGCCGTTTATTGTAAATATTATGGTTTGCTGTATCTAAGTTATGTATATAAGTTGGTTTTTATTAGCTTACTCTTTTAAAGAGCATGAGCTATTAGTACCTAATATACCAACTGTAAATAAGGAGTATTATTATATGGCGTTCGAAAATACGGCTCCTCGGACCGGCAACGGAGCAATTCGATTGGTTCTTGATCGGTCCGTAAAAGCCGTATTTTTCGTTCGAAGCCGTATTGGACCGGGCGTTGCCTTAAAAATCAACAACAAGAAAGGAGCTTCTTGTTTAGGCTTAGGCCGCAAGAAGTGTCAGCCAAAGTTTAGCTTATTCATCGAAGATTTCTTTTCTGTAAACTTTGAAGACGAACTTGCAATTATACACGAAGAAAGTGCCAATGTAGTTAATGTTGCAACGAGCAACTACAGTGATGCACAGGATCAAAGACACAACAGAAAAGTACGATACTATAAACAACATTCTCAAAAGGTTCTGCCATATAATAAAGCCTTTATTAAACGATTACTCGATCCATGCTGGAAAATATTTGGACCTTAGTTCATTGTACGGACCTCACTGCGTTCGGTCCGTACGTCAAACTGCGGTCCAAATATTTTCCAGCATGGACCTCGTAATCGTTTAATAACCGCATATTATTATTACTATTATTAATTATCATATCTCATGCTCACTAAGCTCCACCATTCAATTGCACGAGTATTTGCTGTTTTTCTATTGTTTTGATAAAATTTTCAAGACAAAAGAAGAATAAAAATTGAAATTGGCAAACGATGGCATAAAACCTTCTTCATGGGCCCAAACCATCGGCATTCTTCGTGGGCCCTCGATGGCTCAATCAACCCTTGTGTGTGTGTGTGTGTGTGTATGTGTGTGTGTGTGTGTGTGTGTGTCTTTTACTTTAAATTGAAAAATTTTAGCTACAAAAGCAACTAGTCTAATTCGATTATTTAACACAGATTAATAAATATTTTAAATAAATTATATGCATGACCAATTTCGAAAGCATACATTACATCTGCAGGTGGCCCCATCCCAGCTCTTAGTTAGCCTTTTGAATTGGACCAGATAATCTGCTGATTTTATATCATCTGGCAGATGATTCCAGATCTGCGGCCCAAAAGACCTGAGACTATATGAACTGAACGTTGTTGGTTGGGCCTTTAGTGCTGCAAATCATTTTGACGACGTGAAGGTCGATTGGAGGTTCTTGTTTCGAAAAATTTTTGCATGAATGCAGGATTTAGCTGGTTTACAGTTTTGAAAATCTCAATGCAGAGGTATCTTAGCCTATTTACATGCATTGTGCATTTTTCTGATTTGCCAAGTAGTTTTTTAAATGAAGAATTATGGTCATCATAAAGAAATCGAGGGGCTCTCTCCTGTATTTTTTCGATCTTATCCATAGAGCTACCGGATGAGAAAACCCATACTAAAGGGCAGTAGTTAAAGTTAGAAAAGACAAAGCTTTGGACGAGTACCTTTTACTCCGCAAAGCCAAGACATGATTTCAGTCGTTTTAGTACATTTAGCTAGGTGGCTGCTTTTTTGCAAAGATCAGATATGTGGTGGTCAACGTTTAGTTTATGGTCGAGATTTACACCAAGTAACTTTACTGAAGCTTCAGATTTAATCTTTTCCCCTTGAATAGAAATACTATGCCAAGTGGTGTCCGATTGATCTTTTTTAACGAGAAGTGCGTGGAATTTTTCTGGGTTGGCGATCATTTCATTTCGATCGAGCCATGTGAGAGCAATGCATGCCTCCTTTTCTAACACGTCAATTAATTGTGGGAGACTATTGGAAAAATAAGTTAGAGTATCATCATCTGCGTTATTGACAAGCGATGCTTCTTTGATTAAATGAAACAGGTCATTAATTAGACTGATTACGATGAGTCCCAGTAATCGCTATTCAAAACGAGACTATTACACCAGCCCGAGATCGCTCTTACTGGGACTCATAATAATACGGCAATATTTTTGGACTGACTTTTTTCACTTTTGAACGCCCTTGGGAACGAGGCTGCTATACACAGCCATGTACAAAGTATACAACAAAATACAACGCCATTAGAATCTCTGCAAATTCGATTGATTGATGTTGACCAACTGAAACTCGAAGCTCAAAGCAGAGTTTCAAGGAGCTGGGCCGGCAAAACAAAGTCTTACGAACAAGAGGACCATGAAAACAGTTGGCGACAATATCAAATCTTGTACATAGGTACTAATTTGCTGCTTTCGCTAAGTATTAACTGATTTATTGTGAAGTTTTCAAATCAATGTGTTTCATTTGAAAACGACAAATATTTGTGCTTTTCTGCCTAGGCCCTTATCGAAACGAGGCAGTCATAGTCATTTCAAAATAATGGCGTTTGATTATGAGTCGTAGTTAGGAGCGTCCGGCAGTATTTCAATAGCGATAACTACGACCATATCATCAGTCTAGTCATTAATATAGAAATTGAAAAGAACAGGGCCTAAGACAGATCCTTGAGGAACCCCTGATAAAACAGATTGATAGTTGCTGTAAACATTGTTTATTCGAACCGATTGTCTGCGCCGTTTTAAATAGGAATAAATAAAGACCAGAGAATTTTCATCGAAACCATATGCATAGAGTTTTGCTATAAGCAAACCATGCGGGATACAGTCGAAAGCTTTCGATAAATCCATTAATATAGCTCCAACAGTGTAATATTTATCCAGTTTGGTCTTCCAATCTTCAAGCATTCTAATTAGAGCATGCTGCGTACCGTAAGCCTTCCTGTAGGCGGCAATGAATACCGAAAGCGTTTTCTCGAGGAATGGACTTATTTGATCTTTAACGATCTTTTCGTATATTTTAGAGAAAGTGTTAAGTATGCTTACGGGGCGAAAATTTTTTTCCACTGTTCGAATCGGTTCACCTTTGTCCAGAGGGGCGACTGCAGCTTGTTTTGCGCATTCTGGAAATGTACTGTTGTGAATGCTAATGTTTATTGCTTTTCTTAATGGGATGGACAGCTCCCTCGCAGCTAAATGGCTATTTTATCTTCACCGGTTGATTTCTTGTCATTTATCGCTCCTAAAAGTCGGAAAACTTCTTCTGTTGAAGCTTCATGAAGAGAAACGTGTTAAATGAATTTTCTGGACTTTGAATAGTTGCTAGAAGACTTGGGTGGTTGTGGTATTTTTTAAATGCAGGAACTTTTTTACCCAATTATTTTTTAACGATACTAAGGTAATGGTCATTAAAAACTTCAACAAGTTCTTTATAATCGGTTATAATTTTCTCCTCTTTCACTAAGGTAATGTCATTACCATGTAGCCCCCTTTTATTCCGCTGAAGAGTTTCTAAATACCGTACAAAATTGTGATGAGAATTCAAATAGGACTAAAAGAAGAAGGAGAAGCTGTCATTGATTGCTTTTTAAAGCGGCATTGAACGTTTTAATGAAACCTGTTTCATCTGCTTGTGTTGTTGAGGCGCATTCTTGTTTCTCCTGAGAGTAGGCAAGTCTAAGTAGCTAAATTTTTATCTGCAACTTTATTGAACTTGGCCCTTCTATTCTTCGATTCTGGGTGGCTTTGTCTAAAAAGGATGTTTCTGGCATTCTAAAGGGCGTGGCCCCAAAAATTTTTCCGGGAGCAGGCCCCCGAACCCCAATTTTTCGTCGCTTCGCTCGCAACCTGTCCCCCACACAAACAGGACCCTGGCTCCTCCATTGCTCACCAGGTACAATTAAGTAAAAAGCCTGCTGATCCTCCTGCTTCTTCGTCAAAATCCATTTGTCCTTTCGAAGACTATGCATTTGGTAGTGGCAGCCAAATTCCTTTTGGACGCGTTTGCCGCATGAGGAAAAACGGGAAAACTAGAGGAAGTGTGGAATATAGAAGGCCAGTAGCCTTCAAGGATAAAGTTTTGAAAGCGCTCCAGTGCTATGAAAAGGTTGAAGCACAAGCTGAAAGCTTCAGATTTTCAGAAAAATGCCCCGTTGAAGTTCAGGGCACAAGGATAGTGTCACATAGCAACCGCATTTACTGTCATTCTGATTAAATGTTCAAAGGAGATGCTGAAGAGTTACATGAAATATTCCAAGAGTTCCAGAGGACAAAAATGCAAAAGTCAAAGAGAAGGGAAGCATCACAGCTGAGATGTTCTCAGGAATCGGAAGGAAATGGAACTGTTCGGACATAAGTTTTCATGTTCCCGAAAACGAAGGAACAAGGCGGTCGAAACGTAGATAAAAGTCGCTAGCCATCTGTTTTCTTGATTAAATTAAAGTAAAATCAGAAATTTATTGTGGAATGGAAAGCTTCAGGGGAAATTTAGGAAAAAGTTATTTCTAAATCTACGACCAACTCTTGCCAGGAAGCAATGTTTTTTTGGGTCACCCGGTAGAATGTACGAATAAAAGCAACTAAGGGCAACATTGTTTGACATTTCAATCTTTGAGAGGTAGGAACTTAGACTGATTGTGATGAGTCCCCTTGTATCCCTGCGGTAAGCCTTGCTCACCAAATCTTGCTCAATATTATGAGTCTCTGGTTGACAGAAGCGCACATCAAGTCAAAGAGCACAGGTAAAGAAGGGACTCCAGGTCGTATGTCTAGCAGGAACTCAGATGCAGCTAATACCCAAATTACTACCGGGTGTCCCAAAAACATGTATACATATTGGGTTGATTCCAGCGCTGTGAATTTAGCTTCAATAAATGTCTAATCATTCTAAAAATGTTCATCAATGTCCATTGGAAAGTTTCTTAATTTTTCATTAATTGCAGTTCTTAATTTCGATGTGCTTCAGGAATTTGATCAGACCAAAAGGCCAAAGCTCTGGTTTGCAGGTGGGCGCAAATTTGACCTTTCAAGATTGATATTTCTGCTCTCAAAGCACCAATACCAACAAACAAGGTATCCATGTTCAAGTTAACTATCGAGAAACATTTTGAGAGCGATTAGCCATTGGTTAAAACTAAATTCAAATCACTGGAGTTAACCAAATCCGTATACCTTTTTGGGACACCCGGTAGGTATTTTATCATCTATAAGAAGGCACGACTACCTTAGGGTATGGACAATATAAGTGCATTGCAGTGGAGGAAGTTTCCCTGCTTACATACTTACATTTTTGATCTCGAAATGGTGATTGAAATTTAGGTACTGTAAATGTATCTTGTTCTTAGTTTTAGAGTTAAAGTAAAAGTTGCTACACTGCAATGTACACGTTTTTTTTACAAGAAATTGGTTTCCCAGAAACTTGTACTAAAATGGCCAAAATTTCGAGAAACTCCAGTGCTATGTCTGAGAAGTATTAAGAAACTTTTATAAGTTGAATGCAAAGGATATTGTGGCAACATGTCATTGAACCTTTATTCTTCATTAATATCAACTAACCAATATGCTTTGAATTGATATATGATGTTTTAAATCTCAAGAAACGTATCTGCAGCAGTGTTGAGACCACAGTGGCAATTCGTGCGTTTGAAAAATAAGAAACAAATTTAGAAACTTTTTAGTACCGGATGTCCCAAAAACGGATTTGGCTGACTCCAGCGCTGTTAATTTAGCTTCAATCAATTTCTAATCACTCTGAAAACGTTCCTCGATAGTTAACTTGAACATAGATACCTCGTTTGTTGATATTGGTACTTTCAGAGCAGACATGTTAATTTTGAAAGCTCAAATTTGCGTCTTCCTCGAAACAAGCACTTTAGCCTTTTGGCCTCAACAATTTCATAAGGCACAGCGTATAAATCAACGATAGCCTGGATAAAATTTGAACAATATTAGATCTTATGTGTTACTCTATTTTCCAGAAGTCGCCCCCAGTCACCCATTGGGAAGTTTCTTAATTTTATATTAATTTCAGTTCTTAATTTCGATGTGCTCCATGAATTTGCTTAGACTAAAAGGCCAAAGCTCTGGTTTGCAAGTGGACGCAAATTTGAGTTTTCAAGATTGATATTTCTGCTCTAAAAGCACCAATACGAACAATCGATGTATCTATGTTCAAGCTAACTATCGAGGCACATTTTGAAAATGATTAGCCATTGATTGAAGCTAAATTCACATCGCTGGAGTCAACCAAATCTTTATAAATGTTTTGGGACATCCGGTACTAAAATGCGAAAATTGCATGTTTAATTATGAAACATTTAGTACTATGGCCAGATCCAACATTCTCATAAAGAAAAAAACAAATAAATGTTAGTTGTAGTTTACTTGCGCTCTCATTCAATCTCTTACGTGTTACATACAGTTCAATTCGGAAACCATAAAATTGGGTATTTTTTTCTCCAGATCCTTAAAAGTAGGTATGAAAAAAGTATGCGAATTGGTAAGGGTGGGTATGACGCTACAATTTGGGCGGCACGCCCCCGTCATCCTTTGGTCTAAATTACCCCAGGGGCCCAGGCATACCCTGCACGAGTTATATAAGCTCTATGTGCGACCCCACCTGAACTACGGGGACGTTATCCATCATATTCTATCTAAAGTATCTGAATTCAGTCAAAACATCATTTTGGCAAATCTAATGGAAAAAATAGAGTCTGTCCAGTATCCTCCTGCTCTTGCTGTAACAGGGAGGTGGAGGGGAACATCGCGTGAAAAGCTGTACACAGAGCATGGTTGGGAGTTCCGAAAGGTGGAGTAGACGCCAGACTTTGTTCTATAAGATTATAAATAATCTCACCCCCTTGTATACAAAGGAGCACATCCCACCACCTCATGTCTCGAATTACTTCCTTCGCAATCAGGACGATATTGGGCGAATAAAGGCAACAACAGAAAAATTTCAATCTAGCTTCTATCCAAACTGCATCTCCGAATGGAACATACTTGATCCTGAAGTCAGGTCGGCACCGCCCGTTGCTGTTTTTAGGACAAAGCTTATATCAATAATTCGCCCCCCCCCCCCTCAAAAACCTGTATTTTGTATTCATGACCCGATAGGCCTATCACATCTTTCCCAAATAAGAGTTGGTCTCAGCAAACTAAACTTCCACAAAGTAAAGCACAATTTTAGGAACACAGTAAACCCAATGTGCTCAACGCTTGACGGTATTGAGGATAAGGAGCACTTTTTGTTACTTTGTCCTTCTTTTGACATTCAACGACGAGTTCTTCTCGCTGGAGTTTCGGATATATTACGACCAGTCGTTGAAATCACCAATCTTTCAAACGATTTTCTAATGCACCTCTTACTATATGGTTACCAACACAGCGAAAAAATGCAAAACGAGGCTAGGAACGAACCCTCCGCAAAAGAAAATTAATGGCGAACCGGTTTAGAGCCGGCGGATGCCAGTCTCTGGTTTTAGCACCCGATCACCGTGTTGGCGCCAAAACATGCGCCCGATTCAAATCAAAACAGTCTCAAAACAGTTGGTAAAGCTGCCAGAGCAGAAGATCTCCAAAGATTTATCAAAGAAGCTTCAGGAAATGCATCAGTTACTGTTACCAGAAAGGCGCAATTTTGTCCAATAACAGCGATTTATTCAAAGTGAAATAAAAGGAAAACTATTCCTGACCCTACGATCTAACTTGGTGGAACAAAACTTCAGGATACAACAAACATGGTGGACAAGGTAGCATATCTGGGGAAATTTGCAAAGTTACAATATCTCTATTTTCCCGTAACAGTACCACTCCCTCATTAAATTGGCATTGCTCCATCAGTTTTGGAATTAAAGGCTGAGAATAGTTCGAGAAAACAGTGGAAAGACCCTTAATTTGATCTTTGTTTCTGGATTGAATATTTTCCCTCCCGTTTAAAACATTTATGGAAAAGTAGCAGATAAACATTTTTATGCCTGAAATTGCAGCCCCTCGACTGACCTCAGGGAAATTGTTGTAAAACAAATCCAATCCTGGCCCTACAAAGAAAAAACTTCTTAATTTTGCAATTAACATGTTGGTAGTGTACTGCGATTATCTAAGAAAATTTGCAAAATTTGTTATTTTCGAATTTGAAAAATGTCATTTCTGACGGTAATTTCTCTTATAAACAATGGCCTATGGGCCTAGGCACAGCTGTGTTTTGAACAGATGCAAGTAGGCTTGTTTATGTTATCTTCAAATAAATTAAGAACAAGATGAAAGGGTGGAAACTGATTAGCAATGCACATATTATGAATGAAAATAAAGTTGACTGCTAATTTTAAACAATTGTTTAACAAAAAGAAGCATTTTAATCAAAACATTGACCCAATTGTTGTTCTTGGTTGAGCTTATTCATTTCATTTTTCATTTCAATTTAAATTATTTATACAGGGTAAAAACATTCAGTTCATACGGAAAAAGAAACTGCTTTACAATGTGCCCTGTTAAAACAGAAAAGAAAAACAAAAAGAAAAAGAAAAAATTATTTACTCAATAAACTCCAAATTCTACTTAATATATTGTCAGATAAATTCCCTAAAAAAACCTAATTTTAATTATTCCTATCCAAACGAAAAACATAAGATCCTTTTGGATGATTACAAAGTCTGTCCTGAGCTAAACAAGCTAAGAATATCTGAATATTGATTTCTTCATAACCCCAAATGATCGTAGATGCTGTTTTTAGCTACAGTCAGAGGGATGAGTGTTGCTGCTAAAGTCGCCGTCGCCTTCAATGGAAAATCAAGCGCCTTGTATAAGAAAAAGAACCGCATCAAAGGCAATATTTTGGTCTTTATGTCAAACGAGAATGATACGCAAAAATCAAAAGTCATTACCCCTAGTTTGCTTAGTTCGTGCACAAAACTATTGGTGCATTTGTGTCAAATGAGATGTCATGTGAGATTTACGATAACGCAAAATTACTTATGCAGAACCCAACAGAACGTTTCAATTGTTGCTATTCGCGGGCATCTAATTTGAGACAAGCAGTCACGAAGATAACCTCTGTGCAGAATCATATGCATGAAAATGTTTTGGTTCAGTGTGATCTCGTGCCTTCCCCCAGTCAATGGCGCCATTGTTTGCTGGGATTCTGCACCTTTCTGTAGCTGTGTAGGAGGGGGATCCTTCTACCTTCTGTGATGCTGCGAATGCTAGCCTCTGTGCAGGCCGCCGGGTACATCATCCTCTAAAATTGACTTATTTGCATAATGAGTACTATCAATAAGGCTAATGATTCGTTCGTTCTAGAAAACGATTGTTTTGACATAATTGAGCTGCTAATGAAGTCAAGAACGTGCCAATTCTGGGTAAATTTGTTGTTGCGTCAGGGTAAACATCTTGGTGATTTATCCATCTTAAGGTGTCAAATCTGTCTAACATGAAATAAGCCGACGTCAAATGTTCCTATAGGATCGCGGAAAACTTCTGTTTTGTATGCGCTTTATGTGCGCTTTCTTTATTTCAGTGCCAATTAGCTGAGATAAAACGTCAATCAATCGCTTTAACGAGCGTGACGGAAGTGGGTTACTTACTTACTTACTTTCTTTCTTTCTTTCTTTCTTTCTCACTGACTGACATCGAAGCCCCTTCTTAGATTACAAAGTGGACTTTGTAATCAAAAAGGAAATTAAATTGCAACAGAAAGCAAAATCGATTGACTATGTTCTTGATGCAAGGAAGTACGTAAAGTTTGTTTTATAATCCTTCCTTTAGTATTAATTTGAAGTTTGATAGCGAGGGAGACAGTTTGATTTGGTGATCTAGACTATTCCAAACGGTAGCCCCTCGATATGCAAATGACTTTTGTCCATTGTTTGTTCTAAACAAAGGAAGTTTCAAGTTTCGGTGTTTCTTAGCGTCCTCATTGCCTGTTCACGCTGTCTTTGAAACATTTGGGCCATATAGTCTGGGCAAAGTTGGTTAACAGATTTGAAAACAGTAGTTGCCGTTTCAAACCTGATCAGCTCTTTAACTGTTAACCAGCCCAGACCATTAATAAGGGGCAAGGAGTGTGCATCATAAGCACTATTTGTCACAATACGGGCAGCGCGATTTTGGAGAATTTGCAATCTTTTTAAGTCTGCCTCAGTGCAACATCCCCATACCGTGCAACAGTATCGTAGATAGGGTTCGACTATACTTCTGTACATGGTTTTTACCGTACTGAGTGGGACGTACCTCTTTGCATATCTCAGCATCCCTATCCCTCGCGAAATCTTCGCAGCAATAATGTTGATATGTTCCTTCCAACCTAATGTTTTGTCAATTTGTATTCCAAGATACTTAGCTTCGTTTATCATCGGGACAACTTCGTCTATAACAAACTTAGGGCTAATGACATCACTGTTAGAAATGTTCTGGAGTTTTGCCCTGCTACCGATAAGCATAGCTTGAGTTTTCGTAACATTTAGAGACAACTTATTGCCTTCTAACCATAATTTGAGATTGGACAAATCATCATTGATTGCTGAATTGATTTCATCAACTGATTTAGAGGAATAAGAGATGCTGGTATCATCTGCATACATAGTAACCTTGGCATTATCAAGTGCAAGTGGTAGGTCATTAATATACATCAAAAAGAGGAGTGGTCCCAAGCAAGACCCTTGGGGAACTCCATATCGAATACTTTCAATGTTCGATATGTGCCCATTCACCTTACAGCACTGTTGTCTCCCACTAAGATAGGATCTGAACCACTCAAGCTTATGCCATATGCTACCCCTTATGCCATAAAGTGACAACTTTTCTAATAGGATACTATGGTCTACTGTGTCGAAAGCCTTTTTAAGGTCGATGAAAACGACCGCATTGACATTGCCTCTGTCGATGTCTGTGTACCAATCATTCGTGCTCTTGAGTAGACATGTGACACAAGAGTTTAATGATCGGAACCCAGATTGGTGCATGTAAAGCAACTTATTTTCATCCAGGTATTGGTAAAGTTGGCCATACAAAACTTTCTCAAATAAACGTGAAACCGTTGGTAGGACCGAAATTGGACGGTAGTTAGATTTGATATTTTCAGGGCCGTCTTTGAAGATAGGTGCAATCCTAGCTGTTTTCCAACAATCAGGAAATACACCCCGCCTCAAAGAATTATTAAAAATGGTACTCAATGAGCTAGCTAGGACAGGCATGCCGACTTTCAAAAAATAGCTTGAAATACCGTCTAAACCAAATCCATTTGATTTTTTAAGGCGTTTCATTGCCCTGCATATCTGCACTTCATCAACGTTCTTGAACCTAAAGATTTTAGAATGCTGATTTATCTTAACATCCCCAGATAAAAGGGGATTTCTCCGAATTTTGCTGCTGAGATTTTCTCCTATGTTACAAAAATACTGGTTCATAGCGCCGGCAATTTGTTGAGAGTCAGTAATATCTTTGTCACCATCATCGAGAGAAGAAATATGAGTAGTTTTGGATCTCTTATTTATCATCTGGTTGCTGGTTTTCCAAGTTTCTTTTATGTTACCCTCAAAGGCATTTATTTATTTATTCATTTATTCTGATTTATTTTATCAGAGAAAAAATCCCTTTTTAGCTTTTGGTTCATATTAGTAACTTTATTTCTGATTTGTTTATATGCAGCAAATAACAAATCAGATTGGTTTTTAACTGCAGCTTTCTTTATTCTGTCTCTTACTTGGGAGAGCTTACTTAGCTCTGAAGTGTACCAAGGAGTGTATCGTTCGGCAACCCTCCGTTTTCTTAAAGGAGCATGTTTTTCAATTATCATCGAAAGCACTTCACACCAGTTCCCTACCTGCTCATTGAGATCAGTACCATTTTGTAAAATCAATGACCAGTCAATTAATGCAAGGTCCTGCAAAAATGCACTCTCGTTGAATTTTTTCATCTGGCGAGTTGTTACTACTTTAGGTTTAGTCTTGAGGGGTCCCCGGAACTTTCTAACACAGTAGACCAAGTAGTGATCGCTAAGACCGATTTCGAGAACTCCGGAAGATGTAATATTGTTGATGTGACTTGTTGCAATGTGGTCGATAAGGGTAGACTGTTGAGAAGTTTCCCTTGTAACATAGGGCTCAAATCTTTGAAAAGGTCGGTGCAAAATTCTATTGCAGTTTTCTTTGAAATAAATGACTTGGATGGAACTTAGGGTTTTTTGCTGTAAATCTGCCGTGGCAATTTATTGATATCTTGATTAGTTTCAATATGGCGGCATTTATTAAATTTGAGGCCATGACGTCATAAAATTTCTGAATGCTTAAGTAGCAAAGTTACAGATTTCTGCTTGTCACCATATTGTAGACGTTCATAAACTATGGTTTCTTTGAAGGTTATATAATGTTTCCTCTATTAGTTTAGGATTTACGACTGTTTAAATTTTTTCAGAATTTTCCATGATTTTTTTCAAAAATAATGAAATTGCCGCCATTTTGAACAAAATCAAGATATCCAAAAATTTCCACGGCAGATTTATAGCAAAGTACCATAAGTTCCTTTCAAGCCATCCCATTCAAAGAAAACTGCAAAAGAATTTTACACCGACCTTTTTAAAGATTTGAAAGATTTGAGCCCTATGCTTTCCCTTGTAGGTTTGTTTATGAGTTGTTTAAGCTCATACGAACTGTAGATTTGTTGCATGTGCTTGCTTGGATTATTCAGACAGGACACATCTGACGTGCTTGAAAACTTAAGGAAGTCACAATTTGCATCACCAAGGAGTATAAGCTCTTTACCCTCGGTCTCAAGAAACTGCAAGATTCGATCAAGTTTATCAAAAGTTTCTACAGTGTCACTAGGGGGTCGGTACCATGAAATAACGAAAAATGGTCTGGCTTTTAAAGGCTCGACCTCAATGCACAATAATTCAAGCGATTTCTCGGGCAAATCTTTGCGTACATGGTACTTTATGCTATCTTTGATATAGAGAGCAATTCCACCCCCTTCTCGATTTCTGTCACATCTCTCAATTTTATAATTTTCAATTTTTAAGAGATCTTTACAGATCTTGCTGTCCAGCTTAGTTTCGTTGAGGGCAAGTATATGGATACCTTTCTCAACAAGAAAGTTACTTAGCTCATCATAGTGTCTAAGCAAACTATTGATATTGAGGGATGCAACTACCATCCCCTTACGAAATCCTAGACTTTCTGTTGATGTGCTATCCTTATCACCCACATTGCAACAATTCAACTCAAGACTTTCATTGCATACATTGTTATTTCTGTCACTGTTGTTAAATTAACTTTATTTTACTTAATAGGTTAGCTGAAAATTTTGTGTTCCCATAAAAGTTTAGGTGCAGGCCTAAACGACCAAGATGGTCTCTCTTGATGTTGTCATTGTTGATTATGTCAGCGGACATCTTCTTTATTGCATTCTTGACTGCAACCAGAATTTTATTTGCTTTAGCATTATTAACTCTCATCATCGGCAGTGACAAGGTGACCGTGCTATTAGGCAACTCATTCTCAATGTATTCTTTCAGGCTAATGAGTTGGTTGAAAATGGCATTTGAATCAGAATTAACAGCATCATTTGTACCGACATGCAAAATTACATGAGACGGCTTTTTTCTCAACAGGGGCTTCACATAATCATGCATGTCTTTGACAGTTGAACCAGGGAAATTCCTCACCTTGACATTAGATGGCATTTTGCGTTCCTCCACTCCATTTAGCATACTGTTCCCAACAATGAGAATAGTTCCAGGCCTCCAGAGACCCTGTTGCTGTGACTGCCCTTTCTGCGAAGGAGGCAAGTTATCTTTTTGCTGTGGTTGCTGAGACTTGTCAGAGGTGCTTTGACTATTTTGTACCTGTTGTTGCTGCTGCTGTTGGTTCTGTTGCTGTTGAGGTTGCACACGTTGACTGTACGGTTGTTTGTCATCCAGGTGGGCAGACTGGTTTACTGATTGGCAATTTGCTTTCCCCAGGTTTCCTTTGTTTTGTTTGTTTCCTTTCTTTCGATTTTGATTTTTTCCTTGTTCTTTTTCTTGCGGTTTTTTCAGAGAATGCATTGCTTCAGCCTTACTTTTTACAAGGTGTTCTTCATATTTTTCTCTTTTCGCTTTGACGTAGGCTTGCAATTGAGATTCAAAACTTGGTGTTATTTGAGTTTCTTGAGTCTCGGGGGGGCTCAGGAGCTGGTTGGTGACTGCATGTCTCAGGTGAATCCTCCTGGGGACTTAATAGACCATTTGCCAATTAAGAAAAAATTCCGACAGCCCTAGTAACAGTCGGAAATCCGGGGAGTCCTCTCCAATACAGTATAATCGGCAAGCCGACCCGGCCCGATTTTCTGACCCGAAGCTGCATTTGGAGCCGATGCTCGATGGTTACTCAACTAATTTCAAAACAGGAAAAAATGTACAAGAGATAACTCGTTTGTGAGTCTTATCACGAATTTGGGGTTCAATATTGCCCCCAGGGGCGGAGCGCGGGGGCCGCGAAAATTGGGAAAAAATTTGGCCTACCCCATTTTGGGCCGTAACTCCGTTTTGCAAGGGGTAAACGGCCTCGGCATGTCAAAAATCGACGAGAAACCGTATTCTTTCACTAAAACACTATTAATCTCTAATTTATCTCTAAAATTCGCAAAATAACGAGCCTTTCTTTTTTCAAAGCTGTGGGGAAAATCCCGAAAATTTCTACTTAGGCCCTTTTTCCTCCCAAATGGATCGTGCTCGTTTTCCTACTAAATGCACTTACTTACTCCAGATTAATGATTAAATACCTGAAAAAGGGTTGAAATAAGGTCCTTCAAAAGTTTGTTTTCAGTTTCTCGATTTATCCACTTCAGAATCAGCCCAAGACGATCGGCGAGTTTTCGTTGATTTTTCAAAATTTTCTCCCAAGTTTTGGACTTATTACATTTGAAGTAAGGGGTCAAAATCAGCTGATCGTTTGTTTATGTGCCCTCCTCTACAAGTCGATCGTGGGAAATACATCGAATAAGATATTCTGAAGTGGAGAGGATTCCCCGATGTTACTAGGGCTGTCGGAATTGGCCGCGCTCGCCTCAATCCCTTTTTCCTAATTGGCAAATGGTCTATTGTTTCCAGTTCCTTTATCCTAGTATCCTTGTAGCCGTTGTCATCTCTAAGAATTTCAATTGTATTTCTGAGCATGCGATTCAAGATCTTTTCATCTCGCAGCATTTCGATGTGATTATTCAAGGTGTCCGCCATTTTGCCCATGACGTCCACAAAGCCACTAAATTCACTTGCTGAGTGTGCTCTGTAGGGAGGGGGGGATTGTGCGTCGATGGACCTGGCCTTGGCTACATGATCTTTCAAGCCATGACACTCATTGTTAGGAGTTTTCCTGTCAAAAGTTGAGAATTCCGGACAGCCGTTCGTCGAAATTTTCTCGGGTGTGCGGACACCATCTAAGAATTCAAGAAAAGAATCTTGCAAGGTAGGTTTATCAACAATTTCACCTTCTACGCTTTCCAGTTCGTCATCGCCTTCACCACTTTCATAATCTTCTGATTCAAGGTCGTTTTCCGTATCTTCCTCGCTTGTTGAAATTGACTGTTCGTACTCCCGTTCATTTTCTCCTTCCTTTGCTTCCCCTTGTACTTTATTTCCTTCGCAAGATTTATTCGTTTCTTTGACACTTTTGTTGATCTTATATGAGGCAGGCCCATCGTCGTACTGCTTTAATTTCAATAACCCGTCCTTGTGCATCCTAGACAGGATTTCTACGGCATCGTGTTTGCTTAGGCCACTGTTCTCGTTCACAACAAACTTACATATTCGTTCTAAATCAGTTCTTTTCTTGCTCTTCTTTTCGATGTGCTCAATCGCATCATAAATCTGACTTTCAATAGATGGAATCTGCATGGTTTTATCCATTTCAGATGAATTTTTCAGGTGAATCGTTGCTGGTTTTCGTTCAACGTGCACAGTCGCAGCCAAACTCCGAGTTAGCTTAAAGACCGACCATTGACCAGCATGCTTTGCGATCGTTTGTTTATATTTTGCTTTTGGATTTGTACTCCTCGGTACCCTGTCCCTGTGTCGTAGCGAAATCTTACGAGACTGCACTGAAAGCAGAAGAAACTTTTCTCGATGGAATAACGTGAAAGAGATGGTTATTGGTTCAGATATGTTTGAAGCAAATCCAATGCAGCCCAGCTCCCATCGTCAGGTAGGAGACCAAATTTATGACACCATTGCTTGTTGAAACTTGATGACAGCATTGCCCTCGTGTAAATTAATCTGGAATAAGCTGATGGCCTAGGCCGACAACAACAATGATGACAAGAAACGGCATTTTGCAGTTTATTTCCTTATACTGAAGGATCTGTAGCCTAAAATCTAAGGTCAACGAGGCCCCACACAATTCAGGCCTTATTTAAAGGATATCAAATAATATTTGAATGGAACACTGTGAATTGGATTTAGTATGCTGGCATAGAATAATCCTACAGATTCTTTGTTTTTCATATTTGTTGTTTGTCTGTGTTAGTCCTTGGAAAGTTCTGTGGGTAAGGTAAAATGATCGAAGAATGAAGTTGTATTTCAGAAATTAGCACACATTGATGTCTTATTTTATTTGCACATCATTGATTATTGGGTTTGGTAATGTCTAATTTGTTGATTTGCTGATCTAGGGTCAAGTAAAGCTGGTTCCCTCAACAGAGTAATGACAGTCTGGTGGATTTCAAGAATTACATGATAGCAAGGAACTCAGATGTCAAAGGCAGCTTTTCATGTTCCTGATTATTGCAGTTTTTGGAAACTTTTACTCTGATAAACAATTGCGACTCACATTACATACAGTATCCATATTGTGAGTCTTCTTGGTAAATAAACAATGGAGACAAGGCTTTTTATGGACATGTTTCTTGTATTCTATGAATTTTTGCTGGAGAAATGCACTTTTTTATGAAAATTCAACTCTGAGATCAATACCAACTTAACAAACTTCATTATTACCCATATTTTTTCATAAGAAACTAAGAATTTGAGCCAGTACTGAAAGTTTCCTAAAATTATCAGATTTTGAGTACTCAAAGTTTCTTACGAGTTTCTTAGAGGTTCCATAACAATCTTCATGTTCGCTACTTGTGCCCTGCTAAACTTTTCAAAACAAGTTTTTCTAAGCCTTTCCAATGTTTAGACATTACTCAAGTACCCTACGAGTAATATGATACAGGAAACAAGTGAAAATAAAGTAAAAATATGCCAACGATTTCCTTATAAAAGTAAATAGTTTCTTCACTTATATCCTTCCAGTACTGGAGTTACTTAATTTTTTGGCGATCTGAGAGTTGAGTTTCTTATGAGCAGTTTCTAATAACAAAAATATGTGTAGAGCAAAATCATGTAAGAAACATAGTTGGCTTGTTTTCTTGTATTGTATTACTTGGAAGGTATATACTTGATTCATGATAAACAATGGCACAGCTTTATTGAAATTTGTCATGGAGCTTTTAACAAGGCATAGAAAATAGACATCTAGGATGCTGTGAATTTTTTCAAAGAAACTCATAAGAAGCAGAGACTTGCCCCTAGTCTATTTCGTCAAAAAAATTGTAAAAAGGAAAAGAGAAATTTGTATTTTACTTTCAGACAGATTTACTGTATTACAGTTGATGAAATAGACTTGGGGCAAGTCTATAAGAAGCACTGAGTTATATGACGGTCTAAAATTTAGAAACTGCTGCCAACCATGGACAAAATTTCTTTATCAAAAGATGTGTGTTAGAAAGGCAGTACCTATCAAACTGTTCAGTCAAAAGGTATCAAACTTTTTTGAATGATACTGGAAAATTGAAGCTTCAAATTACAAAATCGTTACAGGTTGTTTAACCAGATGGTCGGGCTTCTCAATCTTAGGAAAATTTAGGCTACATTTTCTTAACAGCATTACTCATCTAAACAATGAGAGCCAAGAAAAACATCAAGTTAGGACAAAATAGTTCACCACAAGAAAACAATCATGTTACATGCAATATATGATGCTGATACATTAATATAAAAGCATGTAATTCTACATTTATGTAAAAATATCGCATTTGCTTCTGACTGGAAGTTTGCAAGTTTGCAAAGGAAAGTTGGGCAGAGGGCAGTTAGCAAAAATTGGCAGTATTAGGCATGTACTAGCAAATAGAACTTTCAGTTATTCTGAAAAAGAATCTGAGTCGAATGATATTTGTCTCCATTTTGTAGAAATATTTGAATGTGCACAATAGTAAAATAAGATCTAGCACTACCCAATCAAACAGTTAGCATGTCTAAAAATATCACTCAATCCAGACTCTTTTGTAGAATAGCTAGAAGTTGCATCAGATCAGATTGCACATGATGCAAGATATGAAACACAATGAATCATGACCAGAGAGCTGCAGCAATTTGGATAGGCATAGGTCTTGACAAAAATTAAAAAGACAACTTTTAGACCCACAGCTGAGACTCCACAAACTTATACAGTCATTTGTAAATTTGTCATGTTCTCAAAAAATATGTGTACTGAGTTAAATTCTTAGATTCTTCCAGAAAATGCATATTGTACTGTATGTAGTCACTACATAGAATAGAAAATATCAAAATTTGATCTTCTAATACAGAATAAATGTAACTGCTTGTGATCAACACTTGAAGTCCTTGAACAGCTGTAACATTCACACTGAATGCATACAATTTGAATGTATCAGATCCCAAGATCCCATTCCAGCTGTAAACTGCAAAAGTAACGAAGGAAATATGTGATAAAACTCAAGTTTGAGGAAGAACATAAATCAAAACATCTGCACAAGGTGCATCTCAGTTTTGAACCAAGGACCTAGGAGATGTACCCTGTGTTACATGATTAGAAGAAATTCTGTTATGTGGTATGAGATTGCCCTGATTTAGGATGCAGTTCTCACTTGGGGGGCACAGTTGCCAACAGGGTGACATTTTAGGCCTATAATAGTGGGACTTTTAAACTTAAAATAGGACACATTAAAAAATTTATGTCAGTGACCCCTTGTGCCCACACTCCCATATTTTGTGGGAGACGGGAAAGGCTTGTTTCAAAAAATACATTTCAAAAGTGTCAACCATTCTGCATGAAGTAACTAATCAGCTGTCGTCAGTAGTAAAAGGAAGGGTATTATTAGATTCTAGGCCTAACCAAGTCAATCAGCTCAGTGCCATGGGTGGGTATGTCAACTAATTTTTTGGCCATAGAATGAAGAAAATGGTTAGATAGATGTCTTTCAAAATAAAGATATCTGCAAAAAAAATAGTCCTGCTTGATGTACTGTATTGGACAGTATTGCGTTGCGAGGCTCGTCTATCATGTGCCCAGGCAAAATGCCCTGGCAAAACTGAGCAAAGAAAATGGCAAACAAAAACTAACCTGTCGCTCAGAGGCTGCTCCGCCCTATCTAGCATCTTCGATGCAACTCCCTGAGCAACTGTTAGTGTAAATCCAAGTCCATAACTGAAGGTTTTCCATCGTTGAAATAGGCTTCTTGTAAGAGCCTTTCGAGCCGTTGCAGCATCTGCCTTCATTGTGTCCAAAACGAACGAATAACGATGCCTTTGCGTGAAATAAATAGCCACGATACGAGAGCAATACTTGATTTTGCCAAAAAAAACATCCAGGTTGCATCTGCTTTGCCAGGGTTGCCAGGATTTCCTGAGCAATAGTTTCTGACAGTCAGAAAGTCAGGAGCTTCGAGCAGCGAAAGTCTCGCTTCGCGCAAAGCATGCTGGTCAATAGTCGGTCTTTAAGTGCACAGCTGTAAACTTCAACTATTATATGCAGTACTTGTTCTTAAATTTTTCTTGTTTCCTGCGCATTGAACAAAATTTATTTGAGAAGTAGAGGAAGAGGATGGCAAATAAATAATAATTTTATTTCATAAAAAGTGTACCGTTGAAGAGGGCCTAACCATCCGAAGAAAACAGGCATCAATTTGGTCTTTTGCGCTTTATTTTTTATTTCAGTGCTGACTAGTTTCGCCCACTAGGTCATCTTCAGAGCAACTGATTTATTCAGAGTATCTACCTCTATTTATAGTATATTGTCTGTCCATATAAGGTTAATTAGTTTCAAGAATAATTTTGTCCTTATAAGGTAAAAATGTTCTTGTCGTTTGTTGTTGCTGTTATTAGCCTCGTTCTCGTTGTTTTCAGTTGAGTCGTTGTTGTCGTAGAGGTCGGTTCTCGTATCATGGCGTTGTATGTTTGTGCTATGTCACTTGACGTCAGATTGTCTTTCATCCATCGTTCTACGAGCTTCGCTTCTTCAATTTTATTGTCGGTGCTTCTTTGCAAGTGGCTGATTCCGTGAATCTTATCCCACCTCGGGTGTACCTTTACCCTGTTCGTTCTGTTCTGTTCTATTCTTTTCATTGGCGTTGTTCGCAATGCGATGTTTTCACTTTCATGTGTTGTTGTTATGAAGTATCTTGTCCTATGACGTCGGTTGTGTGTCTTCGTAGTCTTGCTGTTGTTGCTGTTGTTGTTGTTGTTGTTTGATTTCGTACCGTTTTGTAGTGTGTCATTCGTAGTCAGATGTTTTCCCTGTGTAGTAAGGTCAGGTGTCGGTGAGTTGCAGTTGCAGTTGTTGTTGTTATTGTTGTCGTCGTACTTGTTGAAGATGTTGTAGTTGTATTCTTTTGAAGCGCTTCCTGAGTCTTTGTAGCGGGCCATTCGCGTCTGCGTCCAGACTAAATATTATATAAAGTGTACCGTTGAAGAGGGCCTAACCATTCGAAGAAAACAGGCATCAATTTAGTCTTTTGCGCCTTATTTTTTATTTCAGTGCTGACTAGTTTCGCCCACTAGGGCATCTTCAGAGCAACTGATTTATTCAGAGTATCTACCTCTATTTATAGTATATTGTCTGTCCATATAAGGTTAATTAGTTTCAAGAATAATTTTGTCCTTATAACAACGAGAACGAGGGTAACAACAGAAACAACACATGACAAGGACATTTTTACCTTATAAGGACAAAATGTTACTTGTAAATTAATTAACCTTTTATGGACATACATTTTACTATGAATAGAGGGCGATCCTTTAACTTAATCAGTTGCTCTGAAGATGCCCTAGTGGGCGAAACTAGTTAGCAGATAGCTGAATAAATGAAAAAAAAGCGCAAAGATCAACTTGATGCCTGCTCTCTGAGGATGTTGTCCCTCTTCTTCATCGTTCACTATATAATTCTATTTCATATATTTACATACAGATATTATACCCTATAGAATTTCCTTTATTTTGCATTATTGTTCATGAATGCATATTTGAAATGAGAAAGGAAGATCCTGCATCCCTCTCTTGAGCACACCCTCCCTTAAAAGAAATATCGGTACAGGATTTGGAAATCAGTCATGAAATCATTTTCAGTGCTCAGCAGTTTTTAGAAAGAACTAGAATTTCCAGCTGCACGATGATATCCCCATGTAAAATTTTGGGGGACTTGCATCTTCAACTGTATATCTTCAATGCGGTTTGTATCTTTGATTTACAGACAACAACAATGACCTGCTGCATTCTGTTGCCTGTGATTGCTGATGAGAGTTGCTGTTTTGAGAATAGATTCTGGGAGAAGATTGTGTGCAGCTTCCCTTTGAATGGATGTTCTAGATTTCAGCAGTGAAACAATCTAAAATCATCAAATTTTTTTCTCCAACTATTTTCCCTTTGTAAAAGTCACAACCCATTAGCTTTAATTACCAACAAACATTTATCAAAGTAGATGTAGAGAGACAAGGAAGTATTTCTTTGAGAAAGGCAGCTTGTTATTTACAAACTATTAGTGTAAAAAAGTGATACTGTGACTGTATTTTCTTGAATGAGCACCCTCCCTTTGCATGGCTGCCCTGTCCCCAGAATTAAGGGGTATATTAAGCCCCTCAGGGGGTCTACTCTGGTATATTTAGGATAGGGATACTCAAGTTACTTTTTGGGTCTAACATTTTGGCAAAGGCTATTTTTGGGTTACAGTAGTCATTTGGAAAATTTTTTTGTGGGTCAATTTTTATGCCGGAGATTATTGTTTTGCATTGATTTTTTGTTCCCCAGCCTTGAGCACCCATATTCTACTCATACCACAGCCGCAAAAATTAAGAGCAGCAAGAATATCTTTGAATCTGAACTGAAGGGAGGGAAAGCGGACGTGCTCGCATAAACATGTTTCGTGTTCCTTCATTATTATCGTCGATGAAAAAAATGCGAAGTGAGTGCATTGAGAGGCCTGAAAAAGTGCTTTGCTCACTTCAGTTTCATTGCTTTGCAGTTATTTCTTCTTTGTTTGGATTAACAAGTAACCAAATTTGCATGTGGCCTCCAGGACGTCCTTTAAAACTCAATCCAGCCTTTCATTATCTCATGAAAGAAGCACATCCATCCAGTATCAAAGCGCGTGTTGAGTTGTCCGCTTTAGGCCGTACCTTTCCGGATTTGAAAGCTGAAGCCGGCCGGTCAGCAATTACGGCCTCGTTTTCGTTTTGCATTTCTTCGCTGTGTTTATGGTTACCAAGATCTTCCTAAACAGAAAAATACTCGAACCGATTATACGATTCATCCACAATACTGGTCGGTTTGATTAAAATCATATCAAACTTAAGTCAGACGCCATGCAACCACCAAGTAAAAAATTTTCTTTTTGTTTGTAAATTATGTCTCATATTAGATGTCAGGTATCCTATCCAAATAAAATGAACAGAAGAGTTTTTCACGTGACAGTTTTTGGGTTATAGGCTATTACAGCCCCAACTTTACATCTAATGTTAGACAGACTACAGTACAGTATCTATCATTTTTTTCCTCTTTAATTGTATGTAGCATTTATGTAAATTGAATGTAGTTTAGCTTTTTTAAACAATGTCATGGGGTAGTCATAGTCTTTCGCTCCTCGTGGTATCGTCCTTGTATTATTGTAAAGTGGTTTATAGGTAGAGTAATCCGTAGCATGTATTGTAAATTTTTAAAGGAATATATGAAAAAAGAAAAAGACTAACTATTTCCCCTTTTATACCTGAAAGCTATCCATACGAATAAACATAATAGTTCATAAACAGAATCTTAGAAGACATAATGCAAAGTCACGGTATGTTATTAGGTGCTCTTGCTCATTGATTTTTCAGAAATAAAGTTTTGAGACTAATGATAGTGAATAAATACGAACGGAATGAATGAGTCCAGTGTTGTGTTAGCAAAACTGATTAGTAACGGTTTTGGGATATCACAGTAGGGCCAAAAAGCACACAATATGAAAAATTTGGTGGGGTGCCTTTTGGTTGAGGGCCCTTAGTTATGAACTAAGGTGGCCTAAACTGCGTTACGCCACTGGTAACAGATTATGAAACAACAACAGCAATAGTTACCTTTGAATGACACATCAGAACAATACTCAAGGAACAGATGTAAACAAAGCAGACTGCACAAGTTTCTCTAATACATAGTCAAGTAACTCAGTCGATGTGCATGTGAAGAAGTGTTTTGGGCAAAGAACTTCGTGTGTATCGAAAAAAGAAGGTTGCATCTACCTATAAAAAGTTAAATTTTTTATTCAATTAAGAATTTGAGCGAGACATTTTTGAATTTACATACACAAAAATACACGAGATTTGAAATGTTTAGATAAATGCTAACTCTCCTCTTTTTCTCGATACATAATCATTCCTTTTCACAAAAATTTCGTTTCGAGTGCGCAGCGACAAAGCAACCGAGATATATATGAAGGTGACTTTAGCAGTCTGCATCATCTGTAGCCACAGGCGATAGGATAAGTAGCTGTAGCATGAAAATTTGAATACTTGCCTTCATGTGTTTTCTGTCTGCTTTGCAAACATATGTGCACAAACAAGCGATTTTAGTGTCAACATATGCAGGACCACAGCTTCACTTCTTCGAGCAACTCTGCTTTCCGCTGTTTGTGCAGTTTCGCAAAACCAATCTCATCAGAAAACAGCTAATTTCTCCCATATTATTCGGCCTATCGAAAAGTGGTAAAAAGGATGTTGTCCTGTATAGTCTGGGCAATCGAACGATGCATAAATCGCAATGTTTCCGTCAACGTCGGCTTCGCAAACCCTAGTTCAAATATTTTTGTTGATTTCAGAAAAGTGGATTTATCTCCAAAACTACTCGGAAAATGTTCGATTTTTTTCACTCCATCTTTAGCTGGGTAGTTGATCTACAACTTTGCGAAGTCTGATTGAAAAAGCTAGGTTAGATTTCCTGTAATCGAATTTTATGTTTCTGTTTACTTTTCGACAGCGAAAGGGAGAAACCTTGGTCAACGGATTACCATGCTATGAAGCACGCTCGCAAAAGCTCAGGCTTGAAATAACTTTCAGAAATGTTTCCATAGGCAAACAAATGAACGTCATCTATTGGGAATACCATACCCAAGTCTCAATAGATATCCTTAGTGCGCTCGTAAAGTATTATTTGCATCTATTGATTAAAAGTTACTGACTGTTACCAGCAACTTCACAAAACCATGCAATGGGTGTCTTTCAAGACTTTCATGAGCATTCACAAAATATCAATTCCTTTAAGATTCCACAGTGAGCATTGATCTAAAAGTAAACTTTTTGCAAAAGCTTTCAACTCATTCTACATACTAATCTGTTGACAATCGCTTTTCCCCTTCGATGTCGAAAAGTAAACAGAAATATAAAATTCGATTGCAGGAAATATAGCCTAGCATTTTCAATCAGACTTTACAAAATTGTAGACCAACTACCTAGCTAAAGATGGAACGAAAAAAAATCGAACATTTTTCGAGTAGTTTAGGAGATAAATCCACTGTTCTGAAATCAGCAAAAAGATTTGAACTAGGATTTGCGAAGCCAGAATTAACAGAAACATAGCTATTTATGCATCTTTCGATTGCCCAGACTATAGTGAAAAACATCCTTTTTACCGTTTTTCGATAGGCCGAATAATATGGGGAAAATTAACTGCTGTCTGATGAGAGTGGTTTTGCGAAACGGCATCTCGCTGTTCACTGGAGCGGAAAGCAGAGTTACCATAAGTTGCTCACCACTTTGTACTGGTATGTCAACCAAAGGTAACATAACTTTCGTTGCAAAATACGCTCTCTATGGTTTGAAATAACTTACGAGGTGAATCTAGGTCCAGCGTATGGAAATCGCGGATAAATTCGACTTGTATCTGGTGGATAGCTATAAGCAGACATCCTTATCTTGTACGAAATCTTCTTCGGCATTGACTTCGAGTTCGCGTTCTCAAATATGATAACTGAAATGGGAAATTAATATCGAAGACTAAGCATGACATTTTCGAAAAGGGCTAAAGCGGAATTCAAACTAAAGGTTAAAATAAACGTTTTCAGGCAAAAAAAAGTCAATTTTCGGATTTCTTCAAACCTCAGCAGCCAAATGTACGAGGAAAGCAAAGATACAATCAAAGATACAATCTTTGGAAGTAACGGAAATATTGAAAAGCCGACATCTTGATTAAATCTTTCAGCCTCTGCGTCACACCAAAAATACAACCAAAAATAACAGTCATCTGGCTCCACATTTGGTATACAGTACCGGGTGAGTAAAAAAAAGAATCCCTGTTTGGAAAAATACTGCTTCCTGAAAATCAAAGCAATGATATTGAAAGTGTCTCATTTTTTTGCCAAGATGTTGAATTAGGCTCAGTAATTTACCCAGCTTTAATCGGCCATTCCTTCCCGTGAACATGGGACACTTTCTGCAGAAAGCCCCTTCCAAAAACTTGCAAAAACGAATGAAAACAATGAGCAAATTTTCCTTGGTTTTCCTTCCTAAAAATGATGACACTCACATGTGTTCATGTATTTTGTCCTCTTGGGAGAATGGAATCCCCCTGAATAGGTTATTGATACCAGGGGGAAGACTTGTTCATCGTCCCAAGAGGATAGCGCACGCTAAAGCGCGAGAAGTCATTGCTGTAATGACATTGTAAGGCAGAGATGTTGGGGAAATTTGTTCGTGATTTTGGGCACGTTTTTAAGGTGTTCTGAAGAGGCTTTATCGAGAAAATCCCTCATAATTTCAAAACGGAGTGGCCGATTTCAATCGGGTAGATTTTAAAGTAGATTTGAACATGTCTACCATTAAAGTGTCAGCAATCCCAACACATTTTTTCATAAATTGATAGAAAATATGCAAGTAAATGACATATCACAACACTTTGTGATAAATTTGCACTCGTTTGGGAAATATGAGGGTTCACAGTACCCAATTTTCGTCGTTTCTTGAAAAAAGTCGCGCACTTCAAAAGAGACTAGGGCAAGAGTATCATGAAGTAGACCCCAGGATGAAATGCCCGCTGCTCAAAGCGTTCTGTGCATACACAGCGCGGTTGACATTCAAAGAGCAGCACAGTGATGAAGTCTCGAAAAGAAAAAAAAATTATGATGAATGCATTGTGTTGGAATGAGAACAGCAAGAATTAAAAATAACAAGGAATCTCTCTGCATAAAACCCAATTGTTATGAGAAAGAAAGACAAGTCGCAAAGAGAGGAGGAAAGCGGTTGATCGATTTCGTGAGAGGCAAGCCCAAATAATTGTACAAGAAAGTCCGTTAGCTGCTCGCAACAGCTAACTAAAGGACATAAATTTTGGAGACTGAGAATTGTTTTGCCAGAAACTTGAAGGGCATTGGAAAGCCATTTCAAGGACAGACGATGTAGGGATTTCAATAATCCTTTCTGTTTAGATACTTTCTTTGAAAGTGACAAGTAAGCAGAAGGCGAACACAGGCCTGAGTCGAAGTAAACAAAGCACAAAAGGGATCACATCAAAGGGTAATTAGCTTTTTAATTCTTCTATTTTGTAATGGTTTTTATCGTCTCTTGACTCAAAAATTAGGACTGTAATGATATCATACGACATTCCAAACCCCTCAAGAATTCTTTACTGTTTTTTGTAGGCAATTCATCCTAATCTGTGAGATCACAACAAATGCCAAGACCAAACCAAAGCAGTGTCTGAAACACTTCCGCGCCGATCTGTCAAGGCATGGTCAAGGGATTATTCAAAGCAAGACATGGCTTATGAAATGATTTCCATGCGTTGTTTTGTGACGAACGATTCGTTTGCTTCAAATCATAAAAACATTTCTAGTATCCTAAGAAACTCGTTTTCGTTATCCTATATTCCAGTATTTCCATGCAGCAATTACAAATCACAAGTAAACAACAAATAAGTACATGATATCGAAAATAACGAGGGAAAGATATTTGAGCCATTGGCGTCTGACAATGGTCTTCATCAATTAATCTCAGAACCAACACATTTAATGGGTGAATCTAAATCCTGCATTGACTTGATAGTTACTGATCAGCCTAATCTCATCATCGATTCTGGTGTCCATCCGTCGCTACATGAGCAGTGCCACCATCAAATTGTTTACGGTAAATTATCTGTTTCAAACATAGCACACCCTCTATATACCCGCAAGATTTGGTACTACGATAAGGCAGATTTTGCAGCAATCAGGAAAAGCATTGAAATGTTTGCTTGGCACGAACATCTTGACAACATGACTTGCCCTAATGAACAGGTAAATCTACTCAATGAAATCCTTCTGAACATTTATTCAAATTTCATCCCGAACAAAGTTAAAACGATTAGGCCTCTTCAAGCTCCCTGGATAACGCAAGCCATCAAAAACTTTCTAAGGAAAAAAATCGTGCATATAAAACTTTTTTGATGAGTGGTCAGCCAGACGATAAGCTTGAAGGTATGCAAAAGATGATATTTGAAGGAGCGAGACTGATTGAGGACGCTAAGCGGAATTACTTCCTTTTCCCATCTGGACCGGGCTTTTTTGAGCATCCTCAGGCCGAGGGGGGGCTAAATTAGCCCCCCCTCAGAACTCCGAATTGACAAGGGCTAGAAAGATGAAATTTGGTCGTAATATGTAACTTAATGTGAAACGTCCGAATATCTAATTTATTTCACCCTAATTGTTGTATTTTCGATGAAGTCATCAATTTCTTTTGTTTTAGGCCAAAAACAGTACTCTTACAGATTTAACCGTAAAAACTTTCTTACAAGAAAGATTATGCTTCTTATAACTTTAATTAAGAGATAAAATATCTAAGTTTCTGAAAAACATAATTTTTTGAAAAAATTATGAAATTTATAAACTTATATTTATTACCTAAATTCATTAGATATATGACGTCATGAATGACGTAATACAAAAGAAAAACCAAAAAAATAGGTTGGTTCCATATTGTGTTATTGGTTTATGGTTGCTCTGAAAATTTGATCCATTTATCTCACTTCTGTCAAGAATTATCTTAGTTTGGAGTTATAAAGGGTTTGACCGTAAAACAATTATTATCGCTAAGGAAACGTGCATTATGTTTGAATTAACAGTTGGGTAATTGTTTCTAGTTCCTGAGTTCAAGGCTCTTGGTTCCGTGGTTCCGTACGCGAACCACCCAAGCATATTAGAAATCAAAGAAAAATTTGCATCATGGGAAACTTTTGAGTTTTCAAAAGTAGATCCTACGCTTGTTTTTAGTGAGATAATGCATCTTGATAAGACAAAAAAGACAAGTGGTCATATTCCAGTAGACATGCTAAAACTCTCCGCAAATCATTGCTATAAAGAAGTCACTTTCCATATCAACAATGCAATCAGTGACAGCAGCTTTCCAAGTGATCTTAAAGTAGCAGATGTTTCGCCTATCTTCAAAAATGATGATTCTGCTATCAAAAAGAATTTTTTGCCCCATTAGTGTGTTACCATGTCTCTCAAAGATATTCGAGAGAATGCTAAACACCCAGATGGTACGATTTATGAATGAAGGGCTCTCAGAACTGCAATGTGGCTTCAGAGAAAAATATAGCACGCAACATGCCCTTATTAGACTTATCGAATCTTATCAAAATTGTCTTGATAATAAGGGGGTCATGGGAATGGTTCTTATGGATTTGTCCAAAGCATACGACTGTTTACCTCATGACTTACTCATAGCAAAACTTGCAGCTTA